>OZ024921.1:793310-2121219 GCA_964017225.1 Netelia inedita
GTTACCTGAACTGGCCCGAGCAAGCCCTACCACGGACCCGGTCCAGTTATCACTAAACGTTTTACGACTATCTCTCTTTCTCTGTCTCTCTCTCACACACGTCTTGCGACGGCTAATACCAGGCTTCGTTCTGCATATATCCTCAACCGAACTCACCCTGGGATTATATTATACGCGTCGCGAAGCTTTGGTCACGCCAAGCATTGGATCGAAATCTTTTCGATCGACCGGTAGAATGTTGGCGGTCGTTTTCTCGTTTCTACCCTGTAACTTATCTCGTTTTTCGTCTCTCTCCCTCCCTCTCTTTCTCTCTGTCTCGAACGACCTCGCCGATGACAATAAGGAACTGTTGCGCTGACAACCCGCTCGGTAGTCGTTTCGAACAATTTGCGATCTGCCTACAGATCGACAAATACGAAAAACATTTCGCGTAGGAGAGCAAAGAAAGATTGCGCAAAATTTATTAGGGTGTAGAATTCCTTATCATCTTGGCACAGGTTAACGTCCCCGATTCCGTAAACTTTTGAGATTTTTATGATTTTGGATCGGTGGTGTCGATAATTTGTAACGACAATTTTATCGGGGACGTATTTTTGTCGATATACGTAGAAACATTGGAAAGAATTGCAAAATTCGCGGTATAAGGACGCCTCGTTCCAACCAAAAGAGTTCACGATGAAGTTAACGCGTGTGTTATATATCCATACGTACGTGAATCCAGGACCATATGGCGATTGATCGATTCGGGGCTCGCGCTATTGCAAAAGTCAAAGTAACAACGATCGTACGGGGCAGCGCACGATCTCGTGCTACTTTCTCGAACACGACGATTTATCGAATTCCCTCGAGAGCCGGAGGATCGAATCGCGCACCGAGTTGGCGCGCGCGCGTCCCCAAATGAAACCATTTACGGGGTGTATAATTTTCGTTTTCTTTCGAAAACGTTTTACCAGCTTTCCGACGGACGATCGTATATATTTCTAAGAGTTTCGCACCTTGGCCAATTACACGGTTTGTAACACGATTAGACGATGGAAAACGAGTCGAGGTAGATTGATGACACGTAGTCGATGATTAACGCGCTCGTAACGTTTTTCACGTTCTCTTAAACCACGTGTCTCGACAGTTCGCCAGGCTTAAATTTTCTTCCGAGGGAATAGTCAGACGAACATTAGCGAGTTTTGCCTCGTTGAATATCCGCGAATTCGTTGAAAAGCGTCGAATATTGGTACTCTCGGTACTTGTAATCTTTTTGCGATCAAATTAGAGACAGAGAGGGAGCGGAGATAAACCTCGATTCGAAAAATATGAGCAAGTTCGTAGCAGGTTCGCAATTTTCCATCGTGAATGTCATTATCCTCGATCACCGCGAGACATTCCCAGATGTCGCGGAACCGAGGAAATCGGAGATCTCACTCTTGACGATCTGTTAAGGGTTGGAATGCAAGAAGCGTCGTCGAGAGGTCACTTTATCACCTTAAAGGCAAGAAAGATGGTTTTATCGCTCGAGATACGACGCGCACTTTACCATTTAAGTGGTAACCTTATAATGGTACGAGCCGCCGCGAGGATTTTCCATGTTTACAAGGCTTAACCGTATCACCATTACACACGTAGAGAACGAAACGAAGCTGCGCAGAAGCTGCGCGGACTACTCGACGCCCCGCTGGGTCATCACGTTGGTTTTGCTCTACCCGGGCGATGTTCCACCGCTACGTGGTTAATTTGCTTACGCAACTTATGATTACGACCGATTCCACGAGTAGTTTTGCTCATTGCCGTGTACCACGACCATTCCACCATTTCCCTGATATAGCAACGTGCTTACCCGTCTACGATCCCGGACGAATCGTAGCCAATTTGCAATTCTCTCGGGAGATGCAAAAAACAAAACAAAAATATCGAGAAACTCTGAAGAAGATGGAAAAAACGAACTATTTCGCATGAAGCAACCATCGGCACGAGATTATGCAGACGCGCTTGTCGTTTAATTTTCCCACTCTCTCGAGTTTCGTGCAAAATAACTGTGAGATTAAACAAAAAATCGATTGGAAGAATAACCGATGAGGAATATATTAGATAATCGATAACGGATATAATAAATTTTCATTCGGTCATTGTGGGTTGTGTAACCAGACAACGTTATATTCATCGAGAGTAAATGCCTTAAGCTTTAACGTCGCGAAAGAAAACGCGAAAAGAATGTGTCGTTTGTACGTCGCGCGTTGAAATGCACGCGGGCGATTTATGTGCGTGACCACACAGGTGTCGAGATAATGTTCTCTCTTGTCTCTTCGTCGTCCGTCCGAGCTCATCCGCGCGTCACTCTCTCGGTCGTGGAACGAAGGGATCTATAAGAGTCTAGGAAGTCGTTACGTCATCGAGTCGTAGGTCATCTCCATTATATCGGAATTTTCCAACGGACGAGGGGGTGGTGAGAAGGGGCGAGGGGAAGAGAGAAGGGACTATTTATGGATGACCAGGGTGCATGCACGGTGTATCATCGACCATGTAGATGCGGGATGGAAGGTCTCTCGGTGATGAAGACTCCTTCTACGAACAGCGAGAATGCCTCTGCGACGATCATGGGACGTCCTGCAGAAAACGTCCGAGGCACTCGACGCATCACACAATGGTTATTAACCTCGCTCGGACGGCGCGCATACCCTGGGGGTGAAGAAAATACAGCTATATATATATGTATATATAAATCTGCGAGGACGCGAAGTGAGTAAGTTATTAATTAATAATCGATTATTACTATAGGTATCGCGGGAGAACGACGATTTACGGAAAAATTCTCAAAAATTGATGATTCGGAATTAGAAATCTGTGAATAGTCATTAAAAAATCGTAGCACGATGAACTTGGTGGCATTTTAAAGTTTGGATTGGTGTGCATAAAATGCGAGTCGAGCCGATTCACCACATCATTTTTCTAAAAAGTTGTGGACACTTCAGTGACAGTCTTTTTTTCGCAAAATTCGAAAAAAAATGTTGCAAATTATTGTTGTTTCGGCTGATATTGATGTTTTGAGAACGCGAGATCTAGACTATTTTGTGGCTACCTTGTCCGTATCCCATCCGGGCGGAATTCCGGCGAGCCGGATCAGGCCCGCCTCGTTGATGTCTGATTCGGCCTTGATGAAACGACAGGCATTCTAATTAATCGTTTGCTCGTGGAGCTCCTCCCTTCGTGCTTGTCGCGGTGTGCCTCTCCCTCGTTCTCGTTCACGCGCAACGACGTCCGGTCGCTTTGACATCCGACAAGTTTTTCTTCCTTACTGTTTCCTGACTACGCCTAATTATTTCTGGCCGATGTTTTTAGAAGGGATGAAAGGAAATTTCTCTTGGACATATTCTGCTCCTCGATTAGAGGACGTGATAGACGCAATATAATAATTCGCGTACGAATTTATACCAAAAATACAAAAATACTTTCACCGTGTGGACGATTCCGGCAGTGTACGACCTTTTTAGGCGTTTCGGTGGTTTCGGCCAGCGTCCTTCGCGGTGTCGCGCGAGATACATATATTCGCCATAGTACGCGAGAATACGTCTCGAGTCTCTCTCGGAAACCCGCAAAACGTTCTTCTTTCCGATCTGATAAGCTACCGATGCTCGCGGCCTTAATGCATTCAGCGTGTGTCACCAACTGTGGAGGACTGCGCTGACTTGCCGTTGGTTTGTGCGCCGTGTTGCAGCACGAAAAGTCGGCCGGTCGCCCGGCACTGAGAAATTCTCAACAACGCTGGTTTTATTTTTGCCGCGAGTGCGCGATGGGGGCTGGGTCGAAGTGAAAATTGTCGATCGCGAGTCTCCGATCTGATAATTCAAGGAGCAGCTGGCAGTGGCGGGAATCGATGAATAATAATAATAAATAAATAAATAAATCCAATAAATATGAAAACACCCGTGAACCTTCGATCCGAGAACAGCGCTAGAAAGAAGCTCCCTTGCCTTGCCGATTTTTTCTCTCTCTCTCTCTTTCTCTCGCTTTCTCTGGCGAACAGCGCTCATTCACGCGACTCGCCGTGCACAGGATAATCGTGTAGCATTTTCCGTTGCGCATGATACTTAGCCTGGGTGTGTGCAAAACGCCTCGGGATTCTTCGGGGGATGCGCCGTTGCGTCCCCACCTGTTGCTTCGTCCTGTACGTATAACACGATTTATCAGTACGTATATGGTTTATATATATATATATATATATATCGAAAGATTAGGGGGCAGGTAAGAGAGACGGAGAGAGAGAGAGAGAGAAGAATCGTTCGATGAGCGAAAGAGCCAGAGGACTATGCAAGAGTATCGAGGGGGATGCTGTATTAACAACGCAATTTATCAAAGCTCCTTTCATCCAAAGCAACCACATAGCAATTAAAGTGTCTACCGACTGGCTTATCGTATTTTAAAGTTTATGGCATTGGCACGCCCATACAAAATTCGCTAGGCGTGTGCGCATGCGCCCGCGCGGGAGAGCGTGAGCGTCCTTCGATCACTCCGTACAACGTTCTCGTACCATGTGATTTATAGCTAAATCGCGGTAGAAAGAGAGAGAGAGTGCTCTTCGTAGCTGCTCGGACGAGTAAACTTTGCAACCAACCATATACTGTGCTACGACAATGAGCTCGTTGTACATACCCACATATACGCTAACGTATTTGTCTCGATGGTGAAACGTTTCAGTAAAACGGAAATGACGAGAAAAGGAGCAAGAAAAGTGAAACGTTCTAGGAGATGGAAAAGAGAAAAAAATGTTAGAAATAAAAGAAAAAAACAAGAGTGTTTATGGATAATTAAGTTTGCGAACGTAACTCACCCTTAACGTTCGAGCTTGCTGATATTTTCTCGCGCTCGAGAGCCGGTTCTCTTGATACGGTGACTCACCAATTATCGAGTTTATTCGGTGAAAGAGACAACTCCATGAAATTCGTATTTGACGATCGTGCACATGGTTCGCGGCAATTAGTTTGCCGGTTGGCCAAAGGCGATTCGAGGGTAAGGGGCTATCATCGTAGGGAAGAAAAGAAAAAGAGAAAATGTAGAAATAGAGAAGTAATCCAATAGTTATCCTCTTACACCGGTTTTGCCCGTATGCATTTTGTCTCATTTTCTCCCTCTCTCGATACGAGATCGTGTGTTTGCGTGTGCGAGCGCACGTCGCGACGATACCTTTTACCCGCTAATCGACGGAACATTCTCCGTCGAGCTTATCGTCGAATCAAGCTTCGTTGATAACTTTAGAAATTTCAAAGTCTTATTGTCCGCGAAGGATCTCAACGAATCGCGCTGTAATATAAAAGGAAAATATAAACAAACAAAAAAACGATTAAAATATTCTCACGAACATACGTGCCGAACAATAAAATCTACGTGAGTCGAGATAACGTTGAAACTCTCATTATCGGTGTAGCACAAATTTACGGGCGAGTCAAGCGCTATATTATTGAAAATAGAGTCGAGGGGAAATAGAAAAAAAAAGAGAAAAAAATCGATATTTTCTTCGCGAGAGAGAAGATGCGAGTCGCGATTATTTCAAAGCCTCTTCTCTCGTTCCTGAATCGAAAAGATACGACAACGTGGGCTTTTCGAACTTCCCTCGGGCTAACTTTAACTTGGTAATGAACGCGAGATTCTCGTCTTGCAATCTTACATCGCGAACGTCAGAGAGAAAGAGAGAGAGAGAGAGAGAGAGAGAGAGAGAGAGAGAGGAGAGAAAGAGCGAGATGAAAAGCGACCACGATTCGCGCAAAACGACTCGCTTCATCGTTTTGAGGACGAGAGCGAGAGTGATCCGAGCTCGTCGAGTGTGGGCTTCGAAACGTGATTCGCGAAGAATGTTAACGAATCGCGAAATCTCACTCGACGCGCAAGATGTATAACGCGCCACCACAACGCATACGGAGTGCGCCTCGGTCTTCGCTCGTTGTGGCGATCGGAGAACGGGGAGAGAAAGAGAGAGAGAGAGAGAGAGAGAGAGAGAGAGAGAAGAGAGATGAGAGAGCGAGGCGTGTGGCTGGTCACTCGTCTTTTTCGTTCGATGCCAATGGCCGAAGACGAGAGGAGAACGGAGAGAAGATGCACCGCGGCCGTGGTAGAAAAGAACGCAACAGAATTCCGAGGCCAACAAAAGGGTCGTCGAACCTGGCCACATCGCTCTCCGCTCCGACGCCGTACGAAACTCACGGACAACATTTCGCCCTCCGCGTTTCTTTTTTCCCGCTCGCCGTTGTATATACACGATGATCCTGAATCGATTTCCAACCTTTTCCATTCAGCTGTCGGTGTGTTATACAATGTAAGGGCCTCTCCGGTATATCGAGACCCGGTAGCGATACTTTCGTAAAAAGACAATGAAGGGGGTGGAGAAAAAATGTGCAATGTTCATTGCCCGGTGTCTTGCTTCGTCGAGATAAAATCATTAATTTTAGCTCAAATTATTTAGCTCTCGTGTGTTTTGGTTTATTTTTTGTTTGTTTTTAATCAACGAACAAGTTCACATTCGATAAAAATCGTATCGATTGATCGATCGATCGATCGATAGATCGGTGCTATCGAGTCTCGTTTCTCGATAAAACTTTGTAACGAACAATATCCGATTATCCTCGATCGTTTCTCGATCTACGACGCGCGCGTAGAAATATATTCCGCCGAGTTTGCCATAGTTGCAACCGTTTGTTCGCTCGTACTCATTGGCTCTCTGGTACGATCCGACCGTTCTCGTTGTTCGCGATGGTAGCCGATATCACGGTATATATCGGATATCTCGTAGCATCCTTATCTTGGGCTAAAATGCCTGTACGCCGATGCTATAAGAAGAGCTGCTCCTATATCGGCAAGTGCTGCAAACGACTCGAGGAGATACGAATAAAAACGAAGATAGCCGAGAGAACGAAGAAAGAGAGAGAGAGAGAGAGAGAGAGAGGGTGAAAAAGAGCGCGAGGCGATAGAGGGATGATACTGTACCATAGCTCAGCGGTGTTCTTTTTGCTGTGTGTATCCTCGGTGAACTAGCACCTTAAAGAACAAGGCAGCTCCACTTTCGCGACACGAATTAAATGTCCAATGCCCCGTTATTTGCATTGGCGACTGGTACGGTCTCTTATACAAACATATATATATATATATTGATATTTAAAATACCAATACACGTGGACGAGGGTGTGTGGCTTCGTATGGGCGCAGTTGTCCCGAGAGAGAATTTGCATTCATTCCCGAGGTCCTTGCGGTCGGCTGGGCACAGGAACGAGTTACGAAGCCGAAGGATCTGTCGGAGGATAACCTCGCTCGAATAGTCACCGTTCCTCGGATGCAATAACGTCCATTTACTCGTGCTCTTCTCTCTCTCTCTCTCTATCTCTCTCTCCCTCTCTCTCTGTCTTGCTCGGTTAAGTCGCGAAAGAGAAGAGCAGCGGCCTTGCTAAGTCGTAGTCGTTGTCGTCGGCGATGCCGCCACCACCGGCGATAGAAACCGATGCTATATGGTGCAACCGGCAAGGATTACTGCAGCCTACAACCTACCTCGCCCCTATATACTCGAGTGGATTTGTACCAGTAGCTCCCTCTCTCTCTCTCTCTCTTTCTCACTCTTCATCCCTCTCCCCTCGCGCGAACCATGCCCTTGGGTTAGCTCGTAGCATGGCGGCACGATAGGCAATCGCATAAATACGAAGAGAACTGAGTCGAGCCAGTGCGAAGAAGCAACCGAGACGACTAGTACGACTGTACTACTATATCGAACGTAGAAAAGACCACAGTCGCCACCGGCCAGTAGGTTGCCTCGCTCTCTCATACTCTCTCGCCCTCTCGAGTCTCCTCCCATCCTTGGCCAATGCCACACTCGTAATTTCGAAGACCCATCGCGACTCTCGCGACTTCTACGGTTCCTACGAGAGATACACACGGTATATTCGTATACGATTATACGCGAGTTGGAAATCCAGGATGGAAGGGAGCGAGGGTTGATAATGCTATAAGCGCCCGGAATAAAGTTATTATTTATAACGCTTTTCGAATATTTAATGAACGGAGTAAATACGACGTCGTACCGGGACCCAATAGCGCTGTGGCACGATATAATTAGCATAACCAGACTTTGTCATATATGCTAATAGGTGGGAACGAACGAGTTTAACATACGCGTGATCTCTCCGATACTCTACCGTCGTAAGCCTATCGGTATTTGCTGTAAAATAAACGTATCCGAGAAGCTTTCGTCGTCACTTTTTACAGAAATAACGCACTCGTTTCGTACGAACGTTTTTTTTCTCCATTTTTTCTACATCCCTAAATCAGATGAAAAAAAGAGAAGATAATTGTAAAAAAAAAAATTCTTCTCACATTGATCAAATTGACAAATCGACAACCGTCAAAATTCATTCTCGATATACATCGATCGAATGGTGACGAGTATCGAAACGTTCGATGGCAATGACCTTGTTATCGAACGTTATCGATCGCGGTGTATCAGAGTGAGTGATTTTTGCGATCTGGCTTATTCTACACAGCCGGTTACCGTTAACTGTAAACTGATGGATTGTAGAACGTATCATAGTAGATTACACTTTGCCGTATGCGTAACCGCTCACGGTAGCTATCCTCGGACAGGATGTTCCCATGCTGGCGGCGTTGGCCTTCCTCGTCCCTTTTTTTGCGCCTGTGCTCAAGGCGCGCGTCTTCTGGCCGTGGTCTCTCCCCGGTATCCCGAGTAACCCGCCAGAGCACCCGTCTATATTTATACAGATGGTAGTAGTTCTACCACGATACATATAATAATAAGAAGAGCGTTGGACGTTGGTGCGGCCACGTTCTCGCGCCTCATCGCGTCGGAAATCAATGTTGAATTGCAGCGTCGATCGAGACGTGGCCAAAGTACCACGCGTTTCGATCCGCGTGAGATAATACCGTAAACTGGGCTATCGTACGCTTTTCCTACCGGCTAACGCTACACTCTCTAGGCTATACGAGGATGCCGACTGACTACGGGCGCGAGGTGCTATCTAGTATAGGTATATCTAGTAGGAACGGTTGGTAAAGCGCGAATATATGTATACGCGAGAACAGGCGACTCCCGTATATATATAAACCCACGTACGAGCTCCAACTACCGAATAGGAAATTCTCGTTTTCGCTGATACATAGTTACCGGCGCCATTACGCATACTCTCGCGTCATCTAATAAAAGCTTACTGGATGGGTAGGTAGGTATGCGCGATTCGAATCGAAAGAGTCGTGTACGTTGCACGCGAGAATCTTTAAGGACGCTGAAGTTTAATGACTTTTGACGGACAGACAGATTCCGGTGTTACTATGACATTATACTCTTATAGTCGCTAGGAAAGATGAGCAAAGGCTCGTTCGCGGATATACACGGTGGGAGATCGTCGAAGAAAAATAAAAAAGTTTCGGATATAAGCGTGTAAACGGTTATACACGCGAGACTCGTGCAATCATCCTCGCATCGCTCTCGGCATTAACTCGTAGATTAGATTTTCACGATGTTACATCACTAGTACACTATTTTAATACCAGAATCACGGAAATCCAATTCGCGATCGTTTTATATTCGGTACCAAGGTCAATCTCGTAAATGGCGATAATAAATTTCACGGTGATAGAAAACCGCGTGCTTCCAGCAACGTAGAGACAGCTTCGATTTATCGAAGGTCAGTTACACATTTTTGTAACGGTCTGTCTACAGGCGAGGCGTCTCTCGTGCCTGAACTCTCCCTTCTTTCTTCTCTACCCCTCCCTTCTATACCCTACACGATCGATCTCATAATGGATCATTCCGTGAGTGCGCTCGCACACGCACGCATATACACACGTATACATACGCGTACTAACAGTTTGAGATACGTGGAGATAGAGAGCAAGAGAGCAAAAGAGGAACGAGCGGTAAGGTCCATTACGCCTCGACGCGTTATGTATCATTGCTAGTTTGCTACCCTCGCTCTCTCTCTCTCTCTCATACACACACACACACACACACACACAAACTCAATCTCTCACTCTCGGTTCTAACTATGTCTCACGGAATTCCGTTGGTCGCTGCCATATGGTGAATAACGATGGGAAACCGTGTACCGGGTACAAACTTTACGTACATAGCACGTACGTACATCATTGCACACATATATATATATGTTTGCGTACCAAGAGAAGCTTCACAGCTGAAGTACATCGAGATTGCAATATATACCGTTGCACTTTGATGCATGCTCTTTCGAGCGGGTGGCTGCATCGCGTTACATGCACACATAAAGGCGCGCGAGTACTCCCGCGAACTCGAGATTCCTCCCAGCAAGGCGGTTGCTGGTCAGTAGTGCGAGGAGCGAAGGTTTGTTAAAAATTATACGGTTATTGGCCATCTCTCCATGGATCGAAAGAGATGCGTGGATGGACCGGTTGTCCGAACAGTCCGCGTCTCTCGTGAATCGTTAGATCGAACTGTGATCGCGATCGCGCCACGACGAACCTCGATTTTTGATACGAATTTCAAAATTCTCGACCTTTGGGCGGGGATAAAGATTTACGTTAGGTTGGGTCGCGTTAAATCGTCTCGCGTAATACGACCCGCCGGAGATCGCAGCGAGAGAAAGAGAAAGTCCTACGTCGCCCGACCAATTTCGTAAGATACGTATACGCATCGTGTATATACCTATATATCTCTGTATTTGATCATTTTTTTTCTTCACCCTGGTATTTCATTAAAACTCTGGCAGGGGGACGCGACGCTCACTCCAATTAAAATTCTTAACGATCTCTCCCACCTCTCCCTGGTTTCGGGATTAGAAGCTCTTTCCCCATCGCGACTTTTCCCCACCTTCTTCTTCACCCTTTTTTGTTCACGAAATCGTCCCGCGAACACATTCATCCTCCCGGTTCGCGTTAAGAAAGTTCGATGGTTAACGATATCGTTATTGCGTTCTATCGCTTCTCTGGCTCAATATATACGAGAAAAACAAAAGATCGGTATACGTATATACGAGTATACGAGTATACGAGTATAAGAGTATATAGTTATCTCGTATTGAGATGGCGCGGGTCAATGGCATGCCCGTCGAACGGGAAGATGATATTTTTGATGCCGCGCGGAGGAGGACGAGCCTGTATGTTACCGATTGGTAACGTGCGCGCGATCGTGAGTCGGCGATTGCGATAGTGGATTCTATTGTCGGAGTATTATTAGTCAATGCGCCGGGGCTCCCGCGCCGTTCCTCGGGTAATACGTGTGTCCAGTTAATCCTCAACCGTTACTTACGTTTTTGCCGTGCTCGAGCGAGCCACTCGACACGATCGTTAAATACGATTTTGGACACGGCGCAATATGGAAGAATTTCAAAAAAATTTCGAAATTTTCCTACGTCTTGACGAAATATTCGCGGAAACGAACAATTTTGACATACGATCGGGGTTTCGTTCGATATTCATACATTTTTAAACTGCTCAAAGGATTTCCTGCGAACTGACCTTTAAGCTTTACGATCGTACCGATAAATATATTCCAGGCTTTAAAACGCAGACGATTTTTTCGTCGATAAGTTAAGCGGCTAATAATTGGAATTGTCTCTGAGAATCGCGTCGGTATTCGCCCGCTTAACGATCTCGTTTCATCCTCCGCGAGATTATACGTTTTTGTTGTTGTTGTTCTTTTTTTCGAGGGGGTTCTTTCTTCGATACTGTCACTTTTTATTTTATTCTCTCGGGGATATTTGTTTGTTTCTTTATGTTTGGATTTTTTGTTATTTTTACAACGAACGAAATGATATAAGAAACGAGTCGAACGGCTCGTTTGGCGCGCTCACCCTCGGGCAATCTGCATTTTCTGTCACCCGCGATCGTTCCCGGTAATCAACCGGTTCGCGGTACTTTTTTCTCTCTCTCTCTCTCTCTCTCACTCGTTCTCCTACTGTCTTTGGGCCCAATCCGACACCCAATTCGTTTCTTTTTATTATCTTCACGAGCCACTCGGCTCACACTCCGTGGCTCGGGGCCCGTCACGATCCTTCATCTCATTGTCAGATTGGCACCGAAAAGAACCTCGCGAGAGAGGCGTCCCATCAGTCGCATGCTTGCCCCATGGCGGGCGTGCGTTCGCGAGACGCGAGACGCGAGAGAGAAAGAGAGAAACGCGCTTCTGACCGCGGTTGAGAGATCTCTCTGTAACAGAGCGAAAATGCAAGCCGAGGGAATCGAGTGAGAGCTGTGCAAAGCCTGGCATCTCCCTTTTCTCTTTTTTACTCTCGCAGTGTGCCCCGAAGGTTGTCCGGGGTGAGCAACCTTATTTGGCGCGGTGCTCGCTTGGCCGCTTCTCCCGTTTTACCGCCAGCGGTGGCTGCGAACAACTCGCGAGTTCGTTCAATTTTATTTCCTCCTGCTCGAACTTTTTATCGAATCTACATCGAATAACGCGCGTAATAAGCTCGAAGCTTTTAAATTTTTGTATAAAAAATATTTTGCAAAAATTCTCTCATCATAGTTGTTCACGAAGGATGAAACGAAACGGTGAATAAAAAATTTAGATCGACGACGATCGATCGAACGAATATAATTCGAAACGCAATCGAGTTCGATCGAAGCACAGACCGAGACGTTAAGCTCGAATTATTCGTTCCTGTTTCGAAGTGGAGAGGAAATGTTGGAGTTCACGATGGCGTCGAGACATTGTAACGTGGGCGGTGGCTAGGACATCGTCCGTTCCCCATCTCGCTCTTTTCCTCTCACCGGGCTCTTGCCCCCTTTGGCGCGGGCTCCCTTTTAGGGTGCGTTAACCCGACGACAACGACGAGGAGGCCTCGCGAAACTCCGATCCTAAATCCTTCACCACCGTGGGGTTGGGGCAGGGGCGAGGGGCAAACTCGAAGAAGTTCGCAAGGAAGAAAAGAGGGAGAGAGATGCTGAGGAGGACAACGAGGACGAGAAAAGGTGGGCAATGGAATGAGGAGGTGCACATGCACCGGCCCAAGTGGGAGAGACCAAAGGAGAGTTGGTCAAGAACAGAATGAAGAAAGAGGAGGGAAGAAGCACGAGAGAGGAAAAAGAAAAACATCGCGAGGAGAGGGGACGAAAGAGTAAAAGAGAGAGAATGATACGTTGAACGAAGCGGAGGTGCATCAGGGGGGGGCCCTCCGTGCCACGACGAACTCACGGATCGTTAGAGCCATTGTAAAGTGGTAATCGCGCCTACGTACTCTTTCCTCTCTCTCTCGCTCTCTCTCTCTCTCTCTCTCTCGCCCTCTCTCTTTGGCCACAACCAGTTATCGAGAGACCTCTCCAACTCGTATGTACCAACTATCCTGGTCCCTCAACCGCCCTCCCCCCTGCCGCCTCTTCCTCCCGTCGCACTTTAATTCTTCTCAGGACTCCTCGCTATCTCTTTGCCGATTCCACCAGTCGCCTCTGCCACGATCTTTTGCTCTCGGAACGAATAGCCTTTCGTCGACGCGCCGCGCGAACGGTAGCCGAGATGCTTACGTATACCTTTTCGACGGTCCAATATGTCCGCGGGTTCGCGAACCCAAAAAAAAAAACGAGTTATCTCACATCGAGAGAAAATTACGCGAGATTAACACTTAAAAAAAATGTCTTTGTTCTTTTATTTTTCTTCGTTACGATTGTAATAAAAGAATCATAACCGACGGAGCTACGACTTTGAAAGTAAGAATTTTCATCGTATATTGTCACCGTCGGCGCGATTGTCCGGCTCGAGGCTCACTTCCGGTCTGCAATCGCAGTCGTCCCAAGTTCCGTTATAGCTTCGTGCAATACGTATACGCATACGTAATACACCGTCGACCGGACGCCACGGACGCATTCGTGATTGTGCTAATGGGTCGAATCGCGAGTCTCCGGGCACTTGTCGCACGTCGCGGCTTATCTCCGTTTAATTTGCATATATTTGAGTCCGAGGAGGAGGACGGTACTTATCTACAACCCGTTTGGCAAGGATGCACGAGGTGTAACAGAGTCGTCGGGCAAATTAAAACTGTTTCGATAATCGAAACGATCGTTTTAAGAGAAACAAAAAAAAAAATCGATTATTTTCCCATTTTGTCAAAAAAAGAAAAGAAAAATCGGAAAGAATCTCGTCTTCGCTGCAATGACGCTTTATCTCTCGTTCGTTGGGTAAGTATACTTGGCACAGGGAACTTCGCGTGCCGCGACAATGGAAGGCTCGAGATCCGTATATAACCTCGAGCATGCGTGCTTTTCCGGGGTGAAAGAATGCGCGCAAAAAGCGGGAAAATGGAATTCGCGAGAAAACAGTCAAAGACCCCCTCGTCGTCATTGCGTGCATTTTCCCGAGTACTTCAGCCGTGAAAGACGCGCGCTGGCGAGCGAGCTTGTAACGCACGCGGTATCAGTCGCGAACGTGAGCGAACATTGTGTAGAGGACGTTAAAATTTCCATGCAAAAGGGGCCTTTGAATTTTCCCATAGGTACGATCCCTTCGAAGATGGCGCGCAGGTGCGAGACTCAGGCAGAAGTCGTAGAAATGGAAAAATAGTAAGAGGGGTGCTGTGAGAAGGAGAAGGCGGGGGTGAAGGAGGGGATGGAATCAGGAAATCCTGGGGCGCTTCGCTCACTTTCCTCCACGGTATAACAATAGTCCCGGGTCTATTTATCAACGGTGCGTTGAGCATATATCAACGCGCGACTGGATGTACTTATATCTACACACACACACACACACGCACACTCACACGTATATCATGTCTCTCTGTCTATATATATATAGGCAATGGACGATGCCGAGGTAGGTACGACGTACGTATAAAACGTTACAAGAATCAGCGATGTATTCGCGAATCGTTGTTACACGTCTGCATTTAACTGTAAGAGTAGATACGTATACGAGAAGGTACGAACGTGCGATCTCGTGCTGCACGCTTGTCTCTCTCATGCAAGACGTATACACCGTATACGTATTACTCGTGTGTCTGTGTATATATATTTGCGTGTGCTCGCAGGGCTAGGCGAGCCAAGCAGATGGCCTTAGGGCGGGAGTTCGTCAGCCAGGGACTATCAATTAATATAATTGTTGTATTATAAATTGCCCTTGGGGTCGTCATTTTATATGCCAACTTTAATACCCTACGTATATAACGGTGTTGTGTGTATACAAAATGAGATAAGCAGTCACGTATTGCGCTCCGCTCGAGTCCAGAGATATATATATATATATATATATAGTACCTACACGTGTGTACGTATTTCAAGCTCTCGTAGAATTTGCCTCGGCGAGGCCTCGCTCGCTGTCCTGTAAGATTCATTTATTGTCTATTCAGTCGCATTACCTATTCTCGTGGCAAGAATACACGACGTAGCAGTAGTAGCAGTCACGTGGATTCATCGTTCGCGTTTGAATAAGAAAACTCTCTCGACCGTTGTATACGCTTTTAACGGCGGTGTGTTTAAGTCTCTATTCCGACGTGAGGGAAAAACTCGAGATGGCAATGATAAAAAACGGTTCTGCCGCCGGTTCCCTTTCGATCTTCTCGCTCGAAGGATGTATATATACGAGTATACGCGTAGTCGTTCGCGGTGGTCCAATTTACCGGACCCGCGTTACGAGTTCTACTTGGATTGTCCAACGGACGAGTCCGTAAGTCGTACGATCGAAGCGCGATGGAGCTTCGAAAAAAAACCCGACGCGTTAACGACAGATACGACGCTACTATAGGATCTTAGACAGATACATCTCCTGAGAGTAGAACATTTTTTAACCCCACTTCCGGTCGCGTCAAGGTCGTGCCAAGATTACGTATAATCCGAGTCACTACCGGGTCTGCGGTATCGCTGAATATTATCGTACCGGGATACGCGCACTCGAGACCTTCGATCAAATCGTAATGATACCTACTCTGTGAAATTGAAGAAAAAAAAATAAACGACAAGAAAAACACTAGGCACGTGCGTTTACGCCAGTTGGAAAGGATATGAGAAAAAATATAAATAAAAATGATACACGCAGATTTGACCCAGATACGAGGGAGCATCGGCGGGTAATCCGTTGTCATTCCGGTAGGCGAGAAAGAACGGTATTATACCGGAGTGGTAGCGGGGAAAAAGAAAATCATTTGGAGCCTCGTAATGCAATATCTGTAGCGAGAGGTTGCCATTACACGCCGTGGAGTCGCAACAATGCCACAGAATTCTATATATTTTCTTGACGAGGGACGGCGGGGGGAGGGGGGATTTACTCGCAAATCGTGTTTGCCCCTTGCTCAATTCCTCGTCCTTCTTTCACGCCTCTTATATTTTGTACGCGTTCAACACCAATACACACGCACGTTCGTGTACGTGTGAACGAGCAAGGCAAAGATTCGCTTCGCTCCTTGTTCCGACCCAGAGGCTCTATTAATTCATCCTTTTTTTTCTTTTCTTGGGTTTCAACCGTCTCATGGAAAAAAAGGGGGAATAATATATTTAAGAGAAATAAAAACAAACGGGCACGAAGTGGCGTGAACGACGCGTGACGCAATTTTCTCCGAGTATCACTAGCACGTACGACTCCCTCGTTCTACGAGTTTACACAGATCTCGATTATCACATCGTTGTGCCACCGCGTGTCAAAAAAATTTCGCAAGTTACGTGGAAAAATCTCGAATTAATTGAGACGCGTTTGTTTTTGATGACGAAAGTTCGAAGACGTTAGACAGATCAATCGATTGAGACGATCGATATCGACGGAATTAAAAATCAGGTGGAAAATTATCGTGAAAAAAAAAGTTCTCGTTTACAAATACAAGAGAATTGTTTTGCTTTTTTTGTAATACTTGCCTTGTGTTCTGTTACAGCATATATAGGTGCTATAACAGAACATAAGGCCTCTCGAGCCATGGCGTGACGTTCCTCCTATCGGCGTGCCACCACCGGGTGAATTATCGTCGCTTATTAAGCCCTACGTTCTAGGAAAGGACCTCGGGGTTATGTACTTATATTCTTTCTCTCTCTCTCTCTCTCGGTCTCTAGCATCTCGGCATTCGTGAATCGTGCGCTATTCGCTCTGGCCACGGGACGGACCCTCGGCTCTCCCCGTTGCACTATCTTCCTTCCCCTACCAACCCTCTCGCCATATATTTCTCTCGAGCTCCTAGTCTCGTACACCTACATATATACAATACGTACACTAGACAAAAATATCTTCCAACTCGCATAAATCCCAAAGTCGTTATTTCCTATTTTATGTAAAAATGGCGAATATTAATATTTCGTATATTTACATATTCGCAGAACAGTCTATCGTAACGGCAACGATACAGATTTGCAAATGCAGAGCGAAAAAGAGAATGCCTGTGAGAAGATAGTGGCGAGAGGGAGGGGGATGGTCGCTGATATAAAGATACGAATATATATAGCGTACTTAGTACACGAACCTTGTACCGCACGAGAAAGCCTAGAAATCATCTCTCGACCTTCTCGAAGTTCGAGCATGTCTTTCGTGGCCGCAAGAAGCCCTGCGGAGCAGCAGCAAAATAACCGCGAGATGCCTCGTAAGAGAGCTTGTCGACCTGTCTTTTCTTTTCTTTCTCCCTTGTAACTATTTCTCTTATGGAATAAACACATATATACGTATATAAATATATACGGGATATACCTACACAGTGCTTGTAGAACTACGATATAATGCTTGTACAATGTTGCAGTAGGTGAAGTTATGTAGGGTAACGTTGGGAAATATGGACCACCGTAATAATATTGAAAAATCTATTTTTATCCCTCGCCTACACACTCCTAGTCACGAATACTTTTATATCGACGTAATTTTCATTAGAAAATAATTATTTTAAATTCTTAATAATTCACTGCATTTTTTGATGAAGAATATTGTTGATTTATTGAAAATATTCAATAACGCCTGGTCCAACTTAGCAGCCCAGGCCTTATTTCACGACATTACACGATATGTATACGTATATGTATGCATATACATGGATATATTATATATAAGTAGGTACATGGTGAAGCTGGACGTGGACCCTTGGGCGGGGTGATCCAAGCTCGCAAGGCAGTGTACAGTTAGAATATCCGAAGAGAATAAGGCGAGGAGCATAATGAGAGGAACGTGCTGGCCTCTGGCCTTCAATCTACACTCGCGGGGGCTCTCGAGGTCTTTTCTCCCTGTGTCCCTCACGGAGAAAAGTCTATTCTCTGAGTATTACACGGTATATGCAATACCAATACTATTATCTCGCCTGTGTGTTACCGTGTGTATGTGTGGGAGAAGCGTCGAGATCGAGAAATCTCTGTTGCATCGCACGTTGCACATTGCACCGTGCAAGACTCTTCCATTGAATATGACTATTCGCGATCACCGTTTCTTTTTCGTAACAGCAATTTTTAAACACGTTCGTTAACAAGAAAAATCCATCCTCGTTTCTTCACTCTTTTTCTTAAAATACAATTCGGTCATAATATTTATGTCGGAACGCTCTCGGTGGAGTTCATCAGACTGCGAAAAAAGATACAAAATGGGAGCGGCTCGTATTGCGAGTAAAATTGCACAATTTTTTTTCTTTCTTTCTTTAATTCTCCACCTCCTCCTCCTCCTCCTCCTCCTCCTCCTCCTCCTCCTTGCAAACGAGAACGAGAAGTCAGTCGAGAGGAGAATTATGGTTCCGTTGAAATTGAAAAGAAGAGCGAAGATTTCGAGGCCTCGCGAACGCTCATCGGTGTGAGAAGCTCGGCCGTTGCGAAAGTTTGTAATGAGGAAAGTGCGTAAAGTTCTTCCCGTACGTTCGTCGCTCGTAAATCTTGGCACGAGATAAGAGGAAACGTAATGACAGTAAGAGGAGGAAAAAGGAGCGAGGGGAGAATGGTAATCTCGAGAAACACTTGGAACATTTTAAGTGTCGAGATTTTATATGTATATGTATATATTAGCGACGCTACTTTGTCTAGAAGAAGAACAACCATAACCGAGGACGAAAGTTAATCCCACGGCTCAATGACTGACTGACTGACTGACTGACTTTTCTCGAAACGATTACGCACTTTGAATACACGCAGAGCTCATCGTGACAATAGACGTAAAAACGTTGTCGCTGGTACAAAAGAAAAAAAAAACAGTAGCAAGAAATGTTTTACTACGCGCGTACGAGGACGAAATTACGAAATTTCCGTGCTCGAGGGAACGAAACGAGATTATTGTTTCGACGTCTAACTCCCGATCTCTCTCTCTCTCTCTACTGTAACCTGTCGTTCTCATTGCATCGTTAACGTTAGCGCTCTTACTGTTCGACATCCGCTATGAAGCGCTTCCGCATCGGAGATTACGAAAATTTGTTCACATTTTCACGAATCCTCGATGTATGTGAAACGTTAATACCGGGACCGAGGAAAAATTATTTTTTTTTCGAAATAATTGATCGATGAACTGAGTTGACGAATTTTTCCAAGTTTATTTTACATGAATGTCGTTTTTACAATTTTTCTTAGGAAATCGGACATATTTTCGCTGTCTCGATCTCACAATAAAAGCGTCAATTACCAGTAACATTTTCGATCTCGTGCGATCGAGCTAAACTGTTTTTCGTACTCGCGGCTCGAATTGTCCATAGTTCACCGACGATACTATATTCCTTGCACCGTTATATATGTATATAAGCATGCCCACTACGGTAGTTTTACCATTACGAAATACGTCGGGCGTGTACCGAGCGAGTTGCGTAATCGCTCTCTCGTTGCACTGTGCACTCGATTCCATTGCCGATAATAGAGATCGGGTATAGATCGGAGGATTTTTCATCCGCAATGTCGAGAACTCACCCGCGTACCGAACTAGCTAGCACCCCGATGAAATTGAGCTCGAGTTCCGTGTATACTAAAGAAACAAAAAGAAAAAAAAACGTAATAAAAATAACACGACATACCAATCTTACAGAAGAGCGAGTCGGCTGAATGTATAAAAAGGGGTAATACCTATATATAAAACAGAAGTGAAGTACATCATCAAATCGTTTACGAGTTTTCCCGTTCTCGGTGATCTCTCTTTTCAACTGGTATTACTAATTTCTCGATTTTCTCATACTACCGACGAACCATATTTTTACCTATGTATAATACAATTATATTTCTACTTGTAAAAATACTCGTAATATAAATTTATACATATATATATATATATATAGAAATATAATGACATTGTCTACGTAGGTACACGTGGCTCGACGTTAACAATATTTTCAAATAGCTGTACAAAGAATAATATTTCCTCGAGCAATTATACGTCGGATGATAATAATTTTTTTTTACATCTTAAAATAATATCGATAATGCACAAGTGTAAACGAAGGGAAACGTGGCGTTTCTTCGTTACGAGGAAAAGGAAAATTTATAATTGGCATGAAAATATAATTCGATCGCACTGTTACGACTACCGACTCGTCGCCTCGGGTGACCAATCCGCCTTACCGTTTGACGGGTACGAGAAAAGGTATTGTGTACCCGGAGAATTTCACGGTGAAACTGTACGTGGAATATGGAGCACTTAGCCCCCTCCCCCCCCCGCCCCTCTTCCTCAATTCCTTCTTACGAGCGGTGTGCAACGACAAACCACTTAGCTTGTGTAACGACCGGTCTGTCAATGACCCAGCCCCGTCACGAGAGACTCTCTTCTCGCGACGACCGACGAGATTCAGTACAGAACGATGCAAGGAAAAGCACCTTCGGCAACGCAGCATCGAGACTGATATCTCCCATGGTGAACACCGTCTTACGCCGTATTGCGGTTGGTGACCTTTGCCCGTTCATACGCCTTTCCGCGATCTTTCACGAGACGACCGTTGCAATGTTCCATTTACAGGTTCGCCACCGTCCAGTTTCGACCTGTGTCAATGGACGCGTCGGTGAGAACGTTGATTAAAATTACTCGTTTCGATTATTATTGATTGAATATTTTCATTATTGGAAATTGAGATATTTTAACGATCTTGACGCGGTCGCGCCTTTTTCTGTTTGCTCCTTGCGCGCTCTTTGTACGAGCCGCGAGATCGTTGCTCGCCTCGTACTTACGAATAGCGAATGATAATACCCGGACGGACAGGCGCACAGCTATGAAAAGCTGATCTTCGTATCGGTAGGATCGATCGATATCGTGGGAAATAAATATATATATAAATATACGTGTGTGTGCGTGTGTGTATGAAAGAGATCGAGCCGATTTCTGCGATCGTAATTTCTCCTCCTCGAGCACGACTGCTCGGACGACTTTACAACTGCGGTTCAAATGAGAGGGAAGTATTACGAGATTATATGCACGATCGAGGAGGAAGCGTCCTCGAGCAGTCCGCGGGAAGACGAGACGCTTCGACGACACGTGGAAAAGTAATGAGAAAAATAAACGCGCTAAAATTAAAAAAATAAAACAGTTAAAAAACGAATTAAAAATGTAGTACTTACGTCGAGATACGAGATAAAATGGGATATAGATATCCGTTAAGAGACCATGTCAATCCTTCATGGTTAAATACAGTCTCTACAACTCGAGGTGCTTATAGTCAAGTCGATACTCGACCGAGCAAAAAGACAAACTCGCTTCTTGGATCTTCGTTGCTCGTTGCAAGGTGTTATACATATATCGATCGCTGACGGTCAAAAGGGCGTAAACGATCGTACATTGGTTTTTACTAACGCGAGCCAGGTCCCTCTGACGTTCAGCGACCGAGACGCGTGAGCATAAAATCGATATATAGCGAGTTGGCCGGTAATTATCGATAGGCGACCGCAAGGGGAAGATATAAAAAAGAAAACAAGTGAAAGCCGAGAGCCAAGAAACGCGTACGTGCATTTGCAAGTACGAGCATTAGCGTGTATAAATTATGGCGCGGAGTGTTATGGAGTATGCATGGAAGGTCGGGAACGCGGTAAAACTGACCGAAGACACGTACACGTGGCTTACGCACGAGACAACCCTCCGAGTCGTTCGCGTCCTTCTCACCCCACCGAGATGATTAAGACGTAGTCGTGTTGGCGGGTGAGAGCACGGAACGACTCTGCCGAGGTTGTTCGTAAGCGCGAGAAGAATACTCGTCGGTAATTTTACCGAACGACCGAACCTCGAAGAGCCCTCGGTCAGTTGATCTTTTAGTGCAGAATAGCGAGTTCGCTCCGATCGTTTATCATTTTTTCTATATAATAGATAGAAAATAAAGAGAGACGTTAAAATCTTCAAAATATCGAAATTGTGACTGGATATAATTCATTTCGTCGAATTTCTTTTTGATTCGAGGATATAGTGTAGTAACCTTTTATCGCCGCTAGATGCCGCCATTGGTGCCAATACCCAAGTAAGAATTCTGCCAGGGCTTAGACTAGGTCCCGATTATTTTTCCCTCACTTTACAAAGGCCCTAACAGGGCACCTGACTAGGTCCCTTGGTGGCCGGTCACACTTTGTCAGTGAGGACCTAAAGAGGCCTATAAATCAGGGCCCGGCTGGTTGCCTCAACAGAACCCTGCCAGAACCGAATCGAAGCCGTGAAGCAACCCTATTACTGCCCTATAATTACCAGCTTTATTAGTGGATACATATCAGTTTGTAAAAATCCTTGCGACAAGGATGTGCAAATAAAACTACCAAATAATAATAATAATAGTGGATACATATCAAGCGAGATGTTTTGCAATAATGAAAACAATTTTCTTCGGGTAAAGGGTTATTTATTACTATCCACCCGGCCCGGCTTCGCCCGGGTGTAATTTATAAGTAAAAATGGTGAAAAATGTAAAGTTAGTGCCTTTGTTTATAGAATTCCTCTATAATCAATGTTTGCATCTAAATTTTCGTTACACATCCATAGATTGATAATGAGTTAAATTATCGGTCAGCTTGCCGCTTTATAATGCCAGCGGGCGACGACTACGCGTGCGAGAAAGCGCTCGGCCATGCGCCGCCCATCGGCCGCTGGCGGAACTACATACTCGTCGCGCGGTGAGCACATACAACAACCAAACGGTGTTGTACGTAGGTATATGTGCTGTCATTCCTGCACGCATGAATATTATTTTTAAAAACACTATTTTTATATTGTGAAATTTATTTTCCAAACATTCTAAATATTTATAGAATGCAAATTTTACTACAGATAATTTGAGAATTTTACTACAGATAATAATATTCATAATAGAATACAAATTATCTATAGTAAAATTTCTATTCTATAAACATTGAGAAAATTTGGAAAATGAATTTCACAATATAAAAAAAGTTTTTTTTAATAATATTCATGCGTGCAGGTAAAATTAACGCTTAAAAAGCTTAAATTAACTTTATATGTACATCACATCTATGGAAAATAAGTATAAAAACTAGACATTGGTGTAAATAACTTTGCAAATATTGTATGCTCTGTAATAACTACTGCCCTGATGAATCCCGATTAGGCCCTTTATCATTTACCTCGCTACGACCTTTTTTAAATAAATAAGGCAACCCTGTTATTTCCCTGTCGGGGCCTAGTCGGATTGTGTTGTGAAAATCCCTAGTAGGGAATCCATATTCAAACCCTTTTGGGCCCCGATCGTTTTCAGGGCTGCCCTACTAATTTCTTTCACGGGTAAGCCTCGAATTCAGGTATTAATTCCAGCTCGGTGCGCTCGAAGTGTGCCGAGCCGAGGATCGGCTGGTTCATGTGCTACATACATAGATATATCCGCGTACTCCAGTCGTCATATGTCGCCTAGGTATGCGTGGTTACTGCAAATCTCACAGGAATGTTATACGAAATTTGCAATAAAAAAATACATACATATATGTATGCCTATGAATCGATCGTCCCGATAAAAAATCTCGTTATCGATTTCTCGCGATTAATCGCGAATTACTTTCTTCGTATCGCATTAGCGACACAAGATATTAAGTTTTCCGGCTCGTGTCAATTATTAATACGTATCACGTCCGCGCTTGATACGGTTTGATTCGCTTGGCGCATTGTCGCGTGGCGGATTACTCGGCGTAAGTGCGCTACACTACGTACGGACGTTATACACGTAAATCCACGTGATACATCATAACAACTGGTACGTCCTATGCGTTGCCACTCGCACACACGTGATGGATATCACCGGATCGCGCGCGGGAAATTATTGTAATGCGTGTAACGAGCCCGATCGCAAATAGCCGAGCAATTTGATAGGCTTGTCAACCAGCGTCACGGCTCGTGCCCTCGGAGAATGGACAGATGAATTACAGTTACGTGCTAACATAACATATACACACACACACACATATATATATAAATATACTTTGTAGAGACATACGAAAGGGTGCACCGACCCGTTATTAATTCCTATACTATGCAAATATAAATTATACAGATTAAAAAAAAAAAAAAATACAGGATCGTTGACTCCGCGAAGATAAATGCACGCCCGGCGTAAGATCGATTCATTTATCGAGGATGTATACCGAGGACTTCATCGGGAACACGTTAGAAAATCGAGAATTACGCGAACTTCGAGTGTTGATCCGTCCGAGTGAGCAAGTTGGCCGTGAGTAGACTCCTTTCGTGAGGTCCGCGGTAGCGATTCGAAGACGAGTCGCGATAACGTCGCGGAAATGCACGTGCGTATAAAGTGAAAGACAAAGTATGTCAAATGTAAGCATGTATATGTATATATATATAGAAACGAGATAGTCGATGCTGTGGAAGATACGAGGGAAGCGATGCGAAGGAGTAAATAAGTAACGAGAGTATGTGTACCGGTAAGCTTAAGCACGTTTCGCGTACTGTGTCTCGTGAATGCGTCGTCGTGTTTGCGCACACGTGAGTCCGATAAAGGGAGAAACCCGGCAAGAGAGCAAACGCTTCTAATCTCCATTCTAGCGGTACAAAGCCGAGCGTTAATTACGGTGATTGATTTAAGTCTCGTCGTTGTAAATTTAAGAGCCTCGCCCGAGCTGAAAGAGATCACGTGTACACGCGCGAGAGCGTGTCTGTGTATGCGTCTTGTTGCAAGATTAAAGCATACGCACGAGTGTCTCCTAGTCTCGAACGAACGATACCGTCGTACTATATAAATACCTGATCCTCGTATATATATATATATATATATTTGTCGATACGAGAGGGCAAACCTAAGTAGACGGAGAAAAACCCCCGATACGAGGCGTCGAAACAATTTCAAATTTAATCGAAATGCAATTAATTAATGAACGACCGAGTTAATCGACGAATTATCAGCCGTTTTGTATTTCCATGATAAACATTCATTAACCAATGATTCGATGATCGATCGATATATGGTACTCGTCCGTTAGAAAGATTTTTAATGTTCGTAACTCGCGTATCTCGTCGGTCGAGAAACGTCGTGTGCGTCTCGTCCAAGTTACTCCGGGTGGGATTTACAAGGATTTTCCTATATAGCTCCTCGGCGAGATCGACACGAGTATCACCAATAAGGATAAAGTGACGGAAAGCCATACGGCAACTTCTTTCCACGATATGCCCGTAGATAATTGTCGGCTGTATTCGCGATACATATGGATATATATACGTATAGCTCATGCTACACGGTAACGAGCGCTTCTCTATGTACCACGAGGTAGGCGATTTTCTATTATATAGGATATATATATATAACCTACGTAGAGAGATCATAGCCGTCGTTAGAGGGCGATCCTCGTGAGATTGGCACCGAAGAGGGAGGCGAGGGCACGTAGAGATTCCTTGCGCGAGTGCGCGTACAAATATATCGGGACACACGAGAGAGTAACGCACGCGGAAGAGACGAGATGGTTCTCTGGTACATACGTATATATATATAGATGTGTGTGTGTATATATAAAATATGTATAGAAAAGACGCGAAGAACGGTGAGGTGAAGGAGCAACTCTCGCAAGCCGATTCGCAGCGGATACTAACGTTTATTAACGTTTTACGTTACACGCGTGTCCTACAGCTATGTATAAATATATATGTATATAATGCACGATATACAAGAAGCGTTACGAACAGACTCTGTATAAGCTATTCTGCTGTCGGCGGCGGCACGCGAGGCTGTAACAGTACACTCCCCATTTTTTACGTAACAGTGGCATACTCGGAACATAAAGGCTTGGCCCGTGCTCGAGAGACCGGTGCAACAGAGTTAATATACTTACGTACATATGTATATATATATATTTATATATATATGTGTGTGTGTGTGTGTGTGTATATGTATATAAATAGATATATGTAAGTATAGTCAACAGATTGAGGTCTGGTCAGCGGCGTGCTGCGGCTTCTCGGTCGGTGGACCACGAGAGCCCGCGGAGCGCACTATAATTACGCGTGGGGATAAACCCCATGGCCGCAACAACTTCTTTTTCCCGATTCTTCGACGAAAAATTAAAATTGCGACTTTGACATGGCCTATACATCGAGCGCCCACGTGGATAGACAGTCTCGAGGTGCGGAAAGGAAAAGAATATATACGTTAAACACCTGGGAATTTTCTTACTCGTGAACGAAAAATATTCCATTCCCATTACTCGTAGCTCACGGCTCTTTCGAAGCCATTACCGCGATAATGATACGTCGGTACAAAATGGCCGTTAATATTTACGGAAAAATACAGTCGCAAGGTTATTTCTTTAAAACAGAATAAAAAAAATACGTCTTAAACGTATCGATACTCTAGAATTATTGAAATACATTTCAATCTTTTAGTTACAGATTTTTTCGGATAATCGATCATCGATAAAGGGTCGCGCATGTATTCGTACATATTTTGGTTGGCTTACGAGTTTGACGCGGATACACATTATTTTGATGTGACACGTAATGGGTCGTTTGAATCTAAATATACATATATAAACGTGTATCAGCAATACGGTGAAAGAGTCCGGGCGTCGATAGAGGCAAAACGCATCCTGGTCAAACGACCCCCAAGTTATGCACGCGCATGTGTAAAAGTCCTAGTACACATACACGCATATGTATATAGGTATTGCGACTATTACGAGTATTCCGTCGATCGAGGGCGATTGCGCGGTACGAAACGCGTTTGTCCGGGGACAAGGCGCGCCGGGCACGCGGAACACTCGGGAATCGTTCTGGTGACGGAGAGAGAGATACAATAGAGAGAAAGATCCAGAGACCGAGAGAGAGAGAGAGAGAGCGAGAGAGAGAGAGAGATAGGACTGCTGCGTTCAGCGCCTCTATTATAAAGGTGTCAACGGCTGTGCGATTAACGATCGACACCGTGACAATGCAATTTGCCAGCGGCGGACTTGCATACGCGAGAGCAGCCTTGCATACGTTCGTGTGCGTAGACACGCACGCGAAGATATTCAGTAGATCCGAGTTTTATTTTTCGATTATTATTATTTTTTTGTTATCGCCCTGGAGAATCGCACCTCGAGAAAATCGCTTTGGGGCAGCTATCGCGCGATTGACGTTTAAAAAAAGGTACTCGAGCGATATTTCGACGATGTTTCTCGAACGATCTCCGGCTCCCCTTCTCCGAACGATGCGAATGCAACACCGAGGGCGATCGCTAGAGAATGCAAAATCGCGAATTAGATGCGATAAATATTTCATCCCTCCTTCCACCCCCGTAGGTTAATTTATCGCCAATCGTTCGATAATTGAGACGCGTACTCCGCGACGAATAATAATTATCTCGCGCGTTTGCCTCCGTACCTTTTACCGCTATCGTCTTTTATCATTCTTTTTATCTTTGCGCCCTACGCGAATATCTACGACAACGTAAATTGTCCGTAGTTATTAATAATACGTAGAATTTTCTGTACACACACGCGGCGATCGAACACAGGGGCGATGATCGATGATGTAAAATATTGATAGAGTAGTCGTAAGCGCAATTGCGCTCAATCGCGTGGGCCTAACATTAATCACTATCGCGCCTATCGCTGTACATATACATATACATACATATATACATACTATATGTGTCAGGGTTTGAGAGGTAGACTCGCAAGCCGAAGATTTATACCGGTATTCAGTGTCCGAAAGAGCGACAGACGTGTGCGCGAGGCGCCGGGAGATCACCGAAGAACGTACGCGCGTGTCTCGAACGAGAGATATAAAAGAAATTGCGTAGATGGTAATCGATGGACCATCGATGGCTCTCGCTTACCTTCGGTTCGAGCAAGCCCTGTATACGAGTGCGCCTCCGCGTGTATGAGAGAAAATGCGACCACCTCCTCGTCTCCCTCTCGATGAGAAATTCAGCCCGAAGGTTCATGGTAGTCGATGCATATATATATGTATATATTTATGTGTTCATATCGGAGCTTACGAAATTGCAAGAGCCTCTCGTGGTCATGACGGTCGACCCCGAGAGCATTGAAAAAAAAGACACGATCGTCGTTCAGGATCTACCGAGGAGATATTATATCGCGTGTCTTATATATTTTCCATGCCGAAAGCCCAATTTGGCGAGTTCTCGATCGCGCTTATTTCGTACAGTTGCAAAAGTCCATGCGCGCGCCTTCGTCCCTGAATACTTTATACATACATGGTGCGGGGATTCCATCGACGCGTGAATGTCAACCGAGGGAATCTCGGCTATGCGCGTTATTATACCTTACCCGCTGTCCGTGTGTGCATTCTCGTTTAATGGACTATTTATGCGACGTGATTGAGCGGATTCGTCAGCGTGTCAGGGACAGTCTCGAATAATTCGTGCCGAAAAAAAACCAAAGAGAGAAGACAGAGAGAGAGAATCGATCCTCGCATGGCCCTTTTAAGGACAATTTTTACACCGTGTAGAGATTAAATAAAAGTACAGGTTCGCGGTCGCAAATGAATGAGTCAGAATTCTTTTCTTCGCGTTATAAAATTATTTTCTTTTTTTTATACAAGAATTAATCTATCGGTGATCAATGACAGGATCTCGTCGGCAAAAATTCTTCATAAAATTGTTGTTCAAATTGTATGCGGTGATAAATATTTCTCGTATCTCCCTGTACTTTTCTTTTTCCTCGCTGCGGAATATTCAGTTTCTCATTTGCATACGCGAACGAAGCGCCTCGAAGCTCGAGAGGAATCGTCGTAAGATAGACCGAATTTCCTTATTAGAGATTACGGTGCGAGGAGGAGGCGGCAGGGGGAGGTTAGTGAAGGGTCATCGCGTCGGTTATACGTGTATTTCCCCGTGTGTGTGTGTGTGTGTGTATTACATAATCGCCAGAGAAGCTTGGGAGAGATCGCGTGGATGAGACGTCTCGTAGAGGCAACAGCAACGACGGCAGCAGCAGCAGCAGCAGCAGCTATGAGAGAACGTAAACGAAGGATCGAGCTGGTCGGTGGATCGGCTAATGACTCTGCGTGCACGCGGAACTAGAGGGGTTTGGTTTATACTTTGGTTTATACTCTGTTATATATTATACGTAGGTATACGCGCGTGTACTAACTGTGCCCGATCGTTTTACGTTTCTCACTGACCGAGCAACGAATATGCATTTTTCTTCTACCTCCACCCCACCCCCCTCCTCCTCCTCCTCCCTCCTCCCCATGGCTTTCGCATCGCGCCATTCGTTTCGAAATATCGCTTAGTCGCGTGGAAGCCCGATTAATTTCTCGTACGTCTCAAATATCCGCGTAGTTTCAAGCTTTTCCCAGAATTTCATACTCGAGCGTTATTTCGTTATTTTCGCGACTTTGCGAAATAATTAAACGCGGTAATAATTATCCATCGCGAAATTTATTTCTCGTGGTTATTATAACAACGAGAATGATTTGGAACACGATAGGCTCGAACAAAGGGATGGAAAATACTTGGAAGAAACTCGACTCGAATAAGAGAATGATGAATTATCGATGTAATTAAAGATTCGTAACGGCGCAAGCGCGTATCGCGCGAGGTTTGCAAAACACGTTTATCGTAATAAGATATATCGAGGGCGCGGTACGTTACCAACGGCTCATCAGAAGCCATGGCTGAAAAATCGGTTTGATCTTGGGGTATAAAGTTGCTGGAAGGTGCAAAGGCTGCGACCTTCCGAAGGTCATCCCTCGATGCTGCAACCACGCGATCGTTTCGTATATGTATAGGGTATTAACCCCCCCCCCCCCCCTCCCCACCCACCTCAAGTTTAATCCCTTGTACGCGATATGCTTCCGTGTAGGGAGAGACCGCTTATTATAATTATTTATGTAATGATAATATTCGACCTCTCGCCTCGGCCTCGTAGTCCTCTTATTCTCTCTCTCTCTCTCTCTCTCTCTCTCGCCCGCACTACGCCGCACCGCACGAAACCGACGTCTTACATACACACGCATATACGAACTCGTGATATAATAAATTATAGAACGCTACGGCAAATAAGCTTCTCTCTTTTCTCCCCGTTGCATACGGGCGATGCATCTCACGTTCGCACGCGTATCTCACTCTAACAATTGCGGTACACACGGAATTCTCGAAAAGTATTAACGTGTGTGTAGTGTACCTAACGTACAACATAACGAAGATCGTTACGTCCTGACATTCCAATTTCTTTACTTTGTTACACACGGCACATATTTATACCTATATGCATCATGCGTGTTACGTAATATACGATGTTCGACACGGAAAAAATAAAGAACACGGACGCTACAATAATTATTATATAGTATGAAAATTGGAATACGCGAAGTTACTAATTGATGGCGTATCTCCTATCGTGCAGCGATTAATCAATCACGAAGGGCTAATTATGCAGGGCTGGCTTAACGATGTGTTAATTGTTTGTTTCATTGAATTAAAAGTTTAACGAGCTATATTGGGCTTTTACGAGGCTTCGGTACACAATTATAGAGGACGTTCCATGTCCAGTCGATCGTTAGAAAAGTTCAAAGGCCTCTTCGCTATTTGCTCTCGGATTTTTGCTTTCGATTGAAAGAAACTTTCATAGAAAAATAATAAATACAAATATATAGGTAACTATGAAAATTCATTAATTTCAAATTGACAGAGGTTATATTAAAAATTAATTCAACGAATCGTGATCGAGACGAGTCTTTTGTTGGCAAATTGGAGTCGTATCGAGAGAAGAAAATAGAAAATTATGGAGATCGATGGAGGTGTGGAGTCGGCATAGAATGTCCTGTATAGGCGAAGCGAACGCATTGCCGCACAGGATGTATAATAACATACTGTTGGTTTACGTTAGTGTCTGCCTTTCGGACGAAGAGAGAGCCGGAGATAATATCTCAGTTCAATCGTCGTCACTCTCATCTCTCGCGTTGTTTCTCGAACTGGTTTTCACGATCATTCTCTCTCTCTCTCTCTCTCTCTCTCTGTCTTTCTCCCTCTCGCAAGAGAGAAAACTCTCTCGCGAACTCGCGGCGCGATCTGGATGCCGGACCAATGACTGACAGAGTCATTGGCCGTGATGCCCGCTCTGTTGCTTTTACTATACGCCGGGCTCCGATTCCTGCGGCGATCCGCATGCGACTCTCCCCGCGATAGAAACACGAATCCAGTTTTTAGTATCTCTCGCGAACACGCGGATAGCCACATTGCTTTCCGGGAAACTGGTATGGAGAGAATCCTATTGCCGATCGAGAGAGGGACTCGTTAATACTTCGGCCTCTCGTAAGGACGGGCTGATCTCCGATGTACGGTTCTTTACGAGAGATTCATTGCCACTTTGCTGAATTATTACCGACGATGAAATTAGCCACGGTGACGATACTCGCGAGATTAACGAAATTCGATTCGCTCTCTTCCTTGAAAAATAATCGAGATCTATTAAATTTAACGTAATTAAATAATGAATAAATTATTCTTAATTTTTGCGGATAATTACAATTTAGAAATAATCGACCCATCGAAAAATCGTACAATTTACATATCGAATGAAAATAATTTAATAAAATACATAATTTGCAAAAGTGATGATAGTGTGATGATAGAACGAATTTATTACAACAGGAAATGTAAGTTATTCTTTTATAGAACGCTCCGAGCTTTATAAACATCATTCGAAACGCGTCATGCGCATAAATAGAATAATTTGTTATCCGATCGACGCATCGACCTACCTCACCCAACCGTTGAGATCGTGACCCTACCCAACATCGCGTCGATGCCCTGACGACTATAGGACGACGACAACGACGAGCAGAGTACCGCGGGCGTTTCAGGAACAATTACCTATGCGCGCCACGTTATTTCTGTTCGTCGTATTCGTCGACGACGTCGTAATAATCGTCTCGAGGGTCGATAATCCGCTCGGCGATACCGCAATCATCCGGGACAATGACACTATACTATACGCGCTCTTAACGTCTCTCTCTCTCTCCCTCTCTCTGTCCTCTCTCTAAATACTGACATTAATATTCTCTACGTTCCAACCTAATTATTGGGATATACGCTGAACCTCTAGCCTGCGCGGCGCGGGCGCGGGGCCCCGCGCACAGGAATGTGAAAGTATCTAACGACGTTAACGACCGTAAGGAATCGCCATGCGGTGTGGCTCGATCCTTCGTTCGCGATCGCGACGGGTGTGTCGCCCACGCCACCAGACATTGTGCGAAAATTTATTTTCCATTTTTCTTTGCTTATTTCCATAAGGAAAACAAGATTTTTTCTTTATAATTGATTTTTCGATTATTTTTCGAAACTATGTTTAATTTTATGCGATTAAATGACGGCAGTTTAAATCCCTGGCACATATATATTCCATAGAAGCCAAAGTTGTGTCAAGTACAAAGATGGAATTATTTTGCAAAACTCGCGCTCTCGTGAATGGAGAATCGTGGCCAGGCTGATGAATCACGTTCATCGTTGATCACTCCTGTGTACGAGACCATAACTGTGTCTTCGACGTATTATAGCGGAGATTCCTAAGATAAGTTCTTCTGTACATCGTAGAAGTGGTACGCGCCATATGCTCGCTGCGTAAGCATATGGTGGACATGATCCACGCACGTATATTTATATACCATATATACCGATTATAGCACCGGCATAACCCTTTCTTTAACTGTTCAATGCTAGATCCGCTACGAAATTTAGTTAATTTCATTAAAAAAGCTTATCTCTCGTTTCGATTGGGAAAAAGAGAAAAAAAATGTTTTAACGAAGCCGAAGCGCAAGAATGATCGAAAATCACGGTGAAAAAAGGTAAGTTCGTCGATCGATTTCTCGTGAATTTTATTTGCGCGACGTTTTATCCTCGTCTCGCTTCCCGTTAGGCTGTACCTACTAAAAATGAACGGAATGAAGAATAAAAAAACGTTACGCGTCCCCTCGACGCGTTCGTGGCTTCTTCTCGTTTTACGAGATTGGACCATGCTTATATTATCCAATTAAATGGCGGCTTTATTACAATTTTATTATAGTCTCTCTGTCCCAGACGAGACGTACGGTCCTCTCTCCGCTCCACGTTTATTGCACTCCTCGCCATAATGCGCATTACTTTATATCTTATCCCGCGTCTTTGCCTTCGACGAAAGAGCGAGAGGTGACTTCTTATTTATCCTTTATCGCTTTTCTTTTTCACGTCCGAATGGTCTTATTTTCCCTAACGACTCTTACACTTCTTTCCGTCGGTAGGTATTCGAATCGAGTCGCGCTTACTTCTTAATTGACTTTTCCATCGAGTGAATAACGCAGGACGGACTTTATGAGCTGGAAACACAAAAATGTCTTGTGATACTTTGACGTTATCGCGTCTCGCGGAAGTTTGTCAAACTGAATTTTTCGCCTATTAAGTATAGAATAATGAAGAATAAAGTGCGTATCAAATTATAAAAATCGTGGTTGGAAAATTCTCGAATGAAAATTCACCGATAGTTTATCGCGTTCGGAGGAAGATAAGAGCATTTATTTCCTGGATGAGAGAGAAATTATGAGATTTCGAGCCGCCCCCTGGGGGCATAGACGAGGAAATCCCCCGGAAGCGGAAGTCGACGGTGGAAAAGGACGAAGAAAAGAGAGTTATACGCGGGTAGACGAGACTGCATGATATATATTACACGTATATACCTGTACACGTGATGCACACACACACTCACACATATATAGGTTTTATCCGCGAGTTCATAGTAGAGCGGCGTACCGCGGCAAAGCAAAGAGACGGTGAGCGCGATGTAGTTTATTCGGTGGTAGGTAGGTGGGGAGAATCGCGGCTGTTGCCGCTGGTACAGACGGAAGGTAAGTCCGGCGTTCGAGCGAGTGGTTCGGTGGAGTTAGTCGCACGATCTCGTTCGGAGCGTCGAGACGTCCGCGACGTCGCGCGAGATTGACAGCAAATAGCTCGTCTCCCGCCTACGTTCACGGCTACGATTCCGTCACGCAGCGACCGTACCTTCGATTACGTGTCGATACGCGAGAATAATCAATACGCGGTACAAAAACGAGCATTTTCATTTTTTTTTAAACTTTTGAAATAATTTTTTCCGTCGTTTTTTTACAACGTTGAATAGATTTTTGTTTGTTTTTACGATTTAAAAAAAAAACAGAAACGCGTGTGTTCGCCGTATCATCGAGTTCGATAAGATTTCTTTTTATCACGATATTGGTGATCGATCGGCATCGTCTACGCGAGGATTATTATTAATTCTGTGAAGCGAGTCGTTTTGGTACGTGACAAAATTCTTAATTATATCGATAATGTTGAATTTTTAATCGATCGTATTATTGAAAATGGTGATTTTTAAATTAATGCTGAGTTTTGTAAAAAAAAAACGAAAAATTCATTGACATCTCTGGTGTCTCGGCAATTATATTTGGATCTATGTGTTATACGGGAAGGACGATTAGTTACGGTCCATCGGTTTTACTATCCGTAACGTATACGCACAGACGCGCACGCGCGCATACGAGCGCCCTCACACACAGACACACGCGTACTAAGACACACACACACACACTCTCGTACTATCCACTCCAACCGATGATTAATCGAACCTTCAGTCTCGGTCGAGCCAGCGCAGCGTTCGGAACGGTTTTGCGACCGGCTTTTCGCGCGCGCGGCCTGAAGTGGTAAATGATAAACTCCCGGTTATGTGCAAGTGCCTGGTCGTGCACACGTATACGCGCCGGTGCATCGAATAAACGATTGCTCGAGCAGCTTGCGATCCCTCACGTGGAATATATCACTGTGAACATAAATGACGCTCGATCGGGCACATGAAATATAACATCATTCGGGAAGATCGAGCTGCGATACAGATCGGTACAGTTCTTCAATTTTTATTGGCACAAAATTTTGTCTCGATGAACTTATTGTGCAATTTTTAAAAATTTATTTCTCTTGACTAATTTTTTTCATTTATAAAATTGATTTCGATCGATTTAGATTAGATCGATCTTGATTCGAGAAATAATATTGAGTTTATTTTAATTAATTGAGTTCGAATCATTATTCGTATTAAAATTAATTTTATTTGAATTGCAACAATGTTACGTCGTTTATGGGGGTTTTTCTTTCCTTCGTTCTGTTCACGGTGGCTCATAGCACCGTGAGAAAACATTCGCGAATGACGAACGATAGACGACGATTATGCATTAAATATTATCAACGTTTTCCGGTGCGTGTGTATGCGCGCGTATGCATTTGCACGCACGTCAGCAAAACATCGCGAGAGTTCCGACCGAGAGCCGCGCATCATATTTTACGGATGTAGAATATTAATTCTCCATCATTCGTATGCGACGCTCGTATAATATACACCGTGAAAATATACAGACACACACACACACATATATGTATAAAATACGCGTAACTTTAACATCCGGAGCCGCGCGACGAGTCGGCAAAAGTGACGAGCCTTTCGGCTTCTCGTTTATATCCTCCAACCTTGAATAATTTCGTTCGCGTCGCATTAAATACGAGCGTAACGGCATAAAAAAAAGAATCAAGTCAAGTTTATCGATTTGAATTATCGACGACGCATGGCGTCGTCTGTTTCCCACGATATTAGTACAATTTTTTATCGACTATATAGTTCGATCGTGAGAAATGAAATTCCATTCCTAAGACGTTTGACAATTTTTGCAACATTTTAATTTTTTAGTTCGATCGTTTTATATATATATATACATATATAGAGAGAGAGAGAGACAGAGAGAGGGCTGCGCTTATAACTTGATACGATGATACATCGCGGATTATGTACATCAACTAAAACGGATTAAACATATATTTCTCCCTTCGGGTGTATATACGAAGACCGGTGGCGACGTTGCGGTATGCCACGCGCTAATCATCGTCATAAATTCATCATCATCATCATCATCATCATCATCATCATCATCATCATTATCATCATCATCATCATCATCATCGCCAACGTCAAAAGCCTCGAGCATAATCGCTGTTAACTAAAGCACATTCCGAGTCACGTATACACGTTCGTGCCCACAGACTTTATTCCTCTCATCTTCCTCGCTCTCTCGTCATTTTCCTCCGTCTTTCTCTCTCTCTCTCTCTTTGATATATTTGTACACGCGTACTTCTCTCAGTATACTCGACGTTCATGGCTGTTCACCGAGACTCTCGTGTCTACGTCCAATGACGAATTTCGCCCCGGGCCATTTTCATTTTTATTCCGGCAAAATCATTTTTTCATTACCGCCCCGGATTGACTTTAGCTTCGCGTATGCCTATTGACAAAAGCGACGAGACTTCTTGTATTACATGCCGCATGTGCAGTGTTTAAGGACAGAGATCATCATTGGAATAAAAGAAACTATACAATATGAGTTTCTTAAAAAAATGTTCGTGAATAGCTTTTGCTTTTGTTTTTGTTTTGTTTTATTTGTTAAAGTAACAATAATATTCTTCGTAAAGGAATCATTATTTTACGATTAAATAATCTTCGGTCGTTCCATTCCGAACGTAATCCTCATTTTTTCTCATTTTCTTCACTTTGTTTTTTCTTCTTACAATTCATATATTGTTTTTCTTTTCTTTTTTTAGTTTTTTGAATTTCGAGACTAACGGTGCCGCAGCGCGGAAGATCGGTGTAAAAAAAGGATGAATCGAATAATGATATAGTTGGCAGTGTATTACGTGGAATTGACGAGATATTCGAAAAAATTGTACGCGTCAAAACGAAAATTTAATGAAAAATAAAGTGGTGTATCGTAATAAACGGGTAACAGTGAATTTATCGAAAGGCCGAAAATGTCGTCGAGTGGTGAATTTTCGACGCTATCGAGTGGCGAGGCGACCGGCACGGGTGACGATTCGTTGCCGAGTTCGCGGGAAGCCACGGCCGAGGCTGCGGGTTCCGGTGGCTCGTTCGTACCCCTCCGCGAGTTTTTGGACAGATTTTCGTTACCACGTGTGGTCAGAGTCGAGGGCGGCGGCGGACGACCGATTCTACTCTACAAACAGCAGCAGAGATCGCTTCGTGTCACGGCGACCCTCCTGATGCATCGATATCGGCACGACGTCAAGGTTGGCCCGGAGATCGTTATCCCCGAGGGTTATCCCGGTGAGTTCCACGATATTTCATTTTTACTCATTTTTCAACAATTCGCTTATCCGAAATACGAAAATCGAAGAATATCTTTTTTGCCGTTTTCCAACAATCTAAATTCCCTTATTTGTATCGAGCAATTTCCCTCTAATGCCCGAAAAGGAGGACGTCGCGTTGAATATTTTCTATAAAAAGAAGAAGAAAAGAGTGAACTCAAAAAACGTAACGCGGTCACCAACCAAGTAGACTTTACATATCGTATCACCGCGATACGATACCGTGTACAAGCGACACGCCGCATACCGACCTGCCTCGAATTGTTATTACCCGAAGAAAAAGAAGAAAAAAAAATTGTTCCGTGCGATGTTCGCGAGTGGATGCGTGGTGCAATTTATCTTGCGGTTCGATGATATGTCCGACTTTCTCCTAATCACAATTACGACTCGCATCGTCAATTCGCGATTTTTATCAGCTTCGTACTCTTACATATTACACTCTAACGTACATACACACACGTGTATAAACATACGTTCTACTTGGCCGCGTTGTATTACGCGCTGTATTTCTCGCTACGAAGTTTTGCCCCGACGATTTTCACACGGCTCGATGCATCGCCGAGCCGCGAGTGCCACCGCACGCGGGACTGCGCTCGGGCTCGAGCGCATAAGCTGCATAATCGCGCACACCCGCGCGCGCCTCTACTCTATACGTAACTACGCTATATCGCTCCCATACCGTTCTTTCGAACGCGTATTATTGGTTGTTCATCGGTAAAAAAATACAAAAAAGCTAGTGCATAAGCAAAGAAAACGTAAGAGAAAAAAGAAAAAAAGAAAGTCATGCATAGGAAATATGGGCGTGCTGCGTATTATACGGGAGAGGTCGCAAAAGTGCGTGTAATATATGCGCTTATACACATATATATATATATATTAGAGAGAGAGAGAGAGAGGATAAAACTCGTATTTGTTGCACTAGTGGGGTGGATAACCAAGAGGTGCAATAAACCAGACGGGTGCGAGAGCGTGTACACGGAGCATTCTCCGTGATCACCGTGGCACTCTCTCTCTCTCTCTCTCTTGGAATGGGAACCTCTTCGTATATATACACGCGCATCGATCACGTTCAGTGCACGATGATCGATCGCGCTCTTGCCAATCCTATCGGAAATTCGATCTGCGCTCTCTATGTATGGTACAGTTGTCCCGCGCGGACTATACGTACTGCGCGTATATTTATAGTACTTACGGTCCTCGTACTAACGCGATTCAACGAGGCGACGTGCTGATCTTATACTCGTACCGCGTAACTGCCCCGTAAATAATTTCTTTATTCATGCACGGCTCCCCCTCTCTCTCTCTCTCTCTCTCTGTCGCTCTCACCCTCTCTCTTTCTCTTTCGCTCTCTTGCTCGCTCGATAGCTGGTCCTTCCTTTTCTTCTATTTGCCATATTCAACATCACCTATAGCCATCTTTCTCGCTGCCTATTCATTTGTTCGGCCTTGATTGGCATCGGAGCGGTCTCAATGCCACGGTCAGTATTGCATATCTCAATTCAAGACGTCCTCGGTCATGCAGCGCTGCTTTATAATTCTCCACGCTCGCAAGATTTATTCTTCGATAATCATAATTTCAATTATTATAATTGTCATTTTTATATTCTCCTTCGTATATTTTTAATAATTTTCTCATAAATTAAAAACTCTTTTGTTTAAATTCTAAATTATATTGGCAAATTTCAAATTTTAATCGCGAGTAGCGAGAATGACCCGCATTACCCATCGACTCGTACCGACCTCGATAAATACATCGTAATCGTTATGACACCGTAATAATTTCTGCGTTTTCGTTTTCTACATAACTTATAAACGCGTAACAAGCCGAAAGAAGAAATTGCTGGTAAACGCTACTTTTTCCCCCTTTTTCCCTCCGTACTCGCTCGCACTCGCCTTATTTATCCAAGCTTGTGGCACATCGCGAACGAAGCCCCACACGGTGAGTTTCTCACACGAGATAGGACTGTCCGATTTCCCCAGGCGTGAGCGAGTGCAACGAGCTCGTTGTAGGTACGTCTCGAGAGGTACAGGAGAGGGGGGGGGGGATAGTTTAACACGTGTTAAACTATCGTTGCACGCACACGTCTGACACCACCGGATCGTCGACGCGTTTCGCTCACGACTCCGTTCGCTCGCAACTCGTGCGTGTTCGTGCCAAAGTATAACTCGCCCGAAGTCGCGATTTCTCGAATCATATTTTCCCCGATAAAAAAAAATGAATAAATTATCGCAAAATCAAAAATGTTTAACCATAGGAAACTGGAAAACCTCGGGGAGGTAAGCAAAGTCACGCGAGTCTAAGACGCAACAACGGGTTATAACATCGCGTCACAGAAAATTTTATGTATCCACATTTCAGTACGGGGATATATTGTACGTATAAGTGTACGAGGGCATAATATACGCGCGAAGAACGAGAAGGGGGGGGGGGGGGGGCGGGGGGAGGGTTGGTGTACAAACGGTCAGCATCACTGCTGGTAGGTGGTCAGTGACATACGACCACGGATAATTTTCCAATCGTATTAGCATAACCCTCGTCATATTATTTATACACACACACAGACACACATATATATAGAAATATAAATGTACTTTTGTGAATGGAAAGGAAGGAATAATAAATAGCACGCGCTCGTGCACCATCCGGCAATGATACGGCGCGTGTGGGTCGAAATTACGTTTCCTCGTGTACGTAATATAACACACGAAGTAGAATATCCCTCTCCCTCGCGCCGCTCACTTCGATAGATAAAATTCTCGTTTCGAACTTTGCGCCATCCGAGGAAGATAGTTCTTCATAAAGAAATCGTTTGTGAGAGAGCCCGGTTCTCCCGTTCTCTCTATTACTCGTTCGTGGATGATCCGTGAAACCTTTTCTTCTATTATTCGATGAATTCACTCGCACAATAGATTCTTAACGAGAGAGCGAGATAGAAATATATATATATATATAAGCGTTGTGTGGCATGCCTTTCTCATTCGCGTTTATGTAACGATCGAGCTTTACAGAAAGGTACGAGAAGCGGTACGTTCCTTGAAGTATTATTGATGTAATGACTTATTAATTCGACTTTTTTCCATTGATTATGTTTTTGCGCGACGAGGGCGTCGAGGGAACGGTGTCAAGGTATCGCGAAACCGCGGGATCGTCTCGTACGTCGTCGGGTAAATTGAAAAATTACCATTGGAATTTCAAGAAGAAAAATAGAAAATAGAAATTTTATACGCGGTATTGCAAAAATAAAATCCGAGACGGTGCTTTGAGATTTGCAAAAATACTTCTATCGCGGAATATAAAACGATCGACGACGGTAAAAATATAAATCCTTCACGGCGCGATATCTTTGCACCTTTTGCCTCTCTTTGATCGCGAACGATAAGGACGAGGAGTAACGTCGTGAAGATATCTCTCGTACGGCGATTCTTCACGCGCGTTGGCTTCGCGTTCGGTGAGCAAGAGCGAGCGAAAGAGGGAGCGAGGGAGCGAGAGAGAGAGGAGAGGCAAGAGAGTGGCGAACGCTCGCTATTTCAAGACACGGTGAGAATTTCTGAAAAAAAAAAAAATCTGGTTAATTGCTCCGATCGCGCGTTCTCTGAGCTACCTCCGCTTACCCCTTCCCTCCCCCTTCCGTCTCTCCTCTTACAAAACTCCACACGTCCGATATTTTCTTTTTCTTTAATTTTTTTTCGCTCCTTTCTGCCCCTCTCCCGACTTCTCCTCACCTCCTGCACACGAACTTCGCACAAGATCGGATCTTGTATGTGTATATGGTCGCTCGCGCGCGAAGTGGACGATAAATTCCGCGAGCGAATTCTCCGCGGGGTACGTCGCGCAACCCCCCCCCCCCCCCCCCCCCCCACCAACCCCGTCTGCACTGTCTCTCTCTCTCCTTCACTTCGCGGCTGTAACAGAAGAGGGACGAAAGATGGAGGAAAAATATGGGCCGTGCAGACGCGCGCTATGCAGCTCGATGCAACATGTGCATGTGCATGCGTATATATATAGAAACAGCCCTCGTTTTCCAGTTCGTTGACTCCGAGAGCGATAATGGAGGACCTTGCGAGAACATTTTTTCTTTTTTCATTTATTTATTTTAATCGTTCAAGTACGCATAGCCGGATCTCACCTCGATCCCAGACGGCGCAACCCCTCTCGCTGATCCTCGTAGTATTATCAGTACAAACGGGGCGCCCGGGTGGATGGGAGAAGGCTTTATATGTCGCGACTAGCATATACACGCTGGTTGTTATATATATTCATATATATATATATATAGAGCGAGAGCGAATTGGACTCTCACCATAGTAACATAAGTGCTCGAAGAAAAGAGAAAGAAAAAAGCAACGGAAAATAGATATAAAAAAATTATATAGTGCTGTTATCTTCATAGCTTCGCGGACGAGATACGTCGCTAAAGCGCACTCGTTTCGCGTCCTTCGTCGACGTACGTTCATCTCCCTCTTTTCGTTCGTTTCTCTCGCGGCTTTGCACGATTCGCCTTGCAGAATCATGAATTTATACTCGCCGGCAAGAAATGCTGCTCTTTATACATGTTATATGTCTATATAGGATGGGTGCTTGGTCGCTTAGCTCACTCGTATATATGTCTATATATTTCGTACGTTCGAATGTTCTCGTGTCTCTTATGTGCGCGTATATAGGTACACGCACTCCCACCTTGAATTATCTCCACTTATCGCGTGACCCGCAACGCTCTCGGATATACTCTGTCAATTAGGAAATCGTATGTTTAATCGCTAATTAATTGATGAGAAACCACTATATCTGTATATGTACCTCTATATATATGTATATATCCATTAACTAAGGAATGATCTACGCTGGACGCGAACACGGTTAATAGTCGGCATAAACTATATAGCTTGCAGTACACGCGTTATTGTACATATTCCCCGCACGATGAAGGTGTATTAGCTATTTTATAGGCAACGAGTGTATAGGCGCCTACTACCATGTAGCTCTTACGTGCATGTAATATAACGACTCGACTGCGTGAGACAGATCGTATCGAGGCTGAGATGAGGTCAGAGATTTTCACAATACCGAGAAAACTCTGTTGTATCCGATCGAAAAAATTTACTAACATCGGCGGGAATGAAATGATTTATCGCGCAATTCGTACATTTAAATTTCCGCCTCTAGTTTGTTTATTTTTTGTTTCTCCATTTTTTTTAATCACAAGAACGAAGAGGATGAAAAAGAATGTGACGAAAATCACGAAAAAACGCTTCGAGCCATTCTACGAAAATTAAAATAACGCGCGAGCAACGAGCCCCGCTGGCTCTGTTCGTGGGTGGAATGGAGTATAAAGCGTGGAATCTCCATTCGTAGCTGGAATCTGTTCTTTCTCAGCGGGCGGAAGTGAGGCCTCCGAGAGCCACGCCAAGAGTGATGTGCTCCCTCTTCTATGCATAACACGTTGATTTACAGTCGGTATCTCTCGTACTGCGTATTTCAGTACGACTGCTGCATCGCCAGGCTACGTACGCGCGGCTCTCTCCCACCATGGAGTCGACCACCGATACGAAGGATTTATACGTATATATATATATTTTTCGTTTCTTTCTTTTTTTTTTCTTCTTTTTCGTTGTTTCCAACACACGTAACGTCGGAGAATCTTACGGCTCGAGAGAAAGAGCCCTTCGGTAGAGAGGAGGGGAATATCCCTTGCGGCATGGACCTCTACCAGGTGGAGAGCAAATCTCCCGCGAGAAAAGCTCAGCGGAAGAAGCGATCTTCTGCGCGCGGATGGCTTTTCACGAGGATTTGCATAAATCTCGGCGCGATAGGCGCGGGAGGCGCGAAATCGAAAGTTCAGCATCGCTAACTCGACAATGCAACCTGGCGCAAACTTCTATACGTATATATATATATACCTATTTTTCTTTTTCTTTCCACGTACGGATATATATATATATGTCTAAAGTGCGAAGGAATAGAACTGCACAAAAGTTTCTGCAATGGGCATGAACGCATGCAGGCACGCGTTACGTGGCTGCAACGCCTGCTTTACGATCGCCACGGGGGAATTCGTTCGTAAAGTGCTACGGGCTCTTGGCTGTATACGGCTGGTCAATGGCCCAGCAAACACCGGGCGTATATAGCGGCGCGCGCTACACCACTCGACGAGTCCCACGTATTATTCGTACGTTCTTTTTTTTCGTTGTTTCTATTCGATTTTTTTTTACTCGTTTTTTTTCCTTCTTTTTTCAATTTTTACTTTTTTTTTCTTTCTTCTACTCCGACCGCTCGTTCTCTCGTCTCGTCTCGACGAAATAATCTTCGTAATGAAAGACTCCCTCGCAATCGATGTAGCGAGATACCACTCGTGCCTCGTTCGTGCGAACCATCGTGACGAATCTTTACGCAGCGCCGAATCGTTTAATATTTATAGTCATCTCGAGACCTCGGACGTTTATAGACCTCCTATTTATACGAGTGAGACTTTTACAACCGTTGCTTTTTCAATATTTCGTATTGGACTATGGAGATTTTCACGAGATGATTATCGTCTCTATTCACTCTTATTCGCGGTGATTTGTACGTGTCTGTGTGTGTGTGTGTGTGTGTTTTTCGAGAGGAACGTTTTTGCGCGTCATGAACTTCTTTTTTTTATTTTTATTAAAAGCGTTCGTGACTCGTTAAAACTTTTTTTTCTCGTTCGCGATGAAAAGATCGCTGTATGGAATAACCTATAATTATCATCGTATATATATATATATATATATATATATATATATATATATATATATTCGGCGAGCCATTGGGCGTATCAGTTCGATCCCAATGTCGCGAATCTCTCGGTCTAGCATAAAACGTCTTATCATTTTTCCCGGCACGTAAAAGAAACTATTCTTGGAGACTATACACGGGCAGAAGAAAATCCGTGCCGTGCGCTGTGAAACACGTATCGATCTATCGAAGGTCGCGCGGGTATGGACGTAGAGAGAAGCATCCACGGATACGAGCGGGAAGTTTTTTTATTTCCTCGTACTGATCTGCCCAGCTTCTCGAAGGCCTTGTTCGCTGTCCTCCCTTCCACCTCTTCTTTCATTATTCCTCTTCTTTGTCGAATTTTTTCTTCGTCTTCTTGTTATTCCTATCCTTCGATCGGTACTATTCCACCCGAGACGACGGAGAATTAAAACGTGCCTGTCAACTCGGCTCTTTTGTCAATCCAAGGGATTATTTTTTTTCCCTCGACTGACATAAAAACTCGTCCGTCCTATTTTGTCTCACGAAAAAGAACACCTAATCGCGCGATACGGCCTTGAACACTTTGTATCTGACCGATCGATATTTCATTGACGCGTCACAATGTCATTAATCACTCCGCGAACAAAAAAAATCTATTCCACGTTGAATTAATCGGATTTATTCGATTTATGCAAAATTTATAATCGGACGAAAACTCGTTTCGGCCGAATCGTTCGAGCACACGATTATTCGTGGTAAATCGAAAGTGCTTTGATGAATGGTTGAAAATTTACATAATTATCGAATTGATTAATTTCGTAAGACTGTTTTACATTGCGAACGAGCGAGATCGATTTGCATCAAAGATATCAAAATGTTCCCTGTTATTCTAGCACAATTTATTTATTCCGTTTTGTTATTGCGTCTTTATCACTCGGCTTCTCTCGTTCTTTGTCCTCGCGAGAATATTCGACGCCGTTTTTTAATTCCCTTTTTGTGCACTCGACGCGTGATACATACATACATATATATACGACGTCGTTGAATCGCGAACCTTGAGTGAGGAAGGAAATAAAAATATGCGACGAGAGATACGTGCGAGTAGAAAAAAAGGTGCGGCGGGGAGGGGAAAAAAGCAGACCCATTAATTTATGGGCAACGCAACGCCTCATCGGGCGATTATGCTTCTGTGATGTTTCTGCACTCAATCGCTGCCGCTCCGGCTTTTGCGCCGCTGAAAGCATCGAAAGATATGCCAGATCTGGATATATATGTATATATAAGTAGACGAAGGATACGTCGTATTGCTGGTGGAGAGGATCGATGGGTAGATCTCTCGCTCGTGGACCGCGGCCGTCGTCAACCGCGAGTGCCGTCACGTATGCGATACGTGCTTTTATGCGATGTGTACTGTATCGTTCGTTCCTCTTCTTCTCCTCCTTCTTCGTCATTTTTTTATTGCTTTGTCATCTCCTCTTCTTTAGCTTTGTTCACTATACATATATATTTATGAGCATCTCTTCCCTATGTATATATATGTATGTACGTAACGTGTCGCGAGGATTCGTCGAAGATGAAAGAAGCGGGTGTCCTTCCATACAATAGAGGCTCTCATTCCCTCCTTTTGTCTCTGGGTCAATTTCTCATTTTCGAAAAATATATTTTCCCCAATTTTATCGGATCGGATAAAGATTGGTTGGAAATAAAATCGTTTCGATCGTGCCTAATGACACTGTACGATCCCACGAACATTTCTCGATTGATTGATTTAACGCGATATTTCAATATTCATTTATCAATTGGTAACAACAAAAGTACAAGTTGCACGATCTACTTGTCGGATGGTTAGTTGGGATTCGAGAAAACTTCTCGTCGCGTTCCCACACAACCTCGATAAAACGCATCGGCCAGGCCCGCGCAGTTACTTTGGTAAATGGTAACAAGATGCACGTATACACGTGCACACTCCCGGCACTCGAGTTATTTGCCAGGCCTCGTTAAATGAATTATTATGTCGAACTGAACGCCAGGGTGCGCCATCCGATATCTTTCCAGCATATTCGTAAAAGTCACACGAGGCTTTCGTGTTTCCAAGCCTCGCAGGCAACACCTCTCGTATAAGCAGATAATGCGAATGCCTCGAAATTATCAACTGCGATATATCGCCGTATAATTTCTATAAAAATTTCGCGTCTTATTCGACGAAGGAAGAAAATTATATTTTTATTCTCAACGTTGCTTCTTTTTTAATCATAAAAACCTCCTCGATTCAGTAACGATCGCACTTGTCACGAGGCATTCGCCATATCCTCGTGGAAGTTGTCTCGGGGCTCTCGCGTTACTCTCGACAGAAGATATGCATAAATACTCGAGACGTATATAAGAGCCGTGGCGCGTTGCTCGAGGGCTTCGAGAAATTGAATGTAGCATAACGCGAGAGTACACCTGAGTACACCCTTGTGCGATAGGGATATACACAACGCGCCGCGCCGCCCACCACCGATTTTCTCTCTCTCTTCTCTCTCGACGAAGATCTTCTCGCGAGAGCGGAGCCTTTTACCTCACCCAAGTGAAGAAGGCACAAACCGACACAGGAAGAACAGAGGGAGATGGAAGAAGAAGAAGAAGAAGAAGAAGAAGAACAAGAACAAGAACAAGAACAAGAAGACGAAGAAGAATATAAGAAGAAAATGAAGAAAAAGAAAAGAAGTAGTATCCATAACGCAGACAAGACCGAGAAGATATCCACGACGAGAGAGCACATATGCCTGATCGCTTGGAGCGCTAGGATCGTTAAACCGTGGAGAGCGAACGAACGAGCCGGGGTCCTTGATATTCCTGACTTAATATCAAGCCCCGATTGATGATACACCTACATATCGGCCCTATATATCTTTCTGTCTCACTTTGAAACTCGCGCACGAACGATGAGCTCGTACAGATTCGCAGGTATGCGCGTCTCGATCGAGCCGTCATAGTCATTGGCCACCATCGGGTTCCCGCAATTATCGCGTTCGTCTATCGTCCTCGAAGTGAACGGAAACATTAACGAAGGGATTTTAACTTTCATTTTTTACGCTATAAAAATTATATTTATATTCTGTTGTTTTTTTTCTTCTTCAATTGTTTTTGTTTCTTCGAGACTCTTGAGAAATCACTTTGCCTTCGAGCACCGAGAGGCAAAGACACACGAGGATGTTTTAATATATAGTTCGTTCGTTGCTTACTAAACGACCGATCGCTGCAATTTTCTTTTTTTTTTGTCATTCGTGCACGTTCTCGTATTCACCTGCGAATTCGCTTTTCTTGCACCGGGGATTCGTAGTGCTCCCGGCCGTGCACGGAATCCATTCATTTTTCTTATCTTCGTGCAGAGCCTCGATGAGATATGAGAGAAACGCAAGAAACGTGGTATAAGGAGAATCCAGAAGGGGTTGGATCGATACAGGGGTTGAAGAGAGGGGATTTGGTTGAACATACGACGCTTACACGTATATGCTCTCGTGTGCATGTACGTATCGCAGTTCTACAGAGTCCCTATTTATCCTTTTCTCATAATCCCCTGGAGCGAGTCAGAGCTAGCAGCAATAGCACGCCAGATATCTTTTCCCTTACATGGGTATATATATATAACTTCGCACATGTATCCAGCGAGATCCAGATACTCGCATTGAATTCTTGGACGAATAATCGTTTCGAATCATCGCCTGGCACACGCGCGGTTACTCTGCAATTTTAGAATTATTCTTCAACATACCTCGCAATATGTACGACATATATATCGCATGGAAAATTTTGCAAAAAAACGACGATACGATTTTAAAAATCTGTGAAAATTCGTAATAAACCGCAGCATGATGAACTTGGTGGCATTTTAATGCTTAAACGGTTCAGAATAGAGTGAGAGCAATGCCGATTAGCCAGAACATTTGAAAAAAAAAACAATTATAGACATTTTAGCGATGAACTTTATTTCGGCATAAAAAGAAAATAAGAATTTTTATATATTTCTTTTTCTAATCTATATCGATATAATTAGACCTGCTGACGACAAAATTTGTATTAATATTTTTATAAATTTACATTTGTCGAAACAAAATTTGTACTTTTTTCACCGATAATTCGATTTTAAAAATTGTCAAAATTGCGAATATTGTGAAAATACCTTGTTTTAATATTACGCGAGAAATGTGCATATAGATTTTGTTTTCATGTCGTAAGAAATATATTTGGCCAACAGTTGCAAATACCCGACAGGGTCTTTATGTGGAAACTTACTCGTGCGAGCTCCCGGCGCATTAAACGATCTCCGCGTACGTTAAACGCGATTCTGCGTGTCCGACAAATTGCTCGCATGAACTAGAATAATTAGCACTGCGAGCTCGCGAGATTCTCGTTGGCCTTCCTGTGCCCGCTTCATTACTATAGCTATATGCCCGGTTTTCTTTCTTCATAAACGCAAGATAAAGAAGGTTAAACTAGTTTTTGTCACGGCGAGATAATTTTTAATCGCACGAATCAAGATCATAATTTCGCTCAATTTTTGTATAAACTTTGACTATTTCCAACGCTTTAAAGTTACAGAATTACCAACTTTATTTGATTCGCGTCCGTTTCTTTTTATTCCATTCGAATCACAAGTCGTTTTTCAATTCGCTTAAATAATGTTTGTCTCGAATAAAATTAATTCGTATAAACCAAAGTGATTTTTCATGAAAAATAAATCGAGAAAGTGGATATAGCCGCGCGCCATAGCGATTATTAATACGCGTACTCGTGGTCGTACCCGGGAGAATCTCGGTAAGATTCAACGTGCGATTCTTTCTCTTTCTCATATATATTCTTCCTCGTCCCTTTTCCGTGAGACATACACGTGTATACGATCTCTCGAGGGAGACCTCTCGCGGTCTCCGATCGTAAGTCTCTCTCGCCAAGTTTTCCCTTTCACTCTTCACTTATTCCCTATCTCGCTCCCTCTCGTTCTTTCTCTCTCGCTCGTTCGATCTTGCCCTTTGACTATCCGCGTCTTTTCCTCGCTCCGGCTCGAGCTTCGTCTCTCTCGTTACAAAGCCAGCAATGCTCACATTGTGTGGAATATCGTACGTGTACGATAGAGAAAGAGAGAGAGAGAGTCAGTCTATCTCGTTGTGTGGAACGTTGGACGCACGTTTAATCAACGCTCGCTTCACGTACTTGGTGGTATGGTGGCGCGCGATGTGCCAAGCTTAAGCTGAACGTTGCCTGCTTAAGAATGTAATTTAATATGCAACCTTGCGCCGTGTAGCACCACAGACCGTCATATTTATAGATATTTATGCACGCGATCTCTCCCAACGTATATAAGAGGGAGGGGGGGGGGAGACCCCTTATGTGCATTACGTGGGCACATACACATACACATAAACATATGTATATGGTTGGACTCGTGTATGGGAATCGTATCTCTCTCTCTCTCTCTCTATCACGGGGTTCACTGGAGCCCACCACACGTTGGCCTCGTGGCACACGAACCCGGCATAAAACGATCATTGAAATCGCAACGTGTGTGTGCTGGACGTACTTTGCGCAAATCGCTCGATTTCATCCCTCTATCAGTAAACAAAAAAAAACACGACATCATACTCATTTTCTCGCTCAAAGAGCAAGGAACGATACAGAATTCGTTTAAAAATTACGATTACATTTATGCCGAAATAAAAAATCATCTTTACGAAATTAATCGACGAATTCGAGTCGTAATAGAAAGACGATCGATACCATGAGTTCACAAAGATTTTTATTCTTCGCGCAAGACAAAAGACCATAAAACGCAAGCCCCTTGTATAATGGCAGATCGTTTCAATCCCAAGACACGGCGTGTGTTGCAACTACTAACGATCGGGACAGAGACCTCGTAATCAATATGTCCTGAAATTTTATTGGAAAATCATCAGTCTGACGTGATGACAGGCATTTTCTCGTCTCACACCGCTAGTATATACAAAGTTACATATATATATATATACATGTATATAATGGTAACCCGATCCACTTGGGATGGAAAGTGTGATCATGACACGATCGTGACATACGATACAGCCTCCCGGGACGATCGCAGACTCCTCCTTTCAATATCGATCTCCCGGGATCTTCGTCGAGTATAGAAATTCTCTCGTAAACGAAGCTTAAAGTATCTATATACTATATTATATATACATATATCTATGTACTGTAAACGATTGATAGACGATGTAAGATCAACGGTGAAAGAGAGCTCACTCTCTCGCGAACGCCGTACAAAGTGTACAGTACGTTCAGGACGAAGTTATAGGTAAAACCACCGGGCAAGTCGGCGATTCTTCGCGTTTTCAACGTTATGACGTTCTTACATATACATACAGACAGCCACACACATACATACCAATGCGTACATACCGCCTGAACGGAGATGAAGGTCCATGTTTATGCGCATAAAACACACGAGATTTAACAGCGTCTCAGCATTGCGATAATGCGTCGTGTTTATGTTAATATCTCTCGGTGCTCGCAGCGTGCCTCTGACTTACCGGGTGTGTATAACATTCTTTTCTGCCTAGCCGCGGGTTTCACTTTGCCTCGTACTCTCACCGCTGTCTCTCCCATTGTACTCTCGTCTAAACTCTCCTGACGCGAGATACGCGGTCGGCATTCGAATTAAAAAAAAAAAAAAGAATAATCATTTAAAAATAATTCTTCAAACGTAAACCCGATAATTTGATATCATTTTTATCGATAATCATTTTTGTTTTCGGCACGTTACTCGTCGATACGAATCGTACGTATAAAATACAACGGGCTCTCTACCCGTTATGGAGAATTATTTCCGGGGAAGGGCAACACGCATTTTACATTATACCCGCATACACATAAATATCTATATACGTAATAATGTAATACGTACATTAGCGAAAGAATCTCTCGCGGCTAAACGTTTTACGGTAGATCCCAGTGGCGGCGGTGGGGGGGGGGGGGGGGGAGGATTCTGTAAGATATTGCCCGGCTGTTTTGCCCCGTGAGTGCACTCGCCCTCTTCTCCTTTTCCCCTGTGATTCTCGCAACGTTTCTTTCTTACTCTCGTATCGCCGCGTGTGTGTGTGTGTGTGTGTGTGTGGAGGTTTGAAGGGAGACTCGATCTTACACGATCTCGCGTAATTCCGAGCTTAACGCTCTATTGGCTACTTCGGTGTAGACCAGAAGATCTAGAAAACGGCACCGCGCCTTAGCCGCGAGGTAGAGAGCTCGCTCGCAACTTTGCTCCGTAACGCAGAGAATCCACAAAGTGCTTCTCGTACGCTCGCGTTTACTCTCAGTCTGCGATGAGACGCGCGAGAACGAGAGAGAGAGAGAGAGAGCGAGACGAAACAGCGTCCTCTTGTATAGAGTCGCGACGCAACGGTGTTCTCCACGATGCTTTTCTCGATCGCGTAATCTCGCTAATCGTTTCCGGTATCTATCGCAGCGGACTTAAACGCTTCCACTATCGTCGGGAAGAGCAAAACTACCGTAGAAGCGGTAACCGCTGTGTCTATGTGAAATAACTATATAGCCAAGTCGTTATAAGTGTTTGCATCGCAGGAGCGAAGGTTCTCCCGAATATATCCACCTCGAACGTCGTAAGTCTCGTCGGAGAGTACTCGCGGAGAAATAACTTTTCCCGAGTTTCCTATATAGACTGCTTATGCACATATACGCCTCGAGGCAATTTGTATATTACATATTAGAGATTACAAGGAGTTTCCTCACCTAAGTGGCTACTTATTGAAATTCGCTTATCACGAGGGGCTTCCTGTTGCGTTAGAGTCAGGTGAACCTTTTTCATAGAACGGACCACCCTCGTCCTACGTAAGAAACGACGAATATTAACGTTCGATAAACCGAGACACCGAGTACGTCGTATTAGTGTTTTACGAGAAATTTCCAATGAATATATATGTATGTATATTTATGTGTATGCGTGTATACAGGTTTTATAAATGAGTCGTCAGTTTTAATTAAGTCATCGCGATATCAATTAAACATCGCGTCTTCTGAAAATTCTCCGGTACATCCAGTCTACATGCGGCTCGACATTTCTCTCGGTACTTGTCGTGAGTGAGAGTTAATGGATGTCTTATTAGCCAGCTATCCTTTATCAACGGCGCGTGAGATACAAGAGTACGTTAGACAGATGTGTAAAAAAAGAAAAAGAAGAAAATAAAATGTTTCATGGGAGAAATAGCGTATAGCGATGCTGATAGATCGTCGCGTTGCTCTAGTTCACGGACACGCCGCTTCAAGACAGGCCGATGAGAGCTATACATAAATTATGAACGTACAAGTACGTGAATATAAGTATACACGTTGCAATTTCTACGTGTAAAGGCACGAGGCAATAGTACAGAGACGATGTAATAAATTGCAAATTTCACGATCAACGAAAAGTTGTTCGTCTCGTGTGCCCTCGGCGAGCGATAAATGGCTACAGGTATAGAGGGAGCGTTGGTTGCTTCTGGTCATTAGGTAATAACGGTAAGCCGGTCGCGTCTCACGCGGATAATGAACGCGTGTTGGCGTATACCTGGAGTGGCGAGGGACGAGAATCCTCCTCGCTAGACGCTCCTCTCGTAGTCCTTTATGCTAATTGCGCGAACGATACGCGCGTGTGCGTCCCCGCGTGGTACGAGACTCGGCGATTCGTTACGAGAGTTTCTGGTCACTCGACGAAGCTACGACCAAAGGTTGCCTCGGACTATACGGCATGGACCGTCGCGTTACGGCAACGGCACGTACCGGCACGGCAAAACTTTGTAGCATGGATTTTATTGGGTGTGAACAAATGTTTCGCCGGTCCGTGAGGGATGCCTATACCGGTGCAATCTAAACATTTAATTGAAATAATTTCAATTAAATTTCGTTCCTCTGTTGATCTTTTCGATATTCGCGGATTACAATTTCTTTCATCGTATTGTTCTACTTTATTTTTATTTATTAATTTTGCTTATTTCATCGTTAATTTAAAATCGCCGTTAAAATTTCTAAAGAACGGTTAATGCATGCGCTAGTTTATTTTCCGTCTCCGTTGGTCGAAGGATATACATATTACGCGTATATATACGCGCGTTCGCCAATAGTGACGGGATATGCCGTCACTCGTAACGGCTCGTTAAGGTCAGCCTCGACGTACTAATTATATGCGCGTAATCGAAAGCGCCATTTCTCGGATAATTCACGATATAGGTATACGCGTGTATAGAGCGGTGTGTATAACGCAGCTCGAGCGCGATCTTGCAACGCAAAGATATACACGCAGAATTCAGCAATGCGTTATATATATAACGCCCAACTATATCTCGCGTAATGTTGCACGTCGTTAAACATTATTTTAGAAAGTTTGCCGATGTAAAAGAGAAGAAAAAAAGAAAAAGGAAAAAGAAAAAAGAAAAATGGGAATAAATACCGATGCATATCGCACCGTGCGGTGGCTCGTAGTACCTCGAGCCACCGCCGTTACCGTTTAGCGTCCGTGCGCCCCGCGAACCCGTATCGACTTATTGCTTTTGCACGAATGCGAATAAATGCGAAGAAGGGCGTTGCGTGACGGACGTTCGACGATATATTTCGTCTCGACGATAATTCTTCGGTACTGTGAATTGGCCCTCGGAAACTAACGTAGGAAGAAATACGGGAAAGAGAGGAGGAGGCGCGCGCGCGCGCAACCACCCGGGATTATATATTTAATGGCCACGCGATGTCGAAAGGTATGTGCTCCGAGAAACTCGCGGGGATTTTCAACGAGACAAGAGAAGTATAAGCAAAGGTAATGCACAACCCGGTGTTAGCGCGACCAAAGGGTTTCGCGATGTTTCTCTCTCTCTCTCCCTCTCTTCATCCCCCTCAACTTCTCTCGCTCCGCTACCGCACTTCTACCTCGGGCAATTCCGAGAATCCACGAGGACTTCCAGGATGCGATCGGTGACACCTGGTCGGGTGGAAAGAATATTACAAGGTCATCGCGAGGTCTCTCACTCTTCCAGCAAGCGATAGCGCTCGGTTGCTATGAAACGTATATAGATAGGCGAGAAGCGAAAAGGTACTTCGGGGTAAAATGCATCGTTGGATACTGAAAAATTCAATTTTCTTGACAATTTTAAATCCGTTTCACAGTTCTAATAGAAGAATAGTATCGGCCACGAGATTCTTCGTGAATTCGTTATTGCACGAGGGCAATTTGTTACGTCAATGTTTTTTTCATGAAGTATAGGAAACTCGTGCTAAATTCATTTTGTCAGAAGTGTTTCATCTTACCCCGAGATCCGTGTCTCGTATACGTAAGTCGTTCCCAGTCTACCCCTTGGTTTAATGGTAGTTGTTCCGCACACCGTGGAGTAACAGAGGCCTCTCTGTTCGTCTTCGTAAACCGGCTATCCAGTCACGAGGATCCTCTTGCATTGTACAAACGTGTGTTCGGTCGCCCGCGCGAGCTCGCTAGTTCGCCGCTAACATGCCGCTGTCGCTCTTCTCTCTATGTACATACGATACTTTGTGCTTCCAAGAGAGTACGAGGGCCCTCTTTTACCCTACCGGTTCGTATACCATTGCATTTCTATATACGAGAGGGAACAAAGTGCAGCGAGAGACGGTTAGGCGCTAACAATGTTACCGGACATTCGATGTCCTATCAGCCTTCGCGTATACTATTACCGAGAGAGAGAGAGAGAGAGAGAGAGAGAAAACTTATGTACCGAGATCCGAAGCAGCTGATTGGCAGTATGACCTATGCATCTCTTATGAATATAACGCTAGAACTTTTATGGTAAGATAAAATTATTGACAAATTTTGTGTAATAATTATAGAAAAAATGCGTTGTTCACGCGAATAATTCTCGTTTAATGAAATCGTGAATCATATGGAACACAATTGATGGTTAGCTGTACATAGGCCGATAGGAGATAACGGAACTTATGTTTATCCTGGGAATGGTCAACGAGAGTTGACGAGCGACTCCATAAGTGAGTATGGAACATCGAGGAAGAGCGCGACGAAGGAAGAGGGTCCCCATACGTTGAACTCTCTGGAAGTTTCTAAGTGGTCACGTTAGATATCGTTGAAAAGTCCACTTACGGTATTTACGAACGAATATAAATCAAGCTTAAACACGGGTTCCGTTTTAAAATGGCTATACACGATATACGGTATATCTATGTATGTATGCGCGTATTATAAACTACACGTAGCCAGGACCCTCTCCCAGACGGTATTTATGAGTGAATAAATTCTCTATAAATGGCAATGATCCAGTTTCTTATTAAGGGTTAGTACAAGCCCCTTGGGCACAGGCCACGGCGTGCAAGACTGATTTGCTCGTTTCTCCTATGCGACGACGACAAAACTACACAAAAGATCATCGCCTCTTGTCCGAGCTCGATCCACGATACTCGAAAAAAAAATTATAATACGTCTCGCACGAGCGACGACGACGAGGGCGTTTTGAAAGTCAAAAATTTTGCAATCTTCCTTACTGTATTTTTGGCCTCATTCATTCGCTCATCCGCACCATCGTCCGAGTATTAATTACAACGAGCGCAAGATCGCTAACGATATTTTTTTCTGCTTGTTTAAAAAAAGAAAGAAAAAAAATGTATCCACCACGAGGAGCGATCTACTTAATTTTTTTCGAGCCCCAGGGCTACTTCATATGTCCAACGAGAGCTTGAAAAATGACCGAAATTTTGATGAATAGAAAATAATGGTATGTAGCGTTACGAGCCGAGACTTTACTCGTTCTCGACTCCATTATATAGTATCTCTCGAAAAAAATAATTATACCCGATATTATGTGACTATACACATTTACAAAACGATGGAGAAGGAGAGAACTTCCTTCGTCGTACACTCGTGCGGCAGCTGCAACCAATTATACGTATCGGAGTATCAATAATGGAGATCCCGACAGTAATTCCTACCTCGATATTGGGGTATCGCGTCTCGAGCGGCAGTTCCCTATTAATATTCGATTATCCGGAAGAAATCGAGAGTGAAGTGTTGTTGCGCGAATCTCGTGTTCAACGGGACAAGGTCGATTTATTCCCGTGCAACTTTTGCTCCTTCCCAATAAACATAAATATATATATACCTATGCAGTTCTCCTATAGAGGAGAAAGTATTTAGCTCATTTCTCGTTGCTGCAAGCAACGAACGCGACTCTCTCGGAAAGATCAACGTGCTTCGATCCTCGAGAGCCTCACGATCGTTATATCATACCGAGTCGCGGGCAAAGCGAGCGTATAAATTGCGCGACCGCGGAACGGGGACAATCCGCGGTTGAGATCGATCCTCGTCGCGAGAAACCAGTTCTAAATCTCTACACACACACACACTTATATACGTATACGTTGGAATATATTTATTCCATCTCGTAGATATAACGCGATCGGTTTCTCCGGCGACTACTTGTGTTGTACTTGTCAACCGGCACTTCGGGCAGACCGAAAAATCGTACGAACGCAGTACGTTACATCGACCACGTTTTATCTCCCGATGAAACCGACTGGCACTTTACAATGCGTATTATGAGACGCCTACGCTGGAGATAATATCGACGAGATGACTCGACGAAGCGACAAGCCCGTCGCAACGACTAAATTTCATTGTAGATCCGTTTTTTTTTAAATTCTAATAATTTTGTTTTTCTTCTCGTACTATTAAAATGATTTATTTTCTACGATGGCTATAACGTTGTGCTTATTGAAAAATCGTATTATTTTTCGAGCTTAACGCAATACAGAGTGGAAAAAATATGAATCGGTAGTGGGAATGGGGTCGATAGGTTAACTAGGAAACCGCCACCGAGGATTATATGTCCGCGCGTATAGAGAGGTTGGAGAAAACGCACGCTCACGCATACGCCGTATAATTAAACTTGCTCGACTCTCGGTTGTACCATTACGCAATTTCATGCGAGTGATTCCTGTCGCGTTTCGCTGTACGCCCACGTTTTCGAATATACTTATTCTCGTGTACGATATTATCGCGACTAGGTAGTGTCCCAACGACGTCGAGGACATTTACGTTCAATAAACTCTCACGGTGCGATACGAGCCACGTACACTTACCGAAACCGAATTTCTCGTTAAATTAACGTCTTCGCGGTCGGGACGAGACGTTCGCTTATACGCCGTTAATACAAACGGTGATCTCGTTACCAGTTAGAATTTATAAAAATAGAAAATCTCAAAGTAAAATTCACCTTGTTTTTTTTCATTGAAATTAATTTATTGAAATTACGACAGAGCAACATTTCACGTATCGCTTCGTTCAAAATTTTCACGAACATCTGCGATCGTTCATTCTTACAGGCTAACTGCTGCTAGCGTACTACAACGAACTCGGTGCACCGGTTCTTTCTTCTTCTTGTTTTTTTTTTATTTTTCATCATTTCTTTTAATTGTATAACGGAGCTTACGCGAGGGGGGGGGGGAAGTAGCGTTCGCGCTGGATTATTCTCCTAATAAACCCACTGGAATAGAACGAACCGTGGGCAGAACGCGGGCGCGTTTCACGGAAGCCTTTCTGTACCGACTCGTTGCGGTGTGCTCGACGATGCACACACGGTGCAATACGCGCCCAAGCCGCGTGATGCATCCGCGGTTCAAACTCGCGCGAGGAGGGGAAAGAGACGAGAAGAGAAGGTCGTATCTGATTCACGATCGTTCGCTATTGTTTCCTATCCGACACGAGGTGGTAATCCCCCAATCGTACGCGAGTCTCGCACAAAGTAGAGGCAAGATTTTTCCACGATGCGATTTGTGCCATTACTCGTACAATAGTCGACTTGGTCTCGAAACTTACAAATGGAAATGTGTCGGTTTTATCATTTTTTTTAATCACGATCGTCGCGACAAGCTCGTGACAGAAATTTTCGACAACGTTTCATTTCGTCGATCACAAAGGACACGACGTCCTCGCGAATAATCTCATCCAGACCGTTTCCATTTCTTCCATGATGATTTATCAATAAAAGAGCAAAAACGTATTAATGCGATAAACAAAAAAAGAACTAAACAAAAAACCTGTAACATTGAAGTTTCGACGATAAAGTGCATAATTTCTCTCAAAGACTTTGACCCAAATCAATTATTTACTCCTGAAAGTATTCACGAAGTTTCGTGCAAATTTTCAGACGTTCGCGCAAAGTTGCGTGAACGTTGAGCAACGAGTTTTTTTTTGGTTCGTACATACCTATACATACGTGTATACGCGCCGGAGAAGAATTATCGAAGAAGCCTCGAGACAGGCGGTTTACTCAATACCAAGCCGTGGCCCGAGCGTAATCGTTATTTATTGTAATCCTCACGTTTTGCCCAGAAAATTTGCATGCGAAATTGATGGCCGTGGCAAGCGCGTGTGGAGCTCTCCCCCGTGAGCCACACGAACTTTACCCAAACGAATATACACATACCCCGCACATATTTATATACATATACGTTAAAGATGGTGAGAAACCGGAGGGATGAGAATGTTGAACGCGAACGAACAAATAATGAAAAAAAGGAAAAATATCGTTCAGTTAAAAAATAGATAGATGTGAGATACGAGCCGAAGTTGCTGCCGCACGCATCGAAAAGTCGGACCGATCTTCTCTCTCTCTCGTCGCCGTGGCGAAGGGTCCGCGTATGATCGTCCTGACATGTTGACACGTAGCATTTACACCTGATCGTGTACGTCGAGATTCCGTCGCACGGAACCCCCTCGATCGTTTCATTTTTTTCGTTCTTTCTCTCTTTTTTTGTACCTCGCTGTCCCGAGGATTATAAAAGAAAAAATATAAAAGCAAAAGTTGGCGAATGAAAAAAAAAGAAGATGAAGAAGAAGAGGAGGAGGAGGAGAGAGGACTAAGAGACGCTTCATTTACATGCCGGCCACCTGGAGAGTCGCTCTTGGTGTTCGCATCGATCGTGCTGGTATGCGAGAACCCGAACGATCCAGACACCGGCCGATCTTACGGGCTAATGTATATACGTGTAGAGAAGGTATTCGCGAGCGCGACGTCCCTGAAAGTGAAATTCCTCGTCGTTCAGAGTTTCCAAGAATGACACTCTCTGCGCAACGCGAAATATATCTCTCGGAATCGAGGTGGAAAGTATATCGGTAATGGAATTTCCTAGATATTTCATGAGAATCGTGCAATCATCGTGATAATCGCTACTTCGGGCAAACTCCTCCTATTCAATGACCTTTCGGATTAATCAATTTTTTATTCCAATCGGACAATGTCGAAATTCTCTGAACTTAAAGGAAACATTTACGTTTAATAAATTTACAAAAATTACGTTGATAACCGTACACAATGTATGATTTATAAATGATACGTATAGCCATTGAGGAATTCTTTTACCGAGAAAAAAAAATGAACACAATGAGTCCTTTATTCGAAGTATCTTGGTATCTCCGACAGTTCTACAAAGCGTACGTGAAAAGCCTCGGTTCGCGATTTGCGTACTCGAAGGATATGACGCGTGCAAGCATATGCGTGGTCGTTTAAGAAGTATTCGGAGTCTGGTCATACATATATAGTGATACAAGAGTGTGTATTACAGTTGCGCAACAACTGTGAAAGCCGAGAGGCAAGCGGGCATCGCGGCAGCAAAAATTCACTCTTACTTCCACCGGGAACCTGCCCTGACCTCCGCGCGATAATGAGAGAGTGATCCTGGTTGATCTCGATTTGGTAATGGAGGTCGGGGATAATGGAGGCTCGTCGCATCGGTGCAACTAACAGTTAATCCACACGTGCTCTCGAACGACGATATCACGCGAAGAAAGTTAATTCTTGTTAATGCAAATTTCACATTTTTCCTTTTTTTTTTCTTCTTCTTTTTATTTCACCAGTTTTTATTAAAACTTTATTTTGCACTGAAATTTATCGTTGAAATCGTTCGAACGCGCAATTTTCCATTGGTTCGAAGTCGCACGAGAGCTCGGAATTCGAGAAATAGCACGCATAATATTACGACATATGGAATTTCTCTTATCGCGTCTAAATGTGCTTTCACGATCTCTCGGTACAGTCGAAGAGCGTTGTTAAATACGCCGCTCGGCGAATAACGAGAATCGATGGCTAGTTTCCGAGAGGCTATTTATCACACTCGGCAGAACTATCGAATGGTTATTTTGTATTGAATTCAATCTTAAGAGTACGTGTTAGAGTACGAGTGAGATAACAAAAAAATATTTTTAAAAAAACGGTTCGTACGAGAGAGAGAGTACCGGTCCAATAGTAAAAGTTAATACGTAGATACACGCTCCTATATGGGAATTAGAAATGTCTAAGGCGCCGCCCGATTTTCTCATTTGTCAATGACATTTGACTCTCTTATTGTACGCTCGACTTGCCGGAGATGCAATTAACGAAGGAAAGAAAAAAGTTCAATCAAAGCCACCTATCCGCCTATTACGAAGATTAGAAAAGGTCTTTGATCTCTATTTCCTCGTTCGTCTATAATATTCGTTTATCTCGATCTCTCAGATAACGTTGAAAAATCAAGTTAATTCTTTTGGATGATGTAAAATCAGAAAATTTATCTTCTTAGTTATTTGATCTTAGCAGAATTTATTTAGTCGAACCGACAACTTTGGATTTTCGTCGTTAAACAAACAAAAAAAAGTCCAAACCAGATTCGTGAACGAGACTTTATGAAGATCGGCTAATCGCATATTAATGACTTTCTAAGCCTCTGGGTATAAAATCTTCCGTGTATAATCGTGCGCACGAGGTGAGCCCGACGCGTAACAGGATAAACTCATTTCTAATGCATTGCTCTATAATAAACATGGCCGGGGCGAGCGTCCCAGGTAGAGCAAAGGGCTCTTCTTATCGCGATCGTATTCTGGGTCCCCTCGAATAAATATTCTACGTGTAATATAAATCTCCTAACAGTTTTATTTTTTTTTATAGTTGAGTAACCGATCGTCTGGAAGCATGAAGTGTCCGGCGTTCGACTTCATAGTCGCACGACTTTCTCGATCCCGGGCGAACTCATAAATAAGAAAAACTTCCAGTCCATGCTTTATAGCTCGATCCTCGGTGTTCCCTTTTTTTCGCGTACTCGAGCTTGTACGAGGACATCGTTAACCGAACAAATTCCAGAATAGTTTCGATACCGCGGGATAATCTCTCGAATCGTGCTAAAAACTCCGGCGGCATTAAGCCACGAACTGATAAAAAAAAAGGCGAGCGAACGCACAGAGGCAAGGAAGAAAATATTTGAAAAATTACGAATACTCGCAAAAAACGTAAGCGGCTCCGGTAGCGACTAACGATCGGTTTGTTTTGCGCTACCGAAGGGAGAGGTCGGTGATAACATCGTAAAATTAACTCCGGCTACACGTGGCGATCACCTCCGTTATTTTCCTTTCAATATTTACTAGGGATCTATCGCCTAAAAATAATTCCGTATTCTATTCCTAAAAAAAATACATACATAATATTAAAAAGTGAGTAACTCTCGTGAAATATATTAATAATTTATTCATTCAAAATTTCTATCTATACCATCGAGCTGAAAATTGTATCGAAATGTCGAATAATATTTTCTTTTTTCATAAAAGGCGAGGCCAATTAACCGTGCAATACCGTAGTGGCGGCCGTTGCGGTAGCGTTGCCTCGGGTTATCGGCTCGGTACTATCCGATTTTTATTATATATACATATAAAATAATAACAACACCCAACGATAATAATGATAAACGAGTAATGGTTATTCGACCACGTGTTTTTTTTTCGTTATCGTCGACAATTATCTTCGTCCAATAAGGTCGATTGGCGTGTGCTCCGAACATGCTTTTTTTCATCTTCTCATCTCTCTCGCCACTTTGACCTCACCACCGACGTTCTCTTTTTCCATCGATAAGGATAAAAATGTTTCTTGTCCTTTTCGCGATCCTGCGGGTAAAAGCTCGCCGGCCTCTACAATAAACCGTACAACGGTGTAGGTACTCTCTATCTGGCTCATTCTCGATCTCTCGTCTCGCACACGCACGCATCGTTGCCGATGACTTTTCTCCACGCCGGTGCCTTTTTTTACATCGGCCTTATACGCGTCTCTCACCGGTAGAATGTCTTAATTGAAATCGCGGAAGTTGAACGATTGGGTGGGTCGGAGGGCGGGGGGGGGCCGACTGCCATCCTCGGTTTGCGATGAGATAAAAACCTACATACATCTATGGCAAGTGTATTTATACAGACATATATACCTGCATATGTACTACATATGTGAACATATATATATATATGTATATAGGTACATGGTTAATAGTAAAACTTGGCACGGGACTTAACGGTGCGTGACAAGGAAATAATTCTAGATCGTAAGCGTCGATAGATCGTTAGATCACTCGGGAAGCCCGTTAGGCGCGTCTCGGGGATCTATGCGCGATAGAAGCCTCCTCCTTTTCCATTGCCCGACGATCGATCCTCTGTACCAATCCGCCGATCTGATTTCACAGTACCGAGTTATTCTGAAGAAAACTGGAAAAGCTTCGAGCTCTAACAACACGTATATGTATCTATCATAAAGCATATATATCTATACACGATATCAGTGTAACCATGAAGAAAATGGTGTAACGTACTATCGCGAACGATTAAGAGCTATAGTCCGTACGGTGTATGGACTAGACGTATACTTGACTGGTAATGGCACGAATGCCGCGCGTTGTAACCTTATCCGGATAGATTCTCTCCCTTTTTTCTCTCTGTCTCTCTCTGTCTCTCTCTCTCTCTCTCTCTCTCTCTCTCGGGAAAAGCACAAGCGGGGTATACGGTAAATTCTATTAGCCATAATGTTCGCGTTGCCATATCGCCGTCTCTTCAAAAGACGAACGCGGGGAATATACCATATACACGGTATCTGCGAGGGAGATGAAGGGAAGAAAAAAAAGCGCATTTGCTTTTATCTCCCCCAAACGAGAAGGATATACCCTAGTACGGAGAGATGCAATATAATTGCGGGAGTCATGGCCTCTATTGAATAATGGCTTTGAATTCAATGACCCTTTGCCGCAGGAACGTATATATTATATGTTTAAATACGTATACATATATATTCACGTACGTGTACTTAAATTTTATATCATTATTTTCTTTGCATCGTTCGGAATAAAATCGACGTTCGAGATACGAATAATCCTTCTTCGCTCTTTATACATATACATATATATATATATATCTATAAATTTGTATCTAACTATCTATACCCGGGATATATTTTATTGTCTAACTGTTTGAGAATTACGAGCCCGACGAGCGCTCTGTCACGCGAACGAGAGTTAACTCACCGAGAGCCCTCCTGCGGGGGCAATCGTGGAGGAAAAAGAAAAATTACGAGCTTTTTAGAGCTTCCGTCGTTTTCACGAGAGGACGGACAGGAATCCCGGTTAAATCGTCGTGTGCGCGTAAACTTCGTGCGATCGTATGTAGATGGGGCAAAACGGTCGTTGAATTTATTCCAAGCCCCGAGGGCAACGTGAACGAAGGGGTGCGCTGTGTATAGATATATATATATATATATATATATTATGGTTTACGGGTGCATACTGCACTCCGTTCGAAAATGTATAGAGCACCTCTTCACTCTCTCTCTCTCTCTTTTGCCTGGAGAAGAGTCAAGGACGAATTTATCGTTCGCTTCGCGATGAACCCGCCCCAGGTAGAGAGAGGGTACGTACTCGAGTCTGACGATGCAGACCGCTCGCTGCTGGGCTCTGGCTTCTTTTAGCATAAGATTACATTGTAATGGCGAGTGTGCAAGGCAGGGGGCTGAGAAGAAGGGAAGAACGAGGCGGATTCCCAATAAATTTTCTCATCGACGATAAAAGTATCATCGGGGCGAACCAGACCGGGCTCTCGCTCTCTCTCTTGCTCTCTCGCGTGGTTAGCTACTCTCGTTGTAAATCAATCGAAGATGGCTGCAGATACCAGCACCCCGAGACTATATAAGCGCGCAGTCGCGCCCGGCTGCTTGCACTTTGTGCTTTGCTGGCCAGGCCCTCGCGATCGCACCCTTGCCACTAGAATATACATATTTATATATCTATCGATATATATGTGCATGCTAATCGCTCCAAGCTTTCTTACTGGCGAATTATGCGCCTCTCCTGCTTTGGTAACCGGCGGTGACAAGAAGCCGATGTTTACATCCAGCGTATAAATTATACGGCGATTACTCTTTATGTCGCTCGTTATAGGCTTTTAAAATCGGCGATAAATTATTAATTTAACTTGGCGAAATAATTCGACCGTAAAATATTTTCTCAACAATCTCAACGTAGTAAGGTATTTATTGATCGTCGTTATCCTTTTTACCGTCAGCCCCAGAAATATTTATTTCACTCTGAGTCGGGTAAAACCCAAAATTTGTGTTAAAATAAAATAAAAAGTTCGAGAACCCATCGAGAGAGTTTCGATCTCGGTAAAATGCGAGAATGGTGGCTCACACCTTTCCTGACCTACATATTCTCGTAGCACACAGAAACGGGGATCACAATATATCTACCGAGCGAGAAAGCGAAAAGGCTTGTAGTCCGAATGGACGATCGACAAACGCACTCTCACTCTTTGTAGATATATCGGTCGACTTGTTTCTGGCCACGTATATAACTTTAAGTGCCAGGTGAGCGTGTCGTGTTTTGGAGCGATCACCTGTCCGACTCGGTCTCCGGCACGTGTTTACTCAATGTCCGGAGCAACGAAATCGACGCAAAGAAAGCTAATTGCGCGTTATTTGTTTATTTTTACAGGTTGGTTCTCGGTCGTTTCCAACAACAGCGGGACAGGAAGTGCCCGGGTTTACAGGAGAATCGGCGCTCTCGTAAGAGCGGGAGTGCCGGCGTTTCTTCTCGCCAAACCACTTCGAGCTTACACTCTGACTCATTCGAAAATGGGTAAGTCGCATTATTCTATCAACTTGGGCCCAAAATATTAAAGCTCCAAAATATATTTCAAAAATTGCCGCGTCGCTTCTTCTTTCGGATATAATTCGTACATTCTTTTTGTTCCTACGTATTACCGTAATTCTTGCAGAGTTTTGTATTTCCCACGAGATATACACCGCAAAATGGTAAATGTAGTTCGGCCCAGCATCTTTATCCAGATAGCGAAAAAATTGCAGAATTTTGCAAGGGGTACGATCTCTTCGCAAAGCGATACTCGCACGCACCGCAAAAACCGCACGAATCATGATTCGCGTAAATTCGAATGATGTTCGTAAAGCATTCGGTGATTTCAGGGCACTAAGTTTGTTCGAGGGAAACTAGCGCGGGCCGGGGAGATGAAAAAAGCTTCATAAACCACCGACAAACTCTCGTTCTATGTATACTGCAATACTTTTGCCTGTTTATAGCGGCGAGGTTGCGAAGCGCACCAACCTCGTAAACGAAGCAGTTAAACGTTTAAATGAGAAGCGATATACAAAGTATATCGCTTTTACAAAGAAAAGATGTACAAAGATCGAGAGCTAGTAATAAAGTACATGGAGCGTGCTATATATAAATATATATATACATTTATATATATCTGAGCTTTCCCACACACACACACACACACACACACACACAAACACTCTCTCTCTCTCGGTCTGTCCCTGAAATGAGAGAATATCAAACGAGAGGGAAATGAACGACATTGGATTTTCTAAGGAGCTATAAAATAAACAGAAGTCTCTCGCAACGGGGACGCGCGAAGATTTAATAAATATAAACGTAAATCGTAAATACACGTGATACGAATGCTCAGTGAAAACATTAATTTAACAGAGTCCAGACTAGTCGAAGAAATTTATTACCGCGATAAAATCGAAACGTAAATTATTATAAACATTTGATAAATGTCAATGTAATCAGCAACTCGTTCGTATCATTGACACATATTTCTATCAAATTTCGATACGCGCGCAGTATAATATTAATTTTTTAATGAATCGTTGATGAACAAAAATTTGCGTTTACGATCATCTCGCGGTTCAACACGGGCAAGAACCTCTCTGGCCGTGACACGAATGTCAAAATGTATCTGGTTAGTGCCTATAAGAAAACTGCTTTCTCGCTGCGTCTCGTAGATTCGTTCGTGAGTTCGCTCGGTTTTAAAACTGTTACGCAAATGGCTCAAAAATGACTCGAATCCAACTGGCATTCAATATTAACTCTGCCCTTGTGCAATGTACACATCACAAGGTATCTCGTCTCATAAAGAACCCATGGTTTTCGAATCGCCAGGTTAAGTTTTTTGGTAAAGCCTTTCCAGGGCTGTATTACGTGTCAGAATAGTAATACGCGTAACAATAGGTCCGTTGCCCAACGGTGTCTTTATAGACCGCGCAGTCTTCCTTCGTAGTCAGTATCAGGACCAATATGAGAAGTGAAATGAATATTGTGTGTGTGAGGATACTTATCGAAATGTTGATCAATGGCAGTCAAGGTGTGTTTCCCTTCTATGGACTTTCGTAGCTGCAGCCGTCGATGTCTTCGAAGAAGGAGGATAACCCTTGATGAATACGATGTGCACAGGCGAAGAATCAGAGCTTGTTTAGGTATCACAAGATGTCTTCGGGTTAACACAAAGGAGATGACCGCGAGTGTTAACACGTAATGATTTATTTGATATTCGATTACAATGATTTTCACTTCAAGCGGATGCGAATGATGTGTTTTTAATTTAACAAAGTTTTAAACTATCATCCCGTTTGTAAAACGTGGAGTACAACTGGCGTAGCAACTAATTATACCGAGCTCCAGTCAGATGGGCTCCAGAGAGAGAACCTCTCTGCACGAAGTACAATTAACGAATCTGCCTTCAAAGTCGCTCTAAGAATCGTCGATGCTCAATTTTTGTGGGAAAGCGATGGTGGGAAAGCGGGTGTGCCATATGTAGATCTGGAGTTTGTTAAACTAAGGGTCGTCGTTATGTTTATTTCTTAGAAGTATCTGAAGTGGTGGCGTTGCAGCCTGGGCGACACGAGGTCAGGTTACGCAGTCTAGACATTCGGGGTTTCTAATATTTGGAGACTATGCAGGCGTTGTTCTGTAAGGGCGCATGGCATTTCTTTGTATGCTTTTATACTATCGATAGACGAGTCTGGCATTTCTTATATATACTGTTATTCTATTGACAAACGAGTTCGGTATTTCTTATAAATATATTTATTCTATGAATATGAAAATAAAGGCTTTGCTCTAATTAAGACAATTTTAGGCGGTTGGCTTAACACCCCCCAAGTTAGATTGAACTTCTGCGATAGTTGATTTTGATGTTGAAGGTCTTATCCCTTCTAGGTTTTTTATCTTATTTGGGACCTCTGGGAGATCAGATCTTTTTTCTTTTTGTTGTTCTGCTATGGATTCTAATTGTTTTTGAAGTTTTTGTAACTCTATATTTGCTTTATTTTCATATTTTTTAATTTTCTTGTTGGTTCTCGGACAACAGCATCGAAATAGTCCGTTTCCGATGGATTTGAGGATGGGCATTAATGCTCCAAATCGCCATAAGGCAAATAATATACCTGTTATTCCGAGTAGTGGCAAACCTACTTTTATACTTTTATCGAGTACTCCATTCATGTTGTTCCAAAATTCATCGTGTTTAAGTACAATGTTTGCTTTTTCTAGATCTCTATTGATGTCGTCTAAGTCTTGACCAATATCTTTCAGGTACATGGTATCTATTTGGTTCGATACATCTCTTACGCGTATAGTAAGATCTGAAAAGTTTGTTGTTAAGTACGTTTGACTTGGGTTTATTAAGCGATATTCTTTTGGAAGTCCATTAAGGATTACTTTAGCATTATCTTGGGTTAATATACATTTGTCGGTAGTTTTTAGAAGTGTAACTTCTTTGATGTAAACCTCGCTCGTGTAGTCTTTACATTGTATAAGTATTGGAACAGGCCTTCCAATTTCCGGGATTAACAAAATTCCATTGTTATTATACAAGGACATATAACTCATCTTGGTTACCTTAATTTTACTTAGCTTGCATTGCTTAATATCGTCTTGACAGGTTGGTCTGTTGATTCTATTATAAATCGGGTGAGTATAGTGCGTAATGTAATAATTGTCGACTCTTTTCATGTGCATAATTTCGGTTTCGCTAGCTATCATATAATTGTCTCCTTGTCTTAACAGGTGGGAATACTTTGGCGTGGTTACAATGTATGTCTTATTATAGATCTTTGGAATAGGTATAATGTTGTACAAACTCCATTTATCATTTTCTAATTTCGGGATTGTCAATTCGAATATGAGATTACCTTTTCTTAGCAGCATTAATTTATCTGCGATGTCTATGAAGTGTTGTGCTCTAGTTTCGTTATAATAGTTGAAAACATGGTCACTTTTTGATTCTTTTAATAGTCTGTCAATCATGTCCGAAATGACATCTGGTTCTACCAACTGAGGTAGGATTTTCCTTGTTTCAATGGCCAGTATTACATTATTTATATCGAATAACAAAGTATCTATATACGATATGAAAGGTATTATGTAGCTGATTTCAACTTGTGTTTGGTTTAGTTTTTTAATATGTTCTCCTATTTCGGTAGCTAGTTTTCGAACAATTGCTGATTGTTTCTGAACTGAGGTTTTTATAACGTTTACTGAATCGGTTACATTTTGAATATTATCGTCGATTCTTTCTATGTCATCGTGAGTAGGTGTTCCATACAGGAATTTTTGAATGTTTCCACAGAAGTTACAAACACCTCTTTTGTGTCTTTTCTCCGTTGTCAAAATGCATAGGGCGAGCAGGTCTAGGTTTTTCTCCTGTTTCGTGACGTATTTAGTTATTTTTCCTAGGTTTTGAAGTGCGGGTATTACTTTATTGCGGTTCTGTAGTGTGTCCTTAATATTGTTCACTCGTAAAAATTTTGTTTGTAGGTCATATATAATTTTATCCGTGTGCAAGCAAGTGTATCCACTATAAATGGGTGTTATCATTCCCCATGTTTTGTATGGTATAGCGTTTTCGAATGTATCACTTGGTATTGTTGCTTCTGCGATAGTCAGATTTTTGTTAGGGGCATTGTCATTGTCCTTAATTTCATGGCTTAAAATCGTTAGGATCTTGATTTGTTTTTTCAATTTATTGACCTTTTGATTGATAGAGTTAATTATTTCTACAGGTTGGTCGGGCAGTACTTTGTATTGATTAGCCTGTTTGTCAATTTCTTTATATGCTTCATAAATGCTCTTAAGGTCTATGATTATTGTGAATTTCATTTCTTCACTATAGGTTAGTACATATGATTGATATTCTTCTATGAATGAAGTGTTCGCAAAGGTTACCTGTTCAATGGTACGAGCGCTGTTCATTGCGGTTAATACAATTGTCGTTATCAACAACATCTTCATCGTGTTCGCCGTCTGAAAAGAATAACTTTATTCGATTCAAATGAACTGTTTTTTCTTTATCATTGATATTTATCTTAACGTTCGATTTATCCTTGTAGATTTCTATTATTTCGTATGGTCCTAACCATTCGAGGTCTAACTTATGTTTTTTACTTTCGTTGTGAAGGTAAACTTTCTGTCCTACCTTAATTTTGTCGAAATCTTTTTTATTTTTGTTTTCGTTTAGTCGTTTAGCTGTTTGATCCTGTCTTAGTTGTAAGCGTTCTCGTGCTTCTAAGAGTATGGTGTCATGCGTCTGTGTCCATTTCTTCAATAAATCGTCATATGTTAATGATTTTTTATGAGGCAGGCTTGATGGTTTCCTAAGTTTTCTATTGAATGCTAACTCATCAGGTCGATGTCCGGTTGCACTGTGTATTGAACTGTTGTAGGCGAAAGCTACTAATTTCAGTATATCCTTCCAGTTATCTACTTGGCCTTCACACATGGTCTTTATTGATTCTTTAAGTAGGGAATGCATTCTTTCTATACTTCCATTACTCTGCGGATGAAATGCAGTGGTTCTAATATGCGAAATACCGTGTAATTGTTCGAAGTCTTTCATTAGTTTGGAATTAAATTCTTGTCCTTGGTCTGTTAAAAAGGTGTCGGGGGTTCCATGAATCATTATAAAATCATCGTTTAGTGTCTGAATAATTTCTGAACTCGACTTTGTTTCTAGAGGGCATAATACGATGTATTTCGTTAAGCAATCCTGTATACTGAGAATGTACTCATGCCCTGATCGTGATCGTTGTAGTGGGCCGAATATGTCTAAGGCAACTTTTTCAAATGGTTTGTCTGGTAGTTCGGGTACGATAGCTGGGGCTATTTCACGATTTCTCACAGCTTTGAATTTTTGACATATTTTACAATTTTTGATATAATTTTTTACGTCTTCCTCAAGATGTTCCCACTCTCTGTGTTCCTTTACTCGGTGTATAGTCTTATGTTCTCCAAAATGCGAACTTAGGTTAGTTCCATGACTTTCTGCTATAATTTTCTTTTTGTCTATGTAGTCGGGTTCTTTAAATGTTGAAAAACAATATTCGTATTGAGTTTCGGGGTCTTTACAACTAAAGAATCTTAATATCGACAGAATTTCTTCCTTGTCAGCTTTCGTCATTAAATCGTCTGTGAAAATCTTAATATGTTTAGTTCCTTTAACCTTATTAATGGTTAATTTAGTTCTGACTTTGTTGAGTATCTGATAATACAAACTCTGGGGTTTATTATCGGTAGGTGTATTAATTTTTATCCAATGTTTTCCTTTTACATTAGGTCTTTCTCTTAAAAGATGGCCTAAGTTGTTTGGATTATATAACTTGTATGATGAATATTGATAGTAATCATATGGTAGCTCTATGTCTGAGTCAGTTTGGAGTTGATCTAAGCTTTTATCTGGATCGTTTTTTTTCTCGTTGAGAGGTTCAGAATTTTTGTTGATGTTTGAGTCTCTTGATCTCAAATTATAATTAATTTGATTATGGCTGGTTAAGGTATTTTGATGATTATCAACGTGATTCTCTTTATCGCTTAGTGTGTTTAGAGTCTCGAGATCTTCTTGAAAGTCGTCTGTCATTAGTTTGAGTTTATTAGGAATTGTTTTACTTTGCTCATAGGTGTTTGTTTTGGCTATCCGTTTAATTTTGAATTCCGTTCGATTAGCGTCACTGGTTATTATATATTGATCGTTTCCATGAGAGTCCCTTTCAATATGATGGACAAGTTCATTATCAAACGTCTTATCTGTGTTATAGTCTTCCGGTAGTTCCATAAATGCTTCTCTAGATAATGCGTCGGCTACAACGTTATGCTTTCCTTTTACGTATTCGATATCGAATTCATACTCCTCGAGTTTGAGTCTCCATCGCAATAGTCTGGATGCAGGGTCTGGTTTGTTTGCTAACCATTTTAATGCTTGGTGGTCAGTTTTTATTGTAAACCGCCTTCCTAGAAGATATTGTCTGAATCGTTTAATCGCCCAAACTATAGCAAGTAGTTCTTTTTCTGTCGTTGTGTAATTTAGTTCAGCTTTATTCAATGTTCTTGATATATAAACACAAGGGCGTTCTTCTTGTGATAAAACGGCTCCTAGTCCTTGATTTGATGCGTCAGTTGTTAATACAAATTTCTTTGTATAATCTGGGTAGATTAATACAGGGTCATTGGTAAGGATATTTTTTAGTGTTTCAAATGCGATTTGACATTTATCTGTCCATGTAATCGGTTTACTTTTATCTTCTTGATAATTTTTTGTTAGATCAGTCAGGGGTTTAGCTATGGCTGAAAATTTCGGGATAAACTTTCTATAGTATCCTGCAAGTCCTAAAAAAGATTTAACTTGTTTAGGTGTTTTCGGTATTGGGAATTCCTTTACAGCCTTACATTTTTCTGCGTTGGGCTTTACTCCGTTAGGTGTAATAATGTGTCCTAAGTATTCGAGTTCGGGTTTTACATATTCACATTTATCTGGTTGTAGTTTCAAATTAGTGTCTCTCAATCGATTGAATAGTATTATTAAGTTTTTGTTATGTTCTTCCATTGTTTTACCAAAAACTATTATATCGTCCAGATATACAAAACAAATTTTCCCTATCAATCCTCTTAATGCGGTGTTCATCATTCTTTGAAAGGTGGCAGGTGCATTCTTCAACCCAAAAGGCATTTGTAAGAATTCAAAATGTCCTTGGTTGGTACTAAAAGCTGTATACTTTCTTGATTTTTCTTCCATGGGTATTTGGTGAAATCCTGCACTCAAATCAAATGCGGAGAAAACTGATGCTTTTCCCAAGTCGTCTAGAATGTCTTCTATAACGGGTAAAGGATATGAATCTTGAGCTGTTTTTTCATTTAATTTCCTGTAATCGATTACCATTCTCCATTTTGTTTTACCTGATGCGTCTTTCTTTTTTGGCACTATCCAAACAGGTGCATTAAATGGGGATTGAGAGTGCTGAATAATTTTTTTCTGTAATAATTCTTGTACTTGTTTGTCAACTTCCTCTTGGTGAGTTTTAGGTGGTCTATAGGATTTTATATTGATGGGTTTTGTGGATTCGTCAAGTACGATTACATGTTCAGCTAAGTCAGTGCTCGGTGGTTTATCGTCGTCTAATTGAAATAGGTCGGAATAGTTTTGTATAATTTTCCACATTTCGTACCTTTCTCTATCACTCTTTATATGATCTAATCTGGTCTTCTTTTTGAGTTCTTGAATCCTTTTATTTTGGTTCGTTTTGGTAGTTATCAATCTCGGTTTTACTTCGAAGATTTGAATATTTCTTGTTTGGAAATTTATGTTTCTTTTTCCTTCATTAGCTAATGGGATATTTACAATTCCTTCCTTTATGTGATGGAGGCTTTCTCCTTGAGGTGTTGTTACTAATACGGTTCCTCTTTGCTTTGTTACTTCCACTGGAATAGTTATGAACTGTCCGGCAGGCACAGTAAATTGAGATGATTCTATTTGTTTATATCTTTTGTTGACTCTTATTCTTTCTTTAGGTAAGTCGATCATTATATCATTGTTTAATATAAAAGGTGTTCCTATTAAACCGTCTTCCCTAATTGGATAATCAGCTGGAACTATGTGAAATTTGTCGCGTCGGTTGTTTATGTTTCCTTCACACGTGATATATGTGTATCCAAGCGTCTTGTTCGTCTTTTTTCCGGTGTTAAAGAGAATTGGTTTTTTGACAATGTTTTTTGTTTTTACCAGGTGTTCTTTGATGATGTTAATTGATGCTCCGGTATCAATTAATGTCGTCAAATTTTTAATTTTTGTTTCTTTAAATTCGAACTTTGCCGTAAATAGATGTCCCTTGTCTATTGTTGAGATGTGCTCTCTTCGCGAGCGCTGTCGTCGTCGCTTGTGTTTTCTTGCTCTTCTTTCGTCGCGTTCACTTCCTGTTGAGGAGGTCTCTTCTGGTTCAGAGCCTTCCGAAAATTTTGATTTCCTTTTCGAAGGGGTTCCTTTCTTTGATTATTGTTTTTGTTGAATGGGCTTGGTATGCCTTTATCCTTTTTCTTTTGATTGCAATACAGTTCGGTATGTCCTTGTCGTTTGCAATAAGAGCATTGTCGGTCGGGGTGGTTCATTACCATGATATATTCGAGGGCTTCCTTCAATTGATCGGTTGTGTTTATGGAGTCAAGATCAAAATGTCGGATGTCGTTGTGATATTGTCGTTCTTTCTCCGTCCTAAATTCTTGTTCCTCTTCCTCTTCTTCGTGGGATTCATATTCATTATATTCGGTGTTATTAACGTTTGGTTTGTGTATGGAGAAAAATTTCTTCTTCTCTTGTGGTCTCTTGCTGAATGATCTTCCTGAGTTGAATCCAGGATTTTCTGATCTTTGCCGGTGTTGACTTTCATGAAACATTCCTCGTTGTCTTTGGATGCTTCTTTTGAAATCTTCGTGTTCTCGGGCAGTAGCTTCTGCTTGTGCGAGTGAATATATGTCTTTAGTTCTGAGATACGCTCGTGTATCTTCTTTAAGGTTTTGTAAATATGTCTGAATGATATCCTTGTCAGATATCTGCAGATAAGTGGTGATTGCTTCATCAGTTTGGTGAGCTTGTTTTAATTCCAGTCGTTTTGCGTTCAGCCAAGAGGTGTAAATCCTGCGAAATCTGGTGTTGTGCTCTTGGATTGTTCCTTGAGTGTGAATACACGCTGTCATCTCATTCATGAGTAGCAATGATGATTTCATCGGGTTAACTCGTTTTATCAATACGTCCTTCAATTGGTCGTATGTGTAAATATCAACATTTGATATGCAATTTTGTGCTCTTCCTTTGATTTTCATTGTTAATATTTTTTCCAACAGTAATCCGTGTTGGTTTGGTACTGTCCAATGTCGTGCTCTGTCAACTTTGTTTATCCATTCTGAGATGTTGACGGCTCCTTCCGCAGTATCTCCAGTGAAGATAGGTACTATATCGATAGTTTCCTTTGCTGGGGCGTCTTGATTTGGTAGCAAGTCGTCAGGTATTGGGACTCTGTATGGTCTACCCGCATAATTTCCTCGGTGATTCGGTTGATCTTCGTCATTATCAGAATTATCGTCAGGGTCATCATCATCCGGATCTCCGAATGGCGGTGCTTTCGTTTGATATTGATACCGTTCATCATGTGGCTTCTTGTTTTGTTTAGAAGAATTGAGTAAAGAAGCTCGTGTCTGCGTGAGTTGTCGTATTCTGGTCTCGAGGTTTCGCACATGATCGTTTATTCTTTGAAAATCTTGGCGAAGCCGACTGTTTTCTTCTTCTAATGTTTGTGTTTTATCTTTATTCATTTTGCTTTTCGTGATAGTTAGAGTAGCCAGTTCTTGTTGGTGCACTTGTTTTAAGTTGTTTATTTGGGAGTTCAAATTTTCAATTTGTTGATTTTTGTGTATAAGTGTACTTTGTGTTTCTGCAATAATGTGTTCTAAATGTTCTTTTTCCTTGTTATGGGTTTGTAAACAGTTTTCTCTACCTTGTTGAAATTCTAACCTTACTTGTTCTTCGAATTGCTGTTTTTCTTTTATTAGCCTTTCTTCTGTTCTTTTAAATTCCTGTATTTTCTCGTCTAATTGTTTATCGAACTGAACGTCGTAAGTCGCTTTTATTTCGTTAATTAATCGTTCCTGTCGTTGAGCGTTTTGCTCTTGCAAGACCCTAAATTGATCTTGAGTTTCAATGGATTCTTTTTCAAGGTATTCCTTTTGGGTTATAATTTGGGATTGTAATGTGAAATTTGTATCTTCGAGAATTTTTTTCTGTTGCTGGTAAGTTTGGACCGCGTCTTTAAGTTTTTCTATTTGCTCTTGTAAGTATTTTTGTTCAATTATTTGTTCCGATTTTTCTCTTTCTAAAATCTGTTTTTCTATCTGAACCTCTTGTATATTATGTCTTAGCTTATGTATTTCGTCGTGCTGTTTCGAGATTTCTGCTTGTTTTTCTTGTACGGCTTTCGTGAATTGATTCTCGAGATGCGAATTCCGAGTCTCTAGAATTTGAATGAGGTCTTTTTGTGCAAGGTTTGCTTGGCCTGCACGTTCAGCAAATTCAAGACTACTATCGTTGTTTTTTTGTGAGTAAGCTAATTCTGTTCGTAATTCGAGTTGGGTTTTTTCGAGTACAAGTTTCTCGGTATTGAATCGGGAGATTTGTTCCTCTTGCAGTCTAACTTTTTCCGTTAATTGTCTTATTTTATTTTCTGATTCCTGAAGTGCGTCTCGTAACTGGTCAATTCCTGCGTCTCGTAACTGTACTTCTTCTATAGCTCTGTCTTTTAGCGTAAGTCCTTCGTCAAAATATTTATTTACTAGGGCGGTGAGTTGGGAGTTAATTAACTTCTCTTGCTCAAGCTCTCTTATGGTCGTAGGGTTGATTACTGATTGTTTTTTGTGAGGCGGTCTGAACTCTGTGGAACTTGATGTTACTGATTGTAGTTCTCTGGTGTCTACAGGGATAGCAATCTGATCTTCCGGTAATAATGAAATAGCAAGGTTTTGTTCAGATATTTCTTCAATGTTCTTTTTTCCTGTGATTACTAAAATGTAATCCAATGAATGAGGTACACCGTGGTACGCTAATAAATGTGGGTGATTCTTGGGATTTTTATGAAATTTCCAAGTTACTTGTTGTATTTGCTCAGTTTCTCTTAGAACACTTAAATCCTCTTTAGGTTTCCATTCAGGGTTATGTTTATAATAGAAAAAATAACTGAATAGAATACGTGAAGTATCTTTCTTCAAGTTTTTTACATGGTCAGGGATTTCCTCAATTATAATACTTCTTCCAGATATACTTTTCCCTAACGTGGACATTACTCTTTTTTTTTTTATGTCGATATATCTGTGTCACTGATCTAATTGTACATCGCAAGTGATATTATATATACTCAGCACCACTGAGTTTACTGTAGTAACAAGACTCTATTATTTTGCCGTATGTCTCTTTACTACATTGGACTGGACATAGCTTCCAATGCTAGTGGTTATTTCTAAGTTAAACGCACAAAATTACTTAACGAGTTTATAGTTTCCTTGTATCTTGGAACTTACTTTTACTCGCATATAGTACTAGTCGAATGATGTCTTCGATGTTCCTGGGGTGGCGGCCGCTATCTCGTATGTAGTACCAGTCGAATGATGTTTTCGATGGTCTTGAAGTGGCGGGCGCTGTTACGACGATTGGTTGTAGACCCTCTGCGTCGATTGATGATCCAGCATACCGTCGGAGTTGAGGTTATTTTCTGAAGGCGTGTCTCCCCCAGTTTTAGTTCAATCCTTCCCAAGCTCGTGCTCCTGCGGCGAAGTCTTATCGATGCGTGGTACGTATAAGTTCCTTCTCACACGAATATTCGTTGTTCACTCACGGGAAATTCAGTGTGGCAATGTCTTTCCCGTTAACACAAAATTAACTAAGTTGAATGTTCGTTCAACGTTCACTCGTGCACATATTTTGTGTTCGTAGTTTTACACCCTCCTTTTGTGGAGTTTCGGTAACCGAGTTGAATATTAAATTCTGGTATTACGATTTTTCACAATCCTGGCAGGATCGCCAATTTTATGTTACGCAAATGGCTCAAAAATGACTCGAATCCAACTGGCATTCAATATTAACTCTGCCCTTGTGCAATGTACACATCACAAGGTATCTCGTCTCATAAAGAACCCATGGTTTTCGAATCGCCAGGTTAAGTTTTTTGGTAAAGCCTTTCCAGGGCTGTATTACGTGTCAGAATAGTAATACGCGTAACAATAGGTCCGTTGCCCAACGGTGTCTTTATAGACCGCGCAGTCTTCCTTCGTAGTCAGTATCAGGACCAATATGAGAAGTGAAATGAATATTGTGTGTGTGAGGATACTTATCGAAATGTTGATCAATGGCAGTCAAGGTGTGTTTCCCTTCTATGGACTTTCGTAGCTGCAGCCGTCGATGTCTTCGAAGAAGGAGGATAACCCTTGATGAATACGATGTGCACAGGCGAAGAATCAGAGCTTGTTTAGGTATCACAAGATGTCTTCGGGTTAACACAAAGGAGATGACCGCGAGTGTTAACACGTAATGATTTATTTGATATTCGATTACAATGATTTTCACTTCAAGCGGATGCGAATGATGTGTTTTTAATTTAACAAAGTTTTAAACTATCATCCCGTTTGTAAAACGTGGAGTACAACTGGCGTAGCAACTAATTATACCGAGCTCCAGTCAGATGGGCTCCAGAGAGAGAACCTCTCTGCACGAAGTACAATTAACGAATCTGCCTTCAAAGTCGCTCTAAGAATCGTCGATGCTCAATTTTTGTGGGAAAGCGATGGTGGGAAAGCGGGTGTGCCATATGTAGATCTGGAGTTTGTTAAACTAAGGGTCGTCGTTATGTTTATTTCTTAGAAGTATCTGAAGTGGTGGCGTTGCAGCCTGGGCGACACGAGGTCAGGTTACGCAGTCTAGACATTCGGGGTTTCTAATATTTGGAGACTATGCAGGCGTTGTTCTGTAAGGGCGCATGGCATTTCTTTGTATGCTTTTATACTATCGATAGACGAGTCTGGCATTTCTTATATATACTGTTATTCTATTGACAAACGAGTTCGGTATTTCTTATAAATATATTTATTCTATGAATATGAAAATAAAGGCTTTGCTCTAATTAAGACAATTTTAGGCGGTTGGCTTAACAAAACGTCGGAGAGTAGACAGGAGAGGTGTACGATCCAGGCTACGATGCAGTTTGCACCCGACATAATAGGCACGCGGCTCGTAGCTATATAGCTCGGAGCTACGGCTCAGTGAAAGCCAACAGAAATAAAATGAGAGAGAGAGAGGGAGACGAGAAAAGAGAGAACACCATAGTACAACTCGCCCCGTTTTGTTATGCCATTATACACCATATAACTATTACATGGTCATATAGGATTTCTATATCGCAATGCCCGTGTGCGAGAGACCATAGTTCTCGCGTTATCATCGCACATCGCTCGTAACTCTGTCATCGAGAGAATAGAGAGAAACGAGCCAGCGACGGAAAGAATAGGAAAGAGAGAGAGAGAGAGAAACTATTTTGCCCCGGGCCATCCTTTTTATGCATTTATATATATATATATATGTATATACACGTGTAGTGCTTGTCGTACGAGAACCACACGCGGAGATAAGATTCATCGATGCGCGCCTTATATCGTCCATCGCTTCACTCGGACTCTTCCTATCGTTTTCTTCGAATTGTTTACGGCGAAAATATAGTGTTGTTATAATGATCGAAAGGGAGAGGGGAGTGAGAGGAGAGAGGAAGAGGAGGGGGGGGGGGGAGCTTTACGGATGAACTAACCCGCGATCACTGGTGCGAGATGCCTTACCAGTCGCTCCACTCTGTGGAACACACAGACTTACGTCCATCTTTCTTTACTAGCACGATCGTAAAAGTGAGGAAAGTGATTTCCGTCTGTGGGCAATTGATATTGAAAGTGTTCGAAGTTGTTATTTTCTTCCATACAGCCCCCTCGCGAACATAGAGAAGCGTCGAGTATCGTCGGTCTCGCGAGAATTTATATTCCCCAATGGGTATTATGTATTATAACTATATACAGCGAAATCGATCGTCATCGGATGACTGATGCGAGAACGATTCTTCGAGTCGTTTTCGTTTTTATTTAAATTACTAGGATTAGCGACGAGGAGGTTTTGGTTTTTTTGGGGGGGGGGGGGGGGGGCAATAAAATATCGACTAGATATTTGCATAATAAAATTGATTTCTTCGGGTATTCGTATAAATATAGATTCGTACGGTTGGACAATAAATGTATCGCAACGATATTTCCATGTGTTTCGTAGAAAATGGGAATCTTCGCGCGCATTATACGAAGACGACCGTACGAGCCGGCGAGGTACTGCGACTCGCGGCCGTCTTTCAGGACACGCGAAGATCACCCGTCTCGGCAGGAGTCACGGGTGTAACGTGCGGCGTTCAGGAGGGAAAAAATTCTCGGGCCTCCGAGCGCGATCAGTACGCGCAGTGTCTCGATTCTCAGGGTCACGAGTTATTCGCGCCACTCTCGTCGCGAGGTGAATTCTATGCGACGTGTCAGAGCGGCAGTTTGGACACCGGAAGCGACGCAGTCCTCTACAGAGTTCATCAACTAGCGAGAAGGGATCTTCCGATAAGGGTGAGTCTATTTTCCAAACGATTATCCGTATCAATTTGGCATTGAACGTTTATAAAATTCAGAAATAGTTAGGCAAAGACCTAAATGCGAATGTTTAATTCACACGGCGCTGAGCGATATAGTATAGAGTTTTATAGTAATAAAATTTTAAAAATATACGAACAATCGCTTCGACCGATTCGTAAAGGTGCGTCTAGTTGCCGGACCGTTGCCGATTCCACTGCCACGAGATTACAGCGGTTTGATGCAACTCGAGGGTGCAACGCGAGGCCCGATAGTCCTCGGTTGCGCAGTGCCACTGATGCCGGAGAGGCCGTTGCCCAATGCAACGGTGCCTGAACTTCTGGAACTCGTGGCGACCGGTCCTGGTGCGCCACGAGTGAAACGAGCACGATTGGGCTGTCCATCGGAAGCACGTCTGCTCGCGTCACCCAAGATGCAACGACTTCTCTCCGCTTGCAGGTTAATAAACAAACATTTTTTGATACAATAGACATATACTCTACTCCCTCTTGCCACGGTTGTCCTATACATTAATTATCTTCGCCAAGGTCATCGCTTCTTTGACACGCGGTATTTAATTCTACCCTGTGTAATTCCCATGAATTACAAGGCTTGCACAATTTGTATACCTCCGCAATTAGCTCACTCTGTTCCGCTCGTAAAAGCCTACGTATCTTCGAAAAAATTGCGAGGCCAGTCCTCGACACCGTTTCAACGCGTACACCGGCTCATGTTGCCTTAGCGACGAAACCCTAAAAACAATTTAGCAATTTATTTCTCGGTTTATTTTAGTGCTCATAATCCTATTCTCGCTTTTTAGTCGAAATGCAGTCGAATGTGTAGTCGAGTTAAAAAAATTGTCGAATAAAACACAATTGATCGTCGGAAAACTTTCCTTTTTACCGAACTTCATTTCGCAAAGTACGAAGGTTGAAAACGAATGTTGTATTTTTGCAGAAGAGCTCTCGATCAGAGAGCCACCGAGCCCAGGGTCGCTCCTCCGAAGCCAATTACCGTTGGGAATTCCCAGCTGAAAGAGCTACATTTGAAGGAGATCAAATCAAAGCCCGAGACTAAACCGATATTGCAGAGTCTTAAAGAGGGTCTGGAGCACATCAAGCGAACAACGATACGCGATCGTAGTCATTCGAGAAGCGGTGCGAGTAACAACGGTTTTCTCGAGAGAATAACGAGGATAGCACACGGTGGAAGAAGTCGCAATCCGGCTAAAAAATCGGCATCCTTCACGTTCGCAGTAAGACCGGAAATCGGTATGAGAACGCCGGAAAGATACGCGAGTCTCGAGTCCGAGGCTAACGCCCTCGTCTCCGGCGGTGGATCCTCGCGACTGCAGGTGCAACGTTCGGTATCGACGAGCGTGCTCGAGATTCAGATACGTCCCGATCTCGATCCACCTTACTCCAAGGTCAGAGATAGTCTTACGCCACTTCCACCAACACCACCGCCCAGACTCGAGGACATTTATTCGGAAATCTGCGAGCCGACCTGCGACACGGGAATTTCGGCGAGCGGAAGAACGCGTCAGTCGTCATCGGAATTAGATAAACCATTGCCACCCGAGAAAAATGCCACGAGGGATAAAGATCGGGGCTACGTCAGACTCGCGTCACATTCGGAAATTTCAGATGTCTCCGGTAGTACCGAGGACGAGGAGGGGATTTACAACACGGTTTGTTGAAAGTCTCGCGTATATATTATTATATATATATACATACTAGGTTATATTTCGTGAAGCGATTACTGATCGAGTCTCGATTAGAGCAAGAGAGTTCGAAAAATGGTAAATATCGAGAAAAGGGTATGTGAAAAATTCGAATATATATTTTCAATTCTAAAGAAATATTCATCGATCGAAGAATAATAAAAAAGGAAACTCTTGGCTCGATGTTGACCCGGAAAAAAATGCCTACAAAAAAGCTGACGTCAAGCTCGATGTGATATTGTACGTAAGTCTCATTCTACCGCGACGCGAAAAAAATTACAAACAAAACGGATAAAGCGTAATAAGAGAGAGAGAGAGAGAGAGAGAAGGAAGGGAAAAGAGTTAAAAAAGAAAAGGTTCGCGATTCCTTCCGCTACTGCGGCCAGAGTCAAGGTCGAAGCCATGCTATCAGGAAAACGATACGAGTATCGGGAATTTCCTGGTGGCTCATTATCCCCTCCTTTACCGGCGATCCCGCCCAACCGCTTTCCGTACTTTGAAGCGATTAATCAATTAAATCGTCACGGTCGATGGGGTCTCCGTCAGCAGCAGAAGCAGCAAAATACACCAGTAGTAGCAACATCGATAGAGAAAGAGAAAAAGAGGCTGCGTGTTCGTCGACCCGAAGTTTACGCGAGTCGCGTGACGAGCACGATCGGTGCTAGACATGTGATTACGCCACCTGTATATCGAGTATATACATGCATACATATGTACATAAACGCTCTGACAAAAGCAAAAAATTGCGACAACGTAGATCGAGAAAAATGGATTTATTCGATATTCGTTGAATTTCTTAATTTCAAAATTAAAACGAATCGTTTTCATTGAGTTTGGAATGCGTTTCGCGAGGTTATCACCTGGACTCCTTTTTTACCTAAAAACAAATCACTTGAACCGAACAATCCATTTGTCTCGATGCAGATCGAGACAAGATTTATAGTCTCTTTCACACCGCGTCACTGCCTCATTTCTCTCCTTTCTTTTTTCACTCTTTCCTCGAAGTAACGAAGGCAGATAAAGCAAAAAGAAAGAAAGAGAGAGACATGACCCCATAGACGATAAAATGTATAATATTTGTATTTTGTGTACATTCAAGTCGCGCAATTAATAAATCACAAAGTTACTTTGTAATTTGTAATCCGTAGAAAAATACTTTTTTTACATCGCAGATTCAAGCCGTGACTATCAACGAATTCAACGATCACTAATCGTGTCCGGTGGAAAACGTTCGACAAATAGGTACGTAAAAACTTCTTCGGACAAGTGTAATCATTTATGAGAAACGCTGGATCGATATTATTCGTACGAAACAAAATATGACAGACAACTGTGAATATTATGTGGGTAGTTAGGGATGGTCATAGAAATTTAAAACCGCTCGAATGGCCAATCAAAAGCACTCGCACATTCATTGCCAGTATACCGTATATACTTATATAAATGTACACGTAGCCTATATATAAACAATATATATGACTTTGTGGCTACAGGTCCTCGCTGGCAACCCCAGTCTTTCAGTAATAATGGAAAATGATTGGTGGCTAGTGAGTCGAACGACGAGGATAGTGGGCCGTTAATGTTTTACGAGCCCGGGGTGTATACGCACAGCTGCGTCTATTATCAATTACGGGGCGAAGAGTGCTATACTATACGCGTATATAGCTACATGTATATACGTGTTGGTCCATTGGACTGCTGAGTTCGCGATTCTCCCTCTACGGGACTAAAATCACCCGATCCGCGCCCGAGCTCTTGTATGCATACCCACACGTATACGGGCGTACACCCTGAACGCGCCGTTTACGTCCATTAATATTAACGGCATAAACAACGATAATGATGGTGAACTAATGTGGTCCAAGCTCATAGGCATGCTCGTTTTTTCTTCTTCTCCTTCTCTCCCTCTTTCGTTCGTTTATGTCCGCGGACCTCCCGTGTGCCTTACCGCGATCGCGCCCGGCATACGAGTCGACTATACATACGTACAGTACGTTCACCGCGCCTTCCTCTTTTTCTTCCCCGACCGGCTACGGCGATCCACGCGAGACTCGAACGCCGAATGAACTCTCCAAGGCGAAATATCCTTGAGCGTTTTTTCACTCGTGATAATCTTCACAATTCCCCTGTTCTTAACGTCCGAATACTCGGAATAGCAATTTTAAAATACCAACCAATTCGACCTGGAACTTTGCCTCGAGAATACGCGAAAAGATAAGTCCCCATCGAAAAATCTATCTTTTGTATATTGTAGAAATGAAAGATTTTTAGGCTCGTAACTTCTTGTTCGTACATTTCGTTCCGACATACGGTGCAATATCAATTCCACTTTACGGTAATCATATAACAATTTACATCAGAAACAATTCTCCCCCGATGCCAATTTTTACTAATAACGTAGAAATGATTGATTGCTGATTGTGAATATCCTACGACCAGAGATCCGTGCGTAAAATATGAATATACGGGTATCGAATGTCCGATTCACTTTATCACACAATATTCACTGGCTATCCAATAGTTACGTGAAAAATGCAGACTGGGTAAAAAAAGCTGAAAAGTCGAAGGTACTCTACGATTCCACCGATCTATCAGACCACGATCCGATACATCGGTGGAGTCTTCTTCGATAAAGCTTACATTACGCCATCTCTATCGTGCTTACGAGCACGATACAGAGAAAGACCGAGAGAGAGAGAGAGAGAGAGAGAGAGAGAGACAGTGGGAGAGAATGTGTGAGAAAGGAGAGAAGAGGCTTGTCTTTCGCCCCTTTATATCGCGACTAGTAATCTTGGTCCACGGGTGCATATTTCAAGATCGGCATGCGTGAACGATTTCATGGCCGTCGGGTTGCCCTGCGGTCGTGTAACTCACCTTTGCCAACGTTAATGCGACGGGTCCCGTGTGTGTACCCCGTGCTCGCGGTCTCCCTTCTTCAGTCACTCTCCCCCTCTGGCATCCACATACATATGTAGAATATATTTACACGTATAAACATACACTTACACACACGCACACAGACATGTATATATATATACAGTATCATATTTCGCGACGATGCACCTCCTCCTTCTCCTTATATTTCGCGACGTCACGGCATTGGTCCACTCCTGATCGAAAAGATATGTTTTAATATGCAAATTAAAATGCAAATAATCCCCTGCCACCCCTCGACACCACGAGGGTCCTCTATGTAATACATGTATATAGATATATAGACACTTGTGTGATCTTGGCCCAAGAGTTGCTTGCCAAGGGCACGCCACACTTCACCGCAAGGATCGTGAGCATCCCCGGGAGATGCGATATCTCGAAAGACTGAAAAACGACTATACCACGTACCGTTTCAGCGGTTTGAATTATCCAGTTTTTTCTTATTCTTTATTTTTCGACAGGTAAGTCCTGCGGATTGTCCGCATTCAGACATCCGTAAGTTTTTGTCAAAGGCCGCAACTTGCGTCACACGTTGAATGACGCCGTGTTATGCCGAGGAAGAAAGAGATTATTCTTACATGAACAATAGTCTCGGTGAACTGGCTGTATTTAAAGAAAGACTTCTTTGATACTTCTTAAATTCACTGAATTATCACTTTCGTATAGAATAGCGTATGCTTGTAAGGTAGTTCTAAGGATACGGGTAATACCACGTGAAATTCAGTATCGTCGAAAAAAAAATTTATTAAACGTATATAATAAATGAATCGAATGTGATGAATATTTTTTAATAATAAATACGCTTTCTTTTTTAATGTAATCTATTACGAAATTCAATTGACAAATCGGCCTGGTAAAATAATGTTTGTATTAAGACTTTCATTCTCATTGAAAACATCATAATTAATCTTGTTTGATATCGTTGTTACGAAGGACCGATTAAATTCTATATCTTACACTGCAAAGCACAGTGACTATTTTTTTTTTTACAATGGAGCAAGAAATTTATGTTGAGCATCGCGACAAATCTACATGCCTCAACATTAATCAAAGTCAGTGCATTACGTCTACTTTCTCTTGCGTTCGGGGCACCGGATAACTGGGTTACAGAAATCACGTTTGCTATGCGGGCGGGACAAACGCGTAATGACCCTCCTGGCCGGTCTCCTGTGTAAGTCGAATAGCCTACAATGCCCCGTACGTTTCACCGTTGAAACGACAAACTGGATTATCCTCGAGATGCAGAAACTGCGTGACAGCTCTCTGCCCGCATAACATGTATGCTGGTATTGCATCAAATATTAGTGTCGTACATCCGTTTTACTTTAACGAAGCTTTTTTTTAACATCGATTTATGGGATTATCCTACGTCTCGCTTCGTGGCGCGTAGCCACGTAGTGATGATTCCTTGGTGAAGAGATAGAGGGCGCACACCGCGCAAGAAAGAAAGATGAAAAGCGCAAGCACGAGAGAGATTGAGAGAGAGAGAGAGAGAGAGATCTACAAGATTATCTCGATCAATTTTTCAATGCAAATGCAGTCGGACATGCAGCTCGTAACTTGTAACTCGAATACAATCGGTGCAAGGGCGGCTCGCACAGGTTCCGAGCGAGCGAGGATTTTTGCTGGGCGATTACACCGGCCTAGAAAAAGACCACGAGGGATATCTTGGCAGGCTATCGAGATCTTGCGTATATATACATACGTAAAGTGTCTTCATTCAATGTGGGCTCTTACAACGAAGGAGAGCACGGCAGCTCCTATCATAATCCTCGTGTGATGAACGGTCGGTGTTTATTCATGAAGCCAAGAGAGAGAGAGAGAGAGAGAAAGAGAGAAAGGTGGAGAGAGTGGAATGGGATTAAACGGTGCTCAAGCACCGTCAATGCCGGTATCATATTCAGCTTACGTTGGCTCCTACTGCACTATAATATCATACGCATATAGACATCGACGTAAGAAACGACCCTAGAAAAAAAGTACGAAAGGCTTGATGATGGCAGTGTACTGCGCCAACTATATTCGCCAGTTCGCCAATGGTGGGCATTTCTATTAGGCCGACCGTCAAACCAATGTTGGAGTGGTGCATCCGGACCTACCATAAAATACAAAATAAATTACCTCGGGCCAGTATTGGCTATTAGTAACATTTTGCATTTGACCATTGTTCGTTTGACATCGAGCTGCGCTCAATCTGTAAACTTTGGACACCGTAATCAAGTCGATTAGTTCATAGCCATTCATCAGAGAAATAATATTAATAACCATGTATACACTAATGAAGTTATTTTACATTTAAAGAACGCGGTGCATTATACCAAATAGAGGCCATTTTATTCTTACTTTACATATTTCCCTGCGATTAAAATCTTTAATGACAAATTGCTTTTAATATTTGTATATTTAATTTTTGTTTGCCTCGAACGTTAAAGGAAGTCGGTACGATCGAGGCAACCCGAGAGAATGATGAAATCAGTTATAGTACAAGAGGAAATAAAATTGTCGTTTTTTCGTGTGGTGTGTATGAGCATTGCCATGCACATATCTTAGGATAACGCAAGAATAGACATTGTGCAGCCTGGTTAGGGGCAAGTACCGTACTGCGTACACGTGCTATGTGTCTTTATTTATTTTATATACGGACTCGCGTGCATAGAAATGCATGCGAGCATATAGTCGGTAGCACGAGAGCCACGTACCGGGGATCATGTGAGTGACATAATCGGACGCGGTGTAACGTATATACACGGTAAGTGTACATATCCCTACATATCCAACGTACAAGTAGACGGGGTGCCGGAGGGTGGACGTATACGTCCCTAGTCGGGGCTCATACGCACGTACCACACGCACCACGGACACACAGTTTTATTTATAGTACACACAGCTGACGGCAGACACACAGTATAAAATTTGATGAGCACAAAGTGCGTGTCGAGTGTGCGACGTGTAACCGCTGTGTGCTAAAGTCATCGAGTAAAGATATAGTGACCCTATAGCTATAGCTAAGATGTGACTGTGGTGAGAGAAAATGGCGATTTCCACCGAATGGCTGCGATTACACAAGGCGTTTATGAGACAAGAGTGAGAGCACGTACCACCCGTGCGATATGGATCCCTAGTCGATATATAAAACTTAATAGACGTCAGACAGAGATCTGCGTATAGTACAGTAAGAACGCAACACGAAGGCACCGTTATAAAATACGTCACGAGAAAATAGTGTGGCGAGCTTGTACCTACTACTAGTATACTCTTCCTACTATCTTCCGAGAGGTACGCAATACATACTAAGTAGTTCTGGAAAATCAGGTCGCAATTGCTAGTATGCGAACGGGGAGCCCTCTAACTCTCGGCAGTGAGAGCACGGAGGATTGAATGAATCAGCCCGAGACTAGCTCCTCGACGCTCGTACATTGGCGCGAGAGAGCGAGCGAGCGAGTCAGCATTCTGGCTCCCTGGTTCTCGCTGACCTGACTGGCCTTGCACCGACAACTTATACACGTCGAGAGCGAGAGAGAGCCCGTTCGGTAAGTTTATAGGGTGATGCGGCGGGGCCGTGTATGTTCTCCGGCAGGCAGTCCAGCAACCTTCCAGAATCCCAACCACAACCGTCGCAACCAGAATCGCGACCGCGACCATCTCTCTGCATTAGCTCTGCAAGACCGCGGACGGTGTGGTAACCGCGGACTTATGTATGTATGTATATATACAAATAAGTTTTTACATGTAGAGTAAAGTGGACCACTACTATTACGAGTGTTACTGGGAATTATAATATTCTGTAGTTCCTTGACCATCGAATGGATCGAATGGATCGAATAGCGAATCATCAAAGTTCGATCTTTTCGAATCCTGCAGAATAAATATGATTGTTCTCCCTCCGTTTTTTATATTCGAATATAATTAGAAACTTTTCTCATAGAAAATACTCGAAATAGGCGAAAACTGAAAGAAAATAAATTAAAAATTTTCAAATTGGATAGTTGATAAAACTGTTTGCCCGTGTTAATTACGTATACTTGCATTATCGGCATCGTACTCCACGAATACCATATAATACAAGTATATGGCTCTCGGCAGTTGCATTATAGTGCCGGGTGTGCGACAGCGTGGAGCAGGAGAAACGCGGCAAGGGCGATTGTGGCAGAATGGCTCAACGACGACGACGACGACGACGACGACGACGACGAACGAACGACCGAACGAATGACGGCGCGAGAGGGGTACGTTGGCGTCGCGTGGAATGCTCTCGCGAACCACGAACATACGGTATATACTATTGCTCTCTCGGCCGTGTATTCGACGGGTTTGCCTTTTACAGACTGCGCGTGTATGAGCCGCTTGAATCGGCATTGAACATTTATGTATATATATATATCTTGTACTGTAAGTAACTTCAGTATACATAAAATCAAAGCAACTATCAAACAACTGCTTCAAGAGTCCGTCAGATCTTTTTTTCCGTATATCAGGACCCCAAAAGGGCTCAAAAAATTGTTTATCTCGAACCGTAAAACATTTTCGAATTTGAGGAAAATGGTCGAAGGTTGTGGGAAAACTCTTTGATTTCACTTGATTTAACTATATACGTATGTACACGATGCATATATATATTTTTGGCTAACATAAAGGTTCGCGTGTAAAGCGGCGAGCTTTCGCAATCCCAACGCTATCACGATCTCCCAAGAGGAACATTCGAACTTTCCTTTTCGTTCGATACGACCAGCCGATATATATTACACACAACGAGTTTCGTGGGCCTCGTTCTTTTTCCATTGCCTTCGGAGAGACACATTGAGCACACCTGTCAATGATACACCGACCGTCTAGGTACAACAGTCGTCGTAAATACGATTTGATTTTTTTGTTCAATACACCAACATGTATATACAATATAAACATGCGATTCAAATAGACGAATGCGTTCTTGTTTTTATTTTGTTGAATAATCGATTATATTTGGTAAAACATTTACAAGGTAATAAGATTCGTTTGTTTTTTGTTGTTGTTTTTTTGTTTCATTCAACGCGTGTTACATTTACAGGCAAGGCATCCTCAAAGACTGTACCAACTCTACGGTAATCGTCGTAAATAATGTGTAGTGTTTTTTTTCTCGTTTTTTCCATTTTTTGTTTTCACTTATAAGAAAAGTATTTACCATCAAGTTATTTTTATCGTTATTATCAATACTTCAATTACCATTATTTGTTAATGTTTTTTTTTGTTTTGCTTATTATTTTTTACTACGATCATTTTTTCTCAGGAACAAATACATATTCATTAATATTATTATTACTATTAGTATTGTTATTATTATTTTGTTTTGTTTATCAATATACATCAATTCGCGATTATATGAACTGTAAAACTGTAACCCGTATGGATTAAGGAACGGACACTTTCATGAGGTCTAAATTTATTCAGGATACCTAGAAGTTCGCCGATTCGACTCTCGCACGTTTTATTTTTTTTTATTTTCTGTTTCTTCTTCTCATCTCACAATTTGTTTATTTTTTGTTTTTTCGTTTTTTCTTGTCGCGAAAGGTCGACGCAATGTTTCCCCCTCGATAGTCGAGTGCCCTAGGACATTTCGTGTTCGCGAGACCGGTGGGTACACACGTTTTTCCCATACTAATGATGAAAAAGGTAGTTCAAAAGGGTATACCTACCTCGGTCTTGCAAAGTAGAGAAAAAAATGCGTAACATTTATTTTCTTTCTTTCTTCGATATGGCACAGCGTGATAATTGATCAATCGGCCACGATTTAAGTACAGCGAGAAATGTTTTTCACTCTCCAAGATGCCCTTCATATTTCTTTTTTTCTTTTTCTTTTTGTCATTATTTACGTTTTTCGGCTTTTGCTTCTCAAAAGCGTCATCACTTTGAGTTAGATATACCCCTTCAATTCAGTGATTTTATCACAGAGAAAACTTCCAGCAACCAGTGAAGAGCAATATCTAATTCTTTTTTTCTAATTACTTTATGCCAAAATCTTTGTTTTTTAAAATGTAATTTTATTTAGAACGATTAGAAAGAATAATTAGATTTTGCCCATCAATGTCAGCAGCTGACCTCTAATTGCCTCGTTATTTCGTTTTAACACCTATACATCGACACTCGAGGCTGCGAGAATCTAATCCCTCATTGTGACGAGTGATGAAAGCATTATTTTTTTGCTTTGTTCGTTCTTTTAAATTATTCTTATTAAATTCGTCCGTTTCGCTAATCCGTGGTCATCATCGTTGTGTCTACTAGTAGAGATCGTAGAAGGTAATGATTGAAGCTTCGTGGTTTGTGTTTATGTAAAGAGTTCACTCGCGCAAGTTTCGCCTAGTGACGTATTAATTCGTTATCTTTATCGGATTAAAAAGTATCGACTATAGAGGCTGTTGGATAATATCGGTCGGCCCGCCAATCGATTCGTCACGATCCCGATGATAATTTAATATATTTTCTCGTATCAATTACGCATTCACTTTTTTCATAAAGTCTTTTGGTTTTCTTGACCAATTATCGACGATTTCGCGCCGTTCGATTGACAGACCCAGTTCATTTCTTGTCCCTTTCAGCTTGGAAGCTTCTCAGTTATCGGAAACGTAAGCGGAGCTTTAGCTACATTGATCGTTGCATTTGATGAACGAGACGATGAAAAGAAGAAAGTATTCGTTAATGAGAAATGTTCGACTTGCTCGCAGCATCGGAGAGTCTCTTTTCGTGTTTGTGTGTGTGTCTTTTTAATTTCTTTTTCAGCTGCAGATAAGATCTTGCAAAATTCTCATCGCGATTCGTACGAAAATTACAAATAAAGGCACGGTTATAAAAAATTAAAACAAAACAAAACGATGCGAAATTTCTTGAATAGTAAATTATTCATTATTTTTGTTTCTTGTTTTCAATTATCTCATACAGAAAAAAAACATCGTAATGATCTAAATACATCGCTAGTTCAGATTGACGCGTGAAAAATGATATATTTTTTTCATCACGGACTCTTTTTTTTTCATTTTCGCGAAGCACCGTGTACGACGCGTTATTATTAGTTATGTAATCGCTGTTTTTTTTTACGTATTAACAAAAAATATCAAGCTATCTCATGCCACTGTAAAAAAAAATGGGGAAAAACAAAAAGATTTCACGAAAAGATTATAAAATAAGGAAGTACAATCGCGTTTTAAGTGTCGCGGAAGTTCGATATTCCGGAGCTTAAAAGATAGAACGAATTTTTTTAGAAAACGCAAAAAGAAAACGTGAAATCGCTCTTATAATCTTCCAAATGGTGGAATGTGTGTCACTGCGGTTTGTAGAATTCGATCATTAATAATAATCATTATCATATCTTGCGTAAATATACTTTACAATATACTCTCTTCGTGTGCCTCGTAAAGAGCAACTCAATAATCATATCGAATGTAACATATACCTTATACATACATACATACATACATACATACATACATACATACATACATACATACATACATATATACATACATAACCACATACATACACATTTATATATATATATATGTAGTATGTAAATATATATGTACCTATAATTATTATATGCACTCCTCCGACGTAAAAAGTATTTACAAAACAACGACAAAACAAGAATTTAACGTACGAATTGGCGACAATAATAATAATAATAATAATAATAATAATAATAATAGTAATAAAAATAAAAATAATAATAATAATCGCTCGTCGCAAGGTCGAAAGATTCATTTGTGATTTTCGAAGAGCGATGCCAGTATTTTTCATTTTTGTTCACACTGTACACCATAATCGTTCGTTTTGGTTCAAACGAAACAAAAAAATTTCGCCCGTCTCGGGCATTTGAGAAACGGAACAAAAAAGATAATATATTTTTAATTCAACGATTTAATCTACCAACTATGTTTTGTTTTTATCATTTAATATTGTGTTTTCTTTGGTAGCACGGTATGTCCATGTTTGTTTGCATGTGCAAGTGTGTATGAGTGTGTCTCTGTCTGTGTGTGTGTGTGTGTGTGTGTGTGTGTGTGTGTGTGTGTGTGTGTGTGTGTGTGTTTATGCGCGCGGGCACGCCAATAGATGTGTACGTAGGACGCGTATGGCGAATCCATACGAGTACATATATATCCGCATATTTATATTGTCCGATCGTGACAGATGGTCCCAATCGCCAAAAAATTCGATTTTTTCTTTTTCCATTTCTTTTTTAATTCTTCCTTTGCGTGCTCCTTCTCTCGTCGTTCTTATAAAAAAAATAAAAAATAAAAAAAAACTGGGTCCTCTCTCACTGGTCATCTTGACGACAAATCATTGAGACGACCCAGTTTCCAGAAACGCTATTTAGCGTTGTTCATTTTTCAATAATATTCTTATATTTTTGAGTGTGTATCTATGTACATATCGTGACTCGGGAGTTAAGAGTGAGAAAGAAAGAAAGAGAGAGAGAGAGAGAGAGTGATAGGGAGAGAGAGTGAGAAAAAACAACCTTCACGCTGTGCGAGCGGTCGATATTTACGTTGTCAGAGTGGTCCGTCATGTATATCAGTATTTTACAACACATTACTCGAGGAATTCGTAATACACTTATTCATATTATACATTTCCTATCGTGTATATATATATATATACGCAAAAATTAAACGGCAGCCGAAATTTTCGGTAGACCTGTTACTTTTTTACGACCGAGCGCGGAGCCAACGAGTTTTGTTTTTCGGCGCTTCAAAATCGAAATATCGTTTAGAAATAATGAAGAAACAAGCAAGATTGAGTGAAAAGTCTACATAGCTTCTCTGAAAAAATACTAGTGTACTTTCGAGCATTGATAATTTCGTTAGGGACCATTTTTTTCTCCACTTTTGCGAGGATTCGAACATTCGGTCTTTTTGCACTCTCTCGTCAACCACGCACGCTCGTATAGCTTATAATAATATTACATATATATATATATATTTATCGCTTATTCATCTCATCCTACATTTTGCCTTAACGATAATTAAGTAAATATTAGTAATTCCTCTCTATGTACACCCTGTTTTAATCATTTCCGTTTTCTTCGTTCTTTCGGATCGAAGATCGTCTATATAAGTATTGTTATAATCTTGCTGCATATTTCGAGGTCGCACCGTTTTTGTTTACTTCGTCGCTCCAGCGTCTAGGCGTTTTTTCTTTTTCGCGCCAACCATGCAGTTCCGTTTTCTTCTGTTCGTTACGTTACCTTCGTCTCATATTTCGGCGACAATTTTCCACGTTGAGATTCGTATTTTTTTTAAATCTTTTTGTATTGCGACGAAACGATTTTTACGCCGTTTTTTCTATACAAATTTTACCTCTTTATTTTACACATTTTTAGTTTTCTTCTCCCGGATTTTGTTCTAAATTGTTTTTATCAATGGCCCCGTTTACTAATGCAACGTGCCTAATGGGGATTGCATCGGTAAGGCGTAGCAATTGGTCTATGGCTGCTGAAGCAACAGTTGCTCGAGCTCGTCAGCTGACCTCAGCAGAAACGCAGCGGATTCCCGATATCCGGTTATCAGTTGTCGAACCGCTGTCATTTCCGTCGCATTTAGCTTGTGGCTGAGAAGAGGCTTCGTGTTCTTCATGCTCAGGTCCGTGGGTCCTAAAATGACAAAAAAATCAGTTTCAATCATTTGAAAAATGATGTTCCGCCCATTCAATGAAATCAAATTAGCATGCAGCAAAGTGGAGTTGAAGTGAAACTGTATAAATGCGATGGTTTACATTTGCATTACGTATTAAAGAATTTAATTGTAAATTCGAAAACATTGAAAGAAGATAAACGTGTTGGACAACCGGAGTAAAAATAATGGAAGAAGGTGGCGTAATGATAAAAAAAGACACCGATAATCATGTATTACTTTGTGTACCGTTGCTCAGTAGGCCTGATGTGAAACTCTGAGTCGGATATAGACCGGCCGATAAGGTTGGTGGTACCGTCGTTGGTCCGGCACGCTGAAAGGCCTGACTGAAATTTGGTCGATACATCGCTGTTGGTGCACCGCCACTTGCCACTCCGTTCACCGCTGATGAGCTGACTATCGTTGCTTGGCTGCAATTTCATAAAAAGACATATTCAAGATACTATCAATGAGGTACGAAAAATAATTGCAAAATCGGAGCCATCACTGGTGATATTACGATTTTTGACAAATTCCCTCAATGAAACTGACCTCATGAGATTCTTATTGTCCGAAGGTGAGTGAACCATTAATTTCGATGATGGTGCGAGTGATAGGGGTGTCGAGGTGAGTGTGCTGCTTGGTAAACTGGCCAAACTCGTCAATGGTGTCATGGACGTAAGTGATGTCGGTGGTGTGTCCTCCCTCTTGCCCGGAAGTGACTTTACCGGTGTACTGGAGAAATGATCCAGACTCGATCGCACGTCCGTTTGCTGCAATAAAACAAATACACAGGTTTAAAAAAAATTATTATGATCGAAGAGAAGTGTACGAATAGTAGCTAAGGAGGAAGCTAACTGTGCCGAAAGAACTCTGATCAGGAACGGTGACACGATCAGGGACTGGATTATTAACCTTATCTCGATGCTCCTCAAGTAACAATAACATTCTCGCTATGATATAAATAGCGGACTATATTGTACAAACCTACGACCGAGAGTGTTATCTCTTATTCTTGATTTTTCACGGCGACCGCTCTAGTTTGCCACAATGATTAAAGACTTCGAAACTATAATATATAAAATTCTCCATTGAGTGTACACTCGTTTATAACGAGAAAATCTTATCCCTCACAAAAATTTATAATTCTATTTTTCAAATATTCGTTCACTCTTCTAATCGCATTATCTCAATCCAAATAACTATTTAATCCAGTATTTTATCTCGATACGTATAAGCAAAAATATACCTGTTGGCGGTTGATGTATTCGTATATCTGCTGTTTGTGAACGACCCTTAAGTTTTTCTTCCTCATGATCCGATCGTGAGATTTAATACCGCAGGTTATAATCGTTGTATCGATTAATTTACACGAACAGCGCAACTTAACGTTCACTAAAAAACGTTCTCGAAAACAACTAGAATTTTTCCTATGTGTAGTGTCGGAGTGATCGAACGCTCTCCGTTAAGTGTAACATCGTCTCTAGAATTGCGTCAACGTAGTAAATCTAATCCGACGTAAGAGTCCGTCCGTCGTTTTCCTCACGGCTTAACTGCACTCGCGTTTCCCTCGTCGATGCATCGAAGACGTTTTTTGATTTTCATTTACAACGTTCACCTCGTCACGAGCAAAAACAACAATCAACAAAAACAAGTGACCACCCGAGCTTCAAACAGGAGTCGTCGCTTCACTTGGAAAGATCTTCGAACACGCGCGACTCCACGCGCACTCCCACTCGTCTTTCTCACGCGGTCTTCTCGAACTCTATATTATATTTCGTTATCGCCAACTCTGGCTCTCTTTCATCCACCTCTCCTCCTTCGTTGCACGCATCTCAATACTCGTAATATAAATTCCCCGCTTTTCACACGATGATTTCCCTCTCTGCTCGTTTCATTTGATTTTTTGTTACGCTCCTCGCTCGTTTCTCGCGAGTGACAAATTCTCCTCGGCCGCTCGATCGTACGTTATCGTACACGTTTCACGTACTTTGAAATATGTGACGTGAGCCGAGATAAGAAAAGAAAAACATTATTCCTCGCTATATTTAACTCGTTTAAGGTTCAATTATTTAGAAAATATGTTTTACGCCCGACTTAAAGGGGGATGAAAAATTGAGAAACGCCGTTTGTAATGCGGGAGAACAACCGAACGATTAGACTCGTGAAATCTATCTGGCAGATGGCGAGGGAATCGTGTGGCGTAGCAGAGAATTAACAAAAAAAAAACAATTTTGTCTGTACATATATATATATATACGTGTGTATGTGTCAGAGGGAAAGAGAGAACCAGATGTGGGTAGGAGAAACGATGGGTGAGTAAGTTCACGGGGAATTTTGAAAAAGGAGGAGATCTCTTCGTCGCCGAGTGTCCCAAGACCTTGGTTCCTGTTCTTTAACTTTTTTCCCCTTAACTCGAGGATAGGACGAGATACCAAATTAACCAAATAAAGTTTCAAACGGACAGTTTTTTAAAGAACTATTGAATCATCTAGTTGGGAGAAAATCATCAAATGGCAATGCCATGTTTAAAAAAATCACAAGTCTGATATTAAATGTTGAGAAAGCGATTAAAACTCAACGAGGTCCTTTGCTCAGGCTTTGGATTTTATGTTCTTTTAATCTTCAGGCACAGAGACATACATGGCTTTGGTATCTCTGTTTTTCAGCATCATTATCATCATCATCATCATCGTCATCATCATCATCATCATCATCATCATCATCGTCATCGGCATCGTCATCAACGAGAGACGTGAGTCTCAGACACGTGAAGTAGGGTGGGGTAACATGACGAGAGATAGAGAAAGAGTGGGAGGGAGTGAAATCTTGGGGCGGATGTAGGGAGGTGTTTTTATGAAAGGCGAGCACACAGAGCGTGTGTTGCGTTGACGTCAATTATACAGAGGTGGCACGGAAGATAGCCGCGCGGTCGACCGGCGAAGAACTCTCGTCGAACAACCGCGCCGACATTATATATATCTATATATATGTGCGTATATATATATATATATATATATCCACGTATATACCGAGAGCCACACGAGGTCTCTTTAATGGGTTAGGCTTTAGGTCGCCAAGGGGTTATCGTCTCCCGGAGGGATTTTCAGTGCAGATAGCGAAGCACGGCCCGACGAGAACTCTCGCGGTGCTTTGCGGCCAATGTTTTGCTGCTTTGTAGCTAGCACATATATACTCATACCTATATAACAATATGGCATATATAACATACACGTACATTATTCGCCTATAATAAATCCGTAGAAAAATGCATTTTTCTTCGTGCCGATAAAGAAAAGATGCAACTTTATGCAACGTCAACGATAAATGAAAACTTACAAGATTAAACTAAAAATGAAAGATTTGTCTAAAAAATAAATATTTCTTGATATTTCAGCTAATTGTTCACCCGTTGATTGATTAATAATGCAAATAATACGTTATTAACGAATTAATAGTTGATTGATGATTTTTCAGTCGTTTCTTCTTTTTGTTTTTAATCGTGTGGATTTTTGTTCGTTTTGTTGGCGACGAGGACGCGCATCGTTGAGAATGTGAAGACAGTGAAATCACCGGGACGACGAGGAAAGGCCAGAGGTGCAGTGCACATACACACATCGCAACTATACACGTTATAGCACTCTCGTACAACGCTCCCCTCCGCTCGCTTTTAAAACTACCGTCGAGGTCCGGACGCGACGTAATCGCGTCTTTTCTTCTTCGATGAGACTCCACCACGTTGCCCACGCGAAATAATTTACCGGACGCTTGCACGGTTATTGGCCATCGTTTACCCTGACACACATGTATATAGCATGTTTGCGCGAACGGACTCTGTTACCTTTCCCGACGCGTGGCATTTTAGATAAGAACGAAATATATATATATGTATATATATTAGTTCTCATTAAATATGACGACGTCTGATTGTGCCATATACTTTCCTGAATTATTGGGAATGTGTGCACAACTCGTGAAAATATTGGCAGAATCGACGTCTTCGTACCGTTGAAATAAGAGAAAAAAAGATATAAAAGTAAAAATATCCAAGGTATATTTATATGTGTAGGATATATATATGTATGTTCGTCTCGCAAAGGGGCCGGAGTGCAGCCTCGTTTTACTTTCGGTTTGTGCGCGAGAATTCCCTGTCATCGCCGTTGGCACGATAGTGGGAGAGGTGCGCGACCCGCGGGGTTATCATCACTACTCGTTGAGAAGCCTTCGACTCGCCTGTTTCTCATTCCTTCACCACGCGTTCACTCTCCCTGACTAGGATATACCTAACATCGATTTGAGCTAGCCGCTTCGCGTACGTGTGTATATAGTATACTCAACGTTCGTGCGCTCACACACGTTTACATTGCGCAAGAGAGCCTTGAAGAGCGAGAGCGTTGAATTCGTTCTTTTTTTTTCTTCTTTTTTTTCTCTCTCTCTCCTATCCTTCATCGTCACGGAGATCGCGATACCTCGACCGAGTATAGAAGGGACTTTGACAATGTGGGGTAAATAATATGCTCGTTTCGTCACATAATACAGAGTTGAACTTTGGATCAAAAGATAAAATTTTATAGACGTTTGTGAGAAAATTTTGTAAAAATCTCGCGCACGTCTGACCACAGACGGGCATTATCTACTTAAACCACTGACGCGCTCGAAGCTTTCGCGGGCTCGCACCGTAAAAAAAAACGCGTTAACGACTTCCTATCGGGACTCTCGATGACCGTATCTAATGGCGATTCGCACCATGTTGGATAGAGACATACGCGCACAATTATACGAGTGACGAGAGTTGAGATCGTTGGAATGGGAGAGAGACGCACGGCATTGCGAACGTCTAGCCGCGGCAATTTTTCATCGGACGAATTTAGAACGAGACGTGTCCTCGCGCGCGCGCACTTCTCTCTCCGATTCCGTAGAACTGGCGAGGGAGGAACGCGAACCTAAACCACGTTGTGAGAAACTCCCCACCCCCATAGAATTATTATTAGCTTATAGGCATACTTTAGTATATCATCTATATATATATATATATATGTGTGTGTGTGTGCGTGTGTGTGTGTGGTATAAGGTTATATGGACGATTACTCACCGTTGCTGCCGGGAGTGTTGGCATCGGCTGTGAAACGGGCTCCAGTCCGAGCCTCATGCGTTTCGCGTTGTCGCTCTCGTTCTCGCAGGCAGTTGCCAAAATCTGTTCGGCCTGTACCGAGGTCAAGTGGGCTGGCGTTGGTCGCGCCTGTGCGTAACGAAAACGAAGAATAAGCCGTGTGTTCACGGGTACAATTTCACGAAGATACATGCGTTTGGACAAAAGAGGATAAAGGACGTTCGTGAAATTTTGAAAGTACGAACGACGCTTCTTCTTATATTGTGTTAGAGATTAGTGATAATATTTTTTGAACGATCGTAAAGATTGATAAAAATAAACCGATATTATTGGTCGATTATTGATATTTACCGCGTCCCAAGGTGCTCCCTCCCTGCCGCGTTTATTCCTCCTGCAACTCTTGAGATAAGTTCTGATCCTCTTTCTTGCTCGTTCGGCAAATTCTGGAAATTGTCTCGTACAACTGTCGATAATGGCTTGTATCTTTTCCTTGGGTTGTTTGGAGATCGGTACGATACGATCGAGATTCTCGTCGACGAAGAGTCTCACGAACATCTGTCGGACAGTACGTACGAACACGTGAGAAGAAAGAAAGAGCGATAAGGAAAAGGGGGGAGTTTGACTTTTCGTGATGCTCCTTCCGTCATTACTGAACGCGGACTAAAAAGTTCCCGGGGAATTTTACTCGAAGGGAATTGTGAATTTAGCCGGGTAGAAAGAGAAAGAGACAGTGGAGGGGGCGATATTTGTCTCGTCGTTGCATTTACTTTGCAGGCATCGTCTCGTGTCCCTCTTTTAACCTAATTGTAATTAATTAAGCAGCGAGCGTCCATTCAAAGCGAACGACTCGAGCACCCTCGAGTTACGTCTCGTATAGACCGAGGCGAAGAAGGCGGCTGACGAGCCGATAAAAGTGACGATAAAATTCAAGCTTTTCGAAGCAAGGCCAAAGGGACTTTGATATTTTGGTTCGCGTATCCTAAGTATTTATGTTCGCTCGGAAAACACCAAATTATTAGCTAACTTCCGATCGAAAATAAATTTTCATTTAAGAAGTTTAAATAAGATAGAAAAATGTACGAGAATTTGGCTTACGTTGAAAGCTTTTAGACGTTCAGGGTCGTGATGTCTCGGATCGAGTCTTTCGTCCGCGTCCTCCTCGTCGTCGTCCTCGTCCTCCTTGTTACCGCTGCTACTCGTCTCATCGTGAGCACTTCCTGTACCCTCACCACCGGTAGGACTCGATTCTCTGTCGCGATCGGAACGCGAAGGTGTGCACGAGGACGCCGGTGGCGGGGTTTTCTTGAGACCCATCGCGTATGTTGCCCATATTGTCGCCATATCTTCGTTATTGACACCCGCGACCGACGCGAGACTCGGCACACCACCGGTCGATAAGTCCGCCATGTCCGACGTTCCGTTTCGAGAGTCTGCAAAAAATAAAGAAAATAAAAACGTAAGTCATAATTCTAACGTCGGAGATAAGTAAAACATATGTCGTTTGCCCGTACATAAATATATAAAAGGTTCAAAAAAAATAAACAACCGGCAAAAATAAGGGGTAAAAAAATTAAGTAATATTTCATAACACTGTGAATATCGTCGCGAAGACTTTGCGTTCTTAAATACGAATAATACTGAAATTAATCGACCGTAAGAGACGACGTCGTGCAAGAAAATAAAAATAAATGTCGAGGAAAACATTCCACCTACAATGTATTCGGGGTGAATTATAAATGTGCGATAATAATTAAGCGACTGATCAAGCGTAAGTTTCTTTCTCGTTCTATTGGTTTAATTAATCGAAAAGAAAAATCGTTCGCAAGATTCCAGGTGATTTTTCTCGGTCGATCTTGTATTTTACGTGCGAGTCTGAAAATACGAATAGGTATGTATTGTAGAGACTGGAAAGTCCAGTGAGCCGATGCAGGGTATCGGTTGGTTTACCCGTGGGTGGTATATTCACGTTATGAATAATACAATAAGGGGCAAGAGGGAGAACGAGAGAGAAAGAGAGAAAGAGACGAGTAGCACGAGAAGCACGCGAAGGGATCTCGCTTGACGGACGACTCACTGACAGGGGCTGATTAAGGGGGGCGGAAAGTCGCTCGAGAATTTCTATATTATTACGTTGTATCGATATTTATTCCACAAATCATATTCTTATTTCCATGTATAATCGTTCTTAGGTTAATAACAAATATTAATTTTGAATGTTTAAAAATCTCCTAGAATTTATCAAAATGGAGTCGAGGATTTTTCTCTTCAATTATAACTGTAACGATTAATTTGATAAAAAGTACATAAATAAATAAAACAAAAATGGACATTGAAAATCGACGAGAGTTATTAACTCTTGAGTGTCGAATTTCGTTAAGAGGGGTGCACCCCTCTTAAATTGTGTGATTTTACCGATTTTTCGCTCTTGTTCGTATCGGCAAAGGGGATGCTCGACGAGCAATTGCCTAAGGGTGTTTCCGGATATTAAGAATCAAGCGTTCGCGGCTCTGGCGAGGGGTGAGAACTTTCCGAAAACGTAACATGCGAAACGTGCCAACACATCCGATGAGTAAGATTATACCCTATATATATATTTGGCTGCGGCAGGAGAAAACTCTCGAAATAAGAAAAGGGCCGCGATGTGAGAAGATTGCGGGGGTGGTGCGTATTAGTAGTCCAGTCGGATATACGGGCGAAACGGGGAGGGCGGGGGTTGGTGAAGAAACGTAACGAGCTAATAGTCGAAGAGAGGGTGCGAAAAACGGTGTATCGACGTTTACGAAGAATGTTTTCTCGGGACTAGAAATGTGAACGTATTTCCGATGAATGGCAACGAAAATATGTCATTCCGTCTGCATCCGCGATCTTCGCGGCAATTGTTTTTTTTTCTTCTACCGTGAGATCGCCTCGCGTGAATTCCGGCTGAAACTTCGCGGGCGTCGAAGGAGAACGATATTCCGCGATCTTTGCACGCCGATGCTTTCACGAGGGAGAGAATATATCGACAACGACGGCGACCGTGGAGCTAGGTGTGCGGTCGCTGTTCTAGACGGGCTAGATACCGCAACGATTCGACGTACACTCTGCGTAGCCTTTAATTCTCTCTCTCTCTCTCTCTCTCCCTCTCTCTCTCTCTTTCTCTTTCCCTCTGTCTATATATATTTATAGAAGCCGAGCTCTATTCTCAATTCTGTATCCTCGACACGAGAGAAGAGAAAGATAGTAGACCGCGCTCGTTATGTGGCGAAACCATAAAGGGGGCCTATCTGCTTGCCGGTAAACGAAGAAACGACGCTCCTTTTTCTAGGTCGTGTACCCAACGAAGCTGTATAACTTCTCGATGCGAATCGCTATAAAAACGAGCTAGCACGTTTTTTTTTCTTTAAATCTCTCGACGGAGATCTCGACTAAACTCTTTCAACCAAATAAAATTGATAACGAAACAATTCTTTTTTCTCGTAGATCCAAAACCGGATATCGTAAGAAAAATAAATTTCACCACGATTAAATTGCTCGAATAAAGATATTTCTCCGCGTTTTCTATCTATCGAAGAGTGTCAATGAACCTTTTCAAGAGTCCTGCAGTGATACGCGCGCCTTTCTATGATCCTGCAAGCTAAAGTGGACGAAGCTTCGCGATACGGAGGCAAGTTCTGCGTGTGGAGAGAGGCGCGTCCAGTTTTCCATCGGTGGTCGCCAGAGGAGGCCCATCGAAGGTTGTTCGCGCCAGCGATATGTGCGCGCCTTCTTTCGTTTATTTTTTTTTATTTATTTTTTTTATCGTAGAGTCTCTCTCGTCTCGGTACGATCCGTGAGCTAGCTACTCTTGCACGCACGCCAGCGCTCGAGTTACTCGATGAAGCATACATATATACATATCTGTATATATATATATATATATATATATATATATATATATATGAACCGATCGTGTACCACCCGGGGCAACCGGCTTCGCGATGCGCCGCGACGACCAGAGCGAGAGATAGAGAGAACTCGAACGTGTCTCGTTCTCCTCCTCCTCCTCCTCCTCCGCCTTGGCGATGTCTCGCTAAAACGGGGTCCGGGAGCGGAGGAGGAGGACGAACACACGCACAGGTATAACGCAAGATTCGTACAGCCGTGTACTTGTACACAAAGAGAGAGAGAGAGAGAGGGAGAGAGAATCGCACAGGGAACGCTTAGAATCGAGACGGCAATGTACGAGGAGACTGGATAGTTGCGGCTAGAAAGCCGGTTACCAATCTCAATGAGTCGAGGAAGCTTCCCAAGACGTACAGTCACGTCGATCCAGTACCGAGAGCCTTCGAAAATTGTTTCTCGACATTTTTCAAGGGGAAACTCGCTTACGAACAACGCGTCGGATCGAGGAATGCCCGAGTAATTCAGTAAAGCATGTGGAACGATTGATTTATTCGGAAAAGAAATCAATCCGCGACAATGAACGAACAGGATTGCGTTCTCCTTGAATCTTTCGATCCATTTCAAGATTAAAAACTATTCGATCGATTAATCACGAAAAATTGACGATTGCATTAATTGTTTGAGAACGCAAAGTTTTTTTTTATGGGAAATGCGGGAAAATATTTTTCGAAATTTTATTTGGTATCGTTGGAGATTCGTCGGGCGGACGACATACTGGAGATTGCGCATAGTCTTTCGCAAAAGAGGTGGAAGTATGCCAATCACTGTGTGATTTCTAGGCAGAAGAGCAAGATGCACGCACGGTGCTCGCTCCTGTCGCACACGTGTATACGTGTATGTGTGTGTGTGTGTGTGTGTACGTTTCAGAACTCGTCGAACGTCCGAGAGTCCTCTTTTCATGTCGAGAGAGGCGCAAGCCGAGAAACCCGAGGCTCTGAACCTGAAATCTTTCCAGGTTCACCCCACCCTCTGTGCGATCGTAGCACGCAACAGATATATCTGTGTAAATGCGAGCCGGGCTCTCTGGTGTCCGCGTAGCTTGAGATTCCTCCTCGCTCTTTCTCTCTATCTCTCTCTCTCTCTCTCTCTAGCCGCAAAAGGAGAAACCGATCCTCTCTCGGTCTTGCGTATATGTGTGCTAGCTCTCCTTGCTACGTGACCAAGACACGACTGAGAAGGTTTCTCAGCCGAATGGCCGTTAAATTCGAGAGAGAAAAGATCGCGAAAAATCGGCGCCAGCTCGCGACCTTATTTGACGGATTTACTTTGAGAGTTTCTCACCTTAATATTCTCGAGTATTCGAAACTGACATGACAACATTGTATCGTCCAATTCGCGTATACACGACCGAGATGTTCGATGCGATTTTCAGACAATAGAAACGTTACCACAGAATCAGTGAGATAGAAAGAAAGATAGAGGGGGAGAGAGAGAAGAATAAAGAGAAAAAGCACTTTGGTTTTCTGGGATGGATCTGCGAAGGGTCTCGTCGCAAGGAGGGTGGCAAAAAGTATAAGGAACGGATAGGTGTCGGTTGAAGGTGAAGCTTGTGAGTCGTCGAGAGACCCTCCTCGCAGAAAAGTGTCTGCGTTCTTTTCCCTGGTGTGTACCCCTCCCCCCACCCTCGCCCCTCTGTCGCCCTTTCCCTCCCGGTTCTCGATTGAATCGATTCCCGAGACGTTCTGAAACGGGTCCTGGCAGAAAAGTGTTCGACTCTACGTGCTCTTGTCTTTCCCTCTTTCTCTCCGTCTCTTTCTTTCGTTTCGCTGACTATCAGTACTAGACGGGTTGTATATGAGAGTCATCGCACGAAAGTACCGCGGGAAAGGACGAAGGCGAGCGGGGCAAAAGAAGCGCGAGCACCATGATAAAAGAAGAAAACGAGGGAGGGGAAAAAAGATGAAAATCCAATGGTAGCAAGGACGATAAAGAAAAATGCGAAAATCCAAAGGGAAGAAGCGGATGGGATACGAAGAAAAAGACGAAGAAAAAGCAGCAGCGGGTTCGACGAGTCTCATCTCCCCTCTTGCTCTTCTTCATCCTTTCTCTCTCTCTTTATGTCTCTCTCTCTCTCTCTCAATCTCTCTCTGTCTTTCGCTGGCGGTTCGACCCCGAAAGCTGGTTATAGTTACGCAATCACTCGATTCTCCGTCTCGCTCGTTCTCTTTCGCGCATATATTTGCCGCGATGATCGCGCTGTGTGTACCGAGCGAGAGAGCGAGATAGAGAAAGAGATATAGAGAAGTGACCCGCGGAACCAGTTTAACTTGCGCTCGCCGCGCACGAGGATCGAGGAGGAAAAAGGAAGGCCGAGCCGCGGTTTTGCGATGCTGTGAGAGCCATCAGCAGGGCGGGCGAGCGGTACGGCGGGAGGGGCGGGAGGGGGCAGAGGGGAGTGGAGAAGAAGTCGCGCGAGAGACGAGAAACACCGACGCGAGGTCCGCGACAGACGAGTTAGTGAATTATCCTTCCGCAACCTCGCTCGCGACTTCTATATACGTAGGTGGGTTGTATATTCATGTATATATATATGCATGTACATAAGCGCGAATAGTGCACGCGCGAAGAAGCGAGATGAGAGAACGTAGAAACGAGATGGCCACGAAGTGCCGATGGGAATAACGCGACTGGAGTTCATAAAGTTGTGGGACGATTTTAAATAAAAAGAGCGCAACTACGATATTTGTTGTTTTATATTATAAATACTTTAAAAAACTTTCAACCGCGACAACAAATTGATGAATTTTACGCATTCGATTTGAAATTCTGTTGCGTCGATTGTACACGACGTTTGTATACACATAAATAGAATTCTTATCATTATTATTATCAACGTTATTTTAGCCATGTGTATTCATATCTCTTATATTTTATCTATCGCAATACTCCCGCAACTTTGTAAGGGGAAATATATCTCTCGCGAGTCCCACGGAACTCTTCGACGCAGCGTTCTTATCTCTTACACGCATTCGTTCCAAGATCGTTATCGGATAAGAGCGAGGGAGGAGAGCGCTGCGGTCGAAACGGAAAGTCGTTTCAATCGTGAAACGATGCACCCGTTCTTCGAAGAGTGTCGATCTTATCGTATAACTTCTAATGATCGAAGGGTTCCTCGTGGAAAAGGGTTCAAAGAAAAAGGGATGAAAAAAGAAAGAAAAACGACGAAACTGTAATGGTCGGAGAGAGAAAGAGATAGAAGCTTTGAGATTATAAATGGTCAGGGTGACTCTCGAGGTCGTGGGACAGAGGAAAGAAACCGGGTTGAGGTGTCGCAGGACTTCTTCTGGCGTCCTTGTTTTCGTTCGTTCAGGGGGAGAGAAGTGTCCAGGTGCGAAAGTCTCGAACCTGTTGGATGAACGATGTTCAACGGTCCGGAGGTTGTTTCGCCTCTCTCGCTTCGACGGACGGTTAAACTACGAGAATCTCGTACTAAACGACGCGAACTTCGATCTAGCCTTAGCCTAAAATAAGGGGTGAATTCTAGGGGCGCGATTAGGCGAAATTTCGAATGGAAATATTTCATAACAAAATTGAATATCGTAAACTCGTAACGTTGATGCTTTTTTTAAGAGAAGGAATGACTGGGATGACTCAAACCTACGTACCGGACAGAATGACTCGACGCGATCGCTCGACCGAGATACAAATTATGCGGGCTACCTGAAACCACCCCCAACCGCGTGATGATTGAGACATTCAAGCATAACGATACACTGACCCTCCGTTCATGTTATTTCATAAGGCAGTAAGGATATATATAACTTCCATTCGGCAGACAAGTGATAAATCGATTTTTCATCGATTGGTCCCACGCTGTGAAAATAATCTTTAAATCATCGTGTAATATTATTTATAAAAATAAAATAAAAAAATAAAAATAGATTTAACACGAAGATAAGTCGTTCGGTCATTGAAAAATGAGTTAACGATGATAAAAAAAAATAATTTTCTCAAATATGCGTTAGAGTTTGGAGAAAGAAATAGCAGTAGGAGGAGGGAGTTGAGTAAAGTGATATTCGAATTCGAATAAAATAGCCGGATGAAATAAAATGTGTTACCTGTAAGTGTGGAGTTGTTAATGGTGTTGTTTGCCGTGGAAATGGCAGATTGGCTGGTGATAGTAGTGCCAACTGTGGTGGCCGTTGTCGATGCGGACGAGTTATTTGGCGATAGTGCTGCCGTGGCAGCCTGCGCCTGTGCCTGTGCCTGAGCCTGCTGCTGAAGATTATAATTCCACGCTAGCAGCATCAGCTTCAGCTTATCCGCGTCTTTCATGAGCGCGCCTGCCGAAATTAAAATGTGCCAATTGATTTTTCTTGTTCGTTTTTGGTTTTGATATACACGTAATTGGGGAAACTACGAGCTAAAGGAAACTCTGCGGGGATGACGAGTGAAGAGCGATTATAAGGTTGACGCTAATTTGATTCGTATTATCGCACGTAGACACCAAAAACAAAAGAGTATTTAGTCAAAAAATAATTCCATATAAATCAAAAATGATTCGAGAAAGGAAAACAAAATTGAAAAAATAGAAATACATGAAAATAATATGTCAGGCCGTAAGTTTGCATTAAATCCCATCGGGCTATAGAGAACCTAAAGAGAGGAAAGGACGAGTGAAATTTCCAAAGGGTAGAAAATAGTTGAACTGATTTAAGCACATTGTGTTTAATCGATATGAATTTTTATCGTTAATTAATCATAAAGTTTGTCGAATAAAATATATTATTTCTCGGGGAGATCGATGGGTAGCTGGTGGGAAAGTTCGAACGAAAATCTATCGAATTTCGATGCAGGCAAGCTCATTGAGATTCGGTACTGGCATGCTGAAGGCTTTTCGTGCGCGAGGCTGATGTGCACAGGCCGCCATACGCACGCGTTTCACGCGATTGTGTCTGTGTACATGTACATGGACCAGATTGCGATTTGCAAGAGCGTTATTGTGCGATAGAGAGAAAGAGAGAGAGGGTGAGGCAGAGAGAGAGGGGGTGAGAGAGATGAGGCAAAACGTACGAATTAATTCGGCCTGTGATATCGCGAAACGACGCCCGCGTGTATTTTGCCAACGATATGCGTTTCGAGAGGGCTCGATCGGGTATTGCTAACTGATTAAAATTGAATTAATTAAAATTATAGTGCGTCGTCGGGAATCGTACGAATAGGAGCGCCATTTTGAGGTATCCGAATCCAAGCTGTGACGTAATTACAATTAATTACTATGGCGATTAATTATTGAATGCTAAGCACACTGAGAGTTACGATGATATCGATGGAAATAGAGCAATGGCTTGTGCATCGACTTTGATGTTTCATTTACAAAAGCCACGAACATTATTCCGTATGTTTACAAACGCGATGACAGATAATGATAAATATATATGGAAAAATTCGTGAGAATCGAAAATGCGATTTTAATTTTGGCAAAATCCGAAAAATTAAACAATCCCCAATACATTTTTTTACGGCGTATATTGGGCGACGTATTTAGGCTCCCTGATCACCAAACTTTTATTAGACTGAAATCTGGCGAGCCGGATCAGATACGTCTTATCGATGTCTGATGAGGGTCTGATCCAACGTCAGACAGACTGATTAATTTTCTACTCGGATAATTCCGAAGTTGAAATAATCTGTAAGTTGAAAAATCTGGGTTTCTCGCTAAAGTTTCATTATTTCTTATATTTCTATAATTCACGATTTAAAGTAATGGAGGATGGATGTCTGTAAAATTGCAGGATGTCAGAAATATAACAAATTCAATCAATTTTAACGCGATCTCCTTTCTCTATCTCACTCTATCTCTCTCTCTTCCTGTCTCTTTCTTTCTCTCTCCCTCTCTCTCTGTCAATGATGGGATCGAAACGTTCTCGTGATAAATTACTAATCTATCGAATGGCTAAAAGCGCATCGTGCGCGACTAACACACCGCAGAGGTAACGCGTTGCATCATTGAAAACACGCTCGATAATACTCGCGCGGGTGACGTTGAAGAATTTTGGTTTCTGACCTGTGTCAGGGGGTGCTTTCACCTCTCGGATTGAATCGGGGTCATGTGAGAATTCAAAATAGTAACGGAAGACAGATAGAGAGAGGGAAAGAGAGAGAGAGAGAGAGTTGAACGATTCTGTCATACACTGCGTTGGAGGGAATTTGCACCCTGTGACTCACCTCGGGTTAATCAAGTTTCAATTTTGATTACAAATTAATCAATTGGAAACGAGAATAAAAATGACCAAAGTAAACTTTCAAAATATATCAATAGCACCGTGTGACCCCGAGCACAGTTGTATTTTTTTGTTCGAATATGTTAAACGGGCGATAGATGGGGTTGTTTATTTTTGGATACGTAGATTTTTTAATTTTTTAATTTTTGCTCACTCGAATAATGGTCGTCCTCTGAAATGTCGGCAGGCTCCGGGGTCGAAATATTCTCCTGCAACAGAACCAAGAAGCAAAACCGTTATCCAATGTAGCATGGCAAAGTGGCGGAACGCGCGCGTTCGACATTCGGTGAAGGTGCCTATCTCTCTCTCTCTCTCTCTCGCTCTATCTCTCGCTCATACACACACTCGCACCCCCCCCCCCCCCTCACCCTCTCTCTTGCTCTCTCACTGCACAATCGTGTAGTACGAGATAAGCGCGTGAGACTAGAGCGCGCGTCCCGACCGTGACGCTCTCGAGCTATTCGCATGCAAATCCCTAATCCGCGACTGTACCATTCGCTTCTGTATTGGTCATATAGAAAATCATACATATATACATATGTATACATACGCGGAACAAGTTAAAAGTTTCGAAGCGAATAGCCACCGCGTATATTCTTGCGTGAGAGATCCAACAGCGGCACTTTGACTCGGGGCGATCCAAATCTATATAATATAGAATTCTTCGAGGAAACGCGAACGAGGATGCGGATATGAGGCCAGAAGGTATCGCGCGCACTTTTTCCAGGTGAAAAAATTCGCGTATCCGGGAATATAAAATCGATCAAACTAGGTAGAAAGTAACGATTTATCGAGTTCGATCGTGAATCGAGCAGGAAATAGTTTTCCTTTTTTTCATACCATTCTCGCGGAGAAATACAACGGCCAATTGTCCTTATTCGATCGATCTCGAAGACCGCGGTGAAAAAAATGGTTCGTACGCAAAAAAAAAAGAAAAAATAAACTTATCTGGTTTGCTAATATTTTATAATTTTACGGGCAATCTCGAAACTCATGGAAGCATTACGCGCGGTTGCTGTTAAACGGTCGTGAAGAGTCGGGATACATATATATTGTAGAGCAACAGGAGGAATAGAATTATTTTTCAAGCAAACCGCGCCACGTACCCTGGGGGATTTCACCTCTCAACACATGCACATATATATATATATATATATATATATATAAGCGAGTGAACAGAGTGAAAAAAATAGTCGCGCGCGACCTCACGGCTATCTCGATTCTCCTGTGCGATAATGGATTTGGAACGAGCGAGGTCTCTCGCCGAATGACGCTGATTGATTCCGCGCGCTATAAAATTAACGGGTCTCTCTCACACACACATACACACACATGGACACACGCACGTTCTTTCTCCCTAGTATCTCTCGCAATGGAACGACGAACTATCGCGGGCCTGAGGCGTCCGGCTCGCTGCGTTTCGTTAAGGCCGCAGGGGAGACGCGCATGCCGCAGTTTCGCAAGCTGCATCTCCGCTCCCGCGGCCTCTGTGTCCGTCGCGTGTGTGTTTGCTAGCGGCAAAAACTGCGCCGAGAGTGAGAGAGGAAGAAAGAGAGAGAACGGGAGAGTTTGTATAGGAGAATTCTGTGTATGAGAGAGTTTCTTATTCTCATATATATATAGATGACGAGAGCCCAGCCTCTCTCGTGCTCTATCTGTGCCAGGTCTCTCTCCGAGGAGAATTGCAACATGAGAAGGTCGACCGGTATCCCCGTCGCGTTGGTGATTCGCGCTCTCGCGGGACTTTTATATGCATTTGCGTTGGCCTTATAACAGCCGGTTACCGCGCTCCGGGGATATCCCGCAACTTTGTCTGTCCCTGTTTCGAGTTTTGCGTCAACGGCGAGATAGCGAAAGAATCGGCGGCATAGAATATATCTCTCGACAAGTGGGAGAGGAGGAGATATATATATGCCGCTAAGTCGAGAGGATCGACGTCGGCATCACGTGTAAAACAAAAAATCGAGAATAACGCGCAACGATCTTGTCCCTCTCTCTCCCTCTCTCGGAGGAGGAGGACGAGATCCTTCTGTACGCGACCCAAAAAAAAAACGATCGACTGGCGTTCCGTGCGAAACGAGGTCCGGCTTTTGCCTCGGGTTGATCCTCTTCCCCGCCTCCCGCTCGTTATTCGTACCCATTTATCGTCTCTCGCGAGAGGCAAATCCTAAACGTATATGTTTACTTTACTTTGCGGATTTAAGATTTTTCTTACGCGATAATCCCGATCGTTTCTCGAACAAACGTCGATTTTTTTAAATCGAGGACTCTTTAATTATCTATAGTAAAAAAATCGGTTATGTTCATTTTGATCGGGTCGTAGATTTCGTAGAGATACCGATATGCCGATGTACATAGTGGACAGGGGTTCGTCTACGAGAAAACTTGAATATTCAATAATGGAAGGTCAGCGAGGGGGATAAAGGGGCTGCTTTCAAGACAGACTTCAAGCACCGAAGCTGAGTAGTTGGTATTATATACAAAGCCCATGAAAGCACTTTTCTCTCTGCTTAGTAGTTGGAATTTATTGGCTGAATTCTCAGCGAAGCCGCGCATGGCCGAAGAGAGGAACCCGAAGGAGCAATCTATCAGCGAAGGGAGGAGAACGGGAAAGACTACATGGCAAAGGCTGCAAGTAAAACCTCGGTACCGGGTTATTTTAAGAATCTTTCATTAAGAATTCAATATAACCCGATTTGCCTCGTATTACCTTTTGTACCTTGCACCGGCACCTTTTTTCCACCCCCACCCCCCTGTCTCTCTCTTTCTCTCACCGAGACGATTTTACAGAGATTTCCTTACGAGCGAATTTAACCCCTCGAAGATAATGCGACAATGTAACGTAAATATTGTAAATTGTTCCGAGATAAGAGCAAGAGTTGTAAGATGTTACAGGACAAAAAATACATTTTTCCATTCGATATTCTTTCTCATTGGTAAAATTTAAAACTATCGTAATTTTGTAGAAATCAAATCATTTTTCTCATTTTTCTCGCTCACCTTGACGCGATTGATCCGAGAATATTATCGACTATGGGGAAAAAACAAGAGGTAGTCGACAGAGAGAGAGAGAGAGAGAGAGAGAGAGAGAGAGAGAGAGAGAGAGAGAGAGGAGATGGTCGATCGATGCACGAAAACATTCATTGTTATTCAACAGGCTCCTCCGAGAGTCTTTTTTTAAACCCATTCTCGCGGAAAGGTCTCTCGGTCGAAAATTTGCTTTTTCTCTCTCTGTCTCTTTACTCGAGCGTTCACGCGAAGGGTCAGAGCCTCTGTTTATAGCCTCGACGTTAAAATGTTAAACGTTTGCCCGACTCCGCTCGGTCTTCCTACCGTTTCATGTACTATAACTGCACTGTATGTACGTATATATATACATGCATATATCTATACATTACATATGGGTATATATATGTATACAGACTTGGCAGTTCTCTCACCTACGCGCACGGGGAGGCCGCCCCACTTCCGGCGGATGTGCCCTGATATTAATGAGAATCCCAGCCGAGACCTGACTGGTCAAATCCGGGGTCGCGCACCTACGCCAAATGGCGAACCATGCGTTCGATCCGTACATCGATTTAATTATTGGATAAATATCAATTATTCACCATTGTCACGTTACGAAAATGAACCGAATATTTTCATTTTTTTATCGAAAACATATTTCCAATAATACGTTATCATCCCGCGAACGATCGAAAGCTAACATTTTTTTTTAAATTATAAATATCGAATTATCGTAAAACTTTGGATTATCAAAATTCCAATCAGAAATTATCCAAAAATAATTTAATCGTAATCAACGCGAATTGCCTATAATTGACAGCTTCATCCTTTCCCTATAGAAACAAAAATAAATCGTTATCGTTGAATTATCGACGACATGGTTCTAAAATTAATTGTATAAAAGATTCTCGTTCCTAATAGCACGAAAAATTTGGTGACAACCATGACCCGAAAGGATCGATATATATACGTGTGACGCGAGAGGAGTGTTCGAGACAAGCAAACGCGTCGTTGTCGAATGAAGAAACTTGGTTTTCTTGGCAGAATATAAGCTTCGAGGGCACATAGCATACACACACGTGCGAGAGGAAGATCTAAAAGATCCCATTGCCAGAAGGGAATCCCATGATGGCGCAGAGCCAGCGTACTTCTTCGGGTTCAACATATATGTAATAGTTTAATACCTATATACCTTGAAAGAGGGTAAAGGAACGTCTTTAATGCAACTCTCCCGGTCGAACGAGCCCGAGTGAGAAGGGGGCGGATTGGGAGGGGAGGGGGGGGGGGAGACGGATAAAGAGACCAAGAGAGTGTCTCTTCGAACCTTTTCAGTGTGCACAAGGGGCGGGGGGGGGCGAGAGGATGAGACGGAGAAGGGGGAGAGAAACTCCTCTCCCGAGGAGAAGATATCCCGAGAGCAGAAGTCACGTGGTTTTTTCACACGAGCATATATGTGCCGTTGAGAGAAACCGAGGAGAGCAGCGACAAGAGGCATGGGGAAGGGAGTTAGCAGGTTTATGCGGTGTGTGTGGGAACTGGGCGGGAGAGAAAAGTGGCCGGGTCTCGATATCTCTCTTTCTCTTCTCTCTCTCTCTCTCTCTCTCTCTCTCTCTCTCTCTCTCTCTCTCTCTCTCCTTCTTCTTCTTCGTCTCGAATCCAAGAGCAGATCGGCAGCAGAAGCTGCGGAGAGCACGCAGTATCATCGCGTACGAAAAGGGGGACAAGAAGACACACGTTCGAAAGGAGCTTCTCTTCGAAGTTGTGGCAAAAGAGAGAACAAGGGCAGAGGGAGGGAGAGTGAGAGAGAGAGAGACAGAGAGAGAGAGAGAGAGTAAGCAGGGAGACTGAACGAACGAAGGGGAGCGAGAGAGATCCGCGGGCAAACGCCGGGGCCACGGGAATGATAATGACGATGACGATATTCGCTCTCTTGCGCGGACCTGTCCAAGCGGTCTTTCTCCCTCGGCACACCACCTCCCTCTCTCTCTCTCTCTCTATCTCTCTTTATCGTTCTCAGGGTCCGACAGATATAGCGCGGTCTAAACGCCGACGATACCAGAGAGAAAACGAAAGACCGAAAGAAAGAGAAAGGGGGGAACGATGGGCAAAGGGGTCCATATGTGAGACCATCTCTTCGCTTCGTTACACACATATACATATATATGTATATATACGTAAAGAGAGAGTAAGAGAGAGAGAGAGAGAGAGAGAGAAACGTGGAGAACATTTGTTTAGTTGGCTGCAATTAAGCCACTTGGCGGCAATTGTTTGTCGCTCAGCAGAGAATTCCACTCCCACCGCGTCGTTGTCGTCGTACCCGACCACGACGACGACGGCGACTTCGACGACGACGACGACGACGACGACGACGGTGGCATCGTTTCGTCCGGTCGGTTCTCTCTCACCAGGGAGTGGAGGGAACTCCGGCCAAGGATACACATAAGCCTCTCCCTTGTCAAGGGTGTGGAGGGGCTTTTATGACCAGCGAGCCGTGGTTGCACGTACACGGGCGTTAACACCGCCAACTAAAATGCGTATCACACGCACATATCCTCTTATATATATATATATATATATATATAGGTTTATATCGGTAGGTATATAAAGAAAAAGAGGGAGATACGTATACATGTAAAGAGCAATGTACCAGAGCGATAAAGGCGAACGAGTTGGCGAGGTCAGGGGGTCAAGCGGCTCCAGGAGCCGCGCTGTGCTTATGCTCATGAGCTATTCTATATGTATACATGTAGTATATGTGTGCTCGATGGTACTACGTTATACGCGTTACTCTTTACCGCTTATATATATATATATGCGACTTGATATATACGCAGATATCTCATACGTATATAATATACATATACGTACTTTTACGAATGTGTCTTTACATATGTGTGTGTAGACAGCATCAGTCGCAATCGCGTCGAGTTTCAGGCCGCGGCGACGCGCGATGCGATCAGAAGGGATATATGGCAGAGGGAATAGATCGGTGACATCACCACGTTCTAATATACGCCACGTTACCATTAAAAAGAAACCGTCGTTTATAAACGATTCGACTTGATTTATCACGAAAAACGAAATTAATTCCTCGGCTTTACAACATTTCGGTAAAATGAATTGACGAGTTTTTTGTTTATTTGCTATCGTTGTTACACTTTGAACAATGTTTCGCGAATTTCTTAAGAAATTATCGATTTACCTCGTACTTTCTTGAGAAAGGCACTCGATAATTCCGAATAGTCGTCGAAAAAATACGTTACGAATTCTCGCGATAAGGAGATTGGGTGAGAGAGAGAGCTTTACGAGCAATCTTTACGGGCTGCGTCACGGGGTAGGGATATACGTGGAAGTGAGCGAAAAAATAAAATCGTTGGAGCCTAATGTCGAAGAGGGAGACGGTGCGATGAGAAATACGAGAGAAGAGCGAGTTGGCTCTCTTCTCTCGATGCTGGGTTGGTTACGGGTCCATCCTGGCTCTCTCTCTCTCTCTCTCTCTCCCTTCGAAGAGAGAGAGAGAGAGATATGAAGAGACGTAGAGGGAGAAAGAGCAAGAGGAATATTATAGTGACGTGCAAAGGCAAAAGGGGAGAGAAGAGACGCGTAGAGCGAACGAAGGCAGCGGCTCGACGGAAAGAAAAAAAGGAAAAGAAGAAGAAGAAGAAGAAGAAGAAGAAGAAGAAGAAGGAGGAGAAGGAGGATGATGGGGTCACCGTCAGCGGGATAACCTCACACGTGTGCGGCCGAAAAAAAAAACATTGGCGTCGCTCGTTCGCTTTCGGCTCTTCTTCCCTCTCGCGCGTCTCTGTATATGTATGTGTATATGTGCGACAGAGGGTTAAGAGAGATACACACGAGCGAGGAGAACGTAAAGTACGGTCGTTCAAGCTCCCTCTCGCTTCCACCTTTTTTCCCCCCGGTCGGTTCTGCCCCCCTCGAGAGACTCTCAGGGCAAAACCGTCGCCTCGACCTCGGACCCGCTTATTTCGCCCCCTTGCCAAGACGTGTATCATTCCAATTCCACCACCACCACCACCCCGAATTAGAACGATGAAGCATCGTTCTAATGAAAAAAACAGAACGACGAATACGACCAACAAAAAAATAAAAATAAACTACGGACCAAAATAAAAGGCGAGTCCACCCCTGCACAGGAGTGGATGCGAAATAAAACCCGAATCGAGCGAAGAGAGAGAGAGAGAGAGAGAGAGAGAGAGAGGGAGGGAGGAAGAAGAATAACTGAGCAGGGACGAAAATAACAGCCACTTGATCACCTGCGAACGACGATTTTACGATTCAATCATTGTGTCAATGCCACACAGAGTGTTTGTGAGCGATAAAGCACGCCCGTTGATGACATTCGATTCAGTTTCATCTCTCATCCGGTTTACTAATACCCGCACACATTTACGCATACACACTCGCACGTACATATATATATATATACATTATTCAACTCTCGCGCCTCTCGTAATGACAATCGTCATGAGCGTGAAACTGTTCTCACGCGTTTTGGAGCGGTCCTCTCTGACGGTCTGTTCTGTGTACAGACGGTATCGCTTCGCTAGCTCGACCGCTTTATATGTGTATATATATATATATACGTTACACAAGTAGTTATATTCAACGGCGGTTGGCGCACACGGTACGAATGACGGTGTCTGCCGTGCTCTCGGTTATCCGTTTGTTCTCTCTCTCTCTCTCTCTCTCTCTCTCTCTCTCTGTGCCTATATACGCGCCACAGGCTCTCTCGCTACCTTACTTGACCCCTGCGCAACGAGGGACAATTGGGTGTAACAGTCTCCCATTCGTCTGTCCGTTCTCTCTCGCTCTCTCCTTGCTTCTGGACGCATCGGGTTGGAAGCTCCGTAACAAAAATGAATGCGAGCATACACGAGAGGCTGTAGCTACGTTATTCGATGTCTCTTCTCTCTTCCCTTTCAGCCCCCTGGTCTTTTTTACTTTTCTTTTTTTTACCCCCCGACCTTTTCTTATCCAAGACTCTATGATGCTCTTTATCAGAGAGCGACGAAACAGGATCATCTTTCAGTGCCGCTCGGTCGTTCCCCCTCTTCGCCACCTCTTCTCGTTCTTTCTCTCTTTCATGTTCCGCTCTTTAACTAATACCTTCCCCGAGACCGTTGCGTTCGTTATGCCTTCCTGGAAATGAAAGAGGGCCCCTAGCGCGATGCGAGAGAAGTGCGCGCGAGGAGTGAGATGAGAGAGGAAAGATCGAGCTTGAAAGATGCCGTGGCGGGGGGAGGGGCGGGGGGGGGGGGGCAGGGGCTCTCTCGCCTGCCTCGGCCTCGCCAACGGAGAGACTAGTTTATAGTATATAAACACATATACACACATGTGTATATAAATATATGTATATATATACAGAGAGCCGAGAACAGATATCCCGCTCTCTCTCACTCGTGGTGCCAGCCCCGCACGTTTTACATCGATCAACCAGTAATTGACGAGATACGCGGCGCGAGGTCGGCGAAGGGAATTCTTTCGTGAGTCACACACTCTCGCGCACTAGCAAGGGGTGGGGGATACGAGAGGGAGGGTTTGAAGTGTTGTTCCAGCTCATGAGAAAGAGAAAGAGAGAGAGAGAGAGAGAGAGAGGGAGGCGGGAGTAAAGGATAAAGAAAAGGGTGATATGGAGAGAACAACGAGAAATAAAGAGAGAAAAAAATGCAACGTGTGTGCCGTGGCCAATCCCAACGGACACACCGTCGGTGTTTCTTCTTCTTCTTCTTCTTCTTCTTCTTCTTCTTCTTCTCTTTCTTCTTCATCATCTTCTGGCTTTTCATTCTCGTCTCCTCTCTCGTAACGACTCTCACTCCCTGGGCCGAGCGATGCGAGTCGTATGCGGGAGCCGAGAGAAAGAGACGAAGAAAAGTGAGGAAGATGAAGAGACAGGGAGATAGAGAGAGAGTGAGAGAGAGAAAGAGAAAAAGCATTTTGCTCCTCTCGGGTCTCTTCCTTCTTAACTCTCCTCTCGTCTTTCTCGTTCCATCCGCCCTCTTCACATCTTCTCTCGCGAACGAGATATCCGAGAGCACATCCACAGAGAGAAAGAGGCAGAGAGAGAGAGAGAGAGAGAGAGAGAGAGAGAGAGAAAGAGGTCTCAACGCAGGGACGTTGCCAGCGGGGAATATTATACTTGGCGATGACGCGGGCGCGTACTCGTACACCGGGGCGCGTCGGTGTACGAGCATAAAGTGAGAGCGAAGAACGAAGGAAAAAGGAGAGCTGGTGCGCTGCTGTTAAGTCTCGTCGAGAGAGCTCACGGATATCCCGGGCTCCCGGAGAGACCTCGCTCTGGCATATAAGACAGAGAGAGAGAGAGAGAGAGAGAGAGAGAGAGAGAGAGAGAGAGAGAGAGAGAATACACATATCGAGAGAACGAGCAGAGAACCCTGAGAGCTCTGTAAGAGCGCACGCAAAGAGGCGAGAGCGACGAGAGAAAAAACGACGAAGAGGCGGAGGACTGCGAGCAAAAGAAGGAACGCGGTGGAGTGAGAGGATGAGCGGGCGAGGAGGGGGAGGAGGAGGAATCGCGAAAAGATCGAGGAAGATCGAGGGCCATAGGCGTCGAAGGCTTAATCGACGAGGATCATCTCTCTCTCTCTCTTTCTAGACTTTGTACCGAGAATATATACACATACGTTTATATATTTAGCGAATTACTTGTTTTTGTGAAAAATCACTTTTTAACGACGTTTCATACTCGTTGCCAGGTGACGACCGATATCGAGCTTCTTTTTTCATTGTTTATAATATATTTATTATCTATATTTCTTACAACATAAATTCAACGATCAAACGCATAAGAACAGATGTTAACTTTTAATCCCTTTCTCATACAACCCCCACCCCCCCCCTCCCCCGATGTTAACAGGGAACGAAAGCCAATAGAGACGTACCTGCTTGTGTCAGATCGCGCGTGCATAAATCTCTCAATCGAAATGCCGGGCTGTATAAAAGAAACGAAGGCTGAAAAGGGCGAATGAGAATTCGGAGCGAGAATGTGACGTGCTGACGAGAGCTATTTCGCAACCAGCCGGAAATTCTCGGTGGGCGCAGGTATGTGCACCATATATATATATATATACCTAGGATATATAACGCGCGATGTGCTAACAGAAAATCAGAAATGCTCGTCCTTCGAAAAATTATTACTCCCGTGGATCCAAACGGTATATCGCGCGCGATCGTTTCCGTAGCCAAGGCCGAGCGAGAGTCTCTCCTCGCGATCCGCTATAAAACCGATGCTGCGGCGGCTGCTGCTGCTGCTGCTGCATGATGATGATGATGATGATGACGGTGATATTCTCGTAATGCTAGCTGGACCTTCTCTATCTATTCGGTTTCCCTCTCCCTCTACCTCTCTATCTTTTCTCTGCCTGCTACATAGCTTGGCAAAGTTCGCCGATGTCGCGGACGAGAGAGACGCTGTTGGGACCTCCAACGTGAAATAACATCCTGCGGAATCTCCTAGTCCTGGCGTCCCGAGACATTTTACCGTTATTGCGATATAGCGGTTTTAAATATATATAGATATGTGTGTGTGTGTGTGTGTGTGTATCTTTCTCTCGAATGCGCATCCTGTTGACCTTGAAACCAAGGCTCAACGAGGAAGAGAGTCAACTTTTCGATGTCGTCGACAAAGTTTTAAAAAATCTATTTTATACCCTGAAACTTTCGCTGAAACGAGTTCGCTAATCGAGTCGTTAGTAGGGTGTAGAAATTCTTTGAAAACTTTAACCATGAGATTTTTATAAAAAAAAGGGAAATATAATCAATCAACATCGTCACGAAGCTTCGCGACCGTGAACATTTCTTTTCCTACGAATTACCGTCAAACGGAGTTACTTTGAACAGTTTTTGAAAGTTTTTTGTAGGTAACTTTTTTTTTAATCCTCTATTCCAACTTTTTTTACTCCAATAGAACAATGAGTTCTTTGGCTATCGATATATGAGAAAGGCAAGCAGTCCCCCCTCCCTCACCGACTCCCCAAAGTCACGAAAGTAAATTACGAATTTTAACTTTCGCCACCTGCCGAAGGTCCAAATCTTGTTTTCCTCCAAAAAGGCCTCAATTGAAGGTTACGGGATTGTAAATTTCCCACGCAACAAGAATATGACCATTATAATCTCGATATATTGCAATTTACAGAAATATTCACTCTTTCGATCTTTTCACCGCTGTGAACACATTCGACTCGTTTTTTGGTGCTCTGTTAAAGTAGTCCCAAACAACTGTCAAAGTTACCCGTAATATCAATGTAAGCCTGTTTTACGGTATCTCGTTGAACGACCAATTTCGTGTATTAAGTGGGTTAATGAAAATATTATCAATTTCATCACGTCGTTGCCGCGTAATAGAATTTCAACCTTTTCGCGAGAAGAAGCGAAAAGCCCCTCGGTAGAAAATGTTTCACCGTCGATTTTCACGCTTTGGCAATGTCCCTATTCTCTCGCGACCCCAACCCATAACTATATACGTATATGTTAGAGACACGTACACATTTTGGGTAGAAATTGAGCAAGAGCGGAATTTGAGTCGCAACGTAGAAAGCAGTCCCGACGTCCTACTTCGCGTGTCCTCCTAATTGCTCCCGAGAGGTATTGGTTTCGCAAAGGGTCTAACGAAGCCTCTCAACGGTTCCACGAGAATCATATATATATATATATATGGGTCTGTGTGTGTGTGTGTATGCCAAGGCACATATAAACGAGGAAGGTTTTCTCTTTCTCCATCGATGTTCTCTTTTCCTTCCCTCGAACACTCGGCGAAGACTCTCCCGTTTCTCGCGTCCGATAGAGCAAGGCGAACTATACGCTCGAGGCCATGAGACTCGGACCAAGCAGGCCGGGTAAGCACGTAGAACCGTTTTACTACGGGAGGAGAAACGCGAGAGAAAGAACCGTGTGCGAGAGCCCGGACCAACCTTTTTCCATTTCCCTCCGATCTCATGGGTTCTCTCCCTTCTCTCTATCTCTATCTCTCTCTCTCATTCTCGCTCTCGGCAGGGTCGTGCTTCGTTGACGGTCGTTCGGAGGGTTATATATATTCTACGGGATATTCCTGCTGATGCTGGTACTGTGGGTGTAACTATAACGTGTATATACTTATATATACACGTATTCCAGGAAGGGAATGTGCATGTGCTATATAGTTGGTGGAACTGAGGGAGAAGCGCAGCCCGCAGCCATGGGGTCTATTTGGGTCTGTGCTACATGGGCCAGGCAGGCTAACCGAAGTACCGCCGTGGGCAAAAAAGGAAGAGGAGAAGAGAGCGAGAGAGCATAGCCGTTGATGCCGGTGTGCCATGCCTTGGGAAGGACGGGAGTGGCTGGAGAGGGGGGGGGCTCCGGGGGTGCAGCCATGCGGAGGAAGTAAAAGAGAGAAAGAAGGAAAAAGAAGTCGAAGGAAGAGGGTGGCAAAGAGGGGTAGAGTGAAGCAAAGAGAGAGAGAGAGAGAGAGACACACACACAGAGGGATGAAAGAGAGAAAAGAGGAATAAAAGAAGGGACCTGAGTATGTATAGCTATATAGTGAGAAGGGAAAACCTGAGGGTGGAAATAAGAGAGAAAAAGTCGCGTGGAAGTGCGGGTGGAATATAAGGGATGGGCGGTGAATACTGTGGGGTGTACTTCTCGCTCCCCTTTTATATCTTTCTTCTCGTTCCCTCTCTCTCCCTCTCATTTTATTTCTGCCACCCCTGGCGAAGGCGCGACAGACCCTTTTTCTCACTTCTCTCTCTCTCTCTCCCCCTCTCGCTCTGGCTTCGGCTTCTCTTCTAGCCTTTCTCCGTAGTAGTAGTAGAGCGTTACTCGCAGTACCACTCCTGGCCTCGTTTTCTCTGGCATTGGAAGAGGGATCTCTCCGACGGGTTTCTTTTTTATCCTTCGTTCGTTTTTTTTTTCTTACTCCGAGGGCTCGAGGCACCACCAGAGGCGGCTCGACGACGCCAGCAAAGAGCAGAGAGCTTCTAGAGGGGGAAGGGGGGGGGGGGGCTGGCGCGACGAGAAGGGAGTGCGTTCTATCGCACTCACTCGTCAGCCCCCCCCCCCCGCCGCCCTTCCCCTCGCCGCCTCTCCACGGTTCTCCTACACCCTTAGCTCCAACCCCTCTTGACCGCTACCAACGCTCGGACTCACTCACCCCTCGAAGTCCGACTGCTGCATCCCTTTCTATCACCCGCCCCACCCCTTTTCTTTGTGCTCCGTACTGTACGTATATGTCTCTCTCTCTCTCTCTCTTTCTCTCACTCTCGCTCGCTCTTTTACCCACACCTAAGTCCGAGGTCGATACACGCTCCTCCATTCCGTTTCGCTTTACTTACTCCATGTGAAGGGAAAGGACACGCTACGTCGAGCGCAGCAACGGCTGCGAACTGGGAGCGATCGAACAAGTCATGTATAAAAAAATTCTTTTATATATTGCTTTTACCTATCGACCCTGCTACGCAGCACGTTGTATTTTCATGACGAATAATTGTCATTTATTTTTTTTATTTTTGGATCATAATTGTCGATTATCGATTATGAATTCGCCATGAGATTATTCGGGATAGAATATTAAAATATTTTGTGATAATGACGAACGGTGATCTAAATCATAAATCGTTTCATCGCGAATTTGAAATATTTTGTTTCTCGTCAATTTGTTTGTGATCGTGAGTTTCTCACTTCCATCGCTACTAGACTTCACTGGCACACGGGCGAGGAGGGATGAGGAAAGGGGAGACGAGAGGGCTTTTGTGCACGAGCGAAACAGAGAAGAGCGTCATCGTGTGCTATGTGCTCAAGGCGAGATTGGAGGGTTGCCGGGAGTGCACGGGAGGCACTGGTGGAGCGAGAGCGAGCAGAGGAAGGCGAAAGGAGAGCCAAGAAAACGTCTCTTGGATCGAGTGGATGAGTTGGAAGCGTCGTTGGGTGACGGAAGGTGGAGGAGGAAGAGTTCAAGATGAGAGGACGGGCGGAGGGAAGAGAATGAAAGAGAGAGAGAGAGACACACACACACAGTGTCGAAGAACCGGAGTGTAAGAGAGAAATAAATGAAGACGGAGGAAGAATGAAAGAGAGAGAGAAACGGAAAGAGGGAGAGAACTAGCCTTAAAGAAATACCAGTGAAGTAGATGGGAGTCAAGAGCCCTACAAGGAATTAAGAGCTTATTCGTAACGGTGAGAGCGTGATGAAGATCCTTTGGCTAGCCGTGTAGTAACTGTGAATTTTCTGCCATGTTGGAAAAAAAGGTAACCCCATCATCCCGTCGCTAACTCACTCTACTTCTTACTTCAACCCTCTTGTCCATCACAATTTCCGCATTCTCTTCCGTATTTCGCTTACTCGGTATGTACGTCCTGTCGATCGCGTTTCTAAGTTCGCCAAGGGTTCGGGGATAAAACGGGTAGGACTCGGGGACATCCTAGCAATTCTTTGGAAATATCAATCGACCGTTCTAATACACCACTCACGCGGGCGTCCAATCGCTTCAGCGTATTACGAGTGTTCCCAACGACTCTCGATCGTCCGAGGATGCAAAGTATGAGAGTATGTTCCTTTCCATCCGAATGATTCTCGTTCAATTTTCAATTTTTTCGAACTTATGGCATAGCAAAATATCTCTTAATCTCTTCTTTTAGAAGTGACTGACGCTATCAACATCAATTTGGTAATCAATAATGTATATTTTCATCAAGATTTAATCCGCGTCGCAAGGATTGATTCGTTGTTCGAATATGTTGCCACCTATCCCTGTCCTTGACAAAAACATTACCACGATACTGATAACATCGTTACGGACGATAGACGCACGGACGTCCATAAACCAAGCTAACACATCCACGAGCAAAGAAGGAAAAACGAAACTATCAACGCCAGCCTTCAGCCTCCTTGACAAAAGTGTCCCCGTGCTTTCCACGAGAGTAAGGGGGTTGGAAGGTTTTCCTGTATCCAAGTCTCCACCAGGAGAGAACAGTCTCGCAAGCGAGGCTGCCCAAAGTAACTGACGCATAAAGACGCGAGCCCCGACAGTTTGCGAGAGGGATGATCAGTGTCGCGGAAGGCATAACCGGGAGGGAGAAGGGAGGTAGGTCGGAGAGAGGGGGAGTTACGACAGAGGCTTAAACTTTTACTGGTTCAGGAGCGCGTCAGCGTCTGGGTCGTTTTTGCCTCGTCCGTAGCCAGCGGAGAACCAACCAACCTCCCTTTCTCACTCGCTCTCCCTCTAGTTGGACAAACCACCCTCCGCGCTTCATCCTCCTTGCCGCTCTTCCGCCCAACGACCTCCTCTCGTCGTTTCAACTTGCAGCGCACAAGCCGTATATATACATATATATTAGAAAAGCAACCCCGTTTCCTAGCGCACCACCCCAGAGCCTCGGTAGACGAGCTCTTCTCGCCCATCCACCCTTATATTTCCTCTTTCCGTCTTTCTCTTTTGCCAGAGACCAGATTCCAACCTCTCGCCATAGCTGCATATAGCACAACCTCTTTCTCATCTCATCTGATCCCTCTCTCTCTCTCTCTCTCTCTCTCTCTCTCTCTCTCTCTCTCTCTCTCTCTCTCTCTCTCTCTCTCTCTCTCTCTCTCTCTCTCTCTTCCGCTCTTTCTCTCTACTTTCTCGTTGGTGCTCTTGCCTGGTCCTGGAACAGGTCTAGGGTTGGCTGCACAGCCGTAATCTCTCCGCAGGATATATATTTCTCTGTAGCCCAGTACGATGGAAAACCTACCCTTGTGACGGAGATAGAGATAGGGAAGGAGAAGGAGGAGGAGGAGGAGAAGCGTTTAGACGAGGAAGCAGGACGGACACAAAAGGGTCGGGGCGAACTGTGGTAGGGGCTTTTCCTGCTTCGAGCTACCAACCTGTACCGCGCCTTGCGCTTCATCCTTTTCACCCGTCTTCTTGCAAAAGGGGTTGTACGAGCTATATATAAGCACGATGGTGTAGTTTAGTACAGACCGATGTTCGTCGAGTTCGAGAGAGATCCGAGTCGATGGTTCGGCGAGAGGACTCTTAAAAACGGCTCGCAGCATCGAGATTTTGTAGGAGTTCATCTTTTCGGTGATGGAAAACGCCTGACCGAACCATCCGACGGGACCTAGATACATTTTGCTTTTTATTCGTTTGAAATATTCAACAATCTTTCGAGCCAGAATTCTCTTCGTAAAAACTAATTCGTAAAACGATAGATTTGTGAACAAAATTGGGCTCGATGTCAGAAATTGCTATCGAAGAGCAGACCGAGCCGGCCAAAAAAACGGAACGGAAAACGTCGCTCCGTGTAAGCGGAAAATAAACTATTCATCGATCGTAGCATTCAATAACGGGTGACCTCTTTACACTTCTCCTATCTACCGTTCCTCACCGTCTGCTCTTGTACCCTTCCGCCGTCGAGTGTTCCTCATGGCTACTAAATTTTAGAGCTCATTAACGGTTCACGAACCCCCGCACACCCGAGTTCGCTTATATAGATTCTCTCGCCGCTCGACGATGACGCCCGACGCGCATTGATTAGCCCCCGTGCAGCCGACGGGTCGAGGTGTCTACTTCGTGAATCCCGTCACGATACCCGAGAGTTTATACTCTGGCGCTCTACTTCTCTCGTGAAAATACCACATATACACATATATATATATGTCGCGTCCAAATACACATTTGCATCGTCCGCTTAATCAATCCGCGAATTTCGTTTCGCCGTGAATTAAACACTCTCGCTACCAGGGGCATTTATATCTTTCGGATCTTTATCGAGACGTACTTCGACCATATTGTTGATAAACTGATTCCAACGGTGAACTAACGAGGGTAATATTCAGCTCGAAAACTATCGGAGCAGACGTATATCTATACGTCTATAACGATAAATATAAGACGATATATATATATATAGCCTTGGCTTTATCGTGGCTTAATGTGTCAGTATGATCCGCGTAAATGTCATGTAGTACGTCTCGACGATATATATGAGACGTCGTACCTATGTACCCCGGACGCACGTGCATAGACGCGTGGTTACACGTGTACCGGGGTGGATGGTAACAAGTTCGTCGTCGTCGTCATCGTCGTCGTCTTCGAGAATCTGACGCAACGACGTCAGGCGTCGCGGTCGTAACGGAAAACGATGACGGCGACGACTATACCAAGTAGACGGAAACGTTTCTGACGAACGCACGTAATGCTACGTGCATTACGTACACCCACGGTACGATCCACATGCCACGAATAAAAATGATAAAAAAATGTTATTTTTTTGATAAAATTCCAATTTTTAATACAATTTTTCGAGCGACCTGTGTTCGTGAGTGGAAAATACGATATCGATGATTATGATATTGTTGACTATTATGGGATTATCCGACGATAACGGGGCAGTCCCCTAGCGGGAAATTATATGGTCGATTAATCAAAAGTTAATATTAAAACCACTTTTTTTTAAAGCCTCTATTATCACCTGTTGAATCGAACCTAGTCCATATACATATAGTCATAAATATATGTATGTACACGACGGACCTAATTGAGAGAAAAAAATGATAGTTTGTTATCGACGATGTATGAGAACCCATTTTTCACGAAAATCGATTTTCTTCGCCCAAGCTGGAAAGTGGATTTTAATTGTTACGGGTGATCCGATTTGAATGAGATATCTGTTTTTCCAGGCTGCGAATGAAGCGTTCGAATACCTTGTGGGATTCGTCCGTGTGTCTGTGTGTTTTTCACCTCGAATACGTTTCCTTTACCCAAATTAAATTCGTTCCAATCAAATTAATCAATACTACGTGTATGCTCGGTCTGGAGTTAAAAAAAACGGCAATCGATTAGCTCAGTTTACTCGCACGAACTGCACTTGTTCAACGATGCTATTCGGCTCTCTCGTTCATTCTCTCATTCACCCTCGCTCTTTAACTACGCCGTTCCTATATATATATATATATATACAGATGTGCGTCTGTCCGTACTTGTTCTGGTGCACGTTCGCGAATTTTTATTTTCATTGACGAGACCACGAGTCTGGCAAGCGCGCGTCACGGATAAATCCCAGAAGGATGAAAAATCATCCATTTATATACCGAAGAGCGCGTCGTTTATGTACCGGTGGTACATGAGTCACGGGGGTAGTGGGTCAATCACGAACATTTTTCTAGGACGAGACAGAACCAAATAAAATAAAATGACGGAGGACACTCGCACGTATAATCGTTGGGTCGAGGGAAAATTTATGGACTAGGAGAAAATGACCATCGCGGCCTCTGACACACCCACATATATTTCTATATATATAGATGGCGCATAGGAGTCGAGCGAGAAGAATAGACGAGACGACCTTCGACGAAGGAATTTCCTGCTACGAACGCGCGATAATGTTCTCTCGTCTGAGACACGGGCTGTGCGTGCTTTATTTTCGGATCTATCCGTTGGGAAGGAACCCAAGTGCCGGCCGAGAACTTTAAAAGAATCGAAGCTTTGTCTCTTCCGAATCTTTTGTATTTGCGAAAATTCGAGTCTCGTCGACAATTTGTTTACCTCGATCGTTAATTGACGATAATTTTAAATGAAAAATAAAAACAACATCAACCTCGATCGTTAATTGACGATAATTTTAAATGAAAAATAAAAACAACATCAACAGTCGCACTTTTGTCGAAAGTTCGATGACACACGAGGAGGAACAAAGATTAAATTGGATACCTTCCGGATCATCGAGTCGAGAGGCGAGCCATCAGCGCGCGCTCATAGTGGAGTGCAAAGGAAGAAGATTGGCAAGGGTAAAAGAGAGAGGGGCGTTTCCTTAATTCAATGCTCGATTTAACGAACGATTTGTCGATTTGGCACGATGCCAATAATTCTCGGGCTCTTAAGACACGCTGAAACGAGAGGGAGGAATATATATATGTACATGCGTGTATATAAAACGAAAGGGTAATCCGCGAACGACAGGTGGAGTGCAAGGGGTCGTAAGGGGGAGGGATTTTAGAAATTCGAGTTTGGAGGTGGCGGAGGAGGGAAGAAAGAGAGCGAGAGCTGACGTTAGCCCCGTTTGGAACGCGCGTCGAAAGGTACGTTGTACTCAAACAAAGTAAGATATAATTAGAAAGGCACAGAGAGTAGGAGGGACGCGTGTATGTAGACTGTGGTGAGGCAAACCCAAGAGAAGCTCCTTTGGCGCATCGGTGCGACCGCGCTTCTCGACTATATCATCTCATTCTTTCCTCTTCTCGCTCTTTTTCTCTCGTTCCCCTTTTCGAACACACGAACACACGTTGTAGAAAATTTTCCTTTGTTTCTGACTTTTTCACTCTCGTCTCAATTGTACAAAGTATAAAAAGGAATTGAAAAAACTTTTATTTTTTAAATATTGTATAATAACGTTTTTCAGATTTTCTTTCATGAAATCTGATTCATTTTTCCTAGATCTCAATTTTATACACGTTGTCGGATTCGAATAAAATAAAAATGTAAGCTCGATTGACGCAAAGTGTATCCACTTTGTGACCGAGATACGCGAAGACAAAAAAAAATGGAAAATCCTCACGACTCGTCTATTTATATAAAGCATGTATCGTTATCAATAAGAGACGCGTTATGCGCGTGCCTCGAGCCTATTGAACATTTTTCCTCCGGGTACGAATGATGAATAAAGCAGAGGGAGAGAGATAGAGAGAGAGAGAGAAAGAGGGACGGACAGATAGAAAGCGAGAGAGAACGTCGGCTCGATCCGACACTCGCTCGCGATCTTATCGTCTCGAGCGTTTATTATGTAGGTATATACATATATAAGAAAGAGACGTGATGTCGAGAGGGCCAACGACGCTTTTGCGCCAGAGTGAGTATTATACATCACGCGAATACTTCGTGTGTTTAGCGGAAAAAGAGGAGATTGTCTCATATATATATGAAAATATATCGTAGCGATAGAGAAAGATGAACGAGGAGTCGCGTTGGTATCTCGTATGGAAATAAAATGAAACAGCGTGTGGACCCGAGGCCACGTTGTCACGCGATAATTTGGCAAAAATCCCGGATTTGAACGTTTGTTTTGCAAAAAAATCCTCAACTTTCGGACGAAAAGTTGAGAACCTTCGAAACTCATTGTCGGTCGAGTTTTGGCATTCGTCGAATGTGTGGGAGGATACACCGGCGGAGTAACGTACTCGTATACGGATACCTACGTGTATGAGCGTATATGCGCGCAAAGGGGAATCGTTGAATTAACATCACCAAGTGCGAGAGAGAATTTTGCACACTTGCCGAATATCGCGAGAGCTCAGTCTTCGTCCCGACAATTCTGTGATCGATATTTAGAGACTTTTGCGATAAGAAAATATCATAATTACATTGTTTTTTTAGTAACTAAAATATGCAAATAACAAAAAAAAATATTTTTGAAAATCTTCAAGCGTTTAGAATTCTCGTAAAAGTAATTAATCAATAATTAATTTCGATCGATAAATCAATTGATATTTTCAATTTTAAATATCATCGTACGTCGATACGTTCGACACAACGGACCGTTTTCAAGCCAGAGTTGAAAATAGATTATACCCAACGCCCCATACGTACATATATATATATATATATATCTGTACGTATAGAATAAATGTGAAAATTGGGAAAATCGGGAGAACGAACGTCGTCGTTGCATTTCGCGCGGGTGTCACAGTCGAGCTGGGCGTCGAGCTCTCCTTCCCGTTTGGCTTCTCTCGTTTACTCGCGCACAGTCTCTCTGTCACTATTTGGCGCGTCGCGACTCTATGCTTATCTTCAACCTCGACCGTTCGCGTATGCTACTTGGCCAGACGTTCCCTCGTACGTACATATAGAAAAATATCTATATACATACGTAACATATATAAATACAATCGCTGCGAGGAGAACCACGGTGCACAGACTCCCACACAGTCGCGGCCTGATTGTATTCCATGTATATATGCATATATACTTATACGTCTATAAATATATATATATATATATAGAATTATGCAGAGGAGGAATCTCTGCGCGCGGCAAGTGTGAACGTACGATTTTATGTATGAGTACGATCGAGGCATCCAGCACTGATCGCGTGTGTGGTCACGCTTCTATATATATATATATATATATATATATATATATGTATATATATATATATAGGCATTATTTTCACATATGTATATAAGAGCCATATCGTGTCTCCTGTCCCCAGCTATATGTGTTCCTCGTTGTATCTCCTATACTACGAAACGAATACGTATATAGGTGTGTATGCCATTTTCAACGCTGACGATGGTTTGGCTTCGGGCCTCTCGCGGCCGCGACTACGTACACTGCGCTCTCTCGCGGTGTATCGATCTTTCTCTCTCTCTCTCTCTCTCTCTCGCTCTGTCTTTCTCTCTCACACGAGTATAATAATGCCGACACACGTATGGAGAGTACGAAGCTTCTCCCTCGGGCGCACACGTCGGGGAAGAGCTTGATGAAAAAATCATGTACAGGTTGTTTCATAGGCGGACGGGTTGCCTCCATTTTTGTATATACATATATATATATATATATATATATATATATATATATATATATATATATGGGTGTGCGTGTGTGTATGGAGGTAGAGAAGGGGTAGTCATGGTAGTTGCGAAAAAAAACATGGAGAGAAAAAAAAAGCAAATTCTCATCCATCCGGCCGACACGAGACACACCGGAGTTCCACGAAATCCAAATGCTCGCGAGAGCCATTTCTCCCCCTCTCTCTTTCTCTCTCTGAAATGCGCGTATGGCTCGCATCTACACAGAACGTCCCTTTCTCGCTGGGCACCCACGCCCAATCCCAACCCGCACGGAGAGAATGAACGCTGAATGATGACAGGCAGCCATTGCTCGTGTGTTGCACCCACTGACTACCCACATGCTGTATATCCGTATTTTCCGTGGGCTCTCTCGCTCTCCCGCGGCTCGATGATGGAAAAAGAGAGACAGAGAGAGAGAGAGAGATGAGAGAGATGAACGCACGAGGCAATGTTTTTACAAAAATGACGCGTGAAATATTCTTTTTGTAAAGAATTCAATTTTTATTTCGTTCCATTTCTTTGTACGTTTTTAGGATAAATTGCGAATATTAAGTGATTCGACAACAAAATAATACCCGAATTGACGAGATTCAAGATGAACGGATACGAAAATTCTCATTTGTTTTATTAACGACGCTCTCTCATCGATATCTTTCGAAGTAATACGCGTGAAATGTCATCGCGTGAATCCATAAAATATATTATCGTCTTGGCTTTGCGCGGTCGTATCACGAGGAATGATCGAGGATCGACGCTCGCATCGGCTGATTTCTCAGTGTGTGTTTAATGAAGAGTGCGTGCGCGCGATCATTCGTTCAAGCCATATACCACGCATTTTATTCCTCTCTCGCTCTCGCGCAGCACGAGCGCGAGCTCGAAATCGTAGATTTCAATTAGGCGATTCTCGCGCTGCGGACATAGGGACGATGTACAACCGCTAAAGTCTGTATATATCTATATATGTATATAGCTATAGCTGTATATATATCTATAGAGAGATATATGCACGGAGGATCGCGACCGCCTGCAGTGCAGAGTGCAACGCACACGCGAGTGCATCTGCAATGTGCATCAACGAGAGAGTCGAGCTCTCGCATGCATATAGAAACGGCGAGCTCCGCGTTCGCGATCTCGCCCCGGCGTACTCGACCATACGGTCTCTGCGATAACGCTTTAACGCGCCAGCAGACTTTTCAGAATATGCCTCTCACTCTCTCTCTCACTCTCTCTCTCCCCGTCTCTCTCTCTCTCTATCTCTCACTCACTCGCTGTAACGAGAGTGAACCATTACACCGCGTGTTCGGTGCACCGTCTGTTCCAAAAGTTTTAGCTGTATGATATATTAAAAAAAAAGAAAAAAGAAAAAATCTATATCGTAGTACGAAAACCGTTTTATTGGCTTATGAAAAAATTATTGAATTCTGATGTATAAGAAAAATGTTGTTGAAGCGATCGATGGAATATAATTTCGTATATATTCGTGACTCGGTTTCTCGAGGTTACGAAAAGAGAGAGAGAGAGAGCGAGAGGGGGGGGGGGGGGGAGAAGCGGGTCGAGAGAGAAGAACTCGAGTACGGTTGAGTACGCAGTTGTAACTCGATAACGTAGAGAGATACGAGAAGAACGACGATGGCCGTGGCGACGACGAGAGGGCCGTCGAGTGAAGAGCCCCGCAGAAGCGGTTTTACAGGCACAAAGATTCCACTGTGTGGATGATGAGGAGAAAAAGGTGAGGAGGAGAAAGAGGACGTTGAGACGTAAAGAAATATCGCGCGCAGTGAAGAAGGCACATTTTTCGAACGACGCGAGCATTTCCAATGGTCTCAAGTCGAAATTATATTTTCAAAAACGTACCTACGTGTGTTTTGTACAAAAAACTTTGTCACCTCAATCTCTCTAATCGTTAAAAAATTCAAGTAACATTTATATTCAAAGTTTTCAATGAAATCATCGATGAGCGGGACATTCGCCTAGAGTACGGGCTCACACCCAACGCCATATTGCGAGTCTCGAAATAAAAGTATCCCCGTGGTTTAAGTCTTTTGGACGAGCGCCACTAAGAATTTCAATTAACGGTAATTACATAGCGAGAGAGAGAGAGAGAGAGAGAGAGCCGTCGCGGTGTGCCCATGGTACCGTATGGAACAAGAGAGAAACGTGAGACGGTGAGAAAGGAAAAGAGAAAGATAAAGAGAAGGGAGAAACCGCGAGAGCGCCGTCGTCGCGCTCATCGTCGACCGAGACTCCGCAAAAATCAACGAGGACGATGCCGCCCCGGTGCTGTCTCGACGTCGCAGCTGTGCGAGAGCTTTTCTCGCTATACTTTCGTTCGTTTCTCCCTTTCCACGCTTCGTCCCTCTTTTCTCACACCCCCACGTTTCTTCTTACACGCTCCTTGGTTATTCTGGCGTTCAACCCCTTCGCCCTTCCTCGTGCTTCGGGTACTTCCAAGACTTTAGTTCGGGAGGAAAAAGCGAGAGAGAAACCTGAGTATATAGGTATAAGCACAAAGCTCTGGCACTACACACCTTCAATCTTCTCCAAGAAACATACACACACACACACACAGACACCCACACAAGTACAGGCTTCTTTGCTCGTGAAGAGCTGGCCCAACTTCCCAGCCTTTCCCAAAACTGTTTCTCAAAAGCTTCCAACTGCGATGCTCTCTTTCTCCCTCTCTCTCCCGCGCGCGCGGTATATTGCCACGAGAGAAGCTCCAAAAGCTGAGCGTAGAGGCGCTTGGAAAAGGGCGAGGCACAAGACGCGCCGCTCGCGTCTTGACCGACCGCCATCCTCCACCGCACAGATGAGTGTGCCAGAAAGTTTCGCCAAAGTCCCATTTGGAAGCTCAAACCGACAAGCCCACCGCTATGATTCTGCTCTCTCTCTCTCTCTCTCTCTCTCTTTCTCTTTAGCTCTCTCTCACTCGCTCTCTCGTACGAAACACCCTTTCAAAAATGACGACGAGGATATTGCGAGAGGGGTTGATGAGGGATGGGGGAGGGCGAATCTCGAAAAGAGCAATAGAGAATATATATATGTGCGAGAGCGCCCTGCGATGGCCTCGCTGTGGGAGGACTCGCGTTTAATACCTCACCGGAAGCTTCTTAAGAATTGGCAGAGTCTTTTGGCTCGGAGGAGCAGCTCCGACCCTCTCTCTCTCTCGCGATACACGAGAGATCGCTCTTTTCTCTCTCTCTCCCTCTCTATCCTACGACCATTTTCTGTATGAAAATGTGTGTGTGTGTGTGTGTGTGTGTGTGTCTGTGTCTGTGTATGTTTTTTTTGTTTACTCGAGTATCACCCTGACGTCGGAATGCCTGCCAAATCTCGGGTTAAGGTGCCACCCTCTCTCGACTAAACTTACCCCCTCCCCTCCCCGTACAGAGATTTGCTTCCCTCGAGCCTGTTCGTCTGCGCCGAGAGATTTCCGGCTTTTCCTACGTTCGTTCTTCTCCCGCTTGAGAAAATTGCCGGGAGAAAGCTCGAAAAAGGGAGCGAGCGATTTAACCCCAACAAACAAGTACACACTCGGGCGGCGCAACCCCTATCCGCACGAGTATAATGAGGCGCAACTAAACCGATAAAAAATAAAAACAAAAAAACAACAAGCTCCCGTGGCGAGTGGAAATAAAAATTGAATTTAATACACACGAATAGCTAGAGGTGGTAGGTGCTGTTTAATGGAGATTTTATTGTATAACGAGAGATCTTTCGTGCCTGGCAACTTTATTATTCTTATTATTATTCGCGTCATGCGCATAGACGAATCAACTGGTTGAGAGGGCAATTTCCTCAACGAGAGGGACAGAGAGTAATAGTGGAAAAATCGATGTTGAATAATTTCGTCGAATGGTTGGGAAAGGGTATAATCGACAAGGGGGATCTCTGTCTCGTCGTGTATCGCGTACATATACATATACGTACATATATATATTATATATAGTTGTTTGGCTCTCGGTTGTGCGGAAAGCGAAGAGAGAGAGAGAGAGAGAGAGAGAGAGAAGTGAGATAGAAAGCGTTTCATGGCCCGAGGCGAATCGTCCCGTTTAAAGCTCGACGGTGGCAACGTGGTCGTAGATAAGTGTTAGGTATCAACTTGTTGCATTAATTACAGCGGGGAGGCTATTAGCCATCGATTCGCTTCTATGTGCTCGCCTGACTCCCACTCTCTCTCTCTCTCTCTCTCTCTCTCTATCTCTATCTCTTTCTCTCTCTCCCTCTTGCTTGCTCTTTCATTTTCACCCTCTTTCTCTACCTCTCGATTCCTCGATCTACATACATACAATATATGTATATATTATATAGCAGTTCTCTTTCTCCACCATTCTTCGTCGCAGTATCGAGGCGTTCAACCGCCACCCCCGCGCGTATACATCTAAATCCCACTCGGCCACATCTATAGGCACTCGCACACATACATTTACGCCAACACACGTGCTGACGAAATAACAGGACCGATTTGGACACGTTCATTGATTTCGCTCGCGACGACTATTTTTTCACATCGAGCTTCGAGTCCACGGCCATATTTATGGAAATGCTCCACTTTCTTTTCTCGACACCTCGACTATATTGGAAAGTAAGTTTTTCGTCGGCAGACGATATCGTAGACACATGGATTTTGGACATACAATTTGAAAATGCTCACTTCGTTATTTATTTTTCCATTAATCGAATAAAGCGCGAATTATTTATCGACGCTCGAATATAATTGGAAATCATTTTTAATTTGCATTCGTACGGGGTCAAAGAAAAAAAAAGAAATTGTCGATTAAAAAACACCCGCGTTTTGGTTCAATTTCGAAAAATTTACTCGAAATTTTTCGTTACTCTTTATTCGAACTCCCAAATTTTTCGCGAAATTCTCCACCCGTATCGTACAACTGAACTATTAACCCGCGATATCGCGAAAGGGTTAACACATTTGTTCTCCTTTATATTTCCGCTCTGGAATCGTGCACCAGGAGGTTTTTCTCTCGCTTGTTAAATGCGGGCGGGGCATGTAAATTAAACGTTATAACGGGTACTTATGTTTCGTGCGCGCCGGTGCTAATTGGAATTTAACGAGGAACCAGGGCTTTTTTTTACTCCTACCACCCCATCCTCGTTCTTTTTCTCTCTGCCAAAATGTTCGGACCATATACGGGCGCGACCCGCTCGCGGGCTATGAAAACAGCGACCCGTTTCATCCCCCTTTTTTTCATATCCTTCACACCCATTCGTTCGTTCGGACACGCGGGATGTTTCGCGGGATACGCGAAAGAGCGAGAGAGGAGGGGGTGGTGGGTTGAGAGAGCAGAGTGCGAGAGAGCTTGACAAAACGCATTCAACGATTCTATTATAATTTATAACCGGGTAAAATCGTGCCGAGGGCTTCACTTCTCCTCCCCCCCCCCCTTCCCTTTCCACCCTCCCTCTTTCTCGCAATAGCGAGACAGGGACAAATATTTTTTTTTTCAACAACCCACGAGAGTTGAACCGTCATGAATAAAAGATCGTTGAGGTTTGTCGCACGAGCGCGAACGATGCCACGTGGATAATGCATTATTCCCTGACACCTGGGCTTCATAACAAAAAAAATAAAATAAAAGTAAAAATCTCGAAAAAAATACAATACAAAAAATAAACTCCGAAATATACACACGTTGATACCCAATATACACGATATATACTACGTCGCATATAAATTGACCATATGTCGCGCGATGCTTTCGCGTATGGGGCGCAAACGACGTTTCGTTACCCGTAAAGACACAAAAAAACACACACGCACACACACACAGACATACGCACGCATCGATTTTCGATGATTGCCCCGCGTTATAAATAAATAACACACAAATCGTCGTGTCCCGAAACGTTCCCATCTCACGCTCGATTACCAAAACCGCGAACACACGAAATTTCTAAAAGCGTTTTCCGAGTACTCTATTTTCGCAATTTTCGTCAACCCTCCTCCTTCGTCCCCGTTCCCAAATCCTCTTCCTCCACTCCGACACGATATCTTTTCCCTATATTTGGCATATTCGCCAGCCGCTCGTCGTCCGATCGATGCCGGGAATTTCAGTCACTTCGTGCTCGATTCGCCGCGAAATATAATCGAAAACGTTCGATTATTCGATTCGAAACGATTACATCCGGTTGCTTCGAAGTACGAGAGGATTCGAAAAAAATATTTGTTATTTTTTTTCTTTTCTTCCGACTCTCACCGAGTAAATTCAATTTTTGTTACCTTCTCTCGCTCTTTTCTTGTTCCTGCGCCAAACAGAGAGCTACGAATATATGCGCAGGCTGGATAGTAGCTGGGCGGCGAATACACACCAATATATGTGTGTGCGTGTGTGTGTGTGTGTGTGTGTGTGTGTGTATGCGTACCTAAGCGTTACACGGAGCGAGCGCAGGATGCGGATACGCGAACCGGAAGCGGTCGCCAGTGGCTTGGCGCGCGGGCACACCGCACCTCTTTGCTGCCAGCAATTACGCCTTCGTACATATATATATATATAGATACATAGATAACGAACAGAGCTCGTGCTGTTGGTACTGCGGCTGGCGCACCGGTGTGGCTCGTTCCACTATCAAGTTGAAACCTTTTGCGACTCTGACCGTGGTCGGTGCGTGGTATGCGGGACTTTTACATACAGCCGTGTATGTCTATAAATTCACGCTGGACTTACGAGTTAATTTATATACGGCACGACCGTGAGGTCAAAGGGTGCCGTAGGGACGGAGGGAGGGAGGGAGGGGTGCACCGAAGAGAAATTTCGCGATATATTTACACAAAACGGATTGTAAATATCACATTTTCATGAAAATAAATGAATAAATAAATAGACTGTAGTGCCGAATTTGAGATCGTTCGATGGAAACGTTTTTTAAGGAAAAATTCGAGAGTTTGAGGCGCGTGAAGAGAGAACGAACGAGCTATTGGATTTCCCGAATAAATTCAGGTCCCGGTTCGATATCGCTTTAAAAGCGAAAAAGCTCTCACGGGTCTGGCGCGTGGATTGGGGTCTGTAGGGGGGTGGGTGGGTGGTTGGGTGGTTGAGTGAGGAACGAGAGAGCCCGGGTGGGCGGGATTCTGCTCCCGGTATTCTGTACTATATGGAACATTGATATACGTATATAATATATGGATTGAAAAAGCGAAGGGTGGGGGGGGGGGGGACGGGGAGGGGTGAGCTGGTTCGAGCTGAACCACATAGGACAAAGAGAGAGAGAAAGAGAGAGACAGACAGACAGAGATTCACGGAGCATCGGCAAAAGCACCGGCGACTATTTCGAGTGTGTGCCTCGCTCGACGAGACTCGCGAACGCCCTGTGTAGAAAGGAGTGAGAGACGCCAGGGGGGAGCAGCGGAGAAGAGGGATCGGCGTACACACCACCCGTCAATAATCCACTGAATAAACTATCGTCCAGGAACCACCCACGCGACCACCCACCAGTCCGTCCACCGAAGCACCGTTTCACTCGACTCGACTCACCTATACCCATGTGGGAGCAGTGCTAGGCGTAGGTTCGGGCTCGTACGTCATTTTATTTCTTCCCACCCTGACGTACGCTCGTAACGACATCAAACGTTATCGGCGGTTACGTGTGATTATAAGTATTACGAGAGAGGACAAATGATTTAGAAAGAAGAATTATCATTTATAAAAATGAAAATTCATGATTGAACAAAATCTCGGTATAATATTTAGGGGTGAACTTTTATAAGGGTGAGTTTATTTGCTGGGCGAGTCGAGTAAAAGGATGTAATGGAGTTGCGTAAGTTTAGGTACGTGAAAATCGTTGTGTCGAGCCGTTACGAAAATAGACGCGTCTCTAGGTGCGACCTGTAACGGCGAATAGACGCTTTGTTTCTATAAACGGCAACCCCCGACACGTATGCATTATGCACACGAGCGATTACAGCAGCGTGTGTATGCAGAGGAAGGATGAGGAGGTGTATCGATATACACCCTCGTTTTCAACACTACTCGCACAGACATCGTGATACTCGTAGACCGACTGGCACGCCAAAACTGCATTCGAGGCTTCGCGAATACACGCCCGCTTTCGCAACCCCCTAACACGCCGCGGCTATACGCCACGTTCATTTTTCATTCTTCGTCCCGGCCTCCACTCGCCCCTTTTTCCTCCATTTGGCTCTCTGGTGAAATGATGCCTGAACCTCTTCGCAAAAGCTCTTCGTTTCAACCCCTTTCCCTTACTCCCTTCTCGATCTCAACCTCTACTTTTCCAACCCTTGGTATAGAGAGAAAACTCACCCCACACAACGACCCTATATTCCCTCAAGTATCGTAAGCTCGTACGCGATAACGTTTCTCGAGAAAGGATGAGAAACGGAGAGAGAGAGAGAGAGAGAACGCACGAAAGGAATTTCAGGTGCATAACGACCAATAAAAACGAAATTGCAGACGGCGCCCTCGATGCACAACGAGACCCAACTCCTATTTTTCTTTTTTTTTCTTATATAGACACATTCTTTTTTTCTGGGGATAACCCTCTACTTCTTGGCTCTGGCTTCTTCGTCTTATTTCACGCCTTTATCCGCTTCTCATTCTTCTTCTTACCATCTCTTGCCATTGACCCCCCTCCCCCACCCCTTTCTACTCGTTGCAGTTTCACGAGCAATTCAGCGCCTTCGGGCGTCGCGACGACCCTCGATTTTTTCTCCCTCCGTCTCTTTCTACGCACACACATACCAACACACTCATAGACGCGTGTTATGAAAGGGTAAAAGTAAACGATGAGAGGAAGAGCGAGAGAGAGACGGTGAAGACGTACGTAAGAGAGGAGAGAAAAGTAATCGAGAGTGTGAGAGACCACACTGCACGTGCTTGGTGCGACTGACCTCGGTTTCGTACCCACGTGTATATATATATATATCTGTATATAACTCGATGTATATACCTTCGTAATTAAGTTCCACGGTCTCGTATAATTACCCACCTACCGAGCGTTGCATCCGGCCTCGCTATAAGGATATATATACTCCCGTCTCTTATTGTCTCCCAGTCATGTCCTCTTTCTCTCTCACATCTTTCCTGCTTTTATAGTCTCGCATACAACATCTCGTATCGCACTTAATTTCGGCGCAACAGCCCGTTTGTAGGCGCGATTCTCGAGCTTGATATTCAAATTGGAGGTAAATTATACCAAGTATTATTTTTAAAAAATGATCAACGTGTGATTTGAATCGAATGAAAAATATACGCAAAATGGAAACACTTGGTTTTTCCGACTTGCGAAAAAAATTCTTATCGATTTCCAAACGTATCGAGAATTATCGTAATCACTGTCTAATATCCGAATGTTTCTATCCTATTTTTTGTGATTTGTGAAACCACACGCTCTTTCATTTGCTCATTCTCTCTCTCTCTCTCAATCTCTCTCTCTCTCTCTCTCTCTCTGTGTCTCATTCACTCACCGCTAATAGAAGCGCGCCGGGCAATTCGATTAGCGATAGGGAAAACTGATCGGGTGACGGTTAGCCGTGAGACAGTGGTAACGGTGACTATTAGATGAGAATGTGGCTATATACGATATATATATATACACTTTAAGTACATCGAGTTGGTGGTTAGGGGGGTAGATAGAAGGCGATGCACGGAAACGACTACCGAGAACCCCCCTAATTGTAGATTCATCCCGAGAGAGCTTCCACGTCGATTAGGCCGAATTAACTCTCACGCGGTCGCGGGGAGAGAAAGAGAAGAGAGAAGATCGTGCGCGCGCCCGCGAGACAGAGAGAGAGAGAGATACTACGCGCGTTAAGAGACGGAGCAATTCCCAAGATTCGCGTAGTCGTAGGTCCGGGTTCGCGCACAGACACACACTCTCGCGGAAATTGGCGAATAATTCAATCATGGGGTGGGGGTGAGGAGGAGGAGGAAAGGGATCGAGCAACGGTCGACCGTCGTTGAGTTACTTGGTTTGTTCCTTTTACACACACACACATATACACAACGGCGCAGGAGACACGCAGAAATTCGATTCCCCGAAAACGTAGAATAAGTAATTGAATAACGCAATTTGCGAACTGGGTAAATTTTCCCAAAGTGGGTTTACGTGGATTTATCAGAATTACCGAATGATCTCGGCTGATTCTTGCCTCGTATACGATTTTACAGGGACAAGATTTTGCTTGCGTCGTATCAAGGTGTGCGAGGACACCGAAATTCATGAATTCTTGTCGTAGGTCGCGGATAAGCAGGGAATCTCGGTTATATTCATCCGAGAGGGGAACACCAGCCCCAGGATCACATATCCGTCGCGGTCGGGTATAATTCGATTGGACGAGAGATAGTGAGAGATCGCGGATCACGCAATGATGGATATAATTACGGAGGAGTCTGAATTTTGATGGTAATACTGACACAAAATCATTCATGAGTCGAGGGGGAGATCGTCGTCCTCCTCAGTGCCATTCGAGTGAGAGAGATCGAAGAGAGAATCATCCACATTTCCCTTCGAAGGAGTTTTGCATTAGCATCTCACCGAAACTCGTGTCTCTGTGTGCATCGTGATCGGAGTAGACGAGGTCGAAGTGCGCTTTATACGCGATATATATAGTCGACAATGGAGAAACGTAGAAATTCTCGGCGTCGCCCATTGTACCTATACGATTACAAAGTTTGCATCGTTCATGACCTGAAGGCGAAATAAAAATTTTGCAACAAACGCCAATAAACGATAACCTATCAAAAATTTGTATTTTTAAATACATCCTCGGTCGAAATTGATCCCACGACGAAAATTTGTTCAATTATTCAGAAAATAATTTTATAAATCTCAACGAAAAAAAAAGCGGAGTCGACCACGCTTGACCAATTTTTCGTTCATAAAGAAAAAAAAATAAACGGATCGCGCCTTCTTACATCGAGCCAATCTCGTCGTTTGGCTCCGTCGATCCTTCGGAGCTTTGCCTTTTTTTTCCTTGTTATTGCGAGACGATCTCCCCCCTCACAATCACCCGAGAGTTCTGATGTCCGTGAGACTGTGGCGATGGTGGGAGGGGTTAAAGTAAAACGAAGTCCGTGCACACAGTCGCGGGAACAACGGTGAGAGGTAACCCGATGTGGCTGTGTGTACGAGTTTAAAAAAAAAGGCGAGGGACGGGGCGTTGCATGGGTGGTGGAGGCACGTTTATATATATATAGGTATGCACACGCAGAGGCGACCGTCGCGTCTCTCGATGCGGTGTACCTTGACACGGATGGCTCCCTGAATCACCCGGGACGGGCTAGCAACCGCGTATCTATATATATATATACATAGATACTATGTGTGTGTGTGTATATATACACATACGTATATACGCTGGTATAAAATGTACTATACGTGATCGCGTCGCTATCAACACACGCCTACCGCGGGACAAATATACGCGAGTGCGTTTCGCGTGTTGGACATCGGGCTGTCGAGAGTACATCATATATGCGCTCGCATATCTCCACTTTGTACGTGTATACGCGTATATATAAATCGTATATAGGCGAGTATATGGGCATATATATGTATATATATATATATACAAGAGAGAGGGAGAGAGAGAAAGAGAGAGAGAGGTGGGGCACTATCGCTCTTATGATGACTCGGTGGATCGGTGTGCGATGCACGATCCGTCGTCGTGGCATCACACGGTTGTCGACAGTCCGGCAGCATGCACATATACACACATATATATATATATATATATATATATATATATATATATGTATATACATCTGTATATATAGGTATAGGTGAATGTGTATGTAGACATGTCGATAAGCCACGCCGAGTCACAAAGTCATAGTCGGAGCACAGCGTGGCATTGCACGGACGGCAGAATTGCGTTCTGCCTTTATACCCAGTACATCACATTTGCGAGTATTAACGTACGATAAATATAAAATTACTACGTTAAAATATCCTTTCCGCGAAATCTCGACATCATTAAACGTCTCGATTGTACGAATCGTACGACGAACGAGAGTACGTGCACTGTTCTTTTTTTTACATACTAGTGTTTATTTGAAAAAAAAATGTGCGTCTTGGTGTATTTATAATCGTCGGAATAGTATTGAATGGAGGTGGCGAACGAGCGCGAATATTATGTACAATGGAGTTAAGCGATAGCGAAAAACAAATTTCAGATTAATACCGCGGTTTGATAATGAAAAAGCCATTATCACCGTTATTATCAACACCAAAGGCAAGGGTGGAAAAAAATGAGAGAAAAGCGACTCGAGGATGTTGATTTTTTTGTTTTCTTTTTTTTTCCATGGAGAACGATGGTTTTGAAACACCAGGTAGGGTAGTTAGGGGAATGTATACGCTCGCGATGGGTGGCATCGAGAATGGGGTGCTTCAGTCCGGTTACTGGCCACCCCCCGCCTCCAACCCCCGCCCCTCATTCCCCGTGGAGGGTGGACGGCTGACCGTCGTCCGATCCAGCACGCTATCCTATATACACCAACGTATATAACACACAGCTTTCAAACAGCTTTCCCTCTCGCACACTCCAACCCCCTGTATGCACCACCTTCCTCCCGTTTGCACCCTCTCGTTCCATAGTTCCGTGTCTGCCTCGCTGTTGCAACTCTCCTCCCTTGCCCCAACCCTCTTTCGCTCAAGCTTCGTGTGCAAGAGCATCGAGTATACGCGATGCGGTTGGAAAATGTCGAGCGCGTACACACACACACACATACACACACGCGAATTTGCGCGAAGTATACTTACACACAGATGCGAGGAGTCGCCTGTATACCGAGAGCGAACGGATATATTTGGAACGCGAGATGTGTGTATACGTGTATAGGGGTGTGTTGGATAGTAATGGGAAGAGGGTGAGAAGAGGGTAGTTTGTTCGTCCGTGGGTCTGCAGGCACAGCCCACATGCCTATTTAGTACAAATCCACTGGACTGAATATCCGGGTTGAATGTGTGGGTGTATAGGGGTAGAAAGGGAGGCAGAGGAGGTAGGGAGGGGGGGGGGGGGGGTGGTGAGAAATACAGTGATTGGCAAGCCAAATGACCGAGAAGCACAGTTATTGACATATCGATGTCTCTTTCTATCCGAGAGGATTCAATGCTGCATGATGCCAATCATTGTTCAAGTGGACAATGACTGTACCGACTGTTCGAAATTGTGGAAGGAGGGAAGGAAGAGTCGGCGCTCGAGTACTTTTCTCGACTTCATCCCCCCTCTCTGTGCACGAACCCAGCCACGAGAATGCATGCATTGAGCTCGTCTTGTTGAAAAACTCGGGATGTACGCTATACGGTATTCTCCGGTCTGTCGGGAAGGGATAATACACGTGGGAGGGAAGAGAGAGAGAGAGAAAGATAGAGAGAGGGAAAGAGAGAGAGAGAGATAGACCAAGGTATATAGCGTAGGGGGATATTAAAGGAAGGAACGGTTCCCCCTTGAGTATATACCGTCGAGGCACACCCTTATTATTGCGAGGGTTCCAGGCACCCCCCGGGTCTACCTGATCTTATGGGAAATCCATACCCTCGACATACGCGTGTATATATCGCATGGGCTCGACTCATGGTGGTTTAAGTACGAGCACGAGGATAGGACGATTATTGACATTTTAATGACAGTTATGAATTATTAGTCGGCATCGAGGACGCTGTTTCTACGGAATTAAAAAAAAATTGTCCTTTTTGTGAAAAAAATAACATTCTTTGTAAAAATTTATATTTTCGACAATCAGACGATTTTTAAATAAAAAAAAATAATTCTAGAAGCGTTTTTGTCATACGAGGGTAATGGAAAATATGCGAATATCCCGTTTGAGAGAAGCCTCGGCTCTTCGTGATTTCTAATCGCTCCGTGCGCAAGATTCCGTTCCATCCGTTGTCAGTATAGAGAGGGAGAGAGAGAGAGAGAGAGATTCACGCGGGCATCGAGCGAGGCCATACATGCCACCGCTATCATCCATGAGAGGGATTTCTCTATACGTTCGCATGGAATGGCTATGGACATATCGGTCTCTAAACAGCAGCAGCTATAGTGCATCTCTCTTGGCTCTGATTCTCCGTATATATCTATAGTGTAATTGCATATCGGCCTAAGGGGGTCAACGCGATTTTCTATGGTCCACCTTTGCGAGAAAATCCTGGACCTATGTTTTATGCCCTCGGAAAACTCACCGGCCGTTCGGATAATCGCGATAAGACAAATAATAGAGAGAGAGAGAGCAGTAAAGATAAAAACAAATTATTTCGAATTATCAAATAAAATGTTGAATAATTCATTTTTTTTATTATTTGCGCGTTAAATTATGAAATATCATTAATCACGATATTCAATAAATGATTTTTTGTGATGCGATGAAAATGAATAAATGATATGCGTAAATTTATAAATCGTGCAATTTTGAATATTCAATCGGAACGATTTAACCGAATGGTCCATAATTTTTCAATATTCAATGATTAGGACATCCACCTTCGCACCGATGAGCACGGACGGAAGTGAATATAGTGGATAAATACGTAGCCGCCCGTAGACGGAGGGCGAAGATGGGAACGCGTGCTCGTAAACGAGAGAGAAAGAGAACGAGAAAACGTGAGGATAGGGCGAAGCGAACTGCGAGAGAGCGGGTGAGGGGAGAAGTATGAGAGGAAGAGCGAGACACGTTGGAAAAATATAACCTGTTGGACCGCGAAAGAGGCGAGTGCCGCGAGTGCGACGAGGAGATTTTGTATGAGAGACGAGAGAACGAGAGGAGAGAACGGCGCGAAAGGGGAAGGAAAAGAGACGAGTGGCGAAACAGAGAGAGAGAGAGAGAGAGAGAGAAAGAGGGAGAGAAAGAAGAGGGAGCGAGAGTAAAAAGGGATGGCGGAGATACGAAATAGCGGAAGAGCGAGAAAGCGAGGAGAATCGAGCGTGCACCGAGAGGGAAGTTGAGGAAGAGAGAGAGACACGACGAGATTACCCCGAGCCGCGAACGTCGACGCGGCGAACGCGCGCGCGTCGCCTATAAGGGGAAAGAACAGAGAAAGAGAGAGAAAGAGAAAGACCGTGAGCGAAAGAGAGAGAGAAGGACGGATGCAGACGTCCCGAACCTGCCTCAACTCTAACTCAACTTCCGCGGTTCAATTCTGATTTGATCGATTTAAACGGCCACCGCACACACGAAGCATCGGCCATTCCTTATAAAACGATCATATATACATCTGTATATATATATCTATATGTAATATACTTGCATAAATATGTATATGATCAATTTTAGTTGTAACAAAATAGATCATGGAAAATAGTCTACACTTCCGGTTTAATCAAGTTCGATTTTATTTCGTTGATTTTTGTTTCTATTAAGATACAAAAAATCGAGAGAAAATATTGTTATCGTGGTTCCAACCCCCTCCAACACAGAGTCGATTTCAACCGAGTAATTGGAGTTGCCAATCTTTTTCTCTCTTTTTTTTGTACATTCCTCGTTTTTATTCATTTTTCCCCACCCCGCGATATGTTTTTTATTTTACTTTTTTTTCGGCGCGTTTTCATCATCAATTCCGACGGTGTGTGTTTAAAAATGAATGTTGGCAATCTTTGCCCATTTGGCCGCAAAGTGCGTATTCGTTAATCCTCTCCGATCTATACATATTTTTTACACCCATCGTTTGAGCCACGAGCTTTTTTTTGTTTTGCTTCGACCCCTCCTTCCCCCCACCGTCCTTTTGAGTATGATGTTACGCAATTTATTTATCCACACAGACGCCAAATATATATATATGTATATATGTGTGACTTTAACCCTGTTGCTTTATTTTGTAACACAGTCGCCGTTTCCGATAGCGGAATAGAGAGTGGTTCAATTTGTTTCATTTTTTTTATCCTTCTTTTTTTCATGTCCATTCATCCCTTTTTTACACCCTCGCACCCTATTGCGTATGTGTATACGTTTCACTTTTTTTTATTCTTTTTTTTTCACGACCAGCAAAATCGTCCGTTGTGCCAGACTGAAAGTGACGGGGAGTTAAAAAAAAATGGAATAAAAATCCAACAACCGCGCGACCCACGACTACTATACCGGGGCGTTCGATGTATAACCGTGGGATAGAATGAACAAAAAAAAAAGAAGAACCCTCTCGGGCATGTGCTCCTGTGGGGCGGCGGGGGGGGCGATTGCGCGGGTGAAGAGAGAGGGAGAAAAAAATAGGGTCGACAGCGGCGCAGCACGTGGTAACGATAACGGGCCAACGGCCGTATCGATATACATATACAATATATACATATATATATATTTACATAGAAATATATTTTTCACCGCAGTGCAATATAGTGGTAATATCTTCAAAAAAAAAACGCAAAATCAAAAAATCCCTGAAAATAACCTCGCACGCACTCAAAAAAATCAAAAAGATCGGTTCATAAAAATGTGTTAAGAAAAAAAAAATTTGTATATATACGCAATATCGTAAAATCGATAAAGGTGACATTGAAAACATACAAAAATGGAGAAAGATGGAATCGGTTGATGAAAAAACAAAAACGTGTTAAACAAATTAGAAAGAGGACTCACTTTGTGATGCTGCATGATCGCAGTCGCCTTCCGCTTAGCAGACATATTAGCTCGTACCTTTGGTCCCTCGTCGAAAATCGTCCGCCTTCCCTCGATTCTCGTCCCTCTTCACACGTCGAGCGCTCGAACTCGTTCTCGTTCTTTTTCCCGCGGACTCGTCACTTATCGTGTGCTCACGATTTGTGGCACTCGCGGAAAAAGACAAAAGTTTGTTGCGGAAAGAGCGAACGGTGAGTACGAATAGATCGAAATTCGATATATTTGTTCGAGTTATAGATTCGATGGGGAGGGGGGATGACGGGGGTTGCGGATTCCCTCGGTTGGCAGTGAAGGGCGAAGGGAGGGGGGAAACGGATGACAGCGGGATGTACGGAGTTTCCGGGCTTAACACATGGTGCAATGGCGATAACGAGAGAGAGACTCTACCTCGGTTCGGTCTTCCGAGGTCGCGATATATTTATATGTCTATATATACATACATATATATATATATATATAGTGAAGGATTGTTCTATATCGCAGAATAGTTGAATCCGCGGCACGTCGTCGTACAAAGTTTCTCAGATTCCTCCGAGCACGAGCATTCGGTGGTTTTGCTCTCTCTCTCTCTCTCTCTCTTTCCCACACACTCGTATGCACACACACACACACACAGGCCCGCACTGACTTCCGGTTCACGCTCTGTCCCACTTCCGTTCTCCGGCGACGCGACTCTAATACGTCTACCACCGGACAAACTTCGACGTACCCCACCAATACGCGCGGAATTTTTTTTTGGCGAAATTTCTTTTTTTTTATCTTGTTGTTGTTGTTGTTGTTTTATTTGTTGCAAATAATTTCAGTGTTTGCGCAAGGAGAAAATTTTATCACATTTTTTATCATAAAAAATGGATTTCAGTTCGTATACGGGGAATTTCGCTTTCTGTAATTTATGGCGCGGAAGCGGCGTTGCACTTTCGCCGATAGAATTTCGCTATTTTTCGCACCTGTCACTACGTCGATCAATCAGAAATCGTAGTAACGACGATCGGAATTAAAAAAAAAAAAAACGAAGATCGTGTCCCCTTGATGCGGCGCGTTCTTTAAACTGGCACATGCACGGGCGCGTACGCGGCCAGTGGGTGGAGGGAGGGGGGATAATGCCGGTACTAGTAGGGAGGTCAAAGATCAAGGTAGATCATCGCCACAGGTTATAAAATGTTTTTTTAATATGTCGCCGATATTGGCGTACGTACGTATGGAAATTATTGCGAAATTTTCTATCCGCGCAATTGTTTCGAACGATATTATCACCGATACACCGTGAAAACAAATGTCACTCGCCAACTTTTACAACCAGAATTCACGTTTGTCTCGTTGGCAAAAATTGTTTCGTTTTTTTCTCTTTTTGTCTTTTTTTTCACCCGTCAAAAGCCGTCGATTCACGAGCCGCCACTTGTCAAAGTTCGTTCGCGACGCGATATTTGGTCGCGGGGCGCAAGCGCGCGAGATTTAAAAAAAATCGTGAAAACGATCGAAGAAAGGGAATCGAGTAATGAAAAAATAATAATATTACAACGAGTCGCGCACTATTGCAAGTTCGCGATAAATTTTCGCGAACCCGCTCGAGCGGACGGATCGGGAGATCTTCGGACGATTTTCAAAAAACGGCGATGAGGATTTCGACGCGAGTCAGTTCGTGAAGTTCGCAACGATTTTTTGATATATCAGGATATATCGATACACGTAAATCGATATATCGTGCAATGAAAAGAATTTATTACGATTATCGGAAAGAAAATGTATTATTTCGTGTGTAATAACGTCGGTATATTTGCAGCGCACAGTAAACGAGGTTCTGCTCCGCCGTACTAATAGCAGAGTTACCTCGTAACACGAGCGCTCACGGCGAACTGGCAACTGGCGACGAGGAGGCGCTCGTCTCCCCTCCATGCGTCCACCCACTCTTCTACTCCCTACCACTACCGATCTCTCTCACTCACTCTCTCTCTCTCTCTCTCTCTCTCTTTCTCGCTCCTACTCGACGCGTATATACCACTATGTTCCACTTCCCCTCCCGATCTCCGCACCGCCGTAGTGTCCTGTACCTCTGCACCCCTCTGTCCCCAAACCAAACCCAACACTCCCCACCGATAGTCGGGCAAAGGGAGCGAGAGAGAGAGCGACGTATAGTGGAGGAGTGTGAGTGAGATAGGTTGAAAGGTAGGGTCTGTCACCGTCAGAACGCTACGAGGCGGAGGGGTCGTGCGGAGGGTGAGTTAACCCAACGTTGGAACGACACTGAAGGGAGAAGGTATCCGTGGGGTGGACGGGCGAGCGAGCGAGTGAGCGAGAGTGAGAGAGAGAACGAGGGGGATACGAACCGAACGAATGAAACGAGAACGAGAGAGACGGGAAATGTGAAAAGGGACCGCTCGCAAAGTGGAGTGTTGGTGCGAGTAAGGATGACGAAGTTACACACTGAGGTTATATATATATATATGTGTATGCGCATATGTGTGTGTGTGTGTGTGTGTGTGTGTGTGCGATGCTTGTAGTAGTAAGAGCGTTGAGAGATACGAGAGAAAGAGCCACAGAGAGCGCCCACTACGACCGAGAGGACGAGGGACAGAAAAGGGGGTGAAAGGAGAAGGGGCACCTTTTGGTACTAGTATAGGTACGTATCTATATATATGTACGTATGCATATACATACGGTTGAACCTGCATACTGTAGTATGTCCGCGTTAGAACCTCGCGAAGGGGCAAGGGGCGCCTGGCCCACACTCATCGGCCAAAGGGGCTTACATACAGCGTGCCAGCTCAACCTCTCGCTCTTTCACCGGTAACACACCAACACACGCACATTGATGCGTACGTAGGTGTAGGTGGACGACGTCGAGTCCGAGAGCCCGTGTACGTGTAAGCTCGCAAGAGAATTAGGCTTGCACTAGGAGAGGTACGCAACGGCGAGAACGATGAGAAGCACGGAGGGAGCTTCTCTCGCGCTTCCTCCAACTCACAAGTTTCTGAATCTGTATCGTTTCCACTACGGTATATTTCTGGTATTATATGGCAAGTCCGCATAGGAGACGTAAAGTAGAACGATTTTGGATTGACGTAACCACGTCAGGTTGAATTCGCGAAACCTTCAAAAAAGCACAATGGAAAATAGCTTTTTGTGTATTTTCTTTCGTTTTTTTAACGCATTCGCCTTTGCGTTTCGATTTTATTTGTACGTGATTCATTTCGCGGAAGAGGGAGGATTCAACGATCGAAAAACAGTGCGACGACGTTACTAATTGGTTCAATCGTGGAAAACGAATGAATGGTTTTACGGGGACAAAGGGGGTAGAGCCGCTGCGAAAATCGGCAGGATACAATGAATTACATAACAGCGACCGCACTCGCGGGCACGGCGAAAGGGGTGGTTGAATGAAATATGTTACGTAATTCGGTAATGGACCGCGAACGGGCGTACAGAGCGAACCGGTGAGAGAACCAGGATTCTGCGATTGGCGGGAGAGATCCTCCCTCCCGCTCTCTCTCTCTCTCTCTCTCTCTATCACTCCTACCTCTGTTTTCCCGGATCTAGGAACAATGGACCAGTGGAAACAATCGCGAATGTTGTACGATGGCTAAGCGATAATTTGGATAACCTACCAAATACTGTTTTTTTTCGAAACACTCTCAACCCTACAAAAAATGTAGTCACCATCTTGATCCTAGAACAAATTTTCATCAATAAATTAATATAAAAAAATATAATGATTTATTCCATCGTAAAGTTTTTGCGAATTTTCCGTGTTTTTGGAGTTAAACGTTGGCTTACGTCATATGTCCACCCCTAAATCCCACCCCCCTGATTGAACATAACAAAAGGGCGAATTAATTCGTCCATTCGAGAAGTCGTGAGAACGATAAACTACCGGTGGGAAACAAAATCGCGTGAGTCGAGGAAAGAAACGAGAAATACGGGAATTCTCCGATAGTATAACCGCGACGGGGAATTATTTTCACCCTCCCAGCACCACCCCGCGGCTTTCGCGAGACTCCGGTCTGTGTGTTCGCGCCGACCTTATCGCACTCGCGACTTAACGCGACAACGATCTGAGCAACAGTTTGCTACCGCGTGCTTTCTCTCTCGTATATATGCGCGTTTTAATCTATATGTATATAGATCTATATATAGAACGCTATATATATATGTATATAGAACGTATGTACAGCTGCGTTGTGTATAAGAAACGACGATTAAAAAATAGCAATAGCCCTGTCATTAGACCCACGTGCAGGGATAAAAGTGCAAAATGGGGTAGGTACTCATTGTCACCCCGTCATAAAAATAATCAAAGAGAAGTCGTTATAATTCACTCGGATAAAAAAAATTTCATTTCATTAGAAAACTGCTATTATCATTGGTAAACAAAACGGAAAACTCATTTTCTTTCTCGAACGATGATAAAACTTTATAATAATATTTGAAATCAAAAACATTATATTCCGTACGTTATTTGAAGTGTCATTGAAACGCCCTTTTACTCGATCAGAGGGCACACAATGAAAAAATGAAAAGAAATACCCGAACATCGTACGATATTACTCTCTGACGAATACCAAGTGTATGTCATCTCTGGCTGCTGGAACAAAGCCCGCTGTTCCTAGTCCTCTCTCTCTCTCACTCTATCTTTTTCCCGGCGCATTAGAAAACCCCTGGGCTTTTCCGAAGGCTCTTTCCTATATATACCGTATCTCTCACCCCTCTCGTTTCTTCTATCTGCTCTGCCTGGGCGGTGGTGCGTCGTTTCGACCTCCCCTACCCTTTGCCCGTTTGCAACCCCCTACCCCCTCCATCCTCTTCCCTTACAGTATATACGGATCTCTCCGCATCACCGTGACACCGGAGCTCTTCTTCTACTCCAAGCCCCTTCCCCCGTTCCCATCTCACCAACTCATCCCAGCCCCACACCGCACCTCGCTCCTTTAACCCCCTGACTTGCACCCCCCGCCTCCCTCTGTCCTTCTCCTCGCCTCACCGTAGTTCTATGTTTCTCTCGTATCGTTCCACACGGAACACCAGCATAGCGCTCGGCATAAACCTCCCCCTGCTGCTGCCATGTGCCACCTCTCTCGCTTCACCCCCCATCTCTCTCCGCTCCTCTGCCACTCGCTCTCACTGACGTTCACAAAAAAAAGCCAAGTCCAGTGCGGGCGAAAAGAGGAGGGGGCGATGGGGAGGGTTGTTCTCTCCCTTTAGTCTCCTTTCACCCTCTCTCGCCCCCTCCCATCGTTCTCTCATCCGAGTTTCTCTGATGCCAAGAGAGCTTCTACTCTCTCTCGCTTTCGCCTTACTCACCCCCCCCCCTCCCGCCTGCCCGACCGCCCCATCTCCTCGCCATCCCGTCTTTTCCACAACCCTCTGTGTGCTGGTCGTCTCTCGTCGTCTCATCGCGATGAGGAGCTCCATAGACCCCCCTATATACCTTTACCCGAGACCGTTCCTTCGTTCCCCCTGGCTCTGGTTTCCTCGGCACACAGTGAAGCTCAACCTATTCGTTATTCCGGTCTATCGAATGAAACGTTACAAATAATACGAAATAAAACATTATTTGACACGAGAATTTCATTCGCGTTGTGTTGTTGAAAAACAACAAAAGCAAAAAGATAATAATAAATGTCTATACGTTGAGAAAAAAAAAAGTTTGTGGTATAAGAGAAACTTTGATATCCAAAAGCAATCGTTCTAGTTTGATACACACACACACTTATATATATATATATATCAATACCACATGGCCTTTGAACTTGGTAGAAAGTAAATGATGGTTCAATCCCAGAAATACCATCACGCCAATGAGCTCTCCGTATTCACAATCGCGAATATCGTAGTACCGAGTTGGTTGTTGTTGTTGTTTCTTTTCCAAAGACCCACCTCCGCACATACGCGATACCTGTATCACTTGTAAGTGCACTCATGTGCCACACACCGCGTGGAGGGGTGGGGGAAGAACTACCCATCGAGGCGTTTTTCCAGCTCGTAAAAATGAATAACGCATCATTAAATCATCGTCACTGCCAGCGGTATAAGCCCAACGTGAGCACATCTCCGGGTCTGCAAATGCAATTCATCAGGTCTTCCCATGACGCACCTACCACTCCCTCCTCCCTCTCACTCTCTCTCTCTCTCTCGTCTGCAAGGGCTAGAGATCATCGTCTATGGTTCGCTTCTAAACATGCATTTTATATCTATATATGTAGTTTCACTGTGCCTGAATACAGGTTGCACACGACCAGCGTTCTTCTCTTTCTCTCGGTTTCCTCTCCTCTGTGCAACCGACCTACCAAGAATATCCTACAGACTCTACATATATAGTACAGTAAGACTCGAACGTAGAGATCACGTTTTCTCTCACAGCTTACACCCTTCCTGTCCTTTCTACGACGAATTGGCGCTAAGTCCCTTCCCTTTGTCATTTCCTAATAAACCCGCCGTTTCCTTCCATACCCCCTCCCTACCCTCGACCACCCAGTCCCTTTGTTCCACCGGCCTTTTCGCTTAATCTTTTATACGTCCGAGACAAAAACCCTCGAGCTTCGTAAATCCACCGAAACGACCATCGAACAAACTCCACGAACCGAAAATGACTTCATCAAGATATCGGACAAATAAACAAGAGTTCTTACTCATCCATTTTTATCATCCCCTCGTACCATCGATACTCGAATTATCGGTATATCGATAAACATCAATTTAGTTAACGAACGATTGTTTTTTGAATTTACAAATAAAAATCGTAAATTGAAATAATTGTGATGATAATAATAACAATAACGACGTTAATAAAATCACGATGAATTCAATATGAATGAAATATGTTGGGATAAAAAAAAAATTAAAGATAAAGAAATTATTTTACACATTTTTGTACACGAGGGTAGAGAGACCTCTCTCCAATGGTCTCCGCGCTCATTCTCGTGGCTCTGTTGTATATTTTTCGCAGTTAAAAAAGATGACTCTCTCTTTCTCTATCTCGCTCTCTTCGTGCCCTTGCCTCCTAGCACACACATGGTGGCCACGTTGCCACCTCCTCTTTCTCTCTTCTTCGCTCCTCTCGTGGTACCTCAACGTCTAATGCATTCCCATCGCTGCTGGCATTAGCCAGCACAACGAAGCTTAGCCACAAGACAGGAGGTAACAGAGATAGGGAGAGGAACACACGGAGAGAGAAAGAGAGAGAAAGAGAGTGAGAAAGAGAGGATGATGTAAAAATGAAGAGAAGAATGCAAAAGGCATCACCATCACCACCACGAGAAAAGAGACGAAACTTTTCCACCGCAACGTTGTCCCTCTACTGTTGAGTTTAGCTTTTGCCTCGCACCACGTGCAAAGAACTTATACCACGTCAAGGATATATATATTTATGTTTGTATGTACGCAGCCTTACTCCCCCTTGGCAATAGTGGCCTCGGGGGCGGTTGCAGTATAGACCTCTCGGTATAGCTCGTAACATAAAACGATATAGAAATTCCCCATCTCTCGTCTCAACCACCGCTGGCTCTCTCTAGCGGCGATCGGCACGAACGAGGAGGTCACTCCACGGGTTAGACGCCGAGAAACGTGCGATTCTTTCATTTTTCTTCCTTTCTATTCCTTCCCTCCCGCCCCGTTTTCCCTCACCGCCCTCCCTCCCTCCCTCCCTCGACCGATCTCACCGTGATTTTTAATCTCTCCCTTGGCTGAACTTAGATGAACTTTCATTTCTCGTATAGCGAATACATTTACCAAAGTGTCAAAAGTAATTTTGTTCCAGCAAGGATTGCTGTTTGATGAATAAAAGGGTCGGAAGGGCAAGAATCACATTTTTCAATGTTTCCTTTGATAAATCGATGGAAATTCAATCGATAACAGAGATTTGGTGCGATAGATTGCACTTACCCAAATAAAAAATTAATATAAAAAAAAACCCAAAATAAATTTTCAACGAGACACTAAATTTTGTAAGCAATTATTTCAAGAAAGAAGATTGGGCAGTTTCGGTCGAGAGTCGAACGTTACGGATAAAATATAAATTATCCGGAGTATATGGGGAGGGGGGCCGTGGCGTATCAGGGATTCCGACGTCGATTACAGAAGTACGTACTTCCGGATACGCTCCCGTTTAATTAACCATCGCGAGCTGATTGGGCCCGTTTGAAGGAGGAAGGGGCAACCTGGAAAATAGTTCCTATTCACCGAGAATTCACAGAGGATCGTCGAAGCTCGAACCTCTGCTCATACACACACACACACACACACATATATATATATATATATATATATATATCGAATCGTTGGTACGAAGATACGCGCATTTCCTTTGGTAAGCGGTCCGAATTTTCTTCCCCGTCCCATGTCCCCGAGAGATTCAAAGTTCTCGTCCGTACACGACGATCGTCAACGGTTTGCCTCGGTATTTGTCGCGTCAAGGCTAATTTGACGCATCGACGAGTCTCTCTTCGACAGAGTAGCCGACCGATTATACATTGGCGAATAAGCAAAGTGGTGACGGACCCGATGTGCGTGAGCCTTAGAATCGCAAACTCGACGAAGGACGTGAATGAGAGATACTAACTAATGCGCATCGACTCCGCTCGGTGGAGAGTCTCGAGAAGATCACGCGTAATACATAAGACCCAACGTAGCTGGATCGGTCCGGATCGATCTCGCGGTATCGACGTATTACACGAGTTATCTCGTTTCACGTCGGCTTTCGCTTTCGACTCGAGTCTAGGCTCGTCGTAACGGACGACGCAACGACGATGTTTTTCGAATTAAATCGATAACTTTGTGATTATATAAATATTTCTAATTAATTCTAATTTTGATATATTTTTGTGTTTTGATATGTAAAAGATTATATATATATATATATGTGTGTGATAGGATTCACTCCAACGTTCCTCTGGTAACGTCCACTAACTCTGTTTCGCTGTAAGCAGAGTGGGTCCGTACGTTAGGAGGTAGATACACACGCTCTCCGAGTGTGTGTACAGTCCATGTACCATCCACCGGGCATACTCTAGCCTCGAGCTATATACCCCATGACGAACTCTCTCTCTCTAGTCGAGTATATATACTCTCCGGTTCTTCTAGCCTCTCTATGTGTGCGACAAGCTCACCCTTTGTCGAGAACGCCTCGCATCTCCACCCCAACCCCTCCACCTCCGCCTCCTCCTCCTCTTTGCGAAACTTGTACTTTCCTCTCAGGATAGCGGGAGCCCCCTGTACGAGTGCAGTTCCTCTTCACCCCTGCGTTTCGCTCGTTCGAGCGAGTACACACTGTATCGTATTCTCTTTCTCTCTCGCGCAGTCTCTTTCTCCCTGCCCTTTTCTCTCTCTCCCTCACTCACTCTCCCTCTCTCTCTGTCTCTCTCTAACACACATAACCTCTCACTCTTTCTCCGAGAGAACTGTAACTATATTCTTCTCTTCTCTCTGCCCACTCGTACGGCGATAGCGTCGACTCTCACGAGAGCGTAGCACACAAACCCGTGCACACGGACGCACAAGGGACCCTCATTGTGATACGGCGCATTTTCTTTTTCTAATTTTTTACTTCTTCGGCCTCTGAATTTTTACTTTGCTTTTTTCTTCTCTTCAACGAATGAAAAAGTATTCTTCTGTTTTTTTCTAGATTCTACGAAAGAATCAACCGCGTAAGAATAATGTTTTTTTTTCCAGTCGCACCTTCGATCAACGGTTTATCGTTGATTCCCTGAGCTACGATATATAATTGCAATGTTGAAAATTTGGAATTACAAAAGTAGAGTAGAGACGCGTATTTTGCGAATATGTATGCGGTGTAACGAGAGAAGTTTTCATATTACCGACGTACAGTTCTGCCGCGATAGAAGCGCGCAAGCCAGAGAGGAGCACGAGCGAGAGGCGAACCCAGTGTCGGTGTGTACATGTGCGCGTTCACATTGCAGCACATCTCGTCGGGGATTCGCGAGTACGGTCCAGGTCACGCACCGTTGCCAGCGCGATAAAACCAATCACCAAAATAACCGCAGACCACCTCAGCCAGCTTCCCGTCATGGACAGCACGTGGCCTCGGCTATATTCCGTGTGCCGCACACGGCGTACCACACCAGGGCACACCCACGTATCCAACGAGGGAACTGCGAGCCGAGTTGATACGCGTACCATGAATATACACGCTACATGCCGCAAACACATGCGTATATACGTATATACGTACGTGTGGAGTGCGATAATACGCATATCCCCACTCATAGGGTGTTTAAAAAGTTCATGCCCACATCGTACCGGATCTTCGTCAAGAAAAACCGCAGTGAACGAACAATCGAGGAATTCTTTTGTATTTTTTCTTTATTTCTATTTTTTATTTGTCTGTGGCAAGGAAGGCAAGGAATTATTGCATATAGTTTGTTATCTCGTTAGTTTTATTGTTAATAATAAATAAATTATCATTGATTTTTGCGAAAATCGAAATTTGTAATTGACTTTATTTTGGAACTAGTAAATTTTATTCGGACGATAGGAAGCGCGCCGTTGATATGAGGGTCGTGAGCAAGAGCTCTCGGAAACCCTCGCGCAATAGTGGGACAATGGTAATTAGAGACCGCCGGAGATGATTGTCTAGTGCCCTGACCATCGAGATATTCGCGCGGTAACGGCGGTCACCCGAAGCACAAATCCGGAGCGCGAGCCCCGATATCGGTGGCTTGCTGTTCCGTACTGTGGAATTAAGGTCGAAGGTCACGCCCGTCGAGGGTGAGATTGTGCGATTGGAAATTTCGTACTCGGTGTACGGCACGCTGTAGGTACTACCGTGCGTCGATCGAATATAGAAACGTATATTCACGTATATTCTCAAGGCTATCGACGTTACGGAAATATAGAAAACGAATGGAATTCGTCGTGTCGCCTTTTTCCACGATGTTTTGCACAATTCCTCCGACGTACGCAACGTTTAAACATAATAGCGGCGACGGCCGCGCCGTGGCAGCACCTGCCGGGAATCCAGCGCAACACTTAACGCGACCGGCCAGCGCTACTGCGCACACACACGTGCGTGCGCGTGTATGCACTTGTACATGCGCATGCACGTACGCGTGTAAAGAAATAAAAAACGCCATTCATTTTAAAATACCCAAAAATTATTTTAACCCGTGTGCGACCATCGCGTTTTTTGAGTACGTGCCGAATGGACGGTCGTCGATGAGCCTGTCGATGAATTAGCGACTAATAAACACTCTTATCTTTCCGAGATGATCCTCGTGGCGGCGGCGTCGACACTAACCAAGTGATACACGAATGCTAATTGAGCGAAAGGTCGCTTGGCACAACACCACGGACGAATTTGCTACGCGGAATACTTTTTTCAGCTTGTTTTTTATGCCCCGTCGAGTCTCTTTTAGGATGTAAAGCAGACTTAAAGAGTCGCGGGCCATTCTCGACTGTGACAATTTATATTTGTCCCCATAGCGTGTCCCGAGCACCTCTCTCCTTGCCCATTCTCCTTTTCTCTTCGTCGCGCCTCTCGCACGTCGCGTTTATCGTCTTCTCATACACGAACAACAGACACACAAACACACGTATATGAACACACACATTGGAAGATAAATGAAGAGAAAAAGAAGTGGTACGTAGCAGCGGCTAAAAAAGAAAGAAATTGTCGGGGGGAGCGGTAGAGCGGCGTTGCTCGTATACGTACTCACCCCGGCGAACCTAATGGCTTGCATAAACTCGCCCTAAAATCTTAAAATAGTCCCGTACAATTTATACATCCTGTTCTTACACCTTCCCTGTGAATTCGTTTGTATACCTATGTATACGTTGGTATGGAAGAATGTTTAGCGGGCTGGCTGCACCCGTTATTAAGGATGTTTCGTTTTTCGATATTTAAAATCATTTCGAAAAGAATTTTTATGAAAATTCGTCGGAAAAGGTCATCGTCTATGTCAAATTTATTTTTCGATAATTATTTGTTTATTCGATTAATCATTTTTGTTCATTCGCGTATTTTACGAGAACTGTCACTTTCGAGTTTTGAAAAAATAACGAGACTACCTTTTCATGCCCACTTCCGGTCAGTGGAGGAAACACGTGGCGTACAGTGTAAATGATTTTACAATGTTTTCCATGACTCATTCGTGAGGATGGAGAACATGGGACTAGAGTCATTGAGGTATCATTGTTCTTTAAAAAGATTTATGTCGCGGACGTTCGGATTGTACCTGAGAGCTGTGAACTTGTCTGCTGAGACGAGAAAAGATGGCGGTGCGATATCGTAGCGATAAGAGGATGGATGAGTGACGCGAAGATGGAAAGCTTTTGTGGTCATGACGAAAATACGATTCCGATAACGAGAGAGAGAGAGAGAGAGAGAGAGAGAGAGAGAAATGGAAGAGAATGTCTTGGATAGGTCAAACCGCTTATGAACTCGAGCATGAATAATATAATAGTATCTACGTCGGTTGATTGTAAGTGAGAGAATGGAGCGGGGGGGGGGGGTAAATGCGGTATATATATATAAGGAAGAAAAGGGGTTCGAAGTGGCTAATGAGGAGAATTCATTCGATCGCGAGATAAAACTCGACGAAAAGTCGTATCGTAGCTGCGTTGACCTAATCGAATGATCTACGTTGGAACTTTCTCGTTGACTTCCGAAATGGTAATTTTTGTCATTGAATAAAAAAAAACATTAAACATTTCTTCTTCTTTCGTTCGAGGATCGAAAAATTCAGGAGATAAAATTCCGCAAATTCTGTTCATCGAAAATGTCGTTCACGGAAAATATTTCGAACAAAGGGGGAATGTACATCGTCGAGAAACTTTTCTTAGAAAAAGTCTTTTGGGACTCTCGCACTTCCTGTTCTATCCTCGTGTGTCCAACCCTATCGTACGCTTTTCCCACAGCTTTGTTTATTTTTCCTCGTTTTCTCGTGGACGATGATGGTGGTATGCGACAGTCCTCGGAGCTCGCTCCACACACCGATTGAGCTTACAATTTGTAGTTAGGAATGTCGTGGAGCCCGCAATTGGTTGGGTATAAAACCAACCGACGAAAAATCCTCCTACCCACCACTCTCTATCTCTTCCTCTCTCTTTTTCCTTTCCTTTTTATTCCTCTCGTTTCGTACAGCTTCTCCTATCCTGCTGTTCCATTCACCGTCCCTCCGTCTTATCTGCTCGCTTTTCCACGAAAACCCTTCGCTTCCAAGGAGCTTCTCACTCTCCAGCCCGTCGTGTCCTCCCTCTTCCCCCACCACCCCCATACCCTTCAATGATAATCCAGTCACGAAGGCCCCATTTCCACTCCTCGTTCGAAAGTCTCGTGCAAACCACCCCAGACCCACGTCCTCCTATCCTCTTCCTCAACCACCTTCTTCTTCGTCCCTCTTCTACATCTCCTCCTCGTTTCTTTCTCCCTTTCCTTCGTCCTCGTCACCAGCAGTGCCAGTTGAAGCTAGTGCCCGTTCTCTACTCGTTCACCACCGCGCGTTTCGTTCTCGTAAAATAATTTTCAAGCAAGGTTACTCGCTCCCTCGTTTTCTTTCCCCCTTCTTTCTCGTTGTTACCCCCGCCCCCCCCGCCCATCACCCTCCGTTCTCACTTTGTCGAGTCGTTCGAACGCACGTACCCTCCGTCTCATTGAGAGAGGGTTGTTTTTCTCGAAGATTGTTTATTCTTTCAGGCCCCTGCCTGTTACCACCCCTCGCCCCAATTGTAGCCGAGCCAACCCCTTCGTTTTCCGTACTTAGAACTTCTATTTCACTACTCTTTCGCCTCGAGCCTGACGGCAGCGGGGAGTCCCGCTTCGCTCGAACGGATCGACCTTGTCGAGGGTTTGTACGCTCACGAAGATAAGGGAAACGTAACTTTTTCACGTCGAGTTTTTACCAGCTGCAATAACATTCTCTCGTCGATTATTTACAGTATTATTATGTACTTCAACAATTCATTGATATTTATCGATGTATGTAAATGTAGAACGTTCTCCAAGGAAAATTGAAAAAAAAATTGCCAATATTTGTTGGTAAAAATAGTACTGTGAAAAATTGATTCGAAGAAAGCGTACGTCAAATTTGAGACTAATCGGCTACTCACGAGCATTGCGGAAGTAGCGAGTCAACCTTCGTCCTTCGTGCAAATACTTTGACCATGTCCAGATTCACCTGAAAACAAACGTAGGCATTGTAAAATCGATCAGAACCAAAAATTCACCGCAAGAGGCAGCATTCTATAGCGGGACACCACAAAACGAACCGAGAACCACCACCGCACTGTGTGCGGCTCGGCCGCACGGCAAAAGTACTTCAGCCAGAATTACGTTCATACGATATTGCGAGTGACGCTGTTACGGCTGTTCTCTCATGGCGTAGATAATACTCTTTCTCTCTCTCTCTCTCTCTCTGTCGCGCTCTGTCTCTCTCTCTATCTCTATAGCTATAAACTGGATAAGCTGTATATATATTATATATATGTACAAAAATACACCATCGTCGAAGAGTGGGGAATCCGGGGGATATGAACGAGTTGAGCCACGGGCGATATTACATTCCCGTAAACCGAGAACCGTTGACCCCGTAGAGCCATACGACCTCCGTCTCTCTCACTCTCCACGTCCACCCCTCACATCCCGCCAGCCAGGCCCGCTCGTTTCCCTAATGAGGTGAAATTGGTAATTGCGAACTTGGTGCTCGCCACGGGTCCTACCTCGGTTAACATGCGTAATTCTCTATCAATTTTATCGTTTATATATACATATATATAAATACATATAATATATAAATAATTATCTAAATATATGTAGAAACACAGAGGAATTTACTCTCAAACGAAACACCGCCCTGTTGTCCCATCCTGTATCCTTATCGTACAAGCGTATATATACGCGTCGCAGAAGTAAGACCATCCACGCGAGACGGAAAAACAGTTTCTGGAAAGGATCTGGTCGAACAAAGAATATTTTTCGCCCGGTCAGAACGATATTGACACGCGTGCAAGTGACATTGCTCGGATATGCATATCTATATAGACATCCCTTGAGATAATCAGACGTTTCTAGAACGAGGACGCGGAGAAACGTGCTCCCTGTGGTTTCCTCACCCTCCCTAGTGAGCCGAGATTATACCGACGAATAAATATGATGCAGAAGTATGTACTTTCAGACGATGAAGCGGCCTTTTGCATTTCGAGGGTAAGTCTCAAAGCTTTCGTGCTCCGTACGACGGAAATGAACGTGCATGAAAAAAATATATATATGTCCGTATATATATATATATATATATTCATACACACATAGATATTTATGAAACAGTAACTATACGAGGGTAAAAGGGACACAGTATTTCGCCGAGGACTTGTCGGGGAACTTGGGCTGGCATGAAACCCTTCCTAGGGGGCAAGAAGAGAGGGTATGAAGTCTCGGAGAAATTAATATCGCGTGCTGTGGGATCGGAGAGAGAAAGAGAGAGGGAGAGAGAAAACCCTCCCGACGTAGCCGAGCGGTCGCTCTCTTGTCGAGACGGCCAACCTCGTCGTCGCCATCGTCCCTCTTTCTCGTGTCCTTTTACCTTCGACCCCAACGAAACCAACGTCCTTCGTCGTCCTGTTCCTCCCTACCCTCTTGCGCAACCGCTCTTTACCAACCCCCTCTGTCACTGTCTCTCCATTTCTGTGGCTATCTTCGTTCCTCCTGAAGCCCGAGCAAAACGAGAGACGCAAGAAGCAGCAAAAGCCTTCTAGCCGTGTACAGCGTATATGTATATATAAATATTCTCTCCCTCTCGACTATCTGCTTCAAGGCGAACCCTCCACCCCATCGTCACCGTCAGCGACGCGATTCGACCCCAAAGGACTAGACCGAGACTTTAGCGAAGATGGCTCTTGGACCACTCTTTTGCCTCACCGAAGACTCTCTCTCTCTCTCTCTCTCTCTCCTTTCTACACGTATAGAATATAAATATGTGTATACACATCTAGCTATAGATATTTGTCATCTCTGCTCTTCTTCCATGTTCGTATTTTTATATTTTGTTTTCTATCTCCCACCACCTGAACAAAAAAGCTACGAGAGCCTTGCGATAAACCTAACAGACATAAACAAAAGCTTAATGATAATGAAATAATTCGTGAGTTCAAACCGAGTTCGTTGGAAAACGAAAGAAGAATTAATTCAAAATGATTTTTCGAACGTAACACTGACCCTTTGTGGGTTAGACGCGCTGGTTCGTTAAATATAAATGCACCGCATCTCGCCCTGTTGTGCAAATGAGAGAATGGTCATCGCGCAACCGAAAGATCCCATGTCCCTTTGGACGGAATAGGTCGCGGTTGGGATATAACGGCCGAAAAGGAGGGAGACAGACAGTGTAAGGGAGAGAGTCTCGTAGAAATTAATATCTGCTCGCGGCGTCAGTTCGCGAGAGAGACGTACTACGTGTACACCCACACACCCATATATATATACGGCAAGAACTCTCCTCTCGGACACGTTCCTCTTTCCCGTGTCCTTCTACCTTCCGTCGTTTTCCACCCCATCCGCCCTAGAGCTGCTCTCGCTGCTTTTCCACCCACTCACTCACCCTCGTCTCATCCTCTCGTAGCTCCTCGCTTTTCCGAGTCTCTCTCACTATCTAGATATATATGTATGTATATATATGTAGCTCGAACCTCTCCCTGCAGAGAGCTTTCTCTGGCATAGCGTAGACCGCCCCGCAACTCTTCGCAACGAACCTTCTCTCTTCTCTCCCCCCTCCGCCCCGTTCCTTTCCACGACTGCTACATCCCTCGTTCCACCCTTCGAGCTCTATCTCACCCTCTCGCAGCGCCGATTCAAGCCCCAAAGGACTCCTGGACTCGGCGACGGCGAGTCGGCGAGGTGAAGGCGAAAGAGAGTATACCGGAGGCGACGAGGGTATAGACGGGAAGTTGGGTTTCATCTCGCGTGGTTCGGGCGACGATAGGCAAGAGAGAGAGAGAAAGAGAAAGAGAGATAGAGCGAGAAGAGGGAGTGGGTAGGAGGTTGGGAAAGGACGAGGAATATAACACAAGCACCGTAGAGAGAAGGACGATCGTAGAGAAACCGAGATAGAGAGGAATACAACCAGGGCGAGTAGAGGAGACGAGGGTCTGAGCGAGGGAAAAGTCTAGAGCACGGAAGAGAGGGTTCTGAGCAGCAGCAGCAGCAGCAGCAGCAGCAGCAGCAGTGGTAGCAGCAGCGGTAGCAGCATAGAGCCAGAGGGAGCAAAAGCACTGCTCCAGAGAAAACGGGAGCTGGCACAGTGAGGTGGAGAAAGAGAGAGGAAGAAGGGGGTAGGTAGAGCGGGTGGGTTGGTGGGTGGCGGGTGAGACTTTCGTAATATAGGATGGTCCGTGCGGTGAAACGGCTCTCCCGAGCCGACCTCCTTCGTCCTTCCACACATAAACACTCTCCTCTTGCTTCCTCCATCTACCTCTCGCTGTCTCTCTCTCTCTCTCTATTTCTCTCTCCCTCCGTATCCTCCTTTCTTGCTTCAGCAAACCCACAGTTTTCTCTCCCTCGCGCGGCCCTCTCTCACACACGTGCTCCTCACGCGAGCAAAAGCCCCACATTCACCGAGGCACGTATAAGGGTGCTTCTCTCTCAACCAAACCCACCCCAACCCCCTGCGCACAGTATCTCCCTCCGTGTCGCTATCTATAGCGCTATCGCCTCTCTCACCTACATATACACGTACGGGGGATGTGTCTCGGGTTAGAGATGCCACCGGAGCGCTTTTTTCTTCTCTCTTCTCTTCTTCTTCTTTTCTCTTCTCGACTCTACTGGGTCCAATGGTACGACAGAGAGAGAAGAGAGAAGGTGCGATACTCGCGAACCTCCAAGAGAGCTAGAAGTACGGAATAGAACGCTACGACTGCTCCGCCGTGAACACGATGACGATCCAACTCCCTTTTCGCGAGAAGATACGTAGGAGCGCTAACCCAAGCTGCCGGCGAGAAAAGAGAAGCACCTCTCGCCCAGAAAAGATACTTTTTTCCTATCTGCTGACTCCCGTGTACCCCCGCCTACGCCTCTCTGCACCAACCACCACTAACCATATATACGCTTTTTCGCCGACTCTCCGTGACTATCCACCCTCCGAACGACCGACACCGGAACGAGAGCGAAATTTTTTACTCCGAACGATTTGCACCATGGCTCACGTTTCCTTCGTCCCCCGCCCCCCTCGTATCCTTCCAAGATATTATTTTCCATCCTTAACCATAGAATAATCGACATTCCGTAAATGCACGCGTGAAATACGTAAAGGAGAAGTCGTAGGACGAATGGGCTCGAGTTGTGGGACACGCACTATCCGAAAATTAAATTTCGAATTCCCCCTTCGTGAGAGGGGGTTGAAACGTAGCGGGATCTATTTATCTGGCCAGATGCCCTCGCAGCCTCCGGCGATATTCCTCGACTACTTACTTACTGGCTATCTATATACATATATATATATATACACGCCCTGTACGTTCTATATATGTATATTTATGCCATCCACCATGCAACGAATCGCAAAGTAGAGCGTTTCGAAACGCTTCACGTGCCGGCTTGGTATGGATCTCGGCAGGCTTTTGCGCCGGGTCGCCGCGATCCTTTGTAATCTCGTTGAGGAAAGATCGCGCGGTCTGAGCGCGCGGACCTTACCACGAGAGCGAAAGAACGAGCTACGCCTGAGATCTTGAAAAGCCTAAGCCCGTATACTCACCAACGTATCGCGGCATATATATATATATATATATATATATACCGGCTGGTATAGCGGTGATCGCGGCGGGTGAGCCAGCTTGGGTGTTACTCGAGGACATATATACATGTATATATCGAAGCGGAAAGCAGTAGCACCCTCATCGCGGGTATAAATCACAATAGAAGCGGAAAGTGGCACGGAGAACTTCTCAAGCAGGGATATGTTCTTCGTGCTGTAGTCTTGCTCGTCCCTTTCGTCGTTCGTCGCTATCTCTCTCTCGCCCCCTCTCTCCCCAAGGACTATCACAAAGAGAAAGAAGAAGAAGAAGAAGAAGAAGAAGAAGAAGAAGAAGAAGAAGAAGAAGAAGAAGAAGAAGTAGAAGAACAGCTCACGTCACCCGGCGGAAGCCGCCGAGGTGGCGAAAGTGCTAACAGAGACGGAACATCGGGCTCAAGAGAAGCCGAGCGCTCGCTGGCGCGTCTCTAACGTCGAAGGAAACGTTTCACCAAGGATATCGTATATGCGAAACGAAGAGGTTGCCGTGGCGGTAGTGGAAGGAGGGGGCGGGGAGGGGGAGATCGACCAGTAGGATCGGGGAGCCGAGGCAAGGGTGTGCTCTTCCATGAAAAAAAGGGGAAAAAGACGCCATCTTGAACGTAGAGAAACGGATACAAATAGCTAGTGATGAGACTTTAAGTCACTTCTACTTTTGCGTTCTCGTGAAGGGAATTTGGGCTGAAAAAAATATGTTCGACCGTTGATACTCAAAGAAATCCAGTAAACCGAGATCTTAGATGGAAGAAGACAAAAATGTAACGTATACGTAGAAACAAAAATGGGTTGCATACAATTTTTCATCCCTTACCCTCCATTATCGTTGAGATGCGCGAGGTTGGGAGAGAATGCAAGCTAACGGATCTAATACACCGTAAGGCTGGGAGTCGCCATATATAAATGTATACTACCAAGGTTTCATTCAACGAGTATCTAGCCCGTGACACGATGCTGCAGGCTATTTTCTCGAGACGTTTCGAGGGTATTTGTGTGCACCAGAAAGCCGATGAAGAAGAGAAACGTATAGAATGTGTTTCAGCGCGGGGTTGGCTCGGAAGAAGGACGCGCCACTACGGTATATACGGACCACCGACTACGGGTTATACAAGGAGACCGAGAAAAGAGCGGGGTGGTTAGATACCAGCGATGCCGGGATAGGGACGGATGAAAATACCGAGCCACCCGCCTCCTACCCCCATACTTCTTTTATACCCGTAGAGCTGCTCCGGTCCTCCTTTGGTTCTTTCCTAGCTTGCTCGTCGCTGTTCTCCGACGGCCAAGCCCGAAGCTCGAATGTGCTTCTTCTTTCGTATCTAGTACGCTTCCTCTCTCCCTCTAGAATCCGCGTCCATCCTCCCTTCGGGCCTCACCCATCCTCGCCCACCCTTTTCGCTCCGACGACCCATCCTCCTGTCAGCGAACCCTCGGACCTTCCTTACTCTCCTTCAGCCTTTGCTCGCCCTCGAGCATCTCTCGTCTCCTCTGGCCCCCGAGTCTCTTAGGTTGGATTTTATCCGAACCCCTCTCTCTTGGCTCGCCATTCTGTTCTATCTCGCGATATATGCCCTCGCGCTCTCTCTCTCTTTCCCTCTCTCTCTCTCTCTCTCTCTCTCTCTCGCAGCCTCTCGCACTAGTCCGGCCGAGCGCTTTGCCTCTCGCACCCTCTTTCGTCCTCGAGCGGCTTCTCTACCATTTCCCTCATCCTCGCTACCCCCGTGGACTCGAGGTAGCGAAGAAAAAAAGTAAGAGAAGAAAAAAACCCTACCACCACCATCATCCTCTCTATCTCTCGCTCTCTACGCTGGACGGAGGTAATAGCGTCCGGGGGGTGGCTGCCCCGTGTGGGCGGTTGAACCGAACCAACCGACCGTTTTTCATCTATATATACCTCGCTCTTTCGCTCTACCTACACACTTGGGGGGATATATGCCTCGAAGGGTTATTTTTCAAGGTTTCGGGCCACGATTCTGCTCTCTTCGCGCTTCTTTGACGTCATCCCAGTTTTTATCCAAGGTATAATATATATGTATACACCTATCGATCGGATATATTAAAATTGTCCGAATACGAAGACTTTTCGTATACCGTAGGGTGGAAAAATCACGGTGCAACAAGATCCTATTCTTGATTTTCCATTATAAAGAAAATGGCTCGAGGCGTGCTCGAGTGAGTTGACACTATTATTTGGTCATCTATCAATCTCGCAACGGGTTCAAGGTTCAATGGGCCATCGCTTAACAATCTCTTTTCCTCAAGTCAATCTCGCGAGTACGAGAGGGAGAGCCACGCGATGATGAAAGAAACACGACCTATTCGAAATGAGATTTATCGGGATCGAGGGCTAGAGAGACTTGGAAGCCAAGCTCGATAATATCTCGTTCTCGCTCTCGCCCTTCACGTTGGAACGAGACAAAGTATTCTTCCTTTCTCGGTATTTGCCACACCCGTCTTTGACCAAGAATTTTTTCTCTCGATCTTTATATATAAATATATACTCTTGCCTCTCTCCGGCCGGTCTCTTGCAATCGCGAAAAGCTGGAATAATACGAGAGTCGACCATCATCAGGAGGCAAGGAGAACCAGCTACCGCGGTAGCAAGAAAGATGAGCGAGGACCCTCGCAGGATGGTTGCTCGAGGAAAGGAAAGGAAACGAAAGGAAAGGAAGAAAAAAAAGATTACGAGGAGAGGCCGGTCGAGAGAGGTTTCCAAAGTGGAGGGAGCTTTGAGGGTCGCATCGGGGAGAAAGGGCGAAAGAACGACCGGCGCAGGGAGGGTTGATATAAAAAGATATTTTTCAGGACTCTCTCCGCGGCCATGATTCGACGAACCAAACCAAGAATATAGATATATAAATCAACCCTCCTCCTGCGTCTTTTCTCACGCCACGAGGATTCTTCTCTTTTGATGAACGAGAGCAGCAACGTTTCGGGTGCACCGAGATCGACGCGCAAAATATTTCAATTAAAAGCTACGTTCGAGGTTTGAAATAAAAAAAAACAAATAGCTTTATAGCCCAACCCCTAGCACCCCTCTTTATTTTTCTTCGTCGGAAGTTAAATGATAAATTCGTAAACAACCCTCGACAAAGTGTTTCGAAGGACAGCATTATTATTCTTCATGGAAGATCTCGTAATGTTTTTGATCCTTTGAGGAAAATTTATCGCCATCTCATGCGCATTCCTCTCGACACAATGTTACACCCTCATCGGTGTCTTTATCGTTGTAACTTTATAAACGCGCGAAAAATAGATAAGCATTGGTAGACGAGAGGCGGACCAAGGACACATAGCACTTTCCCTTATTGTTAGATTTCACACGGCTGACTGCTGTGTATTAGTACAGAATTCTCGCGAGAAGTTTTGTCTTCTCTCTTCCAAAGTCTGGTACCTCGTACTTTCTCGCTATATTTCCGCCGCATAGGGAGGTAGCTGGGCGACCCGAAGGGGGATCTTTGTCCTTCGCAATTTCGGCGCGGCGACTCCTCGTCGCTCTCTCACCCTTTTCCCATTCCCTACTATCGTATAACTCTATACATACACACGCGTATATACATATACGTAGCTACGACGAAACTCGGCAGCTACGATTCCTTTCGGTGAAAACGCGTTTGGTAGTGGCAGAAGCGGATTTGGGGGGGATTGGGGCGAGAGGCTTCAGGAATGGAGAGAAGAACGTGGCAAGGCACATGGAGGGGTGCACAAACCGAGAGGGTGATCCTCGCCAGAGCCAGGCTACGTTCTATATACAGGACGAAGGATTGAGAGTTCGAAGGAAGATGAGGGTTGTGCGCGCACGAGGTAAGTTTCTTGTTAGGGTCCAGACACGATGGCGTCTCGGCGTTTGCTGGACATGCCTATCGTTCTCTATTTCGCTTTCTCCTCGAACTCTCTCTTTCTCTCTCTCTCTCTATCTATCCTCGCCGTATTTCTCGGTCTCATTCGTCGAGACCCAAACTCTCGAAGCTTCGAACGCTCGGATTGCTGGTCTTGCTGATGCTGGCTTTGGACTCTCGCTGAACGGCTTAGGTGTACTAGGGGTATGTATCGAAGACGTAACTACTAGCGGCATCAACGTTTCCTCGCTTACCTAGCCGCGTTTCCAACGCTACGTAACCGTCTCGGTCGATCTATTGACACGTAGAGTCTGGAGGGTGGCTCGGAGGTTGAAGGGGTTGACGTTGAGGGAGTCTTTTAACGACGGGAGATATACCTACAATGACACAAGAACCTCGTTTTCCTTCTCTCACTCTCACTCCACTGTTCTCGACAGTCTTGTTCTCTCATCCTGCAATTATTCCGTCCTAATCCTCGCATTGAGCTCTTCGTACGGACCAAAGGGTCGATAACAATTCCGACAACTAGGACGACCATCGTGATCGTCTCTCGGACCAGATTCGTACTTTTAGATACGAATATACCTTCGACAAAAGTAGGGCTTTTCGGTATTTCATTAATAAATATATATATTCACCCATTATGTTCTCGACGCGCGTGCCAAGTTAAATTTTGTCCGGCCGGAATTCAACAGGCTGGAATAACGATAACAGAGCAAACGAGAAAGACATTTTCCTTTCGTATCGATAAATTGCGTAGTAATTCCTATTAGGAAAAAAACTATTGAACGATTTTTTTTCAAATTTGCAAGTGCGTGATAGCCTCAGCTTTGTCGACTAGATCGAAGTGTCTGTTTTCATTATCGCGCCGGTCTCGTACACGGTACGGGATGATATAATTCTTCGCAAAACTTCACCGGGACATACCTCAACATTTTTACCGCGGACGTACGTGAAGGTGCACGAACGTATGTGAAACTTCATCCTGACTGATATATCGTGTGCTTTGCCCTCGTTGCATAAGTGAAGTACATACTAGGTCCGTGTGCAACAACCATAGAACTGTGGTGCGGCGGAGAGGGAGGAGCGGGAGGGTGGGGGTGGTTTAGCAGATAGTCGACGTCGTCGTCGTCGTCTCTCTCTTTCCCTGTCTCTCTTTCTCTCTCATCTGTTCTATGAATCGAGGCGTTTTAAACCCAAAGGGTTGAGCGAAACGGGGGGAATATGGAGGTAGGTAGTGTGGCGAGAGTGGTCGCGGGGATGAGCCGTACCCTCGCTCTGTCATGCGGCTCTATCGCAACATGTACGCAACGTTCGCCTCCCTCCCGCGTATTCTAGTTGCGGGTGTATATTTCAGGTTGGCGCTTTGCCCCGGTCATACTCCATTCCACGCTGCTGCTATATAGCCGGTGCATGCTGCGGGGCTCTCTCTATGCCATGCCATGCCCTGCCGCCAAGGGGGTGCAATATGCACATCGCGGTGCAGCACCAGACCACCAACTCGTGCATATATCTATCTGTTCGTGTGCATAAGCATCCGTGTGAGGGAGCACAACTCCTATGTACTATATATGTATGCTCGTTTATATAATTCTACATTGTATATAAGATCGCGCGCACGTATAGCATGTACATACCCTTATGTACATGAAATGTGTAGAAAGGTGTGGTATCGAGATATATGTATATATATGTATATTCAAGAGAGGGTGAACGGTCGGTAGGGAAGGAAGGGGCGAGAGTTAGTCAGGCATAGTGGACAGCGGCAGCAACGGAGAGGAGGACTAACTGAAGCTCGTGTTACGGGTTCGCAACGCTAGCTGGCCGAACCAAGCCTTAATATAGCTGTATATAGGGCTTGAAGAGGAGCACGAGATGAGAGCACGAGCGAGATCCAGGATAGAAAGCGAAGTACACACTCTGACCAAAATGTTAATTATTTAACTAGCAGGAAGCCCTGGGTAACGAGCCGACTAGACGAAACGGCCAACAGTGAAGTAGCGTCGGATGACAACGACGCGAGACAACGTGTATGTCTGTTCAGTAGAGAAATAAAGAGAGAGAGAGAGAGAGAGAGAGCATTGCAACAAAAGTCACATTAAAGTGTCGAGGATTATTCGAGTCTGATGAAAATTTGTGCGACGTGAGGGAATGTTTTATTTTTAGCTGTTTTTTTTACCGCGACGAGTGACTTATCGAAAAATCGATCATTCATCGATTCATTCGATGAAAAACGTCTTCGAGTATTTCGACCCTGCACAATTGTTTTATGGCATCGTGTCGTATAAGTGTTTTTACACAGCGATTCAACTTTCTCACTCGGGGCCTTTAAATCCCTGTCTTTCCCTCTTTCCTTCTACATATATAAACGCATGTACATATATATATACATATAGATATAGTATGTATAATCTCGCCCCCCGCGCATTGCCATTTGGTGTTGGAAAGAGATAGGCAGGCTCTACACGACGCTCGGAACATCGGAGAAGAGAGCGAGCGAGCGAGCGAGAAAAAAGAACGCACCGTCCCGCGTCTCGCAGTTTCGCTGTACTTTCCCTCGGGGGTACGCTCGTGGGGTGAATCGCGATGAGGGAGATGAGAAAATTAGTGCGTGGACGATTTTATTAGAACGACGGCGTGTAATGAAGATTTTACGAGCGACTGGGTATTATTATTTATTTAACGTTTTAAGGGACAGCACAGAACGAGGAGGTGTTAGCTTTGCCACCTATTAAGAGACCCATAAATTAACTCCTTGCCATCTGAATTTTCTCACCTGCTGGTATTTTTGTATGAATTTATTCGTGTATAGAAAGAATCGTGCAGAACGCGAAAGCGCGCGTTTATACAGCGGAAATAAAATGTCTACAAACTGACTTTTATGATTTACAACTTTTTTATAATTAATTATTGATTATGAAATTATTCTTTTTTTCCGCTCATGTCCGCGCATGACGAAGGGCACTGAAATTCCTGGCCATAAATCTCCGTTCGTTCGCGAGATAAATATCGAATGAGAAAAGAAGCCGATTCAAGAGAGATAGTCCCTCCAGAAATCCATCTCGAGAACGAACCGCGGAAGACGAGTGACCTCCGGCCTCACGAACAAGATCGAGAGCCGTCGGTGAGCTATCGTTCGTGTCACGTATACGCGTCGGTTCGGAAGATCGAAGCACAACTGATATAAAATATTGTAATTTTTACGAGCACGCGTGTTTCGATCTGCTTATATGTTAATGGGAATCGATCTGTCTGAAGATTTGTAAAGAAAATAGTTGTTTCTCAGGCGCGAAGGTCAGCGCTTCGTCATCGTCGTGCACGCTGGTGGGGGAAAACGGCGGAGATAATTCAGAAGAACTTGAAGAATTCGATGCTGACGACGATTCTTTTTAGAACTTACGGTGAATTCGACCGAACTATACGAATACGATCAATATAAAGAAAGACCTATCGTTATATTGCCTATTTTTGGTCTCCTCGGCCAAAACTCTTGGAACCGGGGTCTTTTACAAAGGATCAAGGTGGAACGTGCGTGCGAGAAACCCCAAGAACTGCGCGGAGGATATCGAATGTCCTTGAGTTATCCTCGAGCGGAAGTTGCCGGGGTGCTCTCGTTCGCTCAAGGAGAGCGAAAGCTAGAAAAGCGAGAGAGAGAGAGGGAGAAAGAGAGAGAGAGAGAGAGAGCGACAGAGAGAGTGAGAGAGACAGCGAGAGAGTGAGAGAGAGAGAGAAAGAGGAGATCAAGGAGAGAACACGCGAAGGGAGCGACGAGAGAAGGTAGAAGGTTTCATGATACCGGCAAACCCACGAGCCATACCGCTGGCATCAACGATCTACCAGTACCAGGTCTGTTGAAGCGGCCATTTTGCCCGCACCGACGGAGAGAGACTCTGGGACTCTGTAACCCCTCTCTTCATCCTCCTCACCCCCGGCAGCGCCAGTACGAACCTCGTTCCCCGGTCCCTTCTCTCACGACCCCCCTTCCTTCCCTCGTAACCCGCTACATCCCCCGGGCAGAAAGCTCGCCCTCTGCAAACCTCACGAGGGATGGGTGAACGAGGGTGAGGGCTTGCCGAGCCATGGTACGTATATACTATCTGGTTGTACCTGCCCTGCAAACCCTCCTCTGTCTCTCTCTCTCTCGCTCTCTCTCTCTCTCACTCACTCACTCACCCCACGTTCACCGCCCCTTCATCCCTCGCTCGCGCTCTCTCACTAGTACCGGAAACATCCACGTTCCGAGCGAAAGCTCAACCAATCCATGGTAGCCCAACATGGCGATGGGACAGTGGTGCTCATATTTCGCTAAACGTACGCATTAACTTCGTAGATTCGATATTTTATCCTCGTACAGCCGTGTACATTAACCTCTCGCGATCGTATCCGCAGAAGCCCTCGAGCGACCGGTCGACACGACCATATCGAGTTTTCATCGCTCGTATTACGTACCAGAGGTAAAAGAGAGTATTTTTTTCATCAATATCACCTATTATAATTTTCATTTACCGAGCATTTAATTTGTCTCGGGTACATTATACTTGACAGTCATAGAGACGAAGATATAACGTACGCTTTATACGGGGTACGAACTCGTTATGTATATTCATACGGTAAACGCGAGAGGGTTGGGTTGAACCTCGGGTATATATATATATAGCAGCGTGGTGTGCACACGCCATATGTGGGTGTGACAGGCACATCCCTCCAGAGCTGTAACGATCCCATTCCAACTTCTCAACCAACCAACCACCCCCCCCCCTCCCATCCGGCTCGTGAATGTATTTATTTTTTCCTCTTACACACCCGTAACCATCCCCGAGAGCTCTATCTCTCTCACTCCGTCTCTCTCTCTCTCTTTCGGATTCGCTCTGCGGCAAACGAGTATCACATACGATACTTGGTCCATATAATATATCCTGAATCAATATGACTGTATCGGTTTTTACGCGAATACGTCACCCGTACTGAATAAAATTATTCTCCCGTTGGATTTGTACTGGTACCTATCTGTACCTACGTACCAATCTGAACGTAAAACACGCTCCTTTTTGTTAAATAACATTTCTGAGAAAGAGAGAGTCTATGGTTGAAGAGGAATAAGAAAAAAACCACGCCGTAACCGTGAAAAGGAAACTCGCTTGGGTTTGATTGTACAAAGAAGAACCTGCGTTGGTAGGGGATGACTACACGGTTACCGAGAGAAGCTCTCTTGCCGCAGCAACCAAAGAGCTTTTATATCTATGTATATAGATAGATAGATAGATATATAGATAGATAGATAGATAGATAGATAGGAAACGTCGGCTCTATTCGCCACAGAAAACCCACCCACGCCACCCACTAGCCCCCCTGCCGTATCCTATACCTTCGTCCTACCCTTTCTACTTTCAGCGTCCGAACGAAGACCCCTTTAACCACCCGATAGATGGACGGACGGACGGGTAAAGGAGGTATACCGGTAGTATATACGGTAGAAATGGTCGGTGCGCGAGTGTTTGCCCCCCTCCCACTCTGTCCCCTTGAGGGCTTCGAGATAGTTACTTTCCGCCTCCGGTAGTAGCAGCGCGCGGGTAAAAGCAACGCCAGGAACAGTCGCAGAAGCAAAGGAGGGCTTTGCGGAAGAAATTATAGGCAAAAGTTACTTAGAAGGGATCTAGCGAGGGTTTATCGACCGTCGTAGTTACCACGGACGTACGGAATAACGTATCGACAAGCTCTTTCGTATCCGAGAATTCGGTGAATTTCGACGTTTTTACACGATAATTTTTCGAAAACAATTATGATCGAATTTTTAGTCATAACGAGAATTACATTTTACATATGCAATTTGTGAATGCGAAAATTAATACAGAGCTCATCATGGATGCACGACCTCGTTGACCTTGGATGAAGTTGAAGGGTAGTTCGCTGCTTCCAGGAAGGTCGGAAGAACGAAAAATTTTGCAGAACGAAGTCTTCATACGTTCGGTTTCCAGATTGTTCCTAAGGGTTGGAGTATGCGACCCAAGCTCTCCTCTAAATCCCATTCAACCATCGTGGACGAAAGGTCTTCGTGGGATTCATCGGGACTAACATCAGCGAGCCACCCTTGGGATACGGCCTGAGCCGCGAACCCGGGGTGAAATATTCGACCGGACAAAACGACCGAGCTCTGCCCGCGGCATTGCCTCGTGTCGTAAAATCAATGAACCCTGTAGCGCCAAATAATAACGCGATCGTTGCAAAAGAATGAAAAAAATGCGATCTCGCAACGTTCGATCGCTATTACGTGCTAAACGCTGCGCGAAACACTGTGAGCTTGTTCGCTAATCGGATATTACAGTCGACCTTGACTGTGCTATTCAACACTCCGTAACACTGACCTCGTTATCGGTCACGTTGAAATCTAACTTCCGCCGTAACTGCCACCCTCCATATCCCGCCTCCGCCGCCCCGCCCCGCGCTACCACGCCGCGAGATGGTACATATACTCGAGTCTAAAAGTCGATTAGGATCTGCGCGTGTATTAGTTTCGTGTATATGTGAAAGGCGAGTACGTATGGGGTACAGTGTATGGGCGAGAAGGATATACAAACGGTGTCATGGTTCGTTACGCGAATTTATGCAAAGGTCGGTCGACGTCGTCGACGTTGGCGCAGGGAGGGTGGGGGGGGGGGGTGGCTCGACGTCGTGGATGGCTATGAGTTTACGGGTTATTGGGTTTTCGGGTCCTTCCGTTACAACCTTCTCCCTTTCGATCGGACGACAGCGTAGACCAAACACTATATGCCACAGGGAACATATTCCTGCCTAGTCGTTACTATCGAACCTCTATACGACGATTGAAATCTTAGGCTGAATTAAAATTAGTTGTTTGTTAATCGACAATCATCTCGGAAAATATCGTGCTTAGAATTTAGCACCACATTTTGATAAAAAACATGCAAACAAGTAAGATATGTTATGAGAAAATAGACCACTGGTGTTTTTGGTAAGGTCGACCAACGGGGCTACTATCGTCGTTTCTCCGTAGTCCGCGAAATACCTAGGATAGAAGGTAGGGTAGGAGACACGAGAAGTACGATGAGTCAGAGACGAGATGTGGTACGTCCGGATGAAACTACCCCTGCTGGTAGTCGGGTAGCGCAATCGTATCGCTATGGAATTATTTAGAACAGTGGATCCAGGAGAGGGTATAGAGATGGAAGGCATAGGGTTGCCCGCATAGTACCCGGTATAGTATAGCAGTAGGGCAGAGTTGTGGTAGTTATAGGTGGGCTTGCGGTGTCCAGAGGACTGCTGCTGTTTCCATATCTACCCTTCCGCGTCCACGGCAGCCCCCTTTGCACCACTCTCTCTCTCTCTCTCTCTCTCTCTCTCTCTCTCTCTCTCGCTCTTTCTCTCTCTCTCTCTCTCTCTCTCTCTCTCTCTCTCAACATCAACGGCAGTAGCAGAAGCACTATACCACAACTACTGCTATACTCGGGGTATAGCAACGAGAGAGAGAGAGAGAGAGAGAGAGAGAGAGAGAGGGCGAGAGCAGTACGCGATATAGGAGAGAGTATAGCGGTGTGGCAACAGCAACGGTAGTACCATACCGGCAGAAACGAGAACCCCACAAACCCCTAACCACGACGAGCAGCAGCAGCAGCAGCAGCAGCAGCAGCAGTGGCGTTAGTGCCCCTTCGCCCTTCGCCAGCAACCTCCGACCGTACTCCACCTCTATCCCGGCTTAGTTCAAAGCAACCCACCCTTTCGAACCCTCCTACTTCTCTCTGCACCCCCTAGCAGCAGCAGCAGCAGCGGCAGCAGTAGCAGCAGCTCACTACTACATCCTGCACCCCCTTCGACCGCGCTCACCCGACAAACCACCCAACCACCCAACCCTCATCCTCCCGTGTGGCCCGAGGTACCCTTGCGTGCCTGCCAGCCAGCCTGCCAACCATCCGACCCTCCCGAGCCACCCCCGCGCAACCAAACCCACCCCCTGTGGCAGAGCCAGAGAGAGGCAGTGAGGCAGCTAGGCAGGCGGAAACCTCCAACCCTGCCCCTCCTCAAACTCCCTCGCATACACAGCGAGAGAGAGAACCTGCGCCATACCGCAACCATCCCACGAACAGAAAACACAGCTGAGCCAACGCGCTCTCTCGGTCTCTGGCGCTCTAACTCGGCTGCAATACCTTCTACCTCTCGTGATGGAGGGAAGAGAGTAGAGAGAGAGAGAGATAGAGAGAGAAGCAGCGAGTGAAGAAGAGAGAGAGAGAGAGAGAGAGAGAAGCAAATGCGAGAACTAGGAGAGCCTCAAGTTCTGAGGGAGAATGGCTGGTGATATATAAGGGCGAAAAGGGCGATGGAGAGCGAGAGAAACAGAGAGTGAGAGAGAGAGAGAGACGAAGAGTGAAAACGAAAAAGACGTTTCAGCTCTGGTTCTGCGAACCCCAGAGCGATATGTACAAGGAAAATACATAACTGGTATAATCTACGAAGTGGAGAGTGGTTCGGAGGAACCCTTTATCCTTTTTTTTCTTCTACTTCTTCATCACCTTATTCCTTCTCTCGGATGTATCGTATGGTGTTATTCAATAGGACTATATGTAATACTATCGATAAGAACCCCCAATTTTTTTTCTAGTACCTACGTTACAACACAAGTCACACAAGACTTAAGAGATATCCATTTTTCTGCTAAGGTTTTATTATAAACAAAGCCAAAAATTATTACAACCTTGCGTACCTGCTGATACGACCGACAAAAGACCCCTGTCACTTTCACAATGCCGCGCAGTAGTTTTATAAAAAAACAAAAAAGAATGATTTCTCTCGCAATCCTCAAAAACCAATCAAGTAAATGTGTTAACAAGGCCATCATCGTTCCCTCCAACTTTCCATTAGCCCAAAACCTTTTTTTATATGGTTTTTTTCCTACAGGACGTTTAATTTTCGTGCCCCGCTGGAATATCCGCTTTTTCTCTTTCTCTTCTTCGTATTCACGACTAGGGTCTATATATGAAATCTCTCGGCTGAAAACTTTTGCATCGCGCACGAGGAAGATCCCTATGTGTGTTCACGTGATTCCGTCCATCCCCCTTGTATCTCTCGTTGTGCCCAACTCACCCCCGTACAGGCAGCGGCCCTTTCTATCCCCGCCCTATCTCGTACTCTCGTCGGCGTAATGCCAGTGAAAACCCACGCAAACACCCACATCGCGTTCCCACAACGTGCTTATGTGGCATACACAGGCTAAAGGGGTTTTCGAGAAGCAAAAGCAGCGAGGGTGGTTATACCCTCAGCGTCGTCGGCGGCACCGGGATACCTGTCTTTCCGTAAACCCGGTAGGCCATGTGCATCCGTACTAGCTCCCCGATCTTCTTGTATGCGGCCTCGTTCTTCCTTTTCCACCCCCTAACACACGAGACCGGCAGTTCGACCCTCATCGGCCAACCCTGAAACCGTACTTGCACACATACACGCAATAACACAAACACAGATGGACATATATACAAATATACTGAAACCTGAAAGTACAGAGTGCTCGCGAAAGCTCGCACACGCATACCCGATAGTACCGCAACCCTCTACCCTTATAGCGTGCGTGCAGGCTAGCGGTACAATATTCCGTTTCTCTGTCTCTAGTTCTCTGTCTCCTTCGTCTCGCTTGGTCTATGTATTGGCTATCTCTACATAGAGAAAGCGGGGGGAAGTACATGCTAGGAGCGCCGAGTATAGGGAAGGGTGGAAACCAAAGGGATGCTTGTAAGGTGCGGCGCACACTGACACACACACACAAACACGCACTCATAATCATTACACATACTGCCAGAAAGCTGTTCACGTTGCACTACGAGCCAGGGACCGACACACGTTTGTACCAGATACTTGTGTTCACGTACGAGGGTACTGAAAACCACCCCCGTACACGCGCGAACACACTCACACACACATCGAAATTCATAGAGACGTATACGTATAGAAACGCCGGCTTTGCCAGAGAGAGAATTTGCAGGAAGCTTCGTATGGTAGAAGACACACACCGATACGATTACACGCACGCACGCGGAACACGCTACAACTCTCTACGTGTGTATAGGAGGGGTAGGTGCAGGCATATATATGTAGACGTATAAGAGGAGCTCGTGGCTGGTATAACCTGCCAGGCCCGCGTGGCTCGGGGTAGTTGAGTGGGAAATGGAGGATCGAGTACACGAGGGAGCGCATAGAACGCGGTCCGGGGGGTAGAAGAGAGGGGAAGAGGAGGGAAGAGCGAAAGAGGACCCAGAACGGGAGGATGGGTATAGGAGGGCCCCAGCGCGGCTGACACACAAACAACCATGCCAAGTTCCCCTCTGCTCCCTCGCCAACCCACGAGTTCGCGTCATTCTCTCCACAACCTCTCCCAACCAACCCACCCACCCCATTCGACGCTTTCTCTCCCTCTCCCTCTTGCGCTTTCTCTCTCTCTCTCTCTCTCTCTCTCTCTTTCTGTCTCTCCCTACCGTTCGCTTCGTATCCCCGCGTCTACCCATCGGACGTCCGTAAGCCCTGCAGAACTCTCCATACGACTATCCGAAACCACCTCTCTTGCATTTGCAAGAACGACCCAAAACGACCTTTCCCTATATCTATATATCGTTGCTTCGTTCGCCTCCTCTGCCCCCTACAAACTCGCTCCAAAGCCCATCTCCTGACCAACAGCAGCGTTAGGTAGCGCTGAATTACGCATCTCTCGTATGCTGAATGTCGAATTGTTACGGTCGCATCAACACGCAGAACGGTGAGTCAGGGAAAATTCGGGCAAAGGGCATACGGACTATTTCGATTCCGGTATGTACCGCAGTGAATAAACATTCGACAGTCCCTTCTAGCGAGCTGACGTTGCAGTTCTATATGATCGTTGGGTATCGCGGATGACTCGAATCCGAGATTTATTAATTTTTGTTGTAACTTCAATCCGCGTTTATTGAAATTTCCCACCCTCAAATTGACTTTTGACAAATTTTTCCATTTTTTTACTGTCTTTCGTTCTTCTTTATAGAAAATTCTTCCTGCGTTCGTACGATCGAAGATATTTAAATGGGATTATCGGAAAGTCGCACTGATAGGAAAAAACGCTCGTTCGCACGTTCAATACGCGCGACAATTGCGACAAGTAACGAAAATTCCGCTCTGTATGCCGTCCAGGCATTGCCCGCGGCACAAACGAGCTCGCAGACCTCTGTTGATGACCAACAGGAACAGGAACTACACAGAGCAGGCAACAGCATCAGCGGAGTAACGTTGGGTGAGGCGAGGGAGGAAGAAGTGAGTGAGTGCGGGCGGGAGGGAGGGAGGAAGTGGATGAGGGTAACCCGCGTACCTCGCTCACTACCCGGGGAGATTACGCCTCTCCCCTCATCCCCGGTGGATTACGCATGGATTTCGCACGTTTCAATGGAACTAGGCACGACGATGTCAACCTACCTGTGTTGGGTTCAACGCACCTCTAAAGCAACCACACCTACCCACCCTACTAGAACGTTCACTCTGTGCCCTCCGTGTGCCACCACCTCCCCTCCTTCTCCCTCACCTCTTTTACGTCCGCTTTCCTCGCTCGTCCCTCGTCCATGTTCTCACTATGCTCTATACACAGAACCTCACCCTCGTCTCCTCCACCTTCGTCGACCACCATCCCTGTAACCACTCTCTACCCGACCCTATCTACCCATTTACGCCGCAACCCTCCCCCCCTCTCTCGTCACTCTGTGTATGCACCACACGGTACATACCCAATGTGCCTCACGATACGTAAATGCACATGCTCGCAGCACCGGTGTTATATGGGGATCGACGTATCTATACTCAACGGTGTGGACACATTATGTACCTGTACATACACGTTTATATATATGCAGGAGGGTGATATATAAGCGAACGCGTGTATATCAGCCCATCGAGTATATGGTATCAAATTGGACGTAATCTATGACTGGATACCGGCGAGCATTCGACCTAATACGTAATCGTGTATCTATAGCGCATCGTCCTGTGGATCGTATCTATCTATCTATCTATCTATCTATCTATCTATATATATATATGAAATGTTCTATACATAATACCGACATGTGACTGTAGACTCGCGTATATGTATGTATAAATATGCGGTCGGAAGGGTGGCATAGGTGGGACACTACATTGTCGCCAAGTGTGCGACACGGGCTGGGATACAATGATGGTCGAATCATGCACGAGAGAGAGAGAGAGAGAGAGAGAGAGAGAGAGAGAGAAAAGCATGCCCAGTGGCACGTACGACTACAGATGCATCCATCGGGTTTTGGATTGTCCTGCGCGATGTGCGTTGATAATCTCACGCAGCGATGCATCCCTATGAAATTAGGGAGCTGTTTGGACTGGGCCGCGCTGCATCGGAGTCCGAAAGGCCGCAACTGAAATACGGCCAGGCAGAGGCCTCTCTCGCTTCTCTCCGGTAGGAATCCGTACGAGTTCTACACCCATATATATCCACGTGCACATACACTTTACCATCCCGGTCGGAGTTCAAACGCAAGCCTCCCACGCACGTTTCACGTTCGCGTATGTGTTAACACATTGATCTACGAATGTGAACGCATATCCGACTATCCTGTTACTTGCAAGCACGATACTGTATACGCGACGAGAGACAAATCGCCATGAATTTAGGCCGCTGTCACATGGGTCAGACCCTAATGGGAACGAAGCGGCTAGTGCATGTCGAGGCGTTAATGTAAATCACGCGTAACCAACACCAAAACTAGGCACTGCGCTGTCTCGACCGCGCGAACCCTTTTATTTTTATATTGTTCGATATTTTATTTGTGCGTTTAATTGGAGCCAAGGAACTAGTTCAATGGTAATAGTAGACATTTACGGGTACCTAGCTAAAATAACATATACAGATATTTTTTATACATCGGAACTTGAATACAATCACTTAACATCTAAAATTATAGGAATTCGTCTAAATACCACTAAAAGGTTAATATTGTATTCGAAGAAAATGAATACGGTGCGGAGATACTATCGGTGGTGTAGGTGAGTCGAAGCAAAACTCCCTTTTCTTCGTCAAGAGAAGGGTTTCGTTAATCTAGAGTCCGAGGGATGGTACGAGAAAGCGCAGAACGAAACGAGATGGGGAACGAGGCAGGAGAATGAAAGGGGGGACTGCAGTCGGCGAAGGCAGGCGGAGGAGGGGGTGGGGGCTAAAGAGAACGGGTCGAACGGGGATGGGAAGGCAGGAAGAGAAAGAGGCCGTGTAGACCCGCAGGGACTCGGTAAAAGAAGGTGGGGTTGTAGGTTGAGAGAGGGTGAGAGCGTGATAGCAAGTTCGTAGGGGAGAAGTGGGTGAGTGGGGGCGGGAGGGGGGAGGGTGAAAGGAGCTCTCTCAGGGCTGGGGGTGTTCTTGATAAAGGTGGGGTCGGCAGACCCGTTGATGAAGGTTCAGGCTAGGGGGTTACTCCGCTCTTCTACTCTGATGGCTTTAGCGTGCGGGGATGGCTCGGCTGTGCGCACATTCTCTCTCTTTCACCCCCTTTCTCTCTCTCTCTCTCTCTCTCTCTCTCTCTTACACACACATACACTCTTGGTCGTCTGTGGAAACCGAGTAGATAGTGGAGGGTTCCGTGATGGCTTTCCCTCTGTCTCCCTCTTCTATCTTCTACTCACTCTCCATCCCCCCTTCACGCCGTTTCTCGGTCCAGTGTGGTCCAAGAAGCACTGATTCATCCCCGAGTTATGCCAACCCACCCTGACGGGACTCTTACGAATGATATATATATACAATGACCATTTATTTCTCACCGAACCTCCAGTCTCCTGCAAGGCCTCTCCGAAGACAAAGGATCTATAAAGCAAATGACGCACGATCCTCAAGACACCCCTTCTTATATCGAGGGACATTACAAAAAAAGAGAATAGGCCGAAAATCCTTCGAGGATATATCCATTTTCTGGATCGTTCTAGTCAATGACTAGCTCACTAAATGGTCATCCGTATACTACAGCACGCTCTCATCACATCGGTGCTTGTTTCTGAGTTTTCCATCGTCGTTGACCGAGATTAGCGCAAGAGCTTCGCAACGCCAAAGTATAACCAACATTGAAACTCCATGAAAAGCTGCCGTCTTGGTCCACCCGGGACGCACAGACGGTAAACTTCCCTTATCGATTTTTTAATCACTTTACTTCGCTTACTTCGAGTCAGCGAGTAATTAGCAAGGAAGGGTTAAAAGTTTAAAGAATGATTACGCATTCCAGGAGCCGCCATGGGAGATATCAACGGTCGGGAAAAGAGGGTGCCTACCTCCCCGCTGCTTTCTTACGGGAATCTCTCTCTCTCTCTGTCCCTCGGTGACGGTGAAACGTCGGAAAGCTTGATACTTTACGAGCCGTACAAAACTTCGTCGTATTTACTATATTCTCGACTCCGCAAGACAATAAAACATGTATTACACAGTTTACAACTATTTTCTTTCGACTCCCAAGTTCTCTCTCTCTCTCCCTGTCTCTCTTTCTCCCTCACCCTCCTTCATATAATCCGAAATTCCAGGAGACGGATGCATGTGCGTAGTACCATCGCCCGTTACACTACTCGAACGTTAACAGCTGCGAAGCAAGTTATATAAGGCTCCCATCACAAGATATATATATATATATATAGGTAAAACGAGGTATACAGAGGGCTCGGGTCTCTCGGCGGATATCTTGGGTGCTAGGGTAGGTGAGAGGGAGAAAGACCAGTCGTGGAAGAGAACACGAACGGTTATAAGGGGGTTCGGCAATTTGGTGGTGGTAGTAGCGGTGGAGAATCCCGCGAGGGGATACGCGCGAGGAATGAGAGCTATATAGAGCCTTGGGAAACTCACAACCTCGACTCACCCACCCCCTCGTCGTCCACTCTTACTTCCCACCCCGATAGGGAGGGATATAAACCGCTGGTTTTAGTAGCAGGATATTCTGGCTCTGATCTCCGGTAAGAAAATCGATAGTTCCCGGAGAGGTACTCGTGCAAACCCTGCACCATTTATATTCGATATTATATCGTGGATAAATTTTGTTCATTTTCGTAAAATACCAAAAATCTGTCTCGAAAATTTAATGACTCGATGACTTCGTACACGCGAGAAAAGAAATGCACTCGATTATTTTCTGATTCCAGGGAATAGCGCCACGGAGGAAACGATTCTTTATGTCACCCTCGCAAACGTAACTTTGCATTTGCGTCGTTCGTAATTTAAGTCAGCTAGAAAATACGCTCGATATTTGTACGTCTGTGCGTAACGGTTATATCTGTCGCTACCTCGAGCAGCCGCATCCACGAGTCTCACAGAAGCCTTTCCTCTCCTTTTGCAGCTCTTTGCCCGCACATTCACCCTCTTCTCGAGAGGGATGGGGGATGAAGCGGGAGTGTGTAGGAGGGTAGAGCTACTGGATATCTCGGGAAACTGTCCGTAATATTTCGGGTCTCTCTCGTGCATGTACCATCGGGTCTCACGAGCCTACGATCGGCAGCAACCCACGAGGTCTGTGTTAGGGATGGGTACCCCTGACACAACGGTAGTATTCCTGCTTTCACGCGTAGTAGTAAGCCCGAGCTCCCTGTATCCTGCCTAGCTAGCGTGGTTGCCGATTCCCTCCACGAATCGTCGTCATAGTCCACCCAGTCCAAAGGAACCCTCTCACGCAAACAGGGGGGTAGCAAGGGTGCAGGGGTGGATGATCAGGGGTGGTTATGCCAGCACACGAGGGTGGGTAAGTCCGTCGATTGTGTGCTTCAACGTCGTCGTAACTATGAGCAAGGGATTCTCGCGTGTATGTATTATAGGAAATGGAAGACCCTTCTCACCCTCCCTACCTTGCTCAAACACCCCCGAATTCCACCCCATTCAGCACTGCTAGGCTGTCCGTCAGTGACTGAAACCACTATAGACCAAAAGAATCCTCTGTCACTCTTACGCTCGCTATATATAGAGAACATCCGGAAATTGTAACTATCGGTCAGATGGGAACGAAATAAGAACGAACCTATCGTCCTTTTTTCTTTTACGGTTGATAATTACGTTTTTTTCTTATAAATGTTTGTTACAAAAATCCTATAATCGTTGAATTGGAATCACAAAACAAAATGAAAAAGCTCGTACTCGCCTGTATTTTACATCGAACGTACCGAACATTTGCACCCCGTTGTGGAAGCCCACGAGTTCTTGTGCATTCCCGAGACCGCGTATATCGACCTGTGAACGTGAACGCAAGGGTGACTATGATGGGGTGTATGGATGCGAGGGGTGCAGCTTGTAACCTCTACCGCCCCCTCCCCTTCCCCTCTTGCCGCCTTTACTCGTAGCCGACGAGCGGAGAGGTGACAGGGGTTTGGACATTGACCACAGTCAGTACAATTCTGAGAAATGCATTCGATGATTCTGCCATACATACGTATACGCACCCCTTTCTCGAAACGAAGCCAGTCATTTAAGTTTAATGATAAATATATGTAACGACCAAAATATATATAAATACATATATAGACTTTTTTCGTCACAAAAGGGAAAAACGAAAAAATAGACACAAAACAGTTTGAGAACAAAATTATATTTCTGTGGCACAAAAAGTATGCATGTGTTTCTCTCGCCTGACGTGGGGAGTGTTACCGAGGAAAAAAAGTACCTACCCGTAACAAAAGAAGCATTAACTCGTCGTGTGCGAGAGGGCTCGACGTCAAGCATTCACAAGGCTCTCGCCGATTGGACCAACAATATATATATATATATATATATATGTGTGTGTGTGTGTGTGTGTATAGTACTTCGCATCAAGCGCAGCCACACGTTAACTTTGCCTCTCACCCAATAATTAATTCCATTTTTTCCGGCGAGAGAGGAAACACCGGTAGAATCACAAGGATGGGCAAGCTCATCTGGATAGTTTCTACTAACATTGTGACTGGCAATCAAAAAATGGAGCGCTTAACATTAATGAAAAAGACGCCAAACGGTGTTAAGAGTCGAAAATATAAATAGAAACGTGTCTGAAACATCGGGGAAAAACGCGAACAGATTCGAAGTTCCGGAAGGGCGGACACCTACGCAATACTAGACAGTTCATTTTCCTAGCACCCACGCTACCGTGAATGCGACTGGCAAGATATCATCTTGATCAAACGTGTAAGGGCAGTAAAGGATGGTGGTGACCGGATCTCATCGTTCTGAAAAATTACTCCTGTGTACACCGATAAATCTTAGATCTCTATGAACGTTTGGCTACACTCAATTTGTATTCATGTTTATGGCGAAGCTAGGGTAGTGAGGAAGGGTGCTCAAAGAAAAAAAGAATGAAAGAAAAGGGAATGGACCCCCCCCCCCGGTCGTTGAACTGACTCCGTCACCATTTCTACTTCACCTGGCGACTCGTTTCATTCTTCCTCCATCTCTATTCCCCATCACCGTTCGAGAGATTATTAGCTGCCTGGTGACGACGACGATGAGAAAACGAGACGGAACAAAATGAGTCGAGAGAAAACCCGAGCAACGCACTCCATTCGATTAACGCTCCGTCGCTCTTTCTCTTCCCTCGCTCTCTCTTTGTATTACTCTCGCCCGGTATCGTTATACCTACGTCGTACCATCCACCTCCAACCCTCCCCCGTCCTCTCAACCCCGAGCCTTCTACCTCCCTTTTACCCCCTATATTCTCGTCGACGAACCCGTCGTCTCACAGTAGATTATGTCGTTAAAGGTCAGACCATAATACCCACTTTGCGCGGACCATCGTGTGCGAGAACTATGCGAGATCGATAACGATAAAGGTTGTGTGTGTGTGTGTGTGTGTGAGAGAGAGAGAGAGAGAGAGGGAAAGTCGAAGTGCGGAGGAGAATGGTGGAGGATCGTTACTCAATCAGGCTATTAGAAAATGGGTGGAAAACAATGAAGGTCTAGAGAGAGGCTGAGTGTACTCACGGTTGTGTACGTGCCTTTGTGTATGTGTGTGTACGAGGGGAGAATTGAACAGAGGGTGACCGTACGAGAGATTTGATCGATCGTAAATAGAATCATAAAGGAATCGTATTAAATTTCTCTTTATACATAAATGGACATAATATTTTAAGTAACATAGTTCTTGTCCTATCCGATGATCATGATAGAAATCGACGAAAATTAATTTTGTATATATTTCTCTCATCGGAGAAAATTCCTCACAATAATATTGAGATAAATAATAAAAATTAATAATTTTATCTCGCTTCTTTGGCGGTTCGGGGGGGGCGGAGGGGTCAAAATTTTGTTTCATCTAAAAAGAGTTTGTAGGGGGTTGCGGATTCGGAAATCTGCCGCATAGTACAAATACCATGCTTATAATGCCGTTTTGTTTGAATTTGTCGATGAAAAAGTAGAAAAAGTAAATATTTCCGTACATTGTAGTTATATCGATATTACAGTCGTCAGATTCGTGTTGCGTGAGAAATTTCCGATTCCGCAACCTCCAATTGAAGCCTTTTTGGGCGCAAAAAATTGGAACCCTCGGCAGGTGCGTATAGTCGACATTTGTAATTTACTTTCGGGACTTTGGTGGTTCGAAAGGGGGGAGGAACATTTTTGGCAGAGCCCTCGCCCACGTTACGCCAAACACCCTCTTCTGCGCAGCACCCACGTTGGACATATTCCACACGCGTACCTATACACCTATACAAAGGTGTATGAAACCTTCTCTCCCCTGCCTCCCACCTCTCCTAACCCCTTGTCGATCCCTTCGTAAAAGATTATCTGAATTATGCGCGACCGCTGGCTCTGGTGGCGCACGTGTGAATTCACCTATACGTCCAATATTCGAGTAGGTAACGGCTGTACCGCGGCCCGAGATCGCAATGGCGGTGCGAAGAGAGAGAGAAAAAAAAGCGATATTTGCAAGCGGGAAACGCGTGCTGTGAAATACGTCGCGCAAAAAATATGCGGCTCTTGTGGTAATAAACGCTCGAGATTTACATAGCCGGATGATGAGATAGCCGTTTCTCACGGGACTAAAGCACCACTGTCAAGACTCGTAGAACTCGGAAATATCATGAAGCTACCGTAGGAATCGATCGCGATATCGGCACCGCGGTAGCTCTTGTTAGGGCGGGAGGGGGAGGGTGCACCGCATTTTGACGATAGCGCTCGCAGGCTAATAATCCTTGCAAGCCGCAGTCATATTACAAACGACTATCTATCGTAATTGATTCGAATGACCTCTCTCTGTCTCTGTCTGTCTGTCTGTCTCTCTCTCTCTCTCTCTCTCTCTCGCTATCGCTCTCTCTCTCTCTCTCTCTCTCTCTCTCTCTCTCTCTCTCTCACCCTCTTTGCCAGACGTATACGCCGGATCCAGTGAAGGGCCAGTGGGGTTATACATCGAGAGGGTAATACCCAATCGGAACGATTCCATAATTACGTATGAAGGATAATGACGCCATCGATTAAGCATTGAGTTATGCGCACAGGAAAGGATTCGTGAGTCTCAGCATTATACATACAAAATTATCATGGAGGCATTCGTACAACATTGTCATAGTGAGAGAGAGAGATAGAGAAAGAGGGATGCTTAGCAAGCTTTACCAGATATAATTTTCATCTGGCGACACGCATCCACCAAAGTATCATTTTCCTTCTCTATCACATTCCCATCAAAAGCCAGAAAGAAACCTGGGGACCATGGCTCGGTGACGAACCAGCTAAGCTAGCGGGGCGTAAGCTCGTTCGGACCATCGGAAAGTTCGCTGAATAATTTAGAAGTCTGGCAATGTTGTTTCTGGCCCACCGACCACAATCAACAGTCCACGTCGTCGCTCTGTCTCTCTCACTCTCACTCTGTCTCTGTCTCACCCTCCCGTCCATCCCTCTCTCTTTCCCTCTCTCTCATATGCACCTCGATCCACCCTGTGTAACGATGGGAGTGAGAACTGCAGTACAGTGCAACGTGAGAGCGAATGCATACATACATGCTATATATATGCATATACACATGAAGCATACATGTACCACGGTCGCGGACGAAATGGACTTCACTGCAGCCACGGAGGTTACAGAGGGCGCTAGCCTCGCTATTACCTCATACATACATATACGCCCACACACGAATACACACAAATATTATATACGTACGTATATACCGCAAGCAACGTGCACATATTCATCCTCGTGGAAAATGGAAAATACGTGCAGACACGCAGCGCGTTGTGCGAGCATACACATCGCTCTAGCGACGCAAATATGGTCATAAATACATAGGAAAGCCGTTCGAGAGTGACAAGCTAGCCCCTTCCGCGCGCATTGCTGCCTCTGCCACTGATGCGACTGGCATGCACGGATATACGCATACGTATACATATATCTATGTACATCGTTATAGATATATATGTAGGCGTGTTGGGCTTTTGTACGTGTGTTTCGACTCTGTGAAAGCACAGTAGGGCTTTCTCGTTCGCCAGGCGCCATTCGGGCTCACCTATGACCACTGGACGGAGTAGGAGAGTGGTAGGGGTTGCATCAGTTCGTACCACCCTCCCGTGATCCACTCGGCCGTATACCCACCACCGTACTCACCCCTGTCACTGTGCCGCGTCAGAGTCTGTACCATTGCCCTCTCCCACCACCCACCTCCTCTTCCTTCACCCCTATGCTCACTACCCCACGCTTTCACCCATCGACCAACACAACCACCCTGGGTTGCAAAAGCATCGGCAATGTGGTGCCCATAATGCACGGAGTGGGAAGTTCGAGATGGGGGGAATGCGATTCATCCAAGGGAGGATGGGCTCCCATTTTTTGATAGTTGCAACCAGAATGTGTAGAATATGTGTCTCTTTTTTAAAGGAGGAGATCGAGCTTCATCTACGCGTCGAATATGAAAGTCTATTTTGAATGGGGAAGTCGTCTAGTCAAGATATTGTATCGATGATTTCGCACAGATATGTTATTTGATCATTTATTCCACCACTATTTCATGTACAAATTATTCTAGAACGTTGTGCATTGAACAATCTTTTTCTTTTTCTTCAGAGTTTTGCTATTCGATCAAATACCATACTAGATCCTTTGCCACAAGGCGGGGAGTCCTGTATTACCCATAGCTACATCGAGTTTTATATACACACGTGCACGTCGAGTGGAACGTAGGAGGAAGGGGAGAGGGTGAACCCTTGGCATCGACGTGCTTCAAACTACCACTATAACGCTTAGTATACGACACACTATACTCCTGTACTGTGAGCTTTGGAACAGCACTCATCCCTGCAATGACTATTCAAGGGGAGAAGGTGGGTACGAGGTGGTAAATGGGGGAGTGGGTGGAAATGGGGGAGATTCTCTCTGACTCTCACACACACATAGTCACTCGCTATGGTACAGGGGTACTGGCTTACGTTGACGGTAGGCAATAGGGGGTGGTATAAATTATACCGTTCGATCGATTTGCTGTCAGAAGACCCTCCACGCTGCGTTTGCGAGGCGCACGGTACTGTGCTGCGAGGAAACCACGCGTTTCTGCAGCACCAGAGGCAAAGAGAAGCCATGCGGCCAGCAGAGGCAGCAGGACACGAGAATCATAGGAGTGGTTCAGGGCTGTCGGGGGGATACTACGGGGATGAGAGGGGTAACAGTCGGCGTTTACGCGTACCGGAGTCCGCTTGCACTTCGGTGACATGGGATGTTGCGCAGCGAGCTGAACGCGAGGGTGGGTAGTAGGGTGCTGGCGGTGGGTGGGAGGGAGGGGGTGGTTTTGGTCAAGAGGCAAAGCGAAGGGGGTTGTTGGAAGGATGAGTCCCGAACCAAAGGGGTTGCATCGAGGCGATTTCGTAGTACTGGCGAACCCATCGTGTTCTCCCCTCTGACCCTCCTCACCCGTTGGTCCACGGTTTCGATCGCTTTCCGAGACTCGTGAGAGCGAAGAGAGCGACCGAATGCGGGAGGTGGAACACCAATAGGTAAACCATAGGGTTCGGGGCAAACACGCTCAAGGGATTTTGCATCCTGATGTCGACTGACAGGTCCGTTGGGTTTGTACGGGATTTGCCTGAGGGATTAAATCTTCCTGTGGCCCCGTAGCGACGATCGCATATCGCATCGGGAACTCGGCGAAAACTCCGCGTACTCTATTCCTGGAAATGATTCGTACGTATAAAAAGTAACTGTCACCGGTATTATACGATAACGAGACTACCTTATTTATCCGTGACAGAATACAATTTCCATAATGGAACACTCGTTTCTGTTTCGATAAACGATATACAGAGTTGAAAATTTTGAAGCTTAAACTTTTATATGTCGTTCGTTTCGGAGAGTCTACGTCGTGACGGTTATCAGAGAGAAGCTGACACGTACGGCATAAAAAGTATAACTTGGCCGTAGAATAATTATTTAATTGCAGAAATTTTATATGAATGTGGAAGAGAACGAGCGTGACACCCCTTAGCCGCTAAATCGATGAGTGTGAATGAATTGTTCGGCGCAACGGCGAACATTATCTCTACAACTTTGCAGGCAATATTGTTTGTACGCCGCGTGTCGGTATTCATATATATGCGCAGGGCTTGTATATATATATATATGTGTGTGTGTGTATAGATACGCGGAATATAGTAGTACAAAATTGAACGTGGCCGCCGCCTCCGTGGCAGCACAACACTCCCTGCAGTACATACGCAGTGTCTGCCGAGATAGGGTATGCAGGGAGAGAGAGAGAGAGAGAAAGGGAGAGAGAGAATAGCCAGTGAAGTACTACAAGGGTGGGTAGAGAACCGAGATACGCAAGGGGTGTGAGTCCAGAAAAGAGGGTTGCGGAACCCTGCAGAATCCTCGGTATACCTCTCAGGCGAGCGAGCTGCATCGCCAAAACTCTCTGTCTCTATGTCTCTGTCTCTCTTTCGCCCTCTCCCTCTTTCGTGCCCAACTCCCACGAGGCAGCCATCCAACCCTCCCTGACGAACACCCCCCAACCCTACTGCCTCCAGACCACGGTCCAAACTCTCCCGTCTCATCCAACATCGTGGCTTCTCTCCTACGTTTTCCTTCGCTTCGCTTTCTCCAGCCCCCAGGGACGCGCACATTCTCCACGAAATATACAAATCCTAAAATGTTTTCACTGTCCTTTTTCCCCTATTTCTCTCGTTTTCGCGCACAACATTTTTCTTTCATTCGCAAAGCCATAATTCATTCAAGGTGCTATAAAAAAAGGCGAGAAAAGGATCGAAAACGGATGGTAATAATATCACGATGCGAACGAACTGTCCGAGCCGATAAAACGAAACGTTATACCATCGAGTCCAAAGGAGAGCTTAGTGTGCGCTTTTATACGCGCAATTAGAAGACAAAAATATGAAGCGAAGTTACCGATGCACATCTTTTTTCCCCACCTGAGAAATAAACATTAGCTATGGACCGTCTGGCTAAAAATAAGGATGAGGAAAAATAAAGGTACGAGAATTACGCGTAATTGGAATTGGAGGCGAAAGAAAAAAGAAGAAAAAATCTCAAATTTTCGCGCGAGCACGATGATAATCAAGGCGGCCCTGACGACCTCGAAACTTCTCTCGGCCCTTGGCTACAACTAGAGGGGTAAAAGCGGGACGAGAGGGGGGGGGGGGGGGGGGGTAGTAGATCCAAGGGAATGAGAGCATCGAGTTTGTCGGCGCGAGATGCGAGTCTGTTATTCTCTTTCTCCCTCGATTTTCGTTACTCCGCTCAGCCCATCTCACCCGACAAGACGGGTTCTCTCCTTTCTATATAGCGCAACAGCCAGAGCAGAGAGAACCTCGACGTCGTCGGGAGCGTTCGAACGTATATGCCTGTAGACCCAACCCCCGACCCCGGTTTTCCTGCCAGCGCCCGCTCCTACCCACCTCGTTCCATCCTTCACCGACACACTCAGACAGGCACACACCCAAACACGTACACACACAGCGACGATGCTACGAACGCGACGCTTCTACCGAGAGCCAAGGGTTGTAACCACCCTCTCTTCCTCTGGTTTCAGTGTGGCAGGCAGGCAGGCAGGCAGGCAGGCAGGCTGCCTGGCAGGGGTTGCACGTCACCGTCTTACGCTATCGTCCCGAACAAACACCCCCGAACCACCCCCCTTTCAACCACCCCTTTCTCTCTCTCACATACACACACACACACACACACAGTGTACTTCCTGCGCGCTCTGCCACCCTCGAAGTCGGTGTTACCTCCGTGAAACTCCGTATATAGATCGTTGGCGTCTGTGTGTTTGTACGTGGGTTGAGGAGGGTGAACCAAAAGGGGATAGGGAGAGAGAGAGAGAGAGCTTGTGTGTCAGTCTCATATCTCTGTGGAGAGTAGAGAGAAAGAGCGGGAGGGTGAGAAAGGGAAGAAGTGAGAGGGATCTATATAGATCGTAGTCTGTGTAAGTAGAAAGGGGTTTGCGAGCGAGAAACGTCGAAGGTGGAACCTCCGACGAGGAGACCGAGAGCGTTCAAGGGACGTACCATCTTCCGGTATATGAAGGGTATACGTAATGTACCGAGGGCACAACAGGGGATTGAGCAACGCATGTATATATATATGTATATATATATACATGTATATACATATATTTGCTGGTTATAAGGGTTGTATGTGTTATGCCTGTAGGGCGTCCGCAACTCTCTGTCAAGGAAATCGAAGTTTGCTTTCCGTCAGCCAGACAATACGGTGACCCAGTGAGTCACTCGAGATCATATACGCGTGTGTTCGTGATTAACGTCACACGATGATCATTCCGTTTTCCAAGCTTCGACAATCGCGGTCTTTCCCTTGGCAAAAAAATGTATTATAATTTCAAACAATAACTGTTTAGCTATTCGAATGAAATACAAAAAGTTTGTGAAGTACGTTAAAAATTTAGTCGCGCGAAACTATGTGCAAAATCACGTCAGTCATTGGACCCCCAAGTTTCATTGAGTCCTCGGATACGCGTCTCGTAACGACACGATATTTCTACACTTCGGTAACGGGATATATATCAATCCAACCTATATAGCTGTGACCCTCCCTCTCTCTCATACACGCCGATAAAATATGAAGTATGAACGGGGTGCAATTCCTATCGGAGAATAAAGCAGAGTCCTCGAGGGGAGGGATGCTGCGACAAGCACATACGTCAAACGAAATAGGAAGGTACGAGAATGTTCGAAGCCCGTCATCTTTGATAATTTCGCACCCCCGTTGTGTATATGATGATAAAAATAACACGAATAAAAAGAAAACCGGAATAACAGAAAAGATGGAAAAAATGAACAGTCTATTCATAATCCTTTACCGCACGTTTCTCCCCTTTCCGGTAGCGACCGGGGAGTCGTTTCAGGCGTCCCTGTATACGAGGCTGGTGTCTCACTCGAGTCCACCTCCTCATCCATAGCGCTCCCATCACTCCATCTGTCTCTCTCTCTCTCTCTCACCCTGTGCTCTACTGCGTCGCGCCTCACTTTTCCCTTCATTTCTCTTTCGCGTTTGTTCGGTAACTGTATATATATAGGCATAACGTTCGCTCACGGTCGGGCTCACGGAGGTACTCATTCATTCAATTTTAGTCATTCCCAGCAAGCGCGCACCCCTGTCGTGCGGCCGACAAAAAATAATTAGTGAAGCCTTATACCCCTGCGGGCGTTCTATATATCCCCGCTGCTTTCCTCGGATGGCCCCCAACGAGAGAAGCAGCGTCCCTTTTCACAACCCCGTACGCGCAACACGGCTACGTTTATACCTTGTGCTTGAATTCTCTCTCTCTCGACTGACTCACCCTACGAAACCACCCCCATTTCGTACTCCTTTCCTCTTTCGCAACGTCGCTTGTGCGCTCTCGCCTAGCACGTTGCCCCTCTCTTTCCTTGCCACCCCCCGCCAACGTTACCCAGCCAACCACCCTTGATTCACCCTCGGGCCACCCAACTCCCGCGCCCCTTCCCCCAACCCACCCGCCCCTTGCCCTTTTCGCCCATCCACTCTTGCTCTCTTTCTCGCTCTTCGCCCTTGTCGGTTCGTCCTCCTTCTCGTCGTCCTCCTCCTCCCCCACCTCCTCCTCCGCCTCTTGCTCCACCACCCTACACTCCTCTTTCTCCACTAGCGAGTCCCTCACAAGCTCTCGTCGTCGACGGCGTCGTCGTCGTTCTCGTAGTCGTCGTCGTCGTGGTCGTAGTCGTCGTTTTCTCGCTCGCTCGTTCGCTTTCCCTCGAATCCCTCGCACCCTCTTTCACTCGCCCAGCGGGTACGTAGCGTTCCGTTTTCTACTCGCTATTCCGAGCGCTGATGCCGTCGCTTCCATCTCTCTCTCTCTCTCACTCACTCTCGCCCCCTCTCTCTCGCACTCTCTCACGCTCAGCTTTCTCGTTCGCTTATATACGCCAACCTAACCCTCCCATCCCCTTCGGTATACCGAGCCGGAGTAGAGCGGTCCCATTCCACGCGGCCAAAACCCTAGCTCAGTCAGCCACCCCCTCAACGGCCTCGGGCGGGATGATTCAGGCGCCAGTAGGGCGCACCCACCTTCACAAGGGGTTGGGGCTTAAGGGGCAGAGAAAGGGAGAATGGCTAGAACGGAAGGGAGAGAGGTATATCCCGCTTGGTGGCCAGAGGGGCTGAGGGAACGAGTGGGTGTTTCCAAACGTGGAGATAGGGTGAGGGTGGAATTGGGGGAAACAGAGTGTGTCGGGGACTTTGCTCCGGCTCAGCCTTCGAGGCTGCGAGAGGGTTTGCGAGGTAGCGGTACGAGAGGGCACGATAAAGGGTCTTGGCACAGACGGAAAGGCGAACGAAGATCACCCGACCGTTCGGCAGGGACCAACGAGACTCGAAGTAAACTAAGCAAAATACTCTGTACATACGGGTGCTGATAAATGGCAAAATAGATGCGCGTATACATATATATATAGGAAATATGCATTTACAGTTACATTAGTCTATACAGATAAATTTCGAATCTTCCACAGATTGGGTAGAGAGTGTCGAAATTTAGCTAATAATAAAAAAAGATGGAAAATGTCTGACTTCGTTTGCAGTTTATCCAAGGAATATTGGTCGACGCCAATGATGGAGGGGTGAGAATATCATCTCGCATTTCCGGTGCTTTTGTCACATAGCCACTGACTGTATATTCGCCCAGACGCATCACCGACGGGGCTAAGTTATGCAAAGGAAAGTGCGAAATACACTCCGGGGATGTAATGTGGGATGCGCAGGTGGCGTTAAGGGTAGAAGCTCTCTCGCTGCCAGCTCGCGCTTCCTTCTTCTTCGTGCTTTCCGCTGCCACTGCTCGCATTATACAGCGAAGGAACCTTCGTATTCATTGTCGTCGAGTCGTTGAGAAACGGTGGATAGGCGATGGCTGTGTGTGCACCGAGATGGTAGAGGGGGGATGAAGGGAAAAGCTGCGTGGTGTTATACACGTTGCTTCAATGAAAGTAGCGCTCCTAGGAGGCTAAGTAATACGAGGAAAAGTGCTTTTCCAGGAGCGAAGCGTGTAACGCCGCTTGCGTTCCTGTACACGGTAAACGAAAAAGAGAAGAATGGAGAAGGGATGGTACAACGAAAAGTATGAACGCAACGGAGAGAGAGATAACTCGCGAAGGGGATAAGGAGCATCTTGTTTCGTAAATAGACTTCCCTCCAGGTGTACGATGAAGTTGAAGACGGTCTTTGACTAACGGCGAACCTAATAAAAACTGACAAAAAACATAATCTTTCACTTCGCGCAAAACGTTCTACATTTTTGTATTGTTCTACAGTTTTTTATTCTCTTTACGAAATACACATCCATTTGGTCGTTCAAAAAACAATTCTTCTGTCACCTACGAACCGTGCGAGAGATACGTGGGTACGAGTTTCGCTGAGCGTGCAGTGTCAAGAGAACGAACGGATCGTTGAGCGAAGATAGGGCTTCGCTTCTTAATAAATATATGGTTTCTTCGTGGAAGCGGGCACATCGAGTGAATTCCCCCCCCCCCCCCCCCCCCCCCCCCCCCCGGGGGGTCTGATACGAAACGGGTAATCGTTACACGACCACAGATCGCGTTTGAATTTGTACGGATAGGTTTTATTCTCGCTTATTGCGCAACGTTATAAAAGTTTGAGGTATATATATAGGTGCAACCGAAAGATACGAAGGGGGCATAGTACGTACGATATATAGGAGAGGGTTTTATTTGTCGGATGAATTTCTCTCAGGGGTGCGAGAACCCGCCAACAACGCAAGACCACTCCTTATCGGGGATGAAATTAGTAAAAGTGAAAAGTAAAGACACACCCTCTGGCAAGGGTAGGAGGAAGAGGAGGAGGAGGAGGAAAGGGAGTTGCTAATGTCCCGGTGCGCGAGAATTCCCTCACAGCATGAATATGGGTTGCCAAGATAAATTACGGAATAATAAATGTTGAGCGTCGGTTGGTACGTCGCCTCGACCTGGGAAGAGGTGAGTTTTCTCGAAATTGTGAAAAGAACACGGGGAGAGGAAAAAAAATTGAAAAATATTCACCAGCCCGCCCCCCCCCCAACGTTCAGGGGTCGAATTAATTATTGAAGTATTGCGGATTATTAAACGATTATTCAGATAAGAATAGATAAACGGACAGGCCGTCTCGTCGCCTTATTTTTGCGGTTATTTTTCCGATCGACGTGATGCAAGGGGTGTTGAAAAATAAAGCCCAAACAAGCTCGTTGAGGGGTTGACACGCGCGCATACACACACATAGAAGCGCAAGGCCGTAAAGAGAAGTGAAAGAAGGGCGAGCGATCCAGTCCCTTCATTATTCGAGAATTAGTAGCCTCATTCCCTCCATCCGTTTTTCACCCAAACCCCCCGTCAGCCCCTCGAGGGTAAACTTTCGTCTCTTTCTCAACACCTAGAAAACTCTTATCCGACCTTACGACTCTTCGAGACTAAATCCACCCAGCAACTCCCTTCCACGATTTTGTTGCTTTTCTTTCCCTGAATTCTCAGCGAGAGAATCATGGAATCATGGTTCGCTCAACGAAAGCCAACTGATACTCTTTGAAATTTGTAAAATCAACGAGAAATAACAAATACGGAGTCTACCGCTCTTGTGTTTTTTTAAAGAATTCCGCAATGACCGAAAAATGCAATTAAACGATCGGAATTGATGATTAAAGTTTACCATTAAGTCGAAATAAAGGAAAGAAAGTAGAAACCACGGACTCTCGAAACTCGGACTTTTCAGCTTGATATAGGTTTATATCCGTGCCCGGTATCCTCAGTGTCATTCCCCACATTATTTATTTAGATCCCACTCGAAGGTGGAGAGATAAGAGAATAAAAGATAGCGAAACCATGAGAGACGAATACGGTTTGAGAAAAGAAACGAAGAGAGCTCGCGTTCCAGGGCGTACGAGGGGTATACGCACGGAATGGAGTTGTACCGAAACGCCATATACCGAGAGAAAGACCGACACCTCGGCGCCAGACTCACCCTCCTGAGACTCTGCAGACTCACCTCCATCTCTTCCACTCCCTCCCACTCTCTTTCTCTCTCTCTCTCTCTCTCTCTCACTCACTCTCGCCAAAGCCCTCGAATGTTCTCGCTCGCACTACCGTAAACCAACCCTCACCCTCTCTCTCTCTCTCTTCTTCGCCCATTCCACGTTCCAACTGTGAGCTCCCATTTCGCAAGCCCAGCCATCCACCCATCTACGCGAACCATCTAGCGAACCCTCTAGCATCCCTCCGACAGAGCGGTAGCAGCAGAAGCTCTATACCGCTTTCTCCATTCCCCTCACAGCCCCGCCTCTTCCACCCTCGAACCGTATAGCACTCTGGCTTCTCTCTCTCTCCCTCTCTGTCTCTGTTTCCGTCTCTCTCCTCCTCGACGACTCCTACGTAGCAAAAGGGATGGTGGTGCTGCGTTAGTGAGAGAGATCGAGATACCTATATTTCGACCCTCGAGCTATCTCCAAAATCATCCCTCACATTCTAGAGCCAGAGCGACCCTGCCTTACCCTCGGGCTTGGACGCGTCCGGTACTATAGCGTTTCCGTCCAAAAAGTAGAAGGGGGGTTGGTCGCCACTTCGTGTATTTGGAAACGGGAACATAACGAGAAAATAAGAATGGACCAGCCATGTATCGTTGCGATTCCTCGCGACAATGCCAAAGATTTATTCACCATTGAGTTGAACATTTCTACCCACTCGACGAAAAACACAACAAATTTTATGATAACAAGCCGATTGTCACGAATATTTATGTGATTAATATTTTGTGATCCTGATTAGGGAATGAAGAAATATTTTCTAGGATCAATCTTGTGGGGTTGGAGGGTGAATGGTTCTCACAATGTGACATATATCGAGGCCTTTCCAGAGTACAATGATGCTCGCGATGCACGCGTTTGGGTGAGGAGAATAGAGTAAGAGGTGTGAGAAGCATGACAGATTTCATGGGGTATTCCCCGAAGAACAATGGATTTGAGGCTGAGTGGAACGGAGTCGGAGTAGAAGGAAGAGGGGGGATACGTCGGAATCGCCATTCAATGGTGAGAGAGAGAGAGAGAGAGAGAGAGAGAGAGAGAGAGAGAGAATGAAAGAGAGAGTTACGTCACTTAAGCTCCCCAATAACGTGGTCAATGCTCACGCGTCATACACACACGGTAAAGAGAGAGGAGAAAGGAATTTGCGGAGTTACGGTCGAGAAAACGCTTTAATCGTCCGATGAATCGCGACTGAGAATAAAAATAAAAATAAAATAAATTGGAGGAATAAAAAAAAGTCTGGCACGGTGAGACCGTGTTAAAATGGGGGAAGGGGAGAGCGAACGAGTCACTAAATATCGACAACAAGTGGTGGCTCGATGCCTGCGGTCGGGGGGATACTTCGAAGGGTGAAAAAAGGGCTTTGATTCCGAACTTCATAAATTGTAAGCCGAAAATGCTGTTTTAAAAGTCAGACGCGGAGAGAAAGTGATTTAACCACTTTGCCCCACTGTTTTTTATGCTTCCAATTTAATTCTTTAAAAAATATTACATCATAAACGTGTACAATAAAAGTGAGAATTTTTCATGATACGTCACTGGGTGCTTCATTGGGACGAAAAGGGTCGAAGAAAAAGAAGCTCTACAATGCTGCTCTAGAAGTAACCCTAAATGGGTGTGAGTCTTTGCGTAAGTAAGAATATACGTGCTCGATATAATCCTTCACTGTCTCGAGTGACGGGCTAATGACTCTGAGCCGTGGACATCGACGGGGTTGTTGTATTCTTAGAGGGGGAGGATAGAAAAAAACCGCGAAATGTCCAAGAACGTAACTGAGCTTGGACGGTCGAATCGATAACAAAAATGTGCGATGGTAAACGCGAAGTTAGATATATAGGTATATATGGTGAGATATGCGATGAGGAGGGATGAAGAGGGTCGGAAGCTCGAGGGTGGAAACGCCAGGCTGATGGGGCCAGAGCCTTATTGGGATTGTAGGGATGGCAAAGCTCGAGTTTTCCTAAGGGTCGAGAAACGCTGGAGGAAAATCTAAAGGGAGAGAGAGAGAGAGAGAAAAGGAAAGAGTGGATGAGCGGACAACGTGTGGATGGAAACGAGGGAGGGAAACGCGGAGAGAGCGAGAAAAGTGCCCAGGCAGGGGGTAAGGTATAGTTGATGGAACTGGGGGGTTGGAGCCCTGTCGACAGCCAGATGTGGCAAAAGAGAGCAGGGACTGTATGTGTATGCGCACGCGCGCGTGTGTGTGCGAGTTACCTGCGCACGAAGAAAATTCTCCACAATTGCTTCTCTCCCGACTCCTCGAAACCATTTACTTTTACTTGAACTCCGCATACACTCCTGCTCTGATCAATTAAGTAATTCGTTCCCTCACTCACAACGTCTGGCTCGTCCTTTACGGGGTCGAGGGGACGTTATTATCACAATGTTGGTATTTTACGAATTATCGATATTTCAAAAAAAAAATCTCAAGGACAGAAGGTTACACCGCGTGGACTTAATGTTCTAAGAGGCTGCGATTTATGAAGACAAGTTCATGTACTGGCAATGAGACAATTTTTTATATTTTTTTCTTCAATCTGATCTGTGTGCGATTTAAATATAATTAATAATCGTAATAATAATATTAACAATCATGATATACGTTTAATATTGAGAATGGTAGAGTTTCGGATTTTGTGCGTTTTCGAGCACGATTTATCCGAAGACTAATTTGAATACAACTATTAAACATCGCAGAGTTTAATGCTGAAAATAGGCGCTGTGCTTATTTCTCTCCCTGCTCTTTGCAATATTTTCCATTCGCTACGATTATGTACAAAATTAATTCGGTGCTGTTAAATATATGTTAAATATATACATATATTTATATCGGGCGATAAATTGATGTCGCAAATATCATGTCTATTTCCGCGACAATTATCGAATTTTCATGAGATGAAAGGATCCTCGTGAAGTTCTTACCGCATTATCAACGTCTTTTATCTCATCTACTTCACATTTATCGTATTTACGTACAGGAAGCTATCTTTTCTTAATTTTACGTTTAATTACACACGAAGTCTAGGACTACACGACGGTCAGACACGGGAAAGGAATAAAAACAAACGATGATCTATATGTGAAGTTGGCCTTACGCAAGCTAGCGCACTGCGCTCTTTACACGTTTACCCAATAGACCTATTCTCCTTGGTTTGCCCCATGGCCTACGTTCGTTTTCGTGATGAGATTAAAAAAAAGAAAAAAGCATAGCCTGTTTTCTACGAAGCTATCAAAGTCATACCCGTAATTTTTATCATGCGTCTCTTGTCACTGTTTGTGACCGGCACACCCGTCTCACCGTCCTGACGACGATTTTACAAACCGAGATGGAAGAATTCTCGAAATAAAAATCTATTTGTTATTTTTGTTTTTCTCCTTTTTTTCTCCATAGAAAAATAATGAATCGCATCGTAATCTCCTCGTCCCTAATGTACAATCATTATACAACCGTGTCAAACACGGCACGAAGAAGCATAAAATATATCACCCACTCTATATTTAACACATCGGCCAACCTCACCACGTTTTACGATGGCTAGAAGCGAATTTTACGATTTTTTATTTTTCTTGCGGTTTATTTTACGTTACCTTTCGTTCTCCTCGAAGTACGATTATTCTCGAGTGCGTTGTACGAAGAATCGTTACACGATGCAACAAACACACGACACAGTACGATACATTTTTTTGTTTATATTCGTGTATTATATATATATATATATATATATATATACTTTTGTTTAAAATTTGTTTTTCCTTATCGGAACGTCGCGATAGAATCAAGACGAAATTCAATATGCTTTTTATCGGTAGGTGTAACGCGATACGCAAAGTGCCTTGTCCAATTAGAACCCCGAAGCGTAATCGGGCTATCCCCGATGTTAGCTTTCGGAGACTGTTCAATTAGTACTGAGAGATCGCGAGAGTGAGACAGCCGGCGTTCCGAGAGCTACGTACAGATTGCAGACATGTTCCGTGGCCTGGCAGCTTATCGACAGCTTTTCGACATCCATTCGGAGATTCACGCGGAGCAACCATACCAATAATGTAAAGCTTCTGGCTCTCTCGAAACTGTGCGACAGTCCTCACCAAGTTTATTGCAGAGCAGCCTCGCTTGACCCGCGACAACGAAATCATTGACGCGTCATACGGTACATACGAAAAAAGAAAACATATATCTCAAATTGTTAATGCACGTGGGTCGGTTTTATCATTGAATTCTTTCTGGTACATGATTATGAAACGAAAAAGGAAAGCAATCGAATTGAGATCGTTGGAATCAAATATTATTACACCGTTGACGTTTTCCATCGAAACAGACATTTACATGACAATTCTGCCAGATTTTGTTTTTTGCAACAAATTGGCTTCGATCCTTTACCGTTTAAATTCGCAATTTCCTCGAGCTCACGAGTGTCGTTGCGGTACCGTCGTCGACATTGTAAAATCCGTGCTCATGAGCATATTCGGCAAAGTTCCTGTCACCGGTGGCAACATCAACGAGGCAGGTATGACCGATGGCCTGAGTCTCTCCGTCAGTGCGAGCATAACCTGGCAGTGCAAGTGTTGAATCGTCGCGAGTAGATTGAGATTAGTGTCGATCAGACCTGCCGCTGGTGAAAAGCGATCTCTCTCCATTACGTAATCCGTGGTATCGTGTACATCATCGACGATTATAGGCGAGGATGTTTCTCTTGCCTCGCGGTCGCGCTCTTCGTCGAACGACATCAGCGACAGGGTCGCAGCCTCGGCACGATTTTTCTCAGCGAGAATTCTCTGCTGGTGTTTCAGGTACGCCGTGGTTATCGGAAGACTGTAATCGATCGGTGTATTTTTCGGATCAATCCCGGGACTCCAGGGTGTGGGAAGTGGCAAGGTCGGTGGTGGCGAGGGAGTGCGACCCTCCGGTAACATTCTTCGTCTTTTCGACGAGGCTGAACTTCGGGAACTGGCGCGATCCGATTCTGGGGTTCTGCGCGAGTCGACGAGACTCTCGTTGACCGTTGGGCTAAACGTCGGCTCTTTTTTCAGTAAATTCGTGATGCTTAGAGGATTATATTTCTCGTCTCTCTCCTTATCCTTCTCGCTTCTCTCACGTTGTTCTTGCTTATCCGTTTTTCCCTTGTCCCTGTCACGATCGTTTTCCTGTTTTTCTAAGCTCGTACCGACGCAACTTCTCTGCTGGTGCTTCGGGTGTCTGTAGCTGTATAAACTTTTGCTCTCGGGTGGATGACTCGCTTCTCGCGGTTTTGGGCTACTCTGCCGTGGCTGAGTCGCCGAGAGTGCCGTCGCTGCTGGCGTTGGGCTCAATGGTGTCGTTGCTATCGTCGCTGGGGTTAGCACCGTCGGCGTCGGTGTCGTTGTTCTCGTTGTCGTCGTTCCTGTACTCGTACCTGTAATCGTTATCGATACCGTGCTCGATGCCGCGGCGGACTGCGATTGATTCGAGAGATTGCTTGGACTCGGCGTTCTCGGGCGACGTTGACACTCGGTGCAACCCAGCAGAAATCGCGTCACTGCTTCTCGGGGTAGAAAAGCGTAAGTTTCGGTAATCTGAAACACAAAGATAAACACACGGTTATCCATCTTACGGGGAAAGTCCGAAGCTGTTACGGAGAAAGATCGAAGCTTTTCACACAAATTCACTATTGCCATATCAGATTCGTTATTGCGTTTAAAAACGTCACCGACCCAACCAGATTTAATATATGTTCTTTTCCATTTATAAACATTTTTTTATTCACTGTAAAATTTATAATCGTGTCAGTCACCGACGCTCGACCAAAGGAATTCTGTTCAGATCGCTCCAAGTTCTCCGGAAGTCCAATAAAATTTGTACGAATGGCAAGCTTGCAGGTATATGTTTCTCGTCGTTACTGTCATCGAAATGTTATACGAGAAAACGTTTTACGCGTAGAACGTCGGATAGAACGAAGAAGGGAGGAGAGAGCTGAACCCGTTGGTACTAGAGAAGAGAGAGAGAGGGAGAATGGGGGGGGCATGAGAGAGAGAGAGGGAGAGAGGTAGAATTCTCGAGTGCGGGAGCGAAACTTTGATGTCTCCTCGCCGAGGAGGTAGGTATGCTGCCGGAGGCATGTTCCCCGGTTCTTAATAGGAAACGTTTCCCTCTAAGGACTTGTCGGGGGGAGGGAGTGAGAGAGACAGAGTGTGTATGTGAGAGAGAGAGAGCGAGTTAGGTGGCGTAACTCAATCAAGGATGAGAGCCTGTGGGATCCGAGAAAGGCAAAGGTTACATCTGTATATAACTGTATAGAACGCTCTGCGAAGGTAATTCGATAAGATTTACTTGAGGCTTGTGCGCCTGCAAACGAGAAACGAAGAGCGGCATTGTAGGCTGCTTTGGGGCACTATGAACTCTCTCTCTCTCTCACTCACTCACTCACTCACTCACTCTCCCTCTTTCACCCTCACGTTTCCTCAGAGAAGGAAGACGTCACTCGATTCGACACGAGACAGAGACTCAAAGTCACGCCGCCGCAGCCACGAGAACGAAACCTACTCCCTCTGTCTCTCTCGTCCCTCCGCTACCATTCCTCAATCGAATTCGCGACGGTAGCCTAGCTTTTTCACCTACAAACGTTATTTCTTCAACAAGCTTCGATTTTTCATATCTAACTACCGGGACAATCCCGTTTTCTTCAAAAATTCAATTTCCTTGTTTTTATTAGTTCATTCATTTTTAGTATCGCAATGACTTTAACATATTTTATCTCCATATTTCTTCCGGCTGTTGTCGCAAGTACCTATCAATAAATCAATTAATCGCACTCTATTCCTATAATTAAAAGAAACATGCTCCGGGGGTTTATAACGTGATATAACAAAGCGTTCAAAGATTTTTCATTGTGTTCAATGAATCGTGAACTTTATCAACGCGTCCGAGTGTCAGACGACGCCAGAATAGTTTTAAGATAGTCAATGGTACTGGAAACCGCGTATACCTATATCTTTATAGGCATATATAAATAATATATATTGTATCAACTCGCGACGTTGTGTAGGAGAGAGAGAGAGCGGAGGGGGGGGGGGGGGGTGCTCGCGGTATTAGTAATGACATATAGCGCACGGCGTACTATGGATGTAGATGTAGACGTGTGTGACCTCGTGTAGTATAAGCAGGCAATGCAACAAGTGTCCTGAGGTTTTGAATCACAAGCAGATCGCGGCGTACCAACGAGAGAGCGAGAGCGAGAGAAAGAGAGAGAGTGAGAGAGAGAGAAAGAGAACGAGACAGAAAGAGATAAATAGTCGGGGCGAAAGGAAGAGAGGTGGTGGAATAAGAGGATGAGAAATAAGCGAGAAAGAGAGAGATAGAGACGAAGTGGAGAAAGAGGGTTTGACGGATGGTGAAAATACGAGAGTGGAGGAGAGACGAATGGAGTACCGATAGTAATGCAATGGACAAGATGCGACTTATATAAAAAGATATATACCTACGCGAGAGAAAGTGAGATAGAGATGGGGAAAAATATATAGTGAAAAAAAACAGGAAGAGTAGTAAATAAACATATATATATATATATATATATATATATATATATATATATATATATATATATAAATCTATGTGTATATATATGGTAGGAAACGATACCCAGGAGAGAGGTTTACGCGAGTACGCGCTGTTATACACGTGAGATGACGTATGGTATCGAGTTTTCGACGCTCGAGTGCCTCGATACACTCAACCCTCTGGCGTACTTCCCACGGGAATACATCCCGTTAGAAATCAGTAAAATATCGCGTGTCAATCTCGTAACCGCTAGTTTTAGGGACAGTAATGAAAGGGTGGTTGCCGAAATTTGGTAATCGTTGATTTTCCGAGTCGGAGGGTGACACGATAGGGGTTGTTTTTTTACATTCGAACTGGAAATTACATATTTCATGCGGATACGGCAGGATTCTGGTTTTCTTATTTGTTCTAAACGCTTTATCAATGGATACGATCAATAACGAGGATGCAGAGAAATATTGATAAATTCTTGAATTTGGACTCACTGTTCTGTAGGTTCGCTTTTGACCCGCGTGCTTTCCGGGCCGCCCCTCGAGATCCACGTGTACCGCATGAATGATGTCGAAGAAATTTTCCACTATAGCCACTTTCTTATACACTCTGCCTGGCGGCACCGTTCCTTCTGCGCCGTTTAAAGCCTGTAATCAGAAATAAGAGAGAGAGAGGGGTTAAAAGTAATAATCATGTCGGGGAATATTATTATTTCGTAATTATTGTTTATTTAATAATTTCCTAATATTCTATTCTAAGTAAAGTATAGCGTTGCGACATCTCGCGGAGGGTAGTTCAATTTTTTAAGGGTGGAAAGCAGCCTGGCAGGAAGCTTGCAACCCTTGCGTCGAATCCTTATCGATGGTCGGTGCGAGCGTTTCTGACTTACCGGCCGGCCCCTCAACACCCTCCGTCGATAAGACTGTCGATAACGAAGAGATTTGCCCTTTCAACTAAAATTCCCTGCATTAAGGGTGGTAAAGGGGTTGATTTATAAAAGAATAAGGGATATCTCTGAAAAAATGGCTATTACGTTTCTCTTTATGTTACGAGTTTATAATTGACCGTGTACAAGTTAGTTTACAAAATTTCGTGCAAAACCACATTTAAAATTTTGATAAAAATGATAAATCCCATGAGATCACTTTTACACCCAACCCGGAAACCATTAGCGTCCGCTTTATTGCATTTTCGTGGTGGAATAAAACGATGATGCAAATATTAATTAGCGGGGACGCGAAGACGTTAAGCCCCGGGGTAAGGTCCGAGCGTAAACGCTCCGTCGACCCTCCCCGGCGCGAACACGCCGACAGACCGTTCACTCTCTCACACCATCGCCCGTACGGTGAAACTTTACGACCCAAGAAGTTTAACGCGCGTGCGCGACATTATTGTATTTCCCTAAACACCTGTTGAAGGGTGGAAGTTGAACTCGTGGGGGCTTTCGTAGACGGCTACGGTTAAGGGGGCTGCGGTCAGAGCGTATAACAATGTCCGATACCTCGGGTGGCTGGATCGTAGCGACTACACAGTGCCGGCCTTTCAGTATGTAGATTTTTTTTCAAGGGTGTGTCCGGAAGGTAGCGACTGATATCGGTAACTTACCCCTGCCTCGTATACGACGTACACCATTTTTTATTTTGCTGACGATGATGAAACGATGATCGATGACTTCGGAGGGTCGACACTCAATTTTAAACAGCCAATTAGTTTTAACACACGTTTAGAAATTGTAACAAATTAATGAAGCTGCTTATGACATAAATAATTATTATATCCAGAAAAACAATCCTCTTGTCAAATTTTGAAAACAGACAAAAAAATGACGAATTATTCGTAATCTCGCATCATTGTCAATTTAATACATTACTGTAATAATAATCATCGATCCGTGTTGAACTCTCGGAATAAAAACAAAAATGATAAATGTACCGTGCATCATCCCTCGACCCGATGAAAACAAAATAAAAAAAAGCTCATTCACCGTTTCGTCATTTATCGAGCTTCGGTCGCGACCCCTCGATGATAACAGATACAAAAGTGAGTGCGTTGCATCCTCCCTTCGGTATTTTGGAGTGCGGGTTATAAAAACGATAACGTATGGATGGACGAATCGCGCACGTGCGCGAATTAAAGCTCTATTGGGTACTCGGATACGCGTACGAGAACGATGCGTAGTGCGGGGACAAAGCGAGAGCAATTTTAGACAGAGAAAGTTAACACCAACGAGTCGCGTCTCTCTTTCTCCGTTGCGCGTTGCGTGTATTACCGTGTACGTATAAAACCTCACACTCACACGTATATTTGTACATATACGACCATTAGAGGGTCGTGTGCTGAATTGATCAGGCAGGAGGGGGTGAGTTTCACAGCTGAACGCACGAGGCGTGTGTTCGGCATCCTGTCGCCTGTCAGCCGCCTGCGTCACGCAATGCTCGCGTATCGGACGGCTATAACGAGCGTGCGGTGGATGTGCGAGGTCGAATGCGTCGACCCAAAGCCCAGCGTGCGTAACTAGCATGGAGCTTCGCTCCCTGTGTATTACGTACGATATATCTATAGCACGAACGTCGGGTTAATCGCCGCCCAACGAACCCGGAACACGTAGCTTCGTACAACGCCTATACGTGTATGTATCGTGTCCTATATAGATACACAATTTTCGTGACGATCTCATAATATGCATATAGTATCGCTATAAATCTGACTTTCATCAAATTTCGCGTTACGCTATGCGTGTACGAGAGCGCGCGAGGAAGCAATTGCCGTGCAGCCCAATTTTAACGGAGGGGGGAGGGGACGGCCGCTTGATCAACCGGTTTTCAAACAGCCTTGAGCAGAAAATCGACGAAATATGGAAATTCATGATAATCATGAAAAATCAATGACGATAATTGCGATCAATCGAGATCTTGGCTAGAAATATCTTTGACTTTTTTGTTGTTGTTAATTGTAATGTATGGTAATTGGGGTTAAAATGTAATCGGTGATCGTCTAAGGGAGGAGGATGGGGGAGAAATTGGAACTGAGGTCGATAGTCCTCGAATCAACTCTGGGACCGCACGCTTTAGAAACAAACTCAGTACGAACGGGTGTTCGTGACAAAATGGCTTACCCCCCGCCCCTCCCCGCCCTGGTGAGCGTTTGGGTTTTCACTTGGACGAGTTTTGGGGGATATCGTTGCGGGGATGGGTTGAAACGTGAATGTCGAGACGTTTGGTAACGAGAGAGAGAGAGAGAGAGAGAGAGAGAGAGAGAGAGAGAGAGAGAGAGAGAGAGAGGCAGAGAGAGAGAGAGAGAGAGAGCTAGTGAGAGCATGAGAGAATACGGCGATGAAAGAAAGGGAGGGAGAGAGAGAGAGAGAGAGCGCGAGAGAGAGAGAGAGAGAGAGAGAGAGAGAGAGAGAGAAAGAGGAAGAGCTCGATCGTGCTGGAAGCTGATGCAAGTGGCGCTATATACAGAGTCCGCTCCGCTGTCCACGTATATCGAATCGGCCACGTACACGGGGTGTTACGATAGTGATCGAAGCGGAGAGCATTCCCGGAATTCGATACGTATCGATGAATGGCCCTCTGGCGTTCTATGTTTCCTACGGTCAGTGCACGCGCTGCTTCCCTCCTCGTCCTTCTATTCCTCTCTGTCTCTCTGTTTCCAAAGCCGTGACGCTCCAATGTTCGTGTTCCGTTTATTGTGCGGCAACTCTATAGCTGATGTGGTCAACGCGATGGAGAAAGAGAGAGAAAGAGAGAAAGAGGTACGGACAGACGGACAGGAATAGAGGGTCGATCGACCGAGTTACACAAAAATGTAGCTCGACACATTCTCGAAGATACCAAAAAATTGTATTACTTGAAAAAAAACTCGAATTTTCAATCCAATGATCAAATTGACTGTAAATATTAAAATTAAAAACTAAAAGGAAAATGAAATGTGGGAATTCATTAGGTCTACGAGAGGATCCGCGCTACAAGGCGCGGGTTGCAAGTCGCATACACGAAAAGCTCCGTGACGGAGCTTAACCGGCCGGAAATTACACGCATCGTTAAAAGAATTTTAGTGCCCTCGCAAAGCTTTCCGGTCTTTCGACGAATCCGCGAAAGTGAGAGAGAGGGAGGCAGCGAAGGTTGAAACTAAATTTGTCCTGGTCGACCGCGGAGGAAAAAAAGGGAGGGAGAAAGAGAGAGGGAGAAAAAGAGAAAAATCGGTTCACGAAGTAGAGGGTACGAGGCCGAAAAGCCGTCAACTATATCTATACGTATGAAAACGCTCGAGGCCCGCGTGTGTAGCCGTGCCGTTAAAGCGAATCCGCTTAACTGCGAGGTTCCCTATCGCTCTCTCTTTCTCTCTCAGTCGTTCACCCTTTCTCTCCATCTCTTTCGCACCGTCAAGATTTATCGACGCGACAAAAAGCCATTCCCGATTCGAGAGCTTTGCCGGAAGAGAAAGAGAGAGAGTGAGAGAGATAGAGAGAACACGAGGGTCTCTACTGCACGTCCTCGCTCTTTCCCTCTCCCTCCCCCTTTGCCGACTCACTCGCCCTCTTTCTCCCGCTCTTATGACGCTGAAACACGGAGGGTCCGAACGCCGCCTGGCCTGGACCAAGTGGGGTTAATTCGAGGGTTCCAGAAGGCGCGTCGATTAGGTAAGTGCCCCGCGATCTGCCGAAATAACCCGTAGGAACTAAATCGTCGAGTGAGAACGCGCCTCGCGTACCACGATTCGTAATTTATCTTTGCTCTTATTTTCTTTTACTTTTTTTACTATTATATTATTCGACGTTTTTATCTCGTTACAAACTTTATTCCCATTCGTCGTGTGAAGAAGACAAGTTTGAACGTAAAAGAGAAGGAAGAAAGAAAAAAAATTGAAATCCGGGCTGGAACGAGAGATTTCTTTTCGACCTCGTCCTCGAGCCATAGTGGTCTCTCTCGACGACAACGACTACGACGACGACGACGTCGTCCCGAGTATCCGGGAGAATCCGGAAATCCATGAGGAGTTTGAGAGGCTCTCGATGGACGGAAAGCCCGAGAACGAGAGAAATCCGTCACGGATTTTCGTTCTTCACGAAGAGGGACAAAAATCTTGAGCTTCTCACAAAAGAAATTCTTACCAGGAATTTCTAGCGAGACGATTTTACATCGACCGCTTGGACTTCGCGAAAGACAAGAAACGCGTCGTTTCGCGTATTGAATTATTCCTAAATTTAATTTTACCTTTAGGACATAGTATAATTATTATTTACATCTTGTCCTCGTGAACTTATCGATGAATTAACCATTGGGATCCAGATATGTGGTACACGCTTCACCATTCAACTTCCGGCCATCGATGGAACCGTGTTATATTCGTCGAAAAATCTATAAATATAGATTACGAATACGTATATACGCACGCGGGTGTGGCTCCGTCTATCGGTGTGTAAAACACACAGAGTGTTTTTTGAAACAACGTTAACGCATCCCTGCTGCAAGCACCGGTGCGACGGCGTCACTCGGCGTTTGCATTTTAAGCGAGGGAATCGCGAACCCCTCGCGGGCGGTATGGAAAAGAGGTTATATACAATGGCGCCGTCTCTCTTTCTCTGTCACTTTCTCCCTTCCTCCCATACGTAACGTTGGACACACGAGCTCGCGCTGCCGAATCGGATTATAAAAATTCCACGTGTTCGTATATAGCATATACCCCGGATGAGGGTGAGATGGGTAGAGAAGGGTTTGGTTTGGTGTGAGCGAGAGAGAGAGAGAGAGAGAGAGAGCGGAGAGAGTTGGCATGGCCTGGGCTGTTACCGTTGCTCGTTTCTGTACTGGCGCCGGTGTTTCGTTCACTCGCTTGGCTCGTAACGGGACGGCGAACGCGCGGGAGCGTAACGCCCCTTCCCACCCGGTGCTCCTACATATACTTCCATATCCGAGGGGTAGTTCGGATACAGAGTGTATACGAGCTTTACCGACGGTGCAAGGTTTAAGGGCCCAAATATATATATATATAGATATTTACATGTATGTATATATGTAGGTGTGTGTGTTAACGGTTATAGATATATACATGTATTGAACAGCGGTGGGTGTCGGGATACGAGATGTGGGCTTGCAGCGCCTGCACCGGTAGCATTGCACATGCTACATAGCACACACATATATATATATATACGTAGGTATGTGTCGCGACGACGAAACCGGGGGTTTGTCCCGTCGGCGATATAAATTCATTTCGCGTTCACAAAGCGGCCCCGTGGCCATTTATACCTGGCTGACGCTGGAGACCACCAACACGTACGCGAGCCCGCACGTACACGAAAATACAATGGCGCACACAAATGCCGCGAGACCCACAAGTTAATCGTAACGAATTTCGATCGTTCTCCGCTTTACCACCGTTGTGTGCGTTATAACGGCTCTCCCCGTTTTAACGTAAAACCCCGAGAACCCGAGCCGCGGTGATATACCAAAAAGCCACGGATGAAAACTCGAGAGGGATATTTTTAGGACGGGCCGACTAGCTATTCAAAAGAATAAACAGAAAAAAGAAAAAGAAAACGCTCGCATTGAAGAAATTAGATGAAAATATTGTTTTCATGAATTTTTAAATAAAATTATGAATCGTTCGCGAGTCTAGGAAATCGAGAATGTAAGGAGAGTGATGTAAGAGGACGGAGATCGGTCTCGATTCGTCGATCAACGACGGATCGAGGGGTCGAATGCTTGTTTCGTATCGATGATGAGAAACAACGACGTAGGAGAGAGCCCGTGTGGAACGCGAGAGAGAAAAAGAGATGGAATATCGTGGAAGCGTGTGATTCGGTTAGTTTTGGTTTGTTGGGATGAGAATCGAGGTTGTAAACCGAGTCGAACCCGGCCACCCAGTAGCCATTTAGATAAACGACCGGAGCCCCTGTTGAGTGCCGCTCGCGGGATGCCAGCAGCCGCAGAGACAAACATATATATATATATTTTAGACACCCCCACACTCTTCACTATTATATATATATATATATATATATATATATATATATATATATATATACATAGCAAGAGTCGGAAGATACGGAAATACAGTTGTATATATTTTACCCAGGTGTGGGTAAGTGTATACGCCGAGATTCGTTGAAGAAGAAAAAGAAAGTAGAAAAGAGCGAGGAGTTATACGTACCGAGCAAGACAGCAAACGAGCGGGAGATAAAAAAGAGCGAGAGCGACTGGGGGGGGGGGGGGGGTTGAGAGGGAAGGGAGGTAGGAAAGAGGACTAAAGAGGCGAGCTTTTCACGGTGCAGAGGCAGAGAGATAAAAAGTGTTTGGTCTCTGGTGACAGAACAAAGAGTGAGTCTCTCGGGCGGAGGCATCTTTCTCTCTTGCTCGTGGATGAAAAGGGGGAGGGGTGGGATGAAAGCCGAGGCGCTGCCGTGTCCCGGCGATGGATTTATTTGGAGAACCCGTTCGCACAGAATCATCGATCATCCGCGAGGATCGATGATTCTCCACTCTTCGCTCTCGTATAAAGAAGGTGCTCACCACCCCACCCCCTCTTTCTCTCTGTCTTTCATCGGGCATGAGAGATCTTTTGCTTCTTCGAGTGGATATATCGAGAGCAGATGGGAGCGAAGAAGAGTTTACGTTTCGAGAGCCACTTTAAGAAGTTTTATACACACACGAGCTGACGACTATTTCTCACCTTTTTTCAATCGCTTTTGATATTTTGTATATCTATATTACATAGTCATTATTCTATGTTTCGTATAAATAAAAAAATCGAATTTTCGTCATTCGATTCGATTCTCTGTACTGGTTGCCAGAGACACACTCTCGTTCTTCGATAATCGAGCTCACTCGGGAAATATGGGGAATATGATCGGTACTGCGAACGAAAACCACGGAAGGCCGATTAGCTCGAGATTATGTTATACTGAGAGAGAGAGAGAGAATCACCACATGTATACATTGGCTTATCGAAGGGGGTTTATCGAGAACAGATGCGATTGCAAGAGAAGCACCGCATTTTCATTTCGAGTGCCACTTCTCAGCACACCCTCTCCGTCCAAGCCCACGAAGCGAAAATCTCGGCTGTCTTTCTCTCTCTCTCTCTCTCACACACACACCCATACGTATGTCTAGCTTTACAATTATATACATAGATATATAGGGATATAGTATTACAGCTCAACTTGAAATCGTCGATGGGCCAATTCAAACGCAATTCAAACAAGCGTTCGGTCGCACCCCTCAAGTCCGATGTAACTCTAATTTCACGTAGGTACTCGTTGGTTCGCTCCGATTTTCGAGACCGCTTTTACGTTTCTCCCTCGGCTTTTACTGGTCGACCAAATGCTCGAATTTAACGCCGGGGGGTCGACCGCCGAAGCGGAGAGAAAGAGCACCTCCCCCGCTAAGATTATCTCGAGAATTCTGATTCTCCGGCGACCGGGGGAATGGAACTTTGAACAAGATGCCATTTAATCGTCGATATCGTCGCATTGAACTGTACTATACACACACACACACACACACATACATACGTGTATGTATAAGTAAAGGTGTTCGGACGTTTTCTCATCTCTCCATTATCTCCACAATCTCCTCGAGTCTTCTCTCGGGTATCGACTGGCAGACGAGTCGCTCCACTCCTTCCCGTGGAAATCGCGCCGATTCCCGTTCGATTAAGGGAAACTAAAACTAGCGAAAGTATCGAGAAGAGGTGGAAAAGAGGATCGGTTCGACCCCCTTTCGTGAAGGAGTTCTCAGCGATCCAAGTCCGGGACGGGACCTGTCTCTCGATCTTAATGTATATATATTATATATGTGTATATATACATATATATATACATATATATATACATAGCTCTCTCGAGAGAGGTTGGGTGCCTCGCGGCAAAGTGGCATTCGGTCGACTCCCTTCTTTACACGGCGGATGAGAGAGTAAGAGAGGGGAACTACCGGAGCAGCACACAGCTCGCCGCCGCGGCGCTTCGAGGTCGCGCTCGAATCGATACGCGGAGAGCGAATCGAGTCGAGGGGGTTGCGCGCACAGGCATACCTATGTACTTAATACATATATATATATATATATATATATATATATACGCGTGTGTGTTAATGTACATATATGATGTACATAGATCGAAACGATGTATATAGTTTATGTAGTAGGCGCGCGAAGCGAAAACCCTGACCGGAAGCTGATCGTTCTCGTGGCGGGCCGACCGACGTGGAGGGTCGACGAAAAGCCAATCGCACCAAAAGCCACGTCCGGTCGGACGGACTGACGCGGAGAGGTTACAACGATTCCTCATCCCCCTCACGGTTCCGGAAAACAGGAACAGCCCTTTATCCGCAATGCCGACACACGTATGTACCTTTCGTGGCTGTTCTATGACCTCGAGTCTCGCATGCGACGCTATTTAATCATTTTTTATATCTACTAATGACTTTACAAAGATACATTTAATTTTGTTTGTTTGTCATCGATTTTGTGTATAATTCGACGATAATTCCTTCGAGATTGAAATACGTTCGTCGTATATACCGAACAATTTTGCTCAAGAGAGTAAATCTCCAAAATATGGCCAAGAGCCCGAAAGTCTCGAGCCTCGAATCCGGACGTCACACGGCGTTTTCGTTATTCATTGTAAAAACGAACGACGCGCAGCATGTGGTCTCTGTCGGCGAATGTGAGAACGACGAAGATGGTCGAGCGTGGGCCCCATCTTATACCGCGGTGACGGAGAGAGACGGGGGAGAGCGAGGGCGGAGAGGAGAGGGGATTTTGACGGTACCGCGGATTTGGCCACTTCGTATGATTATTGACGAGCCACTTGACCACTGAAGAGCCACGCATGATACGGGATATATAGCATGCGGTGTGCCGCGCGGCAAGACCACGCAAGATAGAGCGACCGTGACAGCGAGGCTAAACTGAATAAATTATTACATGCCTCGTTTCGGACTCTGATGCGAACGTCGTCTCTATAACTATATATATATGTATTCCGGATGCTAAAGTGCCGAGGGAGACGAGAAGACCCGGGCCCTTTTGGCCCTACGGCTCGTTCCTAAATACCCCTTGCCAGAGGACGAGGAGAAAAAGATGAAAAAAAGAAGAGAGGTGGAGGAGGAGGGGGGCGTTGAAAAAGAGAAGCGGGCCTCTGTAAAAGGTCGGTGTAGAGTGTATATCCCCTTCGTTCGTGTGCTACGCGGTACAAAGATTCATATCTGACTCAAAGCCTTCGCAGCATCATCAGAGAAAAAGAAGAAGGGAGAGAGAGAGAGAGAGAGAGAGAGAGAGAGAGAGAGAGAGAGAGAGAGAGAGAGAGAGAGAGAGAGAGAGAGAGAGAGAGAGAAAGAGAGAGAGATTGAGAGAGTGGGAGAGCGAGTGAGAGTATAGATAGCAGCCTCTACGGGCCGCGCGCGCGAGAAGAGCTCTGCTCGAACGGGACCCTTAAGCCCGAAGCGGGACGGGATATCTCTCTATCTCTCTTTCGCTCGCACGGTCTACTCCCGCGACAATAGTTATCCGGGCTATGATCCCGAGATCTGCTTCTTCGCATAGACGCGAAGCTATACGTGGCGGTCGTGGTACTGGATGAGTTCGATGGGGGACAATACTTCGGCAACGATGATCGTGGAGGAGATGTGCTCAACGCGCGAACGATGCCAGTTCGTAGGCGGTCCGCGGGCTGCGGATACTCACTACCGCCTACGGGAGAGATATGGTAAAGAACAAGAACAAGAAGAAAGAGAGAAAGAGAGAGAGGGAGAGGAAGGAACGAATAAAAGGGAAAAAGAAAACGCCGAAGAAGGAGGAGAAGAAGAAGAGGAAGATAGGTATAACGCGATAGGAAAAGCCGCCAGAGAACGAGACACGGCGAAGACTGGAAGCAAAGAAGAGAGAGAGAGAAAGGGAGAGAGAAAGAAAGGGAGAGCAAGGATTAAAAAAAATAGTGAGGGCAGAGTGGGCGTCGTGGACCGTGCGAGAGTCTCGGGGCTTTACTGTACGTACACTTGCCGTCTTTTTCCCTGCAAAAACCTTACGAGGAGAGAAAGAGAAAGAGGGACAGAGAAAGCAAGAGAACGAGAACGTCGAGCAACGAAGCGAAGCAACGGAGTTCGCGCACGGAGGGCGATCTCGGGGTCTCTCGCGACCCCGAGAATGGTGGAGAGCATTGTGGGCCATCCCATGAGAGAGAGGAGAGAATGGAGAAAGAGAGAGAATGAGAGACTGGAAGAGAAGGGGGTGGAGAACCAGACGACCAGACCAGAATTTGCTGGTGCGAGTTGCGCCGGTGGTTCGCCTCGGTAGCATCGCTGCGAGAGCGAGGAAGCAGTTACGACGAGGGGTTGGAGCGAGAGACGCGCGGGAGAAGGACGGGGGAAGAGGAGGAATAGTCGGTCGACAGCGGGTCTCGTGTGCTGTGTGCGGTGACGGCGCGGCTCGCGGCACGGGGTAAGACATGCGGGGGGTGAGCGAGGGGGGAGAAACGAAGAGTGAGAGAGAGTGAGAGAGAAGATTCGAGGAAAGGAGGAGGATCGGAGAGAATCTCCGGAGATTCCACGCATGGAGAACCGTGGAACGGGCCCAGACCAGACCGCCAGGCTTGTTGGTTGCACGGAAGGCAGCTGCCAGCCGGCGTACCACTGCCAGCACCCACCATCGCGCCGTACGGCACGATGCTTCTACCACCCCACCCCATTCTCCTCCTTCCATCTTCTTCAACTCCTCGGTTTCTCTCGAGCCACGGTATTATATACCAGACACGAGAAAGCCAAGGAAGGAGAAAACCGAGGATCTCTCGAAGCTGCTGAAGGAGCCGAACGGAATTGAGAAGCAGGATGGCGAGAGAGTGAGGCGGTCGTGGGGGAGGTAGCATGTTCCCGTAAATATCCGTGAGGTGGGCGCTGAAAAGTCTCGGAAGAAGAGACGGAGAGATGTTCCTTAGATATGAGAAGAGTTGCATGAGTTTTTTTTACAGAATGTTCTTTTTCTTTTTTCTCATGTATATCGCGTTTCATCATTCGTTTGCGATTTGGGGAGGTGGGTTTAGATGGTAAGAGCGTCTTGAACATCCTTGGGACGATGACGGAAAAAGGGATCCGGGTCTCGGGCTCAACGAGGGATGATCATTTGTCCCGGCTGGTTTAAGGTACAACCGACCGGGCTTCTTGTCACATTTTGCTGACCGGAGACTTCCCGGAGATTCTGGTATGACTGGAAGGTCTAGAGAGAGGAAGAGAGAGGGAGAGTGAATGAGTGAGTGAGTAAGAAAGAAAGAGAGAGAGAGAGAGAGAGAGAGAGAGAGAGAGAGAGAGAGAGAGATACACGACAGTCACGTGCATATCACTCGAGCCGGATCGGCAACGGAGTACGTGAGGTTCGAGCAAGGCTCCCGCGGAATCTCGAAACCCGGAGAAATTACTCCTGCGCTAAGGGATGAAGACGATAGAGCGCGGACGCTACGTCGAGTTCTCGTATCGCGTATGGCAGTTACCGGCTTACTCGGCTCTTGGATATTCAGGACCTTGGCGGTACGGCGAATTGTTCGGCCCTTCGATGGTCCTACAACATCGAGGTCCTTCGCTAGAAAGGAATCTTGGTTATGCGGATCTCGCGGGCAACGCGCGATCCTTCTGCTTCTGGCTGGAATCCTCGAACAACCCGAGAAGCAGATAGATAGGGAGAGAGAGAGAGAAAGAGAAAGAGAGTGAGGGTGTCGAAGAGGAAGAAACTGGGGATGCAGAGTCAATTCATGATTGGCGAAGTACAATTAACCAACGGTTGAGAACAAAACGACGAACAGCCCCGAAAACATTCGATTTGAAAACCCACCCCTTTTGATAACACGGAGAACCGATGGCCATAGGGGGTTGAACCGGATGCGACCGCGAATACTACCATTGAAATAGAACCATCGAAAAGCATCCTCGCGTTCACCTAGTGAAATCGGTACAAAACCAAAAGCCAGAGTCCCGGTCGTTGGAGAGGCTTCAACCCGCTAAAGCGACGAACGTTCCCAAAGGATCGCGTTTGTCCCTTTTTTACTCGCTCTCTCTCTCTCGTGCTTTTACGCACTCGTGGGTTTTTATTTGCTCACTCCCGTCGCTCTCTCGCTATCGGGATGAGCGGGTGTATAGCGCGCAAAAAGGCTTCCATTGTGAAAGGGCGAACGGCTCGCATTTCCACCCCCTACGACCACCCTCCCCCCTCCTCCTCTCTAGCCATTCGCTCGTTCGCCGATCCACCCTCTGCACCACCCCCTCCTGTTGGTGGAACGAGAGAAAGAGAGACAGAGAGAATTTCGGTCGCTGCTAACTGCGAGCAACGCTAGCGAAAGAGGCGCGGGCCAAGCTAGCCCATAGAAAAGAGAGAGGGATCTCACTCATTCTGTCTCGCGCAGGTCCAACAGGAGAGGAACGAGTCAGTGATCCGGAGTCGACACGAATGCCCGCACCCTCCCCCGGATTACCACGGTAGAGAGAGTTTCTCTCTCTCTATCTCTCTCACTACATGAGACACAGAGACGGCAGAAGGACGGATAAAGAAAGCAGACGGGCGCCTCTGCCATTCGTATGTCTCTCTTGTCTGTCCGTTGCTTCTCTGCTTTGGTAGTCGTAGATATATGTCGACAGGGAGAGCGATAGAGTGAGAGGGAGAGAAGTTCGTGCGCGCTCAGCGTGTCGGATTTCTGTTTGCTTTGCCGCGTCACGCATCGAGCCGCGCCCATTTGGATTTTGGCAGGGGGAGAATTCTGTTCTACCCGATGTTCTCTCTCTCTCGCGCGTGCTCTCGCTCTCGGCCTTCCACCCTTCTTCCTCTCGTTCGTGGTTCATGTGCGTGGGTGTGCCTCGAACTTCGTCCGCGTCGACAGAGATGGGTGACCGCGAGCGAACGACCGAACCGCTTGAACCAACGTGTCTCCTGGACGGATTGTTGGGACGTCCCGTACACACGACCAACTACTAGGGGGGAGAGATAAGCGGGTGGAAATCTAGCCGAGGGAGAAATGCCTCAGTCGGGTCACGACTTTTAGCCCTCCGTGAATGCTGACGATATTTGGGAGATTCGTTTTTCGATCGACGATTCTTCGTAGTTTCTACTGAAGAGGGATATTGCACGAATGGTACGAGAGACTACCCATCGATCTACAAATTCTCACGATAATATTTCGAGGATTGAGGAAATTGTCAAATCGTAAGAAAAATAAATGCCTAAAGATGTCACCCATTTTGTGGGGTAGTTTTACGAATATTAAGCATTACATTTACTTGGCGCCATTATAAATTTACTCCAAGGTCGAAAAGCCGTGGCTCGTAACGGAAGAGAAGCTCGTTGTGCACGTACGCACATTCTCTCAAGGGGAAACAGAGATCAACGCGAGCAGAAAATTAATCAGGCTGCCGTCGTATCATCGCGGCCGGATCGGGAATCAATAAGGCGTGCCTGATCCGGCTTCCCGAATTTTAGCCGGGTGGGGTGCGGGTAACCTCACAAGACAGTCCACTTCAAATCACTTGAAATCTCGCGATTTTTACGATTTCGAGAATCGCGAAACGGGTGAAAAAGTTGACACTTTTTAATGGACTTTTCAATTTTTAGACAAATTAATTATTTTTGTAGTGCGGGGCCCAAATACATCGACAACAGCTGGTAAAAACTTTCTTGAAAAATTGTCTGGCGAATCGGCACTACATGCATTCTATTCGCAACTATTCAGGTTTTAAAATGCCACCAAAGTCATCGTGTTGCGATTTTTGAATGATTTTTCACAGATTTTTAAAGTCGAATCCTCTATTTTTTACAATTTTTTCATACATAAAGTCCGTACTTTATATATGAAAAGAGTCGATACTCGGTATCGGAACTTTCCCCGAATTCAGAATGGAGGTCTATGTTAGATGCTCTTTCGCCCCAACCCATGCTCTCTCTCACCCCTGAAAAAGACAGAGCGACTACCGCAGGCACTGCAGAATTCCCGACCAAATATTTGGGCGTGCTCCCCGGAAAGACTTGTCGGCAAGACATAGAACGAGAGAGCGAGAGAGAGAGAGAGAGAGAGAGAGAGATCAATTCAAGGTAGAGAAGGAGAGAGAGAGAGAGAGAGAGACAGAGGATTCTCGTCCATGTACGGGATACCCGGCGGTCGTTTGAAGCAGCTTGAACCGATAGATGAGGAGAGAGCGTCGGAGGATCGATGTGGAAAGAGTTGAAACGCTCTTCTCCCTCCCGTGTGTGCACATGTATGTGTTTGTGTGTGGGAAGCTGTGGCGGTCCGTTCCCGGCACTCGGCAGCGTGCCGTTCTCGACTACTCGTCTCCCGTGTGGCGAGCCGAGTGATGGATCTTGACGGCTCCCGACTTGTTTTCCGTGAAGAGAGAAAGAGAGTACCGCCGCGCTGTTGCTCTCCGAAAAAGATTGATGGAAACACGCGAATCGGTGGTACGGCGAGTTCTGTTTCGGGCCTCTTCGCTATATCGCTATACATATATATCGCCCACGATTTATATATATGTATATATATATATAAGCGAAATGTCGAAAGCTCGAACCAGACGTTGAAATAGACAAAACTGTAAAAAAAATACTAAAAAGGGGTAGATAAATCTAAATTTTGTAAATACATCGCGGAGAGGGGCAGGGGGGAGTACTTAGTTCGGTCCAAATACGAATATTGATTCATAAACTTAACGGAATCGAGGTAGGCGATGTATGGAAAGATACGGAGTGGTGATGGCTCTGAGGGTTGCGCGGAGGATATCGTTTATCGATAGATTGATACCAAGCCGTCTTCTTCCCATGTCTCCTTCCTCTTCCTATTATGTTGGCTCGCTATCTCGCTGTTGAAGGGTGGAGGGTCTCGCGCGTACGTCCTGTACGTCTTGAGCCAACCGTGACTATATACTGGAGATATCGGATTTCACCCGGCGAGAATCCCGAATAGTCGAAGAACGAGGCAAGACGGAGGAGTTTGTTCGTTGACGCGTCACGCGGGCGACTTTCAAGACCAAAGGTCGACCCTTCGTCAATAAGTTGCGAAAACGCGCGTATTTTTTATCCGTGATATTAATAATATCGTGTCGATAATCAAAAGTCGTCTGCGACTTTTAAACACTTCCGATACTTTTGAGACGGAATTTCAACAAGAATCTTAAGAATTCGAAATAAAGTCGGAAAATATTTCTCGTAGAGGATTATCAAGAGTCGTTTATTTTCGTGAGAGACAAAAATAGTCCCGAATCGTATTAAACACTTCGCGCAAACGTTAATTTCCTTTCGTTTGTTCCGTCACCCAGCCCCCCCCCCCCCCCCCCCCAAGCCCACCCCCTGCTTTCAATACGGCGTTATTCTCGCGCTCATGATGCAACAAACCAGCTGTGACCGCTATACACTCGTAGCTCCTCGATACACGCCCGTATAAACGAGCACGGTGTATTATTCGCTGAGAGCTAGGTCGAACTCCACACTCTCGCGCGCGCATTTGTGTGTATATGTGTGCGGGAGTATGTCATTACCGTGACGCGCCCGGGCAGGAGAACGGTCGGTACGTGTGGTGCATTGTATTCGGTGCAGGCGCGCGTGGTTCGATGTGACTATGGAGCCAGAGGTCGTGTAGCTCGCGCGATACGGGTATAGTCGTGATACGAGAAGGACTTTGGTGGCATCGGTGCAGACACGAACGAATGCTCTTCGTATTTTCACATATAGGATAGAAATCTTATGGCTGTACATTATACTGACATTACATACACAATTGTAGCATCGCTTGTAGAGGAGTGAGAATGGCGGATTTACCAGGAATAAGAGAAGCCTCGTACAAAGGGTGTGTTAGGGTTGAAAATTCACAAGAACGTTTCAGCCATGTCACGGAGTCCGAACGAGAGTTGTTCTTGGGGCGGAAATATTGGAGGCGATTGAACGTACGTGCCTCATTAATCAGGGAGGGGAAACAGAGTCAATCACAGAGGGAGGTCGCGAGAAGGGTGAACATTATATATACCTATATGGATGTTTGTACGAAAAAGGAAGCCACGAACTGAATATACATGGAGGGTCTCTGTAAATTTCTCTCTGTCTCTCTCTCTCTTTCACAATTTCGACAGGCACGTGGCCTCTTTATCCGTGGCCAAAAGCGATCGAGACACGGATCGAGGAACGAGGAGGGGGGGGGGGGGGTGGAGAATAAAGCGCGAGCAGAGCGAAACCAGGCACACACAGAGAACCAGAGAGCAGGCAGGCTGCTCTCCTCGGATCGTTTCGATCCAGGCCGAGGGAGGCGGGAGGAGGGAAGTTCGATGTTCTGTTTCGCTCATATCGCCCGATCCCGGCAGCAGCAACGGTGGCGGTGGCGTCGAACACGCCGCGCGCGCGAGCGGGGAATCAACACGCCAGCCAGGGCTATTGCGGCCTGCTAAACGCCCCAAGCCACGATATATCCCCAGCGCACAGCCAAACGCGCTGCGGAGATGCTTACGTACCGGGTGAACCGGAGGACTCTCGACACACAGGACTGAAATATACGTGTATACCCATGTACGGATAATGTCGGGAAATATGACACAGGCAGGTAAAATGGACCAGCAATTTTAATTCCCTAAACATACGTCGACGAACGAATCTTTCTATCGGCTGAAAAGAAAATCGCATCGAGACGAATGACAGGTACGTTGGATTTTCTAACGAATATTTCGATGGGTGAACGTGGGGCTGAAATATTACGATGGTCCATATTACACTACATTATCCTATACATTCGTCCAGGATAGAAAAACAGCTCTATATATATATGTCGTGTATAGGCAAAAGGGGGGATGGATGGAACGGTGCGCTATCCGACGAGGAGACGAGAGAGACGCGTCGTCGTCGGAGTCACGAATAATCGATCGACGGCGAGAGGGAAGGGCGGGGGGAGGGAGGGAGACCCGCTCATACAGAGAACGTACAACGAACATGAGCTAGCAGACAGATTCTCGACTGCTCTCGGTTCGCTGTGCACACACGTTCGTATAGGTATATATAGATATATATATTAATATGAATATATAGATATATATTTATGTATGTACATAACGATTAGATCAGCGGGATATTATACCATATTCTCAATCTCCGATAGCGAGATACGTACAACTGATTATTTAATTCATCGGATCTTCCGTATGAATGATTTATCGTTGCATTCTTCGAGCTATGATTTATGCAAGATTTCTAACGAGAATTATCAATAATTTCTAACCCGCACGTATAAAAATCTATCTTTCATCGTATCTCGAATACGGGAGACGAAAAATCGATATGAATCGTGTATTATTGATTCGCGACACGAATATAAAGGATAACTTTGCCCTTTGACGAAATATTCAAGCCGCGATTGTGAAAGGTCGACGAATGTGAAACGAGGCGCGAGACGATATCGAGGAATGATTATTCGGAAACGAAAACGTAATTATGAAACTTTCGATACGAACGGAGGAATAAATTTTCTTAGTAGACGGAATATTATCGTGTAACGGGGTTAGAACGTGTACAGAAAGAAGAAGAAAAACGTCACCCCTCGTATCTGAAAAATATCCGCGTGTTTCGGAGAGTTTTCGTGCATGCTGACGAGCGTCAGGAAGGGAGAGCGCGAGGAAGTTGGTACTTCGTCACGTAAAGAAGAAGCGAGGAGTAGCGAGGACCAGAGGGGGTTGCGGGTTATACGTGTAGGCGAGACGCGAAGTTTGCTTGAAAAAGTGTCAGGGGAGATGAGCAGCACCTTTTCACGAGAACGAAACGAAAAAGTTACATGAAAATAGAAGAGAGAGGGAGAGAGAAAACGAGACATTTCTCTCGCTCGTCCTCCTACTTCACCCCCTCGTTGTCTGTCTCATGATTGCGCAGGGTTTAATTCGGTTCGCGAAACGCGCGGGAAAGGGCGACGGAAAGGGAAACTTCCTTTCGGGTTATATCTCACCCTTATACACGCGCATACCTCTATAGGAGATATAGGTAGAACCCGGTGTAGGTGGTATGGGGTGGTACCGAGGGTGCAGAGGGTAGTTTGAGGGTTCCGCGCGCCCAGGTCTCCTGCCAAGTGAGGATTTAACCAACGGCGGCCTCGCGCACAATAGCCCAACCGTCTGTGAACACACGAGCGAGAAACGAAGACCGACGAGAAAGCGAGACAGAGAAGGGTTGCAAGGGGGTTGTTTGAGCGAGTGAAAGAGACGAGATATTTCGGCGAGGTGAGCGAATAATCCAACGAGATGAATCCAATTACAAACAAACCTACCATTTTACGCGAAATGCAATTATGCGTCACTTTCCAAAACGCACCCCTATTTTCTCAACAACAAAAAACAAACAAAAGACCAGTGTCTTCGATTTTAGCCTTGAACGAAAAAAAAAAATTGAAACAATATAAAATTTTCATACTCGTGACAAAATGAAGACCCGCCCTGTACCTCATACACCCCGTACGTTCGTCTCGTTTGTCGCTCCGAGTCTGAAATTCGCATGTTTTGTTGTTCTCGGGGTGCGCAAACGTGAAAACCCGTTTCATTGGGGCCCGCGATGGTGAACGTGTGGACGGGCGTTGTGGTGTGCGTTAGTCCCGATAGTGGCGGTTTTACACGTACATACGTATAAACCCTCTTCGCACCGCCGTACACTCCATCCTGCGATAACTCCGTCTCTCCCTCGGGTGCTCGTGGATTTGCGGTGTACACGATTATTCGACTCACTCTCTCTTTCTCTCTCGTACTTCTTTCGTACACCTATATATCCTCCTTCCACCACCCCCCCCCCTCCCCCGCTCCTCCCTCATCCCACAGTCAGGTTGCTATCTGGCTACACGTCCTGCTACCGCCCTCTTCCGCTCTTGCTTTCTGTTCTACCCGTCTTTATTTCTCTCGTCGCTCTCTCGGTCGACCGTGCCCCGAGCTATATACCACTTTCTCGCTCTGTTTTCGACGCGAATGCCGCCCGAGCCATATTCCACCGCCCGATTACCGTCCCGTCCCATTTCGCCACACACACATACACAAACATATAGATGTGTATATATGTAAAAAAAGGGATATTTTTGAAGGTCTGTGTATACGTATCCAACACAGAGTCACCGTTGGCTCGTATTTTAGCCTCTTTCTCCATCGCCTCGCCCCCGAGAGCGCGCGCGAGAGAAGCCTCGACGCAGCAAATTCTCCGACCCTCCAATTACCCACGGGGACCGTGAGTTTGCCTCGCCGCTGCTACTCACCGCCGTCGCCGCGTTGTGCTTCTCGTTTTTAGATTTAAATGCCGTTGCTCGGAACCGTCCCAACTGCTTGCTTACCGTACCCGAAGCGTCGGGGATTAACCGAGCGGTGTATCGTTCGGTATTTATAAAAATCAGCGATACCGGGCAACGACTCGCCTCCCTCCCCCTTTCTCCTTCTCCACCGCTTTTGCTGTCTCGCGCTGCAGTGACTCGTTCGACGAGTCAGGGATCTTAATCGCGGCAGTGGGATTGCGAACGATAGGAATAAAAAACGATAAGAAAAAAAACAACAAGAAGAAACGACGTGAACCTCCAGATCTGAATCTTTTATTAATCGAGCTTTTATAAGGACAAGGGTCGTCCCGTGCGCTTCACTCCAGGGAGTGAATAACTCATTAGCGTCGAGACAGAGCGAGAGAGAGAGAGAGAGAGAGAATAAACTTTGCTGATGAGAAAGGTTACGATGATAAAGAGTCGACGCGACTTTACTGCCGAAAATAATTACGCGCTTATAAAATGTATTACGGGGAAAAATATAAAAAAACCAAAGCCGAGATAAATGACAAATCGGGGCAATCCGAGATTCCTCGGGACGAAATTGAGCCACGATACGTATAGTTACGGAGTCGTTTGCAGTCGCAAAAGAAAAAAGGTCTTGTGTAATCGAGCAGTTGAACAGGTGCAAAGAGGTCGAGACCTTTGGCGAGACCGCAGACAAAAAGAAACAAAGGGGGTTTGGAAGAAATGGCTTTGCTTCCTTTTTTTCTTCGTTCCTCTCGTTTCTTTTCTTTCTTTTCACTGTTTTTTAAGCCTCTGCTGTGGAGGCAGTCGCGCGACCCATCGTGTGCCACACGTACTGCTAAAGGACGGACCTCACACTTGGCCCTTATACACAAAAGAGAAACGAGGGAGAGAAAGAGAGAGAGAGAGAGAGAGGGAAACTGTCCCGACGACTGTGCTGTACGATCGATATCTACACCGCGAGAGTGAGACCCTAATTCAGGCCAGTCACGTGTGCAAGCACCGCTTCGTCGTGTCGTAGGTAGAAAGAGAAATGTGCATTCGACGACGCACATTATAATCGATGTTTCCATGAAGTCGAGGATAAAGTGTCGGAACGAATAAATAATTTAAAAAAAAAGATTTTGTTTGTTAACGAAAAAATAAGTAAATAAGGGTGAACCGTATGTAGAAATTTTTTTTATTTCTTTTATTTTTCTGAAATACAGTAGGTAAGTTTGACAAAGCACGTTGCCATCAGTACGAACGTCAGTCTCGACGTGCTGGCAGATGCGAATCGTCGAGGCGTGCTTTATCGTTCTCATCTCGACGAGTCTCCTCTCTCTCTCTAGTCGCCCACCAACCCCTAACAACCTCATACTCGCGCGCACGAGACGTCAACGGAGAGTGTGCTCCACTCTCTTCGGGAATGGGGTCTCGGCGTTGGACCCCGTACACGTCGACGCGAGAACGACGATACGTTCTATGCACGTATATATATACCGATACAACTACAACAAGGGAGGGAGGTGTAGGTATAGTACGGGGAAAATGATCGTATTCGAGGTTCGCCACGAAGAACCGTATGGCCATTGGAATGGAAGGGTGAAAGGGCGAGGGTGATGAGGTCCAAGTGGATGTCTCGTCCGTCCTTCGGACGAGCCAACGTGGAGACGTGTGAGCGACATTCACTACTAAAGAAAGAAAAAATCCCCGGCTGGAGATTTTCACCCCGACAAATATTTCAACGATTCTCGACGTTTTTTTCCATAAATCTTCGACGATGATGAAACAATTCTGCCAATAAAATCGCTATTACCCAAACGAACTAACGAAACCCACCGCTATACGACGATTTCCAACAATTTCAAAGAGCGCATCGTCGTATATTTCCTACGACGATGTGGCCAATGTGCAAGAAAATTTCAATGCACGAGAGAAGTTGCGTTCCCTTATTCGCGGTGCGAGATGCATTCGTGCACTTCGTATGCTGACGTCGTAGTTGACGGTGCGCAGCGTGGATGACGACAAAGAGACACGTATAACCCCACTGGACGTCGAGAGAGAAAAAGAGAAAGAGAGATAAAGAAGGAGTGAGACTGAGAGTGAGAGACAGATACCAGGAGGACGGACGAGAAGTAAAAAGAGAAAAAGAAAAAAAAAGAGGGGAAAAAACTCGCGTTATATACACCGTGATCCCCACGAACGATGGTGGCGTACCGTAAGCTCGAGCATATTATACACATGCACAGGGCATAAGACTCTTCCTGTATATACATCCCTCCGCTAAAAAGGGAGAGAGGTGAGGTGGGGGCTGCTCGACGAGATGAGACGTATATACATATATACAAACATATATGGAGAGTAAGCAGAAAGTGCGGAGTGTGTGCAATCGTGATGTATACGAGAAGAAGCCCAGAAGACCGCGGGGCATGCAACAGCAAAACTAAGAGCAAGGGCGAGAGGGACAAAGGGGAATCAGAGGGAGAGAGGGAGAGAGAACGGGCGCGGTGGCGCTATTTTTGTGTCGGGTGTGCGACAAGGCGGTACCAGCCGTGGGTTGCTGGTGATGCTGCGGTGGCGGAACAAAAAGCCTTGCGGCTTCTCTCCTCCGGAGCTCTCTCATCACTGCTCCGCCGCGCGCGCGAACTCCAACAACTCTCCGAGAGTGAGCGAAGTGGAGACCGCTTCAACAAACGAGAGCGGCGAGGTGGGGGGGGGGGGGGGGGGGGAGGAGCGGAGGGTTGTGGAGTGAACGGGCGAGAAGCGAAAGAAAGGGAAAGAAAAATACGACGACGACGACGACGACAGCGACGTGGAAGAGAAGTAGAGGTGGGGAGTGATTCTCACTCTTTCTCTCTGCATCCATTCTCTTTGCTCTCTTTCAACTCCATGCACCTCTTTTTACGCTGCCGCGGGTCCGTCCCGTTTCTCATCTGGGCTGCGTCCTCTCCGCGCGTACATATATATATATATATATATATATATATATATATAATATACACAAAGAGAGAGATACGTGTATCATAATTGTAGTCTGTCTTATCTCTTTCCCTTCGGGACCACCGCTCCGGAAAGCGTGAGTGAGCGAGGATGAAAAAAACGAAAAACAAAAATGCTATGACTTTTATATACTATATATGAATAAAATGTCGAGAAGAAACGACGGCCATCGCGACGTTCTTGTTGCGACGCAACGAGCAAAGAGACGAGGGCAGTCCGAGGGTGTCGGGGATGAGAACGAAGGGGAAGACGATGCGAGAGGAAGCCGAAGCAAGGAGTTAGCGGACAGGGGGATCAAGGCGAGTCACCGTCCCGGATATATGGTGAAATATATAGGCAGAGAAATAAAGAAAGCTTGAAGAGGGGAGTGAGCGGGAGATTAAAGAGTCAAAGCTAAGAGAGAGAAAAAGAGGGAGAGTGGCAGAGAGAGAGAGAGAGAGAGTGTGAGAGGGAGAAGGAGGGGGGCGAGGTCTGAAGCAGACAGTCTTACCGATGCTGCTGCGCGCGCGTCGAGAGGAGAGATCACCGTGTCTCTCTCGCTCTCTCGGTCTCTCCTCCCTCTTCGAGCCGTGTGGGCTCTCCCTTAGCGGCCCGCTACTAATTGCCGCTGGCCGCTCCTGGCTATGGGCCGGTGAGCATCGCGCCACGCACAGCGACCCGTCACGGTATGTTCCGTGGGTTATAGCTCCGTGACTGACTATACAGATATATGGCATGAGCACCGTCTATATAATACATAGTATGTACATAGTTGTATGTATATATATGTATATACGAGCAAAGCCCATATAGACCTGCGGCTGGCTCGACGATCCAGCCCGGCCCGTTGCTCGGCGAGCATCCTCGCCTCTATACGTTATACATGTTATGTATCACCGGCTTTATGTACAGCAGATATGCGGAGGAACGTACATGGCTCGTGCGGTACATGGACTAAAGTGGGGAAATATGGCACAGACGGCTAATATGGACATGAATTTTTTTGTTAAAAAAAATTTCCCGACCGTAAAATTTCATACTCTGATCAATGCTGAGTTTAAGAAAGAATATTAAATCTTTTCGATCAAAAAAATTATACTACGTTTTGTTGTCACGATTTGAAATACGAAAATGTGCAATTTCATTTTAGGTACAGGGTTAGGGCTGTTCGTGGATGAAATATTGCGGTGGCTTGTATTCTTCAACTTTGCTCTACACGTATTTCCGGTGGCACAGTAGGTGTCGGTCGATATATGCAGATGGCCAGGTAGAACGTGAGCTCGTGATCGTAGGTGGTATATGGAATATACATAGGGCATAGACGTACAGAAATATACATCAGACATGTACCTGAGGCAATGCATGTATATATATATATACGTCAAAAGTATTCGCTTGAAAAGAGAGAGAAAGAGTCGAATGCGACAAAAGTGACGGGGACTCGACAATCGAATCGGCGGATATAGGCATGTCCAAAGCAGAAATATTTTTCGCAACGAGAGAAAGAGAGAGAGAGAGAGAGAGAGAGAGAGCGAGAGAGAGAGAGAGAGAGAGAGAGAGAGAGATTGACATGAACGTATACCTGAGTAATACTCTCGCCCTCGAGGCAATGCGCATAGCACGTGATATATCGTATTTTATAGAAAAATATATACTACGCGTATACGCGTATATCGTACATGGTACGAAACGAGATATAGGATGCAGGAATGTGCAGCGCTGTTCAATAGTCGAGAGCGAGGCAGGATGCTATATCCACGCTGGATCGATTATAAGCTCGCGAGTTCGCAACGACGATTATAAGAGAAGTTAACACGCGTAATCGATTCCACGTGGCCAATCGTCGTATAACACCGCGAAACGTCCGACCGATCGGTAAACAAATTGAAAATTGACGAGTTCGGAAAAAAAATCAAATAGCGACAATTTTATTTCTTTTTTTTCGTCGTGTAAAAAAAAAGAATAAGCGCGTGGGTAGCACACAGGGGATGCTCGCCGTAGTGAGAGAAACGGCTTTGGCACTCGGAGTTGGGTGTATTAACTAGCGACTCGGGTATCGATGCTTATCGAGTTACCGTGAATGGATCGTCCGGGGAAGGGGTAGGAGGAGGGTAGAGGAGGTGAGCAAGTCGAGATATCCTCGGAACAGTGGCACTAGAAACGGGTATGGGTGTGTGTGTGTGTGTGTATATAGGTAGTTAGTGCACGGCTCAAAGCTCGTCTCGATATGACGAGGGGAGCACACGCGGTCTCGCTAATTGGCGACGCTTTGGTCTATACATCTATCTCTATCTCTCTATTTATCTCTCTCTCTCTCTCTCTCTCTCTCTCATTCTCTCTCACGTAGTCTTCGATGCCTTGGCTGTTCAGCGATCGGCACTTCTCGACTACGAGCAAACGTCGAGCCTTGGAACGATAAGTGCGAGAGCGCGCTGGTGCGTAACCGCTAAGCGACAAACGCCGCCTCGAGGTAGTGGAGTTCGCGCAACCACTCCCTCAGACTCTCGACGAGGATCGAGAAGTGGATGGAGAGAAACAGGTGTATCGATGCGAGCCTGACAAAGCGAAGAGTTCTAGGAATAAAAAAAAAAACGATAAAAAAATGAACAAAAAAAACACGTTGACATCCGGTGCAACGAGGAAATAATGCGAGATGCGACACGATCGACGAGTTTTCGAGACGATCGTCGTTCGTTGGATTTCTTCCTTTTTCTATCACTCCGCGCGACTATCGACGAGCTAATATTTATTGTTCCGAACGTTATTTAATCGCGCTCTATTTATCGTAGGATTATTCATTATTTACATCGTACGAACGAAAACTCCCGGGTGTTTGTACATTCGCGTTCGACGAAATTTATTTGATCGAGGGTCGTTACGTATGCGCAATCGCGATATTCGTCCTTCGGCTTTATTATAAATAATATTTACCGGGCAATGATTGAGAGACTTTTACAAAAGTCAGAATCATCGACGAGTCGAATACTTTTCGCGTTCCTTCAATCGCGACTTGACGAATTCTCGCGATTATATCCTAATGAAAGGCTCAATTTTAATCCCTCGTCACAATTCGCCAAATTGGTCGATCGCGAAATGGGCCGAAGATTTTTCCCACGCGAATTCTTCCCTCCGTGGCTTTTTTCTTCTTGCATAGCCAAAAATGCCGTAGGTACTAGCGGACTGTCTGGTGTCCCGAGATAAACTGTATTAATTTATAAAGCACCAGCAGCAACGACAGAAAGGACCGGATATAGCTATATAGTGCCCGGTACACGGAATATATATCCCGTAGATTACGCGTATCTCACAGCGAACGAGAGAGAGAGAGAGAGAGAGAGAGAGAGAGAGAGAAATATATATATAGGGAAAATACATTCGTGTTGGGATATGAACACGGGGCACCCTGACGGGGTATCCGCGGATTTGCCGCGTTCTCTCTCGTCGAGGGCAAATGTACCAGCGCTCGCCCCGTTGGACTTTCCGGAGGCGCGAAAATCGATGGGACCTCGTTAGAGAGTTCGCTCCACGGCAGCAGCAGCAGCATCGGCCCGTTTTTGCTCTCGTAGCGACTCTCTTTCCAACCCACCGCTATATAACTTTATACATATACCTCTATATACATATATATACATGTATATAGAACGAGGAACGAGAAAGCGTCGCGGAGTTATCCCGAGGCAGATCGGGATACGAGAGACCGAGAGGCTCTTCTACCTCGGGCTCTCTCTCTTACTCTTTTTTTCCTTCGCTCTCTCGCTCTTTCCTGGTCGCGAAAGAAATATATGCCGAGGGTTCGACCCACGTCGACCCCCCTTTCTTTCTCAGTCACTCTCTTCATCCTCTCATCTTTCTCTCTCTTCCTCTCGCACACTCTTTCAGTCCTCCCTTTTTTTCTCCCCTCTCGTTCCTCCTCAGCCCCTTCTCGCCGTCGCCCTTACTCGCCGTCTCGTTTCGTTCCCTCGTCTCTCCTTCGTTCACGCACACATTTCTCCCTTCAATCCCCACCCCCCCCCCCCCCTCTCTCTCACTCTCTCTCTCCCTCAACTCGCCTTCACGATCTCCACACTCCCGGGAGTTCTCTCTCATCCTCCCGTTCCTTTCGCTCGTTTCTGTACTCTCTGCTCTCTTCTCTCTTGCTATATAACCGGGCTGCTACTAGCTGCTATATCCTCATGCTGCTACCAGCCGGCACTTTACTCTCCTTCTTTCTCTCTCTCTCTCTCTACCCCTCTCGTTCTTTCTCACTCGATGAGCGCGCTCGGTTCGAGTCCACCGCGATGCCGGCGTGTTCTCTCTTTAGTGCGTGACTCAGCGAGACCGAAAGCGCACACGGCTCAACCACGACCATTAAACTAAACGTACATACATAGATACATGTACATATCTATATATATATATATATATACACACACACACACACACACAAGTGTGCATAGAGAGATAGAAAGGTAGAGGAGAAGAACAGCTAAAACCGCCCGCACGAAGAGCCACCCTCGTCGTTTGTTGCCGGGCCTCTCTCACACTCTCTATCTCTCTCTTTCTTTTTCTCTCTTCGACCGTTCGTGTCCGGAACGTGCCACTCATCCAACCCCGAGACTCGAATCTACTCTCGAGTCGTTCGACTTTCCTATATGTATTTATCTTCTCTCTCTCTCTCTCTCTCACTCTTTCGTACGTTTTTTCCGTCGCTTGCCCTAGCACTATCGTCTTCGTCCTTGTCGCTCTCACTCGGAACAGGACCGTATGGGGGAGATGGAGAATCGTACCGCTGCCTATTATTGTACACACAAGGTAGGGCAGACCTCCCGGTCTGGTAGATCGGATTCTTCAACTTTGTGTATGTGTGTGTGGGTGTGTACTTTCATAATCGAGGGCCGGCGATAATCATCGCGAACCGAACCCACCCTTCATCCTTACACTCGTCGACCGGAACGGGATGCGTTAAAGGAAAAACGTGCGAGGGGCGGTTCACCCTGCCGGATCCGGGCCACTGTTCAACCCTTTTCTGTTTATGTACGAGATAATGTGACCATTGTTGCGAAGGACGACGAATTTGTTTAATCGTCCTGGCTATTAAGAGCCAATTAGTGTTGAATTTAAGATTTTTCCGCGCGTAATAATCGCTTAAAAATAAAGTGATGATTTCCGACGTAAAATGATTTTTGTTTATCAACACGAGATTATCAAGTTGATTCGCTAACGAGATACAAGAGAGAGAACGAGAGAGAGTTTCGTTGGTAGCAAAATCGAGCTACCATCTCTTCCTGTTACGCGGAAGTGCCTCCTCCGACGGTGGTCCATGCCGCTACGGCCGAGATGTGTGAGTATTTACTTGCACATGCTACATTATATATATATACATAGAGAGAGAGAGAGAGAGAGGTGGTATACCTGCGAAAGAATCGAGTTGGGTCGCCGAACCGCTTCGTGGCATCGCGGCGATCCGGAGAAAAGAGGCGGCAAAGGGAGCCGCGCGCGAGCGTCTCAGCCGATTAGCCGATTGGACGGAAAGGGGGATAAAAATAAAAATAAGAAAAAAATAAAATAAAGTAAAGAGAAAAAAAGAAGCGACGAAAAGAAAGAAACCGCGGGTCTCCCGGAGCGTTCTCCGACTTCGGTACCGAAGCGGCATTATACCCTGGCTGTATGAGCTTTTCCCCTCGGAATACCGCGCGCGCACACTCTCACCTCTTCTCGCGCGCACGCCGTATATAGAAACTTAATTCGTACGTCAAATACGGCGGAGACCGTAATCGTATGTCTCCACCGGTGAAGACTTCCGAGAACGAGTGGAGCTCGAGTCGAGAATACAGAAATTCGCATCTTTTACGTCGCTTCCGACGACAAAAAAAGAAAGCAAAAAACACCAAACCAAAAACTAAAAGAAGAATTATTTCGAATCAATTCCTCGAACAAAAATGCCAAAGTCAAAAAAATAAAATTCGAACGCTTTCGATCATTTTAGCGGCTGCGATGTAAAAAAAAAAAACTTTGGACGCGTTAGTTTGGTCCGTTTTGGATAAATTTTGTGCGCGGTACGAAGTGGTTTTCCTCGAGTACCGTATCGTACGTGTTAAACAATAATTCACACCATATATAGAGAATTCTGGTGTATTTCTACCCAGGGTGGTACGTGCGAGGGATTCTCACTATGGCCCTGGCAACTTCCATATGCCATATCGTACGTATACATGCGATTTATACATGTGTGTGTACCTACGCGTATGTAATATATACGTAGCCATGTACGGAGTTGCGCGCACATCCACATAGCGGGGCCAGCAACAGCAGCCAGTGTACTTGTACGGGACCTTTAGCGGCTCGTGGAGCCTCTCTCTAGTCGGGACGATCAATGACAAGCTCGGTGTGGTTCTCTCTCGTTGCGGCACCCAGAGAGGCCGATAGGGAGTCGACACGCTCTATCTCGGTCTCTCTTACGCGCGAGGGTGAGAGAGAGAGAGAGAGAGAGAGAGAGAGAGAGAGAGAGAGAGAGAGAGCGCCTACGCCATCCAGGCAGCAGCAGCCCTCGCAAGGCAGAAGCAGCACGAGCACCACGAGAGCGCGCTCCCTCTCAATCAAGATAGACGCGCGAGCGAGGCTTAACACCGTGAGGCGAACACGAGCCACTGAGGATTTCAGTGTACATAGAAACTCTATATATGTATATATATATATATATGAGTAGGTATATATGTATAAATATCTATATATGTGTGTATGTACATAGAGACATGACGAGAGAGAAACGAGGATGAGAAGCTTGAATTCGAAGCTCTGCCGATATGCTGCTCTGCTGGATGAGCGTCGACGAGGTGGGTGGGGGGGGGAGGGGGGTAGAGACCGAGGAGAGTGCTGGTAGAGAGACGAATGATGTGCTCTGATCTCCGTCTCGCTCGTTCTGAGAGAGAGAGAAAGAGACCTTCTGGTTCATCGAAGTCGGCGAAGCCACGAGTGAAAAGGACGGAGAGAGAGTAGACGAGGGAATGCAGCAGGCGAAGAACGAAAGAGAGAGAGAGAGAGAGAGAGAGAGAGAGAGAGAGAGAGAGAGAGAGAGAGAGAGAGAGAGAGAAAGACGTGGATGAAAACCGCGAGCCGATGAGAGTGTTGAGCGAGCGGAGATTCGCGAGAGTCTCGAAGAAAGAAAAGTATATATGTATAAGAAGAAAGAGAGAAGGAGCGAGGGTGAGAGAGATAGAGAGAAAGAGGGAGAGAGACGAAGATGGAGGTTACAAGTGGAGTTGAGACGGAGCGAGACCGCGAGAAACGAGGATGGGGAAGAGAGAGAAAGAGAGAGAGGGCAATACCGGCACAGAGCTCTGTCCGTGCTTCTGCTTCGGAAAGTGACTAATGACTAGCTGGCCGGACCTAGTACTCCTTGCTCTGCCACCCAGCACGAGCGAGAGAGAAATCGGGGGAATGAGAGACCAGACGACGACGACGGCGACGACGACGACCAGCAAAACCAGCGCGAGCGAGCGAGAGAGAGAGAGAGAGAGGGAAGTAGCAGAGAGATGCCCGACACAGAGGAGCAGAGCAAGCAGCAGCCACTGGTCTCTCCCAGTCCGCCCCGGGGCGGCCGACACCGAGATATCGGAGATCCCGCACTGAGTCGGAACGTTATATACACGTATATATGAACTATGTACTATACAGCCAAGCTTCGTCGTTATCTCGACCACGGCGGGACGGTCTCTCTCACGAGAGAGAGAGAGAGAGCGAGAGAGAGGAAAAAATGCACAGACAGGCTGTGAAAAAATAACTGTCGATGCGTGACGAAAAATATCGTATCTCACAGACGATTCCTGATAGCGCGATTAGACTTGTGTTCGATAACTTCGATTTTAGGGAGATTTAAGAAAAGCGTTCATATTTTTTTACGAACGAAAGAAATACGTAATTATCGATTTATACAAATTCTATTTTCCACTCGAGTGGACGAGTTTGATTGAAAAATTAGGACGAGATGAGAATATCATCGTTTATACCGTAAGATTTTTTGCTTCCCGGTGACGATGGCAGATTTTTTAATTTCGCAAAGAGACCATCGGTCGCCCGGTGAACGATAAGACCGGTATAGGTCAACCGGATCGTGGAGAGGAGGTTCGAATTCGCGGCCGACCGCTATTACAACCGCGACAAAACGAATACACGCGCATCTCGGTTCGTTTTCTTCCTTCTTTTTATTCCTTCATCTTTTTAGTCTCTCCTTTTTTTTCTCGCCTGCGCCATGGAGCGCACACCGCCGCTACGCGTATAATTAGACGTAATTAAGCAGCAGCCACCTCATTCGCCGGGCCCCGAGAGTTCGCAACGGGTCTCTCTTGCGGCGTACGTTGCAATATCTCCATGTCCATTCTTCGTCCTTTTTTTATCTTTTTGACCTCTCTCTCGCTCTTACACCATGCTTTTCCTCTCTCCTTCTTTTTCTCGCACCCCGAGACTGCTAACGGTGCGCCGGAGAACGTCGCCAGAAGGCAATGGGTTCATGCACGCGCTCAAAACTCGCGTGAAAGTCCTCCTCCTCCATCCTACTCCGAATCTCCTGCTCCCCCCCCCCTGCTCTTCCTCCTCGACACCCGCGACAAACGCGTCCAAAGAACCTGAGCAGAGACTTTTAACTTTTTGCCCCCCCCCCCCTCCCCAGCACACCGGCGTGTAGTCTCGCTGGCGGATTTTTCAACGCTCCTATGAGCTTCGCGCTTTTCCAAGGCTCTTTCACACTCGGATTTTTATGCTTATCAAAGACACGGATGCGTATATACGTATATGGAGAACGCCAAAGGATCTCTTGACTCTTTCATCGACTCTCCGTCAGAAATGGGTATAGCGCCGCAGTATAAACGCATTCGGAATAATTTGACGTCTGAATAATTATCGTTAAAAATGAACGAATGTTACATTTTTAGAAAATCGAGAAATAATTATTTTACGAAAATGCGAACGGACACATTGAGTTCGAATTAGCGAAACATCGAACAGTTCTTATTGATGGAAAAACATTAATCCAACAGATTGTTTCGAACCAATTTGTCTAGCCACGTTATCCTTGGAATTACTATGAATTTGAATGGGAGAATATCGATTCCGAACGATGTCGATCAAAAGTTTCTCAATGTGAAAATGTGACCGATAAGGACGCAGGTGGCTTACCTTACTATGGGGAAGTTGCGTCGGCACGTACAAGGGTGGATCCAGGCCCGGTGTAGTAACGGCGTGACGACCAACGATTCTGTCGGCTGGTTTAGCGTCGTATCCGGCAGGTTGACCGATGTGAAAACCCTTGCTCTTGACCCAAAAACGAAACTTGCTGTTCTCCGCACTATTCACTTCCTCGCCCTTAAGTGTTCTCAATATTCTCGCGTATTTTTTAATCGTTATAGTTTTCGTCTTAGCGAGATCACCGTAAGTCTTGATGACCCACGGCTGATAGGCGTTGAACATCGCATCGTTCTGAAACGTTTTCACCGCGTTCGCGCAAGACTCGACCGTGTTTTGTTGACCGTTTGCTTTGCCGCCGTACGAAACAGCGGAACCTCCGCCGGCCGGAACGACACCGGAAAACGGCACTGGTACTTTGGTTTCCTGCGGTGAATTAGAAGCTACGGTAGCATTGGCAGTTTTGCAAGAAGCATAACCAGAGCCCAAATTGCCGGACGAATTGGCGCTCTGCAACGACGAGCCACCGGTCATGTTTGAAATATCGAGATACGACACTGATGAATTTTTTCCAAGGTTCGTCGCGTTACCGACGAAGGTAGCCATGGAGGTTGCCATATAGGGTATGCTCGTTGGTAGAGCGAGTCCTCCAGTAGCGCAGAGAGCACTCTGTACGTTGCCGGCCATGTTGAGAGCGTTCATCGACGCGTAAGTCGCGGGATCCGTGATAGCGGTGGAATTGGGCCAAGCGGTAGCGCCAAGAACGTTGTAACCGGACGTTATGTCCGACTGTAGTTGTTGTTGCTGGCCGATATTGGAAGAAACGGAAGCGAGCTGTGACGGTGTCCCGGTACTCGTCGTCGTGGTCGCGGTCGTGACGATCGTTGTCGTTCCCGCGCTCGATATCGACGGGCTTTTTCCTCTGGAGCTTGTCTTTCCACCAGCGTTTCGTCCCTTGCCGGTAGTCGCATGATGCGAATTTCCAACGCGTTCCATCGCGACGTCCGTAACGGCGGGAGAATTGGCACGAGTCTTGGCCGAATTCCCGGTTCCGGTTCCTCGTGACTTCTTCGTTGGTGGCTCGTCTCTGTTCGTGCTCAAAGAATTGAGATTACCGTGTGAGGGACTATTGTTGTTCTCGGTTCTCGTTCGTTTGTTCGTACCCGTTGAGGATGTCGATGCCGACGTCGAAGGTGACGTCGTTTGTTGGCTCGTAGGAGACGGCGAATTGTTCACGGTTACGCGACGTCGCAGACCCATGGTAGCGGTCGCCATTGTTTTTGTGCGCAAGCCGCTAGATGAGAGTCAGAGAGTGGGCACTCTCGAGGTCTTTGGCGGTGAATGAGTCTCTCAATGGGTAGAGAGAGAAAGAGAGAGAGAAAGAACGAGAGATGGGCACGAGGAGAGCACCGTGCGCTATGTTTTGTACACCTATACCTCAACACTCGAGCGAGTCGAGGTTCGCGCTCGCGTGCTATTTACAAGGCAACATGAGTCGTTTCGCCTACCCGCTTCCTCGACCTCAAACGCGACACGACCTTTCACTATCGCCTTGGCGATCTTCTCCCGCCTGGCCAGCATGGAACACTTCACTTGGCAATTTACGTATCTTCCCAAGAGTGGAAAAAGATACAAGAAAAAATAAAAAAAAAAATAATAAAGATCGAAAGACAAAAAAAATATATAAAACGCACCGAAACACTAAAAAATTACCGTACTAGAGAGATCACTCGGTAGGGTGACACCGCGATACTCATCGACCCGGCAACTTCGAAACACTTTATCTTTTCAGTTTATCGACGTCGCACTGCACACTGCTTTGCCTCCTTCCCACCTCCTGGGAGCGACGAAATGAATTTTACTTTTCTTTCTTTTTTACCTCGCCGTCGTCCTCGTCCTCGTAGTCGTTTCTCCGCTCTTATCCACGCGCAGGCAAAAGGTAGGAGTCCCGTCACGGTGTCCGGGTGAGTCTCATCCGCAGCTGAAACAAAAGAAGGCGAGTCGAGGTGACAAGGGAAATTAACTAAGCACGATTACGAGGCCGGAAACGTTTAAGCGTTGGGGTGTGCGTTTCTACGGCGGTATAAACCAGACGGAGAGAACGACTGAGAGAGGAAGGGTGGGCGGGGGATTGTGAGGGGGTTGGGAGTGGGGAAGGGGGAGACAAGTCGCGGTTCCTGCTCGCTAATGGACTTGGTGCTTTCTCAGGAAGCCGACGGGGATTCGGTACGAGAGTACGAGAATGGGAGGGGTTGTACTTTCTCCCCTCCCTCTCTATTACTCCCTCTCGACGGTTCGAGCTTGAAAACGAAAAGGGGAGCGGGTTCGCGGCCGGTTGAGATTTCGCGCTCCCGATCCAGGGGGATTATAAACGCTTATGGGATATGTATAATACGAAACTTGATGCAGGAGTGAGGGGGTGGGGGGGGGGGTGTAGGTGGGTGTAATGCTGTAAAATTAAACCGTTGAAAATTGGCTTTTGATTATTGGAAACGCGGTACGTCCTACAGAAATTCTCGTTCCATTTTGCCGTTTTGACGCGCGTTAACCGCGAATCTCTTTGCCGTATATTTTCATATTTTGTTTTCTCGTAACTCAATCGTAACCCCGCCGCAAACGAAAAACGTCGCTAGGTATGGGTCGATGTGTTACGCGTATGTAGGTAGTAGATATACGCAGACGTTTAATGGTGTCGGCTTCGTTAAGGAAACGAGTACGAGGTGACGACGCCGTGAGCATTCGTTCACGTTCGGAGGATCGAAGAGAGAAAACTCTGCGCGCTTCTCTTTATTTCTCTCTCTCTCTCTCTCTCTCTCTCTCTCCCTCCTATATCCTTCTCTCTTTCTCTCTCGCGCGAATATGTCGCGATTCCCAGGTGGTTCGCCAAATTAGGAAACCGGTTGGCCAACACACGAAGAGACAGAAGAAGAGCGTGTCGGTTTGCTCCTCATCCCTCGTCAACTCGGCCATATACATATGTATGAATGAGCATGCAGGGGAGAGTCCGCATAGATGGACCAACTTGGAAAGAGGGAATTGTTGAAAAATTCTTTCAAGATCGAATAAATCAACTTTGATGTTTTTAACAGTGTGGTATTTCGGGATAAATCATAAAAAAGGCAGAGAGGGATGATTTGGTGGATGGGTTTACTTTCTCAAATGGTCCATATATATGCACTTTCATCCTTATGACAGTTTTCATGTCGAAACCCGAACACTCTTTTCCGCCGTCCTTCTCGACTAAAATGTTGCCATTTCTCCATCTCTCTTCCCGTCTCACGGTTTACCATGCAATTTAGCCAGGGGTGTAATAAAGTGAGATTCAGGCGAACCGGGCGCGTGTCATTTGCGCCCCCCCAACCCCTCCCCCCGCCCTTCTTCCCGTTGGCACTGTAACACCGCAACCCTTGGGAGCTACTGCGGGGAATGGAGGATGGGGAACGACATCGCTGATGCTCTCTCGTTCCCTCTTCCCTTCCTCCACAGTCTCTCCTCTATCATCGCATTAACCGTAGGGAGATGCGGCAACGAGCGAATAATAAAAAAAAAGGGAACGGAAGAGTGGCGAACGTGCCAGTGAGCGTGAGAGAGCAAAATAGAGAGAGAGAGAGACAGACAGATAGAGAGGGAGAGAGATGAAAACAGGGTCCCAAGGAAAAAGGAGTAATGAAATATAACGACATAAAAATGAAGCTCGACGTTCTACCCCGTGGCCGACGGGGCTTGACGCTCCTTCCTGAGAGAAAGAAAGAGAAGAAACATCCCACCCTCTACATAGATATACCCGCGTCTGCGTGTGTGTATGTGTTATATCACCCTGAGCTTCTATAACCCTCCCACTACCCTCGTCGTTGGTGCTTTACTCACTCCATTCTCGCGCCCCCTTTCATCCCCTTTCGTACAACCCCCAATGCCTATATGTCCCATACGCTCGGATAAACCGACCCTCGGCATCCTCACCCGGCTATCCCGTTCGAGTCATCGGCCTAATGACATAGGTGTGCTTGCCGCCCGTTTGTGAGCTTCCCGGCATCCACCCTTGTTTTCGCCCCCCTCCCCCCAACCCCTCGCCCGTTGCGCGAGGTTCTCGCTTCTACTCGACGCGCAGGCACACAAGCCCCGAAACACACACATAGCGCGGGCTTATAATTCATCCCCCTGTAGGACACAGAACAACGAAGAGCAAGGGGTTGGCGTGGCTCTGTGTGTCTCTCCCTCTCTCTCTCTCTCTCTCTCTCTCACTCACTCATTCCGTCTCCCTTTCTTTTTCTCTCAACCAAACCCTTCAAACGAACGAACAACTCGAGACATCGCAGAGCCCTTCGTGCCTTCGGGCATATCCCTGTCCCTAATCCGGCGCATCGTTTTTTGGCCAGCCCGTGGGGGTCCGGCAAATGATCCACTTCAATAATCGTCGATGATTTTATACCTCACTCCCCGTTTTTGCCTCAACCCCACTTTCTTTCTCTCTCGTTCTCTCTCTCTCTCTCTCTCTCTCTCTCTCTCTATAGCAATATATACGAATTTTATTCGCATCATTCATGAACACGACGAAACCGACGAAGCATCGAATTTAAATTCCACCTAAAAAATTGTACACACTGTCGAATATCGTCAACCCGTCGTTCGTACAAAAGTACAATATCTTCTCTTTTAACCAACGACAAGGATCACGATTACAGATATGAATTTCACGCAACGTCCACTCCTTTTCGAGCCGTGATGAGCGACGACGTAGTCACCGATAGGAGAGAGACAGAGAGAGATTTTCTGGAGAGTCCAGAACGTGCAAGTAGCAACACCCGTGGACGGGGAGGGATTTTACCGAGAGTCACGTAGAGAGACGGCGGGAGAGAAGCCACCGCGTATTATGCCACACTGTCTGCCGGTGTCTCGTTCTCTCCTTCTACCCCCTCCCCCTTATTCCCTCACTGACTGAGCAGAACTCGCGTCATCTCCGTCCTCTCGCTCTCTCATCTCGCCATATAATACCGCACAATTCCGTTCGTCTCTACGTTTCTCGCATTGCACAGTTTCTACCGTAGCTCATACCGTATACATATTATCCCTCGCGGCACGACGAATATATAGATATATACCTATATATCGTTCTCTATGGACTATAGCGACTCTGTGTATAACTATAGAACGAATATAGCAAGCACAAGCTAACAGCCAACAGCACAAGCATTGCCCTTCTCCCCTTCCCCCTCCTTCTCTTCCTCGTCATCCAGAACCGCCACCCCCGCCCCTCTCTCGACTCGGCGGTGTCACGCTACGTGCTTCCTGCCACAAGGTTCGTCGGGCGACAAAAGGCCCTATGTCCGACAGCCTTCATACCCCCCTCGCTTCCTCTCGCTCGTGGGACACTCGTGATCGCAATGTGTAATCAAGCTCGCGCCTGTGCACGGCCTTCTCCGTAGCCAAGCTCTCGTGGCCACTACAGTAGTATTATACCACGGTTGTGCAGCGAGCCACGTTGCGGCATGTGTATAACACACCGATGTGATATATATGTATATATACTCGTATATATACGTATATACAGTATAGTCATCAACTGGTTCGAGGATTCAACCAAACCCTGGATGGCCAGCCCCGTAGGCGTGGAGTTATATGCGTTTCACAGAGTTATATATACGTACGCGCAGGACAACAGCGTTTTGGTAAATTCGGGGAAAAATTATACGTAGATTTTGTATTTTACGAAACGATTAAATTTTCGATAGAGTGTTGAAAAAGAGATTGTCTATCGGAGAAAATCAAGGACACTTACGAAGTTGAAATCGTCGGGATGAGAATAAGGGGTGGAAATAGAGATTCGCGGAGCCCGTCGGGAACAAGATTTACCGGGCACTTTGGTGAAAATCCAGTGAAAAACGGCTTTTTCCCTCTTTTTGCGATTTACCCGAGGGTGGCAGCGAAAGATCGATCACGAAGGAGGGTCTTCCGTACAATCGTGGCAACGGACTAATTAATCGCTAAATGTGCAAAATCGAAAAGCCGAGATCGGCGTATTTTCGTGGTACGGTACGACTTTGACGTTTCAAACTGGGTACGAATCGTTTGACTCGGTGGTGATAGTAGTAGTAGTAGTAGTAGCAGTAGTAGTAGTAAAAAGGCCAGAACACGAGATAGGAGACACACACGGTGTTGTGCGATGGTGTACACGATTGCCCGTGGACCACGCCAGTAGTAAATTGAATTCCCAAACGGGCGGGTGTGGTGTGTGAGAGAGACGGAGAGAACGAGAGAAAAAGACAGAGAGAACGGCCCGCACCGGCCACTGGAACGCGCCTCTGTGATGCTGTTTGGAGCGGTCTATATATATATTATACATATATATAGCTCATCTCTCTCTCTCTCTCGTGTGTTTAGCTTTTTTTTACCCTCCCAAAACCCTTTACCCGCGTCCAATTTCCACGTTGAGTAACGAGACGTTTACGAAAAGGGCCTTTTATCACCGACGTTCTCGACGAGAGGTCTTTGTCTACTCGGACAAGTTCGTCTCTCTCGTACGAGTAACGTACGAGAAGAATTTTCGTTTTGCTCGACGAGCTAACAAAGAGACGCACTATAGAATCGACGGAACGAGCGAAGAGTTGTTGATAAAATTTCGTAAAAAGCTACTCGATTGCGAGCCAACGAAATGTTGATAGCCGCGATTTTATTCGATCGATCTCGCAATACGCGAATAACGAAACGATAAGACTCGTCGTCGCTCCGTTCTAATCGCCGTTAATTCACGAATTATCGGCTCGATTTGTATTCCTTCGATTACATCGCGATGGGGATAAAGCCGAGGGCGACTGTGAAATGAGTGAGGAGGCTTCCGTAAACGCGAAAGAGCAGAGAGAGAGAGAGAGAGAGAGAGAGAGAGAGGAGGGATAATTCGCGAAGGTGACGACGTGAAAGTGTCTGTAACACTTGGGAACGAAATGTAAATACGAACTCGCGCTAGTAGATACGGACCCGTCGAGTCAGACGGGCTTAGATATACACGGACGTCTCACTCTCCTTCCTCACTCTCCCTCCTTCCTCTCTCTCGCTCCCGCCCTCATACCGGCACACGGCACCTGCCGTCGTACTCTCCCGTCGTACCGCCTGTACGCGGCAAAGCGCAAAGAGAAGGACCGGAAAGAGAGAAGTGTGCAGCAGCGTGCGGCCTCGAAGAGGAAGAGTGTGTGTGACGCTGCAACAAGCAGCCTCATTTCTCTCTCTCTCTATCTATCTATCTATCTCTATCTTTATCTCTCCCCGTATCCATCGTAAAGATCGCGCGAGACGATATAATCCAAATGAGCAGGGAACCCGCGGTGTTCACTGACACCGAGCAGGCACGATCACTCATCGAGACGTCACTTTAACGAAAGAAAAAACAAAAAAACAGAATTAACAAGATGAAACTTCAAACTCACTATTTTCCTCGTACTCGCTGAATAGTTCCAATTTCCAAAAAAAAACTTCTCTACACAATCGACGATATCGATAGGTAAAAAACAACCAGTCACAGATCACCGTCGGTTTGAGAAAAAAAGGAAAAAAAAACTTTTCTTCAATGATGCGATAAAAATTCAGTGTCACGCGAAAAATTTGGTACTTCGCGTGAAAACTAGAAAAAAAACAAGATCACCGATAGATAAGGGTACGTCCCGTCACGATGTCGTGTAGCGCCGCGAAGGTGTGACAGACGTCGCGAGGGAGAGAAAGCGCGCGGTGTGGCGGGAGAGAGAGCCGCGCGACACGGTTGACTCGACGGTGGCCGAGCGGTATCTCACCCGCGGAAAGCGTCCCGCGCGCGTTCTGGTGCTCCGCGATCAGGTGACACACACAAACACGCGCGCGCACACACACGCACACACAAACGCGCCCCCTGCTCGTACACATTCCCAGAAAGTTAAGAGCGCGCGCGTCGTAGCACTCGTGTACTCGTGTATAGTGGAAGGAGGAGGAAGTGGAGAAGGAGGATGAGAGATAGAGAGCGAGAGAGAGAGACTTACGGATCGTGACGGAGTGCGCGGCTAGTAGTGTGGTAGTGGAGCGTAGCGTAGCAGTGCTCTGTGACGGCAACAGCACCAAGCACCAGCACACAGCACAACACAGCAGCAGCAGCAGCAGCAAAGGCAACAGCAGCAGCGGGAGCAGCAGCAGCGGCAGCGGGAACGGCGGTGGTGGCAGTCGCGGCTGCGGAGAAGTAGTTGTATGAGAGAAGAGCCGAGCCACCACCAGCGCCAGTCAGAGCAGCGGCAGCAGCAGTCAGGGTGGAGGTGGCGCGACCGTGTGGAGTGAAGGAGGACGAAGCGAGTAACCGAGCGGTGGAGGAGGCGGAGGGAGGAGGGGGGAGAGCGCGCGAGAGAGAGAGAGAGTGAGTGAGAGATGGAGGAGTGGAGGAGGAGGAGGAGGAGGAGGAGGGAGAGAAGGAAGGTAGAAGGAGTAACGGAGGAGGTGAAGGCGAGCACGCGCTGGATATGAAGCGAGATGGAGGGAACGCGCGTAAGTGAGACCGCTGACGCGCGCGAGTCGGCGGTAGTCGGGAGAGTTTGAGAGGAGTGCGAGTTTATACAGTAGTAGTATAGTAGTGGTAGTAGTAACGAAGAGAAGGAGGAGGTAGGGAAGATGAGAGAGTTGAAGATGGCAAAGTGGAGGATATCGAAGAACGTCGTATCGACGGTATAACGGTGGAGAGAGAGTAGTGATTTGGAGAAAAGTGCAAGGGACGAAAGGAAGACATCGGTAGGACGAAAAGATAGAAAGCTGGAAAAGGAGGGAGGAACGAAGGAATAGTCGGAGAGATAACCGAGATGTCGTAGGTAGGGTGGAGGGTTTTTCGCGGTTAAACAGAGCGGGCAACTCGAAAGAGAGCGAGAGCTACGAAGTTAGCGCGCACGATTTATATATATATATCTACATCTATATATATATAGATATAGATATAGGCGTCTATATACAGCAGTTGCCGATGTATATGGAGGAGGGTGGAAGTTTAGGGCCAGCCGGTATTTTCTATCTCTTTCCCGGTCGTAGTAGCGGGTGATCGCTTCTGAGTGCAAACGGTTCGGCGTGCGGTGGGACACTGGCAAGCAGAAGCAGCGCGCAGAACCAGGCAAGCCTGACCTGGCAGGCAGGCGGGCAGGCGGGCGGGCGGGCCGGCAAGCAGACTGGCTGAAACTGCTGCGGGATATAGAGGAGCGGGTGGCGCGTGAACGGTGCGATACTACTCTTCTCTCTTTCCGCGGAGACCGATGCGGGACAGGCCAGTACCGAGCCAGGAAAATCCACAACCGCGCCACGGGGAGAGTTCCACGTCTATATAACTCGTAGCGGCCGCCGCGCATAGACGCGCCGCTGTTGAGAGAGTATATCCTGTGTGTTGTATACTATATATATATTCATATAGATGTGTCTCTGGGTGTGTGTATGTGTATATAAAAGCGGTATATGTGTAAGTATGCGTCCTGCTGCCATCGCGGGTGAACAAGCGGGCACGCACACCGAAGAGACGAATAAGGGTGCTAGAGAGGTGGGGAATAGAGTCGGTGTGTATATAATATGCATGGAGGTCGTGTGCGGTGTGTTGGGGTTGCTGCCGCCGCTGGATAGGGATTCGGTGTACGTTAGTGTGTATGTGTGTATAATGCGTGAGCGAGAGACGAGGAAGCAACAACGAAGAGGGCCAAAAGCAATGGGCTCGACGGGCGAACCTTCACCAAGAGAACACCATACGTAGGCATGTTACTACGCCAGCGGGGCTCTTTCTCTCTCGCTTGTTCTCTCTGTCCCTCTATCGCTGGTTGTGTACGTGTGTATTTTGTGCGTGATTGTGTGAGCTTCTCTCTCTCTCTCTCTCTCTCTCTCTCTCTGTCCGCCACCCGCACACTCGACACGACTCGTGCTTCGCTCTCGCTCGCCCACGCCTTCGACCGATCCTATCCTCTCTGGTTCATAGCTCGCCGGATTCACCAATACAGAGCGCAGCGTCCCACCAACTACCTTTTTCAACCCTCGTTCACCCCATCGCATCGCCTCGCCTCTCGTTTCGTCGTCCTTCTCGTTTCGGGTGACTATACCCCGTCTCTCTCGTCTTTCTCACTCTGGCAAGTTCGCGCGCTCGGCCGGTATTCCCTGTCCCACTCGAGCCGATGCTCTTCCGCAAGCCCACCGCGTCAAGCCGCGGACCTATTTTTTTTATCCTCTTCAGTCACTCTCTCCCTCTCGCTCGCCATGTTCCACCTCTCTTGCGGTCTCGGTTTGCTTCTAGTCCCGAGAGTCAGCTCGTTGCGATACCGCTATCTTTTTTGTCTCCCCCCCCCCCTCCTCATCCCTACCCTCACCCCGGCCCCGACCTCTCTAGCTGTATTGTCGATCGCTTCTGTCTCGTTGATCGTCTCTCTATCTTGCCCCGCGATACCCGTGTGTGTATGTGTTACGACTACGAGGGAGACGATATTACCCCGGCGCTTCCCTTATTTCGTGAATTCCCATCCGTGGAACGGCGACTCGATATCTCATTTTTCCCTTTCGGTGATGTCTCCATTCGGTGGAGGAATGAAATTGCGACCGAGGTGACACGGGGCGGTCCTTCGATTTGCAAATTCTTCGATATTCCGATAAATTTCGACGCGATACGAATTTTTATAACAATAATCTTTTATTTTTTTTTTTTGAAATTTAAGTTCGAGATACGAATAAGGCCAATTAGACGGCCGCGTGACATGCCAAATTACGGACTAATTAGCAAAGACCGAGAGAAAAAAAATGAAAAAAAAAAGAATCTGTTATTTACTTCGAGAATGTTTCGACGTTATCGTACGAAAAATCAACACACGATCTTCTTCGAAATTGTTGTTGGCCACCCGGGTTCGGAGACCTTTCGTACGAGAGAGAGAGAGAGAGAGTCCACATCATTATATACCAACAAACAAAATTCTTCCGCGAGAAGGACGAACGGATGTGTACCGAATATATCGCGACTATCCGGCGAAGACGGAGGTGCGCACAGGATGGAAGGTTGGAACTCGTCGAGTCAACGCTATATACGGGGAGAATTTGTGCACCGAGCGAGGAAGAAAGATCGATATAGATCCCGGGTAAGACGGGAGTGGAAGGGAGACGGTGACTTCTCTCGCCCTCCCTTTCTCTCTCTCGCAGCATAGTCGGCTTGGCGAAGGAACTTTATAGTAGGAAGACTGGCGAGAGAACCCGAGAAGGTGGAGGGTTTCAGGAGCCGAGAGATATCGCGAGAGAGAAAGTGAGAGGGAGAAAAAGAGGAAGACGGAGGGAGAGACACGGCGGAGTTTGGAATCCAGCGGCGACTTCCAGCTTACTCGGTGTGCCGGAGAGACTCTCTCGCGAACTTTCGTCGGCGTTTCGTGTTCAGGACCGCGACGACGAAGACTCCGAATAAGACGACGACGACAACGACGACGACGACGACACAACGCCGTCCTCGTTCACGCTGCATACTCTTCTAAACGTCCGGACCTATCGTACTTCCAACCCCTCCTCCGTCTGTCTCTCTCTCTCGTCACGGACTTCTCGTTTTACGCAGTCCAGCTGCAGTGGTATACACAATTCTTAATATATATATAAGTCTACGAAATCTCCAGCTGGAATACAAGAAAAAGGTTTTCAAAAACATTGTTTTTTCCTCAATTATTTCCCGACTGTATTTAATCCGTCGTCGCAATAATTCTTGCATCGATTTTGTCAAGAAAAAAATAATCATTCACGTATCATTGTAAGTAACAATGATAATACCCTTCGACTTAGTATTATCGCGTCTTATCAACTCGAAGATCCCGACGAGCTGGGTGATGTGTCACGAAAACTCGCTCGTGGCTTATTCTCGTATACAGGGATTCTCGAACGCGCGGGCGCTAGTTTATGCGAGGGGGACACCTTTAGCCCGTCAACGGGCGTTAATCCGTTACTTCGCTTCTACACCTTTGGTCGACGTCTCGGCGGATTTAGCGTCGCTGCTCTTTTGCTTCCGCAAGCTCTCCGGCACAAGCCGGTATCCTAAGTACTCGTATATCTACTCCCTGGTAAACGAGGCGAGCTCGATTCCAAGATCCTAGTATACACATACACGTTTTATACGTTTGCACACGTATATATATATATACTACTACGGTGCTATATTACTTGCCAAAGTTCCTCGTTAGCGCTCACTCGCGAGCTTCGCCAACTTCTCGCGCGAGAGTATGCCAGTTAGAACGGATGCAGTTTTGTACATAGCGACACTGGATGTGAGAGAAAGAGGAGGGTAGAGGAAAGAGAAGTGAGTCAACGGGCGTTTTCTCCGTAAAGTTAGTCTCTCGTTACGGAGTATCCGAGTTGCTCGAACGATCGGCAGAACCCTCTTACGGGCCTCTCGACTCGCGAGCCAACGCGAGAACGGAAAACTCCGACACTAGAGCGAGAGAAAGAGAGAGGGGCAGAAGCGTTGTGTTTTCACGACTCCGAGCATTTCCCGCTGGCAAACTTGTCGACCACTCTCGTCCCGAGTGCCGCGCGTGTTACCCAAGGATATTCAAGAAAAAACGAACAAAAAATAATAATAATTTCACTCGACATTTTCGCGAAATTTCCAATTGTCTTTAAAAAATTAAAACGAAAAAAAACCTCAATTTTTCGTTCCCGTAAGAATAAATGAATTATTTGATTTATTTTCGTCAGTTTTTGGGCTAACCGCAAAAAACGAACGAAATAGCGAAACTAAAGAAGATACAGAAAAAAAGAAAATATCGTAGTGAATAAAAATGTCATCACACGCGTTCCTCACAAACGCTTTGACCACAGATGTCACTTCGACTCTTCATTCCCATGCGACTGTACGGGGTCTAGCACTCGTGGAAAACGAGACGTAGCAAAGTGCGGAAGAACAGGAGCGAGTGAGAGGGTGGGGCGAGCGGGAGGGGGTGGAAAGAGCACAAAGTCTCTCTGAAGAGATGAGAGTTGTGGAGGAGCCCTGTGAGAAGAGGTAGGAATGAAAAACAAAAAACAAAAAAAAGAAACAACGAGAGAAAGAAAAAACGAAGATGGACACGGCACGTTCGTTGTGGGAGGTTTGCGGGTGGCGCGTAACACCACGACGCGAGGAGGACGGAAAAAGGGAGAAAAAATCTCGAGCGAGCGAGCGAAAGAGAGAAAGAGTAGATAGATAGAGAGAGAGAGAGAGAGTAAACTGGAAAAAAGAAGAGGATAAGACCTCTCTCGTGCTTCTCGCGGTTGTCGCCCACTCGCTCTTTGATAGCGACTTGGCGCGCCCTCTGGCAGCGCATACAGTAAGAGAGTCAGGGAGAGGAGAGAGAGGGAGAGCAAGAGAAGGAGAGAAAGAGAGAAGCTCGGAGAAGTCAAGTTACGAGGTCGCCCAGGCACAAAGGGAGACGCTTCCGCAACGGGAAAACGAGCTCTGTGGTAGAGAAACCGCGTCCTCGGAAGCATCATATGCTTCCCCCTTCTCCCTTACTCACTCTCTCTCTCTCTCTCTCTCTCGCTATGGGCACATAACAGTGTAAAACATATCGGTTCACCTTGTGTGCAGGACGCATGAATTTCCCCTTTTGACGTGTGTTACAACGAATTGACATCGAGGTTATTCGGGAAAATGAGGGAACAGCTCACGGTTGCTTTGAGAACACGATGTGGAAAATTCGCGATTTATTCCCGACGATAAATACGACTCGCGCGACTAATATGGAGAACGAGAGAATGTTGTTTCTTTTTTTAACAAAATTCTATTTAGACAAGAATTTTGAAATTTGCGACCTTGTATTCACCTTCGAGTGACTTGAGATTGAACCGAGATCCGAGCTGCATAATTTGTTGCTTTCTAATTCTCGATTAGAGCGTAAAAAAAGAACGTGTCAAAAAATTATTAACAATTTTATTAATGAGAAATTAAGCGAATGATTAATGATTGCTCACCGATGATCGCGGACGAACAGGAAGAGACGAAGATCGGCGTATTATCCAGAGTGGCGTACGGGGATGGGGTGGTAGAAACGTGTTTTACCGCGAATCCTCCTTGGCGAATGTCCAACACTCAGCGGATTAAAAGCTTCTCGGCTCTTTCGTCGAAGCTCCCGAACTCTTCTCGAGTTCTCGAGAAGGTGGATGTTCTCTCTCTCTCTCACTCGTTTTCTCTCTCCACCTCACGCTCTTTCTTTTCAAGCCTGCGAGGGACAATCGCGGGCACGCAGTGCCGTCGAGGGAGACTCTATGGCTCGTTGAAGATGCTCGATCTCCTTTTCTCCGCTCTTTGAGGACTTTTTTTCTTTTTTTTTCCCTCTCATCCCCTTAGCCCCACTCTCGATTCCGGAGAAAGTCCCGCGCAGCTTTGCGTTTTCCAACGGCCTAAGAGAGCTTCCCACGTCCCGTCGGCGAGAAGAGAGCGGGTAGCGGCGCTTCTCGGGGAGGGGGAGGAGAGGGCGAAGCTCGTTGGATGCCGAGGTTGGAGGTTGAAGGAAGTAAAGTCGCTGGAATTACCCTCACCGACGAGGCAACCTCGCGCACGAACGGACGAAAAACCACCCCTACTCACACCCTTCGCACACTCCCAACTGGCTTTTCTCCCACTTTTCCTCTTTTCCTCTTTTTCGTGTGTGTTTTATTTCTTTTTTTCTTTATTTCTTCCACCACATTCTCGCCCTTTCTAGTCTCTTCTCCGACTCGCCTGTTTTTTTTCTTTCGTTCCACCTCGTCGGGCTTCTGGCCTAAAACCTGAAACACTGAAACGCTCCCGGACACTTTATGGCTCGGAGGCTACCGCACACGTTACCTACATAATATAGGTGAGCAGCCACGGCCTCGTTGTCACGTACCGCCGGTGCGCTACAAGCACACTCCGCCCGGAGGGCTTTGCGAACATGCGCACACTCTCTCTCTCTCTCTCGTACACACACACACACACACACCCACACACACAAACACACAGCGGCCCTACGTGGGAGAGAACGTGTATGAGAAAGAGGACAGAGAGAAGCGAACGACCCCCAGGAAATTGTCGAGGAAGAACTAGGCTTCCGGGATTCAGCGTCGCTGGGGAAAACGCGACGAGAACAGAGAGCGACGAAAAAAGAGATGGGCTAACAAAAGCTGAGGAGAAGAGAACCACGGTGGAGTGGCATAGATAGAGTGAGAGCGAGTAAGGGCGGGGGGAGGGGGGTGGTGGGTCGGGTTGTCGTGGGAGAGGGATGAAATCGAAGAGCGGCGGAATGAAATAATGCGAGGGGGGTTGGCGCGGAGGAGAACTTGAGAACGGGCTCTCTTGATTGGTCAGGTGAAAACGTTACTCGACGATCGGAAAAAATATCGAGAGTCGATCGGAAGTGACGGAGGAAGGGAATGGTGGCACGTACGATCGTTTTTGATCGTTCGCTCTCACTTCGAACTATCCGGCGGTGATGTTCGCGCGCACGTCGCCCCGACTGGGTGCTTCGACGAGAAATTCTGATCGTGTGGCAAATTGTTCGAGGATCGAAAAGAGATGAAAAAGAAAGATCGCTGGAATGAAAAAAAGCTAAACGAACTGGCGAAAGACGTATCAGCAGGAAATAGCGGTGATTTCTTTTTTCTTTTTTTTTTTTTTTTTTTTTGAGTAAATTGAGAATTTTTCGGGATCTGATTGAAGACAATTAAACCTCGAAAGAAAGAGAAAAGAGTTCTTAACGATGGAAAATTAGTGAGAAATCTTTATATTTCGATTAAAAATTTTATAAAAAGAAAAGAGGATTTTTGTTCGATCGATGGATACGAAAAAAGAGAAAGAGAGAGAAAGACTTTGTATCCTTGCAAATGCACACGAGCCAAGGGCGCTTGCATTTGCGAGGATACGAAGTGGTAAAATCGTTAAAAGACACTTCCGTCGAGCTCGATGCGGACGTCGTCTCTTCGAACGAACGTAAAACTTATTTCGACTCGAATTCCGCACTGCTCAACGATAAAATGATAAAAATCCCAAAACCAAATGTTCAACACGCGTTGACGTTTAATTTGTATCGTAATCGATCGACACAGACCGCACAAAAAAAAAAACAGAAAAAAAAGAAACACCCTTATTCACGACAATATTATCTCAACCCTGAAAAAAATCGTAAAGTCAAAAAATTTGATTAAATTTCGTAAATTTGCAATCCGAGCGATTTCCACGTAGGACACCTGGCTGTCCTAAAATCTCATTCGAAACTGAAAATAATTTGCGAGTCCCGAGTCGCTTAACCTCCGCCGGTGGACTCGATGAGATTTCATCCCCTCCTCTTCCCTCCCTCGAACTATCGGCGCTGGACCAGTTTATAAACAAATTCCGCGTACATTCTCACGGGGAGATCTCTCATCGGGGTTGGAGACGCGAGAGTAAGGGTGAGAGAAATAGGAAGAGAGATCTCTTCACGGCGTAAGGTCGCGAGACAAACGAGAAAAAGTTACGGGGTGAGATGCGGTGGAATGAGGAAACGTCGATGGGGCATAGGAAGAGGGGATGGAAAACGGGATGCTGTCGTTCTGAGAACTGGACAACGGTCAAGCTACATGCCTATGATCTCGTCCCGCGAGAGATCTCGCACGAGAAGAATCGTAGGGGTTGAATCTCTCCGGAGATGGGAAGGGGTCCGCGAGAGAGACGCGTCGTTCAATTCTGGTTTGATCATGGTCAGAAGGGATATATATATATCGTAACTCGTGTGTTGGTCATCGCGTGAGAAAGGGCTGTCAGATTCGACCTCCGACTCTATCTTCGCGAGTCGACTACCAACATATACGTATATAATATAAAATACATACATAGACATATATAAATATAAATATATATATATATATGTGTGTATGTGTGATAGTCGAGAGCGTTCATCTCTCTCGTTTTTCTCTTTCGCGTGAGGGAGAAACTGCTTTTTCGTTCTGGAACTGCTATATCCTTCCGGAACATCTTTTCGCTACCGCGAGGGAATTGCTACTATAACCGGGATTCTCGGGTCGTCCGGGCGACACGGAAAAAGCACTTTTTTTAGAAATATATAGACTGTCGCGAGTGTATGTGTGTGCAGCATTCGCGAATCACGCTCTCACGTGCAACGAAATTCTACTGCGCGGTGAGCTTTTACGACTATATATATATATTATATATAGAAGACACAGAAAGAGAGAGAGAGAGAGGGAGCTGTAGGGATTGTCCTATCTCGACATATCGAAACATCACGAGGCGTTCGATCGATAGGCATATAAATTTAAATCATATTTACCTTTGACACGAGAACGTTCTCGCGGTGATGATGGGCCACTGAAATTCTCTTACGCCCGGTTCAGCGAATGTAATTGCACCCGTTTTATATATATAGCTATATATATATATATATATATTTGAGGCTGTGACGGAGTGAAAGAGAGGGAGATTCGCGAATGCACACGTGTTGCACGAAGCGAGGGGTGAAACGCGTGGCTTTCGATTCATCCGACGAACGTCATGCGTATAAAAAAAATGAAAAAAAACGAGAAAAAAAAAGAATCTCGTGGCAATTGGCACACGTGCGGTACTCGGGACGCGACGAGCGTAAACGAGTTGACGGACGATGCGAAACGTTCGTGTTACATGCGCGATGTACAATCGCGGAAAAAAAATGTTACGACCCCTGTTCTCGTCGAGCATTTTTTTTAATTGCCCGATTATACATTTTTATCGTATTATCATTAAGTCGATCCTAATTAGCGATTATTGGGGGATTATTTTTTCAAGGGATAGTTCCGTTACCTTTAAAAATGTGTATTTTTCTGGCAATCAACCGGATATCGGAAGATAATTCTTAACGTCGACGACAAATATGCTACAAGATTTTCAGAGTTTCTCGGCGTGTGTAATACGATACGAGGATGAGACACAGCGTGCCACGGCCCATCAATCCTAGGGTAGGTATATGTCGCGTATATACACACCCAATTAACCCAGGAACAGTATATCCCGTGGCAGGACCCTCTTATCACCCTCTCCCTGTTTATCTCTCTCGTTCTCTCTCTCCCTCCGTCATTGTCACAATGGGGGTAGGCATGAGGAAGGGGTAGTATATCGTCTAAAAATCCAAATGACGAGACTACGTATATATATATGTATGTATATAAATACGTGTGTAGAAATACATGCGAAATTAGGGGGTGTGGTGGGTGGGTCCCGTTGAGGCTATTCGAGTCAGCTCGTCATGCGATCCGAGAGCTCAGGAAAGAGAGACAAAGTGAGTGAGTGAGTAAGTGAGAGAGAGAGAGAAAGAGGGAGAAAGCGTTTTCTCTCTTTCCACGCTTTGCCTCGAGCTGGTATAAGCCCTCGGTCATCCCCCTCCCGGGTTCTCGCGGGGGATGATGAAGCGACGGGGATGGCGAACTCGGTGGGGCAGTAACAGCAGCCAACGGCAAAAGCATAGCGAGAGAGCTGGGGCTCTCGACGGAGCGAGATGGGGTGGCTGAGGGTGGTCTATGGCGTCGCGAGGGTGGAAGGAAAGGGGGGAGGGGCGGGGGCGCGAGGTGGTGGAGAGCGGGGGGGGGGGGAGTAGTTGAAAGAGAAGGGTGAGTGAGCTCGGAGCGTCTGGCAAATAGAGTGGGACAGCGCGAACAAGGGTGGCCGTGACAAAAGACCCGAAGGACCCGGCTGCGGCAGACGAGGGGGTTGAGGGGACAGGGGGTGGGTTGAAAGAGCGATTGATGGTGCACGGGTGGTGCGAGAAAGATAGAGAACAAGAGATGGGGAGAGAGAGAGAGAGAAACAGAGAGAGAGAGAGACAGAGAGAGAAAGAAGAATGTTAAAGAGAACACAGGGACAGCCCGGAGTTTGGCCGTGCCCAACGACGACGACGGAAACGTAAATGGAACGCGCGGGGGTGCAAAGAGACAGAGAGGCAGAGCGAGAGAGAGAGAGAAAAGTCTCTAAGCTCGACTCTACCGTCAGTGTGTGTTAGTGAAGTATGTGCGTGTGTGTGTGTATGTGCGTGCTTCGAGAGGGGTTGAAAAGTTCAATTGCGCGTATTTTCGTCGTGACGTCTCGCAAATCCTACAACTGCGGGACGAGAGAGAGAGAGAGAGAGAATCCGAATTCACGATTCAACCCCCCACGACCCACCCTCCAACCCTTGGTAGTCAACTACTACGTACAGCCACTACACTACCCACCCCCGCCTCCTTTATTCTGTAGCTAACTCGTCGCGAGAGACGAGGCGGAAAGTGGAACGTCACTTCGGGGCTCGGAGAACGCCGAAAGTATTTAAATACAGACCGGGTAGCGATCCTCATCTCTACATGTATACCTCTATATATATACATATATATATTGCTATATGAATAATGAATAGCCCGTGTCTTAATCGCACTCCTTCCCTCCACCCCTTTCCGTTCTTGGCTTAGAATACGGCCGGTACCTCATTTTTGTCGACCCCGACTCGCAAAGAGTCGAGTGGCGAATGCCCGACGGATTAGAATTGTTACGAACGAGATTGCCCATCTCGTATCGCGCATCGAAAAAGGATTGTTTTTTTTTGCAAATTATCCGACATAGAGAATAGTGATAAAAGCAATAAATTCGAATCATCAGCCGGTATTAATAGCAATACCTTTTTAATTGGTCTCGCGCGTATCATATCTAAAGTCCATTCGAGGACACAATCGCGAAAAAAAAGATAACGCACGCAACGAGGAGAGAAATATGTATATATGTACGAACTGTGGCGAGCAAGCAAGATATACGGTATATGGTGGAGAGCGTGGTTGCATCGTGAGAGTGCGAGAGGGACGGAGGGATCTATTTATCGTTTAGGGACGGACGGGTATCTCCATCAATCCACTCGACGAGAAGACAGTGACGGTTTCATGGGTACCTATCGCCGTAGCGGCGGCAGCAGCGGCGTCGGCGGCGGCTTCGAGGAAGATCTAGTACGTGTTATATACGTATACACCTACACGAACTACATACGCTATATATATTTCAGAATGCGTGTTGTACATGTATATATGTATGCCGTGACTGTTATATATATTGCGATACAGCAATGGTTACGAGGCTGGCAGAGAAGTTGGGAGCGAGAGGGTGGTGAGGCTTCGCGAACGGTCGCGCCGCGGGTTACGAAAAGCTATAACCGAGCCAAGAGCAGTCGCGAGAGAGAGAGAGAGAGAGAGCGAGAGAGAGGGGAAAGAGGAATGGCGAGGACGAAGGAGGGGTTTGTAATAGGGGCGCGCGGCTATATAGCTCCTACGGGATTATTGAGTGTGGGAGCAACGGGGCACGGTACAGGAAGCACACAGCACGGCGTACTGTACAAGCTTCGAGGAAAAGCTCCGGAGCAGGCTGAAAAGCCCCGAGAGCGCGAGAGGCCAACCGTTTTCTACCGCAAGGTTTATGATCCCTGAGACGAGAGACGGTGGAGACGTGAGGGAGAGAAAGGTGGAAAGAAGGGGGGGTGGGCGGGGGAGTTTGGGAGAAACGATGAAGAAAATATGGGCAGCGAGAGAGAGCGGGAAAGTGGAAGAGTCTGATATCGTCACGAGAACGAACAAAGACGATAATGAGGGAACGAGAAGTGAAAAACCAGTAAAGGAGCAAATACGAGACGAGAATTAAATTTGCGTGTTTAATGGGTGACTTTTTCTGTTTTTTTGCTTTTTTTAAATTTTAGTTCGCATTTTTAATGGGATTTGTGGAAATCGACAAAAAAAGAAATGAATTTCTTACGATTCTTGTCGACGGGAATACATACGTTTGTGTTCGACGAATCGCCTTTTACTACGTTCTATTTCGAGCTTTGAGTTTCCGTCCGGGTATGCGACGGTGATGATTAACGCGTGTGCGCACATTTTCGCTAATTAAACTTGATTAACCGGACAAAAAGGTTCTCATGACAATGACGAAGGGAGAGACTATCGCTAGCACGGAATAATAAAGAGTTGAATAGTATTTCTTTACACACACACACACACATATACATATATACCTGTATATATTTTAACTGAAGGAATAAAGACGCTGGAATGGTTCGAAAATAAGTTTCAAAAAATTAACGTCGCGTACTTCTCTTCGAGATAAAAAGTTTCCGTAAATTATAGCCACGAATCGAGTCGGGTTGAGAACAAAATGCGTCTGTGAACGCGAGTCAATTCTAGTCTTTGAACTCTGAACTTTGAACTCGCACTTTTACTAGCTCAATGTCAAACCCGCATCGAGAACGTGAGAGCGAGAGAGAGAGAGAGAAAGAGAGAGCTCGCTCTGAGAGTCGAGTCGAGTTTCTCTTAGCGAGCAAAGAGGCAATTAGTCACTTAGAACGCGTTGACAGAACGAAATTTCCCGCGTCGACTTTGCGCCCTTAGCCACTCGCGTCTACGTGTCGTTACACTCGTACCTTCTTATTTCTCTCTTCGTACTTTCATTGTTCTCTCTCCTTCCGACGTGTGTTCGCGCACAAAGAGTTTTTGGGCGTCGCGCGAAATTTTAAGCTCGCGCCTCGGCCCGTTATAAGCGCTCTTCTAAGGCCTCCGTACACCGTTACGTTACTTTCGTATACTTCGACGAACGTACCAGGCGTACGAAAATACGCATCTGCGCGTTTATAAACTCGATTTTCTAAGCGAATTTTCAACACCAATCGCGAAGGGTAAAAAAATATTGACGATTTTTGATCATATAGAACATTTTTTGGTGAATTAGTCGAAATAGTAAGAAAGCAATGTCGAAATTTCAATTTAGCATTTTTTTACACACGTGTATACGTTATGTATGTATCGAACAGTCATTAGTCACGGCCTCCTTGCCAATTTTATCGGAGACCCGAACGAAACCTCCCCAACGATACTTCCGCCTCGACGGGATGTCTCTCTATCTCTTTCTTTCTCTGACTTTTTCTCCCTTCTGCTCGATCGTTCGCTCGCATCTCGTCACGCGAGACGCTCTAATTAAAAAGTTTTATAAAGCTTCCCATCGTGCGATACGCGTCACACTATACGCGACACAGAGCGGATATTATTACCAAAAAAAATGTATTCCAAAGAAATAGCGCGTGATTCGTAAGTCGGTGAGTATATAAAAGCGTACCGGTTAATTAAGGATAAAGCGATGTTAATAATTGTACCTAAGCACTTAATTTAAAGTGAAAAATCTCGGTTTTTTGAAAAATATTGATCGAAAAAAATTTCCTTCGGAGTATGGTCGAGTGGGTACTCAAAATACTCAGCCGAGGATTCTACATATTTTGAAAACGATTACGAATGCAAGATGTTCGAAAATATGCAGTGTGCGAGAAAATTTCGGTCACCTCAAATAATCGAGAAGCTAAATGAGCCATCGTGATAAAAAGTCACTCACGACGTTAAATTTTCATACGGGTTTTACGCACTATTATTTCATTAATTCCCATTAGTGCGAGAATTGAATGGAGAAAGGGAGATCGAGAGCGGCGCCTCCGCGACCGCACGATCGCAAATATATAGTAACTCGGCGTTCCTGCGTGCATGCTCGGGGAGGTCTCTCGTTCTTTCGAAAGGGGATGGTGTCGGATACGCGACAGCTGTAAGCCCCCGGGGAATATCGCGTCCTCGACTCCTACCCTCGATTCTACAGGCGTGTGCTCAGCGTTTGCGTCGCCCGGAATGAGCACTACATATATATATACATATATATTTTCTTCTTTTTTTTCGTAGACCCTCAACGACGTTTCATCTCTTTCTCCTTTCCGTACGCTCACCCCTATCCGCCACCCTGCAGGTTGTACACCCTGTCCTTATTCCCTGTCGCGCCCCTCGAGTATTTCCCTCCTATACCGTCCCGATGGCAAATCGTGCTGGGGTTCGCGATCGCGAAAAGGGAGAAGACGACGGCGGCAACGACGACTACGACGACGACGACGACGACGACGAACCTTTCCTTCGCTTGATACATATTATATATTACCCATGCGTTGAGCAAACCAGAGCGCATGACTCTCGATTACATCGAATATTATATATACCCCTTACCCGCATATCGATATGCACAAATATATATATATGGAATTGCTTTGAATCATATTTGAGGGAAAAAATCGAATTATTTAGCTGAATATCCAATTTATAACTTTTCATTAAATAAATCGAAGATTCGATCGATATATCTATTATCATCACTGTTATTATAAAATTTTTATTTATTATTATTATCAAACGGAATTGAAACTCTGGCAGTGTGTGCGATCGATCAATGTGTTGCAAACTCGTGTAGAGGAAGCCCGCAAAGTGGTTGTGGGTGTGTGAGAGAGAGAGAGACAGAGAGAAAGAGAGAAAGATAAGTATGCGTACTCGTATGTGTGTGTTGCATAGAAGCTTGCGGGCTGCTTACGAGCTTGTGAAGAGGCGATAACCATAACGTGTTCTCTCTCACGTACGGAGCCGAGTGCGAGCCCCCGTGAACCTACAACGTGGTAGGTTCCAGAGGCCAAAAGCACGAATGGAAGGGAAGGGGAGATGGAAAAGCCGAACCCAGGAAACCGAGAAAGCGAGAGCTCGTGACTCTGCCCGTGCCGGGTGATAGAATGACAGAGAGGGATGTTCAGCACGTACCTCTATGTCTATACGTCAAATGTGTGGGTGTGTGTGTCTATATATACGTGGCTATGTATAAGAGGGTGTTGTACAGTGTATGCAAAGGTACGAGGGTAAAGAGGCGAGAAGCGGAGAAGAGAAGTCAAACTGTGCTCCGCATATACGACGAGAGAGATAGAGAGAGAGAGAAGCCCGCGTCTGCTTTTCTCATGAACCCGACCTACGTATACGCGAAGATGTGTATACGTGTATTTCGTCGTGCCTCGTTCTTCGTACGCGATCAAGTGCGCGAACGACTAAAAGGGAAGTAGGAGAAAATACGTACGACGCTCGAGAACTCGCTAAGTTTGTGGATTATACTAAGCGGGGGAGAGGGGGGGCGATATATATCGAACCTATTTATTTCCTATATATCATGCCCGATCTTGAATTTGCGGGTAACGTAGACGCTTTGAGCACGAGATACGTCGAATGCCGCAGTCGGCATTAACTCAGACTTTCAGAATTCGCGAGAGAGCTCGATTTCTCTCTCCCCCATTTCCCCCTTTCACACTCTTTTCTCACCTTGTGTTTCCAACTCTCGAGATCTTCAAAGATTTCATCCCCGTTCCGCCTAGCGTAAAATTCTTTTACGGCGACGCCATTTTTTTCATTCTTCGTTGTTCGCTTTTTTTTATTAGCGTGATCGATGAAATTGATTTTACGAGAATGTACACGAATCGTTGAGTCGTTATTATTTTATCTTTATTAACGTCTCTTGGTCTTCTCGCGGCGATGGAAAAGAGTGAGAGATAGTGGATGCAAAAAGGTGAACGACGGAACCACGTTCTTGCGGTATCAGAATGTAAACAGAGAAAAATGCACAATTTAATTATCCAACATTGCGAAGAGAGTATCCCAGGAAGCGATGTTGTTCCGAGCCTCGTGTACCATCGCGAGTGCCAACCGAGCATTCCAGCTTCCCTCTCTCTCTCTCTCTCTCTCTCGCTGGTTTTCACCCTTGCCCCAACTCGTTCGCGACATCGAGAAAGCTTGGTCCAACGTATTATAGAGGTGTAAGTCGAAAACTCCGACGAAGAGAGAGCGAGAGAGATAGAAATACAGAAATGCATACTCTCTCCATCTCTCTCTCAGCCTCACTTTTCTCTCGTTTACCGGTGGCAAACAAACGAGTTTTTAATTAATCCCTTGCTAATGAGCTGGTGGAGGACCGTTGAGAGACAACCGGGAGCTGCGATTTCATCCTCCTCCCGTAGCTGTGCGCGTCGGTCGCGAGAATGAGACCGAAAATACTACCCCCGTTTCTCCGTTTCCAACCCTCCCCCCTGACCTTCTCTCGTCCTTCTTAGGATTTTTTGTCTTCCGCACGTATTTAACTGTCCCGAACACGAATTAAAACTTATCACTCGTTCGTTCGCGATTTTTTTACATTCTCGCAAAAAAAACCATTTTTTTCGGTCGAGAAGAAAAATTTTCGATGCGAATTTTTGGCCGGTTTTTTTTTTTGTTTTTTTATTCGACTTTTTATCCTCCTCGTTGTGTACGCGGGTGGGTGAAAAGTGCATTACGCAATTTGAAACTCAACGCAAAAGACCTTGAAGTCTAATGGCCTCGCGCGTATGTGTACACACGCGTTGTAGGTACGTGTGGAAAGTTGCGTCGGGGAAAGATCGTTCTCGCGGGTTCTCTATATCCCGAGCGTCGAGCCGAGCACAGACACACGCGCGAGAACGCGGCGAACAGGCGCACGTATACATTCTCTCGCTACACTCCCGCAGAGACCCGCCCCTGTCGAGGCCATTACACCCTTGATTTCATTACTCCAGCCTTCGCTGTACCTCTATATAGCAGTCTGCAATCTCGCCTCCCGTTTCACCATCCCCCTTCTTTCTCTTTCTCTCTCGCTCGTGCAACACCCCGCCACTACTCGTTCTCTTTTTCAGCCCCCATTCTCTCTCTCTCTCTCTCTTTCTCTCTCACTCTCTCCCGCTTTCGCTTGATTTCTCGTTTCTCGAGCCTCACTGTGTGTCGGCCGGCCACCCTTTCGTTGGCAACTATTAGATTACACCACTCCTGAAATCAGTGCGCCACTTTACGACTCTTTCGCTCTCTCTCTCTCTTTTTTGCCGAGGCTAAAAAGAGCATATCTTCCGGCTAACCGACCGGAGACTGTCCATAACATTCACGGTTAACCATAAAAGCAAGGTAGTGGTAAAATTCGAATAAATTGATTAAAGAGCGTGAATGAAAATAATGGAATAATAAAAATTGCTTATCCGAAGGATAAAACGTGATGAGAATCGATAAATTGTATAGGGGTATAAAGATAAATAAATAATAAAAAAGAAAACATCGATCCGGTATTTTTCTAGAATATAATGATAATGATAAAAATTGCCAGCAGCAAAGCGATTGAGCTCGAGAATCAATCCGAAGGTTGAAGATTGACCAGAAGCCGGTCGAGCGTGGCTGCTGTGCAAAATCCAGGAAGTGGGACAAGGGGAGGAAGGCTGTTTCAACCCTTATCGAATCGTCCCCCCAATCTCTGTTTCAGTGATTGACTTCAACCCCTCGTTCTCTTCTCGGCTCTACGTTGGTTACCGCTCTGTTTTCCCCTTCGTCCTGAATCCTGAAAGGTTTATACCCGGTTTCTCTATACATACACCGACACACATATACAAGGGTGCACATCGCACCGTCACGGTTGACCGCAAGTGCCTGACAATCGCCCTAAGGCTACATCGATGATAGGCAACAATTGTCTTCGCTCGAACGATAAACCGTTATCACATTTCAGAGAATTTTCATTCGATGAATATCTCATTTCAACCCTTAATCGCGGTCTATCGACAAAAAATAACGAAAAATTCATACAGCAAAATATATATTGTCGCTCGAAAAAAAAAATTCTAAATTCTAAAATTATTCTTATTTATCCCACGTTCGAATAGAAGCGGTTGCATTCGAACTGAAAACAAAATTTGACAATGCGTTACAACGCCGGTAAAGAAAACTTTTAAACTTTCCTGCCGGAAGTAAATCGAGATACGTGGGTTTCGAAAGTCGTACACAACGAGGGCAAAAGGGGCAACACGCGAATGCGACCGCCCGTTTTTCTTTTTTTTTTGTTATCGCCCTTCCTCGCTCTCTCGGCCTTTTCTAATACATTCGCGTGAAACTTTTCGGTCTCCGTACGGGACCGAAGTCCTCGAAAATCCGCACACCGGCGATTCGAACTATATTACATATCCTGATGTATACGCGTATGTCCGTGGGATAAGCAGAACGAGTCGAGACTTGAACTCGTGTGTGTGTGGGTGTGTATGTGAGTGTGTGGGTGTGTGTGTGTGTGTGTGTGTGTGTGTGTGTATGTGAGTGCTCACGGCATCCGGTCGTGGGGAAATTTCAGGAAATTTCTAGCTCGTCGGAAATTCGAACGAGAGCCCGGCCGGAACATAATTTTACCTCGCATGCGTATATGCGCCGCGGTACACACACACACACACACACACACACATACATACGTATCTCGATATATATATATACGGTAGGTATATGTACAATGTATATTTGTGGCTGTTGCCGCCATCGTTCCGAACCCAAGTATATATATACACGTATAGGTCGAGTGCGGAAGGGTAAGCGCCCGTACTCGCGTATACCCAACGGACGGATTTACGTTTCGCCAGCTGGCTCCCTTCGCGCTCCTGGAATGTGTATGCCAACGCATACTCCCCCACACACACATACACCCACTGACACAAATACAAATATATATATATGGTATGTAAGGGTGAGGAAGTACCTTATTCCATGTTACATGTATTCTAAAGCCCCTCCGGACGTGAACGTGTTAGCCTCCCAGTTGCAGCTAGTCAGAGCGAGAGCGTGAGAGAGAACGAGAACGAAGGGGGAGGAGAGGAAGTGGATATCTCGGTAGCTGCGAAATCCCGAGGACCCCACAGCACAGAAACAACAAGTGGTCATCCACTGTGGTCGCGTCCTTTGCCCAGAGGGACGGATGTACAAAGTCCTGGATTTACAAACGGTGCATTGACGCGCAACCCTTATTGTCATTAAACGTGTATATATGTATGTTACTTTTAATATCGATTAACTTACCGACTATACACTCGTTCGATTTATTTATAAATTATCTAATAATAATTCGCTCATAGTCGGATGGAAGAATTTTTTTGGTTGGGAATAAAGACTGGTGACGATGTCCGAGCGTCGGTCATTGCTCTTTCTCTCGTTTACACCCAACCATCGCATTCTCACCATTTTCCACAATTACCAGGTCCCACATACGCGCGACACGGTGCACGTAATACATCGCTGTTGCTTCGTCCGTGGGCTCTCTGGGAGCGTTCTCCTGCGCACCTCGCTATCCAGGCCAGTGTCGTGGCATGATCGTCAGCCAACCATTTATGTGCTGTCCCAACTCCCGACCCCACCTCCCCCACCTTCCCGCTGACAATGCTAGCTCGCGGCTACTCCGGTAACATGCGACAGAACCATCGTGATGTGGGATAGGGCGTGGGAGGGCGTTGGAAAGGGTTGCAGGCTACCGCAAATACCCGCTTCCATGCCGAGAGAGAGAGCCACAGCAGGCCGAATGAACAACTCTTGTTGCATATATATGTGTGTGTACCTATGTATGTATGACGGTGCGAAATATACAAGCCATACGAGCATATGTCTCTTCATCCCTCAACGAGGAGGGTGTGAGGGAGTTCGCATATGGGGAGCCCTTCGGTCACCGCGTTTTCGAGTATAAACCACACGGGCGACCATCATTTTAATGAAGATGTAATTACGACCGTTTCGACGCCGGAATCACCGAACCAACCCCCCTCCTCCATTCCGCCCTCCTTTTTCCCTCTTCCACCCTCTGCAATTCGGAACGCGAGGTTTGCCAGGGTCGCCGTGCATCGCGGCACATTATTGGCTGTATTATTAAGCGAGACCGCGGCGCTTCGTGATATTTCGAGGAATAAACCTCGAGGGGATGGAAACAAGAACGAAACGATAATGGGAATGCGAATACCATCGTCGATCGCCATCTCGTGTGATCGACGAAACGTAACGTTCCCCATTTTCACGAACATCGTCGAGTTATTCTCGAATCCTTGATATTATTGAATTCGCTGATAACGACCAATCGCGGTAATTCAATTTTCATCGATGTCTCGGTGAAAGAGTAAATAAAAAAAATGATTTTCTTACACAATTTTTGTTTATTTATTGAATGGTATTTCGATCACGTTTCGTATCACAACGCTGATGGTGTAATTTGCAAACATTTGTAAAGCTGTGATACATTTGGGTAAACCACCGTGCGAAATAGCTATTCCCCCCCCCCCCACACATACACATCAATATATATATATATATAAATGCATAAATATCCATACATCATCCGATGAGTTAGCGAGAGCGTCATGGCCGATAGGACTATCCGGTTATGCGTTCAATGTGGCGTGTGGTGTTTCACTACGGGCCGAACTTGGTTTTCGCGCGGATATCTCTCTCTCTCTCTCTGTATTTCACCATCTCTGTTTCTCACCCTCTCACTGATGCCGGTAGAAACCGTTATATTAATTAGAACAGTTAAGGCCAACTATCCCCCGCGTTCTGGCCAGAGAGGCAGCTCGCTCTCGGCATGCGCCGGGGCTATGTATGTTACGTGCTTTCGGTGATTCAAGCCCCCTAACGGGATTATACTACGGTACGCTCTCCTCTCCTCTCCTCTCCGCACATTGCGGCTCCTACCTCTGCTTCTCTCTGCTCCTCGTGCCTCGTTCTCGAACGCTATGCTTTGGCTATGTGGCTCTCGCCAGGAGAGAGAGAGAGAGAGAGAGACAGAGAGAGAACACGAGGTTTTAGCCTTACCGTACAATCCCACCGGATTCACCCCCGCGGATATACGTAGGTACACAATTATTCGGATGTATTATGTATAAGCCCGAGCTACAGTGTGCCATCACTTCCCCGTCCTATTCGCGTTATAACAGACCTCGGCCCAAACCTCCCCTTCTATAAATATATACCTATATATACGCGATCGAAACGTGCACGATTGGCTTTTGGCTTCGAGGTTCGACGAGATATTACATAGGCATGTATGGGGCATTTCGGATTACACGGGTCACGATTTACGTTTGTAGATATTTATCGAGCACGGGAATTTTCTTTTTTTTAATTCTCACTCATATTTCCGAACACCTTGGCGATCGAGGGAAGATCTCGCGAGAAGAACGTTATTGTTGTCAAGATTTCACTCACTCCTTACTGACTTTCACCCATATTTTTAAAAACTTTGGGATATTCCAGTGACAAGATTCTTGCGCATCTAGCATCGCTAATTGCATTAAACTATCGTGTACTCCCCTGAAAAGATGAAAAACCATTTGTAAATTCTATCTCTCACGTATTTCAATCGTAAAGAATGTTAATTCAGTGCGTGTATGAGCGCATGTTTTTTTTAAATGTAAATCATCATCTCCCCCTGTTGTGATTTCTGGTCCAGGGGTTGGACGCTGGACCACGTGGGACGCATGTATTATTTATTCCATCGGGGTCCAGGAAGGCTGTTCCAGGTCTTCTCCTCTCGGTCGAACCGATCCGTCCAGTTCGGAGAGGGATGCTGTGGTCCAGCGTCATCACGCGAGATAGGTAGGTACGTTCGAAATCCCCCGGTGTATATACATACACCGTATAAGATATGCAACGGAATCTTGATCTCCGCGTACGTAACGGGGCCGGAGAGAGGCCGCGAGGTCACCAACGAACTTTCCAGACGGTTATCTCAGCCTCCGTATACATAAATATATTCCTGATTTTCGCTTTCATCTCGTTCATCGCACGCGTCGTACGGATACTTTTCAAGCCCGGATTTACATTTTTCCCATCGATGCTCGCGATATACCCGCTTTACGATTCGAATATCCGTTAAATATCTCACAAGATGAAAAGTACGGAAGAAAATTGACAACGGTCATCGCGACTAGTCGCGGAAATTCTCAAAAAATCATCGACTGCCGCAACAATGAAAAACAAAAATATATCCGCAGGTCTAGAGAACAGTCGTAGCATCAGCTGCTTTTCCCGCAACGTCACGTTCCTCGTACCATGATCGGGTGGAAGGCGATATAGGAGGAAGAATCGTATAAGTTCTCGAGACCGAAAAATGTCAGTTTCTGACTGCAAGCTGGGGTGATATACGTATGTACGTATAGTTGTGTGCGAGCGACCAGGAAAAGCCTGTTGAATTTTGAATGTCGATCCCGGGACCTCTCGAATTCTATACTTGCAAACCCTGTCGTCTTTACGTGTATATACATATATATACACATATATATCTACATTCGATTGCTATTCTCACGCCTTTGGTTTCTCTCTAGACAGCGGTACGAGAGAACACTCGTGGGCGCCCTCGCTCATCTTTCCCGTTCCTCATCCGCCTCTCTCTCTCTCTCTCCACCTTCGCTTTCTATCATATTTCAAGCTCAGCGTTTCCGCCGCTTCTCGCGGATTTGCCATTTTACGTAACTGCATATATATATCGCTTACCTCGAAGCTCGAAGCTTCCTTCCCTGTTTTTCCTCTCTGCTCACTTCCAGCAGCACACGAAAACCCTCTCTCCCACGAATTCTCCCGGTTAAGTCTTACTCAAAACCCGCAAAAGGGACGAGGGAGGGGTAGAAGTGGAGAATCCCGGGGTTGAACATTATTTATTCAACTAATTGCGCGAAGCCCGTTGGCCGAGTGGAGCCACGAAGCCATAGAGAAACTTGCTCGAGAACCGACTCCGATTCCCCTCGTCCTCCGTTCACCGACGTCCCACCGGCAAACGCGCGCGCGCGCGAGAGAGAGAAAGATATATATATTTAATGAGTCGGATCAACCGCGAAAGGGACGCCGAAAGGATCTCTCGGCTGTGTTTTAAAAGTTTTTCGTTTCATTTTCACGGATAAACAACGAGGACTTTTTAACGCCGAGTGTTTCTACGTTTTAATGCGCGTGGTTCGTATGCGAAGATCGCCATTTCTTGTCTCCCCAACTTTGTCGTAACGCACGACGTTGAAAGAATTTGCATGGATGAAAAGATTAGAATTACGTTCTAACATTTGCGTGTAAATAAGCGAGAGATCGTAATTTCCCTACCCGGGGAACGATTACTCCGTTTAGGAGCTCGGCGGGGGGGAATTGCTTCGACGACGGGGGGTGCCGTTCGGGGACGAAAAATCAATTAATTCCGTGAAGAAAGAAAGAGAAGAGAAAAAAAATAGAGAGACAAAGACACCCCTTGTCTTCGTCCTTCAGCTTGGTGTAATTGGCGCGGGAATGCGTTTATCGGAGCATAAAGTTTATTCGCGTATACGAAAAGGGGGAGGTTAATACTTTTTCATTCTGTCTCTCGTTCGTACGAACAAATACAACGGTGAAATAAAACCAAAGATAACTTAATAGAATCGATTTCTTCGCGATACGCCGGATAATACGTTACTGTTCGCACCATCCTCCTCCCCGACCCCGAAGAGAATGAGCCCTTCTCGTCACGCGCATTCTCATTTTCTCGATGCTAATTAGTCAACGATCTCTCTCTCTCTCCCTTTGCCTTTTCGCATTCGTAATTTTCGTTTTTTTCTGTTGCTTTTTTTTTAATTAACTTCCGTGCGTATCGTTCCGTAATTAATAAATCGATTGTACACTTGGCCACTTCGTCCCTTATTACGGATTGAAAATCTGATGAACTTAAAATCGTCCAACGACGTTGAAGGATTAGAGATGTAATCATTGTTTTGAAAAATTTCTTTTTATTTGCGTACAATGAATATAATAATTTTGTTAATTATATCACGTATTTCTTATGTTATATATATATTACTGTTCCATCAAATTTTTGCCGTTCCACTACTCGATGACAAGTCCACGTCGAGGCACGTATTTTCGAGCACGCCCTGGGGTATAATACACCACGAGGCGAACGAGAAAAGAAGAGAACGCAGAAAGAGGAGAAAAAAGAAAGAAGAAAAAGCTCGAGTATCCGAAAGTTCGATACGCGTTGGAATCGAGAAGACGGGGAAGCAAGATTCTTCCATCCATCCCTCTCTATCTCTATCTCTCCTTCCCCTCGCTCTCTCGCTCCCGGTACATATACATATACATAGAAGAGGCAAAGTAAGAAAGAAAAAAAAGTTCGAGGCGCGAGAGAAAAGCGAGAACGAATACTTAACGAGGAAGAAACGGAGGGTAAGGAAAAAGCTCTACGACCGTGTACCTCGATATGAGAAAAACAGAGAGAAGAGAAACAGAGAGAGAGTGAGAGAGAAAAAAGAAGCGTGAAAACCCGAGCGAAAGGCGCGGAGAGAGAAAGTGAAATGAGAAAAAAAAAGAAAGAGAGAGAGTTAGAGGCCATCGACGAAACGCGAATTAATTCAACGCACTAGTTCGTTCGCCGTCTCACCTTTCTCCCTTGCCTCCCCCATCCCTCTTCATGGATTTGGCCTTGCAAAAGCCAACACCATGGATTCGAACGAAGAGAGAAAAAGAGAGAGCGAGAGAGAAAGAGAAAGAAATACAGCCTGAAGGCAACATATACGTTGAGAGATATAAAATGCCGATGCGGAAAGCACACAGAGGCAACGAGACTCGAGCGAAAGAGAAAGGGAGATAGCTCTCTCGCGAGGGTGAAAAGCATAAGGGTGCGCGAGAAATGTGTGAGAGAAAGAGAGAGAGAGAGAGAGAGAGAGACGAAAAAAGGGTCCGAGAGAGATGGAAAAGTAGAAAGCTCGCTGGAAAACTTCCCGAGCAAAGCTCGGAAAGTCCGTGGGTTGGTGAACAGGTCGGTAAGGGACGGAATATGCGGGGGTTTGAAACGCGGACTCGAGGCTTCGTGGCGGAGACTGGAGTGTGTACGAAGGTGAACGAGCGAGAATCGGTTAAAATGGTATAGGAGCTTCTCTGCAAAGGGTAACAATATATATATACGTATATATTATACACAGTTACGCAGTCGAGAAGAGAGGATTACGGTAGAGGAGCGAGTAAAGGGAGATGTATAGGGATATAGTGCGCCGAGAGTGGAAAACACGGGGGTGTATATATCTGTATATATACAACATATATATGCCACATCGATGGTGCTACATATATATATATACACAAAGGGGCTGAGAGAGAGAGAGAGAGGACCAAGAGACGAGAGGGCGGCAAGCTTAACTGTCCCATTGCGTGCAGGTGGTTCGCGTCTGATTTCTGGGTCTGGCTATACTATTAGACGCTATTAAGGGCGTTTCGTGGGCTTAACGTGATGTGAAACATGTTCTATAACGTTCTCTCTCTCTCTCTCTGTAGCTCGTTCATGACTACGTCGAAGCGCTATCTGTCTCGCGCTCCATGGAAACTCGTGCGGTGTTTCACATCACCTTAAGGGTGATCGGTGGTCCAAGGTCCCATATATGTATATATATGGAGAGAAAGAGAGAGAGAGAGAGAACAACCACGCAAGGCGCAAGAATCGCGATATTACCCCCATGGATACTTGGCAATGGCTGGTATACGCGTATTTCATCGTTTATACGCGTACACCTCGACTAATACGCGTGGGATATCCCCGATACGATTAACACGAGTCGTGTAAAATCAAAATTGAAAAACTAAAACAATATTAGATTCCATTTTTTTTATAACGCTGTATAGTCGTATTTTTCACAATAAAAAAAATGAAGTTTGCGTCAAGTTCGTATATTGCTATTTTGAGGGGGAGAAAAATTTATTTTTCCACGCGTACAACTTGACGCATTTCTCTCGCATCCCAGCGAATCTGAAAGATGCGACGGATGTTCTTACTCCGATCTTGCAACGTCTGAAGGCGACCAGAGAGCGACAAGAGGGAGAGAGAGAGAGAAAAGTCGTGGGAGAGAAGAATGGTGGAGTACGGAGAGTGCGAAGAAACCATCGCCGAGAGAGAGAGAGAGAGAGAGAGAGAGAGAGAGCGAAAAGAAGCGCTCTCTCTCCCTCTCTCGCTCTCTCCCTTAACAAGCAACAAGGGTGGAGAATTAATGAGAGAGGGCGCTCGGGCAGACACTTGTGGCTACCGCACACCCTCGGAGTCTCGAACACCACCAACCCACCCCTCCTCACCCCACCTCGTCGCCCACCCCCCGACCCGCCCAACGCGCCCGTTTCGTGTCCGCCCGCACGATCGTTCGCGCTCCCTCCTCGTCGGGCGTGTGCTTTCGCGCTCCGGAATCGAGGATATAATCCCGATGCGAGGGCAAAAAAAGAGAGAGAGAAAAAAAACCCGGGAAAAAAAGAAACCAAGCGAAACCGTCGAACTTTTACGAGCGCGCGGGGTGTGCTAGCCGTTCGAACAATTGGCGAGACTGCACGAACCGGTACCTGTGATTGGCGCGGGATTTTGTGTTTTTTTACACAGGCGCACCCGCGGGGGATGAAAATATATTCATCGTTCGCGCGTAAATAAAATTCGTACGTAGGTACTCGCGATCGATCACTACTTTCGTTTTTCTTTTTATTATATGTTGTTTCTTTTTTTCTCGATATTACGTTCGACCGATTAATTGACTATTTAAAAAAAACAACAACAACAACCAAAACAAAAGAAAAAATTATATTAATTAGTCACGAGTCGCGAGTTAACCGTAAACGTATGAGGTAGGAGTCAATAAAAACAACAACAACAAAAACGAAAGAAAGTGCCTTCGATATAACGTTGGAAATAAATATAAAAGGAAAAACAAAACAGACACAAAAAACAAAAACGTTACGACCCGATCGAATAAAAATCGAGTATTTTTTTTTATTCGTCGCTGCCGGAGCGCGTTGTTCGAATTAACAGAAATCGTTGTACGGCCATAAACGTGCGCGGTTCTATGCGAATATTTGCATGTACCTACGTAGGTATATGTGAATTCATATAGATTCACGCCTGATCCCGCTAGTGGGAGCTTTCCCGTTCCCTCACCCTCCCACGGTCCTTCCCCCACCCCCACCTGGACCTTCCTATCGGCTATCCGACGAGGGTTTGAAGAGGGTGGGCTCGACGCAAGCTTCCCTCCTGCTTTCTCGTACATCGAGCGAAGTACAGATATACATAAAGTTATACGTTCTGTACGCGTTTCTGTGTATGTCTGTGTGTCTCTGGGTGTGTGTGTGTGTGTTTGTGTGTGCGTATATGTGTGAGCGTACCACGAATGGAACACGCAGAGTCGAGGTCGAGCGAGAGACCAGGGCGCGGCAACGGCGGCCGGCCAACTCGACACGCAGCGTGAATTTTAATTAAAGCAATTAAGCATGCCTCCATAGCGGCACATTAACGCGGGCGATGCATTCATGGGACGGCATTTTCGTGAAAACCGTGCGAATATGTGTGAATTTCGTGCTCGACGTGTGTACGCGTGTTTCGTTGTACGGTGAGAGGGGTGGTCGAAAGGGGGTAGATGCGTGACGCGCGGAGGGACTGAGGATGCACGAGGTAGGTACTCTCGGTGGATTTCGAATGAGAGAGAGAGAGGTGTACGTAACGTATGTGTCACAAACGCGGATGGACGAACGAGCACGCTGGTTCTATTTCGTATCTATGAATTCGCGTATTATGATGGATAAAGAACAAATATACCATTAATACGCGAACCGTTAAGTTTCGGAGATTTTTCTTTTATATTTATCGTAAAAAGGGGTTAAATTGACATTACCGTATGCGAGTTTTCGGGACTCCTTTAACAGAGCGCCAAAAAATACGATTTTAAATGTGTTCCCAAGGGTAAAAGGTACGAAAAACTGAATATTACTAATTTTACAAATATGAATAACGAACTACCTTCCTATCGATGTTTCCAGAATTATTTGACTACAAAAAAATAATGTTGTTTCTCAGTTTTCGTTGTTGTTGGTAATTTTAGAACCTCGACCCGAGTACACCCCATTAACGTTTGTTATTCGCGCCCATATAAATTATATCTCAACCTTATTCTCGCTGTAATTCTACTCTTCGTTCGCCACCCTTTTATAGTAGCGTTTGAGAGAGAACGAGCCCCCCCCCCTCTTTCCCTCCACCCCCTCATCACCAATGGAGTGGAAGCTCCTCGACTTCGTACCGAGAGAATCGGCATAAACGTATATACCCGTATATATAACGTAAAACGTAGTCGACTGGTACCAGCCAGTCCCGAGTTGCTGCTAAACACACACACACACTCGCATACACAGCTCGTCTCTCTCTCTCTCTCTCTCTCTCTCTCTTTCTCTCGCGTATCGTAAAAATCGAATATTTTCCGCAACATCGTTGGCAAACATCGTCTAGGTATATAGACGCTACAGACTCTCCGATATTCACGTGCGCTTTTATACACATAAAACATGTACTCGTGTGAATTGTACGTTACGTGCATCGTTATGTACTACAGTCTTGCGCAGAAAAAATCTAACCGCCCTCTATCGGCGTACTTTGGAACTCGGTTATAGACCTTCCGTGTACATGAGAATTATAACGCGATGAGGAAACGTGGTTTTCACTTTTTTTTAAAATTATTTTGGTATAAATCGAGAATGGCGTATAATTGTTTATACATGGGAGATTATAGTTTGGGTATTGCTTTTGTTGTTATTGTTCGAACGTTTCGAATCGTTGGTTTCCACCGTAGAAATAAGAATAAATGTACCAGAGTTAAAGATTTTTCTTATATTTCGTAAATCGATTGTTATTGAATTACAAAAAGTATTTTGCATCAGCCTATATACGACGATACGTATAGTAGCTAATACACACTGGAACTTCTACACACGACGGCGCACCTTTACGTCGGCAAGACTCCGTCGTCGAGTCGTCCTCGAGAGCCACGGAAATATATGGACCCGTAAAGCGCGCTTGGATACAACCAGATGCGGGAGAGCACGAGGTTGGCAGGGAGAAAAAAAAGCAGACGAGAGAAAAGAAGAGAGCAAGCGAAAAAAGCGAAAGAGAGAGAGAGAGAGAGAAAGAGATAAAATGGAAAGGGTGACGAGAAGTGCCGAGAACAGAGAGAAAGCGCGGAAGAGCGTGGAAAACAAGGGAAACGAGAGATAGGGGAGAAAAAGATGTATATATATGTATACAGCCGGTATAAGGCTCCCTGTTGTACGTTGACCTACGGGGAACCCCCTCGCTATTTGCATACGGTGACCTGCTTCACCGATTCCTCCCCAGTCGAAAGGGAACACCGTAAAATTATATATATATATGTATAAGGGTATCTTTGTATTAATCGTATCCCTCAACAGCCCCTTACTCATCCCTACTTCAATCTCACCAATTGTACTCTACACTTGTTACCGTTCCCTATTCCGGAGAATGTTGAGTTAATTACCGAGTGTTTTCCAGAGAATACAACTGGCAATACCGTAGAGCCAGGTATATCGTGCATCTAGGTAGGCCGAGAAGTGGATTCGATTATATGCGTGGCGAAGGATCAAACGCATCTCTTACAGCCACGAGGTACGACATGGAAATCCTCCTCGATCTCTAACCGCTCGTATTTTCCTACGAAACCATAGACTTATAAGATAGACTGAGCCCTCCCATGAGAGGCACTGAACCAGCACATAAAGGACAGAGATATATCGAGAGTATTCTTCTCTCATTTCAATCGGCGTTGTGGTGGGAGTTAACGGAGCAGTGGAAGTGGAACACAGTCTTGCACGTGTCAATTTCGCGTTTCCATCGTAATTTTGGGCTATAATTTATTTAGTATTGTAGGTAAAAATATGCAATAGAATGGTAGCGAACTGCTGCATCTGTAAATCCATATTTGTCCATAAACACTCGTGACGTTTGGTATCTGAAGTTAGGTTAATTTACATCCATTCATAACGCAAGCAACGCAAGCGCGTGATTTCTCCTCACTCTCCTCTACTGCCTCATCCCTACCACAAGTATCCTGAGACAGAGAGAAGAGTACTCCCAATATATTGTCATCCTTTATATGTTGACTCTAAGGCCCGTTTTCTCCAAAGCGGTTCAACTTTGATCTTGGTTCAACTTGCTCTTCATCTTTTTCTAATTTTTGGAACTAGAAAAAGATGGAAAGTAAATTGAACCGAGATCAACGTTGAACCGCGTTGGAGAAAACGGGCCTAAACGGCCCATGAGAGCGCTCAGTCTATCTCATATGTCTATGTACGAAACCTGCAGGTTTCGTAAGTTTCACGCGTCGATGAAATAAAAAAAGAGGACTCTTAAAAATCGACACCATCGCTTTTTGTTTGTTTTTTATCGCGTATGTGTCGAAAACAATTTTTTTGCTTTAATAATACCATTGGGAACAGTCGGCGATACTTTGCTACTGATATTCACGGATTCGAGAAAAGCCGCGGGAATCGACATATCGTCAGCTCTTGGCAGACGCGAAACGGTAGTAAAGTGAGAGAAAAAAGAAATTTCTTCTCCCGATCTCTCTCGGGGTCTCATTGTATCGGAGAAAAAAAATCCGTCGCGCAGGCTGAATGCACTTGACGATAAAACTCGCCCGACGGTAGTTACACGAGGAGGGACACTCGTATTATGGTCTTGTGTACTACAATGGTAATGTACACGCTCGATAGAGAAAGAGAAAGAGAGAGAGAGAGAGAGAAAACGAACGCAGCACTTTTACGACGAGGTCCATATATACCAGGCATTATATGATTTTTCGGCAGTTATATTGCAACGATACAACGTGAAAAGAGAACCTCGTGCCTTTCCGGCTATACGGCCTACTACTATGTATGTACCGGGGTTTCGTAGTGTGGTGAGTACGAGGGGCGCTAAGCGCAATAATACCTAACCGACAAGGGCGAGGTTCGCATTTGGGAAGGAGCCAGGCCAAATCCGGAAAGACGCGTCTGGACGGATACCAACTCGCTAATGTCCTCTATACGATCTTCTCTCTCTCTCTCTCTCTCTCTCTGTTCGTGTCGAGAGTATACTCCGTTCACTGCACGAGAATTTCGTATACACACGACGCATGTATAACCTGGCCTCGATTCCCTCGGGACTGTGGAAAGGGTCGTACATCGCACCCTCGCATTACCGAGGAAACTACGTATGCATGAGAAATCTCGGCCCGCAATTAGCCGAAGAGATCGATCGTCTAATGAGATATGATTTTTATCCCGATGGGAAGATTGGAGACTGTTGGCGAATTTAAATTGATGGTTTCTAATGGTTACTTGGCACACGTATACACTTTTTACCGGAATTTTTTATCCCATTGCGAAGTATGATTTGTACGCTGAAACGTAGGATATGTGATTCGGGCATTTATGGCTTGGAACGTGGACGTAGTAATATTATTGTACACTTTGGTGTGTAGTGGAAGTTTCGTTTATAATACGTTTTATTGACAAATCTCCTATTCCGCGTTATTTTTCGACCGAAAGACACGGAACAAGTTTACGAGTAACGAATAGGTTACAACACGCCTTTGACCCCTGAAACTGTTTTCGAATCCATGAGTCGTATTGTCACCTGTTGGAATTTATGAGAAACTACAGTTGTCGAAAGTTTATGATCACAAAATACGAGAAGAAAACTGTTTATCCCGTATCGAAATAAACGTTCACTGACGGATCGACTACCGAACAAGATGGCCGGCGGAAGTGACCCACGGTCCACCATTCCGCTCGTCTAGCGGTATACTTTTTCGGAATGCCCGAAGGTGGCGCTATCGTGATATTTTGCCAAACGTGCACAAACTTTACAATTTCTCCATATACATAGGAAGATTACATCACGTATACTATCGAAGAATTAAACAAGTTTGTGCCGCAATCGGCGCAAGCGAACATCTTTAACGAAAATTCGTCATGTCGAGATAAATATAATATGTGGGACAAAGATTTCATGTCTGATATATAACCTCCTGTGAACGTTGAAAACATCCGGCTCGCGATTTTTCTTGGGCTCCGAAAGGTACGCACGCATACTCGTGGAAATGTCATAATTCGAAATGCGAAATGTGCCTAAATCGGTTGAGAAGTCATAGGAAGTCTTACATTCGTATCTATTTGCGGCAGTAATGCGATGTGTTAATCGGTTATTTATATATCACCAAGTGTCTCGGTCTTCCAGCTGATCCACCGCACACTGCGAACAACATTGCGTAGTAGATAGTGTAAGACTGTTATTAATAATGCCGAGATTGCCGAGTTTATAATTTCTAATTCCGCCGCCTATACCCCCCTGCCTCACCGCGCCACCGGTCAATCATGGACGAACTTTGGTTTCGTCTGACCAGTCAACTGGAAGTACTTCAGGTATTTGTTGTTATTTTGTTTGCCTCAGTGTTTTGCTTTTCTGGGTCAAGAAATATATTATCGAGTCTAACTTTACGTAATACGAAAAATCAAAATAGGTATGAAACGTTTTTAGAGGAAAAAAACAAAAAAAAAATCTATCTTAGAAATTTCACTTTTGGAGTACATTCTACACACGGGATTAATTTTAATCCCTCGGACTACTTGCGCATTCACTGTTTATTTCTTTTTCACCGAAATCTCCATTCGATTCAGATTATTCTCAAGTTACAGACGCTTCGGAAGAGCGAACGAAAAAAAAAAAAAACTCTTTTTTCCCTATAATCGCCGTGTAGATTTATAGAAATAAATATTTCTGTTATATGCACGTACTAAAGTTCCTCCGTAAAATAAAAATAATGTAAATGTAGGTGCAAGGTTCCGTAGCTTTGCAGCAGGGACAACAATGGATTTCTACTCTACTCGCGCAATTTCATCAATTGCTGAAGAATGCGTGCAGCGAAGAGTACGCAAATCGTTTAAAAGATTTATCCTCGCACATATATTCTTGGATTCAAAGATTATGGGAACAAGCGCAGTTCCAGTACTACTCCGTACAATACAACTCGAGAGCCTTTTATCGTCAAATGGGCAATCTTTGCTTCAGCAACGGTACACACAGTAATCGTAACTTTTTTTTTACCGCGAGTACGATATATCAACACAAATTTGCGTATAAAGGGACACGAACTTTTGTTTTTTTAGTATCAAGAAGAGAGGTAGCTTTTTACCTCGTGGGATTGGGTATCGGCGCACTGATAGGATATAACATTGGATTACACCGGAGACAAATACCGCGTCGAGTACAATACATGAAAGCTATAATGTGTCACCATTACATCGGCATAGAGGTATTGACCATTTGACGAAAGTCACCTCAGACTTTCATGGAATACATAAATGATTTTAAGTAAAAACGAGAAAACTGGACAAAACTACGAACAAAAGTTGCTTCGGGAAATAAAATTTTGTCTTCTTGGAACGAGATAAAAGATAATGAAAAGTCATGAAATAAAATGGGTTTACTAAACCACTGTCTACCACTATCAGGGTATTTCAATGGTAGACGATGCGGAAGTTCCTACGATACAAAGGTCTAACGAACTATTGATTCGAGTCAAGGCATCCTCGTTGAATATCGTCGATGCTAAAATATGCACGGGTTATTCCAGAGTGTACAGAAGATTGCTTAATTACGGAGTGAGTACCGAATCAGGACGTTTTTAATCAGAATCGTAAAATTTACGTTATAATACTCCATATATCGACTTTTAGCAACAGAAAGAATTACCCGTTGTACTCGGCAGAGATTGTTCCGGTATCGTGGCCGAGATAGGCCAGGGAGTCGCGAGTTTCGACGTTGGTGACGAGGTTTTCCTCGTCACACCCTCGTGGGCTTCTGGCACTATGGCCGAGTACATTGTAGTAAACGAGAGTCAGGTAGCAAAAAGACCGAAGCACGCGACGTTCGAGACATCGGCGTGTTTACCGTACAGCGGTTGTTTGGCCTGGGACGCTATCGTAAATAGATCTATTATCGAGGAAGGAAATGCCAAAGGGAAACGGTACGAGACAAAAATATTAATTAACAAGCTCAAAATTTATGCCGTTGATCTTTTTTCTTTTCTTTTCTACATTAGAATTTTGGTCTACGGCGGTTGTTCACCGGTTGGCTGTATTCTTATTCAACTTGCGAAATTATGGGGAGCTCACGTTACGGTAATTGCCAAATTACATCTCAGCAGAGTGATACGAGCTTTAGGAGCCGATGATGTAATATCTTTGGACGAAACAATTATCGTAAAAGAATTAGGACTTCGTGACAAGTACGTTCGTTAATAAAAATAATAAAAAAGTATTCAATAGCTACCGATATTGCTTTAATCTCGTAGTCGCTTTTTATTTTCAGATATAACGCTATTTTTTATACCGGAGGTCAATTGAGTAACGATGGAATGTTAAAAAAACATTTACTGCCGACCGGCTCGTTCGTCTCGACGATGCCTGAAAATCTAACGTCCGATTCACTGGGTTTCATCTTCGGCAATATATTCGCTGGTTACGTTCGTCTCAAACTATTATTACAAGTGCGTAAAACGTTTTTTTTTACTTTTTTTCTTTATGATAGTCGTTAAATTGGCCAATTCAACATTTTTAATGTCTCAATCGTTTCTGTGATTTCAGTATTTGTTTGATCGTAACAATTATCAATGGAAAGAGGCCACGAAAATGAACAGCGCGACACTGGAAATTTTACGCGAACTCGTCGATGCGGATCAATTGCAAATTGTCGTAGGGGCTGCTTTTCGGCCAAATCACATCGACCAAGCGCTAAATCACATACTCACCTCGGACTCTATAGGTGGTACGATAATAAAGTTCCAATGACGAATATCTTAGTTTCGCGATCGAATCGAGGCCTAAACAACGATTCATGCCGAAATCAAGACTGACGCTGTCATGAATTTGCACAATTTTTCTTCTTGACGGTAAAACCTTTATCCGATGCAAGCCTAAAGGCCAAAGATCGTACTTGCCCGAAAAAAAAAGAAAAAAAAAACATAAAAATATATTTTCCGAAACATTGTAATATATCCATTATCTAGATAAATTTACGAAACGAGGGCAATTCGCGTTGATAATGTCGAGATAAGAAATACGCAATGCAAAAGAAAAACGCGATATCGCCAAATTTTTCTGTCCACGATTTTGTTAACGAACAAGAGTCGTTAGTAATGGATTGTAATATATCTATATATATATAACAAAGATGGAATAGTACTTTTTATACTTTCACCGAAAGCAGAGAATAAGTACTGTTGTAGTTGTATCGTACCATAGTCGACGGCACTTTGAGATTCGCATTGTTAAGTTTATTAAAAAGTATAATCAAAAAATTGGCTCCAACTATTTTACTGAGATACACTTAATTTTAAGTTTACGACTATCAACGGGACTCTTCGAGACTATAGAATGTGGAATAGGACGAAGACGCACGTACCTTAATTTTAAGGAATGAAAAACGTGAACGGAAATCGTTAAATGGATAGGTTCGTTATTTTGGTTTACCACGGAACTTTCCGGCACCTTTTCCTCGCTTGGCGGTTCCTTTTTTATCGTCAGTGGACTGTTTCCGTTGAAAATGAGAATGATCGAGTGTCGATTGAAAAAAAAAGAAAAAAACATGAGAAATTTAACATTTTTTAATGAAAAATTGAAAGACGCGATCGTTACTTACTTTACGCTTTTGTGACGGAGTGCTTGGTAAAACGGTGAAGAAAGAATCAAGGCGTCCTTGGGTCGTTGTATTGCGGGCTTTTAACAACTTTTTTGCTCCGTTTCGTATTCTGTCCTCTGCAAATTGTTTGTCGCCGCATAAATATTTGACGAGACCCTCCTCGTCGGGAGCGTTCCATTTTAACTGCGAGTCAAAGATCGAACAACGATAAGAATGAAAAACTCGCGTAATCGCAATTGTAGAATCTCAAAATTTACCTCAATTTCTTCAGGATCGGTTATTTCCGGATCTGCGAAAAGTGCCCTAGCCTGTTTATAATTCCAATCCTCCGGCACGGAATACTTTGTGTCCAAATTCTCGATTATTTTCTCCAAACATCGGTGATTCCTGATTAACTCTATCGCTCTCTTTGGTCCGACGCCTCGGATCGAGTTTGTGTAGTCGCAGCCGAGCATGATACAGAAATCGATAAACTACGATAATACAAAGCGTCGATAGAGATTTATTAATTAATTTTTACAAAAATCACTCGGAAAAATAGTAAAAAAAAAATATTTTAGATTTTTTTCGTACGTACCTCGTCCTTGTTGAGTTCCATTTCCTGAAGAACCTTGTCGTAGTGAAATTCCTGAACCGGCATCTTTCTCGCCTCGCTGAACGTCAAGCGTCTTAAAAGTACGCTACTTCCAAAAGTGAGCGCGTCCATATCTTCGGTCGCTACCGCAAATACCTTACCGGCTTTAACGAGAGCCGCGCACTGGGCTTCGGCTTCGCAAGGTGCCTAAAAAGATATTCGTTAAAAAAATGCTCTTGGCGTTTTGACGAAAAGTATGAAAAAATGAATGCGAAAATGAACGACTAACATTTACGTATGGAATTCCCATAAGAGTCAAAAGCTGCTTAGCTTCTTCGGCATGAGTGCTCGTCACTTTGACGAGTCTTCTGTTAAATTTATCAATGTCCTCGATATTGCCTACGATATTTATCGACGATATTATATCACGATCGAAGAATCGGAAGAATAAACATCGAAATTTTGTTGTCGTGACGGATAAAATTATTTACCGGCTTCTTCGGCAATTTGAAGAGCTTTCTGAGCTTCGTCTCTTTTCTCCGCGCGTTTGGCCAACTCTCCGCCCTTAAGATTCGGCGGTTTTCCATCAAAAACGTAAACTGGTTTTATTCCATTCTCGACCAATCTTATCGTTCTGTAGAACGTACCCATGAGATGACTGGGATGAAGATTGAAATCAAAAAGGAACGAAGAAAAACGTCAGATTTGAATATTTCGCAAAGAATCTCGAGTATCGTCGAATGTCAATAAGAAAGATCAATACGTAATCGACGACGCACCTAGTTGTTTCGCCATCGGCCGATGTAAGTTGCGCTCCTTCGGATCTTACAGCTATGAGGAATTGATAGAGACACATAGAAGCATCTATCGCTATCTTACGTCCTGTCCAAGCATATAAAATACTAAAGTAACGACAGATCTCGTCGTACGTAAATTTCACGGTAGTTCTATCGGTACGGTCAAATCAAACATTTCTTTCTTAGTTTATCTCCGTACCATATGATTTTTGAGCTTAAGTTTATTATTAAAAGTTGTTGAAAATAAATTCAAGGTCATCCAAGGTGACCTATACTCGCTACGTACGTTTGTAAAGTATGAAAAATAGTATTTTAAGATTTTTTTTTAAAACTACGGGAAGCTTCTTTGAAGTATTATAAAGTGACATGCAAAATTTCAATAAGTTTCACCGTCTCAAAGTCGAGATATTTAGGATTGAAAATTGTAATATTTAACACGTACTCTTATGGGAGAGCGCCGAAAATTATGATTTTTAACAATAAATATCTCGATAACTACGAGGTCAAACATCTTTAAATTTGGCACACGTATGTAGATCGTATCATAGAAGGCTTGTGCAATTTTTAAACGAAATCGTAAAAAAACGAGTAAACGAAAGAACTACCTTAACGATAAGTTTCGACGGTAAAATAACACAAAAGTCTTACCGAAATAATGTTTCAGTTCTTTTTCTTTTATAGCACCTGGTGCTATATCGGCGATTATCTTCGATAGCCCGAGAATACCCATTTTCCTTTCTCCGGAGTGTACACAATTTATTTAACGATTTAAACGTCTGTGGTTTTGATATAAAAAGAAAGAATATAGGTTATTTCGGACAGATCAACGATTATTGGACAAACAGTACACGTGCCGCGCAATTCTCAACGTAGTAGACACTTCCCGCCACTTTTGCGTACCAAGAACAGCACCGGCGATTAGAGGGGAGATCAGCGACGCTCGACAAAAGTTGAAACCTCGAGAGTACTACTACTAACACCCGAGCCGAGCGTTGTGTACGAACCGCCGGATTATATACATGTTCCCTATGCCATATATATGACTACGGTTGCGGCCAATTTAACGTAGATGCACATAGTTCACCCTTTGGTCGTTCAGATGTCGCAGAACCAATTCCGAAGGTTTCAACTTTTGTCGAGCGTTGCTGATCTCCCCCCTCATTCTTGACAGCGTCATGTGTGTTTGAGTAGATAACTTCGTGAAAGTAGCTGAACATTATTGACTGTTTATCGGTGACAGAGACTGTTTTTGACGGTTATCGAGCCTCAATTATGATCGTCAAAATTACGGGTATTAAATTTTATTTCTCTCTCTCTCTCTCTCTTTCGGGAAGACCCAGCGAATTTATCGTTAGCCTTCAATAAGGAGTTTTTGTGATCGGGTTTGGATCTTTTTCCCATGTGGAGATCTGCCTATAAACTATCTCAGGTCTCGGAATTCAATTCTGAGTGTGGACAATCGACATTTTTCGAGGGTCGAAAATGTGTGTTGCGTTAAGACTTTTTTAATTGCGTAAATTGTGGCTAGCAGAGCTAACTTCGCGGCGAACTCATAAATGTGTGTACAGTTCACCGTTCGACCGCTCAACTTATACCCAAGCTTTACAGATCTCTCTGATAATTTCTGACGACAGTTTAAAGATAATAGAGATTGAGAACATTGGAGATGAGAAGAAATAGTGAAAATAATGAAATAGGAACTGAATAATAGAATAATACGACGATCAGTATTCGGTAGTTATAGGACGCCATCATCTCCGCTTAGATAGCTTCATTTCTCTTTGACAGCAATCACCACCTTCGCGCCACTGCATATCGGCCGTAGAAAAAAAAGACAACGTTCTTGCGATAACTCCCTCTTTCTCTCTCTTTTTGCCAACCCCACTTCCAAATTGTATGTTTGGTGCACATTCCTGTATTCCTATATTCAGCTGGAGACGCCGGTTCATGTTCCACAAGTCGTCGATAAAAACACAAATTCGACGACGACTCGTACGATTATACTTCGATCGACTTAAATAAAAGTATTTGGCCGAGACCGACACAATTTTTAGTATCCTGTATTCACCCTCTCCACTGTTAAAACATCTTTTATGTCGTCATGAATAAAAATGATTCAACTCGAGTAGTCCATTCGACAGGTGGACATTTTCCACGAACGCATTCTCTCTCTTGCTTCAAACATGTCGAACGATGCACGGCCAACTTCACTCCGGTAAATTGTGTGTGCTGTCGCGTCCTTTAATGCGGTTAACCGTTTAACCGAACGGATTTTTGGCCTCTCTTTTGCCGATGTTTTGAGTCGTCTTAACATGCCCAGTACTTACGCGAAAACGCGAACGTTTATACTATCGAGATTTATGCAGCTTTAAATACGTTAACGGTATCGAAAGTGCAGTGTAACGAGGTTCATAAGACCGAGACGGTGTGCAGTGTGGAGAGCTCCGACAGATATATTTGCTTTATTGATATTTTGAGTGTCATAGGCCTTGGCGGTGTCTATGCATATCCTGAGGTAACAATTTTAACATCTTTAGTACAATTCGAGTTTCTTTCTTTTTTGTAATAACGCGCGATCTTATCTACCATCTTATTGAAGAATTTTCATAAAGCAAATTTGTTTACGTTACAACGGCTGTGTGTATCTACGTGCACACCGCGCATCACATAACCTCGAACATTTTATGAGGCAAATGATGCATCCGAACATACGTATTCGTATGTCACGAAAGTATTGTTAGTAATTGACTCGATGTACGTACTTTTATCGAATCAACTCTCGATTGCACGTGCACAATTTTTTTGCATTGTACATATACGCGGAAATAGGAATTTGGTACGATGTGAGAGTTTATTTATTTAATAAAGTCAGGAAGTAATATTTTTCAGTGACCGATGGAAGATTCTTTATAAAAATATATCTCTACTTCTCAATTCTATAGCGCTCGCTGATTTTCTTATAGTTCTACACAGATTATCCGAATTAAATATTTTTCCTATAACGATAAAAAACTTCCTCTATCAATCGTATAGACGAAGTAAATTTTATTTTCCTTCTTTCTCAAAGCACTTTGGATCTAAATAAAATACAATTCATCTACTCGTACGTTCCTCCGTCGAGCGACGTTCACAATTTCCCCGTGAATCAAGCAAATTTGATATCGTTCCTGGAAAAACCAAGAAAATTTCTGACGGAAAAAAGAAAAATCATTTATCGTTCTTACGCGCGATCCCGAATGCATCCTCTGGATAATCCTTTGGATAATGTCATTCAGGCGACACAAATATATTTGTGTTACAGAATTTGGACCGTGTTCTAGGTCAAATTTTGGGATAGACTGTTTAATCTACCCGGTCCGATAAACAGGCACTATGTCAGAAATAATTTACCCTCAGGGGTGTCGGGTCGTTACCGAGGACCTAGGTCCTGACGAGCTTATCAGGCGACTGAAGGTATAAAGCGTAAAATTTTTCGGAAAATTACCATTTCCTCGATATAAAAATATTCAAAGTAGTTTGATATATACGACGCTTGAAATCATTGCCTCAGACGCTGGCTCACACGTTGCAAGCTATGGGACAGGACGAGGGAATGTATCAGCAATATATACCTTTGGCTCTGCATTTGGCTGAGGAACATTTTTTAATGCACCCGAGCAAGGATGTACAATTATTGATAGCTTGCTGTATCGCCGACGTTCTAAGAGTTTACGCGCCGGAAGCGCCGTATAAAGATGCCGATCAAGTGAGTCGAATTAATTTCAATGACAATCCGACTCGTCTCCTTTCGTCAAAATTCAATCGTGAATTAATTCCTCTTGCAGGTAAAGACCATATTTCTATTCCTGATTAAACAATTGGCCGGTCTCAAAGATCCCAAAGATCCGGCGTTTAAAAGATATTTTTATCTGCTCGAAAACTTGGCGTACGTCAAATCTTTCAACATGTGCTTCGAACTCGAGGATTGTCAGGAAATATTCTGCGCTCTATTCTCACTGATGTTCAAAATCGTCAAGTTAGTGCAATATTTTATTATACTTTTTCTTTCCGTATAAATCGTGAGTTAGAATAATCGAATTGTAAGCAAAATTGAAATGTTTTACAGCGACGAACATTCGGGAAAAGTAAAGAGTTTTATGCTGGATGTTCTCTGTCCGCTGATAACCGAATCCGATATCGTCAGTAACGAATTGTTAGATATTATTCTAATAAATATCGTCGAGCCGAATAAAACACAGAAGAAGAACGCTTACTTGCTGGCCAAAGAGCTTGTTATCAAGAGCAGCGAGACATTGGAGCCGTATCTTCAAGCGGTGAGTGAATTATAACGAATAGTTTCTATAAGTTCCCTCGACCTATATAATCCTCATAATCGCCTTGCAAGAAAATAACTTTTTATTCGATAAATTAAATTCGTGAAAATATTTTTTTCTCTATGAAAATAGTTTTTCAATCATTTTCTGATCGTCGGGCGTGAAGAGAGAGGTTTGCAAATATGCAAAAAAGTGTACGATCTCATTTACGAGCTCAATCACATATGTCCAAGCGTTCTTCTGTCCGTCCTTCCGCAACTAGAATGCAAGCTAAAATCGTCGCAGGAATCGGAGCGTTTGGGCGCGGTGGCTCTTTTAGCTCGAATGTTTTCCGAAAAATGTTCCGGTCTCGCGGTTCAACACAGTCAATTGTGGCGAGCTTTTCTCGGACGTTTTAACGACATAAGCGTCGCGATAAGAATCAAGTGCGTACAATACTCGATGCATTTCCTTCTCAATCATTTGGAGCTGAGAAAAGACATAACGGACACATTGAAACTTCGACAACACGATGCCGATGAGAATGTGCGTTACGAGGTCGTCATGGCAATAGTGACAACGGCACGTCGTGATTTCGAGGTCGTTTCGGACAGCGAGGATCTTCTCGAATTCGTCAAGGAACGAACGTTGGACAAAAAGTTTAAGATACGCAAAGAAGCAATGGCCGGACTAGCCATGATATATAAAAAACATCTGAACGACGTTGACGTTCCCCAAGCTACGAAGAAAGCCGTTACATGGATTAAAAACAAAATATTACACGGTTATTACATGGCGGGTATGGAGGATCGTTTGTTGGTCGAGAGATTGTTGAACACTTGTCTCGTGCCGTATCAGCTACCGGCCGAGGAGAGAATGAAGAAGTTGTATCATCTTCTCGGCACGATCGACGATCACGCGTCCAAGGCTTTCGTCGAATTGCAAAAGCATCAATTGGCCGTAAGAAGAGCGGTCGTCGAGTGGCTGGACATTGTCAAAAAACCAGACGCCACCAACGAACTTATGGCGAAGATTCTACAGATATCGCGTTTTCTACCGGATCCTATGAAAGTTATGGAATTTTTGCAAAAATTCAGCGCTCACATGAAGAGAGATACGGCTCTTCTTCAGGGAATGGAGACGATAGTACAGCCGAACGTCTCGTGCAAAGATTGCGCGGATACGATAACCGTTGTACTGAAGAAACTCGGTCAACCGGTTATGACGAATCTCTATTACAATACGATAAAGATGTTGCTCGAACGCGTTAGTTCGGTGATGATCGACGAGGAGGCGATACGAGTACTCATCGGATATGTTCTCGACTGCCTCAAAGGTGGCAATGTCATAGAAGAGGTTGGTCTCAATCCAAACAACGCCGGAGAGAAGGGATTGAGACTATTAGTGGTGAGTTAACGATTCTATATGAATATTTGCGGGGGGAAAAACGAATTTATTCTCCGAGGTATAAATGTCGAATAATGATGATTGATAATTTGTGCAGATGCTCTCGTTCGTGTTTGGACCACATTTCCTTCACAGCGATATACTGACGCAATTGGTACATCTTCTGGAGCTCGAGGACGAGATGGTCGGTCCTCTCGTTCTTTCGATCTTCACATTTTTGGGAAAATACAAACCTCTCTGCGACGTTGCGCCCGATATAATGGATCTTCTGGTACCGATATGCAAAAATTTTGCCGAGACGGGAACACCCAAACAGGCGAAACAGGCAATAAGGTGTCTCTTCGTTAACATGACGAATATTCACGATACCATATTTCCCGAAATAATCGAGAGAATCAAGACAACCCTGACTCCAACGTCGGAGTATTATAGAACATCGATCGTCACGCTTGGACATATAGCGTACAATTTACCCGACAAGTATCACATACAAATCAAGAATATGGTATCGCGGAAGGTAAATATAACGAAAATAAAAAAACAAAATTTTGGACTTTTACGTCGATATATGTCGAGGCGAAAGGTAAAATTGCATTAAAAATTATAGATAGTGAAAGAACTGTTGGTGAAGGAAAACAGCGAACAAACGAGCGATTCTGTCGAGGGTGATTGGTGTCGGGAGGATCAACTGCCCGAAGAAACGCGCTGTCGACTCGAGGGACTCAAGTGCATGGCACGTTGGTTGCTCGGCCTGAAAACGGACGTTTTATCCGCACAGAAAACTTTCCGCATGCTGAATGCGTTTGTCGTGAACAAGGGCGATCTTTTACAGCAAGGACGTCTCGGTAGAGCCGAAATGAGTTGGTTGCGTCTACAGGCTGGATGCTCGATGCTCAAGATATGCGAACAAAAGGGCGTCGGTGATCAATTTACGGCTGAACAATTTTACAACCTGTCGCAGCTGATGGTGGACGAAGTGACGCAAGTCAGAGAAGCCTTTGGCACGAAATTGCACAAGGGTCTAGGCCGAGGAATTCCGAACAAATGTCTGCCTCTCGATTTTATGGGATATTACGCTCTAGCGGGTAAGGAACAAGACAAGAGGCTCAAATGCGTATTGAAGACGTATATGCAAACGGATATAAACAAGAGAAGAGATTACGTGAAAACGGTATCGTTGGGAACCGTCGAACGGGCTATGGGCCAATTGCCACACATTTTACCCGATTACATGCTCGTATTCGCCGTACCTATACTCGCTCATGATCCCGAATTTACGAGTCACATGGACGTTAGCCAGTTGAAAATTATCCAGCAGTGTTTGTGGTTCATACTCGAGCCTCTCATTACCAAAAGTGAATACTACTGTTACGGATTTTATAAAAATCTCGTCGAGAGAATGAAGAGTCACAAGGATGCGCTTAGGCCCGATGACGATAACGTCAATTGCGTAAGTTGCGTCGAAAAGTCATATTTATCTTTCTTTTTTCTTTTTTCTCGAAAAATCATATTTCCACGTTGATTTTTCTTTCGTTCAGAAACTATGGGCGGTCTGTGATATCGCCATGAACGTTATCTATTCGAAAACGACCAATTTCGATATGAAAGAATTTCCCAGCGAAACGCGAATACCGACGATGTACTTCAAACGAGCCGACGAACTATTGACGAATTCGAAGAATTATTTACCCACCGAGATGCAGATTAGTATGACAAGTCCAAAGAGCAAGGGAGCTCATCTGAACGCACACTCGTTGACCGATCGACCGCAGCGCAAAGTTAAGACAAAACTACAGAAGGAAGTTGGCATCGGACCTAACGAGACTGATGCGAGGGTGAGTCGATTACTGTTATATTGAAAAATTTAATTTAATACGAATGTATCGTGCATCGGAATTGAACAAAAATTCCGATATAAACGAATCTATTTTGAGGATATAGGAACATCGATCGTCGTTCGAAATTCTTTCGGCTATTTGCTATTGTCCTTTAATTTTCCATTATTCAAATATTCATCGCTAAAAATATGTTATCTCGTTCGAACGAGAATATAGTAAGCAACTGAAAACCAGAGATTTTGACGATTTTCTTGTTCGCAATGTCTTTATGTGTTCACGGGTAAGATTCTCGACTAGTAATTAAAAAAAGAAAACTTAAGCAAACGGAACTATTCTTTCAAGCTGCAAATTGGAGAAATGGAATGTATCGATGCACAGGTAATAAATTTATCGCGTAGGAGAGCCCATTGTGTGCATCGATTTAACCATCGAACGTATCGTCGTATGGCTAACAAGTGCAATTTTATCTTTCCCGTTTTATTTTTCAGCCTGCTGAAGCGTCCGAGACAAGGATTCAATTACCTGGCATAGAGGATGAGGTACGTGTTTGACAATATTTCAGAAAAGCACAAACTTTGCATTATTTATCTCGAATGTACATAATTGAATTTTCAGATTGATGAACCACCAGCAAAAAGGGCATTACGGGAATCAGACAAAATAAATAAATAATTACGCGTGAATTGGATTCTATCGTGAACGAAGGTGAAAATATGAGTGTGGGAAGAATGACGATCGACGGGCGATGATACTGCGATAAGCGATTTAAAGAAAAAAAAAAAAAAAAAGAAAAAAAACACGTAAATGAAAAAAAAAAGAAAAGAAAGGAAAAGAACACTTTACAAATTAGAAAACAGAATATTTTGGTTATGTACAACAATTAATATACCTAAGTCGTTCGCGTATTTCTAGAACATAAGCTGTTAAGATTATAATACACTAACTTCAATCCATCGACGCGTGTCGAGATGATCATCTCTTTTGTTTTTTTACTCAATCTTTTTCTTTTTTATATTTTCCACTCGAGACGACATCCGAACGTTCGAACGCCGAGTATTTCCTTTTCTCATCGTCTTTTTTCTTCGTTTATTTCTTTAATTTAAATTCCCCAGGGTGACATAATTCAGGAGTCGATCTTTAAACATCATTCTTGTTTTTTTTTTTTTTTTTTTTTTTTTTTTTTTTTTTCCAAATATTCATTCTTTTGCGCAAATCGTTTTCGACGATTTTTTTTATCTCGTCCTGTAACTCGTCCTTTTCTCGAATGTCTTCGTGTCGTTGATTATAATTCCGCGTATAAAAACAAATTTTCTACTCGTTTGAGAATCCTACTAATCTTATACTTTCGTTCTTATTTCTCTCGACGAAACAGTTGTCTTTGTCGTCGTTTTGTTCGCCCGAAAGTTCTTTGGTAAGTGAATTCCACAGAGTATCGTTCTAAGCAATGATTTTTATTCGATCGAATAATCTCAATTGGTTGTCGGTTGTCGCGAAACACTTATTGTCCATACTACGTGTATTTTACCGCAGGGAGGAAAATATTTTTCCGTTTTTCATTCGTATACAATATAACAATGTTTCGGTAAGAGATATAAGATTACAAGTAGCTGTATCGAGCATAAAACTCATTGTAAAATAAAATTTCAATGGACGATGATTTTTCGACATGGAATGTGGTTTTTGTTTTTGTCTCGAAAACGTGTCAACGAGGGAGGGAAACGTTAAAGCGCAAGGGATTGGAAATAAGTGGGTGTACGTTTTGTCCGCGTACCGTAATTTCAAAGATTCTACTCGTGTCGGATTATTTTGATTTAAATTCACGCGACGCATTGCGTCGAGAAATAACATCTAAACGCGATAAAGCGTCGTTGCCTTTTTTTTTGCACTGGCCTCGTTCGGATGTTTTTCTCTCTCTCTCACCCTTTCTTCGTTCTTCATTTTTCTTTTGTCTTCTTTTCTTCTTCAAGTATCACAAACAATACGATGATTAGGATAGGGAAAAATTAGATAAGGAAGTTGCGAAAGTCGTGTGTCTGAATCTGAATGATTTGACTGCGTATGAGGATGACGATTGTTTAAGATTAACTTTATAAATACAAGATAACACGCAAGGTTATTCGACCGTTCGCCTGTCCACGAAAATTACAGTATCCTCGAAAATCAAATGATCGACTTTTCGCTGTAAAGTTTTCGATATGTCGTAAATAACTTTTGTACATCTTGGTAAATGAGATTGAAAATTCTTTGAATGAAGAAACAAAACAAAATTTACGTCGACCTGCCAATCGCTAATTTTTCAGACACAACACGTTGTACAAGCGTTTTGCAAAACATTGTAATAATTCACGCGATCATCGAGCACAAATGTCTTATATCGAGCATTCTTTTGTAAATTACATTAATCGGCGGTGTTCAAGTGCGAAATTCTAGATTTCCCTCCCTCGATCGTAATCGTCGACGAAGTTATGGACTAGCCATGGCTCTCTGTAATTTCTGCGGACGGGTGATCGATTTATCAAATACACGAGAAGGGAAAACAATTAAAAATAAAAGCCAGAGTATAATAGTCAGTGCTATTCATCTGTCGGTACGTGACGTAAGCGAAATATTGTATTGGTTCTATAATAAAAAAAGAAATTGATTGAAATATTTCATTTCAAGTCAAAGATATTCGAAACTTTTATTCGACATAAAGATACATTTTTTCTTTTTTCTTTACAATTATTTGCGTTGCTTGGACCTTCGTGGACCTTTGCCCCTCGTTGGCGTGGTTTTGCGGAACGATTTAGTAGCTTGCTGTTTCTTTTTCGTATTGGCGCTGGAAGATGTACAAATTATTTTCAAATGTCTCGTGGAGATTCAGTTTCAAAAAAAAAACTCCAAAATTGCGAAAACTCACTCGTAACGAAGCTTTTTCACTCCCTTTTTGCTCGTATCGGTAAGATCAGCAGCGAACGAAGATTTCGAACGTTTTGGTGCACCTGTTTAGTGAAAAAAAAGTTTGTTAGAACGAACGGAAGTTAAGAGGAAGGTGCTTCCGGTACGAGTGATAAAATAAATTAGACAAGAACTGCTCTCTAATATCCCTTATCTTACCTTTTTTCGCAGATTGACGATGATCGTCGTCCACGATAGATCGAATTTTCTTAGGCTTATGCTTCTTCTTGACTAATCTCGCTTGATAAGCCGCTACTTTCTCCAGCTCCTTGTTAGCCCGATCCTCGGCCGTCTGTTCCGGGCTAAGTTTCTTCTTTTTCTTAACCGGCTTAGCATTGTCTTCCACGAGATTAGAAACTGGTCCTTCCGCTTTGCGTTTCGACTTGTTGGCCTTTGGCTTTTTCTCCGATAACGCCAAATTATCTGCGAAATAAAATACAAATTGTCATTTTTAAATGAAAATTTTCAAATTACTTATCCAATTAAGTATCGCGATAATAACGAACCTTTTTCAATTTTCCTCTCTCTAGCCGATTGGAACCAACTTCTCTGATTCTTACTATCCTCCTCTTTCAAGAGATGCTCGGCGCGATTGGCTTGATTCTCAACTTTTGCCAATTCTTTTTCGTTTCTCTCCTCCTGCAATATATTCTCCACATCGGGTTCGAGAGATTTTAATCTTTTGTTGTATTTGTCGATTATGTCGGCCGGTATTATACGATTTTTCACCGGATTTCTCGCTTGTTTTATAACTTCCTTGACCAAAGATCGTTCTTGCTCACCAGCTAACGAAACCGAAACTCCCACACGTCCGGCACGAGCAGTTCTTCCAACCCTGGAACGAATAAAACATTTTATTTGTTTAGCGTTTTCAAGAAATTTTATTTTTCTTCAATTTACTCTCGTAAGAACATGACGGTAAAGTGACTCTTCTTCAAAAGTTCATTCCCATAGATTACCTGTGAATATAATGCTGAAGCGTAGCTGGCATTACAAAATTAATAACTGTTTTGACTCCACTAATATCCAAACCACGAGCCGCAACGTCCGTCGCCAGTAAAACATCAATTTCTTCCTCTTTAAATTTCCGCAAGTTTTCCAAACGCTGAGGTTGCGTCAAATTACCATGAAGCTCGCCTACTTTGACTCCCAACAAGCCCAACAATATGTGCAATCTGTGAGCTTGTTTTTTCGTTTGAACGAACACCATCGTGTGATCGTGAAAAGTTCGGCATATAAGAGCCGCCAAAATAGCTTCACGATCCCCCTCGCGTTCCTTCCGAATTCTACCAATGAATAAATCAAATTACGTTGTGCGTGCGATACACGAGACGCAACAATCGTACGAATATCACTCACCGGACAAATTCTTGTCTGAGATTAAAAGCAACGTCCTGATTACTATCGACGAAAACCTTTACCGGTTTATCCAACGATACAGCCGCCAAATCTTTGACTCCCTCGGTCATCGTCGCCGAGAACAACACGGTTTGTCGACTTCTCGAGCATTGCTTGACAATGTGTTTCATCTGTTCGGCAAAATACTCGTCCAACATTCTAGAGATCATGGAGAAACGTGATAAGGTAAAGATTTCCACCGATGCGATTCTATTTTACAGGATCTTTTCAAAACGACGACAACGTACCGATCGGCCTCGTCTAAAATCAAAACCTCGATACTGTCCAGTGAAAAGGTCGGTGTATTCGTGAGATGATCGATCAATCGTCCAGGAGTAGCGATGACGATATCAGGATTTTTCCTTAATACCGATTCCTGGAATGCAAAGGTAAAAACGTTTCGCCGATTAATTACGCCGGTTTAGATTTTGTCGGTCTTATATCCTTGATACTTTATCGACCAAAAGATGGGCTCTTATTTTAATTCTTACCTGTACTTTAACATCGAGACCTCCGACGGACAATCCTATCTCGACCGATGTAAATTGCCCCAACTGTTTCGCTACCTGATAAACCTGAACGCCCAATTCTCGCGTCGGCACCAGTACGAGAACTCTCGTTACCGCCGGACCATCCAAAGGTCTGTATAAAAGTCTCTCTAGAGTCGGAAGCATATAAGCGGCAGTTTTGCCGGTACCGGTTGCCGCGCAACCGCATATATCGCGTCCCATCAATGCAACGGGTATCGTCGCGGCTTGAATGGGCGTCGGATGAACGAAATTCATCGCACCTATCGCCTTTAAGAATATTCGTGTTATTATTACAATTAATATCTTATTATCAAAGTTTGAACAAGATATTTAGCGTACCTTGAGGAGAGGTCTGGACAAATTCATTTGATAAAAGGACGCGTACGCGTCCGGAATTCCGGATTCTTCAAAATCCATTAATTCTTCAGTCTCCTTGGGCACATTTTTTCTTTTACCCTTTTTCTCCTTAGTCTTAAAAGCATCTGTTACATAATATCCGGCGCGCGTATTTTATTATTAGAAAGAAGAAGAAAAACGATCGTAAATGTTTTAAAAAAAATTGAATTTCAATCGCGACTTACCCTTTCGTAAATCATCGTCGGATAGATCGATTCCTTCTTCTTTAATCTCATCCGTTTCCACTTTAATGGGATCTTCCGCAGAACCGTTCTATCGTAGGAGAATTATGAGAAAAATTATGAAGAAACGATGTTGAAATTTTCAACGAGCGATATACTCGATCATCTTACCTCGTCATTTTCACGACGTATCCGTTTTATTTTATCGTCGAGTTTCGTCTTGGCCTTTCTCTTGATATACTTGCTCAGATCGTTCCACGTATCCTGATTGTACTCGGATGCGTCGCTCACGAATTGAAAGTTGGTATCGAAATCTTTCTTTTCTTGTTTCTTGTGTTTGCGCGGTTGAAACTTAATAATGAAAAAACCGTTAATAAACATATATCGTACGGAGCAAGTTTTGGTGACGTCAATGACGACAAATTTTGGACAGTGATTTTCGAAGAATAACTTACATCTTCCTCGTCATCAGAATTTTCCGAATAATTCGGCACTTCCTGGTCGTCCTCGATTGTTTTTATCAAATCGCAATCGGTGCCCATGTTTTTATTATTCATACAATTGAGGATGCAAAGTTTGATGGCCAAATTCCGGCAGCGTTCGAGATCCACCAGTTTTTGAGGTTAGATGCTTTCTTTTCTCGGCATCGTAACCCACCGCGAACACGTGCGCTCTTGCATTTAGTTGGTAGCGCCCTCATGTTGCCTGTGGAGAATAATTTATCAACCAGCTTTGCCGTTATCGTAATTCCCAGTAATATGATTCATACCAACGAATTCTGAATTCGTTGTTCATACCTTTGTTTTAAAACAAAACTTATCGTAGCATTTCGTCTGTAATGGCAGAAAATTGGCATTCGTTAAAGTAGCGTACAAGACGGCGGATCGAGAGATTTATCGTACCTGAAATTCCGGATAAAAGTAACACTTATTTTCATCGATTGAGGTTACAGGCAGGTATACGTAAACAATTTCTGAAAATGTACAGTTATTTTATTGTCCTTTCGAAAACCGGTCCAGAAAATATTATACCAGTAGGATAATAATTCTAATGATTCGGTCATCGATAGATCGGAATCGTTCGAAACCGGCATGTATGAACGTCAGTATTTTTCGAAGGTCGAGCTATAAAAACATTGCGATAATGCGCTCTATAACTGTCCACGTAGCCAGTTACACACGCACATACCTTATCGGCGGATCGGAACCGTTGAAATATAAAATAACAAGTGATAAAATGTATATCATATTATTTCAGCATTGGCTAAACAAATACATATATATGCGAATTATGATATAAAAAAAATGAGGATCGTATTTTTATGAAAAATTCGAAAGTTTGGTTAGGATCGTTTATCGTGAAGTTTGATATAATGGAAAATCGTACAGTCAACGAAAAACGTTATAAGCTTTGTTTCGAACTATGTTTTGTTTCTTATCACAATTTCAGACGATATTCGGCGAACCGGAGGTGCGTCTCTCGCGAGACAAGAGAGAGCCGGAGGATTGTGATGCCGCGACGATGAATGCAAAAACTCACGTTTCGATACTCCAGGAAATGATGGTGAAAAAGGGCAGCGTGCCGAACTACGATCTCATACACGACGGCGGAGGTACGCATATGAACACGTTTGTATACCGAGTAAGCTGCGATGGATTCGTCGCCACCGGGACTGGACGTTGCAAAAAAGATGCCAAGCACACAGCGGCAAAAAAGATGTTGGAAACCATTGCCGCCGCTAGAAGTTATCCGCAATTACCGGCGACACCGGCGGATTCGCCGGTTCGCACTCCGTTACCGGAACAATTACCGCCTCCGTTGAAAATATCGCCGGACGAACCTTTTCTCAATGCGATCGGCGATCTCAAAACGTTATGCGCGGAGAACGAATTACAGGATCCTATTTACAACATGATAAGCGACGTAGGACCTCCTCACGCAAGAATATTCACCTATCAATGCGTCGTCTCGACTTTTCGCGAGGAAGGTCGAGCAATGACGAAAAAACAGGCTAAACACGAGGCGTCGAAAAAAATGCTCGACAGACTTTTAGAGGTGCTCGCCGACGTCGATAAAAAGAACGGCGTTTACAGAGGTCTGAGAAAACGCGATACGAAATTAGAAGTAGACAATTCGACTCATCGCGCCCAATCGATTTATAGTTCGTTACAAAAATCTTCGACTAAGAAAGTCAATTTGGGCGTTAAACTATTGGATTATCATCTCAAGTTGAAAAGAAGCTTTAACGATGACACGATACCGACCAAACACGAAGTATCCAGTGGCCTCGAATCTATTTTACGATATATACGAGATAACGGGGAACCGGCTACTAACGAATATCTCGCGAGCGTGAGAGCGAAATTGGAAGAATTTCTCTCGCCGATGAACGTAGATTATAGCAGTATAGTTTACGGTAACGACGACGAGCAAATGCTCGTTGTAAAGATTAACTGTACTCCGGATATAGTTGAGATTGCCTTTGGTAAAAACCTCGTTGATATGGAGGCAAAGGCGATTTTAAGAGCTTTAGAAACGTTTAAATTCCTTATAGAATGATGATGCGTTTGAGAAGGGAGAAAGAAATGTTATTATTGAAATCGTTTAGTATAAAGACAGAGACTGTGAGAGGTGATAATTGTCGCATCTTGCGGAACATTTTTAGTCGTTAGTTTTCTTGCAAGAATTCAATTGCGAATAAATATATCGTTTCTATATTGAAAAGCTAGGAAGGAAAGTAAAATTTAAACGAGTACGGACACTCCGAGTTTCAAGCGCGACAAATTTTTCAATCGTTATTTTCGTATGGTATTCTTTTTTTTATTAACGCTTATGCGCTCATTGCGGCTTTATTACAAACATCTTTCATTTATTTTTCTTGTAATTTTCTTATAAAGTATATTATAATACAAAGATTAAGAACGATGAGATAAGAAGAACGAGCAAAAATATATATTTATTTGATATCGCATAAAAGGGCTACACCACGCAACGTCCAATGTCGAGGATTGTGATCGGTCTCGAAATCGATCGAGCCAACGTACTTTTCGTCCGTTCTCTGCGGCTTTCGATATATCGGACATTCGTACAGTTTTGGATCTTTGCCGGCGGTTGTATTTATCGCGTATATGTAGATAACCGGCATTTGTTCGTAAAGTACTTTTGGCTTGCTCTCGACGAGCTTGGCTGATTTACGATCCAACGAAGCTCCCTCGAGGAATAGACCGTGCACGTAAACGCCTTCCTGAACCTGTTCTTTTATATCCTCTTTATTATGACGAGTTATGAGATTTTGCAGGACCACCGAGTCTAGGGCCCAGCCCTTGTGAGCTCTTGTTACTTCCTGCGGTATAGTACACTTTTATTATATATTTTTTATATTAATATATAATAAAACGTTAAGTTGACAAAATAAAGTTAAGATATTTTTTTCAACTTTACGATTCATTAATTTTCAGACGATATTCGAAGGTTTAGTTTACGTCTACGTATCCCACCTGTCTCATGGCGGTTAGAAATCCTTGAGGATTAAAAAATCCGGTCATCCAAAAAACATTGGGCCTTCCGTTGTTGCACCAATGCCTAAATTGTCCGTCCCTCTCTAAAAGCTCGGTATACCAGAAACCTAGAGTGGCCGATTCCCACGATATCTTTTGCCACTTGTCGGGTATTCGAGCGTCGTACATCGAGTCCAGAGATTTTCTTAAACCTTGGCTCATCACAATTGTCCCATCGATAGCAAGTTTTAAGTCGCTCAGAGTCGATTGAACTTCGCCGATCACTCGAGTAATCCTAAGGGGGTATAGTTTTTTTTTGTCCGAAAAATAATCAGTGATTACTTCATGCACCAAAGACGTTTTCGAAAATTTCATTACAGACAAACTTACCTATCTATTTCCTGTCTGAGAAAGATATTCATCGGTAGCAAAGCTCCCATGCGCTGTAGAGCATCTCGTACCTCAAAGACATTATACTGTTTCGGCAATTTGGCCAACATATCGTCCGCTAGCCTGTATACGACGCTTTCCCTCGTCTCACCACCCTGAGAGCCACCTTCCTTAGGCTGAACATTTAAAATCGTATCCAATATCCCTTTTGCGGTATTAATCTGATAAGTAATATCCGCGTTCGAGTGTAGGCCAAAAACTTCAGGCGTGTCGTTCGCCGGTAGACCGTTTATATAATCGACGTAGCCGTGTACGTTTCGTGTCTGAGGAACTTTATAGCCACGGTAAAACTCGAAGCCGGGTCTGAGTAGAACGTCGCAGAACCAGACGTGAGTAAACGTCGTTAGCAAACGTTTGTCGAAGTCGTCGGTTACTCGGCCACCGTATTGTACCTGAAATTGTGCGATTAGCCAAAAATCTAGGACTTTGATAGTTCTATTTTCCTTGGTCTAAATTCCGAGGTGATTGGAACTTGCCTCTCCGAGCATATAACAAACTGTTGGCCATGACACACCCTTCTTCGGGTCCATGTCGTCCAAATGATTTTGTATAAATTGCACCGAAGCTGCAAAGTCAGCTTGATTAAATTCATAGGGTACGTTCCATCCAAGAGGTCCAAATTTACGTCTCTCCTGAACGACCGTGTGCAAAAATGCCACCGCATAGAGCAGAGGTGGCCATTGAGCTTGCGTGCTGTAATCTAAAGCGTCCTGAGTAACTCCTTGGTATGTTCTCTTCATGCTCGCTCGAATACCCTGAGGGGGCTCGTTCGTGAATTTAATAGCCATCTAAAAAAGTAGTTATTTCATTGAATTGTTGTTCCCATTGATTTTAGAAGTCGCGTGAGTCGAATTCTATTTTTTTAAAAATGCAAAAACCTGTAGTAGTCCGATTGGAAATTGCGGATGTACTTCAGTCGTCATCCACAGTCTGAAGGACTCGTGAATGCTGTCCACCTCGATTAAGGCGTCCATGGCTTCCGTGCAGAATGGTAGAGACAGATGTATGTTTTGCAAAAGTACCCAACATCCTAGGTTCATCGCATCGGAGATCATTCTGCGGGCATGGTATTCTTGCCCTTGGCCCATCGATACTGATTTCAGTACTTTGAAAATAAAATATATTCTTCCTTAGTGAACATTGTCTTATTGAAATATCGTTGTACTCGCTCGAACAGATTTCAAAAAATTAAGATTTTCTCTGACACAACTCACTTGTAGCTTTCTGTTTAGCAAGAGCTGTTATCTGCGGACTTGGATCCGAGCCTATTGATAGGATACATATAAGTGGTGTTCTAGGTTCGGACTCGAGCCAAGTAGCCTCGAGATCGAGAATCTTAGCTTCGCCATATTCCTTGCCGAGAGACCCAACAATGTACTTTTTCGCCTGTGAGAGTGTCCTGTCAGGACTCCAGGATCTTATGAGCAAAAGTTTTCGGAAAACATCCAAACTCTTCTGATAGCCACAGGGTAGCTCTTCCTCTTCGGGTTTCTCTCTCTCGTACCACGTTCTCCATTCACGCTCGCTGAATTCGATTTTCGTTAGTACTTCTGAGAAAACCTCTAGTTTACTTATCTCGACGAGATTGAGCCAAGTTATGTCGAGAATCCACCTGAAGGGCTTCGGTGCAACTGCATTAAGATCGAGGGAGGCTCCGCCTTTGATGAAAGCCATGAATTCCGTGTGGGATATTATGCCACGGTGGCAATCGATCTTCATTGCAAGCATCAGGGTGAATAGTGACTTGTGTCTTTCGTAAAGACTGCGCAGAGTAAAACCCCAAACTTCGTACGTAAGATGATTCAAAATGATCTCGATTCTTTCGCTCGTTATCGTACTTTTGGTCGATTTTGTAATCGAGTTATCGAATATCGTTAAAAATTGTTTCAGAGAATTTTGATACATTGTATTCACGTTGCTCATCTCAACGATCAAGAAATAAAGAATGGAGCCACGTCCGGCGACGGCTCGAAATTCTTCACGAGCAATCGTGATCTTTTTTTCAGTCAGAGCGGAAACTTGTAATTTTTCATTTACCGATTCAGCAGTGGATTTGGTCTCTCTGAGAACGCCTATCAGAGCTTCGTCGTCGACCAGAGATCCTTCGGATGAAGTCAGTCTGTGTAGCAAAGTGCTTTCTAGTTCCTTCATGGATCTTTGATTAGTCATTACCGACTCGAACAGAGCGACCCTCTCGGCCTCAAGATCTGATTTTTCCATTAGAATGACACGACCCAGTAGTTGATCCTCGAGACCTTGCATCGTCACCGTAAAGTCGATTATAGAAGTCTTCGCTGATATTTCCGGGCTATAGGCTGGATTCGGTAATTTGGTCGTAATATAAAGCATAAAGCCGGGCATAACGTCGCACTCTTTGTCACCGACGATGACTTTCTCAATCGAGCCTGATTTGATAAAATTCTTTTCGAGAACATTATCGATCACAGGATCCAATTCTTCGGCCACCTCTTCTATGAGCAATGGCCTCCCTAGTGATAGACTGTCCTCGAGATGAGCTCTGAAATATTTGTGATTCAACGACGTTATTTGCAATTCGTTGCAATACTCCTTATTCTTGATCCACATCTTGCCCTGATTTTGTGGATCTACCAGAAGTGGATAAGACGATGACTTCGTGACGATTAGAGCATTTTGTACCGAAAGATCGTCGTTCGGCAGACCTTGGAGCGTCCATTCCGACACGGTTGCAGAATCGACGAGCATATTGATGATATTGAGATCTTTGGTAAAAGGAATAGTCCGGCTGGTCAGGATACTCATCCAGGCAGTAACGAGTCCGGATCTGAAGTGTTGATTGTAGGGGCCGCAGTAGGACAAGAACCCCGTAGCGAGTAGAACATCACCTACCAGTTTTCCCAATTGTACTTTGAACTCGCCGCTCTGTTCGGTCCAGCGAATCTTTTCACCTCCCAAGCCATTTATTAATGCAGTAGCCGCGGTCATTTTCCTCAAACACACATTGGCAGCATCCGTCAATCTTTGCTTCTCCGAGACTGCATTATCGTACTGTTCTTTCACCGCTTGTAGAGCCATCTCTCTTTCCGAAAGTTCTCTTTCCGCACCCGCCAGATCTTCCATTGCGAGCTTTAGCCTAGCCTCTTGCAGCGTTAGATTAGCTTTCAACGGCAAAACTTCCTTGTTCACGGAGTGAAAGAACGCCATTGCCTTTGTCCATGAGAGTAAACCAGCAACGTCACCGCACACTCTTCGCGCTGTCTCCATGTTATAATCCTCCATCTTGAAGTACGGCTGAAGCAGCTCGACCATCTCGTTGTTGATTATGTCTTTGGGATAGTTTTGTAGCTGAAGAAGAAACGTAGTACTCGCCATCATCTTCAGTGACTCGGCCCACGAGGGCTTTGGACATAGAGCAGTAGCATCAGGCACGACTTGTCCGATCTTACGCTGGAAAAGTATCAACACGCAGTCCATGATTCTCATGATTAAGTGAGGCGGTCTGCCCAACTTGCGAACGGTCGCAATATGAGCCGGTTTTATCGTGTTTAGAGCAGCTTCCGCTTCTTCGAGCGCAGGCTTAGCAGCTTCCAGTTTTTCCTCTGCAATAGCTTTTTCCTCGGCTATACAACCTACTAGTACTTCGGCCTTCTCTTTCACTTTCTGCACCTGATTCTTGAAAGTTTCGGCTTGCATAGCTCTTTCCGTAACCTCGAGCAGAACGGTCTCAGCCTTCTCCGAAGCTTGTACCAATTCCTGTTCCATAGCAGCTAAATCTCTCTTCAACAATTCAACCGATATCGAAGCCTCTTCTAGTTTAGCCAGACCAGTGTCCATTCGCCTCGCTCCCTCGCCCAGCTCGTGCTGCTTTGTCCGATAGATATTTTTGTAACCACCGATAAAGTTGAGATATGATTTAGGTGTGACGTGAGTAGCTCGTCGGAATCTCTGGAAATACTCGGCAGACGTTTCCGCCACAACGTCCTGTATCGAACCCAGGGCGTTCACTAGATGAGTCTTCACCTCGGGGCTGCAGGCGATCTCAAAATCGTGCAAAAAATGATGAGCCACGAGGACCAGTGCATCCCGTGGCCAGGGTTGAAACCAGTCGATCGTGCAACCGGAAATGAGAGCCGGAAAGCGCTGAGCACGGTTTCGAAACTTTTCACCAACTGGCGAGAAGCAGAAGACAACGTGAAGATTTTGGCACGTTCTCTGTAAAAAGTATTCCATCACCAGCTCGTTATTGAGGGTCCTTTTTGGATTTTCTCGTTTCATCGTGGGAGTCAGTTCTGAAATTATCTCAGCCTGTTCGTCTCGAGTGAAGAGATTGCTTATCACGCCAGAGCTCAGGATATTATTAAGATATTCGAGAAAACCTTCTTCCTTGATGTCGAGATCGGTGAATATGAAGGTCGTCCCTTTTCCTTGACCACCACAGGAGCGATAGAGAAATTTGAGATCTTCTAAGAAATTTGCCACGTTGTAGGACCTGCTCAAAGTTATTTGAAAAGTTTTATAGCCAGCTATAAATGACGACAGTTTTGTTAGACTCTGCTTTCCCGAACCACCGACACCTACGAGCATCACGTTGCCTCGCGGATGTCTTATCACTCGTGATATTTTGACCAAGTGTAGCATAGCGTCGGGAAAAAACACCAAGTCCATCCCAGCCCCTCTTTGCATCTCGTTAAATTGTGCGAGAAACATTTCCAAACGATCTCGTAAAATTTGATGATCGTACACTGGTTCGTAGACTTTCGGCAATTCCATGTCAGCATCTTCTCCCTCTTCGCCAGTCGGTTCAGGAGCATCTCTGATGATTTTAAAAATATGTTAGAAACCACGAATATCTTTATAAAGATGAACAGTTTTGTAAATTTATCGAACGCAAATCTTTCTCAAGGCAATACCTCATAAAATCGACGAACGCCGGATCATCTTTGATCATCTTGACGTGGGATGGTCCAAGTGCTTCTTGAACAACGCTCACAAGTTCCTTATCGAACCAATCCTTATCAGTTTGTAGGGTGAATCTGTCGCTAAAGACTCTCGAGCACTCATGTTTCCACAGCAACATCAGAGAATGTTCCTTTTCGATAACCGTGCACAAAGTTCCCACCATCCCTTGCCATATTCTCGAGAGATCGCGAAGACTAAAGACGTAGTGAAATTTCGCTGGTGTGGGCAATAATTTTGCTCTAGTACGTTGCCACAGGATTCTCGTTAGCGGTACCATTTTCTTCACCAGACTTCGAATCTCTTGTGAAAACCCTCTCTTCGTATTGTAATGGCCTTCGCCAAGTACACTGAAGATTCTGTCGATCGAAGCGTCATTAGGCAACGTACAATTAAAGATACAAAATTGTCGCTTGAGCCTCGAAGGTATGTCGTTTCGTCCACCACCCGGTTGACCCATAGCCCCCAAAAATGTTACGTCGACGATAGTTGTAAAGTCGCCGGGTTTGTCCAAGGAATAAAATCCCTTCATGTCCATAGTCTGACGCACGATCTCGTTAGTTATCTGATCGCCCCATTCGTTTATCTGAGGTAGATTAATGTCGTCGATGAAGACGAGCATTTTTTTGCCTCCGGGTGGACCGAACGTGTTGCCAAGACGTTTCTCAACGTAGCTCTCGATGGTTTTTTGGAACTGGTAAGGTGTCGTCGCCGAGCTGAAGTTGAAAGAACGTCCGAGGGTCGTGTCAGGATTCGTTCTCTTCATGTAGGACTTCATCATCACCGTTTTCGCCGAGCCCTGTTCACCGGTCAGTAGAACAGCTCGATCCTGACGACCAATCAGATCTATGAGATACTGAATTCTCACGTTGTCAGCTATCGGCACTAGTATGCTATTGTAATCTGGAGTCGCATAATCAGGATAAGCGTAGCTCGTCACCATCGAGGTCCAAGTGTCCCATTTACCCTTGTCGTTCACCATGAAGTCGAATACTTTCGCATCTGGATATTTCTCAGACGTTGGCAAATCGAGATTCTCGAAGTTCGAGCGTATGTACTCGTCGTATTTGGCGCGATCAGCTGTTTCAAGGAGTGCACCGATTCCCCAGACGAGAGCAAATACGTACAGACGTTTCAAGTGTTCCGGGGTCATAGGCTGTGGCTTGTCTCGTTCCAGATCGTCCTCGTCCTCGACTTCTTCTAGAGGCATTTCTGGTGGGACGAGGCCCTCCAAAAGGCAGAGCATTTGACGAATTACGTTGCATTGCAAGACTTTCATCGCGAGAACGAGGGTCTGGGTGCTCCATGCGTAGACCTAGAAGAAAAGTTTTTTAGAATTCGACAAACAATAATTATCTAGAAAATGAAGATTTTCGTATTTGTTGTGGATTTTTTTAAATAGATTTTTCACCTGTGCAAAGGAATTGTCGAAGGCCTGTTCGAGTACTTCCTGCTCGAGAATCGTACGCGTTTTTAACCAAGCAGTCACCACGGGTTTCCAATCGAGCCCTGATGAGCTCATGTAGACCATACCGTTTCTCGAAACCGTAGCAGGACTCGCATTGTCGATGTTGTGAGGCTCGAATATAATTTTGCACGATGGTGCCATTGGCAAACGATCCCCGTTCGCCAGGGTCAGTGTCTTGTTGTCATCGAGTACGGAATTTAGATTCTCGATCCAGATACTGTCGACAGGCCCATCCAGCACCAACCAAACGTGCTCCTCCGGCTTGAGTTTTAGAGTTTTTCGCCACAGTGCTGAAAATATTCCATCCGTCCAGTCATTCGTCGCGACATCCAATCGACCGAACATTTGAGCCGCCGTGATACTTTTTGGATTCATTCTCATCTCTCTGTAGAATTGATATTTTTCAATATCATTGATTTTATGAAAAAATTTTATGCGCCTAATAATGATTTTTTCAGTGAATATTTTACGGTGTGCATTTACCGGTGATAGTCGCCGCATTGTGTGAGAGCTTTCATGAGAACTTGGATGCAGGTAGATTTGCCAGCTCCGGTTGGTCCCAGAGTCATTATTCCGTGTCTCACTCTCTGAGTTTCGTACAGTTGTATCAGCTTCAAAACCCAGGGTGGATGATAGACTAAACTCGCCTCTTGTACCTGTTGATCTATAGCTGCTTCTAATTCCGGGTACAGAGTTTTTTCTAATGCCTGGTTTGGAAATAAATCAGCCACCAGTGATATGAAAAGTGGCTCATCCTCGTCTAGAAAAATGAATATTTCAGTTCACAAATTTGATTCAATTTTACCAACGATGAAAATTTATTACCGAAAGGGCTCACCTATGAGCTTCGATAAATTCATATCCCTGAGAACTCTCATCACTATCGTACTCTCCGAATCTTTTGAATTCACTCTTTTCGAAGCTCCCAATGTTCTGAGCACCGAGAGAATATTCCTGAGCCCAAAGTCATAATGCACCTGTTTCGTCAGTTGTTCCTCGCACAATTTATACAACGTGTAAAATTTTCTCGCCAACGTGATATTTTCCAGAAAACCACAACTGGCGAGTTTGACTCTGATAATAATTTGTCGATCGGGCACCATCATGGCAACGGTGCGAAATTGAATTTTCAAATTTTCCGGAAGTTCCTTCCTACCGGCGTAACCGGGATTCATGGTGATAAATATTCCGAGCTCGGGACACATCTCTATCTGATCACCGTCGGTGAAGACAAATTGTTTTTTCTTCTCTTTCTTTGCTGCAAGTACCACGGCTACTTGTTGAGCCGCAACGGAAAGTACGGGAAGTTCTATTCTGTTGAATTCGTCGAAACAGCCCCAAGATCCACTTTGAGCTAAGCCTTTGTAAATTCTACCGAGACCACGATAATCCATTTGATCGGAACAATTGAAAACCACGACGTATTTCGCAAGCGTCTTTCCCATATCTTTCACAGTCTCGGTTTTTCCGGTTCCAGCTGGTCCACACGGTGAACCACCCATCGACATCGATAAAGCTTGGGCCAGAGTTATGTAGCATCTGTCCGTCAGTGGTGTAATCACCAAACGTTCGGTACAACCGAGGTATTCGTTTTGATAAGTGAATTGTACGTCGGTGATTGATATCGCTGTTTTGTCCAAGTCCTCTTTGAAGTAGAAACGACACTGCTTCAGCCATTCAAAATCCGACACCGTTCGTACATTCAGACGACACTGTCAAAAATGAACAATCCATTTGAGATATTTTGTATTCATCCTTCAATTATTTTGATATTCATTTTCATTGTTTTTTTATTTGATCGTTATTCTCTAAAATTTGAGTTGCAGACTCCAATAACTCACGAGAATATCGAAGATGTCACGCTGATGAACATGGATAGTAATCAAAGTTTCGAACTTCGTTCGATCGATCTTGGCCAAATCTCTGGTTGTCTGATCGATGAGAGTGTTCAGTAGTTCCAAAAATCTATTGTTGGTTTCGCCCATGATTTTCTTGTCAGCTCGGGCTTGCATCAGAGCCAATTCGGCGTCTCTCGTCCAGATCATCTGAATTCCTAGTATTCCCACTTGCGCAGGCATCTTATCCAAAAATCCGAGCAGATTAAAATTCTGGTCGTTGATCATTGTGTGCGATTGTCGTATTATCGCATGCAAAGATTGTTGGGACGTTTGAAGTAATTGCATTAGCCACGTTTCTACAGACCCTTCTGCTCTTACCGCTCGTTCGAGCTGAAATTAAGATAATCGACCAATCGATCAGGATCTCAATTTTTCTATTCATTCATGGTTTTGTTAATCATGCCATATTTACCACAATCGTTTCACCCTCCGACGACACTATCGCCATCATTTTGTTATACTCGATGTCGTGAAACTTGACGTATCTTGTATTGTCAAATATCGATAGGAGATGATTCTGTATGGTATGAGAATCGGAAGCCTGGCCCAGTATCTCTAACAGTGCAGGATCAGAGACGAAGAAAAATCTCGGAAACATCATACGTTTCTTTTCCAAATATCTGCAGGTATAAAACGGTACAGAGCACGGATCTATCTCGTTAATAGGTGACGCATTAAAATGTGAAACGTACCCGCTAAGCGACTTTTGACACAGTTCCAGCTGTTCCTGAAGATGAGGAAGTAGTTGCTTTAGCAAATCATCACCAACGCAGCAAGGAACAACTCCTGGGGTCTCGTGGGCTCGTTGCATGATCTTTTGCCAGCTCTTGTCGATTTTGCTGAATCTTTTGGCTTCCTTGGGAAGTTGCTTGGCGATGTCACCACCGACGAAAACAGCCTCGAGATAAACCCACATGTTTTGGACCAACAACCACCGTTCCAGTATCTCGTTGGTATTCGAAAGATCGGACAACCATTGTTGGATCTGCTTTCGAAACGGAGCGTTGTAACGATTTGACATGAGAGAACCAAGGATCATTAAACTATCTTCGAGCTGTCCAATCGTTTCGGCTGTGGTGTCGCCTCTGAGCAACAGCTCGCCTCGATTGTTGAACGTCATGAATGTTAACTCGTGAGAAGTCCACTCGTTGACGACCTGACGCAGTTTTGCCTCGATGTCTTTTTCCTTCATTGCCGAAATACAAATGTCCTCGATGTCTTCCTTGTACTTCAGCAACGGGGCCTCGAGGATATTTTTCAGGCAGAAACCTTCGCTCTCGAGATCAAACGTGTAGCCCGTTACCTCGACGATTCTCTGCCAATGACGTGGCTTCATCGCCTTGTTAGCCATCAACTCGAGCAACGGGCACATGTCGTTGAAATCGTCGATTGTCTTCTTTAGGGCGAAAAACGCTGGCCACTCTTTCAAGCCCTTTGGTAATTTGCGACAACGGTTTTGAAATTCCATCAATTCGTTGTTTATCTCTTCGATATTGACCTAAAAGAACGACATTGAGAATTAAATATCATTGGGTCCATACAAAATTTACAAATTTCTCGTATTTTTGCATTTTCACCTCGCTCCACGGTATGTCGTAATAACTGCTAACTCTGTCAATAACGTCGTTGTAGAGTTTGTATAATTTTTGCAATAAATTCAATTCCTTTCGTATCTGCGACAATTCCGGATAATCAGTGGTAGGAAGACCAAAGAGTTCTTCACCGCTTTGATAGGTCTGTAATTTTCGCCACATTCCATCGAATCGATTTTGAAACAATATTTGTCTGTCTGAGGCTTCTCTGGGTGTGAGACCGGGCTGCATCGGTCCTGTCGATCTATATTCCTCGCAGTAAGCCTCGTTGTCGATACGAAACTTTTCCAAATTGTTGCGAAGCTCCTCTTCGAACTGTGGCTGAAGATTTAGCAACAGCACGTGACTGTCGAGGGCTCGACCCAAGAGCTGTTGCCAGGTGTAACGTAGATTGTCCACTTGTTCGAGACACTCGCGATCGACAGGCACGTCGTATCTCGTGACGATGTTAAAGGCTTCCTCGATCGGGTCGATTCGCAGCTCCATGTCGACCTCTTGTTCCCGAATTTTCTTCAACGTGTCCATTATTAATCTCACGTCGTCTAAATCGCGAATCTGACGATCCAACTTGCGTTCCATCTCGTTCATGACCGCGTAAACGTACTCCATCTCTCGACGATATTTCTTCTTCATCGCTTGACCAATCTTATGTGTCGAACCTTTAGTCTCGGTGTACAGACCGTACTTCAACTTTTCCGTTGACAAAGCTATCGACGTGGCGAAAAAAACCATGTCCGGCTCGGTCGCCAAACGATCCTCGAGCTCACCGTGCTTTCTCAGGGTTGCCTCAAACTCTGTGAGCGATATGAGTAATAATTCGCGAACGCTTCGTTCGTTCTTCCACAAGAACTTGTAGGGCTTCCATCTTTCCATAAAATCCACAAGATCCTGGAGCAAATATTTATCCCTTAATTCTTGGAGAAACAGATTTTTCTCAAATTGCAAACATTAAAAAAAATTGTTGTTACAAAAATATTCAACAACATTGCAGTATTCTAAAAAAGTTAGTGAAACAATTAGGGGCTTTGATTTTTCATTCATACTTGACGAAGTTCTTGAGTGCAGGAACTCAGCATCGACAACACTTTAGCAACTTCCTTGTTCTCCATCACCATCGTGTGAAAATTTCTCTGCTGTACCGGAAACGTCGGTCTCTCTTCCGAGACGATTTTGTACAATCGTCTCCTTCGCGTTTTCGGATCTTCCGGTTCCTCGTCGCTGCGTCGACGATCAGCGTGGACCTGGGCTCTCATCACGACATCAAGGAGATTTCTCTTCGGAGCCCATGGAACTCCACGCCATGTATTCTTTACCGGTACATAAATTGCGTCGGTCAAAAAATTTGCCGATCGCTTCTTCCTGCAATTACACATATACCTACCTTGTTCCCGGCGTTCCACTGTGCCACACCTTTCGATACTCCGGCAATCGCCCTACCAGCAGCAGTCAGTGCTTCCTGAACTTCCTCGAGACTAGGCTTGACGACCACTGATGGAATCATCAGAGTCGCTTGGAGAAGAAAAACTGGCTGTGGTGGTTCGACTAAAAATTATAAGTGTCCACAGAACATTGTTTTTAATCTTTGGCGGTAACTACAGAAAGGTTTATTGGTAAATTGTCGCATACCCAGATCGACTTCACGCACGAATCGTCGTCTTATTGCATCCAGAGAGCTTCTCGTAACTTTGATGAGTACGTCGACAACCTTTCTCGAATAATATCGTCTCATCTCCGAGACAGCGTTTCGCACCATCTCTTGCATATTTTTCGATAGTCCACCACCGGGAGTCGTTAATAGCTGATGAGGATCGTCGAAGCAGGCCCAAACGGCGGTCCAATCTTGTTGCTGCTGGGCAGCTTCATCCTCGCCACCTTCACATTTTGTTAGAGTTAATTTTATAGTCGACCTCTAGAAAGTATTGTATTTTTTAAACTTCGTCAACTTGCCATCGCTGTTTCCCAAATCGTACTGATCCACTTCTGCATTTTGTCTGAAGCAGGCTGCAGCATTTTTCACCAATTGCAATACTTCCTCGACTGCCTCTTCGACCATGAGACTTCTACGATGCAGATCCACGGCCGCGAGTCGGCAAGCCTCCTCGGTTTTTTCTACAAACTCCTCGATTCCCCATGGCTGATCTTCAGGCAAGGCGTGAAGTGTGATTTTTTGCATACTGGCCAGTACCTGAAGAATTCTGTTGGCGTAAACGTCGTGAACTCTCGTTATCAATATATCGAAGGTTTTTATTTCGTCCCGGGTAGTTTGACAAAAGTCACGCCATCCCGGTGCTGTCCAGGTGAGGCTGTCCAAACCCGGAGTCAAAAGGGACGAGACCCGAACGAGATGGGGGAGCAAGAGTGGTCTCACTTCGAGCTTCACTCGTCTCGCTGTCGAGACGAATTCCTCGATTACCAGTTGGAGGGAATCGTTGACCAGCGTAAAATGATCTCGTTTGACGAGAATCGTCCGTGCGACGATTGGTACTTCGAGCTTCAACTTGGCTAGGCAGTCCGCTTCTCGCAGTAGAAGGACTATTCGAGCCTCCAGATTAACTTTCACCTTGTTGGTCTCGCGGTCCACCGTCAACAGTGGTCTGAAGATAAATCGATCGTAAGAATCTGTGTTTATTCAAAAACAGCTCATTCAAATTGTAGCGCACTTTTTTAGACAATCCTCGATGACCCAAGAATTTTGATGCGTCCATACTTCGGCAATGTCTGTCTGATATTGAAGTAAAACTGCGATCGCGTGATTGTATCGACGCACAAGATCAGCGGTCAGTGGCAAATTCTTGAGAATAGGATGACTGCACACCGATGCTGCGAGTTCATCCAGATGAACTCTGAAATAGCGACGTTATATTTTAAACAAATTTGTACAACGCGTTTCGGTCGAGACGTAATTACTTCAATGAATGCGCCCAAGTCAATCTTCCTGCTATAGGTGGCATATGCCTCGGCAAAGGAGGATCGTCACGTTGTTTTTTAAAAAGTTTTAGAGTCCTCTCGACTTCCTTGTCGCAATATTTCACCACCAATTGATACTTTTCGTCCAATTTCGTGAGTGGAATTTTCTCGCTGACCTGTGACGTTTAGTTATTAATGATTTTCCAACACATTTTCTCACCTACTCGGGGTATACACGGGAAGAAGTGTACTTTTTCGAATCGAGTGAGAAATCTAATTCCCTGAGGCGTTTCCCACACATCGGCGTAATTCTTCTCGATGATACAGCCTATGCTTTCCTTCAGCGCGTCCGTCTTCGACATGAAGATATCGTAATCTTTGTCGAATTCGACGTTTCGAGGATCCAAATAATCATACGATTTGCTAGTGGCGATTTTTTTCGCCTCCTGAAACGTTTTCGTAGCTTCTTCCAGTGCTGAAGAAAATAACAGACGATCGCTCTTGAATTTTTTGTAATGGACCAGGTAAATTATATTTCTAAATGAAATCACCTTCGCCCAATAAAAGTCCTTCCATTCGTCTCTCGAACAATTTCTGATAATCATCGATCAAATCGAACATGGTCAATATATTCCGTACCCTAGCGCAGAAAGAATCAAATCTTCCAAATACGTGAGTCTCGGAGAATGAAAATTCTTGCTCCGTTACAGCTGGTGAACAACGAACGAGTCTGTACGTTTCTCTGTAAGCTCTAACATTTGTAGATAAAATATTAGTCATGGTCCGTTGTTTAATTTGATCATTTTGATACAAGTTTCGTCGTACTTGTTCAGTCTCAAGCAATGCTTGAGTCTCGATCTCGCCGCCACACGATCCAAATCCCAAACGGTTTCGCGTCCTCTTTTCGTTACGTAATCACGACAGGCTGCTATCATTTGATTGGTTATCTTCACCATTAAAGACGAGGTTCTCTCCGAGGTATTATAGTAACGCGATACACTGTAAATCAGTCGCACCGTTTGCAGAAGTGATACGAGAGAATCTCGCATTTTCACCTAGAAGCCAAAAAATCATGGAACCATTATTTTTCAAAATTTATTAGATATTTAATAAAGGTTGGTAAACAATGATCCTACAGGATCGTCAAGATAGAGACAGTGACAGCATTTTTCCAGCGCTTGAATAAACTTGGCGTTGTCTTTCGCCTCGTTGTAGCAGTAGGTCACCTCGTCTTCCGCGTCCACCCAGTCTTTTATCAATTTCGAGCGCGAGACTTGCAAGCACAGCAGCGACATGCGAACTTCGTGGCCCTAGGTATATTTCAATATCGATTCATCGATGTTATTTCATTACAACAAACACAAACAAATAAATAGTAATATATCTTCGTACCTGAAGTCTGCCAGCGAGTTGACTGAATTGAGCGCCTCGTCGCTTCCAGTATTCCAATTCTTGTTGCGGTCCCGAATTGTCATTCTCTCTTCTCACCTGTTTGCTCTCAAGTATAAAATCTTGGAGTTTTTTGATCCAAGCTCTAACTCGATTTTCGATCTTTTCGACGATTCCATCCTTGGCGATCAGACTCTTGGCGTCCTCGAAATTATTTACCTCGTCCATCATCGAGTCACCATCGTCGAAGATGCTTCCCTCCTGTGCAACCATCTCGCAGACTTGGGAAAAAAGCAACAAAAAAAGCATCGTTCGTCGACGTCGATCGGTTGAATTGGAAATATAAATCGTACGCGTCGATCGAAAAAAAGGTGAAATAAAAAGAAGGTTTCACCTTTGAGCGCGCTGCAGAAGGATCGGAGACCCGGCAGGAGGAGGCTCTTTATCATCGGGCAATCATCCTCGTCCTCGGTTCCCGGGTGCGCGAGAGCATCCATAAAAACTTGTTCAACGATCCTCTGTATCGAAGCTATAACACCCACTTTGGCCGTATCTATAACACCCGTGTAAAGATCTCGGTGAAAACCCTCCTCCGGTAGTTGCTTCGCCGTGTTGATTCTGCTTTCAACCAAATTTATCCTTATTTCATGGCGTCGTTAGTTCCTCCTTTTTTTCTCTTCTCCTTTGCTCGTGACGTCGTTGTTAATATCATTTTTTTTAATACTTAAGAATAACAACAACAAAATGTTCGATCGAGAAAGAAAAAAACGTATAATTGTTTTGATTCGCTTGCAAAATAATCGAGAAAATAATGAACGAATGAATTTTACTCGCCGGAACATATAGATGCAAACTCCGGTGCAGGGAACTTGGCAGCCATCGGTAAGAAAGAGTTTCTTTTTCGGTGGTTCCTTCGTCTCTTTGAATTCTTTGACCTTCGGCGCGTTTGTGCTTTGCGGACCTCTCGTGCCGCTTCCCTTAACGACCGGACCCTTCGCAACAATCATTTAACAACAACTCGCATTAGCAATCGTCGGTCTCTTCGAGCCTCTTTTCCCGTCGTGTTACTCGATCGGTTGCACAAGAGGGAATAAATGGATACATCGATGATCGATGATACGCCGGAGGACTATTCCCCCGGTGAACACGTAACGTGGTCTGTTTTTTTGGGTATATATACCGCGTCGGTCGAACGCTGAGGCTCGGGCTCGTCGACGACTTGGTAGTACCAGACGAGGGTCGCTCTCATGTGCGGCAGAAATAGCTGATTTATCTCGTCGAGCATGCCACCCTCGAATACGTGGTCCATCACTTCGTGACGCGGCAAACCGGTCGCGTCCATGAGCAGCTGAAAGGCAAACTCCAACCTCGGGTCCATCTCTCCGCGTCGTGCTTTTCGCTCGCATTCTTCTCGTCTTTTCTGTTACAAACGATTTTCATAGATTTTCGATTAGATTTTGCACAATTTTTCAACGAAAACAAAACAAAAAAGAACAAAAATCTTCGTTAATAAATGAAGAATATAATGATTGAGATTTTTGTATTAGGAAGGACGTTGAAGAACCTGAAGCACATCGCCACCGAGCTCATCCTCGTCGCTGCCCTCGGAATCGTCCGATTTATCGTAAACTACCCTTGGTCCTTGAACGAACATATTTCCTTTTTTTACGTCTCAAATGAAGCAAAATTTATTTAAACCGTTGGCTTCGTCAAAATCGTGTCGAGGCGTCGGCAGGTCGCGCGACTCACTGCCGCACGCGAGTGCACCGAGGTGTTCGTGAAAGTTGGGCTTTGTAGTAACGAGAGATAGTGTGATGCGCGAAGGTGAGATAGACAAAGGTGGGTCGGAATCGTACGTGGTGCAAGAGCGAGGGATTTTTGGAAGGGGTGGAAAACCTAGGATACCGCGTGTCTGGTACCGACTATCAAGCCTTCGTAACACACAACCCGCGACTTGTAGAGCGACACACCTCGGAAAAAGGGATTTGCTTCGTATCGTCGAAACATTTCGTCAAGGTTGGTCCAATTTCAAGAATATTTTACTCGATGATTCTTTTCTCGCGTGTACGCTATTTTTTTAAGTTCGATTCGTTTCCATTACGACAAATGTTTAGTTAATTTAAACAAAATACATTTAAGCAAGTTTTCAAATGGCTCGATACGTTTCGTTCGTTTCGATCGAGATTTATTTTTCATTCGATAAATAAAGTAACTTATCGGGGCGAATCAATTATTACGTCGTACGAGCGAGTGCTCGTTGCAAAATTTGCGCTTGCCGATACAATCAACGTCGTCCAAAGAATCCTGATAAATAATGCATGAGTCCGGAGCTTTCTGGCTTGATCGAACACACACACACACACACACACACACACACATATATATATATATATATATATGTCTAAATTATCTCGGGGGTACACGTGTGAGATCGAATCTCGAATCCATCGAGCTGTCTCGTGAACTTTGCATATGTCGTATTAATAGATATTTATATAGTCCCCTGCTAATGTAATCTTCTCTTATCAGTAAATACTTTCGCACTTCGAAATTCCAGCCTTTGTTGTTCATTGAAACATAAAAAAAAGATTATTAAAATTCAAATCTTAAAAAACATGACCGCAAGAAAGAAAGATAGACTTAAAAAATGCTGACTGGACAAATAATGGTAGAAATGGGCCGAACGGTAGAAATGGTCAATTACCGAAACATTGTTCCCTTCCGTGATTTAAATCGCCCGACGAGAGAAAAGAAAAAAACAAATTAGCGTATCGCTGGTTGTAAAATCTTCGGTTCTTTCGTTTCATTCCTAGCCCATTTATTAATGATCACAGCGTGAGCCGGTGCTCGGAAATAGCCTGGCGTGTCGAGCGAGCCTTATCAGCGAGATAATCGTCTGACTCATCGTCACCGTTACTACTTTGCATTCTTGCACCTTTTCTCCTCGCCTCTTTCTCTCCGTGTGTGTGCCACGATTACGTTTGTATACAAACATTACACGTATATAAGGGACGTGTTAAACCGTTTTAAAACTATTCTCTTTTGCACATATAAGCGGCGTACATATATGTATTTACGTGTATGTTCAAAGAAAGACTGTAAGAAGATTACAGTCTCAGCCCGAGACCCCTTTTGGGTACCACTTTTCTAGTGAATTTATCTTTATAGTTTCGGGACACGTGTCGCGTGCATACGTACGATTTTCTCAACCGAGCGAACAAGAGATCCAACTCGACTTGTTTATTCACGTGAGCATCGTCGATCACATTATCGTGTGTTGCATGTGAAAATTGACGATGCTCGTTAAACATTTCGATAAGCCCAGAGATCGTACTTGACGGTAGTCGAGGGTTACCAAGCGGGGTCAAACGCACCAGTTGAAACCAATTTCTAACGACTTTTTCGACTTACTTTAGCCTCATCCTCTTCGCTCATTATAGAAATTCCCTTTTCGATTTTCCTTCCCACGATGATTTTTTTTTTAAATATTTGCCACTCGATGAAATTGATTTATTTTTTATTGTTCCTTGTATTTCTACTCGTAAAATTAGATCCGCTTTTTCACCATGCGCAGCCGAGACTGTAATGCGACGACAACTACGCGGGAGCGTTCGTCTTTCTGGGTAAGTCCGCCTTTGCCCTTTTACTCAATCTTCTCCCACTCTTTTCACATTGTTCTTCTTCTTCTTCTTCTTCTTCTTCTTCCTCTTCCTCTTCTTCTGCTTATTCTTGGCATAACTCGTACCAAGTCTCATGCTAATAGGCGAAACAATATTTCCCCTCCGGTGGTTCCCAACCCTCTCGAAGTCATCGATCATCCCCCTACACCCTAGAAAGATACTTGGAAACGTGAAATTTGATCGTCGAACGAAATAGACTCAAATATTTAAGAAACTTATTCGTCCTTTCTAAGAAAAAATTGATTCAACTCAAAGAAAAATTAAACCGATATATGCCGTGAAAAAATTTCTTTGAATAAAAAATTCGTGTCATCCTAATACTTTTTTTTATCAATGGGTGGCAATTTTTATCATATCGTAACTCGACGATAGTCCGGAGAAAAATATATCCTCGACGATGAGAACACTCTGAGTTCGTGCCACGGCACGAAAGCAAAAGTTTTGAGAAATATCGTAAATGAAACTGTTCGCGAAAGGATTGCGTGGGGTCGCTCCAGTAGTTAATTATCAATGCTTATGTGTATACGTATATCGAGGAAACGAAGCGAGTGTGTAGGCATAACAGGCTGCGCAGGTTTGGCTCCCTGAACAAAACGACGTCGAGGAGAGCTGGCGAGCTGTATACATATATACATATCGAGTGACAGCAGTGCGCGGGGCGAAGTAGTACCAGCCTGTAACAGGTCAGACACGACATCGTCGAGCGAGCTACTCCGGCTCGTGGGCTTGCAACGTTAACTTTATTTCGATCACCCCGGATATACGCGATATTATACACACTGTATACAATATAACCAACTATTACGTTATCGCGATATGTTTCTTGGTTATAAAACGTTGTAACCTCGCTATACTTACCTCCCCTCAGAATATACGAAAAAAAGCCAATTTACGTAGCGACCCACATTCCAGCGTTATACGACTATGTAATAGTGCAAAAATAGGTCAAATTTTTTACTTACCTAAGTGAGTCAAGTTCGTACGAATTGAAAAAATCTATAAACCTACGTACTGACAAGAAAACATTCGCAATTATCCGTTATAAGTTGATACATAGGAATGAAAATTGTGACTGGAATTAATTCATTTAATCGAATTTCATTTTCACCGGAAATATATTTTAATAACTGATTATCACCGTTCGATGGCGCCACTGTGTCACCATGCATTCAGGTTTTAAATTGTAACGGTCGTTCGAGGGGTTGAACTACCCCTAGACGACATATAAGTAGGAATAATATGATAATTGGAATTGAAGGAATAGTATTGGGTAGATATATATACAGAAAGAGTCAGATGAGAGAAATAGACGAATACACAGTACATTCGATCACGAAGTGAAATTGCAGCAACTACCCTCTCGCTGTTTATTATTGGAATTTTTCTCTACTCTATAGACTCTAGGACAAGAATCGTTATAATCGTACCGTCATCATTTAAATCATTTTACATTGTCGTCACAGCGCCCATTTCCACTTTTTTCATTTCCTTTCTTCTGCATTACGTTTTTCAAAACACATCTCGTCTCATCTCGCACACGGACAAACCTTCTAATATCGTTCGTATGTCTCGAAAAACAATTTGGCGCCACCTCGTTGAATATTTTTCATAGACGCGGTGAGAAATTCATATCGAGACATTTCACGGTGCAGTATAGTCTATCCACTGGACACTCTATTCTTTACAATCTCAGGTGACAAAATATCATTGTTTATACATCAAATTTATTTGATTCGAATGATTTTATTTGTTTTTTTTTGTTTTAATGTAAAATCACTTAAATCGGATAAATTGATTTTTCTTGGTTGTATGATTATATTTTGTCACTTGGCTACGGAACGAATTTTACAAATGTTTGGCAAACGTTTCTCTGGGCACCATCGATTATATCATATATATATACACACATATGTATATATCTATATATTTATCGATGCGTAGAACCCATCTTTTTGGTCTCTTACGTAGAAGCGAAAAAACCTCCTCGCCGTGTCGAAACCGAAACATTTCTCATCCCTTCGGTAACTTGCGGGCGAGTAATATCGACAAGTTTTCATACGGATCGTCATCCTACAATATCGATTCTCGCGTACCCGTCTCTCGCTATCCGACGTATAGTTAATACGTATACAACCATACTGGTCGTTGAGCGACCTGTGTTTAATTTTATTCTCATTTTTTTCGTTTTTTGTTTCTTCACGTCTTCGTCCTCGCACCGTTTTTGTTTTAACATCCATTTAAAATATGTAATAACAGCACGCCCATGATGAGGTACGTTACAAAACTAGTACAAAACTAGCAACTAGGTACAAAAATTGTAATTAATCGTTAATAATGGAGGCCGCCCGGGAAACTGCCAGGGACCATGTATCCGTTCAACTTATGTTTTCTTTGTTTTTTTTTCCTCTTTCTTTCTTTCACCTCTTCCTCATCTTTCGTCGTACTCAATCATCTTAATCATCCCACTTCATCAAAACGCCGTGCGTCATTAACAATTTTAATTATTTCTCCCTCTCGTTAAAGTATATATATATATATATATACTTGTATATATATATTTTTTTTACCGCTCCGCTCCTCGTCGTTTCCGTTCTCTCGTTTATTCATTTGTTTTTCTTACACCCTCGGTTATATTTTTTATTCTCTTCCTCTCTCTCTCACTCTGATTATCAGCTTTCTCGCGTTTTTCCGTGCTTGGAAAACACACCGAGGTCACAAACTCCCTTCGGCCCTTGGTTTTTCAGCCCTTCGCGCCCTCCCCCCTTAATTAATCTTTAGACTTCTTTAGAATCTCGTTATGCATATCGTTGAGGGATTGATTTTCTTATTTTTTTCTTCTTTTTTGGATTTTTTTTGTGGTTTCTTAATACTGCTAAGTTTGGCGGTTCGCACGGTTGTCGAGCGATCCGACAATATTTTATTTCGTTCGCGACAACCACGTGGTAGCCACGCTCGTTTTATTACATCCCTCGATTCGCTCGACACTTCGTGCTCGTTTTTTATACGCGTTTTTTTAAATATATATTCATATATATTTGTTTACGAATATGAAGCATTCACGAGTATTTAGTATCTCGTGAATTATAATAAGCGCTCAAACACGGATCTCGTTACACCGCGATTCGTTATAGATTGCCTCTTTCTTTAATTTTTTTAAATTCTTTTTGTTTCTATATAATATAGAATGTGTGATGTCTTATCGAAAAGCTTGTAATAATCGAAGAAATGAAAGAACACCGAGAGTTAACGGATCGTTATTTAGCGACATAAGTAAATATTACATTCTCTTTTTTTTACAGAGTGTGTGTGTGTAAATTAGAGAGAGAGAGAGAGAGAGAAAGAGATAGAGAGAGAGGGAGAGAGTGAGAGAGAGAAAGAGAAATTAAGATTGGAGAGACGGTGAATAAACTCGTAGCATTTTTGTTATCCCGCGTATATATGTATATTTTTTTTGCTTTCGTTTTTCCATTTCGTGTCGTATGTATATTCGTGTGTCAAGTATTCATAAATATATGTATATACGTTTATATATATATATGTATATATTTATGTATACAATTTCAAACAATGGTGATCGAGCGTAACGTGTTTCGTCTCTTCGTTAAAATCAGTAACTTAACGTTTAATTTTTCTTTCTTTTTTTCCTTTTTTATAATTACTATAACATTATTTACATTCCGTTGAATCGTCGTGTTTCTTTTTTTACTTTTAAAAACTAATTCGAACAGTTTTTATTTCTTCAAATATCTCTCTGCTCTATTCTTATTTTCATCCTCCAAAGTCCTAACTTCTAACTAATAATTCTCGCTTCCTTTGTTCTCTTACGCGAATGCAATTGTCTCTCTCTTTCGGCCATGCCAGGATCCAACGGTCCAGCGACGAGCACCGTTCGAACGAATAGAAACTTTCGATCTGAGTTTCCGACGTAATAATTATCGGATAATGATAAAAATGAGAACCCACGTTTTTCCAGCTTTTAATTATCGATTGTTAATCTTTCGAATAATAATTAATCACAATTATTACATCGTAAAATCATATCCAAGATCTTTTCATTAGACCGCCGCTCGTCCGTGCAACGGTCAGCTTTACGGAACGTGCGAGTCGCTCGTCTTCATTTTCTCATCCTTTTTGTTTTTTGTTTTATTATTTCTTTTAAATTCTTTTCGTGTCAGCACCGAAGAGATGTGAAATCACGAACCTTTGATAACGAAGTGGCAGTCCCGCTGCGCGTCCACGTCTATAAGCCTAATTAACGCTAAGCTCTAGTTTTTTTTGTTTAATAATGTTATTCGAATGGTGTACACACGATGCAAAGTTGAGCCGTTTTCTTTCATTTTTGTCTTGCTGAGGAATGGATTTTCGTTAAACTCTCATTTTTTTCCGATTCTTATTCGCGAGTTAGACATTGCTATGGGATCGGGCTCGTTATTTGGTATTTCTTTAGTGGCCCATGCGCGTATCACGTTACGATAATTTCTCGTCAACGCGATCGTCATTGCGACCGTGTCCGGAGAAAAACTATCGGCACAGGCGGGAAGGGCTAAAGGGTGTCTCGTTTCGCCAATTCTCAAAATTCATAAAAAAACAAAGAAAAAGGAATTGGAAAAAATAGCCAATTGATTAATTATTTAGATAATTGATAATCCGAAAGTCGTAACGTTTTCCGTATTTCGCATCCGTGCGTGACCGTGAGCCTAGATCTTTACGACATTTACTGATTGCGCTACGCTTTTTTTTTGCACCGCCATTGAAATCTCGTCGTACCTTAAAACTTACGTCATCGTAAAGAGTACGAAAAGAAGAAAAAAACAAATGTGTCGTAACGTTAGCCGAATCCTTTACGGGGTCGTTTCTCTCTCGACTTCGTCGATTGTCAAATATCATCGACGATGACAAAAAACAACAAAAAAAGCAAGATTTCAAGCCGCTCGTCAACAATTTTCAAACCGATGCCAAAATGTCACAACGCACCCGTAATGCAACATTATGAATAATCGCTGTCAAGCTCTAATTGTGATTATTATTTCTCTTTGTTTCTCGATTAATGAGTTAATAATTTGTAATATTTGTTCGTTTAACAAGCGAGAGCGAGTTTCCGGAGGCGCGGCCACGACCCCGTAAATCGAGTAAAATTATGCGGTACGATAAGCCTCGCTCGTCGCGCGAGCTTTCAGGGTAAAAGCGCGCCTATAGTCGTAACCGTACACGTTTCTTTTTTTTCCCTCCTCCTCGTTCCGACTCATTCCTCCGGTAAATTTTTATCTCGTTTTTTTTCCTTCCTGTCCTTTCGTAACACACGTCAAATTCACGTCAGCACGTCACATTCGTAGAGGCATCTCCGTTAATTGACTAGTTATTTTTCCTCCTCCCCCCGCCCCTCGTTTACTCGTTATTTATAATATAATCATATTTCTTTTTTTGTTAATTTTTTTTTCTTTGCTTTGTTCATTGTTAATCAATTATACGCGACACGCGCGACAACTTTTTAGCTCGGCTACGACACTTATTGAGCGTGATCTTACGACGTAGATAGGCAACGATTATTTAACATTGTGTGTGCTTTTTTGTAGTTGTTGTTGTTTGTTTGTTTTGTTCTCGAGACACTCAACGTCTCCGCTTTCTCCACCACCGACGCCCGTGCTCGTATACTCCGCGATTTTTTCTAAATCTCAATTTATTTGCAAATCTCATTTACGCTAAGTAACGTTTTCTCGTTTTATTATTATTTTTTTGTTTGTTAATTTGCGTTTTTTGGATTCGTTAACAAGACGCTAGATTGAGCGAAGCGAGATTATTTATTTAGACGGTGTTGTTTTTTCTTTTACGTAATGCGACTGAATACACGGCCAAGGGTGGAGGGGGTGTCGAGATCGTCGAAGTCGAAGCGACACCCTCGCCGGAAACTGCCGGATGTCCGATCGCTCGCTCATCGAGTCTTTCCCCTCGTCATAATAGCCCTTCCCCCATTTCTCGTTTTTACCGCGTCATCCCTCGCCCTCCCTCGCTCGAACGAAAAGACAGCGAGGAAAATTCAGACTACGAGCGATCCTCGATAGTAAGCGATGCTCTAGGAATGCGGCGCGCTATGTTTCGCATCGCGACTTTGTTTTTTCGTTTTTCTTTTGTGTTTTTTTTGTTGCTGGTTGTTATAATTTTCGTTCGTTTCTTTTTTTTTTGTTTCAAATTTTATCCATCAACTTTTCTCTCTCAGTCATATCGGTTTAATCATCGTCGTCGAGGCCGAGCAGCTCCGGCGGTAATCTTCGATGGCGGCAGCACAGGGTCAGACACAGAACCCTCGCTGCTAGACGAAACTGAGGGCTCAGAGTACCGAGCACTACCGCCTTCCAGAAACTGTTGGTCACCCCGAACCAGACGACCGCGAAATTCAGAAACGGCACCTGCGATCAAAATAAAGACACACAAAAAACAATACGTTCGAAATTAATTTCGATCGAATTAGTACAACAAGAAATCAGTAGAAGAAGAAGAAGGGGGTAGAGGGTGAGAAAAAAAATGACAAAATCACCTGCGGCGGTCCGTTAACGCTAGAGTATATCCTTAGTCCGGCGTATGGTGCCCACGATACCCAAAACGCCATAACGAGTACGAACGACATAATATGACTAGGATTGCTGAGATTTTCCGAAAGCGCGGTGGCGTATTCCTTGTCGTGTATCGGTACGCCGGATCTTAGCCGCCTCATCATCGAGAATATGTAGGAATACGTGTATACGATTGTGATGACCGAAGGACCGAGCACGAGTATCGATAGGGTGATGGTGTAGGCGGCCATATTTCCCCAGTCCAGCATGCATATGAAGGCCTCGCGATCGAATATCGGCTTGTTGAAGCCGAGTAACGGTGGACAACACATCATAGCCACGCTTATCCACGTGAAGGCCATCCAGCACTGGCAACGAGTTTTCGTCTGTACGGTCTCGTACCGCAGTGGTTTCCTGGCGAATAGCCACAAAATTTACAATCCGAGATGTATACGTTAACTTAAACACACACACACACACTTACACAAAACACCTTTGTGTAAAGGACATCAGAGGCAAATTTGTGCCAAAGTTACGACAATCATATATACATACATATATATGTATATATACAAAGATGTATGTATATATACAAATACATATATGAGAAAGGGGTTGGTTCGAGTAGGTTAGGGTTGCCTGGTCTGCATCGTACAGACGGAGCAGTAATGTGTGTAGTACGATTCTCCGCATTACACGCCCCGTTAGTCAAAGTCCGTCGGTATGTTCAGCTATGCAAATCGTACACGCCATCCAATACATATACATATATGTATATATATATATGTATGTACATATGCATATATATATACACGCATAGAGTATCGGTTACTTGATAACCAACGATGAAGGTCATGAGCGCTCGAGCGAAGATGCTTTACCTGATTGCGAGATAGCGATCGACGGAGATCCACATGAAGGTGTAGACCGAGACCGCCCAGAGGGTTACCTCGAGGTAACCGACCAAACGGCACACTATGTCCCCGTAGACCCATCTTCTAACGAGTGCCGGATATACCGAGAGCGGTACAACCAGCAGACCGCATAGAAGGTCGGCCGTGGCCAACGATAACAAGTAGTAATTTATCACCTCGGAGGGACCTGGAAAGTTGGAATAACCGAAAATGAAAGGATAACGATCGATTTCTCTCTCGTGGTACACACACGCCTCCGGTCGTTCAGAACTCGAGGATACGTATAGGTAGGTAGGTAGGTAGGTAGGTAGGGGCTTTGGATCGGGGGTTGGGGAGGGATAAAAATTGAGAGTTTCCACTACGGATCGATTCGCTTACGAATCGTCCAAAAATGGAAACTTTCAACGCACAGGCACGATTCTCCTCCATTTCATTGGTGATAAATTAAGCTGTTTGAAATCCTTGGATTTTGTATACAAGTGTGCTTTTTCGTTCTTATTTACTTTTTTCTCATCTCTTCTTCGAGCCCAGTTCGAGTCTCGGACTGGGCTCGAAGACGAGAACACTTGGCTACAATAAAAGTCGTAACGGAATTTTATATATTTTATTTTGGGTGCATCGGGCTCATAGTCTCGTTGCTCGTCCGGTTTTTTTTGTGTTTGGTTGGTTTTTGTTGTTGTTTTGGTTTCGATCATTCAGTTATAGACTAAGTGGTGTGGGTACATTACCGCGGAAGTTGAGGTAGGTAGCGATGATGAGGAGATTCGAGAGAATGATGGCGACACCGACGACGAAAATGAGGCCCGCCTGCATGAGAGCCTCCAACGAGGGCTCCTCCATGCCGCCACCCCTTCGCGCTGCATCCCCCCCCAAACCCGCCCTTAGGTAGCTTTACCCTTCACCGTTTTTCCAGTGAGCTCCGTCCACCCTTATGGACGTGCCCTTGTGAACTTTATCCCGCAGTGTCCCAATTTCTACAACCCACCCTTACCCTTTTTTCTGACTATTTATTTCCCTTAGCTTACTACCCCCTTGGCGACTCTTTTCTTTTTTCTTCGTCTCTTCGAACTGCGACCCAGCAGTCACACCGTCGATCCTCAGGCACCCGGTAGCTGCAAATTCTCGCAGTAGCTGGTCCCGCGGTCACGACTGTGAACAAGAAGTAACGATTAATTATTAAACGATATTTCGCGGCTGTGGGAGATTGTCGCGTGGTGGCCTTTTCCATTATGAAACGTTGTAAAGGCGACGATGATCGACTCTCTTCTCGTCGACAGTTTGTCGACGCTTTGAGAATCGTAAGGAAATTTATTATTATCGCTCGTCGCGCGCGATACGGTTACGTGCTGGCGTAACGGGCTCTTATATTCAAGGGGATACGGACGAGAGAGAATTTAATGGCTCTCGAGATGTCGGCGATAAGAAGAAAAAGAAGAAGAAAAAAACGCTAACGCGTACGACTCCAGTTATTTTCGTCGTTTGAAAAGAACGAATAGCTTAACGGTTACATATCGACACGAACACGTAGCGTACAGCGACCCTTTATTTTGTTCACCATGGGGAGGTGAACGCCACGTAAACCCCTCTCTCCGGCCGTACTTTACTTCGCGAGTTGTCATTAACTCGCTAGTAGCTTCTTTTGTCGAAGCGGATACACGTATCTCGACGCTATCGACCGCCGTTCATAATTTAGTCTCTTCTCTCACTCGACAAAGTACGAACATTACGTGTCCCTCTTTTTCAACCCTCTTATAGGTACTTTTATATATATATATATATAGATTTCCGTATATATAGAATGCAGAGAACGTGCAAGCTGGCCGATGCGCCGGCGAAGCTTGTTCTTCTCTCTCTTCCACTTTCGTCGCTACTCTTCTCGGGCCCTGCGCTCGAAGTGGACTCTCGCGACCCTCGAGCTCGTGGCAAACGCGTCACTCCTCGAACGTTTAAACGAAATATTCAAATTTTTAAAATCACCAATCTGACACGTTGAACAATTTTGCTCATTTATGATCTCGTTTTATCCACTTCTAACATTTAGGGAAAGTATTCGTACTGCTAAATAAGAAAATTGTTTATTTCATAAAATTTTGTTAATTGTGAATGATTCATCATATTCTTCGAGATCGAGCGAGAAATGGCGTTAACAATATTCTCGCGTTGATCGACGTGGTACGAGTGTAATTATCACGTGGAATGATCGTATCGTGTCTCGGGCGTTACTTAGAACGACGCGTTAAAAGGTAAATCCTTGCCGAACTGCGTCGACACGTGACCGGGGTGTCGAGAGTCAAGTCGGTTATATGGAAAGAGGATTACGAAGCCCCAGTTTGTAACCCGGGATTACGAAGTTACATTTTTCTTTTTTTTTTCTTTCCTCTGTTCGGTCACAAGCTCTCTCTTTTGCTCTCTCTCTCTCTCTCTCTCTTGCCCCTCGCTCACGCAGAGCCCATCGCCAGAGATATATCGACGACGTACGTGTGTACGCGCATGGAAACACCGACGTTCGCACCGATACACGTGCAGCGACGCTCCTCGTTTTTTTTTCTTTTTTTTCTTTTTTTTCACCCTCGCTCTCCCTCCCGTCCCTCGAACCCTCGCGGTCCGAAAGCGCCTTGAAAGTTCCTGGCAAAATATCGATCGTCTCATTTATTTATGTCCGTAGCTTCGTGTATAAGCTCGGCTCGTTTGTTGCAACGTGGGAAACAACAACAAAAAGATAGGTAACTATTTTTTTACGACGTCGAATTCGATTCGTGAATGAGACGTATCGATCGAAGTTTTTAATGTATTTTCTTTTTATACGACGAAAGGGTTGATCGAAGAAAAATTCTATCGTTCGAGCTTTCCTATGGGACAACTATCACTGTCAGCGACAGTTATCAATTTCTCTATATCGTCGGGAAAAACGACCCTGAAGAGATGACGTCTAGTAACGTCCGTTGAATTATTCCAGTTGTGGAAAAAAAGAGTCGTTGAGCTTTTTTTTGTATTCGTTCGCCATCCTCTCCCACGCGTCCTTGAAAGTTTTTGACTCTCGGCCACGTATCCTACATTTTTCACACGTACGAAAAAACTATCTATTCAAATATTAAAAACGAGTATAAACGCTTATATTATTATTCCTCATAGAGCAACAATTCTCATTTTTCATGCCTCGGAGTATTTGCAATAGATCGAGAGCGATATATTCGTCATGCACACAAATTTCCAAGAAATTGCAGTGTTTCCATGGTGACTCGACTTTCCGAACGTAATTATCGATGTAACGACGGAATTTTATATAGTAGCAAGGATACGAATATTTTTCGTTCCAGTGCAAATATGTTTACACATTTCAAAGAAAAATAGACGCGCGAGGCATCTCTTTGTGGATACATCGACGATGACTAATTGGCAATTATCGAGAAGATATGATTTTTTTTCGCCTCGTTCCTATCAGCGTCGACGATCAATCACTTTGTGAGAAAGGACACGTTTCCGTTCGTCCGCGAGAATTTCCCGGACGAACGGAGACGAGCACCTGTGCAAATATATATATATATCTATAGCACGTACGTGTATGAAAGACCGTATACGTGTTCGCGTGTGTAACGAGAAACCCAAATAAGTCGATATAACGATATCGGTAGCCCTCGCGCGTCCTATCTCACTCTTTCCTCCGCCTCTCCAACTGGCTTGTTTAGCTAACCGAAATATATTTGACCAACGATGCGCATGTCGAGACAAGGTACGACCTGGCCGAGAGACAGAATTTTCACCCCGACTCCCTCGTGACATAAATTTCTCGAAATGTCAACGGTTATGTCCGTTCGTCCGAAAGAGCCTTAAACTAAATTCTGTTATCGTTCGATAAAGGCAACAAAAAAACTATCGCCGGTCAGTATCGTCGAATGGAAAGAAAAAAAAACAGATTCGTCAGACTCGATGTCGAAACGAAAAATGATTTTTCATCCCCCTCGAGGCTTACGGGCGATTGTCCATGACTGAAAAGGACGACCGAGGTTTTTCCCAAAATGTGAGAAAAATCGCTGACGATATGGTCGTTCGACTCGACGACTCGAATCGTGAGATTTATACCCGTGTTATATAAAATCAGCGATAAATTTCTCCCCGTCGTGAAGCTATCGGTCCACGCGCAGCATCCCATTGCCCTCCATGTTAGAAGCACACACTGCCATCTTTAACGCTCTCTTTCTCTCTTTCCCTCTCACACTCCCTCGTATTTTCTCTGCTCGTGGACCGATCAAGTTTTCTCTCACGTACCTTCTCGTCCTCATCCTGGAAAAGCTCACAATTCCTCCTCCTCCTCCTCACTCCTCGGTCCTCGTGTCACTTCTCGACCAATTTTCGACACAGAACAATATTTTCGTCTTTCTCCCGAAAGAACGAATTTTCTTTTACATCCCCGACGAGAATTCCTTACGATCGCACAACGGGCATTCGAGAAACGGATCTTTTATTCCTGTTGTTAAAAAAAATCCCGAGTTCGCACGGTCGACCGAATATTTATTATTTTATTTTTTCGTTTCTTTTTTTCGTTGAACCCTTTGTGCAAACGGGGGTTGATCCACGGTTAGCGAATTTGCCCGCGAAGTTCGTGGCTGACCAGCCCGGGGTTTACTACTGCCGAGGAGAGAGGTTTTGTCGGAACTCGGCAGCAGTTCGCACGTCGCGACGGTGCCCGGGCGCTTGCAGGCATCGATATACGACGCGCAGAACGCCTGCGCGCAACACTCGCGACGCTTTCAACCCCCTATCCTCCCCACTCCCTTTATACCCCAACGTTACTCCCCACTACCCTTGTTCGTACGCTTTTTAACCCTCCGTGTACCTCTCGTCTCCTCCCTTCGTTTCTCCCTCTCGCAGCTATACACATTATTTATCCTTCTCGGGAAACACGCTTTCTCTTTCGCTCCTCTTTGCAATTTTCAACCCCTCCCCTCCTATGTTAAAACCCCACAACTCGCGCATGTACGTATATAATCGCGGAGGGTTCACGAATTCGTCGAGGTCGCGAGGTATGTGTACCTTTTTTTCTTTTTTCTTTTTTCTTTTTTTTTCTCTCGTGGAAAACTCGACGGTACAAAGAAACCGGAGCATGCACATGTTTACATATATCTATGTTTATGCGTGTATGTGTATGTGTACACACAGAGCGCGGTCAGTTGCTGCTAACCGAAGGATAAACGCGCACGTGCGCCGAACGCTTTGAACAATTTTACAACAACTTGAGGTATATCGAAGCTTCGGGGTTCGAGTCATGAAGGGTCTAATTTTTTTTTAATTATCAAATATTTCGAGTATTACGAGCGTTTTGAGAAATTCTTGAATACAGATAATTTGGGTAAATAGCAGCGATGTAAGAATGCTCCATCGGGAAGCGAAACGGAGGAACGACCGAGAGGAAATTAAACGGGAAAATATTTGCGCAAGCTGATCAGAAAAATATGTTGGAGGTGACGTGTTTCTTTTTATTCTGTTTTTTTTTCGTTTCTTTTCTGTATCAAGATCTTTTTACCTCGGTATTATTTATAAAAGGAACTTAGTTCGATTTCAGAAAGTCCCTCGTTACACTCATCCATTATTCGAGAGGAAGATCGTCGCTCGACCCGGATACTCGCGCATTTTGCGAGTAAAAATATCTCTCTTCGAACCGAACGAACGTAGATCCTGCTGTTTTGTCAGCCGGTTTTCTACGGTTATGACGCCAGTTATCGCGACACGCAAGAATTTATTTTCGCGAACTAGATCCTTCCGGTGTGCGACACGCGTCGATTAAATTTGGCCAGAGAATTTCGCGAAACGAGGAATATTCATCGGATTTATCGATGAAACTGATTTCGTTATTACGCAAATTTCGTGATAAAAATATCGTCGACGCGTGACTTCGATGAAAATTTATCGCGGGAGAATATCGGACGTAACGAGAGGGTCGAAAATGGATCGTACCCCGTGCGTGAACGGACGAGTCGCACGAGCTCGTTAATTAAATTCCAGTAATTCGTTCGTCAGCCACGATCGCTATTACGCTATTCTCACTAGCCGCACATCGGATCGTCGATCAAACAGAATTTAAATACCCGCGAATCGTTTAATTGAAATTCCTACGAGAACACCCTCAATTTTCCTCACGAGTGTCACGTGGTACATCGAAGGATCGCGACATCGAACGCTTAATCTTTTTAAATTCAGGGATATGAGGAAATTTTTCGTCGAGAGCGATTGATTACACTAGCAAGAGAGCAGTCATCGCGTTAGGGTTGGTGGTAGGTTCGAAGTAGATTTTTCCCTGCGTGATCAGATACACCCGATCCATTGAATTCTATTCAATATCCCGTAGCCATCAATGGCCATCAATCAGGCATCGAGAAAGATCGTGCCGGGACCTTACGAATCATTCTCTTATTTCACCTTTCGTACAAACGTACGAACCCCTCGCTCCTTTCGTATACGTTCGGGGAAAAAGTTTTCGTCGTACGCGCGGGACCCGTATCATTTTTCTACCGTGGGAGACCGAAACTCCCGACAGTATCGTACAGTCTGAAAGACTATCGTGTTCCAGAACTGCCGGATAAAATACAACCGAGAAACTTGTCGATCTATCGGTAGGGCAAACAGCTTCTTTATCTACTTAGGTGATCCGGAACTGAAGTACGAAAAGCTGCCTTTTATCAGAATATGAAAAAAAAAGAAAAGAAAGTAAAAGAAAGTTGATCGACGTCGATAACGAACTAAGTTTTTTTTATACGATCGGCAAGCGAATAGTTGGAACGAGAAACTGACGGAAGATAGAAAAATCGATGGTTTCGATGAACAGAAAACGGATAGATTATTGCAAAGACCAAAATTAATTATACTATTTCAAATAATTTGGAATTATATTAAATAATTATAGTCGATTTTTTTGCCTCGAATATTTATAATTAATTCGTCGGCGATATTTTTTCAGTATCGAGCATTTCCATTTCCGGAAAATCAATTCGACGATTAAACTTCGATAAAAAAAGGCCAAAGTCGTTTAAAGGCCCCGTGGGTCTCGGCGAAAAGTTCATTCGAGTGTGCTCGCTGATTTGATTCTCGTGCTGACTCGGCGAGTTTATCGACACGCTTCACTCTCGCGATTCCCCTTTCTCCCTCATTCTTTCTTCGTTATTTCTTTTTCCCGATGTGCCTTGGACAAGCAATTTCAAGCCGAAGGCACTCGCGCCCTCAACCCACCCTCTAGCGCCCTGACTAGATCGTCGGAGACAAAAATTTGCTCCAGTTACCGAAAATAGAAAGGAGCTCGATTCTCCCCTCTTTTCTCTACTTCTTTTGTCCAACGACAAAATGTTTCATAAAAGAGCGGTTAGCTTCCTCGTATCGGAAAAACCTTTGTCCGATCGTAAATTTACTTTTAACCCCATTGTCACATTATCACCGCGTCGCTTATCGGCCAGAATGTGAAAAACATAAAATAAAATAAAACCTTTCGCGAACAGTGATTCAATTTTTCTTTGTGTGTGTGTGTTTTTTCCAGATCGTCGAAGTACGAGCGAATGATGGGGAAGCTCGTTTTCTCACGAACTGTCGACTAACCTTGCTACGAGAGTTAATATTCCCCGGTGTGCGCAGAGGTGAGCTAGCTGGCACGGAGTACGATAAATATTTATGAGATTCGATACTTTCTCCAAGGGAGTCTCAAACTACCCCGTCTTCGCCGTCACAGAGGGTGTCGTCTTTCGTACACACAAACATATACATGTATACATACATAACCATCTCAGAAGCTCTTTATTAGCTATATACAGAAGATACATACGCATATATAGTGAAGAGTGTACTATAAGTTGTTCGCCAACTGCGTGAGTGGCGTCTCTCAGCGAGCGTTGCAGCGTATATTGCGACCTTATACACGACGGAAGAAGCCCCGTTCCCGACCCCGTTCTATTCAAATCAGATAGGCCTCCTTTCATCCCCAGTCACCTCAGCGGCACCGAGTTGATTAAGTTCTCGACTTCGCCGATTTTACGACCCACCACCCCTGCCTACCCCTTCGATCTCGCCCCCTGAGGCACGTGCCATTAATTAAAAGTGTAGCAAACGTCGAATTAATGCGAAACAAAACAAAAATGCGACGAGCCAATTCGCAGAATAAAAAACAAACGATTCTTCGGTTTTGTTTTTCACAATTGTCGATGGAACATTTGCTTTTGAATAAGTAATTCCTTCGTTATTGGAAAATTGGCTTGATTTATCGTGCTTCGTGCGCTCCATGTCATTTGTCGCGATTGAAAATTTCACATAACAATGCGACCGCTGGCAGAAATGTTTCATGAATTTAGCGATTGTTCGGAAAAAAATAATATAATAATAAAATAACCGTTGTTATCAATTATATAATTGTCTCGTAAAAGTTGCAATACCGAATGAAAGAAATTCTCGATTTGTTTTATACGTATATATAGATTTTTTTTTGTTTTTATGTAGGCTGCGTACACGGTGTTTCGTTGCGAGAGTCCAGTGAATGAAATTATATACAAGGTTATCGGTTAATCGATATCTTCATTATTGAATGAACGCGACTAAACGGTCGATGCGCCGCTTTGAATTTAGAGCACGGTGTCTTTCGTGTCTCTTTTCATCCCTCTCTTTCGTGCTACGAACATCCGAAATTTTTCCCGCCTCTTCAATACCCGTAACATATTACAACGAGGGAACGAAATGGTGCACGAGCCAATTCCGGGAGCCTACAATGCCATTATTCCCACGCAAATTGGTACATCTCTGATACGAAACTTGGTTCGTCGTTCATTGTCTCGTTTTCGTGACGTGCGCCAGCTTGCCCAGATTCTGGTTGTACCTTGAATGCCCACACAGCGCTCTACCGAGAAATAGGAAAACTTTCCAATTCGCGTTTGGACGATAACGAGACATTGATTAATTCTTAAATTTAGGCAATTTCTTCATGTCGAAAAAATTCTTTTCATAAAAACGAAATGTTTTAGTGGAATAATTTTTAAATATATATAATTTGTTTTACTAAATTACTAAATTATTTAGTAATGGTAAAATTAAAGATTCATTAGTATTCAGCACCCCTCGTGTCAATTTGGTCAACAACAGACTGTGGTATCTATGAAAAAATCCGCGAAAATCGATGAAACGGCTTCAAAAAACTGTGAAAAATCTTGAAAGTATCATAGTGTGATGGGGCTTGTGACATTTTAATGCTTCGATAGTTGTGAATAGAATGCGGGCAGATCCAATTAGACTACTTCACAAAAAAGTTATAGATATTTAAGTAACATCCCTCTTTTGGCAAAAACCAACAACAAATTTTGTCCGTCTAATATCGATGTATTCAGCCCCCCCCCCCTGACTACCTAACTTTTATTAATTATTGCAAAAATCATGGGAAAAAAAAGAATTGTACTCTGGAAGCTGGCAAATGTCTAGCCAAGGTTCCATGGACCAAAGTGTATATTCCCGTAGTAGAGAAACTATAGTTCGTACATATCGGTATACGAGTCAAGTGCCGAGAGGAGGGAGAGGGTTGGAGCGGGGATGAACGTCGCGACGTCCTAGACCCTCCGAACGCACGCGACGCTTATTGATCTGCACGTGCGGGGGAGCTCTCGACTATGTAGGGTTGTAGGGTGAAGAGGGAGAGGAGGAAATGAAAGACGAGAGAGGAGCGCGCGGCCAAGGAGGAGCTTAGAATACTCCTATATATATCTATATATAGATAGAAAAAATGGGAGAATGGGAAAAAGATCGAAAACGGGCGCCGATAGTTCCACAACTATCGCTTCTCTGTCTCAGCCTTCACCCCTCTCCCTTTCCCATTCCCTCTTTCGTCGTATATGAGTGCTCTTCGTACGTCTTCGATTCACCACCGGGGGATGATGATGATGATGATGATGATGATGATGCGTAACCGGTACGACGTCTCGACAACTCCGCTTCGAAGGTCTTTATCAATCGGCTTTGCGCTCCCTCACTGATACACACATATATAGGTACGCGCGCGGTATAGTCGTCGAAAGTGGGTTGAGGCCACTGAGCAATCGCGTTCCAACTTCTCGTCTCCGTTTGTCACATAAAAAAGCTCACGAAGATAGATTGATAATCTATCGGGGATTTCAATTCGCCCACTCGAATTGATCGATAGCGATCGTTTTCGTTCGATCAATCAGGGGTGGGGGGGGGGGGGGTTAGGGGGCAAAAAGAAATAGATTGAATAATTATTTCCAGAGATTGAGAGAACAGTAAGGCTGTATAACGAAAAAAAAGAAGAAAACATATTCGCATTCGTCTCTTCGTTGAAGATTTATTTCTTAGCACATTTTGAATAAATTCACAGGACGGAAATTACAGAACGATCGGCAATGACTGATGACGACAATGAAACGATTGAAATATTTGATTAAAAAATAAACCCTCAATTTTGTTTTACTTTTTTTCACATCGGCTGAGCCGCGATTTTGTTGGGATATTTTCCGTAAACTCTACCGCTCCTGGTGACCCGATAGTTGACTTGTTGGGTCGTTTGAACGATCCCGGAAACGTGAGGACCGTCACCGGTGCAGAGACGCTTGACACGTGTCTTTATTCCCGTCGCGTGTTTCGGATTTAATACGAGATTCAATTTTGTCTCTTTCTCGTGAGTCGTTAGATCGCGCTGGGTCGTCGTCGTCGTCGTGGTCATTCTCGTTGTCGCTTGATGAATTCGTGTCGACGATCTCGGCATGTAAACGACGTTCGAATTTACCGGCGCGACGCAACGGCGTCGCAGTAAACGCAACGGGGAAACGGCGTGTATCGCTTTTGCTATGCGACGTCTGCAACGCCAAAGCACGAAAGCGGTCGCGATCCACGCGAACCACGGGCCTGCTCGAGGACCGGGCGCTGGCTCTCTCGACCAGAGAAACAGCATCTGCGTTAATATCGATTAATTAATATTATATGAAAACAATTTTTTTATCGAATCGAATTAAACATTTTTTTTATTTTTAATTGCAATAATTATCGAGGCTAATTCAACATTGCAACTGTGGTGGGTAATCGATAATATCTTGGAATTATTTGTTCAAAGTGTTAAAATGGAGACAAATTTTTTTTTTATGATTTTTTGTTTTCATGTAAAAAAAGAATCGAGAAGGAAATATTTCGAATGAGCGATATTGTCGACACTGAAGAATAGATCATCGCTTTACCGGAACGTTCGGGCTATTGGATTACAATTCAGGACGACACGAGTGAGTCCCCACGCCCTCGTCATCTCATTACGATAATTAAAAGGTCTCGACGGGATGAAAGAGGGAGAGAGACAGATACGAGATGAGAGAGAAAGGGAGTGAGAAGCAATGTTAGACTCCATCGTACTTCTAGTTCGTTAGGGGATTTAATTATGCCCGTGACGAACGAATGGAATGGATGAAGCGGAGCGACATGAGACTCTCCCGCTTTTCGCGTCCCTCGAGTGACAAAAGGATCTCACAGATCAGCGACTGATAACAAACGAAAATCATCACCTTGTGTACCTAGAGAAAAAGGATTTATTTGATTTTAATCCGATATTGATTTACGATAAAAAATTTCCTCTTTATCGCATAAATATCCTCCTTATTATCGTAATTTGTGTAATTTCCATTACGTTGAAAAACAATCGTTTTTCCCCATCAAATAAATCCATTTTTCTTGTCTACGGCAAATGGTCATCGAGTCAGTGAGTACGAAGTGACAAGAGCAAATGAGATCTCCTTCTGCGTGTGCTCGTTCGAAAGAAGGTGAATGTCGAGAACTCTTGCGACGAGGTGGGATGAAAAGAAGGAAAAAATAAAACTCGCGAGAAAGACGACGAATGTGATAATATCGTTAGACGTGAGGTCGCGATCGTTCTCGCACGTTCACAACACCCCCTCTTGTATCGCTCACGTTGACAACCCCCACGGTCGCGTAGCCCTCGTACTTTTTTCTCGCTTTTTCTCTCTCTCTCTCTCTCTCTCTCGCTCATTCGCTCTTGGGGCTTCCACGTCTCGTCAGTTGCAACTGACCTTATAGATCCACTCGCTGGTACGCTGCCTGAAACTTAGGGGTCGATCGACTAGTCGAAACATAGAATGGCCGTGAACGAAAGCTACGACGAACGGGGATCTGGAGATATTCGAAAAAAAAAATATTTTTAATAAATATTCTGATCTTAATTTGATCAGACTCTTAATCAATAGTTGACACAAAAATTATTTGTTTTTTTATCACAATTAGAGAATTTCGAGGTAATTAGAAGAAGTCTTACGAGAACGACGATGGGGTTTGACAGCAGGGTTTTCATTCGTTTTTGATACGTCCACGTCGAGACTTCTTTCGACTGATTTTGTCCGGATCTCCACGCGAAAAAGTCTTCGAAGCTCGTCAGTCGTCAGACGGTCTCGAAGGACTTGGTTCGCGAATTCATCAATACATATATATTCGCACTTTTTCACGCCCGTCTCGCGAACTTTTTCCTCTTCCCCCGTCACGGTTCTTCCACACGGCTTCTTCGACCGCGAAGATTAAATCCTCGAGGCACTTATGTCCAAGCACTTTTCTTCGTGGCCAGGACGGACGGTACGGAATTTCTTTTCGCCCTCACGGTCTCGCGAGACCGATGTTATCTAACCAACAAAGAAAAAGGAATCGAAAAAAAAGACAGAAAAGAAAAGAAAAATTCGCCGAAAAACTTTACGAGCTTTGACCGACCGAATATCCTCGCGTGTGATCCTGCGATCCTATCGCTGCGAAATTCTGACAATTCGACCGTTCGCGAGACGAGACGGAGATAGAGATGGCGCGAGGAAAGAGAGATAGAACGAGAGATATATAGAGCCGAGACTCGAGTCTCTCAGCTCATGGCCCTGTTTTTTATGGCGTTTTTCAAAGCCCCGATAATTTGGCAGGACTCGTCGTTTCTCGAGCCCACGGGACACCGGCCAATTTTCCCGTTACGTCGCGAACGCGTATACTCATGTAAACGAAAAGCTTTTACACATAATTAACAACAACAAAAAATGATAATAATAATAATAATATTATAGAAATTATATTTATTTTGTATAAAAAAAAAACGAAAATAACATATGAAGCTTGGATAATTTAGACAAAAGGATCGCGACCGGCCCGTGCCGCGTTCACCAACTGACGGCTCGCCACTCGCTTGAAGTTGGCCACTCGTAAAGATCGATCCTCGCTACGGTTTTCCTCGTGGCCCTGATACGGACTTTTTGAAGGTCGTCGCATAGGGGGGCAGAAAGGAAACGAAAAAAAAAGAAAAGAAAAGAAAAGAAAAGAAAAGTCGCGAGCTAAAGGAAGAGAGTGAAATTACGAGACCTCCCGGGGGCTGCAGCGAGATGAAAGTTTTAAAACGGCATTTTTTTTGTTCAAGTTCTCTCTCCGTCTCTTTTTTCCCCACGGCGTGTTAAATCCATCTTGCACCCTTTCGCAGTGCCGCTCTTCGCGTCGTCGTCGTCGTCGTCGTCGTTGGCCACTTCTTCGTCCTCGGGAATGGCTACGTAGGCGGGAAACGTTGTATCTCGAGAGTTGGTCAGGGTTGGACCAACCCCATTCGGTGTATCCAGGGAGTGTACGTGTAGCCACCACCCCACCTCGCTCGCAAACTACCCCTCCGAACCCCTAACGGGACTCTCATTTTCTCTCTCTCTCTCACTCTCTCCCTTCTTCTCCTTCTATCTTTCTCTCCCACGTTTCCATCCCCATTCCCGGGACGTCACGGGTTCGTGTCAGTAGGTCAGAGCCTGGATACGTGACCCGAGAGTGATAAAGCGCCCTCGCGCGCGCGAGAGAGTAAACTCGAAGAGAAACGTGTGTGTCGAGGGACAGGGATGCACCCGTAGCTTCATCCTCGCTGAAGGATTATTCCTTCTTCTCTCTCTCTCTCTCTCTCTCTCTCTCACACATACACACATTTCAACCCCCTACCTTTAACTTCCGGTAGCGTCGCGCATCTCGAGTTTCTCGGGATTAAATTTTTTTTTATCACCAGACGGTGCGCCCTGCAGTGGTAAATATTGCAACCGTCTCAATCTCGAGACACGTATCTTCGTTGGATATCCATGGGTGACCTTCGTACGAAATTCATGTGGCCTCATACGCCAGATGTTTTCACGACGCTATGCATAATCAATTCTCGTGTTGCTTTCGTTCCTTTTACTAGTTTTTTCTTCTTCTTCTTCTTCTTTTCCTTCTTCTTCTTCCTCTTCCTGCACACCGCGTTCTATTCTACGATCCTGTTGAATTCTATGAAACGCGCGAGCTAACACGAACACGATCTCTGAATACATTTCTCGAAAGAAACAACACTTTTGTTTCATTTCTCAGCGCGCAAAATGGGCGTATAGGTGTCCTTGCTCGTGTGCGTGACTTTAACGATCCTATGATTTATGGTGCTTCGGAGGATCGGCGACCGTATATGGGAACCACCTCCCCGATACTTTACTCGCCGAATGATCACCAGGCTCGTAGACAATTTTGTTTCTTTCTCTGTTGATTTTTTAAAAAACATTTTTCAAAGTTCGCGCATCAACTTTGCTATGAAATGTTGCGTATACGGCCGTGAGGGACGGGAGTGAGTGTGTGGTTAAGTGTCTGACGAACTTTTTACCATAAAAAGCTCCACCATTGTTAATATTACGCTATATATCTATGTTAATATACGCGTATCGACATCAATATATATATATATATATATATATATATATATATATATATATATATATATATATATATATATATATATATATATAGAGAGAGAGAGAGAGAGAGAGAGAGAGAGAGAGAGAGAGAGAGAGAGAGGGCAAACCGAAGCATGCGTTATTCTATGTACAGTATTTCGTTATTTATGCCGCTATTTATAAACACCTATAGGTACAGAAGAGGGAGTTTCGAGCGTTGAATATAATCGAGAGAAAGGATCTTGTAAGGCGTTTCTCGAACATTACATATATATATCTATATATGTAATATATAAGAAGAATCATATATAGGTACATAAGTGTCGGTGTTAGTGCACAACGCATTGGCGACCAGGTGGCTCTCTCGCATTTAGAGGCGGTCAGTTCCGCGGTGAGATCAGAGTAATCAACTATTCTCAATTTTTATTTGTTTCCTTTGTTTTTCCTCACTTCTATATTTATATCGTTATCGCCTTCTCTCTCTTTCTCTCTCTATCTCTTCCTTCGGTCCCACTGTCTTTATCCCTCTTTCTCATTCTCGGTGTGTTCCTTTATCAGTGGCCTATAAGGCAAACTCATTAATCTTTCGGCGCGGGGGACAGGCGCGCACACAGCTGCACAAGACACCGAAACTCTCTGGTTGTACGTGCGCGCGCACGTGGAAGTGTGCGAGAGCTGCGAAGAGGTACGTTCAAATTGAAACTAGCTTCCGAGATTTGTGTTCCTGCCGCGAGCGTTGAAACACATTAATTACACAACCCCCGTTGGCTTAATTAATAAACGACCCGACATTTTTTCCTCATTTTTATATTTTTTGTATAGAACGTTGGACAGAAAAGAAAATGTTTTGGTATATGATGTAAAATAAGCTCTACACGCTTGGTATAGATGAATAACGAGTTTGCTGGGAAGTCGAGCGAGAAAAACGTAACATGGAAATTCCCGAGCTTACAGTTTACTAAAGATCTGGTGCATAAACTCTCTAACGTATATTCGTCTATGTATATGTAGATATTTATATATACATATATGTATTTATCACTCGTATATAGCGTATGGTTGAATAATTCCTTTTAGACAGCTCTTCTATGTTCCCTATTTCCATTCTATCTCCCACAGTTTGAAATCGCGTGCAACCCCACCAGATTCGTCGACCTTTCACTTTACTTCGTTTCGTGTGCTACTGAAATTTACACAACCTTGACCACACGAGGGGTCGTAGATGAACTAGGAAATGATTTAAATAGAGAAAGAAATAAACACGACTCTGCTACCACAATTTCATTCGAGCTTTTATTTTCTAAGCAATATCCATCGATTTTTAAATCGTTGAATAATTCACCTCTATCGATCGAGTACGTGAGAACATTCGTGCATTTCGCTTCCAAAAGCCAAAATCCAATATACAAACCCTATCTTTGAAGGATCAACCGATTTTCTCTCTTCCACGAACACGGGGAAGTGGTTTGTGCTTCTCGTTGGATGAAATTGAATTTCGAATGAAACTGCTCAAAGAGAGCGAGAGAAAGGAAGTGAGGTAGGGTGAGGGAAATAGTTGTATCCTCCATTGCATAGTACACGAGCCGAGAGAGGTAAGCTGCTGTTCACTGTGGGACACGAGACTCGCCGAAAGGATCGTTTCACACCTCGATAGATATTCGTTGAGACGTGGCCGAGATAAGACACTCGGATAAAGTCAGGTTTCTCAGCGTTATAACCGAGACGAGAAATACGACGATATACGTTCCGTACCATATCTCACCGACATTTTACGAACGATATTCCCTAATGAGTACATAAATTAGGATCGAAACAAAACTACCACAATTTATTCAATTATCTCATTTAATTTCTTTATTTTGCGAAACAAAAACAGCAAGTACAACTGGTCCAAACTACGACCGTCCTCCAATATTCCACGTGATATATCGCCAACCCATATTTATATCCATCGTCCGTTGGTTACCGCTATACAGCGGAAAACCAGGAATAATCTCAGGTACGCGTATTCGACGTACCGTACAATTTACCGGGGTGAATTTTCTCACGCCTAATTTTCAATATACCGACCAGCGGCGTTCGTAATATCGGTAACACACGATATATTCCGGCTTCCTCAAAGGCATCGTAGAGGCAAATGATGATGGTAGACAAGAAGCGTGTCCGAGCGAAAAACCCGTTTTTCTCACTCGTTCGCGTATTAAACGAGATTGGACTCTCTCTCTTGATCTCGGACTGCTGCATAATCGAATGCGGCGTGCACCTTTTATATAGATGTATCGTAGGACGTTGAGGCTCGCGCGCGGCCGTGTTTCCATGGTATATAAGATGCGGAAAACGTGTGTTGCGTGACTCACGCGGGCTGCTCTATGCGATCAGCTCTCGACTCGTTGCTCGCCAGCGTTCTTTCCTACGTCTCGTCTCTTTTGCATCGCTATACTCCTTGCCTATATATATATAGTTCAGGCTTGCTATATATATACAGGATTGCATGTATATGATCGTATACGTGTAAGAAGGGGCGCCTTTAATACAAACGTGTGTGACACCTTTATCACGACAGACATATAGGACAGACTTATTGCGCCGGTACATATCCCTACGTAGACTCGGATCTTATTATACGACGGCAGCGCTCAAGACGGAGGAGCATTGTCCTGTCCGGTGGACCCTGTTTCTCTGTACGTGATCGCCGCGGCAAACACGGCAAAAGCGTACTAACGTGTGTGGCGCATGCCCTCGCGCCGTGGAAAACACGAAGTCCCGCGCCGACGCGACACACGATGATTATTAGTCAAAGCTTATATTGCAGGCAGAACAGTACTTGACACCATGGCAGTATGGAAATCGGGGATTATGAAGCTCGCAGGGTCAACGCGGGGTGGGAAATTCCTCATAGAAAAGCAATTTGATGAAATTAATAGGAAATCGACGGATTATTTATTTATCTTTAATATTTGTATATTCTAAAAAAATTGTCTTATTTTTTATGTTAAAATGATTTTTTTGATGAAAATTGATCGATTCGCGTTACTACTTATTTTTAACGATGAGAACAGCGGTTAATTGATCGTGAACGGCGCGGGAGTGGGACGAATCAATAGTGAGAAGGAGGAGGAAGAAGGAAGGACGAGAGAGTCTGCGAAGAATTTGCAGGACGAACGGAGCGAGCACAAAAGAACGAGATAAATCGAGCGAACGAACGATATGTGCGAGTGAGATATATATATATATATATACGTATACACGTACATTTCAAGCACGAGTTCGCGAGAAGCCGCGGAGCGTGTTGCAAGATCGGCACACGAAAGGGTGGGGAAGAGAGAACACACGGACAACTCAAGCACGTGGAGAGAGAGACCCAAAGAGAGAGAGAGAGAGAGAGAGAAAGATAGTGAGTGAGCTCTCGGGGTTTGTGCCTCGTGTTCCTCTCGGACGTTCAGTAGTGACTCCACTGCCTTCGGACAATTTTGCACATCGAAAATTCCGCGTCCTCGACGCACATTAGCGGTGGCTACGTAGCCGAAGGATTCCTCGAGAGGATAGTGAAGAACGCACGTGTTTCCTTTTATCTCGCTAATCGAAGATCGATAATCATCGATTCGATGTTAAATGTGATTTGAATCGTTTCTTTCTCTCAATTTTTATTCGATATAAAAATCGGCAAATAATTCGATAAACGGTGATAATGTGAATCGAGGATTTATCGTTTTGCAATAAAAGAGCGATATTTACGAGATTAATAAAAAAAAAAATTTTAATTGATCGAAATAGGTCAGATCGCGAAAATGATTTATAAAAGTGTTTTGCGAAGCGTCGTCCTTGTATTCGTTGTCTGCACGATTTTTCCTCGGGCATCAATCGGCACGAACCTTAGACAGGATCATCATCGTTCTTCTTCTTCTCATCGCGACAATTGGCCCGCCTGGTTTCATCGTCGTCAAGAATCATCGATAAACAATCGTCCGTCGACCCGCGATGGAAACGAGCTCGACGAGGATCGTTATCGTCCGAGACACGAGATCGTTTCGCGCTCAAAGTCTCACACCGCCGGTGCTCGTGTACCGCACGATGCTCTTTTGAGAAATTCACGAAATCGCAATGAAAACGCGGAAGATGAGAAAATTGTTTACGACAGCCGGGAATACGAGGCTCGCGAGAACGAGACACCGGTACACGGGACCAACGTGAAAAGTTCGAGTCGCGAAGCGAACGATCTCCGCGAGTCGAGGACCTTAAGGCCAACGACGACCATGACGATGACCACGGAGGGAACGAGCGGAGATTCCAGCGCGGAAGGCAACAGGCCTGAAAAACTGACCGCGGTCGCTGTCGCGGAATACACGGGCACCAGGGCCGTAGCTTACGCCGGTTACCATCATCATAATCTCGATTACGATCCATCAAGAACGCGTGAGATTCTTACACCGGGATACGCGATCGTCGCTACATCGGCGACTCCGACTTACACGAAACATCACGCGGGGTGAGTTCGCGAGATTCGTAAAGTAATTACGACGATTCTTCCAACGAAAATCAAAGAAAAAAAGAAACATCCCCAGATCTTCACAACGATCCATACGATTAAACGAATTTACAATTTTTATAATTCAACGACGATTTTGTCGAATTTACCGATCTATACGAGAAATTTTACGATGATTTCTTATCCGTGGGAAGATAATTAAAAATATCATCGTTTCTCATATTCGTTAGTCACGACAGAAAAAAATTGATACGAAATATGTTCATCGTATTCGTATATATATATTTTTTTAATTTTATTAATCGGTATTTAATCCCGACGATCTCAGCGAACCCTTCGCACGTATATACCTCGAGTAATATATACGAGGTCAGTCTAATTGGACACGTTCGACAAAAAAGAAAAACGTATTCTCGCGAGCATTCACTTTCCCCGGATGCAATTAACCGTTTCTACGCGTACGTAAATGTATATATATATTATGGGTATGTATATTTTACATATATATATATGTACAGTCGAGTGTCTCGACGCGATTGTTTATAGTTTATGGCACATACGTGAATCGCATTCACGTAGGCCATATATCTTTATTTATGTGTCCATATGGACGGAGAAGGCGCGATCGAGAGTCAAATGATAGATCGAGTCTCGTCGTGATTCCGTTTATGCATGAATGGACCCTTTACTCCGTTCGCATATACACAGTGGAGACGAGAGTTTAACGATCGTACGATAATTCATTAAAATATCTGCGCTTATGCGATATTTAGCGCACCAGACTGTGCATAAGTCCTTTAACCCCCTTTCGTTAACCGGCTCGTACTCGGTCTGGCAGAATAACATTTTCTCAATACCGATATACAGTGTTGATAAACGAGACGAGAAAGTCGATTAAAATGTTTACGGCGTTTTATCGATTTTCTGTACAAACATATCGTACAAATATCGCGAAAGGGCGATTAAACTCGAAAATTTCGTTAAAAAAGAAGCAAACAATGGTCAGGGTCTTCGGGGTGGTGGTGAATAGCCGAGAGTAAACAAACGGACAAGAAACGAGAGCCAGCCGTTAACCCTGACAGATATATCCGGTGAGCCGGAGGCGTGAGTTTTCTTCTTTTGCTCATATCTCTCTCTTTCTCTTTTGCCCGTCGGCGGATCTATCTCTTTGGGTGTTGCGACGAAATCCAAAGAAAGCCACAAGCTCGAGTGAGAGACGAAGAGATAGATAGATAGAGAGAGAGAGAGAGACAGAGAGAAACCACAGCGGGGTAGTCGCCCGTTCGAAGAACGTGCAATAAGGTACAAAACGAGAGTAACAAAGTGAAGAAAGGGAGAAGCGGAGGAGTAACAAGAGCAAACGAAAGACACACGTTGAGCTCCGTGACGAAGAAGAAAGACAGAATTAAGAGTCTTGGGGGATCCAGATACGATCCACGGCTGCAAATAGAGCGTTCGCGGTCTTTCCTGCCGAGGTCTCCGAGAGAGCATCAGGTCCCACGATAAACGTAACATATACAGAGAGAATGAGAAAGAGGTAAGAGAGAGAAAGAGAAGATCGTACGTATAAGTATAGTAGAGGATCTCACGGGGCGTTCAACCCCGTGCGATCGTCCCAAGAAACGACGCGGGCGCCCCCCCGCGTGAGCGTCCGGTAACTCTCAGGTCTTTTCTGCTCTCCGGTCTGGCGAGAGATCGTCGACCACTAGTATGCAGTAGCGTTCTGTCTGTCTAATCCCAAAGAGATTGTACGAGAGACGAAGGACGCCGAGATTAATGTATTCCGAGTAATCCGATGAGAAACATTTAACGAGGGATGGAAATATGCCCGCGGGAAGCAAAAGAAACGGTCAAAGTCTCAACAATTGACGACACGAGTTAATCAAAAATAAAATAATCCCATTTTTAATCACAAGTGGCAAATAGCTACGATCTTTGTTCCTGTCCTAAGAAGGGGATGAAATCATGGACCGATTAGTTCAGGCAAGTATCCATTAGATCATTAAAGACAAAGACCCGCTCGAATAGAACGCGTCCATCGCAAAAAAGTACAATTTTGAAATGTCAAAATGAAAAAGAGTTATTTTCAACCACAGGTTGTCCTCGAAAACGAACGGACGTAATTGATTTCGTACTCGGACACATTGCTGTACGCGGTATCCTAGGGGAAAGAGGGGGAAGGGGGGCAGGGTACGACCACAAAATTGGCTACGAGCTGGTCAGCTTCGTTACGCCGACTCCAATTATATCTGCCAAGCGCATCTACCACCGCGCAGCGGTGTACATCGATGCAGCTGCAACTCTCGACTAATTATTCAATGTCCCCCTCGTTCGGATTGGATTATCATGCGCTACGTGCATTCCCCCCTCGCTCCCTCCCACACTCGATCACCCCCTCACTCGCTCCCTCTCTCTCTCTCTCTCTCTTTCAAGCCAACCGAGTAATGATTCCATCGAACAAATGATGATTATACCAAACGAGGTACGAGTCCACTCGGTTATGATTGTATCACTGGATTATACGTACAAACGAGCTCGAGGGTTGCCCTTTGATCGTATCGTGATGAATATGGTATTATGCTACAGATATACGTACCTCGCGAGATACATGCCATAAATCTAGTATATACTTTGCTACCATCCACCTCTATCCCCGCAAAAAAAAGAAAGACAAAGCAAAAAATCATAGTCAGACTTCGACACATCGTCGGTCAATAAACCTCGAAGAAAATATATTTTTCGGTTGATCCATTATGAAAATTCCTCTCCACGAAGCGTCCATTAACTTTTTACGCTCGATTCTCGAAGATCGATGCATCGATACGAGGCCATGAGCATGATGCATCGTGATTTTTTGTTGTCGTCATTTTTGCCAAACACGTTGGTTTACGAGAAAGGTTCGAGATAACCCGCTGGTATAGCATCTAGTACGTATCTCTATCGTGAAGACGAGTGCTCGTAGTACGAAGACGATGAAAGAGAGAAAGAGGGTGAGAGAGGGATACTGGAATTGGTATCGTACGTAGAGTCGACGTGCCTCGACCATTATTCTCGTAGATAGAAACGTATACACGGCGCGGTACCCGAGCGCATTATTCCACAATCTCCGTGTCCCTTTTCCCTTTTTTTTCTACCCCTACGGCGCAACGGACACGCGAGAGGCGTTAGGAAATGTTGCTTCGACTCTCGATCTTACCGTACACGAATCATCATATCGGCCTCTGCGCATCCGCGCGCTGAAACACTCGGGCACACGAAACCTGTCGTGAAGAAGGGACGGGGTTCTCGATACCGACGAACCTAACTCTTCTCGGCCTCGCTCGTTCCGTTACTAATATACCTATATTGTTTTTCCGTGGTAGGATGTACACCCCGTTGAAAGTCCGCATGATTCCCGAGGCATGCAAATCCATTAGGTATTCTCCTAGGGTATATAAATATATATATATATGTTCTATACACAAGAGAAGTTCACGTGCCATAGCGAGCATCGAGGGGTCGAAGAGGTCGCTACGAGAGTGGGCGGATCATCTTCGAAACATGGGTTGGGAGTTGTAGAGAAAAAATCAAGATAGAAACGGCAGGTACATCGTCCGTCTGAAATCTTGACATCGTATATACGTATAACCCTGCAGGGAGAAAGAGAGAGAGACGGAGGGGTTGGGGGAGGAAGGAAGCTTGGAAGAAAGTTAGGTACGCATGCGAGAATTGCGAACGAGGCATGTAACGTTGGCAATGTGCGTACGTCGTTGCAAATAGCTTTTTCGCATTTTTACTTGTCACTTGGCTGTGACAAATAGGGGCGAAGTTGTAGAATTCGAAACACTCGAGCTCATTTCCCGTGTGCACATTTACATCGTCTATTTGCTTATGCTCCACATATATATATATATATATATATATAAGTCGGATAACTCCGAGCGGCATTACAGTCATGACCGAGTCCCCGAGAGACTCGCCATACCGAGATTGCCTCCTACGGTGAGTCCGGGAAGGTTGCAAATTTTTCTGTCGTCTTTTTCTTTTTCTCGTTTTTTTTCTTCTTTTTTCGCAACCGTCTTTGTATAGAGCCGGCAGGAACGAGACTCGTGGTAAAACGAGTTTTATCATTCCTTACCAGTCAGAAACAATGAAGGGAGCCAGAGAGAGAGAGAGAGTTGGGAAATGGTGTGGCAGCATGAATAGGCATTCGGTCAGGCCGCGAGCAAGGTCCTGCCGGACAAAGGAGCCTCCCGCGGTTTTAATGCCTAGCTAAACTATTATAGTTCTTTGTCTTCGGACATTTTTAAGCTTTCGATTCGACGGCGAATTGACGATTGATCTGAGAGATCGCACGAGATAATTTTTTGTTCTCTTATCGATCGAACTTGATCGCAATTTTTATCAAAAATAATTTTAATCGTCCTCGATTCGATCGATTAAAATCGAATTGATCTCAATAAAAGTAATTTATTCGCGCTTCGATGTGAATTATCGCACAAAGAGGCTCGCCCGTCCGTAAATTACTTTGAGAATTTTTCCCAATTTATCAATAATAATACGTAAGTACGTCGCGTATACCTATACGTGCGCGCAATGATGTTTAAAGAGAACCCGAGAGAAACGAGGATAAAATCTGCATGCGGTTTTGCCATCGGCGAGATATCTCGTGTCGTGGCTATGGTAGCGATAAAAACAAGAATCACAAAAAAAAATGAACAGATTTTCTTCGGGTAAATTCGAGATGCGCGCGGGCATTATAAATATACGGGGGAAGTAGCGATGGACGAAAGTATAGCTGCCGGAACGTATGGGAGAAGGATAACGGCGTAATGAGAGGTGGCGGGGCGTCTTATTGGCACCGCGTAGGCGCGTAATTACTTCGCATCAAGCCGATCGCACCGGGAGATGAGCGAGCGAGAAAGATAATGCGCGCGCGCGAGCGAGAGAGAGAGAGATAGATAGAGAGAGAGACCGGCAATCAAGTAATTTTGTAATTTGGAAGTTTTGCGCGCTGGAGCGCCCTCGATCTTTGCGCTCACCGAGATTCTCGGTTGCTCCGGCACATCGCCGTACACTTATACAACACGTACGATATGCATGCGAAAGCGCCCGAGGAAGCCCCGAGCTCCCGTTGAACTCTCGTGGTGTGGCGAGCGTGCGCGCGCGCGCGTGAGCGCCCCATAAACGATTTTATCCCACATCGAATTTACGCATTCCAACTTCACTTTCATACGGTTTACCAGTTTTATGCTGATGAGGACGAGATTGATGGAAGGTTCGTGCCTCTCGCGTTTTATTATAAAATGTGCTCGTTAAATGCCAACGGCGTATCGATCTTTCATTAATATCTCAAGCAATTTATATCAATAATAACGCGTAGCGACATTATCGATTTATTAATCCATTTATAACATTTGATACGTTCGAACAAATTTTAATTTCTTTTTTATTCCGGAATTTTGTATCTTTTACGATGATCAATTAGATTCGTTAATTACGCTCAAGAGACAAATTAGCGTCTCCGTTTCTCAACCCGACGTTCCTTGAATAAGATTAAATCTCGGTGAACGAACTCCCGGCGTAAACAGCGACATTTTCGTGACTCCCTGTGTACACAATCAAATTGGTTTAAATTCCCTGAAATTAGCTTTCTCTCGCTCTCTCTCTCTCTCTCTCTCTCTCTGCCAGCGGTAAAAGCAAAAGTCGTGGGAGGGCGAGGCTGAGAAAGATTGATAAATAAAAAAAAACACTCAGCGACCCCGCTACCGCAAGGATGGAGAGTGGGGAGGATGTTTAAACGCGAATGTCAAAGATGATAAATCGTCGGTTCGAAGATTTATAAACGTTTCTCTCGTAGCGATGGGCGCGCGATGTACGAAGAAAGAAGAAAGACAAGGCGCCTACAGCGGGAGACGATATTAAAAAAACAAAAAACGAAAAGGAACGAACGAAAAGTGCATCGGCGAGAGATCCGCATGAAAGAGACGTTGAAGAAGCCTTTGCTGGCTTCTGCGGGTGCTTCTGGTTGCGTTCTCCTCTCGTGGATCGCTCATCATCGTGCGCGCCGCTTCCGTTCAACGTTATACGTACGTATAGTAATCGGACTCTCATCCGTACTTAAGCGAGTCCACTTCGGACAACCGAGTCATAACATTATTATTACTCGGTTGCGCGAAGCTTTTATTCCTCCTGACCACCCCGACGATCTTAATGCACGTTTATATATTATGCGGCTTTCCGTGCCAACTCGACCACCCTGATCCATGCTGTTTACGAGTAAATCTGTCGCATCTTTAATAACGTCTTACCATTTGAATTTTCGACGTCGAGAAAATTGATTGTTTCTGGTAAAATAACAAATTTTTTTAAATATTTTGTTTTCTTTCTCACGGCTGGAAATTGCTCGTTGTAATATTAGAACGTTTATGAGTAACGCAGGATTTTATTACGGTTAAATTGTTGGAAAGAATTTTTCAACGACGATATGAAAATTGAGTGGTTTTTCAAGGTCGAGAGTCGATTCGAGTTTTGGCACGAACGGCCCATATACGATACGAGAAATATTGCAATTTTTGTAGTCTCTTAATCGGCCACTTAATTGGCCGCGTTAAACCGCAAAGCCCATGCGCATGCCACCCGTCGTCTCTTCGTCTCGAGATGATCAGAACATCTCTCTCTCTCTCTCTCTCTCTCTCTCCCTCTCTCTCTCTCTATCTCTCACGCTCGCTCGCTTTATAGTAACTCTTCGAGACATGCTCCACGCGGAGAAAGCAATTTTATTTTTTTCCTTCACTTTTGCCACGCATCCCTCGTCGCTGGAATCTTCTCAGTCTTTTTTTTACTTTTTCCAATACCTCGAGTCCTTTTTCCCGTTTTACTTTCTTTGGGACGGGAACGAACAGAGTAAGAGAGAGAGAGAGAAAACGAGAATGTTCAAAGGGCTCAAGACCCTCGGTCTGACATCACGAGGGAGACTCAGAGAGAGAGAGAGAGAGAGAGAGAGAGAGAGAGAGAGAGAAGGAAACTTCGCGTAAAATTTCGTCCCGAGGGTGGTGTGCTCGTCTCAGCCCCGTGGGAAGACAAATAAATAAAGCGAACGAAAAAGACCGCCTTCTTTTTATTACAATTTTTGTTCACTTCTGTTACGTTCGCTCTCCCTCACGAGAATATTTATACACACTTATCACCAAGGCAGTCTATAAATTATACCGAGTGCTTCGTTGAAAGCCGCTCATTCCCCCGTTCTATATATCTCGGTGAAGATTATTCCACCATACACGTCACACTAAATTACACCGTTCGCACTTCATAAACAATATAATTTAACAATCGGTCATTAATCTAATTTCTATAATCCGCGTACTCGTTTGCTCCCCCCCCCCCTCCCCTCCCCTCCCTCTTTCTCTCGCCCCCTCTCTCGCACCCTATGAATGCACGTGACTCCACGATAAGGCTTTTATCAACGATATATCTGTATATATCGTTGAACGTCCGGTGCAAAGTTAATCCACGAGCGCAAATTATTATTCATTCACGGTGGTGCGTCTCGTGGACAGATTGAATTACGATCGGTGGAAAGAGAAAGGGGTTGCAAGGAGGAGCTCGGGAGAGAGGGAACTGCCACTCGATTCGATAATGATCTTACGATCGAAAAACACGCGAAGCGTGCGCCTCGCGTTACCTCCCTCACATATAACTATATTTTTACTTATGTATAGGTATGAGTACTTGTACGAATGAACGAACGAGAAAAATGTACGAGTGGACGATGATCCTTCCAATCGATCGTGGGCGCATAGAAATGAACGCAGCGAGAGTCGAGAGGGTTTTTTGCGTCCGGCATTATCAGGATGTACTCGACTCTCTCTCTCTCTCTCTCTCTGTCGTACCTCGATTATACAGTGTACAGTTTAACGAGGCCAATCTCTCTCTCTCTCTCTGTGTCTCTCGTAGATCTTTTTCAAGCCTCGTCAACGTGCCTCGGTAGAAACGAGGTGTCACAATTCGCGAGACTGCACTTAATCAGCTGTCCACTTCGTGTACGTCGGAGAATTTCTCGCTATCCTCGCGTGCCCGGGGCTGAACGAGACAGAGAGAGAGAGAGGAAGAGACATGCGTGTTGCTCGATATTCAACGCGTTATCTTCATCCATCTCGCGTAGAAAGAAAGAAAAAGAACAAGGAAAAAAACAAGGATCCAGGAAAATGAGAAAGTTTTCATTCTCTTGTACAATTTTCAAAGTATTTTTCAAGAATTAAACTTTCGCTTGACTTTTCGATTTTCTACTGTCGTTATTATTGGTGAAAAAAGAAAAGAATGAAAAAAAAACATGAATAATTCTCTCGAGGTAGGAAAATGAATAAGAAATTTCAGCACGATTTTATCGTAAAATGAAAATATCGTGGAAAATCTTTGAAAAAAGTCTGAGCGCGCACTCGCCTGTTTAAAATTCTTCTTGCGTCCTTTAGCGTTTCCTGTTATATATCGCGAGCTCGTTTATATCCCGATACGGAATATATGGGGAATCCGATATCCACGTGCAGTCGAAATTTACAATTCAGGAAGTCTTGACCCGACGAACGGAGAATATCGATGCAAGTCGGTGATAGCGGTGGTCCAATATATACATACACAGATACACGCATACACACATGCACACAAACACATATATATACAAGTATAACCGTACCGGGATTTACAGCCTCGTTCGCCTAACACGAAGGGACGTTTGTTACACTTAGGTCTCGTTAAGAGATTGATTTACGATCGACTCGCTTTAAGTAAACGAGCATTTTATCGAGGGGTTCGAGAATATTTTTTCACACAAACTTATATCTATGTATCATTCACGCGCTCGGTGGACACTGAGGGTATGAGGCGAAAGAGAGTGAGAGAGAGGAGGGGTAAAAAAAGTAGAAAAGAAGAAAAAAATTAACGTCGCGAAAAGTGTTGGGAGTCGAGAGAGGGTCGAGCGTAGGCGTTTTTCGACAATAAAGAGCCAGTGTTTATTGAAGAGGGTGGGGTTGATTCAACGCTAACACGTACCCGAGAGTCGCACGAGCGTCGACGCCGAAATTGTATTATTTATAAGAGCGCCTCGAGGGTCGCGAAAGTTCGCCGAGAGGACGAACGAGATGACGCGAAACTCTCGCGATCCTCGTTTGCAGACGCGCGAAGGGCACGAAGAAGTCGATGATCGAGCGAGAAATCATTTTTCGTTTCTTTTAGTTTCTTTTTTTTAGTATAAAGACTCGATATCGATCAATTGAAATCAATGAAGCATTTTTTTTCTAAATCGCGATGGAGAGATTTCTTAAATTTATTACGCCTTGGATTTAACTTTTTTTATTCGTCGTTCTCTCCTTGGCGCGCTTCGAGTCTTGCTGCTCTCGCTAAGTCGGCATGATCCGATTCACCGTCTCAATATCCGCGTAGCAAATCAGACTTCGGTAGCTCTCCGTCTCGTTCCGGGGATGTACATAAGTGCAATGGGAATTATTCTTATCGGTCCTCCGGGCCTTCATCTCAGCTACTTCAGCACTCCAATCACTATATATATATACTTTGTTCAGTTATCTGGTAACCAGACCAGTACTCCCACACGCTGTGCAACGTATCTCGCATAAATGCATTATATTTGGCTGGTACGAGTATTTAGTATATCTCGATAACGACCGGTCGTTCATGCTCGATTACGTCTCGAGGCACGAAATTTTAATTGAAATCGTACGATTAAAAATAAATTCTAGTCAATTACCGTGACTCGAGCTAATAAAAACAAAATTGTATTAAAAATAATCAACGTAATTAAGGAAATTATTTCAATAATTGCGCCAGGTGTGATAAGATCGTTAGAAAGAAATTAAAAAAGAATTTTCCAACCGCTATCGCGATAAAAATAATTGCGCGCATTGACGTTTTAATTAACCAAAGGTACACGAGGTAAGAGAAGCGAGAACAAAAAGAAAAAGGAAAAATCAAATGAAAGTTAAGAATTTCGTTCGCGAGACGAGGATTAGAGAGGAAGCTTGGATAAGCCGACGAAGGGTTACGACTATGAGAAAGGACGAGCTGAGAAGAAGAAGAAAAAAACGATAATAAAACCCAAAGATAACTCGATAAAGGGAACAAAAAAAAAAGAAAAATATGGTCTTGCGTACGAGGGAACGAAGTGGCTATCAGGATCTGGACAAACAGGACTTTGCGGATCGCCGCTCGCGGCGTACTCGCACCTGCTAAGTTCTACGAGTGCGAAACGATACGGTTTGAGGGCTCTCTCCTCTCTTCTATCCCTTGGGTACGTCGTGCACCCAGAGAATTCTGCTACGACGAGGATATAAGCCGCGAAGAAACGAGCCTATCGTTTTATATAACTCTACCGCAAGATCCTTTATTCCCACCTGCGGCCTGTACTATTTATTCTATTTATTTATCTCTCTCTCTCTATATATATATATATATACGTCTATAAATATAAATATAAACAATCTATGTATGTATATATATATTTTTTTTTGTAGCGACCGGTGCCGAAGCCTCTGGCAAACCGCAAGTCGCGCGCGGTTAGCGCCCGGCGCTAGAACAACGATCAAGTCCAAGTTCAACGTACATATGACGCAATCTTGGCGTGTCGGCGTATTAATATTCGTCGGTCTTTAAAGTCCGCGTATCAGTCTTCGCAACGCTCTTATACGACGATATGAATTCATTCGTTGAAACTCCTCACGCCCGAGTCTCGAACACCGAGATGATTGATAGGATTAGTTCCTATGCCAAAATTCCAAAAGTTCGTCCATTCGCAAAGTTTAATGACCAACGTATAATATAACGTATAAGAAATATTGTCGATAAATTTCTCACTTCTTACTCAATTTTCTCTGTCAAAAATTATCATCGGGCCGTTACTCCCTCGAGCGATCGGTTTATTCAACGAACCTCGAGGAGATTCTGCTGTCTCGTTTCTATGTACTATATATATGTTTGCTGGACAGACCATCTCACGCACTCTTAGTTATTACTCTTTACTTATTCCCATACGCTCGGTCGTTTCCAACCGAGGAGAACACACGATGCGATTTATCGTGTATCTCTCTCGGGACCGCTCGCGACGTGCCTACGCGGCTTATATCTTTTTTTTTTCGTTGTTTCTCTTTTTTTTATTTAACGGAGCGTTTTAATTGCGAGCCCCGAAGGCGCAATAATCTCTCACACTCTCGTGCCTTCAAGATCACGACGGTACGTGTGTATAATCATACGTATCTGTGTCTGTGTGTGTGTGTGTGTGTGTGTGTGTGTGTGTGAACAATTTCGTGGTTGATACGCGGCTCACCTTCTTTGTCCCTATGTAGATAAAGTACTGTATATAACTACAAGAATACATACGAATAAATGTCAACGTGGTGCGTATACCCATCGTCCTCGGTACGTTCGCTCGTTAATTTCATCCTCGAACAGAAAAAATTGTGTATAAAACCAGTTATACGGCGCACGCGCGATAAAGTTTCGATTCGTCAAAAAATCGATGCTTTTATACGATCGATAAATTTTTCCCGATCGGTATTGAGGCAGTCGTGATTAAAAATGTATGGGACGTAATTCAATATCGTCGGGATTAAGATAATTCGTGACGGATTTAATTATGCGCGACAGTTCCGGTTGCGCATGCCACGAATAATCGAAGCTACGTACCGGGGCGTGTATAGGATTCGGATACGAGTCTGTAAAATGCGTCGCGTGTTCCACCGGTATATTCCAACGTTCGTATATCGATACACGTGTAACGATGTATAACCATATATACATATATATTGTTGGACCGAACGTATCGAACCGCGTTCCCGGCATTCCTGAATTCCCGTCCACCTCGCAACTCTCTCGCGAGCACGAAAGACACGCCGTATTCGAGCTTCTTCCTCCGTCGTTGCCCGCATGTTGCACTCAAACCGCATATTCCGCTCGATCTTCGTTCTCTCGTCCGTGAGTCAGATCTTCCAGTATTGCCACGTGCGCGTTCGAGAAAATGAACGGTCGAGATAAATAGAGGGTAAGAAAGAGAGAGAGAGAGAGAGAGAGAAAGGCTCCAGGCCCTCCCGATCGTTGTTGGCCGATTCTCGTTCGTTGTTGCGACAGTTAACGTCCGCTCGCGTTTCGCGAACGTGACAGTGACAGGGTAAAATGCGATTTTCTATGCCTTCCTCTATATACTTGTGTATATATGTATATACGTATGCCGAGCAACTGTACGACGGGCAATGACAACTTGACGGTGACACCGAGACGACGAGGACGATGACGAGGAGGATGACGAAGTCGTATTCGTCGTACGAGACTTTGCCGATCTTTCGGCTTACGGTTTTCCTATACCTCCGCCTCTTTCTTGTTCCTCTCCTCATTTTATTCGTCCTTATCGAGCCTTTAACGATCTTTAACGCGTCGTCGATTCGCGAGATACTCGATCAAGCGCGACAACGTGATTTTTCAATTTTTTTACATTTTGTCGTAAAAGCCATTTTTTATTTTTTGTATTTTAACGTTTTTTCTTGTTTATTTCTACTCTTTCTCAAACTTTATGCATATATATCTTATATGCCTTCATAATTTTGCATTCCTACGGTCTCCCGGTTTTATTCGGACCTATAAATTCTCTTACCGACCCTTCTCATCCCGGGTTCTTGAGAAATCCTCAAGAGACTTTTTCCTTGCCGGTAGCCAGACTCCCTCTTTCTCACGAATTCTCTTCAAAAGTTATTATACCCTCGACTCGTTTTATTCTCCCACTTTCTTCTCTTTGTTACTCGTCCTTCCGTTTCGTACGCGGGAATTTCTCCCTCGGACTGTAACAAAAAAAATCTCCCGAGCGAGAGTGACGAACGCGTCCGCGCGAGGTCGCGGTCGTTACGTTTTTTCGTTTTTTGTTTTTAATTCGAATACTATTTTTCGATTGACATCTCCTGCTCCGTATTATCGGGAATTTTTTGAATCACCTCTTGAGATAACGAGCCCCCCCCCCAAAGCCTTGTATATAGGCAAACTATTCGGATAAGACGCGAGATCGCGATCTTTATTCTCGAAAAGCCAAAGAGGATATTCTCTGCTAATGGCGTATCGCATCGTGCCTTTATATACATATATATGTTGCACGATACGTGTACGCTTAGTTAGTCGGTATAGCCTCGTGACGATTCTATTTTCAGTCGCGCGTACTGGACCGCTCCGGCGCTGCGCAGCGTCACACGCTAGAAATGCGAAGTGACGGAGATAGACGACCCGAGGACGTATCTCGGGATTCTTCGAGCGAGCGATGCAATGATATTCGACTATTATATACATATATACATATATTATCTTCGAGAAAGTGGGCGATAATATTGATTCGTCGCTTTCTTTCATTTTTATCATTTTTTCTTCTTTTTTCTTTCTGTCGCAGAAGAAGAGTATGTACCAGACCAACATCGATCGCGCATCATCATCGTTCGAGGCAATACAGGTAAATAAAGGAATTATCGGTGTCGATAAAACGTAAGTATTTTTAACGATCGATTAAATAACTCAGACGTTTGACCTTTGGCGAACAACGTCCGCGTTTATCGTGGATCTTATCGAGTTTACACTTCGGCTACGAGGACAGACCCAATATTATGAAAAATGTATTTACAATTAGATTTAGAATTTTTAAGAAAAATAATTTTTTTTTTTTCGTTTATTTTTCGATAATATTACGTAAACGTGATTTCTCAGGCTAGTCTATACGGAATTGTCATCCTCGACGTTTCTATGCTGTCCCGGATGGTCTCAGGTGTCGAGAACGAGCTACGGTTGCAACAGACGTGAGTTGGAGATTTTTTAGCCCGGAAACAATCGTTCGATTATATATGCCCCCCCCCCCCCCCCCACCAACCCCCATCCACCCCTCGGCCCCTATCCCGGTGCAATTACAACGCGTCATGGAACGAGCTATGAATAGTGAATAAGTATCTTTGTCGCAGCCACCTGCGCGGCACCTTGTCTCAACGGCGGAGTCTGCGGACCTCACGGAAAGTGCAACTGTCCGAAGGCGTTCACTGGAACGCAGTGTCAGACAGGTGAGAAATATACTCGGGGTGGAAAAAAATATGTCGAACGAACGAATCTACTTCGCGCTTTGTTTTATTCTCTTACTTATTTTATTTTATATATTTTTGTATCATTTAGTGTTTTATCTAAAGTCTTTCCTTCGTGGTTAATCTCTCGTCCTGTCTCATCGTCCTAATTTTATCGACGCTTTTAACGACGAGTAAAAATAAAAAACAGAAAATGCAGACGTCGTTCGAGTCGTGATTTCGAGTGGATCTTAAATTTCGTAAATGGAATTGGTACATTCGGCTGATCGAGTTTTAATCCCTAACGAGATTTCTCGTAATATCGATTGTCTGGGTAAAATTTGTTTTCGAGGATCGAGAGGGTCTCTACCGGGTCGCAGATTTTATCCGTGGTGTAATACTCGACGAAGGTATAATAAAAGGAGTCGTTAAGCGCGAAACGAGCTCGATTCAGGAGCGACGAGAATCTCTCGTCCCAGTTTGGAGAAGCGTTTAGTACGCGGTTTGCTTTCGTGGATAAAAACAGGCACGAAACACCATCGCGCAGTTTTTTTATTTTTTATGTTTTTTTATACGATCGTTAGATCTAAATTAAGATCGTTACACCGACGATATTCTATTCGCGTATGTGTCGCATTGGTATTTTTTATTTTTTACTTGTAGTATTTGATTTTTTTTTGGTATTAATTCTAAACCGCGTGAAAGGTCGCGATAATATGCGACGCAACGTAAAAAAAGGGAGAGAGAGAGAAAAGAGGAGACTCCAGGAATAGAATGACCGAGCAGGGACCTGTTTACCGATATTTTTTTATTTTTTACGGATGCTTCTCATCGATTTACTACGAGGATCGCGACTCGCTCGACAATAGAAATAGAATCTTTATCTACGTAACGTATGCACGTTGATACGGACGATGTTTGCGGGATTATAGATCGTCGGATTAGAAAAGGACGGGCCGGTTTTGTGAGCGGACGATAATACACCAATATCATACGACAATCACCGGCTTCGATCTACAGCCGGAAACGATTCGATCTGGCAACGCCTCTCTTACTACCTCGATCCTCACGATCTAACCCCGAGGATCTAGCGCGAGATCTTTTCACGATCGCGAGCTTACCACTCTCCTCGCAAATGCGATGAAAATAACTACGACGTTTATTCGCCACTTCGACAAGGGACGAAAATAAAATGATACATAAAAATGCACGAGATGTTTTTTTTTTGGTTCTTTTTTTTTTCTTCTTTTTGAGGACAAATACTTAAATAACTTCGTATTTCTATGTCGTATATTTTTGGATCTCGCGTACATCGGGTCTATATTTATATATATACGTTTCATTTCTAAAAACAAACTTTCACTCTGCTTCAATGAAGATACATCGACAGTTGTTTATTTCGACGTCGAGGCTCGAAGTGTTCCTGGTGCTAAGTGTCTCTCGAGTGAGATCGATTTTATCCAATTTCTCACGTCGAGTACGAGTTTGTATTTAGAAGTTAAAATTTCGTCGCGTTTTAACGTTTCTCAACTAGGTGAGAATAGTCTCGGAGATGTTGAAAAAGAAAATCACTTTATTCAGATTCGGAGGACACTCACCCTTAAACTCGAGAACTCTACGATATCTACGCTGATCTTATTTGTTTTGTTCTTCTCACATTTCGTTCGATTTATTTTCTTCGATATTTTGTACAGTTTTCACACTCGATATCATTTTACACCGAGTCGAGCAAATATTTCTTATTTAGAGTCGATCGCTGGACGATCCTCGATACCAACCCCCGGGCAGCCTCGCGAGGATTCAGAAGTCGAGAGAGAATTCTCGCGTGATCTCGAGGGCCCGAGACATCGGGTTTAAACATTTTTTTATTTTGATTACTTTTTTTATTTGTTCATCGCAGACGTCGACGAGTGCGTGACCGAGAAGCCATGCGGTCAGCTCTGTACAAACTTACCCGGGAGCTACGAGTGCCACTGCAGATACGGTTTTCACCTCCAGCCTGATGGGCAGTCCTGTCGAAAGAACGGTAAAAAGGGCGATTTCTTCTTTTTTTTATTTAAAACTCGTTTTCTTCTTTCTCCTCTTCTTATTCTCCCCTTCGGCGTTTTAGCGAGAAAAATCGTACGAGCGTCAAGCTTTTACCGGCGTTAAGATTTTATTTCAATGAAACCGGTGCATGATGCAAATTTATTGAAAAAAATACAATTTTATTATTTTTTCCTTTATACTCGTTTTTTCTTCTTTTTTTTGAAAATCATTTGACTACAGGGAGCGACGGAACGGCGTTCGAAGCTCGCGACCTGGAGAACGACTACGGCTTTACGATGAGCACGACGACCGAGACGACGAGGAGAACGACGCCGGCGTCTCATGGTTAGTATAGTGCTCATCCAAATCATAGATATACATATATATATAAACAACACTGTTACATATATATATATAGAGTGAGAGAGAGAGAGAGAAGACGTTTTGCTTTTCGGTATGGTACAAAATGTTCTTGGATTCTCGAGTGTGAGTTAGTCGAGGGATAGAGAGAGAGAGAGAGAGAGAGAGAGAGAGAGAGAGAGAGAGAGAGAGAGAGAGAGAGAGAGAGAGAGAGAGAGAGAGAGAGATTGAGCGAGAGAGAAATCTCGCGAAAACTATCTTTACTCCCGCAACTCAACGGGTTTAGCAAGCTCGTCGCTTCACTCTCTGCCCTCATCGGTTCTTCCACTATGTATTTTCGTATCTTCTATATATTGCTCTTATCCTCTTCGTCGATACGTCTTGGTAGAATTCTCAGTCGAGTGTTCCCTCCGTGAATAAAGAAAGAAAAAAAGAAAAATATATGAAGTAAACAGTTGGCGCGAAACTTTTCAGATAGATTTTTTAATATATTTTTTTATAGACACAGAAAACGAGGTAGGAGAGGGTAATGTCGATCAGGACTACGACATTATAATGAAGAGACTCGGAAAATTGGAGAAACAAATAGCGCGCGGTAGAAAGCGCGATACCGAAGCGATGGAAATGGGCACGAAGATAACGCAAGCGGTCGAGGGTGTCGCCTCGATGAGACGAGCCGTCGACAACGTTGTGAGTTGAGAACTTCTTTATTACTTCTTTTCCCCACGAAAAGAAGCCTTGCTTGTTGAAACAAAATAAAACCGTCAATTTTCGAGAATAGTTTGAATGTTATTTTTCTTTTTATTCGTTCCAGCAACTAATGCAACAAGAGATATACGACATGAGAGGCAAAGTTAAACAATTCGAGCTCGAGAGCCGGAAGCTACAACACCTAACGAATCGTGTCGCTGATTTGGAGACCAGACTGAGGCTTCGATGCAGAAATTCGATCAACGGTTAATTAAGAACGGGGAAACGGCGAAGGCGTAAAGAAATATTCGACCAGAGTCGTACACTGCCATTTTTCATAATTTTCCTTTTATTTTTTTTTTTTTAATCTTTATTATTATACGTATCGATAAGTTTAACAATGTATCTCGATGATCGTTCATTGAACTTTGTAAAAAAAAAAAAAAAAAAAGAATCCATCGAGAATAAGATTGGCTGTTCTCGTCGTCTCTCTCCTATGTCTTCTTCGCTTTCTTCTGTTTTCGCGTTAACCTTCGTGTCTCTTTGGTCGTACCCTTCTTCGCCTTGGCTCTACCTTTCTTGTGTTTCGATATTTGTCTGCGACTCATCCATACTGGATAATTGCCGTGTTGATCGAGCATTGTTTTTTTATTATAGACTTTCTTTCCGTCCTGATCCATCTCGTCGGACTTATCGGTAGCTTTATCGTTTTTATCTTTAGCGCTATCCTTGATTTGCTTTGCGTCGGTGACTGTAAATAAACGAAGAAATTCGTTGGATAAGGAAGAAATAATGAGGATATCGTAAATTCGTTAAGTTTCGTTCGTGAATTCAAGTATACGGTAGAACCTCGATTATCCGAAACAATTGGGACCGAGGCTAGTTCGGATGATCGAAAGTTCGGATAATCGAAACGTCGGCTTTTTGGGACGTGATCATAAACAACACCTTATCGCATAAAAACAGTACATAAATATTTATTAAAATTTGAGAATACGTATTAACGTTCTCGCGTTAATGCGTATGTCGCAGCAATGTATCTCGCGATTCTCGCAAAGATATATTGTCGTTCACGGCGGTGGCAGCGAGCAACGATGTATCTTTCGGGCCAACGTTCGGATAATCAAAAGTTCGGATAATCGAAACGTGGGCTTTTTGGGACGAGATCATAAACAACACCTTATCGCATAAAAACAGTACATAAATATTTATTAAAATTTGAGAATACGTATTAACGTTCTCGCATTAATACGTAAATCGCGGCAATGTATCTCGCGATTCTCGCAAAGATATATTGTCGCTCACGGCGGTGGCAGCAAGCAACGATGTATCTTTCGGGCCAACGTTCGGATAATCGAGCGTTCGGATAAACTAAGTCATCGTTCGGATAATCGAGGGTTCGGATAATCGAGATTCGGACAACCGAGTTTCTACTGTACCTGTAGCGATTTCCGATATTTCGGACATTTCAACATCGCCCTTGCCGGCCTCGTCGATACCCAGAGTTTTCTTCAGCCTGGCGAGTTCCTTCTCTCCGTAACGCACTCGCTTGACAGCACGGCATTTTCTCCTCCATTTGCTTCTGAGTGATTTTGCCATGTTTCTTGAAAAGAGGAATTAATTCAATCGTAGAATGCGAGGATCGCTGTAAGTACTCGGTCAGAAGTAAGTACTCGGTAAGTCTCGAATAGAAACATTTTTTCATGATAAAAATATGTTTTGGAATAATCAAAGGTTTTTTGCTATTTATTAATGATTGAAAATAAATAAATAAATAGTAATAGAAAAAGCAGATCGTTGTACTTGGACAATTTTACTTATACAATTTTATAACCTAAAAACTGTTCTGGTGACCTTTGACAAAGGCGATAAGCGGGTGATTGATAATGCCAGTGAGTATTAGCCAAACTTAGCGTATAAAATCTCATCTATGTACTCACTTTTTTGCGTATTTAAACCTTAATTTTCACAGGATAAATTCGTTTGAAAATAAACACGTGCACTAACGTTTAATAGCTTTCACACAACGCGTGTGTGTACAAATCATCAAGATATAATATACGCATCGTATATAACATCGTGGTTCGACAGGTGCTGCCCTCTACATTACCTAGCAAGTTTTCCAGTGAACTTCGAATGCTACTTTCGCTTGTGGCGCACTTCAAGGCGCCGACATTTTTTGAAAATGCGGTTCTCATTCTCCACGTACTTCAAGAAGATAATATTTTTTTTTATTGCAAAACAACTTTATACAGACCTTTTTGAATCAGAATATTTAATGATCGTGAACATTAAATTGTCGTTTTGATATTTCTCTCGTATAAATATATCGAATCATACGAAATCCGTCTTTCTCAGCAGTAGATATGAGATTAGGGATTCAGCCTTGCTTACCAGTTGTCAATGCGGAACAAGGCCCGTGTTTTAATACGGATACGCGATGGTCGAGAAACCATCTAAATGCTTATAAAAATGTAAAGATAAGATTACTCGAAGGCCCTTGACAACACTAATAAAAAATTGTGCGAAGGCATGACTCAAAACAAATACTTCATTTAGCTGAAGAAACAGAGGTGTGAAGTTGTATACATTGCACGATGAAAACACGCGTTAAAATCTTTCGCTAGAAATATATCCGATAGCAGAGATACGATCGAAAGATATGGTCGTCTTTCAGAAATATAGCAAACCTTTTAGATTTCATCGGTAAACGATAATCGATCGATCTGTACAAATATAAAAACGATTCCTTGGCATAATTATTATTAAAAACATATCTAAGCCATTAATGTTGAGTCCTTTAAAGCTCGTTCGCTCTGTTTCCCTGCTCTCCCTTCAATTCCTTGATCCGACCGGCGTATCACCGAAATTACGACGAGCACGATATCGCTCGAGCTCTCTGCGCGTGCGAAGGAGTCAACGGCGCACGAGGCCATAAAGCAAAGGGAGGGGGTGGGAGGCAACCTGTTTATCGCGTTAAGTATAGTTTTTTGTGGCTCGAGCCGGACGACGGCGTACTCGAACGAAAAATTATAATGCTTGGCCGGCTGTCCGTAATCGCGATGAGCTGTCCTATCAACGGGACATGCGAGAGAGAACGAGAGACGGTGCCGTTTAAAGATAAAGGCACCGAGAAGTCCAACGACAGAAGTCTCGCGTGTTCCAGAACGTCAAGTGCGCTTTAATGCGATGACCGCGACAGCTCGTGGGTGTAAGTTAGGGTGATTCGATTCTTCTCGCATAAAACTATTTTGTTCCGTTTTTCGCATCGTAAAATCGTCAGTGAATCGCTCATCGCTGAAAAAAATGTCATCCAGTCGAGAATCGCAAAATTAGTGAGTAACAATCAAATTTTACCTCCTACCTCCGAAAAAATCAGATTTCTTTGTATTTTTTCGATAAAACAGGATGAAATTATCACCAAGAAAATAAATCTTTCGTCAGAAGATAAATCGTACGTGGCTCGGTCAGTAATTCGTAAAAATTGATAAGAACCGCGAAAAATATGCGTACCAGATTTAAAATACGACTTTTACGTTTTTCATCCGATTCGTATAGATCGTACCACGATACGTTAAAAAAAAAACAATGCAACGTTCGTTTTTTTTCTGTCGTTTTCGTGCCTGTTACACGTGAAACTTGTAACTCGAATCGCAGCATCGTATATCACGGCGATGGTAAACGCCGACGATTTGCGCGCCGATTATTTCCCGGCAGAGTTTCATCGAGTTTCCGTTACCTATACGTATCTCTCTTGTGTCCTAAAGTCGTAGAAATAGTATTCCTTTTTGTATAAATTGCTCAACAGTCGGAGCACACTCGGTGTTACAGAGCGAATGCAAACGTGCCGGTCGGTGCCTGGGTAATTAGCGTTATCGCCTCTTTCATCGAGCACGAAGTAACTCACGAACTCCGAAAGCGTTTTACGGAGACCGAGCATTCTCTCGGTCCCACGAAAGTCAGCAGATTTTTAACCCTCTCTTCGCACACGCACGCACAAACACCAATTATTGTTGTCGTGATCGTTCTGTCTCGCGGAATTTTTCTCGCTCTTTACGAACAATTGCTTATTCTTCCTTATTTCATTCTTCTTTTGCTTTCCGTGCTTTTTCAATTTTAGCGAGTAGACGTTTTCAAGGTAAAACTGTGCAGGGTAATAATTTTTGTAATAAAAATTTTTTATATAAAAAGTCGAAAAAGAAGAAATAACAATGACGTCCGAGTCTATTTGGATTTGGGACCAAGGACGTGATGATTATATATTATAGTAGAGTTCGTTGTTCGTAACTATCGCGGCAATAAAACCTGGTGGGGTCAGTCGGAAAGACCTCGACACTCGGTAATTCTCTCCGTGTGCTGTTACACGTCGTCCGATCTACATACGCGACATTTAATTTTTACACGCGCTCAACTCTTTATCTGCCACGATACGAGCTAGGTGAGCGAAAACTAGCTCTTTCTTTTCAAAATTTGCCTAAAAATGCGCACAGTACGATTTTCGGATATATCGAGAACATCCAAAATTGATTTTCTCTAAATGCACGTTAAAAAGGTTTGAGTCGAATAAAGTTCGTTAAAATGAGTTTATAAAAAAATATCATTTTGAAATAAATAAGTTAAACGTCACTTTTGTTAAGCACCTCGTGCATTATATAAAAAATGTCATAGCTCAACGCGCTCGGAAAACCCATATGTGCCAATTAAACTCGATTAAGGTCGTGTATACGTATATATCGTATTGTATATGCACCGAGAGAGATGGAAAGTGAGGGACCGTCATTGCGCAAGATCTAAAGTTATAACGTAGCGGGGTAGATGGCCGGGTGTCACGTTCGTACGACTGCTCGACAGTTTATATTTTGCGGATTGTTTCACTCATTCATTCGGTGTGCAGCGAGCATAATACGGTCGTGTGCGCGATTTATATAGTGCGTTGGCGTTTTTTCTCTTAAATCGTGATTATACGTAGGGTCTTCGACAAACCGCCCTGCCTGTAATCAAAAATTAAGGATAGGGGTAAGGCACGTTGCTCGGTCAAACTTATTTCGCTTATTCCGGAAGTCTCGCTAATTGCGTAGGCGAGAAACAACGTCAATAATTATAACCGACTCGTGTAATCGACTTCAGATTGAATTTTATCACGTGATCGTTTCACACATTTATCTTAAATCATCTACGTTTTAGTTTTAATAAGATATGAATGTGATGACGAATATAAATGATATCATTGGCGAACTGATAGATTACATCTCTTATCATTATCATTATTGTTGTTTTCAGTCAAGAATTCAAGATGTTTCACGCTCAATCGTCCTATCTGAGCCAATCTTTCGACAGCCTAACGAATGTTTCCGAGGAACTGGACAATCTGGAATTGGATCTAGAGTATGTACTTGGAAAATTAAACAAAAAAATCTATAAGACTAAGTAATAGAAAAGTCGTCGATAGGCCGAGGTAAGGAATTCGGAAATGAAACTAAAAACATATCGTCGCTAGCGACGATAACGAGTTTCGTTAATGTGACGAACGTGTATATAAATATAACGGTCACTTTCACTGATAATGAGCACTATCGCGGAGTCGTTTGTGCGTGGCACTCGTGTTCTGGTTATAGAAAACGGAAGTGTAACGTGACTTCCGAAGTTTTAGGCGAACGAGCTCTCTCGCTCGTTTTTCCTATTCCCGTATCTACATATATATATACATATAAATAATATATAATGTACGAGTATATAGAGACTTTGGTTTCACTGACCCGCGAGAGACAGCACGACCGCGTTTTACCAATTCCAAGCACGTAGGTACGTCAACGTGGCGCAAACATCGTACGTGCAATTTTTTTGCTCGCGCTCGTTGCACTACTCGTTCGATATATCCAGTTTTGTCCCGAACTAGAACGAAGTAACGACATCCTGACAGACGTCGACCGTACATCGACCGGTATAAACGTCGTAAGGGTATACCCGATATTATATTTTTAAAATGCATCGACGCTTACATTATCGAAGAAACGATAAATTTTCAGTTCGAGTATTAACGAAGATTCTACCGTGGCTTTCGTAGATAGAAGATGACGAACGAGGAACGCGAGAGAACCGGTTTACGACGATGCGTACACCTGGATTCCAGGGAGGAAAGCAAGAGCGAATCGCCTTTCATATCGCTGCCTTAATCACGCTTTTTCCCAAACTCGCTCGACGACTTTTTCTCTCGTTTCGACGTGTCTTAAAAAAATAAACTTTGTTGTTTTTTTTATCATTTACGAAAGTCGATATATACGTTCACGAGTGGACGGAGCTGATCAGCTGACCGGAAGTCGATCGTATCTTATTGACATTGATTTCGACCGTTTCGACCTCAAACGGGTCATTGCCACGACGTTACTCGAATACGCAACACCTGACTCGAATTTATACACATACAATATATATGTATATGTAATAATGGCCCAGCATCCGCATCCCTTGGCCCACAATTCTCTCTTCGATGTAGCCTCGTTAATGAAACACGTTCCGCATCTCCAGCGAGAAGCTGGCTGCGCGCGACCACGAGCACTGCATTTATATGCATTTTAATTAATTACGCTGGTCATGCGCACGCTCGTTTCGTCTTCTCGCTTTCAAACATATGTCCGTGCTACGATGTAACGTAGAATACATTTGTATATTTATATTGGTACATTAGTTTCAATGTGGGGTCCTATATTCAGGGCCTCGTGTGAAAGTAAATTTTTGTATGAGAATCAATGTCTCAATCGTCACACCTCACGCACTTCCTCTAACGTATCGATGTGTATAAATTGTTGAGAGAGCGACGATTAACGGTACGATCCTCACTTATCGTTTCTGTGATATCAATTTTTCTTTTTTTTATCAATTTCCATCGACAGCCTCGAATACATCCGCTGCAAGTCCGTGGAGCGTACACCGTTTGCTGCACCTATCAGTTATTATCACGTCGCAAAAAGCAATATACAGTTTCGTAACGACGTTACGACGTCCTTGCGGCGAACGATTTTTTTTTTACGATTTTTCTCGCTCACCATTGTATCTTATTCCACGTCGAGGTCTCTCTGGCGTCGTTATGTTTCCGAAGAAACGAGCGCAACGTCGATGGAATCGTAACGAAACTTTTGACAATGTGAATTTACGTGACGATGACGGAATTGGTAAAAATGTATTTTTATTGAAATCGAAAGAAAAACAAGAAAAACAATGAAAGATAATTTTGTGAGATGGGGATGAGATAAAAATGATACGAACTTGGCGTATCGATGGCCGCACGTAGGATTTCAGCGACGCGATTAATCGTTCGCGAGCTTGCTCGCTCGCTCGCGGTTTGCTCGAGCGCGCGAGCAAAGACTTTCACCACGTGCCCCACGGGAGAGTAGAGTGTCCGCACTCGACTGCCGGATAATGCGCTTACCCCGGGCTTCCTCGCGCCAAAAAAAACGACCTAGCGAAACACGATTTTACCGCACCGGTGTATGCGACTACGAACATGAATGACTTTCGATTTAACGCGGTTTATCCGTATAATTGCGATACCGTGGTTATAAAAAAAACCACCCGATAAGAAGCGATAAGGCTTGAAATTGAAGCGTAATTAATTCGCGTTTCATACAAATTTATCGTCGTTACTTTTTTTAAATTTACATTAATCGTCGCGTCGTCATTTATTTTTCGTCGATAGTTCCGACGTCCGATGATTTTTATTATTCGTAACTTATCGATCGATCAATTTCACATTTTTCCCTTCCGTTTTCGTTTTTTTCTTTTTTTTTCTTCTTTTTTTCTTCGTCGTTCTCCTCACTTTCTCTTCTCGCCGTCGCACAATTATCAAAGGAAATACCCTTCGCAGGGCTCGTGGGAAGTCTCAGCGCGTTACTCGTAAAAATAACTTCCTATTTTAATCTTCTCTCGTTCTCGCGTTCGCTAGCGCACGCATACGAATACCATCGTGCGTTTCCGCTTGCTCGCTCATCGAGCCCACCAGAAAGCGTGCTAGGCTACACCGAGAAACATCGGTAAGACGAATGACACACTCTTTCAGCGCGAGCCTAGACATCATCTCAACGTACCGCAAATCTCGGGGAAACATCGCCTTCATTTATTACCGTCAATTTGACGTTATTATTTTACTTTTATTATTATTTTTATGATGTTGTTTCTTTCCCCCTTAATGTATAAAAAGTATTATAGCAGTCGAGATGCCTAAGTGCATCTTCCGTTTCACTCGGACCGCCCCCCCCCCACCCTACTCGACATCTTGCCGTTGGCCTGCATCTTCATTCATTCCGCAAAGACACGCTTTTTCGACTCCTCGCCCTCGCCATTAGAAACGCGTTCCCTCCTCGTTGGCTGCACCATTTGGATTTTTTTTTCGTTATATTAGAAAATTCTGTTCTGCGAAGCCGCGAAATTTGCTCCATTCTATTAGTGTCCGCGTCTCGTTGGAGTTTACATTAAAAAAAAAAATTTTTATCAACAGTTATATTTTCTCTCGTTAAAACCAACAGAGAGAGAAAGAGAGAGAGAGAGAGAGAGAAAGAGACGAGTCACGAAACAGTTTGGAGTTTTTTCCCCCCAACTTTTGACCTGCTTACTACGATTATCTCGAAGCATCATGCTTGTCTGACGTTTTCTACTCCTCGTGATGGTGAACGAATTTATATTCACGTCAAAGTACGGAATTCTCGATTATTGCGATTGCACGAGGAATATTATTTCGAATTATAACTGATGGGATAATAACGTTTATCTCGATATATACATATACGTATGTCTATATATACCTACATATTCATATACCGATGATATTAGTTCCCACGAGAACGCTCGGCGATCCATTGTTCTCGAGGCATCCACTTTTTTTTACATCGATGACCCACTTCCTCATAACCGATGGAATAACTTCTTTATACCATATAGATGATTATCCATATATTTCTCAAGTAGTATATAAAAATACGTCTATAAAAGAATACAATCTAAGTGATATCTAGCTGTATAATAAAATTTAAAAAAAAATTGAATTCTTGGCATATATCGGGTATTAAATTTGAAACAGCCTATGAATACTATGCATATTTATTTTAAAAAAAATCTAAATATTAATATATACGTAATATCGTAACGTCGGTTCTATAATAGAGTGTTAACTCGGGATATTTCATTCCTGATCTCGACTCTCACCTGTCAGCACGCTCGCTAGACGCGACAGCGTGTGCATTAACGTTGTATTCTCGCAGGGAGAAAGATCCGTTGCAGCGTATAGATAACTCAGGGACGAGAAGCGATCTCAGTTTAGCCTCGAGGGCCAGGGTATAAACTCGACCTCACTCACGACGATTCACACGTGACACAAGCATGCGATTCGATGCGGTCAAAGTACAAAAGAAGTATAATAACGATAATTTTCAAAATTACTCGAAATATTTCCACGAAACGTAAATTCGCTGGTTATTTTATCGAGATATAAAATAATAAATAAATAAGACGGTAACGAAGAAGGAAACAAAAAAAAAAGTATTTTAAGAAATTGGATAAATTCGTATTGCGTAATAATTGTTGTCGTCTCATGCCTATATCTGCGAGACGTTCGCCAACGATGTTATGTAACTCGCTTACAGTGCACATTGTACGCGTCGTCGTCGGTGTTGTTCATAGGCTTTTCAGCCCGAAGGTATTTCAGGTGCAGCGAGAGGCAGGTATTCACCCCCTACTCTTGCCCCCGGGCACGTGTATATCGTATACCCGTCGAAAAAGGTTACCTGGATAGGCTTGCCTCTCGGCAAATCGTTTTTCCCCACAGCGGAAGAAAGATCGTTATCGTAATAGACGTTTTCATACGTATTATTTCTATATCCAATGTTGAATTAACGATCCGCGAAGAATATTAGCTCGCTGTCCGCGCGCTCTGCACGGGGGTTTTGATATACACGCGGACAGACAGACGGATAGACGGGCCAAAGGATTGTTCTCGCGTGCGACTCGTTATTAAGAAGTTAATCAACGACGAAATAATACTTGGAAGAAAAAAACAAAACGAATTAACGTATTTTCCACGAATTCGTTGCGAAGATTGTGCGCGAAAAATAGCTTCGTTTGGGGCCAATTTTTTTTCGCAGTTTAGCCCTCGTCGACGACGACGTCGTCGTCTTGGCGTCGTCATCGTTGACCCACATGCCGCTCGATCGATTCTTTGAAAATTTCAACGTCCACGAGACCCAGAAGGTAAAAGGCTGTGTATATATATATAGATATATTGTCTGTGAGATGAACTCTCGCGACCTCTTCGTCTGCATGTACGTGCATTCTCACGAGGTCTCACATGTGCATTATGCCACAATAATATATTTATATAACCCGAGTCCGCTGTTACATAGCCGAGTGGAATATGAATGAAATAATCTCGAGTTTACGAAACATATTTTTCGTGAGGATAGAAAAAAACAGAGGATTTGTGTTTTATTACGATGCAACTTTGGCCTGTCTGGAATGCAGATGGATTCGTGAGAGTTTTTTTAACGCGCATTTTTTCCCCCACTCGGATTATAAAGAGAGATATTTTAATTCGGAGAGATTCCCTCGTCGTAACATCGACTCCCACTCGTGCTCGATACTTCGCGGGGAGCCAACGTCGATGGCTCTCGGTACGACAGGAAACATGCAGTTTTTTTTATTATTATCTTTTTCTTACTCAACGACTTCCCGAGTCCTTGGTGTAATAATAAGGAAAGCCAGTTCGCTATCTGGTACAGAACGAGTATAGATACGAGCCGGATCGTCGTCGACCATCTCGGGATAAAACGGGATTTTATTAATAGAGACGTTTGAATAAAAGAAAAAGCGAGGCGTATAAAAAGCATCTTTTGGGAGTGGAAGTGAATGATAAGGGCACGCCTAAGCTTTTAGCCTGATCGACGCTGTCGAAGATTGGTCATGTACAAAACGATGATAAAAATGATCGATCGCTTCGCGTGGAGTTTTGCCAAAGGGTTCGTCCACAGTTGCCATTTCGTACTCGATTTATCGACGGTTTGACCTATTGACCGCACCTTGGTAATTCACTCGCGATATTGTACGATTTTTCGTGCGTTTGAATTCTCGTAACGTAAATACATCGGAACAACTTTGATATATTGATTGAATTAATTAATTAGTATTTTTTATATCGTTGCGCACGACGTTCGACATTGAAACGAATAATGGTCCAACATCGATTTATTGGATTTAAATACGAATTTATTTCGATAAAACGAATAAAATTTTGTTAGCGCACGAGAGGTACGGGAGAGAACCTTCGTGCGCGCGCTGTAATCCTACCGGGAGAGAAAAACGATACGAGAGGAACTGAAAGAAATCAAGCAGTTAACCTTTTCAGGATCCGCGTGGAAACCTTTTGCCACACACATACACACCTATCGCTTCCCCATCTTGCTGTAAAGCTTTGTGATCGTAAATATATATATACAGTGAGAGAGGCTAGCAGTAGCAACGAGTGGTACAGAGAGAACTTCGCCAAGAGACTTTACAGCATGCGAGTTGCAAAAAGAGAGGTTTCCGTTCAAGCGATGAATGTGTATTACATACACTCACAATCAGTGAAAGGTGGTGTGGTGTGCGTTTAGAAGGATATAATAAATTCAGTAACAGAGAAATTAATACCCGTGTGTGTATATACCGTCGGCGAATTATTAGTCAAGCTCTTTTAATCAGGATTTTGCTACTGCACGCGCGCTCTTACCAACAATTAAAATATATTCACACACACTCGGATAATTCACTTACACACGAGCTAAATTCACTTAAAAATTAAAAAATCTTTTCTTAATCATCATTTTCCATCATTAATATTCGATTTTCTAATTTTCTTATTATTTTTTCGTTCAATTTATTTCATCAGCATTATTAATTCGATTTCAGTAATTTACATTTCTTTTGTAAAATTTGCCTCGATCTGTACTTAATACATATATGTATAAACGGCGATTAAGTTTTGCGAGTTGTTTATACTCGACGCGCTCATTGTTATAATGAATGTTATTATTGAATTATAATGAGATAAAAAGAAAAGAAAAGAATAAGATTGTAGTCGATTTACTTGCTTTTGGCACCGAGACCCAACAATCCGCTATCATATTTATTTTCTCCTCTCTACGTTTCGTGTCTCGTTCTATATTAATGTATGTCTTAGCGGAAGTGTCAATAATCATCAGAACCGCATTGGTACGTGACTAAAACCGTTGTAAAGCGTACGGTGCATTGAAACTGGAGCATCGACTCCTTATACCGTTTAAGTATATCTATCTATAACTACAAAGTCTATTATATAGAGTCTCTCGAGGTTTCTATGTACCAAAAGAAAATGTAGAGACCAGCGCGACGATCCAATCGCGATCCGAATGAAAAATCATTCGTACTTCACGAAGGACCGTTATCGATTCACGCGAGAGTTCACGCTCGAACGAGAACGTCTCTCTGGCTTCTCTCATCGTGAATATAAACATATACCTATATATCTCTTTCGTAAGGTGCGTGTGCTCGGGGCTCTTCCTGGCGAGAGGAGAAAGTTCATTTCGGTGAATCCAAGGATTGAATTATTTTTCGCCCGAGGTAAGTTTTCCTTTTCGTCGGTTGACGCGAAAGAACAAAATGATCAAATTTCCTATCATATCGTTTTCGCGAACTTTCGCGTATATAATCGCGACGGGCGCGAATATAGTAGTTAAACAAGGAAGTTGGCGTCGTATAAATTCGCGAGGTACGGAAAGCGATAATATATTTGTCACCGAGAAGATTGTGAAATTTTCATCATAGCGGGTGAATCGCATGTTTTTGCATAGGTGTGCTCGTGCAACCTGTGCCCCCCCCCCCCCTAGCCTGTCCTCATCCCCCTACTCAGCACACCGTACACGCCGCGAGAGTTCCTCACAGCGCTGAGGGATTTATGCGTCTGGAACGCGCGAGGAATTCGTGCGCTTTCTTTGTCCTTCTTCTGCCGGCTTCTTCGCACCGACTCGTGTTTTCAACATACGTACCCGGGGTTGATGTGCAACGTGCGAGAGAGCGAGAGGCTGAAAAGCCGCGCGCATCGGTTCGCACTCGCAATTAGTCGGGCGGCCAGCATCTCGCGGTCATTAGGCTCCAAACAGTCTACGCTCGGTGGTGGAGTAACGGACGAGAGGTGGAAGAGATGTCGCAGAAATGTGCGGATACTAAAGAGAGATATAGGGACAGAGAGAGAGAGAGAGAGAGAGCGATAAAACTGGATTTTGAACTTATCTGTAGGAATTTTAGGAGAGGAATTTTCGTAATAATAACTCGACATGAAGTTTTGAATTTTGTTATAATCTTCACTGTTTTGAGGTTCATTTTAATTTCATAATTATACTCATAATTATTAAAGTCGATCTTCGTGATAAGTAGATAACTATAATAATCAGAGATTAAGAGAATTGGTCGTGATTGGGAGAGATTGTCAAAGGAGAGGAAGAGAAGAGAAGAGCTTGACGGTCTACCGATCCCTCATCTTTCTAATTATTTCCTACTTCCTCTGCGAGCAATTACTCGTTTGAATTGGCACTAAATTGGCGAGTGCTATTCGCGGATGTCTAAAAATATATCTCAAAAAAATAATAACGACGATATTAGGCTCGATATAACAATGTTTCGTTCGCATATTCGAAAATTCGATAAATAAACATTATTGACGTTAACGGAATGCGTATAAATCAATGGAGTTCCACGAATCTTTCGTCGCATCGAACTCGAATGTTTTATGGCCCGACGGCCTTTATTCTCGGGCGTACGCGTGAATTATAATGATTTAAACACCTGCGAGCGCCTTTCTATGGACCACGGACAGAACGAGAGAGAGAAAGAGAGACAGACAGACAGACAGAGAGGATTGATACGAACGGAGGACGAACGAGCGCGTCAGAGGCGCAAGAGCGATCGCTAAACGTTATAATGAATGATGATACGTGCTTGCTTGCATACCGATAAGGGACAACTCGAAACGAAGTATATGCTTCGCGAGAGTCGCGAGGTCGCGTTTGCGAATGAGCCGCCGCGGCAGGAGGGCAGGGGGGAGGCGTATATCCGCGTGTGCCGCGGGCTTACGTCGCCGCAGTGCGATACGGTCGATAGCGAAGTAGTCGAGTATCCTCTCCCGTTGCGCGGTACGTGCGACGAGTGCAACTTGAAAATACGTCGGGAAAAATGGGGACAATGCCGGGTCATGAAAGGAGCAACGTCCAATTTTAATTAGTTTTTTCACTTTTCTTTCCTTTTTCAAACCGGAGTTAATACAAAAATCATCCAATGATTATCATAAACGAGATTATACCTCGACGAGATTTTTCTGATGAAATAAATAATGATCGTGCGGAGTTCGTGGTTAACTACGGTTATATAAGATCTCTCTCGACGTTGTACAGCGAAATGTAATTTGTTTAGAAATTCAATATGCAATTTGACGTTAACAATTCTTGAGCAATGTTTAACGATTAATGATCATTTTTTGTTAGCTTATTTATCGATAAATTGTCAATAATAATAATTCGTATATTGAAATATCGCCGAATTTTTAAAAGTATACCTTTCGTTGTGAAACTCAAAGTGTCTTTCAACCCCTGGATATTCGCGACGTTGAAAATTTCATCGAGTGGGCAAATCGACGTTTCGTCGAACGCTTTTCCTTTTTAGAAATTTTTCATGAATCGGCAGTCTCTCGAGGGCCTTTATCCGACCGAGACTTCACCCAACGTTTCAGACGTCGAAGGAAAATCCGTCGAATGTCCGCAGACTCCTCTACTCCTCTGTATCCTTCGCGCGTCCATCATCCCTTTTTTTCCGGGGAGCGTCGAGCGTGGAGTCCTTCCAGCGCTCTCTCCTTTTTTTTCTCAATTCTATCTATTTTTTTTCGACTTTCTCGCACACAGGCCACGCGCATACCGACGCCGATGCACTTGCGTCTCCGCACGCTGCACCCGCATTCGTGTGTCCGTTACACATCCCCCACCTTGCAACCCTCGGAGCGACCGGCCGGCTCTTGACACGCGCACACAGTCAAACGTCTCGTAACTCACCCACCCTCCTCGTCCACGTAGAAACGAGACGCGACGGCGCTCGCTCGGTTCGCCACGAAATACCTCGTTCGGCTTCGTGATTCTCCAGTCGCTGGTCTCGGCTCATTCCTCGCTGGGCTATCGTCGCGCGACCAACTCACTCCCGGTAAACACGACGTGTTTCGCGCCTTTTGTACATATAACGTCTTAATCTATAGAACAGTGCTTATTACGACGTACGAGAGACAATAACGATATGAATAACGACCGTACGAAACAAGAAGAAATTTTACCATCGATAAAATCGTTGATTGCGCCGGCGTCGATGTAAAATGAGTCAATGATAATTTATCGATTTAACCAAATTATTCGAGAATAACGCGAGTCGATCGTATTCGTAATAGAAACGAGTGAAAAAAAACCGTAACGTTGGATAACTTCGTTATCGATCGGACCGCCCGAATTAACGTTCCATTAATAGATCGGAATAAATATTATCGGCTCGTGATTCTACGAAGGTAATACAATTTACGATTTTATACTCGTGACCGATCGACGAAAAACATTGCCACGTAGTGCTTACGAGCCTGTTATTATTCGTGAGACGAAACGTTCGTGGTTATACACACAGTGTGTAGAAAAGAATAAAAAAAAAATCGTGACTGTTCGAGATACCTGTTCGTACAGTGATATTTGTGTCGGAGTGCCAATTTACCGGTTCTTGAATTCTGGGCAAAAACAGCGAGGTCCGAGAAAGAAAATAAAAATGCCGGCTGAATCGTAAAGTTTCATTCGAACGTACAAAGAGAGCTGCGATCAAAGTGTACGAGAACAAAATTCTTGTGCCCGATAGTTGATTTAAAAGTAAGATTGGGGTGGGGGTTGTATGATAGCGTAACTATTGATCGGATAGATTGATCGATCGATCGGTCGATCGAGTAACGAAAGTCGATCGATTTTTTTAAGAAAGGAGAAAATAGAACGAGAAGTAAAGTACGCTGTTTCATCGATCGATTTATCGCATCGTTTCTCTGACTTTTTTTTATTCACCCTTGAGGAGGGTCGAGGTGAAGAGAGATAGAAAGATACAGAGAGAGAGAGACGCTAATATACATAGATACATACACGTACGGAGTAAGAGATTAATCGAGCGATCGAGGAATTACTAGTGTACTGCCCTCTCGATCATCCCGGCAATTACTCTCCTCGGTCGGTGATTAATCCGATTAGGGAGGCAATTATGCGAGAGAAAAAAAAATAAGGACGATCCAAGAGTCGAAGGTGATCGGTAATAGAACTCGATCGACGATCGAGAAGAAATTGTCTGGCAAATAAAGCGATGAAAACAAAAAGAATGCAAGATAATTGGAGATTAAAAGGACAAAGATGAACGATAATGATAAAATTCGGTCCATCCTCGATTATGTCCGTGAATAAAGAACGAAACTTTATTATTCGTGAGAATGAAGAGCAACGCCCGTGTCTCGTCCAACGACCTCGATCTTGAGGGCTGACACCGGTAGCTCCTCGTCTTCAACGTCCAAGTGGCAAATACGACCGTGAGGAATGTCCGTCGCCGGTTAGTTCGTACGCTCGAATTTGCGAGGCTTCCTTCACCCTTCGCACAGGGTTGCATCGACTTCCACGTTGACCCCGAGTCGAGCTCTACGCGATCAGCGACAAAGAGAAAAAAGGAAAAAAAGGGAGAAAGAACAAAAAGAGAGAAAAGAAACAAACACGAATCAAGCACACCTGGGCAGAGACGCTAACGCGCTTGGCGGTCGGGTGGTAAAACAGGCTTTTACAACCCCCTTCATTCAACCCTCGTGGGACTCGCGTATAACGCGTGCGGGTCACGCGCAGGACGTTGCGATTCTTCTTTTAAAGTTGACCTTGAAAGCGTAGCTTGATCTTCTTTTCTTTTTAATCGACGCTTTTATCACGCTTTTATACGAAAATTTATCTTTTCAATAAACAAAAATCGCGTCGCATTGTACGAAGAGCGAAGGGTCGTCGAAGTGAGCAGTGTATGGCGCCGCTTCATTGATCGTACTTTCGTGCGCTACGCTGCAAGCTTTTCAAGAGGATGTACCGTTAGGACGGTGGATTTTAGACCCATCGTCGTTTTCATTCGCTTACCCTCGTTGCACATTGGTGGGGGTCGCGAGAATATCGACTTGATAATAATCGGCACGAGGGTCGTACGAGACTTGGGTCGAGCATCGTGGAAAGAAGGAAGGGGAGTGTGACGTGGACGGAGCCCGACAACTCGCCGACGCGCAGTACCTACGAATTACTGCGGGGGAGAAAAAGAAGCGATCGATCGGTCCTGCCGAGGCTCTATCGCATCGTGAAAAAGGTGCAATGACCTCAAAACCTCAGGGGAGGTCTTACTCGGTGAGGTAAGTTTTCGGAAAGAATTGGACGGAGAATTGGCGATTGATATAACCGAAATAGCGAATAATCGCCGATTAATAAATAACATTAATATTTTACAATTAATCGCAATTTTTTTGAAAATACTTATCGACGATCGGGTACTTCATAGAAAATATGTCTCGCAATCGTAACGATCGAAATTTTCAGTATTCTTTTTTCATCGACTCCCGATCAATCCCCATGCATTTAATTAAGATTGTCTCTATGTGATAATTAAAACTCGGCTATTTAATTTAGGCTCATGAACTTTATCGATTAGCGATCGACGATAAAAATAGAAAATCGAGTCTTTTGGACGACCATCGCGTGATCTTGAATGGCCAATCACTGGGTTGCATATTTTATAATAAGCACGCGTGTGGCGTCGCGCGAGGACAGGAAGGAAGGGCTCGAAGAAAAATAGACGAGGTGCAGCGACGAACGCGAGATTTAAAGGGACTGAGAAAAGTTGTGCGAGCGAAAGGGAAGGAGTGCGCTACGTGTCGGTCTCTCGTAGACAGAAAATAACTCGACTGTCTTTCTCTCAAGCGACGTATGTGCACTCGGCCTTTCATACGACGACCGCGGGTGTGCACACCGTCTGCCAGGCTTCTCGTTCTTTTTCTTCGTTTTTTTTTATTTTTCCGCTTATTATTTTCTTTTCTTCGACACGGTCACTTTCAAGGTAACCCCAAGAGACTTTGTGCTGGGAAATGAACAGAGAGGAATTTCGAAAATGTTGATAAAAAAATTTGACTCCGATAAGAAAAAAACTCTCTCTATATATATATATATTTGTTATTATTGTCGTTGTTGATAATGATAATGATGATGATGATGATGATGACGAATTTAAACCATTCGCCTGAATGAGGCAGAATTTATAGACTTTATAAATGAAACAAATTCCATTCTCTCAGCATGGTTCTTGGCTCCAAACTGTCGAGTTTCCAATGAGAATACATTTATTCACATTGTAGGGACGTCCTGCGGTTCGGTCTCAGACCGATCGATAGGGATGATGGTTGCAGCGTCGCGACACAGCCCACCCTCGCTCGTGAGAGAAAATCCTTCAGAACGGGATATTCAACGTGACAGAGCACAATCGAGAACACACGTTCTATTCCCCCCTGTACGTCGAATTATCCATTCTGCACATTTCTAGTCACGTTAAATCGCAATTCTCGCATAAAAATACTCGGAAACGACAGAGCAATTTTTTCATCGGTTCTATAAATAAGAGAGAAAATAAATCATTATTTTTTAATTCCATATTCTCGACAACCGGAAAATTCTAATTTTTTATGATTTCCTGGCTAAGTCGCGTTCCAATTTCAAACCAAGGGCATTCTCGTATCTTCGTCATCGGTATATAAATTACAGAAAGAAGGAAAAAGCAAACGCGCGATTAATCTCGGACTAGAGTTTTAATTAATTTTCTCGACAGGTAGAAAATTTCAATTTTGTGTGTTTACTTTGTTTATGTAAAGTTGTATCGATTTTAAGCGCGATAACAATACGAATCGCGGGTATGAGTCATCGTGTTGTATGCAGCAGGAAACGTTGGTACAGCGTTGCACGATGCTCGTGACTTTTATAAAGACCGTACGAACATACGTATATTCGATTCGCTCGTAATCTTCCATTGCCTTGGTACTTTTTGATCGAGATGGCCGCATTAGTTTCCGTCAGTCATCGAATATAACTGTTTACAGAAATTCTTATCGTACATAAAAAATAATCCAACGGCTGACGATATCTTTCAACCTCTCCCTCGAAATCTCAAAAAAAATATTTTTCCCCGAATTAATTAAAATTCTTCCTTTTACCCTATTAACACGTAATTTATAACGTAAGAAACTTCCAAAATTTAAAAAAAAAACGTGTACCTCACCGGGACTCTCTCGTTTCGAAGGAACGACGGAAAATCAAGAAGCGAAAGAAAAAGAATAAAAACACACGGTTGACCTCGAACTCGCAGACGGTTGTGGCCAAGGGAGACTTGCGTAATTCGTTACTGTCGTCGTCGGCGATAAGCCTTGAACCTGACCGAGGTGCTCCAACGTTGATAGACAACGTAGTTACGTGCGAATCAGCAGGTAAATAAGAGTTATAAAAAAAAGAGAGGAAGAATCATGATTTTTCCGATTTGTTTTTTTTCGTCAATTTTATCCAAAGTCTCTCTCACTTTGTATATTATTCTCTAATAAACGATTATACCTGTAATCTTGGCTCGCTTCGTGACTGTCGATCCTTTGGCTATACGATTCGAATCCTGGCGTTTGAGCAGGTGCCTTATTGTTAAAAATTCCAATAGTCATACTTTGGTACACTTTTCTCGTATCCACCTTTCACTTGGCTGTTTCGTGATCGCCAACGACCAGATATGTATCCCTCTCCCTTGTCTCGATTACACTCCGTTTAGCTGTCGATAATATCGACAAATTGTATAGTTTCACTACGGTGGGAGGGATGGAGGGGGGGGGGGGGGGGGGGGGAGGGCGTCTTGCCGAGATACATTACCGAGCCTTTTACGAAGCTTGTTAAATGTCGATTATCTTTATGCACGTACCTTCCCTGCTGGATATTACGAATTTTGGGCAGAGGGTGAGGATAGAAGATTAATTTAAAAATTGTATTCTCTACAACGATATTACAGTTTTATTTCTCTTTCTCTCTCTCTCTCTTTCTCTCACGTCTCGGGTCATTGGCCCGTGTTTCGGTTGACGCGCAAGTAGGATTTTATCGTTATTCGTTTCTTTTTTTCTTTGTCTTTGGTTCGAAATTCATTACGTCCTTTCTCTCGTGAATTTTTTCGCCTTTCGACGAGGCGATAGTCGGGATTTTAAACTGGCACTAGCGAGCGGAGCTCTTCGCGTTCATGGCATTTCCTTGAGTGAAACAAAAAAAAATTCGCTTCTCGTCCTCGACGATTATTATCGTAATAGCGGCTTCTTTCGCGCGAGAGTGCCATCCGCGCGGCGACCTACTAAGGCTTTATTTTTCGACGCTCTTCGAAATAACAGAAGATGTAAAATGTTCTCGTCGAAGCATCTAGGCTGTTCAGCCGAGTGCGAAGTGTTCATTGTCACCTGCTGTATTTTATTTTATTTTTTTACCTGTTGAAAACTCGACCGACGAGAATGACTCGAGAACAGAGTTAGCGGTACGTACGACGCGTATACGCGCGAGACAGATGTAAGACGATTCTGGTGACCGGAAGTTCTGGTGTGCCGTATTCGAGTTTATCGAGCACCGCGTCGTTAAAGAAATTTCACACGTAATTGAGGGAACGGTCGATCCCTGGACAGTTGGCACTTTGAACGGATTTTGTTACATTTGCGAAAGTTTTACAACAAAAAAAAACAAAAAAAAACAACAAGAACAACCGGAGAACAATTTCCGGTCCTGGAAATCGCGACTCGCGTTCTCGAACTTCTTTCAAATTTCTTTTCCTACGATTCTTTCATTCGTAAATTTTGTTTTTTCGCTTCGAAATACGCGAAGTACAAAGTTCCTGGAAAAAATAAAATTATGCGAGCGAGAGCGCGAGACGGAGAAATGCTTCGAGCGAAAACGAAATCCTACCGAATGACTAATTCTCATGATAAGAGAGCGAAGGAGTAAAATGCACGTGCGAAGAGGAGATTGTGCAGAAGAGAGTGAGAGAGAATTCTTTGTAGAATCGCAGCACCTTCGTACGGAGCGAGGAATATATTAAACCGACAATGCCCCGGCCTATCTACTCGGGGTTGTGTAACTAGGAATGAGAGAGAGGTCCCGTGTACTACCGTCGACTAATTATCGGTCGTTAGAATAGCCGGTAGCGCGTATACGTATGTACATAAACGTATATAGGTAACGACTCTTGCGTCAGCATCGACAGTTTTCGTCATGTCGCGAGACAAATCGACGATCGATTCCGCGAACGTTAGCCCCTTATAGTAAACAAACAAAAAATTGTCATTAGTCCAAAATGGAAATAATAACATTTTCATTAGTCGCCGATCAACTTTATTTTCGATATAAACGAATTATCGCGAGCTATATATAGCGCTTCGAAAAAGCTCATAAGCAATTCGTCGATAAAGAGAACATTCTCGAGCGTATCTTTCATTTTGTTAATCATCGACGGTGATAAATCGTCAAATGCACGAAGACAAACAGTCTGCTCTTCGAGAAAAGGTAAAATTTATTAACTATAACGACTTGTCATTATTACGATCGAGTTTATCATTACCTGCCTGTATACATAGATATAGGTCCATAATCCACGCGAAGAATTGTTAAGGGTAAATAAAAAATTGGGCGAAAATAATGACTATAATCCGATGCGAATATATCGAGACTCGAGTTGTTGGATGAAGAAAATTTTTTTTTTTTTAACATAGAATACCATGCGGTCAGAACGCTCGAATGTCACGGTTCCTCCGTGAAGCACGCGATTCGAACGCCGAGAACGCTATCTATACGCGAAGCGCACATACACGTATCACCAATGTTACATAATTATCGAGCGAGGTGTGTTTGTATATGGGTAATTCTAGCTTGAAACTCGTTCCGACACCTCGACGTCGTTTCCTTCTCAATTCTCATCCTATACGTTTTTATTCGACAAACATATCGTCGATGACATGAGCACCGCGACCTCTCGAACATATCGTATTACGCGTCTCTCGCAGATACGTATCGATCATTTCTCAATAACAGAACTCGCGAAGACGCGGCGTATATCTTTTCGACCGTTATTTTTTAAAATACGAGCCGTACGCTAAGATTTAAATCCAAGAGGCCGATTACATCCTGCCACCGAACGAACAATTTTCGCGAATCAAGTTTCGCGAAATTGCACAAAAATCGATCTAAACTACGACGCGTAATTCAGAAAATCGACTCTTGTACCCGGATAACGCGATTAGCGAAGAATTTCGGTCGATTTGGCAGGTGGCCGTACACTGCGCTGCAAGCGGATGGCCAAGCTCTGTATGCCGGCATAGCGATTGGCCATCAAGCCATTCTTACCCTTATACATGTATATGTGTATATAAATATCTGGTGTACATGGTATCGGACCTATATAAATGTTACTGTGTGCGCTCTGTACGTTTTGGGTCATCGCCAAGTAGGAATATAGCTATGTATCTTGGAGATTCACGGCCGATCCCTTTTGGTCCCGCTGATGTGTGTTCCAGAGCGCACTGATGATTCCGGTCAGACGAGATAGCGGTACATCGAGAACTCTGGCGACGAGAGAGACTCGCGGGACCGCCTTGCGCTCTCTCGTCATCCTCAAATGACCACCAAATGGAAATCCTTCGTATGACTTTATGATATATGTGTATTCGTATAAAAATGTGGATATTATTAGGAACAACGATAGTGACCCCTGATGAATTCTACTTTAAGTCGAATTCGAGGGGGGAAAATTTATTATTTTTAGCACAGTTTTCGGAACGATTTACGGAAACGGTTCTCGCATATTTTTCTAGCTTATGGTGTTTACTTCATTTTTAACATATTGTTAATAGAGAAATTTGGAAACTCTTTTAATAGTCAGGTGGTTCAAATATATTGATAATCGTCGAAAAAAAATGGATTTAGAAAGTTTCCTTTTTTCGTTTTCTGCAAAAAAAAACAAGTTTGTCACTGAAATGTTCACAACTACTTTGAACAATGATCTGGCGAATCGACGCTGCGCTTATTGTATTCCTAACCTTTCGAGCTTTAAAATGCCGCGAAGTTCGTCACACTGCGAATTTTTTTAAATGCCTTTTCTCACGAATTTTCGCGAAGTTTTCAATCGCGCGAGGACCTCGAACATCGAAACGAAATGTCTTCGCGATGTATTTGTAAAATGCATGCGAGGCGACGAGGTGCAACTGCAATATCGAGAGCCGCAGCGTGAGACAACGCGAAGAGAAAGAGGGAGAGAGAGGTGAATGGCGGTGGAGGTGGCTGTTGGTCGGTCGAGCCCTCACGGTCTGTGTAAGAGAGGCATGGTAACGTCGAGTAACGGCTAATTGGCCACCTCTCCTCGACCCAAGAAGAGGAGCATTCTCTTTCTCTCTCGCTAGCGCAATGTGGTGTGCTCTCCCCGGCGTATACCCGAGACGGCGTTCTCGTGCCAGTTTATACGGTTCCGTTGCCCAAGTCTGGTGTAGGAGAGTACACGTTCTATACACGCTTCTCCGGTGCTTATCGAACCGGCGCGAGCCGCGAACCGAGTACGGACATCGTCCGCGAGTGTTTCATTTTCAACGAAATAAGCATTCGTAAAATAAGATTAATTTTAAAGAGGATCATGGAGGAATCTTGCAGAATTCGATGAAAGTCGCAATCTAAGAACCTCGATCACGTCTCGAAGTAAGTTTTCTACGCCGATTAAAATATATTCGTCGTACAAGACGGAATCCAAACTTTTTTTGTACGCTAAAGGCTTCTTGATAGGAAGAACATTTTTATTTTAGGTCCTTCGATCCTTTTTGGATTGAATTCTTTTTGTTTTCGCACGAAACTAACGATCGTAAACTCGCGGTCTCGTCAAGCTCGTTAAAATAATCATTCGGTCCGGATGGTCTGATCGGTCGTCGATCGGTAAACTGGTCGTGCGATTTCTTGAGAAAAATCCCAATCAGCCTTGGTCAAGTGAGCACTGTGAAGTAAATGATCGCCAGAAGTTGTTGAACATAGAGTATTCATTCAGTGCATCATGTTGGCGGATGTATCGCTCGTCGCGAAGCCGCTGTAATATAATCTTTGAATGAACCGAGAACTGGACGCGAACGAGTGGAATAAACGCTCGTGCAATAAACTTTACAGTAGGATCATTGTGTCGGAGAGCATTAGAAATGAGTGAGCTCATTAGATAATATCGTATACAAATATACGAATATATTTATATATCTTAATATTTCGTACTCGATACCTGTTTAACGAGGAAGAATATCTCAGCGCCGTAGATTCATCGCAGCTACAATTTTTATACCGCCGTACCTCTCCTTACTTTCATTTTATTCGTCGCATTTACATTTGAAACCCCTTCTGTTTTCTATTTTGGTACAATGCACTTATAGCGATTCGATTCCATCCGCGAAGGGAAATTTCCACGTATTTTAGTAAATCAATTTATGCGGATATACATCGACGAGTCATTATCCTCGTACGTAAATGTAAATATAGAAAATCCATATATGCGTAAATAAGAAATACGTTTGCGCTGTTTGAAATTGATTTTGCGAGGTAATGGAATCGCTTCGCGCTATCGATTGCGTCGGTTCCACCGATTGCCGCGAATAAAATGTGATCGTAATGGCACACAGTACTACGGCATGTTTAGATCCCACGAAAATACACACACTTTCATCTTTCTCCACTCTTCTCGAGAACGTCACGATCTTACTCGCGATATAATATACAATAATAATCGTTAAGACGCTTCCTCCGTGTAAAATCTAATCTCTCTGTTGCAGATCACCGCGACTAGGTGGTCCGCTCTCGCAGCCTTTGGCTATGATACCGCCCACGATGCACGGCCACGAGTTCAATCAGCCGCTATCGCGGGTCGTCATGGTACGCAAGACGGATCAGAGAACTTTCAGCAAAGGGCGACGAAGCGGGGGCGAGCCCTTGCTCGAAACCGTCACTCGCGAGACCGTGGAATTGTTCAACGGCGGACGAGCCGAGAGAAAGTATACTTCGGAAACGAGGGACATCGTAACGCCAAAGTCGAACAGGTGAGTTTTAATGATTTTTTATGTCTTCTTTTGTTGGATTTTTCAACGTGTCGTTACTTACTCGGTTAGTCCCGAATGTAGTTATCGCATCATGCGTAATGTCGTGCGAAAAACAAGGCGATCGATCTCGGTGGCAACGAAAAAGAAAAAGAAACAGCACCGGTGATATCTATGTCGTGCGATGACGATCGATGTGCGACCGCAGTTTTACCGGTGTGTCGCGCAGTTCGCCTCGCAATCGATGCGAATACAGACAACCGCGAGACACCTCGTGTATGGCAAACGTCGATCCTCCTCATTTCGACATTTATTTTAGGAACGCGAACGGGAATATTTAATTAAGACAAATAATTAGCAATGTAGATTTGGATTGAAGGAATTCGCGAATTATTTAAATTTGTTTATTTCAACGAACGAAACTTTTAATACGATAAATCGTCTTGTTTATTCGAGTTCCGTGACGCCAGATCCGTAGTACAATAATTATCCCCTATGAAATAAACGAGTACGATAACGGTTTGAATGACACTGTAAAAATATTAGAAACGTTGTTTCTACCTTCCCACGTAGTATGCCCTCGCTCAGCTCGAGTGGGACCAGAAAGAAGGTGGTCGGATTTGTCGATCTGCTGTCGCCAGACAGGTACCGGAAGTCCACGTTTATTAGAAGCAAATAAAACAAAGAAAAAAATCACTTGATCGATTTAGAGAGCACGATACATATAATTTTATTAGCTTAGTATTGTCGCCTATTGTAGATCCTCTATATGTTACCAAAAAACAATATTATATCGCTATTAAGTATGTATAAAAGTGGTGTATATCCACGGTAGAGCACGAACACTGGATCAAATTATCGTAAGTGTCGCCGATCGATTAGTCTCGCTTTTACCACTAACGGCAAGAATAAAGACAATTTACAAACCTCACTTTGCCACGTATTATCGTCGACCGGATTGGACGACAATACAGAACCAATAAACATCTATTCTGAATGCTCTGGTGCTGTTATACATACAAATATACATATTTAGATATATATATACATATACCTCGGTCGTAACTCTGTCACGACTCCAATCGGACTGTCTGGTGAACCCTGAAATGTTCAGCTTTCACCCGACACTTCCTCGTGGCCGAAGGCCCGAGAGTTACGAACGACTTGGCGACACTGACATTTTGACTAGACTTTTTGCAAATGATAAGACAATCCAAAGGTTAAAAAAGAAATGAACAAAAAAAATTATTTTGAGAAAAAAAACATGGGCTACATCGTCGATTTAATCAGTATTGAAATTTGTTTAATCGTTTATGCAAATATTGAGCTTTGGCTCGACTTTATCGGAGCTTTTGCTGTACTAACTAATATATTGCTACAATCTTGCGCCTAAAGAGGAGAACTCACGGAGAAGAGAAAGAATAAATTTAGCAATGAAAATAAATGTATCAATAAATGGATTAAACTCTTGCATCTTGCTGCTTCTGTGCACCGTTTATATGTGCTGTTGAAAAAAAACCTTTCTTTGAGCTAAACAATGCGTTCTACCATAAGATCCATTGTTTTTGATTCTAGGAATCATTGAGAATTCGTTGTATTTGTGATTATACGTTTTAGATCAAGAGCCGAGTCCGTGAGATCGAAGTCACCCTTGACCGCCTCTCCGGCATCCCCGGGACCGTTGTCAAACTCTTTTCACGGAAGTTTCCACGGTAGTCTTGGAAGCGATGGAATGTCGTGCAGCAGCGCGAGATCGTCCTCGGCATCGCCCGACTCGGCTCGCTATACCTCCGCACAGGTAAATATAATCGTGACGAGAAGCAACATCGGTCAACGTTCGTTCGATGAATTAATAGACACGTTCACCTAAAATCTGGTATTTAAGCCAATAAAAATTTCGTGACTCGAGTAAATCGCCGATTCTGTTTGAGAAATGTATGCAAATTGCATTTTAGAAATTGAGCACACGGTGAAATTTCGAATCCGGAAACCCCTGATGATTCTCGAGGTCGTGGTCGTAAAACGTTATTTTCTCTCGGATACGCGTGCGATCCCGTTCGCGAGAGGAGAAAATTGCAAAATCGCATATTATTGTTGTTATATATACGTATACGTGTCCATAAATCATGTACAGAGACTGCAATATTTGTGAGTCGGGACGATGCGAGCGTGTCCCAAAGCGAATGAGAACGAGACGGCACGCGCGCGCAAGATACACGTCGGGTGTGCGTTTTATTAAACGAGGCGAAAAAATCGGTCTCGTCGAGTGTATATATGGGAAAATCGTGGTATATAACAGCTTAATGCAACGAGACGCCAGGCGATTTTCGATTAGTCATCGCGCGTGAAGAAGAGCCTCGGCGAGAAATTGACGTGGAGTAATTTGCGAGAGTCCCCGGTTGGATGCTGTTGCAATAATATAATTCTTTAACTTACTAAACGGCTGAATCTCTCTCTCCCTCGTTCGTAAACCATTAGAATTATTATTTTTCCCCCATTAACTCGACATTTTCAATCGTTTATTCAATTACTTCGATAACATTATAAATAAACACACCCATTCGTATTTTATCGACATTAATTATTCATCCGGTTGAAATTGAACGATTTAGAAATAAATTCACATCGATATTATTCATAGCTTTTAAATCGATTAAAAAAATGAATGACCGTTGCGATTTTTGTTTGAACGACCGGAAGTTGGTGACGATCGAGTCCTTGGATTTGACTGATGCGCGACAAATGATCGTGTTCGTCAAGTTCCCCTGATGGGAAATCATATACGTCGGTCAGTTTTCCCACGTGGTCGTATATAAATCAAGAACGTCTATTATATACCTATACAGTTATTTTTCCTAGATTATTAGATAAGTTAAGAATAGATGATAATTACATTTATGCTCTCGTAATATCGCGACTAACAACTCGTACAAGGTCCTTCCCGCCTCTCGTTTGCATTTGCGACAGGTCAGGTACAAAAACACGCTTTGCACGAGCTACACACGATGAAAAAAAAAACATAATTCTTCACTTCAACTACATCGATCGCGTAGTCGTATATGCGAGCGAATAAATTGGAAAAGTTTTCATACGATTTTTTTTTCTGGGATCTATGTGTTGTAGATTACAAAGACTGAAACGCGTAAACCGTCTGTGCGCAGATCAGGACCTACCAAAGAATTCGTCGATCTGTGTCTCGACACGCATAACTTCTATCGCTCGCGACACGGTGTACCACCATTGAGACTCAGCAAACAGGTTAGAAAGAGAAATAATGACATACGAGACACTTTTTTTTTGTATCCGTACGAATAATTGAAATTAATTCGACGAATGCTATTAATGAATGTCGTCAATACCTCAGCTGTGTAAGACGAGTCAAGACTGGGCCAGCATATTGGCGACGAGGGGACGTTTGGAACATAGGATAAGAGGGGTATATGGTGAAAATCTTTATTGTATGTGGAGTTCGAATCCTAAAACGATCGTCAGTGGTGACGAGCCCGTTAACGAATGGTGAGTCGTAAATACAAGAGCACTTCTCTTTGGAGAAATATCTTCTCGACCTTTCCTAGTCTACATTTTTCTGCTTGTCGTATTTGACAAGTTTCATTATTTGTCTTGAATTTCATATAATCCATAGGTATGCGGAGGAAGTACAGCACCAGTACGCCAAAGAGCCAACGACCCTGAAGACCGGGCACTTCACGCAAGTCGTATGGCGCGACAGTACCGAGCTCGGTGTCGGAATGGCTCGTAATCGCAACGGCGAAGTTTACGTCGTGTGCAATTACAATCCAGCCGGAAATTTTCTCGGCAGTTTCATGGAGAACGTATTGCCACCGGGTGGTTGTTCACCGAGCAAACGAACTAGCATAAGTGCCAACAGACAAGTACAGTCGCCGGCTGAAGAGGCGGCCTGGCAGCAGGAAGCACTTCTCGTTCACAACGAGTACAGAAGACGTCACAGGGTTCCCGATCTGAGACTCAGTCCCGAGTTGACCGCCGCTGCCAAGGTAATTTCACGAAATGTAAGACAAACCAGTAAAATGGTCCAACGGTAAAATTTGTTTTTTTTCGGATTTTTTTTAGGCCTGGGCTACAACGCTACTGAGTACCAACAAACTCGTTCCACAATCGGCCTCGCCATACGGCGAAAACATTTACTCGATGCAATGCTCCGATCCTAATCTGATAGCGTCAGCTCGCGAGGTAGTCTCAAAGTGGTATTCGGAAAAGAAGGATCACAAGTTCGGTAGCGAACCAAAAGTCCTCAATACTTGTAAGTTCATATTATCGACCGATGGTATTTTAAACCAGAATATTTATTATAATTAACGATAAATTCATAATTATCAACGTTTCAGGTCACTTTACGCAGATCGTGTGGAAAAATACAACCGAGATAGGAATAGCGATGGCGAAAAAAGACGGTGCCTGCGTAATTGTAGCGTGCTATCATCCACGTGGTAATATCGTCGGTCAATTTATGGAGAATATAACGCGGCCGGTAAAAAGCGCCTCATGATCCGGCGGCCGCTAATAACAAAAGTGTCGATAATGTATTCAACGGGAAAAACGAGGATAAAACAACGTGCTGTATTTATATGATATAACTTACAATTTAATCGCGTATTCATATGTAAAATGTATATATCACGTGCGTGCATATATAAGTAGAATAAACATTCCAACGTGTATATATATATATATAATAAATATATACCGAAACGCGAACGAGAAAGAAATTAATTCTACGAATACCGGCTGGACTTCTTTCTTTGACCTATAAAAACATCCTCCAATGTAGGAAAGTCGACGAGAGTCTTTATCGCACCACGATAAATCACTTTGTGGATCTAGGATAGGACAGGGCGGAATTTAATTAACATACATATGCACTATAATAATTTATTTATAATAAATTTACGCCATGTACTCGAGAGACTGAGCGACAGACCAGTCGTACGATAAGTACCCCTTCCCCTCCTGCCCTCTCTCTCTCTCTCTCTTTCCTCTTTTATATATATATATATATATATATATATATATATATATATATACTTTTTTGTGTCAACATTCTCCATTTTCATTAAATCTTTTCATTATATTACATTACGTACAGCAGTTTATAATTCTTTTCTCATCACTTGTCCTTTACGTTTTCTTGTGGTCGAGGAATGCCTTAGTAATTAATGTATAAGTCCCTAGACTGCGAATATATAACTCGGTATGCCTCCGTGAGATATTCCTTTGTTTCTTTTAATTGTTATTTTCGTCTAAAATTGTCTTTATCCTTTATTTTATTATTATTTTCATCGCAATTACGCTATTGCCTCGTTTAAATTTTCATTTATTTATTTATTTTTGTTTCTTTACATCGTCTATCGTTTCCGTAAGGCGGTAATATGCTTTTTTATAGGAAACTCCTCTAATCACCTCTCCTCTTTCTCCCACGGTGTTGTTCTCGTTGCGTGAAAAGATTTCGATTTCATCGAGACGAAAGAAAAATATATGTATATTTCTCTCCATCGAACAACGGGTAATGTGTTTATTGGACCTCGTGTCACCTTCGGCATCTTCGGACGAGTGAGTGGATGGGCGGGGGTTCGATTTGATCTGCTACGTACTAAAGATTGAATTGTTTTTTTCTTTTTGGTTTTTTGTTTTTTTTTGTTTTTTTTTCGTTCATCGATAAATATGATAATAAAAATCTTTAAAATACGAAGCTAGTGCAAAGAAAGTAATGGAGGTGATTGTTTTTCATTTTCTTTGTTCGAGAAGAATAGAGAATAAAATCTAGACCAGTGGACCTTCGTCAAAAGAAATTCTCTCGTGAGTCAATTTAATAAAGCTCCACTTGTATTTTATGTACATAAACTCGAAGAGTATTTTTCGCTAAAGAGGAATCGAGGAATGATTGCTGACTGGAATAACAGATATATACTAATATATATTAATTTGAACGATAAAAACGACGTTCGATTGAATGAAGAAAAAAGAAAGTTTATTTTTTCTTCTTTTTTTGTAAATTGGTCTTTCGACGATCTTGGATTTGGCTCGAAACGGACCCGGTTCGATTATTCGAATTTGTCTCTCGAGCGATCATTAAATCGATCGAAGTATGCAAGATAAGTTATTAAATAAATCGGGTCGTCACGATCGAACGGATTGTCAAATTAAAGCAATCGCCACGTTAAATAGATTGTTACTTGTTCTCGTTTTGACGGATATCTTTGTTATTTTGAAAAAGAATCTAACGATACGCTTTACGTGTTAAAATATTATTTCAGCGAGGAAGGAAAAGAATAAATAATGATTTGTCGACGATATTTGGGGAGGATGAAGGTGGGGGGGGGAGAGTAGGGTCGCGGGGTCATCGATTTTTAGATCAGTCGGTCACATCAATCGTCGTACAATTACCTAATTTTTTGTTTAAAACAAATTGTCCTAAGCCTTTGCTCGAGGCCGATTATCATTCAGGACTCTCGCTTTCTCTCTCTGTTACCTCGCGTTATGCAGTGATGTAGATTTTGTCTTTGCAGGAATTCGACAATATTTTTTCTCTCGTTTTGCACACAAAGCGCAAAGTTCTCGTTTTGTCGAAATTAGTCGTGGTTATTCATTTCGTTTCGCTCCCCTTTGTTCTCTCATTCTCTTCGATATTCTTCTCTCTTTCACTAAATTTAATTAAAGTCAGACACACGTATGGTCCTCGCTAAGCCGATCGAAAATCTCGCTTCGATTCGGTCTCCGATCACTTCTCCGATAACACTTAATTAGAAAATCTTTGTTCGGTTTGTTCCTCTTTCATTTGTTTCATTTACTCGTTAAACGTCGTGTTTGTTTAGTTTTCGATAATTCGTCGCGTTCACCTCTAAACATATCGCCGGTAAGTTTACGTCGACAATTGCCGAACCAGCTCGACATAATTTAGTGATATGATACTAATGGTCATTTGTTCACTTTTGTTTTCTTTAATCTCGCGAGACTCGCTTTTTTACACTCAATCTTTGTCTCTTTCACATCTAAGTACGAAATTATCAACGCTTTTTGCATGGCGTATTACTATACGTACTGGGACTACGGCTCATCGCTATTTTTCATTTTTCGATAGTGATGTCATTTGGCATTTTGTTTATCATCAAATTCGTTACCGTTTTGTGTTTGCGTGCATGTGTTTATGCTTGTGTATGTGTTTGTTTTTCTCTCGTGGCATAGCGTGTCCCATAGATCGCCGTACCGTGGCTTGTAACAATCTTATGACATCGGCCGAGGGTCTTCCTCATCGTCAGGAATACGGGGTGTTACGAGCACCACCTCCCGGACCTCCCACTATCCGGCTGAGTGACCTCCGAGCCGGTCAAACCGTTCGAACTCGCCAATAAAATGATCTCCTTAATGACGCGTCTCTCGCTCCCAACGTGACAATTACACACCCAAAGTCTCGATCGTATATCAATATGGTGACGCGTATTATCGACGAACGACATGAAACGATCGATGAAACCAGGCCTCGATTAGCTTCAGCACGAGAACGAGAGCTGACAAAAAAAGAGGCAATCTCGGGCGAGAATCATCGATCCCGATCAATTATTCCAATATCGCTGATCATCGTCGCGTCTCGTACGTCGATAATCGTTGTTACCATCGTTCGCTCTCGGGTTTCTCGCAACGCGAGCACCGCTACCACCACCCCTATTACCTAATCTCGCGAACGAGTCCATGTGGGAACGCTAGAGCCACTTATTTCGAACTACATGGGAGAGTCGGCGTCCCCACATTAGGTTGTATCATACTATCGTTCCCTGTATATATTGGGGGTCCTGCTGTCCACCGCTCTGTCCAAGCTGGCCCTGTTGGTTTTGCATGGTGGGACTCTTGTTGCTTCCTGTCTGTATCATCGGGGGTGGATCGTAAAGACCGCCGAGCGAGCCACCGAGTCCGGCGCCTAAACTCGGACCGAGACCTATCGTATTTAGCGACGGCATCGAGGGAAGTCCAACGTCGAGTATACCGGTGTTACTCGCACCACCGGCCGGAGTACCCTCTTCCGGTGGAGTCACCTCGAGGCCGATCGAGCCGTTCAACGCAATCTTGATCGGATTGTGATTGGACGGATGGGAGAGTGCGCCGAGGCCAATGTCCTCGAGGCTGCTCTTCCTCCTCGTGGTGAATCCCTGACGGAGTGAGTTGCTACGTCTCAGTAGTATGTCGTCGACAACGCGCAACGAATTCGAACGGCCGCGCAGGCTGCCAGCTACGGTGGGACTGTCCGGCAGGGAGAGCGAGTTCGATTTCGTGCTACCGAGAGGTGGTGCCCTAGCAAAACCGATACCCGAGCCCCGACGACTTCCTGGACCACCGGTCGATATACCGGCCGACGCGACCGCGGCGCTCATTTGCGTTACCAATTGGGCCGAGCAAAAGCTTATGTTGCTCTTCCGACGTGAATTGTGACGCTCGAAAGTCTTTTGTGCCGAGAACGGACTCGGACGTACGAGATACACTATGTCACCCTCCTCGAGCTTGAGGTCGCAACTCGGATTTATTATTACGTAGGAAAGACTGTTCCGTTTTTCCGAGACGTCGTCGTAATCGGCGATCGGTAGATTCAGTGACTCCATCCGTGATCTGACGAGATTGGCGATCTCCGCACGTTCGATCTGTTGGGCGTGATTGTCGCGCGCCTCGTCCGCCAGGCTCACCGAGTACTGCGTCATTATCGTGACGAGACATGAAAAAAAGACAGAATGAAAAATTGGTTAATCTTTTGATTTTTCTTCCTCCTCTATTCTCACACGTCGATCTCGGATTATTGAAAATTGGATCGTTTAGCTCAGCGTTCGACTTTATCCGATAATACGAATAATCGACATCAACGGCGTAGCGTTAAATGTTCCATGACGAGGCAATATCCTTAGAATTATGTAGGCGGATGAAGACTCGTGGCTTCCACAAAGCCACTGTGAGAAGAAAGCGTCCACAACATTGACGAAGCGACATAGACTTTACGCGATATACAGTGAGATGATGGCCTTTTTTCGTTCGGTTTGTGAATAGCATGGTGGGACGGAAACGAAAATTACACAAAGCGTTGTAGTTTACGTGCCGCGTTCATCTCGATCCTTCAAAATTATTCCATTATTTTATTGTTCTACGTATTTTGGCTTAACTTTTTCAATTATGGGTTTTTATCATTTCGCGTAGATCTCGTACTTACCGATCGATCGAAATTTCGAAGGTTCGTGATTGAAATAAAAAATAACACATCTTTCATGCATGCCGGGCGTGTTTCGGTTCATCGACAGACACAAGACGACGGCGCTTTTATGGCCAACATTACAAACGTATACGCAAGTGAATAAAATAAATAGATACATACATACAGATATATGTATATAAATATATGTATATATACATGTAGGTATAGAGGTAAGAAAAACGATATCGTATAATCACAAAATGTTAATCGTCGCGCGTTTGCGCGACTGTACTCACAGCAGATGCGCCCTTGTCGCGAGTAGCGCAATTTGCAAGACACGACGCTGCCGCGGAACGACGCACCTTGTAAGTCACCCCAACGCCCGCATCGCTCTCGGCGTCAGAGTCACCCTGCCGAAAAAAGGACAAGCAAGACTACCCTTACTACGAGGCACGTCGCCGTGTAAAGATTTTGTTATTTCTTTTTTTGTTCGTTTGTTTATTGCACAAGCTCGTTCGCTCGTCTTGTCTAGAAAACGTTTTTTGGTTACGACATGGATGATTCTGCTTTCGATACTCGAGGATCCTTTTTTTTGGCCAACCGATTCAATGATTGGAAAATTGATTGGCAATTAATTAGCAATATTGGCATCAATTAATTATATGTTTTGATGCAATGTGAATCACCGGTTCACTCGTATGTCTGTAAACGTAATGACCGCCGAGCGCATACCCCGCCGTTGCTTCTCATTTTACGAAAGCTTATGAAACACACCGGACTGATCTAACCGATCGACTATAATTATTATCAAGATGCAAAAACTATTTCTGATCCGCTATGAGACACACACCAATAAATTCCTAATTTATATATGCGTTACATACATTTATGTGTGCAACGAGTGTTAGTGGATAACTCTAAACTAATCACGGAGATGAACGAATTGATAAATATTTGAGCCCTGGGATTGGGATTAAAAGTCTAAATTTTAGGAAATATATATATATATATATATGTAGTTGACATTGTCATATTATCCATAAACACATTTTAAAATCTCTGTGATTACGACTAAATCGAAGTTCTATTGCCTAATGCTCTATTCACGAAATATGAAAGTTATGGTTTCATTTGCATTAGAAAAACAAGGAAAAAAGAAAAAAAGTGAAAATTTTAATCACGTAGAACGATTTTCTCGCACGTGCGGTTTTACAGTCACATGAGACTACGTGCGGGTAACAGAGGGTGGGGGGGGGGGGGGGTTGAGTTGCGAAAGCTCCAGGACTCATTGGCTAAACCTTCGTGATTCGCTAGTAATAAAATTCGTATCTCGCAATCGTTAGAATTCGAAAAAATTAACTCGCAATGCTAAATTCGATCGATCGCAACGATTAAAAACATTATTTCCTTAAAATTCACGAAAATATCTTCCGAGCAACACAAAAATGCCAATTGTAACTAATAGCACAAAAATGAAAAGAATCGTAATGACGGACGTCGAGGGGAACGTGTTTGCGTCGATCGAAAGAAATGGTGAGGGGGAAATTTATGGAAAAAAGAGAAGAATGGGTAAAGCCACAGTGAGAAGGAGAGAGCGAGAGAGAGCACGGCCATGCGCTACTCACAGCCACCACTCAACTTTCTCGAGGTCCTTCGCGGCTTTTTCTGCGGCCTCGGGGCATTTTTTCTTTTGCGTTATTTTTTTCTTTCTCTCTGTATTTTATTTCGATCAATTCCACCGGCAGCCGCTTTGATATTACTCACGTTCGAGGTGTCGGTCACACTCGTGTCCTGAGTCCTGTAAATTCCGATCGGTATCTCGTACGTGGTGGAACAAAGCTTTTGATACAGCCTCCCGTAGGTTCTGATCCACATGTCCTCCTTCGTTATGCACATCTGGCGATGACGCGTCGAGTGTCAAAAAACCGACGATGGTTAATTTTTTTTGTCAGAGTAATCATAGTAAACAAATATTTTTTGTTATTTACCGAGGTGAGAAAACCGGAGCCTGGCGCCTGATCGACCCCCAGAAGCAATCTGACGAAGGTTATGACGTAATCCTTGACGAACGCCTGATAGAGCAAAGTATCGAGCATCGACGCGCTGAAGACGCTCCCAGCGGCAAATGGCAAACGGAACATGTAGGATATGTGAGAGCCCCTCTCTTTTTCTTTCTGTTGATGGAGTTGAAAAAAGAAAAAAAGAAGGTTTTTTTTTCATTAATCAGCAATTGGACGAATACGAAAAAAATCACCGTGAATTTAATCTAACGGCACAGCCTTGATGGATCAAAAAACGGCGAGATCAAAGGACTACGAGATTCTATCGAGAATATAATCGATAAAAAACGTCTCATGCGAATTTCATTGAAATATCTAATATTTAGAAAGGAGGAAGAAAAAAAAGGTGATATATATTTTTTAATCTATATCTAGTGATGCAGGGTGCTTGGACTATGATCGAGTATAGAATCGAGGCTTTCGCGTTTCGATAAACACGAGGAAAATCACCCTTAACGAAAGTGTTTGAATTTTTTTGATCGTTTCCGCGAAGACAAATTTACGAAATAGCACTCGACGTAAAATTACATTACGAACGACTCTTCGAGTGGATAAAAGGACGAAAGCCTTTTCACGCTAACTCGATAAGTTCCACACGGGACACATACGTGAAAAGGACAAAATCTGTCGAAACACTTAACGAAATCGGTCAATTCCCATACGATTCAAAAGTTTTCTTGCACGAAAAGCAGCAGAGTGGACCGTTGAATCGAATTTGAAGTAATTGCAAAAAGTACAGCCTCGAGTCTATCCCGTGAGTAAAAACTACGGGTGAGCGCAAATATATAACAATATATTCTCATCGTGACAGACAATCGTAAATCACAATCAACTCGTCAGTCAGATATCAGTCAATCATCAATCAGAGGTCAGAGTGAGTGAGTTATGTGTTACCGGGGAGCCCATCGTAGGCTCGGCCGAGTAGTTGTCATCGGTAGTAGCACTGACGAGTACCTTTTCCATTTTGCTGAGATGGAGGGCGTACTTGTCGTGGGCACGGAATTGCATGAATCTCATGTTGCTCGACTGGGACAGCTCGGTTATGCTCTTTATGCTGGGAAAGAATCTGTCGAAATTTCCAATATGTAGTAATAAAAAACAAAACGAACAAAAAGAAAACAAAGAAAACATCATCGGTAACGACCTAAAACCCAATCCCTGGGATTGCGTTCACGGTTTGCACTTTTTCTCTTGTTTCTCTTGTATTTTTAGCATTGAAAATATGCGTAGATGAAGCTTTTGAAGCGATAACACGCGCAATGGACGATTGTTGCAAACAGCGTAATAATGTGTAAAGGGATTAAAATTTTTACTTGAACATCGTTTGCACGGCAACGATCGTGTTGCAGTCCGCCAATGTGTCCTCCTCCGCGGAATTACTAAGTTCCTTGTTCACAACGACCACGTTCTCGGCGAGTGTTATACCGGCACGAAGAAGATCGTCGAGACAGTCGATCGAGCCGAGCATCCAATATACCAGTGGGAAATACGAGACAGCATCGAGAAAGGCAATTTCCGGTCGTCTTTCCAGCAGCAGGATTATCGGATTCAATGATGTTTTCGATCTGCACGTGAAATTTCATGAGCACACACACGCACATACGCCGTATAAGGACCAAAGAATCAAATTTTCCAACGTTCTTGTAAACTCTCAATCGCTCGAATTTCCAAGAGCTGACTCGACGTTTAGACGTATCGTATTTACCTGAAGTGAGCTCGTAACGGAATGATGAAATTGTAAATTCCGTTGCTCGCGTAATCGGCAGCCAATATAATGGTTTTATTTTGCCAATTGTACTCCTTGGCATTTCTGTAACTGCAGTGCTCGCATACCTGACGTTAACGTAAGTAACGTAACGAACGCGAGAACAGAAAAAGTAATACATTTTTCATTAACTCGAGAGTGCCTTGAGATAAAATGGATTTTTTAACGTGCGCGAAGAATGCACAATGTATAATAATATAATAACCTGAGCGAGCTGAAGACAGCAGAGTGGTTTTTTTTCTTTGAGAAGGTAGCAGAGGGTTGGCGAAACCCCGATGAACGGTGATACGGGAGGAAATCCTTTAACGATCCTGAAAACAGAGAATTATCGTGAAACAATTGTCGACGTAAAATAAAAATCAAGATTTAATTTTTCTCGTTGGGGCGTTTCGTTCGTAGTCGTTCAAGTCGCCCGATGTCTCTCGAGTCGAGCGTTTCGCGCACGAGCTTCGACTGGAAAAGTGGACGGCGTTAATCAACGAACGCTCGGTGCGATAAGAACTAATGCGAAATAATTATGTTTCTATACTATGCGCAAAATAAATTGCTCGAGAAGACGTCGAAATGGCGAATTGTATTGTCACCACGGTTCTTTCATTCCGAGTTTGTCTTTTGTATCGTTCGCATGTCATCAACGCGAGACATCTCGAAACGATAAAAAAACATCATCCACCGGACCATTCTCGTTATTGACGAACACGATGCGTTCGGAATTATTAAAACACGGAACGAAAAATTGTAAACGCAATCTTTCGCTTAGTTCTTGTGAGTATTTTTATCGCGGGGACACCTTATCGAGATCGGTAAAAGGCGTATTTCTTTTTTTGCTTTTTTTTTGTTTTGTTTACGTAAGTTTCTTCAAGTGTGTTTAGGATCGATCAGTATAGGATTGACTCTCGGTTGGCCGGAATCGTCGCTGAGTTATTTTCTTCTAACTCATTGCGACTCGACGTGCTACGATATATCGAACAATGGCGCTGGTACGGTTCAAATGATAATGAGCTTCGGCCGCTGCCTCGGCGCTCTCTTGCCACCGTGCATCGCCGATACTTACGGTCGAAAATCGGCGTTCGCCATTGCCGGGATTTCGAATTTTACTTTCTGGACGACGCTCGTAACTTTTCACGGATACTTGGCAAGTAACGCGATTCGACTAATTTATGGACGGTTAAGCTAAAAGATAATAAGAGAAACCTCGAGACGATAACGATTTATTTAAAATAATCGATAAGTCTACCTATTATAATTTCAAAAAAGCGTTGAATTGTTTTTTTTTGTTTCGAATGTGATTTTTTTTCGTAGGAAATTGTTTTCGGTGCGGCGATCGGTGGTTTTGCGGCTGGTATTTTCGTGACGACGACCGCATTGTACGTGAGCGAAATTTCGTTGCCCCGGACGCGCGGCGTGATCGGTGCGCTCAGCGCGTTTTGCGCTTACCTCGGAGTACTTTTCGGCAGTTGTTTGGTCTTCGTTACGTTCTCACGTACCATAGCACTGATGATGGCTTGCATCACGGTGATGTTTCTCGTTTCGTTGCAATGCTGGATGGTCGAGTCACCGTATTTTCTCTTCTTGAAGGGCAAGGTCACGATTCTGATCTCTTCTTTGTTTTTTGATAATTTTTGTAAATACAAAAAAAAATATTAATTCTCCCGGGAAAAAAGTAACGAATAAAGTTGCTTATCGTTCCGTTTGTTTTTCTGAATTCGCAGACTTTGGAAACGAAGCTAGTATTGGGAGCTCTTCGCGGCGCGACAACGGTACTCGACGTTGACGCTGAATATAAAACGATCGAGCTCTTTTTTCAAACGAAAAACGATCCGACCGGGCCCAACAAGTCGAAAAATATGTGTGCCATTTTTTCAATGTCGACGAAACGACGATACGCCATACTCGTGATAATATTTCTCAGTATAACGCAGATGATCGGGGCGTACGTTATGGACGATTATTGTACTAATTTTTTGAACTTGAATGTATTACCGAATTACGGACGTATATTGATATCGTCATTGGACGTTTGCTCGGTCGGGATTTGCCTTTGCGTGATAGAAAAATTTGGTCGTCGACCTCTGTTGCTCGGGATCTCGATAGTCGGCTCGAGCATATGTTGTCTTATTTTGGCTATACTCACCCTCGCCGAGCAGGGCGTCAAAAATCACCAAGAACATCACGAAACCTCGATCATTCTTCCCGCTATGATCGTCGTTTTGTATTACATGATTTATTCGGTTGGTTTTGCCCCGATACTGCCGCTCGTCACGAGCGAAATATTTTCATCGCGGTACAGAACGGTAGCACTAAGCCTTTGTATATCCTTCATGTATCTTTCCTCGATGATGATACAATATACCTTCGAAATTTTGGACGACAAACAGGGCTATAATTTAGCTTTTGCTGGATTCGCCATTATCGGATCATTCGGTATACCGTTCGTTTTTACGTTTTTACCGGAGACGAAGGGCAAATGGCTTCACGAGATACAAACCGAACTTGAGGATGTCACGATTCTTTTATCTTGATGATTCATCGACGCGATTGTAATTTTTTTTTAAAGCCGCTTTAAAATTATTTTTTCCAACGAGATGAAAAATTGTTAAGAAAAATTGGCAAATTGATAAAATTCCAAAGCGATAAAAGAGAGAATATAGTAAGCTATAATTTAGTATTTAAGATTAATTTATAATAATAAGAATAAAAATAATTATTATTTAATAATAATAATAATGCAAAGTGGTTGCACCGTGGTGCGTGGACTCACCCCTTGAAACTGCGGACCGTAGAGGGGGCGAGACGTAGCGTGCGGCAAGACGCAGTGTGCACAAAGGTGATGCGAAGGGGTGCAGACATCGAATACACACATCCACGATCGATTTTTTTTTCATTTTCGATTTTGATTAGTATTTTTTTGTTTTTAATTTTTTGTTATTTTTTTGTTTAGGGTGTCAGGCAGGAGAGACACAGCCACGGTACGACGAGTGCAACGGACGACACGTTGGTACACGCATCAGACAGACATCGAGAGGAACATACACATCGACGAACGTGTGAATCGACAATAATAGAAAGAAAAAAATCTCGCAAGAACTTACGTAACGAGACTTGGTCGATTTTTTCTGTAATTTTCACTTGACCCGATATCTATATATATATATATATATCGACTAAGTATGTTGTAGATGCAAAAATGAGATTGTAATATAATAATAATAATGGCAATAATAATAATAATAATAATAATAATAATAATAAAAACAGTGCTGTAGTGATAGAGAAAAATCGAAAGATAGAGAGAAGGACGTGGTAGAAAATTATAATAATAGAAAGAAAAAGAATAATCATGCAACCACGCGACGTATAAAGAAATTATTCATGTTTGCGATCAGCTTTTTTCTGGCACTATTCGTTATTATTTAAAAAGTAATTTATCGTGCCAAAAATTCTCACTGTCAATTGGAGAACGATAAGATCATCCGTTATGGGCGCGTAATCTAAAAAGCTCGTAGTATTTCTTTCTAATTTCATGGTATCGTCGAAGCCGGATGTAAATTTTAACACGAAAAGTGTGAACTATAGATAACGAGTTGCGAACTCGGTATCGGTGATCGAGAGACGGAAATTAAAAAAAAATGATATCTATCAATCAATCGACGAATAAACATCCTAGCAAGAGTCTAAAATTTTGAAGCGGTGTGTGAAAGATATATTGCGGAGAGAAAGGAGATAGTATTTTCTTGTACTCACGCAATTTTCTCGCTCGGTGATCTCCAGGGCACGTCGTCGTCCATCTCATCCTCGGACTCATCACCCTCGTGATCCAGTGACTCTTGGCCGGGTAGATGAAGCGTCGAGCTCGTTAGCATGTCCGGCACCGGAAGTATGCTCGGACGTCGACTTCCTGAGAACAACGGAAGATTCATAAAAAAAAATATATTTTTCCGTTTCGAAAATGATTGTTTACCTTTTCTCTGCATGAGAATCTCCGGACTAAGAAGATTAGGATTCGGGTCCATCGATCTCGGCACGTCCAGATGTTTGCTGGTTATGGGTGTCTGTGGACTGGAGCCACCCTCCCTCAGGCACTGTCTCGAATCCCCGAGATTGCTCGGATCGAGATAAGTCGCTGCAAACCGAATTCTCAAGCTTCAAGTTCACCCTCGGATCGACAAATTGAAAAAAAAATTGCTTTCCTTTTGATAGAAAAAACAAAGATCGTTGAAAAATTGCGTGATACTTTAGTATGTAGAAGTTGTAATGAAATCAATCGAAAAATGTAAATATCGATTGAATAAATCGATTATATAATGATCAAGGTGTAATAAAGTTGTGTCTAGATCGCAAGATACGATAGTTGATAAAAATTTGATATATCGTCGGGCCAGTGCGTCGGGGATAATTCGGTGGGAAAGTTCGGTGGACCAGGACACAGGAGTCGGATTTTTTGTCCACGAACACCGAACACGTTGCATAGCATCGTCGCCGCGATTCTTCCAGCGTGAACATTTTTACGTGACCACAGACACACGCGGGAACATCAAAAGCATGTGACGGAGTTCGGCCTTACGGTGACATTCCTTATAAAAAAAAAAACAAAAAAAATCGTATAATCCGAAGAAAAAAAAATCTCGAATCTATAAAAGCGAGAGTTTCATGCGAACGAGTGTCGAAGGGAATCCTCTCTATAAATTCCTGCCGGACGGTTAAAGCCTGTGAGAAGGAAAACGAAGCACGGAAAAGCGTGTAAGGGAGATAGAACGATAAATGAACGAGAGAATCCGAAGAGAAAAAGATAATCGAAAAAGCGAAACGAGAATGAAAATGAAACGAAACAAAACACATCAGCACGATAAGAACAATATAAATACTAAATAATAATAATAGCTAAAGAAGGAATTTAATTTGAAAGAGACAAAAGAAGAAGATAATAATAATCCGATAAAACGGAGAAGAGAAAAAGTCGGAAGAGAGAGAGAGAGAGAGAGAGCGAGAGAACGGAAAAGCGCAGGCGCATGCGACACTCACGGTGGACATCGGATGCGAGTAGGTTGTGATGTTGGAGTGTGGGCGTGCTAGGGAGGACCTGCAAAATAACCGAAGGAGGCATGGGTGTACGTGGGGCGGTTGCGCATATTTTGCGAACTTTGCCACGGGAATTGTCACCCTGTGCCTCCTGTCCTCGGCTCGTATCGCACGTCGCGTTAATACGGTTCGTGTATCTCTGTTGACCGACAGAACCGTGGCCAATTGACGACGACGATGATGTACCGTTGCCACCGGCAGAAGCAAAATTCGAAGTCGCCGTAGGTGTCGGTGTCGTCGTCGATGTGATCGTCGTAGCGCCAGCAGTTCCTGTCACCGACGCGCTACCACCGATCGCCGTTCCCTCGGTCTTGGTATCGACCACCACTTGAGTCGGATCGCTTCCGGTTCCACTTTGATGATTCGCCACTACGAAAGCCGAATTTTCCTCCTTGGTGATACTCATGTAGTAACACGTGTCTGTTTTCTTCATTATGTGTCTTGGACCTGATTTAAGAAATTAATTGAAATACCGCATGACGTCACGAGGAATAATTTTATATAAAAACATTATCGAAGGATTTCAATGGAATTATTTCGTCTCGAACCAGGATTAAGAAGTATCGTGTCCTCGTAAAATTCCGGAAGTTCCGCCGGTCTTACAGCGACGAGGGCGACCCCGTACTTTCGATGACTGTGAAACGACGCGTAGGTGAACGATTTGCCCTCGTACTCGCCGAAGAAACGAGAATCACCAAGGATTATATGATAAATCTCGTTTCCCGAACACTTGCCATAAAGTCTGTGCCACTCTTCCTGCGATTGTTGGCCTTCCCTGGTTAGATTTTTATTGATTTTTTAACATACTCGTTGATTCGAGGGGATTATTAAATATGTCAATTTTTCACGTATCACTCACTGTCCTCTGGACGTGTGCAACAGCAGTGTCACGAGAGTCGATGCGCCCGGACACGTGCAATTGTTCGCAAGAATGGCGTATTTAAACTCGTCCTCGCACACAACGTGCTCGGCGAATTTAACGTGTAATTTGTTCTCAGGACGGAATATTTGCACGTACTGAGGAACATTTGGAGCGAAATCCTTTACTGCCCACGATCTTAAAAAAAAAACTTTCTTCAACGTTATGCTAAATGGATGAAGAAAATGTTTGCCTTTTAAAGAATTTATCATTTTTGTGTTCATGCTAAATTTGTAATGATAAAACCCGTAAGTAATTATGAAAATTTTTTAAATCTTTAAATCTTTGTAAGACAAATTACCTGAGAATAGTATGTTCATCAGCGGCAGTTTTGTCAGCATAATTTCTCGCAGCGAGAACGAAGCAGGCCTCGGCCTCGTTCATCCTCGCTCTCGCTAAGTCAGTGTCCTTCAGACACGAGCCCTGAATATAAATGACTCGTTGAGCCCATATAGGCACCTGAAGAATCATTCTCATGGTTGTATCGAGTTCCATGGGTGATAATAGAACAACGTAATAATCCTGTAAATTGACAATTTTACATCCGTTGAATAACGTTTTCATTCGGTAAGGGGATGAAAAAAAATCTAGACATCACTCCGGATTCTTCTTAATTAAATGAACAAAGCTATTCACTTTTTTGCTGTTAATTCGTTACTCTAATGAAGAAGCCAATTAAATTACAATCATCGTTTATCCCCCCGCCCCCAAAAAACCTCCCTCGTTCGCGGTGCCATACTGTCGAGGTATTGCAATCTATGGAGAATTCACGGAATGAAATTATTCTCGTTTATATAAACCTGTAGTAAAGGATGAGCGTAGAACTCGTTGAGAAAATCCATTATGGTGTCAGCTTGAAGGGTCGTGCTGCATACCACCACGTGCTTCTCGCTCTGAGCTCTGTGAGACGAATACGAACCACCGAGCTTCTGACGTTCCATCCATGTGAATGCCAATTGCTCGACCTGGGCAGCGAACAACGTTGAATAGAGAGACGAGAATTCGAACGAATAAAAAAAGAAACGATCCAATTTGCCTCATTTAAAATAGCTCGCGCGAATTATTCATCGATCCATCTTTTCAATCTTTCCGCTACTAAAATTGTATTTTTTTTTCGTTTTTTTTTCGTTTTAACGATGGACTGAAGAGAGGTTGATATTCGGATCGTTAATGTCACGAGTGTTACGGCAATTCCGTAAAATCACCGCGGGAGAGGTTTATTAATTAAAACTCGAATCATTCTACGTGACGTGTTCTCGCTACGTCCGAGAGGAAGGGAGGGAGGGAGAGAGAGAGAGAGAGCGTTAAAAGGCGATATACGAACGAGAACCAAAAACGATTGCCAATCGTGTCGAATGCGTGCATCTGACAGCGTAGCTTTCGAACTGACGGATGAATTGCACGGAAGGTCTGATCATTGCTTTTCCCCGTCTGGCGTACGGGCCATCTGTCAATCAAGCGACACGACAACCTCTCAAAGCCTCTTCTCACTTGCCTCTCTCTAATTCTCTCCCTCTCTTCCTCTCTCTCTCTCTCTCTCTCGCTCTTGTTCTATTCTGCCAGTCATCAGTCAACGCTTTGACTCACTTGACCAGCGCGTGGTTGTACACGTTATACCTACCGTGTCGAAATTATTCAACGAGCTGCTTTACGCATGAATTTAATTGCGTTCGATATTACAGATTTTGATTAATTAGAAATAATAAAAAGCAAAATGGTTACAAAATATTAATTAGATTATTTTATATCGATACGAAATTCAATGAGGAGGAGATGTTTCGAAATCAGTGGCAATAATTGATCTTACCGATCGAATAAAATTGTAATCTCGTCGAGAAGATAGATCTTACGTGCATAACGATCGTTCGATAAAGGTCAAGATTTTCTTCTCGTTCCAAGTTTTGCCGGGGCCGAGTAATTACGGAATTAAGAAAAACGTCTCGTCCACGAGAGGAATCTTCTCAGGTCCGGCTTTATTTCCTATCTCTCGAGGAAAGTATCGTCGTAAAAAGTTAACGGTATAGGGGCGTTAAAAAAAATTGCTATAAACCGAATTGTGGCGTAGCATAGACGGAATAAAAATTTATCGTCTCTCGACCTGGATTAATCCTCATAGCTTAATGTTATAAACGTTATCTACTGTCGTCTGGGGTTTCTCGTACGTTCTAACGAACGAGTCTAGTGTCGTTCGTATACCGAAACGATAATACGAGACGAGAATCCAGAACTTACCTGGGTTGGCAGCACTATGAGAGCGACGCATATCATGAGTACCATGTACAGCTGCGATGGCCAAATATCGGGCACGAAATCCCCGTAGCCAACTGTTGAAAATGTCACGACCACGAAGTAGGTACTTTGAAACAGATTTAGGTGTCTGTGCCCGGCTCTCTGGAAATGTTGAATTCCGCAAACGCTGAAAATAAACAACGCACGGATGTTTCACGATGTCGATTTCTCGTTATAGGGGTTAGGGAAGTAAACAAAAAAGAAAGAAAAAACACGTCTCTTAAAAAATGCTCGTGTCGAGAGGGAGGAGTCGAAGTTTCCTGGACAAAACGATCGGTAGTCCGTGTACACTTTGCAGCTTTTTATGCCCGTCGACACTCGCACAGGGTGTGCCGGTGAGGGGGTGACAATTATTCGAAAATGTCCGCATGGGCTATCTCTATCTTTAGCCTACGGTCAACAAGAGGGGACGACGACTGTGTATGTTCGACGAATGGGCAAACTGCGCGAACCTTCGTAAACCACCGGTAAATATTGGCTCGTCTAAACGGCCCTCGAGGAGGGTCGCTCGGGGTGTTCCGGATCTCTCCCCGAGGAATCAAGTGAGCAAGACACAATCGTGAGGAAATACAAACGGCGAGTCGGAAAATAGAAACGAATACTACGGAGAAGACCCACGAGCGGTAACGTGGCGAGGGGGAGGAAAGGAAAAGGAAAGAAAATATGTTCGACCACCCGCCGAGGGTCAATATTATGCATGCAATCCCGTTAAGGGCATTTTACGTTCTCCACAATATTCTTATTTTTTTCTTCGTTTCGTCGATTTTTCTTTATTTCTGTTTTAACATGACATATAACGTTCTTCCTAACGTTAAAAATAAACTTGAAGATGAGCAAATATGCATGAGCATTTTTTATTTCAAAAATATATTTTTTTTAAATGTCATACGTGAATTCTGACAAGTGGCGATAAATAACGTCTGAAATTTTCTCGTTGTGAAAATCTCATCGTTATCACCGCATTGGAAATTGCAATATATTGAGATTACAATGGTGATATTGAGTAGTTATTGTTATTTCGATATATTTTAACGTAATTTTTGTTTCTCGAAGCAGTCTCGACTGTTTTAATTGGTCGAGGTAGAACAGTATTCCGACGAGTATCGTGGGACCCAAGCAGTGACGCAATGTACACTCTCCGAACAAATGAAGGAGGCCTTTCGCCCCTTGTTTTTCCATACGGTGTATTCGGTACGGTGATTAAAAAAAATGATAAAAAAACGAAATAAAAATGCGCGAGCAACACTCCCATACGCGTGATTACTTTTTATACCATGGGTGCGTTCTTGTTTCCCAGGTGTGAGACGATGCCTCATGGGAAACGATCGACGACGCGAATTGGAGAGATAGGGGGTGAACCAACCATGCGACCGACCGCACCTATTGCCCGTAAATGCGGATGTATCTCACTGTGCCACGCGTATACATTGTTCCCGACGGTTCGGAAGGTGTGATATGGAAAACGGTGATAAACGCGCGGTGTCCAGTTTGCCGCGAGCAAAAATTAATTTGTCACTGTTTTTATACATTTTTCTCCAGTTTGAATTGAAGATACACACTGAACAAAATTGCCGACACTAGTTCATTTTAACGGCTTTGCTGTGTCTTTTAAAAAAATTATTTATACTTATTATCGTCGCATAGAAAATACGCGATGGGCTGTGGGTTATGGATAAAAAAGTGCAGAGCGCCATACGACACGGGAAATAACCATTTTTTATGGAGGTTAAAGATATTATACGATTTTTCATTGGTTGATGCGATACGGGGTTTTTATGTTTCTATAGTTATTCGATATCGATATTTTTTCAATACATATTGCGTGTCACGAATAAAGGGGTGGGTACCCAACGAGGCGCTTACATCTTTTATAACGCGACCATAGTTGAATTATAGATCGAGCTTACCTCAATTTTGATAATTCATTACAATTTATATCGCGCGATGGGAATGTAATTACACGTAATGTCGACCGCTTACCTCGAATGATTGTGAGCAAAAATAAAGTCTATAAAAGAATTTACCGATATTGACGTGTCGACGTTAAAGATCGGTCGAAAATCGAAAAATGGCCATAGCCAAGGGAATCGAGCAGCATTTTCAAGCTTACGTAAAAAGGCGCATCTATTCGTTCGTTATATAAGGGTACGTGAATATACGTTGCAGCTGTGGTGAGTCGTGTTGACTCGCGAACTACTCCTAGTCAACGGTAGCCCTCTGACGACGTCGTGTGGCAATACGATTGTTTCGTACTGCGTGTCGTGTATACAACGTCACTAGTGACTCTTTGCATAAATAATAAATAATCCGGCAATCAATAATAATTCTAGTGCATCGCGAAGTGTCTTGTTCGCTCGCCTCTACCTACATAAACGTCGCGGACCGTCTGTGTGTTTGTATGTTGTGTGTTGGTCGCCATTATGAATTTATCGCTGGCCTACATAACGAAACGAACCAGGCCACCATCAGAGGTCGCTTTCATCACTACGGTTCACCGTGTGTGTCCCTCCACTACACTCATTGCTCCGCGCCTCCACGTGGCACAAAGTCGAATTACTTTTAGCGGCAACTTTGGATTCTGCACAAGTGTGACGTTATGACACGTGGAGGAGTGTGAGGCTCGAACGGACGGTGTATCATTGTGCATCGATGGCTATTTCTAGAATCGGACTGACCCCGGTGCGACGCCAGCCCGACGACGGCGACTTACAACGACACTCGCGATCTGCGATTCCGACGTCTCGGACATTTATATCGACGGTACTGCCACAAATGGCGTACCGCGTCAAGAGCATCTCGTATGTATACCTATCGTGTATTCGCAATCGGAAAATCCGAGAAGCTTTTATCTTGGCCTTTATGAGGGTAGAAACGACTTTGAAAATTTTATCGACACGTCGGGAAGAGATTGAAGAGAAAAGAATTTGAATAAATTTTTAGACGAATCGAACACTAGTAGCGAATTAAGGCTATATTTTAGAATATATCCGATTAAATGTAATTTCCTGAGTATTTAATTATTTCGATGATTAAATTGTAAATTGACATTTTTTCCGCCCCACCGATCACGTTGTTTGAGAACGCGATTACATTTATGTAATTGAAGCGAGTTTTGAATCCTCGGATTGCGTTAAACAGCACGAGAAATCGGTGAGATCAACGGAATCGCAAACGAAGTAGTACGAGTCGGTGTGTGGCCAGCCATAGGGCGCTCTCGAGGCAGAAATAAAAATCGGGCCCTCGACGACGACGACGACAAGACACGGGAGTTTGACACGTTGGAGCTTCGCAATGCTCGCACCCCAACCCAATCTCTGGAAAACGAAAATTGAGTTTACCATCCTTAATGGCAGAACCGACGACCGAGAGACTCGCTCGCGCTTATCGAATTTGTTCTCTCTCTCTCTCTCCCCCCTTTACCCGTCCTTTTTCGCTCCACCACTTTTTCTCCCGCAGCATTTTAGTCTTTTCCATCGCCTCGTTCTCATACGCTTTTCACCCAGTGACTCGTGTTTCGCAATAAAATTTTTTTTATCAGTTCAACGTGGTAAATTGCTCAAAGTGCCCGCATGATAATACGACTATCTCTACTGTACCGATGATATTGGCTACATAGCGTTTAGTCCATTAATGTGACCTTCTAATTCTTTCGTTTCAAAATACATGGATTGGATCGAATTGCTAAAAAACATCAATCCCCGATAATCGAAAACTTTACGTAAATAGGTAAGTTGAATAATTTATCCTAGTCCGTACGAAAACAGCAAAAGCGAGAGAGAGAGAGAGAGACAGACAGAGAGAGAAAAAGCTCGCAATGGAGATGGGAGTTTTGATAGAGTAAAACGAAAAGGGGGACTGGAAATGAGGTGAAACTCTCTACCGACGGGGTAACACGTGTGTGACTCTCTATGGCTGAAACACGACAAAGTGGAACTCAGAGAGTAGGCTGACGCTATTATTGGGAAATAGCACCCATGATGACGACCAGGACGCAGCTATATCGCGAGTTTGCACTTAAACTTTAATGCCGAGCTTCTTTTCATCGTCGCTAGAGAATTCAATGTATAGCTTAGCGAGCAACAATCTCGTATATACGCGTATACACGAACACGAATAAATGACGCACTGAGGGGAAATGGCGTGAATTAAATAATGAAAAAAAAGCAGAGTCAACGAGGTCGATTCATTGCCTTGACAAACTATCCACGATACACAAAACTTTGTTAATACATACACTCATATATATATATGTATATGATACGCAGATTAAAGATTTTACAAAGTAGATTGTTCATATAAGTGTGTCATATACATATGCAAAAATATCGTGTACCTTCGTCATAATATAGATACGCGCATACCAAAACCCCGACCTAATGCATATTCATTCCTGGTTAATTTTCCAAGTTGTACAACGTGTAGTACATATGTGTGTATTTTTTCCTTTCTTTTTCTTAATTCACGAATATAAATATTCATGATGACGAAGGTAAAACGTTAATACAATCAACGCGCGAGCGTCCAGCTTTTTATGTTTGTTAATCTTTGTTTCTCTCTCTCTCTCTCTCTCTTTCTCTCCGTTTTTAGATTAAAATTTGCAACTCTCGTCGGAGACATTGAACGAAATGAAGTTTTTCTTCGTAGAGTTCCTTGTTTCTCATAAAAATTCGATAAGGTGTAAGAGCTTGTGTGTATATGTGTGTGTGTCGGAGGGGGGAGAAAGAAAACAGCAAGCATCGTGTACGAGAACGAAGCGTGTGTCTCGCGTCTCGGGCAAAATATATGCCCTGTCTCTCGAGGAGCATTCACCGCGGTGATGTTGTACTCTATATGTATGCTTTTATTTATATATATATATATATGTGGAGCTTGTGGGGGTGAAACAAGTGGGTGCGGCACTCCTGACACCGGTGAGGATCGATGTTGGATGACCACGCCAGCACATGCTTCTACTTATACATATATACCTATACACGCCCTAACTACATTGAAGTGAGCACAGGTGGAGTACGGGACACGGGCAGCGTGACGGAAATGTTGAAGATTGGTGACCCGTGCATCTCGGTCTCCGACCTCGCACGATCCTAGACCGAACATTGATAGGAAAAAGCGATAAAAAATAGATATATGTATATACCCGTACAGCCTGAAATTGGACCGTTCAAGTTGAGTGTTTTCGCCCCAGCGCGTCAAAAAGTGTAATATTTTTAACATCCCGACCGAAAATAAGGGTATCACGTATCACACCCGAAATCGACTCGTTTGTAAAACGAAACTTAATACCAACGCTACGCGATTGTAAATAAAATAACTTTGTTGAGCTCGATGCAAAAATTAAATTTAAAAAAACGGGAATTCGAGAAAAGCGCGGGATTGATATTTGATTATACCGTCGGAAAATAAAGAAAACATCGCACGCTCATCGAGTTCCTTGTAATTTTCTACAATCGCTGAGGTGAAATCGAATAACTTTACCTCCACGACGACGGGGATAATTCGAATTTGCCGCGAACTTTTTTTCCGCGCCCGAAACTTTTCGAGCCGTTGTGTTTTGTGCCCGTTGGCTCTATCGCTAATTGAATCAAGTATTAATCGTTGAATCAGTAACTTGGCTGACAGGCTCTCGAGCTTATGTACATAACGGTCGTATAAAGCTTTTCCGTGTACTCGTGTACATCGGTATACGCGGGAGAGGGTTGGACCTCGGCCAGAATACAGGGTGGTTACAGTCGAATCGTTGGGCCGTGGTCGGAAGTTATCAAGCCTCGAGGCTATTCGCGAAAACATTGACCGACGTGAGTTTGACCGGTACGTTGTGTTTGTTACGCGTGCGTGTATGCGACGTGTGTGTATATGAAATCATAACAACACGTATACGCTTGCGGAGGGCGCAAATTTTGCTCGCGAGAAACCGAGCTAAATCCCCCATGAAATCATGCCTCTCGTTCAACGAGTATACCGGACATTTGAATCCCCGAAGGGCAAGAGAGCGCAACCCTCGATGTTTCGATGGAAGTTGATGTACATGCTCGGAGGATGCATGAGAAGCTTCCGAATTTCCACCGGTTACATCTAATAATACGAGAAGCTTGTCTAACTTCCTCGACCCATCGACGCATGATTTGCGTTGTTCAAGATGCGATAATAATGACAGTTTACTCGACGAGTTATATAAATCGTCGACTTACCTCGTAAACACAAGGCACAATAACGTGACGCTGAGGATCATCAACTGTTGACTCAAAGCCGATTGGGACTTCTGCATCGCTCTGTGGAGATCGTTCTGCGACGTTGATGAAAGAAACGAAAGAGTTGTCGTTAGTCACTTTTATCGAACAAAGAGCGGCGTCCTTCGTGAATGACACGTTATACTTACGAACATATTGTCCAGAGAGTGTTTTGCCAGCCAACAGTTGAGGAATACCGGTATGAAGAGATTTCGCATCGGTGGATAGAGAAGCTGAAAAACAGGGTTAAGCTAATGAGATCAGGGGCGATTTCGATTTAATCAATTTTTTCTTTTTGTTTTCTTTTTATTTCACAATTCGAACGACAATTATCGTTAGTTAGTGCAAACGGTTCTACGTACGCGCGCGGTTATATACGTTAAATGGAAACATGATTAGCATGGGCCTATGGACGATCTAGGCCAATCTGTGGTTATGTACTCGTGACCTCCAGTAACTTTGCCTAATTTCGACCGTTTGGATTCCAAATTGTACGGAATAATTGGCACATACCGATAGAGCAATGCTAACAGGCCGATCGATTTATCGCGTTTACATTAATCCACGGTTGATCCGAACTTTGCTATTTTCGTAAGGGTAGTCGATATTCGTCATTAAAAATAATTCATAAACATGGAAGTGGGAGTTCGGAGCTTAAATGAATTAACGATCTAATTCGGTTGATAATTATGGATCCGACGTTTCGGTCGAGCGGAAAGTGGTCCCGACAAAGAGGTGTGCGGTGAGGTGGCCAGAGTTAAAGTACTCGCGCGGTTTCGTGCATTTCCTTTTGGTATAGCTGGTAAATGTGTGTGTGTGTGTGTGTGTGTGTAAGTGTTCGTGTTCGAGCAATGGCTGACGTTTATTCGACAGAAGGCTTGACGTTGCACGATTTTCCAATGTCAAACGAACCGCTAATTATCAGTCGACGCGACCATTACCAAAAGTGGGTCGAACTCACCCTTGAACAAGGGCGCGAGCTGCTCTATAGGGATTTATCGGTCATTATACGATGAAAAAAGAAAATGATTATTACAAATTGCTTCGTGGATTTTCACGTGAATATTCTACTAGATAGTCCGATCCGTGAATTAGTAGCATGATTTCTATTCTTATTTTTATTTGACGACAACGAACCGCAGAAAGACAGCAAAGAAACGTGAAAAAGAACAAAAATATATCCCCAACTCCCATCGGAGTTGACGAGATGTTTTTTCTGGCCCCTCGCCGGATAAAGAGCTCGCGGTAAAACGAGAGAAAGAGAGAGAATAGCGTGTGTCGGAGAATCAGAAAAAAATAATAATAATAAAAACGACACGCAAGACCCGGCATAATATGAAAGGCTCTGAATTTTTTAAGACAAACTCTCTCGCTCAGTGAAACTCGTTTCTTTTTCTTCGTTTCTCCGGGTGTACGCTTCGCCTCACTCCGCACCGTTCGCATCTTCTTTTTTTCTCTCTCATTTCTTTCTCTCTCTTTCTCTCCCTTTCCCTCCGCTACGAATAATCCCAAACGCGTTTGAATTATTTAAGAATAAAAAGCTCCGGTGAAACAACCCTCTTCTAAAGTTTACACTTTTCAACTATCGTACCCACGAGAACCCGAGTCTCTCGATCCGCGCTCGGGAGAACGGTGAGGGCTTGCTTTAATGCCGAGCTTTACGTCAGACCGAAGTTAACAAAAAATCGTCTGGCAGAGGGTCAGGGGCTCATTAAATTCACGACGAAACAATAACGAACGGAGTCACGTAACGATGCTATACCGTATAAGATACGCGTCTGTTTTATTGTTGTACAGACACACAAAAACAAAAGTACACAAAAATTTTCCATACAAGAAATCTATTATTAATATCTCGTGTGTTGCAGGTTACGTGATATATTTGAGAATAGAAGATATAAATTATGGCTACGGAAGTAAGAAGAAAATGAGAAAAAGTAGAGTCTTGAACTACCATTCGTTTTTTATTCTTTTTCTGTTTTTCTCGTTGCCTCAAGGAAACGCGATCTCTCGCAGCTACTTAGCGAGAGTAAAGATATCTTCTTGCGTAAAAAGTTTCGTGTTACGGATGTTTTTGAACAACTAATGGTTGTCTCGTTTTATGTTTTTCTCATTTAAAAAAATTTCTATTACAAGTCAGTCTGCTAGTTTGTTACGAAAAATGTCATGCTCGATGAAAAGTGAGAATATTTTGATTGTTATTATTATTTATTGTTTTTTTTTCGAGAAGCATTGCTCGATTCGCATTTATTAATACTCACCGTAATCGTGAATGGTATTGTGTTCACCAGTTCCAGGATGAAGTGGAAGGATAGGAGCTGCTGCCAAACGTTTCCCTGTGGACATTAGGAGGACAGCTCAACATACCCAGCGGCATACTTAACAATGTTAAGCGCGCGGATTGATCGTTAAATATTCAACTATTTTATCTATTTGTTAATTTTAACGTAATTATCGATCGTTATTTCATTTCGAGATAAAGAATAAATACGAAATACTCGCTCGCCTCTCGATGCATCGAGTCGTGAAATATTTTTCTTACCCCGGTTTTTCGCGGCGTGATCGTCGAAGTGAAAGGTCCTCGTATACAACGTTGAACTTTCTACCTCTTTCTCTCCTCCTCTCTTTTATACACCACGAGATCGAAATCGTCGCGTTCTCGAACGGGGCAAAAGCTCCGGCTCGCCCATTGAGTCTTATCTCTCTTCCTTCGCGATCGCACACACGGCCGAACACACACACACACACACACACACATACACATACATAGGTATACTTATATATACACGATCGTGAAGCGTAAAGTTCGACGTTCCATGGTGCAGACGGAATCGCATCACGACCATCATCGGACCCCCCTAGAGGCTTTATCGATACAGCCGAGAGTATAAGTACAGTTTATATATGCAACGTATATATATATATATATATATATACACGTATAACGACGACGGAGCTCAGAAATCATGGTGAATCTGTCGTCGTTTCGAAAGCTTTCCCGTCCGATAAAGCCACCATCGCAGTCACGGTACAAACTACGAGGGTAACAATCGGGATGAGTTGCACGATACTGTGATATCTGCAGGGAATAAATGAATTATAAGAAGAAAATAGAAGAAGAAAAAAGAAAACGAGATTGCCGAGAATGAAATTTTTAATCAGATTGGCTATTTTCACACAATAATTGTGAGTTAAACGAGAGTTATACCTAACGGTGAAAAAATAAAATTATCGAACGTCGTAAAATATATTGTTTATATATTAAAATTACGAATTTTCATAGTCCGGGTGTTTTTTTGCGCCCGTAACCCCAAACACAATCTGAGGGTTCGTAATGCTTCTTGGGGCTTACGGGCAAATCTCGATTGCGATAAAAGAAGGCCACCCGTGTGAAGGGAAGCGAGAGTGAAGGGATAAAACAACTATACGCGAGAGGTTTTCCTCACTCCCGATATACACGCTTGCTTGGGACAACAGAACCCCCCCCCCTCTCTTTCTCTTGCGCCCCGTAGTAACAACGCCTCTCGTAATCATTCGTGCGAAAAGGACAAGGGTGCGCCTGAACGCTCTCGAACTTGCCGGTTTTCTCACCCGTGTCTGCACGGACATACATGGAGACGGATATTTTGCCGCGAATAAAGGGAGATTTACACCGATATCAAAGCTCTTTTTATACATATACAAATATATATGTATATATATGTAACATACATACGGTACAGCTAAACTTGTATATCATCGTTGAGAGTTTCTGTTCTCGGTCTTCGACTATTATCTCTTTCCTATCGCCATGTGTATATATTTATGTCCTGGTCGAAATAGTGTGAAAAGGACGTATATCTCGTATACGAGCCCGAACCTTACGTCCTTTTGGTACTCTTTCTATCCGTAGCACTAACAATATACTTTTATTTCCGTCACGGTTCGCGGCATTGGCTCTCGATGTTTCTCTATGTTTCCGGTGTATCGCTTCGTTTATTCCAGAGCGCATGGCACTTCTATCTCCACTTTATATCAGACATATATACAGTGAGTAACTTTAATATTCGGACACTATGAGATTTTTACTGTTTTAGGTCATAACTTTATCTAAAAAAAATAAAAAATAAAACTAATAAAAGATTATCATGACGAATACCCTTAATAAACAATGGTGTAAGTTTCATTCACATAACTTACAAAACTTGTTAAATATTACGGTTTAAATAAAACATTGTCCGATTTTCACGTTACTTTAATATTCGGACACTTTACAATGTAGCGCTTCTTAGAATATTCGAGCCGAGTTACTCCGAGTTAGAGAACAATGTTTGTTTACAAATCTAGTCAAGGGTACAATGATACTAGATTAAGCCTTATTTCATCAGTTCTTTGTCGATCGTCGTGCAATACACCTCTACAATGCCTCGCAAAGCGAATACGAGTTTTGATGTACGGCAACTTGTCATCTATCATAATGCCAATGGAAAATCGTATAGGGAAATTGCTACTCTGCTCAACATAAGCAAGAGTACCGTGGGCGATATTGTGAAACGCTTCAAGTGTGAGGATCGTATAGATTCTATACCCCAAAAAGGCCAACCGAAGAAGTTGGACGCTCGCGATGAGAGAAAATTATTAAGAAAAATAAAGAAAGACCCTACGCTCAGTGCGCCAAAATTGGCAACAGAGCTTTTCAACGAGACTGGAAAGAGCGTACACCCTCAAACGATTCGCAGAGCCTTAAAAAATAGCGGTTACAATGGAAGAGTGGCTAGAAAGAAACCATACGTGAGTGAAAAGAATCGAAAGAAGAGACTGACTTATGCGAAAGAATTAATTTTGAAGGAAGAAACATGGTGGAACGATGTCATCTTTACGGACGAAAGTAAATTTAATATTTTTGGGTCAGATGGACGAAGGATGGTGTGGCGAAAAAAAAACGAAGAGTTTAAATTTAAAAATCTTCGGCCGAGCGTAAAACACGGAGGTGGCAGTGTAATGGTTTGGGGCTGTATTTCGACTTTCGGACCGGGCGAATTAGTTTTCATCGACAAGATTATGGACAAAAATTTGTATTTGACCATATTAAAAAACAATTTACACAAAAGTGCTACAAAAATGGGGATTTTAAACTCATTTAAGTTCTACCAGGACAATGATCCGAAACATAAGGCACGCATTGTGCAGGAGTATTTGCTGTACAATTGCCCGAAAGTTTTGCAACCACCGCCTCAATCACCTGACCTTAACCCCATCGAAAATGTATGGGATGAACTAGAGCGCCGAATTCGGACAACACCAATATCTTCCAAAGAAATGTTGAAAAGTCGTTTAAAAGAAGAATGGAACATTTTAAGTACTGAATATTTAAAAAAAATTATTAATAACATGCAGCAGCGTTTGCAAGAGGTGATAAAGCAGGATGGCTACCCAACAAAATATTAAAGCAGGTATTGTAAGAAAAACCAGCCGAAAAATAAGTAGTTTCTCAAAGTGTCCGAATATTAAAGTAACGTGAAAATCGGACAATGTTTTATTTAAATCGTAATATTTAACAAATTGTGTAAGGTACGTGAATGAAACTTACACCATTGTTTATTAAGGGTATACGTCATCATAATCTTTGATCAGTTTTTTTTTTTTTTTTTTTTTAAATAAAGTTATTACGTATTACAGTAAAAATCTTATAGTGTCCGAATATTAAAGTTACTCACTGTATGTATACATTTATGTATATATCGCGATACAGAACTCGTGAATGCTTCGCGTGTTCCTGTGCATCGACTTTGATCTCGTGCTAACGTAATATACGAGATTTTCCCGAATGGCAAGCTCGCCGTAATAAATCGCAAAATATATATCCGTGTGTATATCTGCGACCATGTGAAGGGGTCGATATATCGAGAAATTCGAAAAGAATGAAAGAAAAGTTTTGGGTTATTCTGTCGAGCGTATGCCGAGGCGATAGGGTAATTTTTGAATAAATGAATTTTTCTCGTAAAGCTACGAGACTATTGTAAGCGCGAGGTTTTTGAGATTTGTTCCGGGGTCAGTGAACGATATCGTGCCGTTTATGAGACTGCCTAGTATATTAAATTCCTAGGTCTGAAAATGTTCAAGAATTTAATAATAAAAAAAAGGGATCGTTCCGGTCGCGTGAGCAGTCGAAATAAAAATGTTCGCACCACTTTCCAGAGGGGGTTCTAGGTCGGGGAAAACGTGGGTACTCTCGATGGGTGACGCTGGCGTCGAACGTATACGGTACGAATATTATCCCGTTGCTGCAATGAAACAAAACACCTTTATAAGCCGAACGTATTCGCTCGCACACACCAATACAAACATATATATATATATATAAATGTATAAAGGCGAGAACGAGAATAGAAGAACGAACACGCCTGGAAGCTACTGAAAACTCTTTTCCTCCCTCTTTCTTATTCTTTGCCATTTTCATCGTCCTCGCTTGCACCCCGCGCAAGTTGCTTCCGCGCTCTCGCTCGCGCACGGCATTCTCTCGCCCTTTACCCGTTCGAGTGTACCACAGAAACGTAACCTCTTGAACGAGCTCTATAAGTTTCCCCAGGGTTCACCGTCGTCTAACCTTTTGCATCCACCCTCATCCGCCACCACCCCTATCTCCACCCTCTCCTTCAATTCCACCTTAACCCCGGTCGCTACTTCAACCGGCTTCGCTTTTCCTTTTTCATACGTTAGATCCTCGACGACGTTTGCCTTTATCCTTGTTGGATATACGCGAAAGCTACTACCCTTTCCCTGTAGCGACTACCCCTTTCCACATACTCGCTCGGCCCGACCGTTTGAGCTTCACAAATACACACACACACACATATGGGACCGTCTTTTTTTTCTAGATCCATCAAAATCTGACGATGATGTTTCAGATTTGCTCAACCTGTTTTATTCACGGAAGGCACCCTCTCGGAAAAAACAGATTTCTTCATAGTTTTTTTTTCGTGACAATTGGAATTCTTCCGAGAAATCGAATTTTCATGAAAAACTGAATTGCGGATCAAACGGGAAACAATCGTTTTAAATGAAAACGTTTTTGTCGACACACCGTGTGAAAATGAATGTCTGTAACGTGATCGTCGTACTGGGGGTGAAATTTGAATGAACAAGCTGAGGAAAAAATCCTTCTATTAATCCGTATTTTCTCGTGGGACTCGACCATCGTATCGCTAGTACCGAGCCGAGATAACGCGATCTGCCTCACCCGAATATTCGAAGGGCGCTGGTAAAGGACAAGCGAGTGGTACGCTTTAAGCTCGGGGATGAGTTAATCTCAGGGATTCCCCGATTTTCATACTGTTACCCCCAATATTCAACGAGTTTCTCGGTTGGAAGGGGTGGAAGTCCTTCAACGCGTCACTTTGCAGTGTTCCCTCATCGCGTCACGAATGATATCGATCGATTGAATTTGCAATTTTACTGAGATTATATGGATATGTATATATATGTGTTGTCAAGGGAGATTCCGTAGTATAGGTGGGAAAATAGAACAGGATATACGTATGTAAATTTATGTGGGTATGTGTCCTATTCCCTAAAGCATTGAACTTTCTATCTGCTCCGTCGAATCAAAGCTCTCTCCTTTTCCATTTTCCCAAACTCAGTTCCGTAAGAACGAACCCTTTATATACATATATGAGCGAACATGTACCAGTCGCAAACAGGAAGGCACGAGAAAACATTCGCCACCCACCCCCTCACCTTCAGAATTCTCGGCGTTACTTTGATCTTGTTTTCGTTTCTCAAATAGGGAGAGAAGTCGAGTGAAACAGAGGTCTAGTTTTATTTTATCAAATCCGGCGGTTCGTTTACACGGGTAAAAATAAAAGCTACGATTCTTCAATCTCCCTCGGATTCACTTCGTCAAAGTCAAAAAGCTTGTTTATCCGCATTTTGATTCGACTTTTCGTCAAACTTGTGATATATTAATATTCTTGATGAAAGCACGAGTCTGTCTACGTGAATAATAAAAGGACTCAAGAAAATCTCAAGAGCTCAATGACATTGGTAATTTTATGAATTTTATTAATCATTCTACGAAAAGTTGAGAGATTTATGAAAGTTGAGAAAAAGTTAATTAGCGGTCGTGAGACATATTTAAGAAAAAAAATGAAAAATTACAAGATTACTTGATATTTTCCAGCTTACCAATGTGTCTGACTACGTGGTGGAATAAAAAATGAAATAAGAGAAACGAGTATATATCTTGTCCGTGTAAATAATAAAGAATCCTCAGAGATATCTCGACCCCGGTGATACAGTTGGCTAGAATTTTCTATTGGGTAAATTTATGTGAATATGTGCCAAGGTAAGTGAGAGATAAGAGACCGCGAGGGGTGAAAATGAAGGGGGTTGAAGAAAATGTGTTCCGTTTTCCATAAAAATGTTATTTATCGTACGGTGGAGCTATTATCATTTCGATCTTTCTCCAAGTGGTCCGTGTATGCAGACCCTCCCCTTACATACCTGCTTATATCGTCAGTCAAGCTACGAGACGTTATAAGTCCTATATGCCTAGTATATACACATATATATATGTAACGTGGGTAGAGTAAAGGCTCTTTCAGGCGACAATGCTCCCAATTACGCTGGTAATGAAGCTTCCACTAGCTCCAGTACGTCGAACCGTGAACTTCGGGTTTTCGCTTCTCGACACGCCCGAGTAAACAATATACGAGAATATAGCCGAGTATCATGCAGATTGCCTCTAAAATCTCGCAAAATGCTTCACATAATGGAGCTCTTGGAAACCGTACTTACACCCTCGTCGATTTTTGAAACAAATATTTTTCAATGACATTTGCTGACTACTTATAATCTTGATTTATCGAGTTTAATAGTAAAGATGTAAAAATACAGAAAAAAAACGGACGGTGGACGTTACTGTTTTTTCTCAACGACGCTTCGACTCAATCTCAGCGAGCCAACACAAACGTCATTTTCTCGGAGGCTCTCGATAAATTCCACGTTTCGCTCAATCATCGTACTAATTTTTCAATATTGCGAAGAAAGAACAAAAAAATGTCGATTGAACGATAAACAATCGCGCGTGACGAGAAATAACTACTGTGAATTTTTCTGCTATGCTGATTATAATCGGTGACCGCGTTTTCGTTGTTTTTATATTCGCGGCAAGGAGAGGCGAGCGCGCGTGTGGATTCTTTTGATTTGCGCGAAATTAAACGCAACGCAATCCGGGACAAATATCCTCGTAACGAGAAGCGACGTACCTTGTAACCGAGATAAGCGAGTAGCAGAGCTTCCGTGAGCGATACCATAGCCAGTATCACCTGAACGACCCACAATTCCAATGGTCTTCTCACCCATAATATTGCGTCCCAATTTATGGTCGAGTGCTCCTGAAACTCCTCCTCCGTTAGGCTCTGCGATGCCAGAATCTCCGATTTGTTTCCCGGCTGGCAACCGTAGCTGTAATTATGGAAAAACACAAATGCGCGCCTGCCAAACTTCCGAATACGAACGAGCGTAAAACTATACATTTTTCAACTGCTCAAAATACTTTTTTTTTTACTAAAAAAATTTTAAACAAAGAAAAAAAGATATAAAATAATTGTTGCGTCTTACCACGAGGCGAATGTAGGAACGCTGTCCGTGATAACCCTGAATATGTAGAGGAAGCATGTTAGCAGCTTGAAGAAGAGATTCGCGACTCTTATTCTCAAACCTGAAACAAGATTGTCAAATGTTACAATAAACTGAGTTCATTGCCTGCGCATACAATTTTGCATAGAAAATAATCTAGGAGGAGAATTAGATAATGGAATAGAAAAAAAGGAAGACCGACGAATAGGCGTCTGATAAAAAAAAAAGATACAGGGGGGTAGGAATCAAAGAGTGATTGATTGGATAGTGGATTTCTGACCGAAAAATCGGAGGCTTTCGAGCCAAGCCGGCAAAACGGTGAGCACGATCGGCCACAAAGGAAATTTCGCGCGATAGAACCCGCTCTGGCATATCTCCCTCTTCCCCCTCCCTGACTCTCTCCACCCTTTCCCCTATTTCCGCCCCTCGAATCTCACTGTACCCAGCACGCCATTGTGTATCGTCGAGAACAGAGCCAATACAAAGGTTAAAGCGAGGGTCTGTTTGTGTTGCCTCTGGTACATAGCACTCATATCGAGCCAGTTCAAGCTGCTGCAACTGACGTTGAGAGAAAATTTGCGCCAAAGGAAACAAAAAAGATTCGATGCTCATAGAAATTCGCGGATTCAGAATGTTCAGCCCTACAATGACGCACGCACTCGTTCTCAGAGAATTCAGAATTTAAATCTTTTTTGTCCGTTAGTCTTTTCGTTGTACGTGGTTAATTTTTTTTGTAAATGCAAGTTCGTTCCTATTGGAATTATTGACCTGTTTTCCCTCCGCCAGCCATTTTATTTACTCAAGTGTTTGTATATACGCAAAGTAAAGTCGTTTGTAAAGGCAGTGGCTAATTCTCTAAATCTTCATGTTTACCGAGCAATTATGGGCGGAAAAACGCGCGTCGGATCGTTCGTGCGATAAAAATTGACAAACGCTTTAACGAACCTCTGGAAATGCTAATAGCGCGTAACGCCCGGACTTTATCGACGATTCGTATTTACATATACACGAGACGTTCCGTTATCGTTCGAACAAAGCTTCGTAATAACGTTTCCAATCGATTTTGAGATTTATCATGCGATAACACCCCTCGAAAAACACGTTATCTAATTCTTTTCGAATAGCTTTTTATACGCCTTGCAATTTTCATAAAACGTTTATTTTCGAAAAAAACGAATATAATCGTTGATTTCAGCGTGGACGTGGAATGCCCGATATAATATACGTTATTTACATATGTATATATATATATACTATATTTGTATACTTTACGCGGGTGGATCGACTGTGGGCTACGTTCGACGATTAACGAGCCACTTTGTACAAGCCTGTAGGAAATAAGTGAATGAGGGGGGGGGGGGGGGCGGTTAAATTCATTTACGTTTGATGACAATCAAAATAGTCGTGTTAGCGATTTCGTTTTAGATCTACTTTAAACGATCGTTGTGGAACAAGAGTGGGTCGAGCGCGCTAAAAATTATTGCCTCGCCGTTCAATTATCCGGGCCTCTTTCGAGCGTTCCAGAGAATTAATCCAAATGGCTATGAAGAAACAACACCTATGCATATTAAATAGTATCATTTTCGTTCGAACTGCTTGATTACTTTTTTAATTACTTCGCCTTAAAAACGTTTATTTCGAGACACGTATAGTACTCGGATATTTCGCTGTTTGTCGCTACGTTGCGTAGGCGTGTGTGACGAGATGTGCTTTTATGAGAAGCGTGAAAAATTGGTCAAAAGTTACTCGAGGCAATTTAAAAAATTTTTCTCCCGAACGTTTGTGACGATGGCTGATCGCATAGCGGGTTTTACTACTGGCGGATAGCCCAAAAGCATATACGCTCGCCACGCTCTGATCTATATCTACACGCCTTTCAGCGTTAATGACATGTTTGCCTTATACCTTAAAAATTGTATATATTTTGTTTAATTATTAATTTTTTTTATTCGACGATAATTTTTTAAAAGTGTATATTTCTTTCTCGTATGATGAATATTTTTTCTTGGATCGAAAATTGCGCATAGACGTCAAGACCCTGGCAAGTATAAACGTAGGTCGGCGGGTGAAATCGTAATGGAAATCGACTCTATTTACAAGTCACAGAGAACCGAGTAAGAGAGTAAAAGAAATTAACATATTTCGCTGGGAATCGGGTATACAGGCTTATATACGTCTGCGGGGGTGGAAATACGAGTTATCCGTCAGGTATTGCATTCAACTAGGGAGAAAGGGGGGAAGAGCGAGGGGAGCAGAGAGAGAAGAGAGAGAGAGAGAGAGAGAGAGAGAGAGAGAGAGAGAGAGAGAGAGAGAGAGAGAGAGAGAGAGAGAGAGAGAGAGAGAGCGGAGTCTGAAAGCCAGGTTGGTAATTAACTCACTCGAGCGCTGGTTCTTGATGAAGTAGAGCTGAAGGCGTTCTTTGAACGTGTTCTCGTTCACGTAGTACTCGACCGTACTCTGCAACAGACCAAACGAAGAATGTTCTATATTACTACAATAATACCTACATGTATACGTTCGCGATATAGAACTATTGCATGAATACAGAAATCTCATGAAGACGGGGTTGGGGGGGGGGGCGAGATTAAACGAAAATGTGATAAGGTTCGCGCTCATGATGATGTTGGTTAAGTGTCAATTAAATTTGTAGTATCAGAAATAAAGCGAGACAAACGCGTTTTGCTACTCGCTGTTGTATAGTTGTCTCAAGCTTCTCGGTTTTACCGGCTGTAAAATACGAATTGCACGAGAGAACGTGTTATACGAGAAAACGAAGTATTATATGGATCACTGGTAGACACGTGGTATATAACCATCGACTCACTCATATGTAGGCCATTCTCATTGACCGAGCAAATACGAGGCTTAGTTTCGATTCATTCGCGGAAGCAAAAGCGTATATACGTATACGACGAGTATATATGCTTTAGCGTAGAGGGTGAAGGAGGTGTGGAGGGGGTTGAAAAGATAGACAGGCACATAGACCTTTCGTAGTGTGTAACTATTTATAGCCACCTGCAAATGCGTCGGCGCGTTCTCAAAATAGAATCGCGTGACGTCACGAGGGTAAGACCCTCCTCTCGCTCCTCTACATAGACAAAGCGAGCGCGGCAGGGGGTAGGAAAGAGAGATCGGTCTACGTACCTGATTCGTTTTCGATTCGAGCGGACTGGTTCTTTGACCCGAGGAGCGCCATCTCGTGATCGACTTACGTGGTTAAAAGTACGAGTACACGTACGTACGAGAAAACTCGCCAGAGTTTTTGTTCGACCAACCACCACTACCCTCCAGCTCACCCAGAGGGGGTTATGGGGAACGTTGCGCCTGACGTGACGCTCGAAGCGCTCTCTCGCGACGGAATTAAAAAACTTATCGCCAATACAAGCTAGGTTTCGTGATTGATTAAAAAAATCTCTTCGTAGCTATGGGGCAAGACGGGGAAAAGACTTTGTGGCTACGTAAAATGTCACGTTCTTCTAGCTTCGAAGTGTTCTATGTATGTATATATATATATATATATACAGAGCGCGCACACTTCGTGGCTGACACTTGAAACTTTTTACTTACGTCGGGTAACAAATTTTTGCAGCCATTTTAAAGTTATAGTAGAAAATTCGTTATAATCCGAATAAAAAATACGATAGACTCGTACAATCGTCATAATCATCGTTCAACTATCGTATCGTCCAATTTTTCGTACTCTGGCTGTTTCTATGACGGACAAAAAAAATTCACTCGAGGGCAATCGTTTTGTCCGACGTTCAATTGAACAATTCGATCGTGGTCTCGTTATAACGTGAACAAAACTCCGATTGCGTAAATTAATATCGATGACGGTTTAATTAAAGCCCGATTGGACGGAGAATTATTAAAGATTATAATTAGGAGTGATCGTGTAATAACGAAGCTGACGGTACGTCGTGGTTATAACGCGTAACGATTCATGATAACAATGACGATGATTTCATGAGTATACACAGTAGCCAGTGATTGTAGTGGTCCAAGAGAGAAGGGCCATGAATAAAGCTAATTAGAGTGGAACGCGTCGCGATAAAGCTTTATGTATGTATCGAAGCGAGCTTTAATCGGATTTTATCGAACTCGATTGACTGTGAAAAGCTCATGCAGGACCTGTGTTGAATTTTACTGGTTTACGTTAACGCCGTTATATAGCATATATGAGCATGATATTGTGTGTATCGTATGTTCGAAATGGCTCTGTTAAAGCAACGGAGCCATGGAACCGGTTATTTATAGGGATGATCAGTGAGGCGCAAGAGACCGATCGAAACATCTCTCTCTCGTACACCAGGAAATTGAAATATCCAATCTCGATTGCCAGCACTTCTGGCCGGTAGCTCTCGGGAGCTTTACGTATCAGCGAGCACGAAAGTTTTGAGCTCATTGAACGCTTGATGTATGACGAAACGAGGTTCGACGATTATATCCACCGCGACATTCACAAACGGCAATAAAAGTTGTAATAAAATTGTTAACTCGTGACAGGAATTATCCGTCAAAAGCTATCGCGATTAAATATCCATTAACCGCTGTATTTAAAAAAAAGCTCACCATAAACTTCTAAAGAATGATAATTTATCACTTTGCTTTTATTTTAAGAAAAAATCGGAGTCGAACCAAGCGTACGAACACCTTTGGTCCAACGACTGGATAGATTTCGAAGATAATTGCGTATGCTCGATCCAAGGTATTTCCGTGATTGAAAATGATAGTCGAGTTTTCATTTTGACGCGAATTCAAGTGGAAAAGGGACTTTCCTCTCGCTGTATGTTCCTGAAATGGAATCGGCCCGTATCGTATAAAGTCTTCTCACTATTTGGCTTTTCTACCACATATATACGAAATATATATGGATATATATTACGTACAGCGCTGTAACGAGAGCCATGAATTCACGCCAGAGTGAAGATTACGTTCTCGGTCTATCGAAGAGACCGCGCCTTCGAGATAGCGAGAAATTGGTTTTTCGTATAGTGGAAAATTCGATGTGACAACGCGTCACGAATGGACATCCTTCTACCGGTTCAATAAAAATAGAAACTTGTCTCACCCTCTCACTCTCTCCACTCTCTTTCACACACACCCACTTTCTTTTCCTGTCTTTCTCATCTGTAACGGAAGTATCCACTTTCATCTCAGACAGCTACACATACATATATGATAAACGTGTGCGGGTGAACGAGAGGGAAGGAAAGTCTGTTAACTTTTTGAAATTCCTATAAAAGTGGCAAGTCGTAAGTAGTTACCCCGGAACATATATATGTATATATATATATATATATTTATATAGAATAAACGTCGAATCAGTTGATGGTAGTGCTATACCACAGGGAGGGTTTACAAGTAGAAGAGTCCACACTAACGAGTCAACGAATCGATTTGGAATAGCAGGGGCTCGCTCGCTACCTCTCTTTCCTTCAATACTCACGTAGCTGGGAAAACTTTGGCCTCGATCAACTTGGAAAACTCTCGACGATGAGCGGTGGTCAAGCAAGCGAGGCGGACCGCGTGTATCCGGAACACGAGGTGGATCGATGAAGAGCCGGACTTGAGTTGCGATAATTTGGTAGAAAAAGTTCTTTTCTCTCTCTCTCTCTCTCTCTCTCTATCTCTCTCTCGGAGAGCTCACGATTAGCTCGGGCTGGTCGGGGTACGTCAGAACAAATTCGCTCCCCCTTAGCTCGATTACCGTGCGCGACTAACTCGCTGGAAAGTTCGATCGGGATTGACGCTATCGAATGAAAATCAAAATAATTATTTCATAGACAATCAACCCGAATCTATAATATTTTCGTTCCTGTGAAAAAATTGTCGATACCGATGTAAAAATTGTACCATGTCCGACTCGACTCAACCCACGGTGGGCAAAAGACCTTTTCCCCTGGAGTTCCCTTTGAAGATGTTTATAAACATTTTTCAAAGGTTTGACGTTCGTTTGACCCAACGAAGAGTTCCGGCAAAGCGATACGAAAAAAGAAAAAAAATGAACATCGGAAAGTCTCGCGAGAGCCACACGTTCGCGACGTATCGTCGGAACGTCCATGGGGATGGAGAGTTGTTTTTTACTCGCAATCTTTTGCCCCGTCCTGTGTCAAGGGTCCTGACTCTATGTTCTTTTTCTTCCGGGCTCGAAAGGATGAGATTGCTCCGTGATGAGAAAGCCCACTTATGATGGACTCGAGCCGCGTGTCATCCCCCTCGCTGCAGTCTCTGCAGTGCTCATACGTCGCTGTACTGGTTTATATACACCGGTCGGATTTCCTGACGGACACAGGACGTTGCTTATGGAACGGAAAGCTTTGAAGACTAGAACGAGAGGGGGTGGGGTGAGAGAGAGAGAGAGAGACCGAGAACTCGACTCATCGTTGCCGCAGTGAAATGACGATTTGCGGAGAGCGCTAGCATGCAGTCAAGGGAGGAGAGCAGGTCGTCGCGTTGCGACGGTTCAACCAACGCTCCGTGTCGGCCTGCAAGTTCTGCACGTAAATGCTCTCTCCTCGTTCCTCCTGGCTCTCTCTCTCTCTCTCTCTCCTTCTCTCTCTACCTCTTCGCCCTCTCTCTGACCTGCACGTCCTGCGTTGCACCAATGGCTCGCTCGCCCTTTGCGATAGAGCTTACGGTATCAACGGCACCGTAAAGCTCCGACGACGCCGACGTCCTGCAGCGTCGGTGGGAGCCAATTTACCGCGGCCAACCTACCCCGTACGCGTTCGTCACGCGAACTTGCATACGTCCCCGCAAAACTCTCCTTTCTCTTCCTGTGTCGAAACTTCTCTATATATACAACGAATATCTTCAATTCGACCTTTTGCAGGATTTCCGGAGGGAATTGCGCACTCTTGATTAATGCCAGAGGTCGATTAATCAGAAATAATTTCTCGATTGAAAAATAATCTTGTTTCAAGCTTTTCCAAGTTATAATTTTATACGTAAATACACATCTTACTAAAATAGCTATAAAACGCATCGGGTGCCTTGCGAACGGTCAAAGTCGTAAGTAACCATGTCCACAAGTGGGAATCAATAGACGAAGGAATTAATAGGTGGGTAACGCGGCGCAGTTACGATTTCAGAAACCGTTCATCGCATGGTCATACCGTACGTTTACATTGTCAGAGGAAACTGGCTATGTAGTACATACATGCCGATCAATATTTGCTTGTACCACAGCGTCTGTTAGCCACAGGTCGCTAATGTCCAGCAGCGAGTGCACAGGCCCCTACACGAGATCGAACTAAAGCGATTAGTTGTAATCACGAGAAGCTTCGATCACAATTCTGTCATAACAATGAAATATTAATTATCGTCGTTAATTATCATTTTTTAAAAAGAATAATTATTCTTAGTCGCCATCAATAATTATTTTTCAAACACCGTGAAATGTTTCTCGTTCGAATGAAAAAAAGTATGTACCTTGGCTACAATTCCAGAAATATCTGTATATAAACGAATGCGACTTCTCGAAAAATTCTGCTCGTGCATATTGCTCATTTTGTTTCGTCCTACCGGAGCCGGACCCAATTACGTAACGGACGTCCGAGGGTTGTCAGCGCGAACTATGTATATAACATTGAGTATAAACTGGGAACAAATGTTGATTACACGTGCTCTACACCCAGCAACGTGTCGTTGCTATGTATAGCCCGACAATGGCAATAAAAATGCGTGTGCGGAAAGACCCTGGAATATATCCGAGGAATGACCAGGTATCGCGTGTTCGCGAGACTCCCGACGCTTTTCAGGCTCTCGCACGGGTTGGACGATAAAACGTAACGCAGGAAATAAACGAAACCCGTGGATCGGTATCTCTCGCACTTTTCATTAACTCTTTTCCAACCCTCGATCCGACAGTCCTACACGTGCACCACCCTCCGGATATTAACTCATTAAAAAAGATTAATTATTTTTTCCTGACGATTATTAATTTTTTCTTTCTTTCTATTTTATTGCAAGTATCATTTCGTCCAACCTTAGACAGTTGGAGCTTCTTATCGGCTGTACAAAAAGTAGCGAAAATTATTTCTTATGTAAGTACGGGGCTGTATATACCGGGATAACAGCATCGCTTACTTTTCAACTGCCTGCGATGTCTATAGCTCTAAGCGAGCTTACCCGATGGAGTATCCCAAGCTCTCGTTAGAGGAATCTTTATTTTCAACTAATATACACGTTGGCCGGTGAACCGCGCGCGAGAGAGAGACAGTTGGTAGGAGGGGGGTGAAGGAGATGAAGAAAGGATGAGGGTGAAGTATACGAGGGAGAAAAAAGGGTTGGGGCAAAGCCATTTTCCACAACGGCTCCTCGAAGATTGTCTAACGACCAAACTTTCTAACGATGAGATGGAAGAAGGATAAGACGAAGAAAAAGAAGAAGAAGAAGATGAAGAAAAAGAAGTAGAGGAAGAATAGAGGGGTGTAGAAAACGTGGTACTAGGACACGCCAGACCCTTCTCGGGGGCCCCTTGTGTGCGCGAGCTTCGCATTCTGAGAAACTAAGAGATCGACAAGGTGGAGAAGGGGAGGGAGCGGTCGGGGGGGGGGGGGAGTGAAGAGAGTACGTGAAACAGTAATTGGCACTTCAAGAGTAGCCACAGCCCGGTCGATCCTCACCGGAATTCTCCGTAGGAGGCCTCAAAAGATACTCGAGTGTCTTTCTACCCTTCCTCACCGACCGCATCCAAGTAGGCTTGTTCCTCTCCACGTTTTACAAGCATCTTCAATCTCTCAACAAAAAATGTACCATACTCGCGGCTAAAAAAAAAATGTCTTATTACTTTTAAAATCTATCGTTTCATTCATCCAACAAGAAGTCTTGTTATCAATTTCGTTCTAGTTACATTTTCATATTAAATCCATTGTCTCGTTGCTAAAATGAATTTTTATTACAATATTTAATAATAACAATAGTATCGTCGGCGAATCATCCCTCTTGTTCGGCTCTTTTCCCGTACGTTGTAAAAATGGAATTCCGGAGGGAGAATCGCACGAGAACGTTTCTGAGATTTTACAGCTGCATCGTTGCAAAATCTGGCACTGATACAGGCTCCTTTTAGTTCTCCGGCACGAATGTGGAACAAGACGCTTGTTCCACATTCGTCCTGAAGATTTATGTATCTCCAGAAACGTCTGGGCGACATTACACGTTGGGGAGGGGGAGGGGAGAGCTTACCGTCTGCGAGACCCAACGCGAAACACACAACAACCCCTATACGCGTACGATTGTAACGACGGAGCGAATAATTCGCATCCTCTCGCCCATAATCCACGCGTGTACGGTGTACTCCGCGTTACGGTCACACGAGCACACGCGATCCGAGAAATTACGATTCGTGGGATAAAACCCGTCGCTGCAAGCTGCGAGACAACATTTTCTCGCATAATCTTTTTTTTTCTCCTCGTATCTTTATTTTATAAACAGAGAGATAATAATGGAGGGAAAATTCGAAAGGGATTTGGTATTGTTCGAGGGATGAGAAAATAAAAAAAGAAAGATGGAAGAATAATGCGGGCGGAAAAGAGAGGGCTCGTTTCGCTCAGGGCGCCGTACCTAGATCGAGGCAAAGAATTGGGGTTGGTATATTATGTTTCGCTTCTTTTCCTTGTGTTAAAAAAAAAAGAAAAATGGAGTCGATCGAACAAGTGGCGCAGACCGAGTTCTCGTTTCACGATTGGAGCTCGATCGAGCGCGAGAGACAATCGTAGGTACGAGGGTTTTCTCGAGGCGACGGGAATTTTTCCGAAGAACCGAGATTCAATCGACGATCGACGACATTCCAAGATTGACGACGAAAGCCACAGTTCATAAAGACATATTTTTATTCAATCGACGGAACGTACCTACTCAATGATTTTAAATTTGAATACAGATCGTATCGTCGTGTAGAGGTCGAGCGTGCGACAAGGGGTAAGATGGTCGTTTAAATAGTAATGGTAATTTCTTATTTCAACGATACCATCGTGGTCGAGATAAAATCAATATCGTAAAAAAAAATCAACCGTATTCGTATGCATCGCACGTAATTATGCGCGTCACGTAATACGAGGCTTGCACAACAACCCTTGTCTCTCACCCTCCATCCACCCCTCGTCCTCTGTCCGTCCTTGTAACGCGCAATTATCAGCAATTTGTTCATCGTCGACTCGAATTCGAGAAATTCTGCGAGAGACGTGACTATTACATAGTCCATCTGTCTATCACGTTCATAATATCGCGGGAATCTTCGTGTGTGCGAATCGAGAGTATGATCGTCCGAAACTTATTTCCCACCGGTACTATGATTCGATTGGACGAGAGAGTTACTCGTTCTCCGGCCACACTTTTATATCTCTTTTCCGACACTTCCACCTCTACCAGTGTTCACTCTTGCTTCTTTCAGCCCTCGTTTTTACCCCACTACTTCTACTCCGCTCTTCTTTTTTTTTTCTTTCTCTATTATTCCAAAAGAGAAAAAGAAGAAAAAGGTCGTTGTATAACTCTCTCGAGATCGTTCTCTCGTTATTCTCGAATTCTCTCTGGCTCTCGCTCGCTTCCCTCTCGAACGAGAATGTGTCGGGTATATCTCAACCTCGCGCATAAGAAAGTCGGGAAAATGACGAGGACTTGGTATATGTGTGTGTCAGAGTGGTCGAACTCACCGGTAATGAGAACATAGGAAATAAAAAAAAAAGAAGACGAACTTTGCCTTTCAGGTATTCTCATTTCCCACTTATCGACGATACTTCGGTTCCGGGGGTAAGAACTCTCGCAGTCGTATACCGGATGGGAAATACGAGTATAGGCAAGAGGCAGGAGGGAATGCAATTAATTAGCGAACGTCGCGTTGAAATGGATAAAGAAAGAAAAAACGAGTTTATCGATCGTTCGTCATGTATCGTATATTCGTCCCTGAAAATAAGTTGTGTCGGTTCGAGATTCAATATGAGACAATATAAGATTTATAAATATTACCGAGGAAAAAGAATGATCGAATTGATTGAAAATTGTTTTCAGATATGAAAATAAAATCGAAATAATAAATCGGGTTACCGAAAGAGATCGAAATTTGTTCGTATCTATAAATATATCGACGGAACGAGACGAGACTCGGTTAATCAATGTCGATCTTAGCCTCTTCTCTCATTGCGACTCTCTACCGGCGGTACAATTTTCAAGATTAAAGCTTATCCGGCTCTCGCTCTCTGCTCTTCGCTCTCGCCGCGATTTCACGAATGCCAAAGCTAACAAAAAAAGATGGGCAAAGCAAAAAAAAATTGCGAGTGAATGGGAAGTAACGAGATTGCTTTCAACCTCCCCCCACCCCTTCCTTTGGCTTAAGGTGCAGGGCGAACGAATCCGGATTAATTTTGATGATCGATGGGAAAATAAAAAAACAAAATACACACATACACACACACACATTTAGCGATTTAATATTCAAACCGAGAATTTCGACATAGAAAAATATCGATAATTTCGAGAAAAAAAAGCACGAAAGAAAACGTTCTGTGGTACGATTTTTTTGTCCCCGTTTTCAGTGGCGAACAATTGAAGAATTGGGAATATAAAATATAGCACCAGGACGTGTATGCCGACGAGATGCATTTTTGGCCCGAGAATTCGTGAATTTGATGAAGCTTGACGATCGATTGAGGAGCGAGAGAAGGGAGGGAAACGGCTCGCACACGCAGGTGGATAATATCGAAAGCTTTGTCAGAAAAGAATCGACGAAGTGGAATATCGGGTCGTATGCCCCCGAGTTTTCTCCATTCACCCATTTTCCACTAGGGGAGAATACGTATTCGCGCAGAACTATACCGTCTCATGGCGGCCGATGAACGCGATTTGTATTTTTCCACATATTCTCGCACAGAGAGCTAATCCTTTTTTCCTCACTGATATTATAACAGGCTTTCATCGCGTTTCACGACCAATACCTGCACGTTGTGAGTAAGAACAATATTGACGAAAAAAAGCACGGAAGCTTGACGAGAAGTTTTTACGAAGGAACAATCGACCCGAGCGCGGGTTTGAAGGGTTGATTTTTTTTCACTTCTTGTTTCCATCGATTGGACAATAGAGCTCCGAATTTTCCTTCAATTGGAGACATTTTCGCTGAAAAGTTCGCTAAATGTGTAATAAAAACGAGAATTGAAAAAGAAACTATGGAGCTTACCGGATTTTTCATTATTGTCACCGCACGACGATATTTTATTATTAAAACGTTAAAAATGGTTTCTGGAAAAATCCGATACGAGAAATCAATGCCTACTCGATTGGAATTTAATTATGCGTGAAATAAATAATAAAATCGATGAAAATCAAACGAATCGTGAAACAAGCGCTCCGCGAATTAATCGCATATAATTTTTGTACGGCAAATTTTGGTCGTTTATGTCGTCAATCGCCCAATCGACCGGAACGAAAGTACCGAGGATTATGTTTTCGCCGCGAGCTTATCCGTATACACGTCGGGTTGTTACGGCGGTAACAGATCAACCTAACGGAAAAGCTCGAAAGCTCTCGGCCGGATAATATTCGCTGTACGTGACAAGAGGGTGGAAGGCTCGGCCGAGGTAGCGCTCGACTGGTAACGTGCCTTGTATTATCTTGTAAATCGTATCCAGGCTACCCTCCACATCGATCAATTTAATAGGCGAATTCTCGAGGGCTCGGGACTTGCTCGATGAGAGCACGAAAGGTAGGAATAAAAATATTGCCATAATTATTAGGTTATTTTTGCAATCGATATTACGAAACGTACAGGATCTTCTTCATTACTTAAAGAATGCCGAGCAACCGTATATCGTTCGATACAAAAGCAGAAACAGGTATATATTTTCAACTTTCTAGATCATCGTTCACTCTATCGAGTGAGAATGGAGGAATTAAATTAATTCGCGATGCCCCATCAAAAATAATTGAAAATAAAAAGCAACATGTATAGAGAAGGTTGATAAAAAGATGATTGGAAAAATGTTTCTAAAGAAGACGTGAGCTCTTTGATAGATGAGCAAAAGTCGGAGGGATCAATCAGTTAGTTTTTTTCCTTCATCAGCGAGGCAGAGGGTTTGGAACGCGGCGTCTGACCACGTAGTGGCACTTTCTACTGCGTCCGAGTTCTATTATCGATTCAACGAAAGATACGATCGGTAGGCCACGATTATTGGCTCTATCCGTCGTTTTCCTTTACAGCAGTTATATATATATACACGCACACAGTTGGCACCTGTTGCCTCTCTCATTTTATTCTCTATCTCTCTCTCACACTCGATCCAACATAGCTCCCCCGTCACTGCCGTGACGATTTGGCGAAGAGCTTCGTTCGCGAATGTTATAAGTATGAGAAATGGCTTTTGAGACGAGAAAAAAGAATGAGAGAGAGAAAGAGAGAAAACGAGAAACGAAGAGACGTATGCATCGCGTGATCGCGTGCGATAGAATTAAACGACTAAGCTTCGAAGTCGATCGATTTTCTTTACTATTGGTGGGTATAATAACGAAACTACGAGATAATACCTATATCGGAGACGTATGTATAAGCCTCGTCCTGCCACTTTTTATATCAACCATGGTGATTCCTCATATTTTTTTGATAGTCGAAATATTTGAAAGATTTCAAAATCATGAAGAGAATACAAAATTTGAAAGAAATTTCGATTGTAGAACATCTAAGGTTAAAGGATTAAATTTATGAATTATCGTACGGAGTGCATTTAGTAGAATACTTAGTAGAATAGTTAAACACGCCATGTGTCGATAGAAGGGAGGCAAAATTAGTCCGATAATTGAGTCCATGAGTATGAAGCATGAGATTCGCAAACCGGATAATTACCAGATTTGTCATTCCTCCGAGCGAAGCCGCGAGAGTTAAATTGCCCATGTCGGAGCCAGTTAGCATCGAATTGTAGCTATAGAGTCAGGATATACGCAACTTCTGGAGCACAAAATATCCTCCCTTCTGCCCTTTAATACATACATGTATATATATATATATATGTATATATATATATATTCGTGTCCCACAAAGTTTTACAGCTCTCGTTCCATTATTCCCACCACTCTACGTGACCCTTCATTCCTCCCTTTGCGTCTCGATGCCCTTTAAGAATTGCGAAACTTCGGGAGAGGCTTGCTCTTCAGGAATTTTTCGTTATATCCCGTGCAAAAGGTCGATACAACGAATTCCTTCGACATTCGATTTTCCATTGGCTGGATCATTGCTTTTCTCGACGAGCGGATACCGGCAATCCATACAATTAGTTTCCATTTGAGAATACAAATGTATTCGAAAGTACGTGACTCGATAGAAATCTATAGGTCTAGAGGTTGAGAGAAATAGCCGTGCCCTTATCCCTCGATACGAATCGACGAGTTTCTCAGCTCCTTTTCAATTGTCGTCACTCATTACGCGTTTATCATTGAAACGAAAGTTCGAAGGCGTATGTTCAAACTTTGTACAACAACAGCACAAATTTTATCATACTTTGTGAAAAAAATGTCGTTCCTTCGACAAAGTGACATTAATTCCGTGAATAATTTAATTGCACGCAATATTGAATAAATAAAACGAGGTGGATCGTGAATTAATGATATGGAACACGCGTGATGGGGGTCGGCCGTACACGAGTGCTACGAATAATTTAATAACTATCGCTTGCCAACGATTACCCGTACGTTACAATTTTTTCCTTTCCAGCAATCATAAAAATTGTTCGATTTTTTAAAGTTATGGAAGTCCATTTGTATGATAAAAAATGAGATTTATACGATAAGATATAATAAAAGGTCTGTGAGCTAGCCAAATGATTTTTCGAGAGGCTCGAAGGACGTCCGAGCTCGTCCTATTAATACCTATCCCTCGGAATATTAGAAAAGCTTCGGGGGTATGCAGCTTTTGCGACTTATCTACATCGAGCTTTGATGAAAAAGAATAACGAAACAGCTACATTCATGAAAACTGTGTGGAATTGTGCGCGGCCATTAGTCAAATTAGCAAGCGTGAGCCAAGGTGAAATAACTGGGACCGTTTCAGTGCACTTAAAAAAGAAAAAAAAGAACGTTGCCACCACGAGGGTACTCTAACGAGGGATCAAATATTCATGGTGCATGGAATATGTGCCAAGCGGTTTCCGTGAAAGGAAATACCCCCATTGTTTCTACTTCGGCAAAGTGGTCATAGAACAAACTTCTCTCCTTTAAAGCCTGTAATATGTAAATTAAATTGTACCGCGATAAATTCTCCAATATCATAAAACTTGCGATAAATAATTTCCTGAAATATTCAAATATTACGACGAATTTTAGTATGTGCAAAAAAAATCAAAGAACACGAGGTTATCACCGTAATATGTTTGTCCTGACGGTAAGACAATACTGTCTGTCTAGGGACAAACATTTGTTAGACCCAAATCCTGAAGTTTACGTACGCAGAGAAACGCACTTATGTATATATATTATGTATATATACGTATAATGTACCTTGGTATACGATCGTAACTGTCCCAGCTCGTGAGACAATTGTAACTGCTGTATCTACTCGAGGTCGCCATCGCTACCATTCCCAACGTCGATTCGCGTATACGTTCGGGAATTTCACGAAAGTAAGCAATCCCCCTTGCGTCGTATGTGGTTGCCGCAATCGGTCTTTACTCCACCCTCGGTCGTCTCGCTACGTATCGATCATTATCATTTATTCAAGTGACATCGACTACTTTCCGAGAGTACGTTTTTACTTCTTCTCGCACTTTGCACGCACTATTCCGACCGTCAAATCCCGACTGTCAAATCGAAGAGACGAATTTTCGCACGATCGTTAATTAACGATTTTTTTTCAAGTTCCCCACCTCGCGCAAGAGTCCTGCCAAGTTATCGTTACATCAACGGTCTTAAACACTGGTACAAAATACAACCTCGCGATTCTCTTTTTTTTTGTTTTTTTTTTTAAATATCTCAAGCTAAGCCACAGCAGATCTTTTTTAAATAATTTTATTTTTCTTACTTTGGACCACGACTCTATTTCTCTTTTGGACCATTCTTCGCGAATCGCGAATAAGCTTCGAAGCTCGGTTGTTTAGTTGTTCCTGTGATTTCCCTCGCGGCAAATTGGTCGTTTTATTTTTAGTTTTTTTTTGTTTTTTTTTGCACCGTTGGTGAATTTTTTTTTGTTCAAATTCTTAACCGTATCCTACCTTTTTGGACCCGCCAACCAGCGTTCAATTGTAATAGAAATATACTTCCGCACCGATATGAATTTTTCTTTTTCTCTAAGCGTTCAAAGTCCCATGTGTTCCCATACAACCGACGAAATTTTTTTTATACATGGCTCGTTTAACCGTGTTTTCTTTTTATCATCGGGACGAAAAAAAAATATGTATATATATAAATATATATATATATATAGATGTATATACGTGTAGAATCGCAAATACCGTTTAATTGTAAGTAGAACTTTCTCACTTTCGTTACATACGCAAAACACCGAAATTTCGAACGAAAGAAATAATCGTTCTCTTTCTATTCTGTTCCTCTATTTTTTATGCGTCAAATATTTACTTTGTGTACCGAAACTGTCCCCCGTTAACTCTCGTACCGTACGCACGAGCGAAACAAATTTTCTTTTATCACATTTTTGAATTTCTCGTCACTGAATCGAAATAGGATTAAAATAAATGGCCGACGTGAAAATTTCGTTAATCGTCCTCATCAATTTTCTTCCAATGTACAGTTTAATGAAAAAGAAACATTTCACAACCCTTTAATAAAACACGAAGTTTCTCGATCTCGCGCACTCGTTCGCACTTCGGAAAATATATGAAAAAAACAAGGAACAACGACGATCGCACGTACTTGTGCCACGTCGGCGTGCGTACCACGACACTATTTCGTACACGAGACAGCGGCACTTTCTCTTCAAAAATTGCATCTCCGTGAACGAGGGTAAATAAATGAATTAAAAAGGAACGAAAATAAATAAATAATCGCGTTCGTGGTTGTCGGTGTTGGTTACCGGCGCGCTTCGATGCCGATGAAGTGGCGGGTACGAGACGCGCCGCGATTTAACCACGAAAGCTCGATCTCGACAGGAGCCCGATGCTCGCCGCCGTACGCTCTCGTGTCGCGCGCTTTCATTTACGCGCCCTGCTACGACGCTCGAGGGTGGAACGTTGCGAGTTCGAGTGCGACAGAGAGAGAAAGGAACAGAAACAGAGACAGAGACAGAGCGAGAGAGAGCGAGAACTTGCCGCCTGGCGGTACGATAAGCGAGACAGCGAAAGCGAGATCTGTTCACACAGCTTTGGTTAACGTACGTGTATATTGCTCCACTCCGAGTCGGCGCGGGAAACTGCCATGCGCAAGCTCGAGCCACCTCTTCTAGCTTGTGCCTCCACTCTCGCGCACCCTTTTACTCACTTCGCCCTATCTCGCTCGCTCAGCCTCCCTCTTTCGAGCCACTCAAGGAGAGAGGGTAGATCCTACGTACTAGACGAATATATACGCAGAGGACAGTATAAAAAATCATAAATTCCAACTTTTTTACAACTTTCTTTGAGCACAGCCCAAAGAATCTTGCACCACTCGTTTTACATCGACAAAAGATAATAAAAAAACGCGTATTGCAAAGATAACGTTGAATTATTATTAGTATCATTATTATAAATATATAATCATATATCGATGCAATTCTTTCAAAGTTTATCACTTTTTGAAAGACAGAAAAATTTTATTGAAATTTTTCTGCTCTTTTCTCCGGTGGATTTTCTAGGTAAATAGCCGAAGAAGCTAAAAGATGAAACTCTCCGAGGATATCTCTCTCTTCCATTCCTTTATATTCCCCTCCTCCTCCTCCTCCTCCTTCTCCTCGTCCTTCGTGGAGCATTTTCTGAAACTTTACGGCTCCCTGAGCAATTACAGTAGCACCAATTAAGCGGGCACGATTTATCTGCTCGGGAGTTTGGGGTCTATCTTTCTGTTTGTATATGTACTAATACTATCCGTACCATTTATGTACAGTAAATACGTATATATATATATATTCGTATATGGATAAAGGTGGCGTTAAATATCGCGACCTTAATTCGTAAGCCATGTTGGAGAATGAAAGTAATTATCTTCCCTGACGGTATAAACTTCAACCAAAGTCACCGAAATTAGATCCTCAGTTGCTAGCTAACAATCCTATTGTTAACGCGAGACATCGTGACTCACCGATTTGCGATTTTCTGCAAATAAGCAAAAGTACAAGCTCGCGGTGTAACCACAGTCGTCGTTGCAAATCGAAACGTCAATTATTTACCCACGAAACGTTTTATTCTTATATCGGTCTCTCTGTCTCTCTTCTGCGCGACATAGCCAAGACTCTAATGATCGGTTAGGCGAGTCGACAATTTCGGGGTAGTTTTGGGGGTGTATTATTTCGGTACGATTATTTCGGTCGAGTACAGGACGAGTTTATTTAACCGTGACAACGCGAACGTGTGCTGCCAATGTAATAAGCGGATTTACATGACTATACGCGTGTAGGAGGAATTAGTCATGGGCGATGGTGGACCGGTGACGGACGTTTTTTCTTCTTTTCTTTTTTTTGCGAAAGTGGTGTTAGGAAGCACTCTACCATGGAACGCGCTCCAATTCTCCTTGATTCGGATATTTGCTGGAGCGGACATCGCTGTTTGCATAGGATAGCCCATATGCAACGTACAATCTTGCTCAAATCCATTTATACGTAGAGAATATAGGGGTGGGCTACATATTGTATAAATACATATATATTTCTCGTTAAAGCTTAGAATTATATACGCGAATGTATATATTTCTCGTTACGGGGGATGAAAAATAATTCTTGATAAATCTCCAACGGAATAACAATAAAGATAATTAATTCGATCGTTTCGAGGATTCTGAAATATAACGAATTATATAATTACGATTTCATTTAATAATTGTGAATTCCCAATAAAATCGCTGTAATCATCGATCGTCGGGGGGTTGGAATCGTCACACGCGGATATTAAATCGTAACTCGGAGGAGAATGTGACTAACGGAATGACGATGCGTTGTTTTATTTTGCAAAGCTACTTAACTTTGAATGTCAATTTTACTTTCGTGACCCCTATTTTCTTGGTAGGTGAGAATCAAAGACCCTCTCGGTCATAAGCTCGAATCGTAACTTACGAACGAGCACCCGTCGCGTTTGAACAATCAATCCAATGCCTCGAAGAAACCGACGGTACTTCCAACCCCCCCAACCCCTCTCACTCTGGCTTTTCCTGATTCAACCCTCCAGACGGAGGGAAAAAAAGGAACTCGTGTGTCCGTCCTTCTACCCCAGAGGTCACGCGCGCTCGTCAATTCGGTCTCCACCATCGTGGATATAGAGAATCGATATTTCATCATCAATAAAAGAAAAAGAAAAATCCCCATGGTGAAACGCGTTGAACCCTCCAAGTTTTACGTCGTATACGTCGTTTAACCACCCCGAATCACGTAACGATGCCTATGATTACGAAATAATCGCAATCGCATTATATCGGCTTGGCTAAAAAGCAATTCCCTTCCTTTTCAACCTCGGCCCATTTTTTTTCATATATTCTTTATAATTTCCACTCTTCGTCCAGCCACAATTCTTCCGGGTCAACGAAGACAGTCCCAGGAAAAAAAACATAATCACTCCGTCGAAGAAATAATTTATTTTCTTCTCAAAGTGTCCCCGATCTTGGCTGAGAGACAATCGGAAGATTTCTAGCCCACGGAGTCGCCGAGATTAATTTACGACCTGACTAATTGTAAGAATCTTTTCCATTCCCCTGCATCTTCGTATCAGCGTGATACTTCGGTCTTCGGAGATTCATTTATCGAAAATGGGGCACGATTGGGGTGGAATTCATTAGACTATCCGAGTTTACCGAGGGCGCACAGGCCCTTGCAGAGCTTCGAGAAATCTTCCAGCAATGCTCTTGTTTATCAACAAATATATTCCTATACGTATACCTAACAAAATATAGTACCTACTCGAAATTCTGACCACTGGATAATACATTGGGGTCGATAAGATCGTCCAGTTTGGTGCTCGAGAGCACTCGAAAGGATCACGAAGGACGAAACGCGACAATGGAATTCTCCCACAAGATTTTCATGAACAATGGTCTCGCTTTAGGAACGGTCCATCGATGCTATTGAAAGCGTGTCACTACGCGCGAGACAGCTTTATCGAGGGCTAATCGGGATGCATCCGATGCTAGAATGCGTCAAGAACACGTGACAGATTGATCGAGATGGTGATTGAAGGAAAAACAAAAATGTATTCAAAATTATTTTATCGCTTTCTTCTGATATCGGATTTTTTTCTTTCCTTTTCTTTCTATTATGTATAGTTCGTGAAATATGTAGCGCGATATCTACTTTGTTCATTATGCGCACTCCATCTCTTCTATGCGTTCCACGCTAGAGTCAGGAGGAGTCGGGAGGGATCTTGACAAGTGCCACGATCCATCAAGAGATTTACGACGTTTCGTGTATAGGCCGTTTTTTTTTCACCTTGACGTTGTACTTTGGCGGAATATAAGGCTATCTCAGCCCGCTAGAGAGAAAATATTTGCACGATAGCAGGAATCGTGCCGGTACTCTTGAGTGATAGATACGAGCTCGTAAAGCATAAGGGCGAAATATCGTTGTCTCGTAAAAAAAAATAATAATAAATAGATCGACTCGATTATTTCGAATATCGTACGATTTTTCTAGATTATTGGTTAATACGAGAAATCTCGATAAAATTGTTTCTCTTGATTTTTTCAATAGCGTGACATTTGAAAATTTTTCCCAGACATTTGTGTTCTCGGGGATAGAAAACCGTCGTGAGATTTGAAAGGGATCGTTCATCCTCTACTGGGCAGGAAATTATGTTTTCGCTATGTCGAGTAGAACTTCGTGGTTTTACAGTTTGCGTCGCTCGAAGCACGTCGAAGAACTTTCGCCGTAATATTCTCGAGAACGATTCAACCTGACAAAGCTCACCCGTTAAATAAGCTCTTGAGTCCAAATCCTGCTTCATTCATTGTTGAAAAATTGTGTCTCTTGGCAGTTTGTCAGTTCTGTTCTCATGTTCGAGCTTTCGTACTTATTTCCGGTTTTGCGAAAATGTCACCAGAAACGGAACAAAAATGATGAAAAGAAGTTTGAAAAATGTTTTACATGCGTTCGCGTTCTTCGTCGTTGCTTATTTCGTGGTTATGGGCGAAAATTGAGAGTAGGGAGGGTGTGGCAAGTGGGAAAGCAAGTCGATGAAACTTCGTCCCTGTAATGATGCGTCGATCGTTATCCCATTCGGTCACATGAACGTAATTTGTCGGCTGTCAAGGACGTCATGAATAAGAAAATATAATAATGATAAGAAAATAATGATGGTGCAGTGACGTTTGCATGGGCTATCTCTCGGAATATCTTCGGCGATGCCCGACGAGCTTTTGACTCGCAATATGCTCGCCGCTCGAAAGCTTTTCGATAAATTCGACACGAGGTGTGGGAGAGGGAGAGAGATAGAGAGAGAGGAGCGAGGGGGGATTGAGACGAGGATGTACGAGGGAATAAAATGAAATAAAATAAGTGAAGGAAGAGGCCTCGTGGCATCCGAACCACACCCTGCTGTCTGCGAAACCATAAATAATTTATGGGAATGAAAATATTGAATCCCGTCGTTCTGGTACTCTCGCGCCTGCCAGATCCTTCTCGATATCTTCGAGTTTTTTTACGAGACACGAATCACTCGTCTAAAGAAAATCGTGAGAATATTTCTCCGTGATCGAGATAGAATTTTTGCAAAGACATCGTAGTATGGATAGAGCGAAGTTTGCGTTTAAATTGTAATATCTCCTCGAGCTTGACTCTCGAATAAAATATAGGAAGTAAAGAGAAACTTTGATAGAACGTCGACGACACTCTAAACATTTCGCCCCGTAAATTCATCGTACGAATGATATAAACAATATTTTTTAAGTATAAAAATCGTGACGTATTTTTCGATAAAAATAAAATCGTACAATTAAAATTAGTTAATTATTGCTCCAATTGATATCTATTATTGTGAATAAAATTTTACAAACGTGATGGTAAAAATAAATTTGAATGAAAAGAACATTTTGTCGCGTCGAGGAACGCCGGAGGCGCGCCTGGAAGTAGCGTTTGGTGATATCGATGTTGGGTGGACGAGTGTAGCGGGCGAGTCGCGATAAGGCGAGACGATGGTGAGTTCACGCTCGCTCCTACCGGCAGCAGCACTCTACGGTTCTTGCTACCTCGTAGCTCGTTCTGCCTTCTTGCGCCCTCTATGAGAATTCTCGCTCTCGTATCTTCTCACGTTTACTCTCGTTCGCGATTATACCTTACATACATACATATATATATATATATATATATATATATGTATGTATAAACCTGTGTATATATACATATGTATACAACGACGAGACATTTTCATCACTGAAATTCAATCCAAGTGACAAAATCTTAATTCTCATCGTCCGGCAATGTTGTAGTATGATAAAAGTTTCTCCAAGTATTAAAGAGAGACGGGGTATAAAAACGATACAAAGGGAGTTAGTGGTTGTACTCGAGTTGAGCAAGAGTAAAGTTTATGGGAAAAGGGCTTTTAGGTATCCTGAGGGAAAGATCTCGAGAGCTGGAAAAAGGGAGGATTATCTGAGGTAAATATACCGAGAGAGTTAACGAACTCTACACCACGGTACACAATGTTCGTACCGTTATTTCAAATTACTCGAGGCATTCGGGAAAACTTTGAACAACTACTAAAAGGCTGGAAGATGCTCGACACTTTTATTCGTCTTTCTCACTCCCGATCTCTCTCTCTCTCTCTCTCTTTCACTTGCTCTCCCTCCCCTCTTCAATTGAAGAAACATGTTTTCGCTTACTCGATAAAATATTTTTCAAATTAAATATGAATTAATTTATGATGTAATTTTCATACATTCGTTTTTTTTTCGAGATGCAGAAGACTTTGCGCTAGAAACAGGGAGAACGCGATACCGAAGGGTAGCCACTCCACTCACCCGAATAATACTTCTCGTTTCTCTGAAATCGAGAGGTGAACTCTCTTGTGTGACGAGGGCAAAGTTGGGTGTGTGGGTGTGTGTTTTGGGACACGTGGAATAGTCAATGAACAATTTGGAAATATCCGAGGAATAGGTACGGAACGTGAATCGAGAGAATAATACTAACGATATTAAGTATAATAATTCAGACGTAGGTAGACACGTTGACGCTTGACGCGTCTACTTGCACGGTTATATTTGCGCAATTGGGTCAACCCCTTCGGGCTTGATATTTCGAAGACGTTAACGTACATATATGTATTATTGTAAATTTGTAAAATTAGTTATATCACGTATATACATTAACCAAGTCGACAGTTGCAATTTAACCTAAAAAAAAATTCTTCGATTATTCACCATGATGCTTATTTTTAGAGGAATCAACAACCCCTGACGAGGGCCCTTATCTTGTGGTCGATTGATTTTTCGTGCCTGTGACGGATCGATGCGGTACAAAGCGGTTGCTCGACGCGTACAAAAATGCCTTAATAGGATATAATAGGTAAATGGAAGATAGTCAGTTGACTGAAGCTTTCGTGTGCACGTTCTCCGTTGACTCCTAACGAGAAAAGCAATCTCCTTTCCCCGACGATGTCGCGAGAGACGATAAAAGATAAAAACGTACACAAGATCGTAAGAGAAAGAGTGATAGAGAGATAAAAAATATCTACGTCGTTAACAATGCTTTTCGCATCTAGCCGGAAGCTTGATCGAGGCAAGGGGGTTGGTCATAGTTCCTAGACCGTCTAGGACATCCCATCACTACACTCGTCGACAGAGTGTTTCTATCGTGTAAAGTCTCGAAGTCTCGAGAGGGTCGCACCTTTGCTTGTTATCGTTGTGACGTCATTCGACCGGAGTCGAGAGGGTGAAAGAGAAAAAAAAATCCATGCGCGAATGGACAGGCAGCTTGCAAGACATTCGTTTACTTCTATTTCGGGCTTAACGAACCCTTGAATTTATATCTCCGTAAGAAAGTTTCGTCTCTTGTGACGAGCGTACTTCAAATGAAGAATGAGATCGCGAGTATAGAAGGGGAAGGTGCGAAAAGTTACGACGCAAGGGTGAGCCTAGGCAAATGTTTGAAAAGTTTGATGAATAGCAACGAAAGAACCAAAGCAAAAAAAAATTAAGCAGGCTGCCGGATATTTTATCGGGGACGGATCAGGTATCGATAAGTCGTACCTGATCCGGCTCGCCGGATGTCAATCGGATAAGGCCCAGATAAGGTATCCACAGTTTACTTCTGGCGGTTTTAAAACAATGAATCTAGTTAAACCCAAATGGATGAAAAAAAATTAAACAATTTTTTTCGTGATTTTTGAATTTTTGTGGTAATTCGTGCTCGGTGAACGCAAATACGTTGAAATATATATGTAGCCTCGCAGCCAACCATTTTTTATGCTATTAATCCCATTGGGTTTCAGCCGGCTTCCAGTTTTTTCACGTTCTGTGCGATGATCACTCTCCTACGTCGATTATTTTTTATAAAAATTATTGTTAATCTCTTTCCTACCTGATCGTTCGTTGCTCGACCGTGAAGACTGTTTTTATGTAAAGACTTTGAGAATCGTCCGGTCGTTAATTGCTAATCCACGATTACTCTTATAAATTATTTATATTGCAATAAAATTCAATAAAAATGGATTTTTTTATAACCGAGAATGGAAAAAGTTTGTAGAAAAATAAACTTCGATGGAGAAAGGTCGTTGTAATATTTGATAAAAGTATCGTAAGGATGAGCAAGTCCCGGCGTTCCTTTAAAACGGTGTTGCTCACCTTGGTATCTGAAACGCAATCTCGTCGAGGGAATCGCTTGGTTGAAGGGGCGCCCGTTCGAAAAGTTTGCTAGGCCCGCGATGAACTTTGTTGCAACATTGCATCGATCCGGCGGTCGGTTGAGGTTCATCCCCCGAGCAATTGGTCCCTCTGTGACCGCGCTGCCTTCTCCCACGTCTCTCCTTCTTTTTCTTCGCCTCCTCCGCCTGACGACGAAGGTTATGCAGACGGAAGAAGAAGACCGACATCTCTGTGCGTTACCGAATTAAGATGAGGGTAGGATGATTAACGTCGAACCGGAACCGATTGAAAACTAATTCAATTACACTCTGAGATAAACGGTAAGAATTTTTAATTGACGAATAAACGATTGGTCGTCTGGATGTAATTGGATTTTTCGGACGGTGATACGTTCGGTAGTATTAAAACACTGGTTGACACTGCAAACCATAATTTTCATCCCCTCACCCCCTTGACACCATCTCAACCAACGAACGAAAGATGAATGGTCCAATTCGCTCTACCGTTTATCTCCATCGTCTTCTTATTCGCTACATGCGAGCACAAGTCGAAATTAAATAACGAAAGTGTCGAAAGTAATTAACAATCAATTATACGAAAAATAATTACGATTTAATTAACTTAGAAACGAACGAGTAAGCGATACACACAGGCGGTGGTCTGAAAGCAGCGAAGCATGCGGGCGAACATTCGAAACGTGACACAGTAGATTCGGCGCAACAATCAGAGACATTTGAACATGTGGTTTAGCAGCGATGGGGTGTATATTCAGCCAGCTATAGTGTTTCTATCATGCAGTACGGTGCGCGATCGCATTGAATATCCGATTTCGGCTTGGAACCAAATGGTTCGAGTTCCTAAAAGCCGCGAGACGCCTGTGCTCGCAGTGTAATATTTCCATTATCTCTCGATCCATGAAATAGCCGATTATATATACAATGTAATTAGCGATTCCCTTTAACAGAATTTACCATTATTTGTAAAGTTCATTGAAACAATAATTGGGAAGCTAATTGCGTCGTGTAGGTAGAATCGATATTTCGTATGAATGGGACGTTATGATTATTTATTATTATTATTACAATTATTATTAATTGAATTTATTATTATTACAATTATTATTAATTTAATTTATCATTATTATCATACGATGTAAATCAAATTTATCAGGAAGCCCTTTCGCATTCGAAAATCGTATTTCGTAAAATCGGTTAATTCAATCATGCTCCGACATCGAGTTTCGCGAGAAACTATTTTTCAGTGGATGAAATTGCATTTTTACACGAGGTTTTATAGCGATTGAACTGTGGATAAGATTTTTTTTATCTCTCCCCTCACGACGAGAGAATAAGATCGAGAGACACGAGGAAGCTTTTGGTCTCCGGATATCCGATTTCGTGGGCGAATCCACGAAAACTTGTTCGTGTCGACGGCGCGAACGAGGGAAAAGAAGAAAAAAAAGTAGAGATGAAACTTCGAAATGGAAGAATACATGTGAAAGTTTTCGACGACAATGCGAAAGTTTTTGAGGAAGCGCGAACTCCGGGACGATCGAACGGAGGTCGAGAAAACATCGAGAAATTCCCGAAGGATTGAATAAGTTCTGAAAGTGCGTGTCCCGGGGTGTCACATAGTTTATTGCCTCGTGACATTTTTCAAGGGTGGTATCGACACGGTCATGTAACTTTTTCCGTAACCACATACTATACCTTATAATCGCCCTGGAATATCAAATCCTTCGTTTCTCTGTCCATAATCAGTCGCACGTGCAGTAATATAAATCTTTGTTTTAGTACGTCTACCGGTACTATCGCCACGACATTCACCCAACGTTGAAGGTCGTGGCGTGATAACACGCTTCGAAAATGCGCCGATAAACGCGGTCAAATCGGACGAGCAAAGACTCGAACGGAATTTTGAGACACGTGCGGTTTACATTTTTTTATTATCAATTTTTATTGTTCTGTTTGTGTCGTTGTGTCTCCTGCCTTTTGTGCAAAACACAATAAGAGCTTTGTAAAAACGTCGTTTCTAGTTCACCGATTTTTCTTTAGAGAATTGAAATATATATATGTATATCATTTCAGTCGATTGAATTTTGTTGATAAATTGATATGTTGCCTATATTGACGGATGTTCGTCGCGATTTCGTCGGATCTATAGAGCACGTGCTTCCTGATATATTCTACGCAAGCTATCTATTTCGCTTCCGCAGTTCACTCCCCCCCCCCACCCTTCTCTCTCTTTCCGCGATATCGAACAATTCTCCGACTGCTCTTCCGATCACCCGATCCAATGGAATATCGGATAAGAGAAAGCGGATACGTCGATATCTCATATGTAGGTTTAACTTCCGCAACGAAAGGGGATCAAAGATCGTAGGAATGTAGGTACATGATATTTTGTATGAACCACGAACGATCTTGCCGAACGAAAACAAATCATTCGTAAAAATAATAATACCCGAGTTTATCCGATTTTCCTCCGATTTGAATTTATCATCGCTTTTTTCATTAGTATCGTTCTTCGAGAAAAATGTATTTGAAGGGAATAATCGAACGTTATGTAAGGTTGGCTGAAACGAAGTAAGAAGATATCGAGCTCGTGGTAACCAGTCATTCGCTATCGGACTTTTATAAATCAATTGGAAAAAAGGGTGCACCATCGTAATTACGCCTATCTTGACAATTGATCGATTTCTCTCTGATCGATATCTCGAACCAGGAAGAAAAAACGTTTTTTTCGTCTCGGGAGAAAACGTTCCAGGACTTGGTCATGACGTCATCCCCCTCTTGTCGATCGTCATCTTCGTCCTCGTCGTCGGGAAGGCAATCAAGCGTCGAACTTTCACAGATCACATTATGTTGCAAGCCTTAATTAAATCGCTCGTAGTGAAAGTGGACAGCGAGCTTATATGTAAGGGGCCGAGGAAAAAGATGGGGGACTAAAGAAACGACCCGAGGGTTAGTACAGCGATCTCGGAGATAACTCGAACTATATAAAGATGAATAAGAGTCATGTACGGAGACTCGCTCTCGAGGGAGATTTTCCTGAAGAGATCCCCGCGCCTCCATTCTTCATAGTTCCAACGAGTACACTTCGCGAGAACTTCGTGCACGCGTGCAAGCAGCCAGTCTCGCGCCCAAGTGGTACGAACTCACCCCCTTACGATCGATCGGGCTTTACTTTTCTATACCGGCTCATCTCATTCGATATCCACACTAGACACTGTTGGTGTATCTATAGGTCATGCGGCTGCTAACGCAAAAGTTACCTGGGCATCGATGTATCGATAAAGCGAATGAGGGGTTGTGTAGAGGGATGAAGAGAGAAAAAGAGAGCGAGAGGGAGAGACACGTCACTTCGTTTATTGTGTATGTGTGCGGGTGGGTACTTGCAGACACGACGATCCATAGTTCAACCCCACTAAACCATGAACCACCGCGGCACTCGACCCGGATACGACCCCACTGAGTGCTCTCCAGGAAACACAAGTAGGAGACGGTTCTCTCAACCCCCTCGCCCCGAGTATCGTGCCGCGCGGAGACATACGGAACAGTAGAGGGAAAACTATAGATAGAACGAAGAAGAATAAGAAGAAAGAAAGAAAAAACCGCGAATCGAGTAAATCTTGATGCTATAGTGCCCGAGTGCCAAGGGGTGGACGAGAGTGGGCGGGAAATCAAGCGTAATAAAATACCATTAAGGTCGTCGGAAAACAAACAATTTTTTTAACCAGGTGAAACGTCTGCGAGGCACGCGAATTATATGCCCATTAGCTCGATCGCAAATTTATTCGATTTATTTAATCACGTCGGAATCAAGAAATACGAAATATTAATCGTGGCTTGGATAAATAGAAACATGTTTTGATAGAAATTTCATTTCGTTCAATTTTTCCGGATTAACGAACTGAAAAACTTCACGAGGGGTTTATAGTCATCGTCTGTAGACGGACTACCCCCCACCGCGCCACCCTCTGTCCCAAACCCTCGTCGTTGTCCATCGACAAATCTACGACCGGCAATAGGACCGCGGCATCCCTCTTGAGCTAAGGCCACAGGTCTCCCGAGAGCAGTGACCAAGACTTATTGCTACGAGAATCCGCGAGAGAACGACTGCCCCTTCTTGAGCCCTCCGACACCCACGACCGATATGTGACTCGCCGACTGTCTCGTGGACGCTACCGTGACGTATGTGCCGTCGACAAAAGGGTTCTAAATCGCGCCTTTTCACTCCCTCCGCAGGGCCAAACAGCTCGTACCAGTTTTTTTTTCATCCTTTCGAACGTTTCCCCCGTTTTTTTTACTTCGTCAACGAAGATAGATCCGAGATCTTGTTAGGGATGAAATAAACATAATTGTAAGAATAATATCCGTGAAGAAAACAATAGAAAGGGAGAGATAAGATAATTACGAGGACGTTGACTGCGCGAGGGAAAATAAAGGAAGATAATGTAAGCAGTCCCGACGGTGTAGATTACCTTGTCCGATTTGACGAAGGTCGACTTTTCGCTGTTTAATTCAACCCTGTATCCCTCGTTTTCAGGTGTTACAGGTACCGAGCCTCCAGTCTTGGTTTGAAAAATATATTTTCGGAGGAGGTGAGGTATACACGATTGGCGCGGTCATCGATCAACGCGGTTTGCCACTCGTCGGTGGTTGTAAATTTTCTCGTGAACATAATTAGCGAGGTGGGATATAATTTGACTCGTGTCAACGATCAATCCAACAAATTTGGCAAATCGAAGAATGTCGAGGGTCGTTAAAGTAAAGTATGATTAAGAAAATCCATTGCCTGGGATGACGCAGCGGATTCGAGAAATCTCCGAAATTAAAGTCCATCGATCTCGTGCGGGCTGCTCGATACGCCGAGCTTAAACATTGGCCGAGTAAACGAGTAAACGCGAAGGGCACGAGGAACGCCGGGAAGCTAATTTCGAGGGATTCGGATAAACCTCGACTTAAGTGACTCATGGTCTTTCTGACAGGAAGCTTTATCGGCTTCGAGAAAGTTTTCGGAGGGTGCGAGAACACTTGGTCGTGGGACAATGAGTCATAGGGCGGGGGGAATAGGGGATGAGTGCGTTGAAAAATCGTCAAAAACCGCCCACGCTCGTTACGTTCACGATGATACAGTACTTCGGTCTCGGTTTATCGGAAATTCGTTAATCAGCCACGAGGGTTCGCCTTTTTTGTCACTTCCCTTTATTTTTATCGGAGTTGATAGCCAAGAAGAGTTTCGTCGTGAAAGAGACGACAAAATTTCGATCCAGACTATGGAATAAATGCAAATGTCAATAGCTACTAAGCAAACTCCTGGAGACAATTCTCCAGGTTTTCTAAAAAAGAGATCCAAAATGCACCCCACTTTTGTTCCTCGAACCGATACCGTTGGCCACGGCGTAAGACCTATAAAATTAGGCCAAGCCCTCAGGGACATTTTCCACGCACGCCGAAAAAAAATTCTCTCTCACTCTCTCTCTCTCTCTCTCTCTCTCTCTCTCTCTCTCTCTCTCTCTCTCTTTCTCTCTCATATCCAATTTCGCGTCAACCGCGAAATACGCGGGTCTTCGGTTAACCGCGGCAAGAGCTCCAGAAAACCATCACCCACGAACCGACGAAATGAACACAAATGTCGTTTCGCCGATCTTTCGTTATCTTCTCCTCCCCCACCAGTTTTCGTCCCATTGCTATCTCAGACTTTTCCCAGAGGCTCGCGCAATTTTTTATTTCCTTGTCCCGCGCAATCGCGGGCATAACTCTCGGGAGAGCCGTGTACCCGAGCAAAGCCCTCCAGGCGGCAGTGAGGAAAAGACACGAGGGGTGCGAGGACGAGAAAAGAAAAAGAAAAAAAAAGTTGGAAAGAAATGAGGTTTCTCCGCAGTTTATCCTGAGAGATTTCACCCACTGGTGGATGCACCGACCCTTATGCTTCCAGCGTTAGGTTCACGAAAAAGACGCGTCGGTGAGAACTGTCTTTCTTTTATAACAGGACATCAAAGGATATCCATTATTAGGTAAATCAAGAGAAGTGGGACAAAACGGAATTCTAACGTTTGTCAGCGAAACTAAAAAAGTGGGTACGAAATCCCGATAAATCTTCCAGGTCGTACACGTTAGGCATGCCTACGATACGAGCTGGTAGCCGTTATCGACCAAGCTTCGCGGTCTCTCGCGTACCTGTGCGTTACGCAAGATTTGAATTTATGTTGATTCCCGGTAAACGCTTGGTCCTGGTAGCTAATTTACTCGACTATAAGCTCGTCAACGATAAGTGACCGGTCTTTGGCTGGTTGCAGCGTCATAAAGCTGGATTCGTTTATGAAACGTGGCACTAGGGTTGACGAACAAAGAGAATTTTTGCCCGGGAGGGTAATTAGTGATAAACACGTTCATAAAGGACCGTACTAAATAATGTTGCTCCACGAAACGTTGTACGAAAAAATAGAAAATGTTTCCCCACTGACGAGCCACTTTTCAGAATATCCATCACCCGTGTATCGCTGTTAACGTATCGTGGGTGTAATTCGATAAACAGTGAGAGGAAGATGGCAGTGCGCGCCCGTCGGCACTTTCCCTCACGCATACATACATCACTCATTCTAGACCGAACGAAGTTAACTCCACTCAACTTTCGCATCCGATGGAATACAATTATCTTCGTCTCCCTTCCAGGAATTTCTATTCTCGTATACTCGTAGACTGAGAACAAAAAATATGCAAAAGTTAATGTTCACCCGCCAAGTCTATTTTATTATCCAACACCTAGGTGTCTTAACGTCGAATGAAAAATGGAATCTTCTTCTTTCTTTTTTTGTACTTTTAAGCATCCCTGATAATAATGATAATGCGCTTACGCATCGACGATACAGCGAATGATTTTCTTTGTGTAGCCCTAAGCCTAACCTTGCAACGAGATTAGGGTAGAATGCGCGAGCGTATCCATTGTTCTCGTGACCCCGCAGGATCGGATGACCTCTTTTCATGGTCTCGTTGGTTCTTGGCTGGAAGATTACCACTGCGTTGCATGCAACGTCTTTTTTCGTACGCGATACCCAATTTTCCGGGAAACGGAGAAGAGATCTCGATTGTAAAGGTGATTTCTGGTTATCGGATTTCTTATATCGCGTTTCTGGCTTCTCCTTGCAAAGTGCTATTATCGTTGACAACGTCCTATCAACGCGTGAGTCGAGTTTTTCTGTTGCGTCCCGTAAACGAGAAACGAGGTATGAAAAGAAGAAAGTTTCCAATTTCTGGTAACGACCCGTGTGGAAAATAGTCCGGGATATCCAAAATATACACGGATCCCGTTTAGGCTTCGACGTGGAATCCCTAACAGGGATTTCCTGAGTACTGCCATCAAAGGTCCTCAACAGGCTCTCATACGTTTCCATAATACGAATTAACAGGGGCTTGATGGGTGTTCCAATGGAGGGCCCCATCAGGTGCTAACAGGGCAGTGGCTAATTTTTACAATAAGTTTAACCGGGCCTTGATCGGGCAAACTAATGTGGGCCCAGTTTGGTTCATTTGGGATTTCCTTAACAAAATAAATTATGCTTTCATCAGGATTTCCAGTAAAAAGCCCAATCTGATGTACTAAGGTATACTCATTAGAAATATCAATAAAGGTTCAAATAATAATAGACGACTTGAATGAATAGTAATTGGTAACTGGTTCCTTAACTGCCTTTTATGCTAATATGTTGTTCATTCAACAATCCACTCATCATTTAAAATGAATTTGAAAGAAAACGATTCTTTGAAATTCTTTCAAAGAAGACTTTAAAAAAAATATAACTACTTAAAAACATATAAAATTTTATTAAAATTATCACTTATACATGAAGCAAAGTCAGGTCGCAAGTATTAAGTGTTCCGTTTGACTCTAAGCACAGCTGCAATACGTAGCGAATGTGGACGGTGCGCAAAAGAATAGTTATAGATTATTATTAAGACCGCAAAAGATAGTATAAATGAGTTCAAAGTTGGATATTAAAAAATATTGCTAGCATTTTCTACTGTTATCTATATAATTAATATATGAGTTTGTCTCGGAAGAGCGCAGTGGCTCAGGGGATAGGGCGCTGGGTTCTCGCGCAGCGGACCCGGGTTCGATCCCCGCAGTCGACACGAATTTTTCTAAGTGTTTTTCAGCAATACTGGCGGTTCGGATTCCGCCAAAAAAAGATAGTTAAGAAGGTTGTGAAAAATTAAGGATAAAAATGGTAGATTTGTAAAAACCCAGAAAAAGCGTGTTGAATTGAAACTACCACGTTAACGTAATGTATAAATTTATCTTGTTGGCATTGTGTAAAATGGTAAAAATTTTAGAATTTTTATTATAGATTTTTTATTATAAGAACATGTTATAAAGTTGCTGAAATGTATAAAAAATATATATATAGAGCTTCTTTCAAAATATGAGTGTTGCGTATTGCAGCGAAATACAGGGGAGACATAGGGAAGTGCCAGGGAACAGAGAGAGTAATTGCGGGATTTCTATAGAGACGATATTGGAAAATGTAGGTGTAATCAGGGAATCCTAGTATGGCCCCGGTAATATTTCCACTAAAGGACCCGTTTTAAAAAGTGGGACAATCCTATACTGGACCTGAAAGGAATCCAAACAGGGGCCCGGATACAATTGGGGAAAATTAACTGGGCCCCGTAGATATCCCGGAAAAAATTTCCACACGGGGAGTGAATTAATTTTTGTTTTAATTTCCGAGAGGATCGCTCCTAAGTTCGAGTCTAAATATAGAGATTCGTGTAGAAGAGTTTCGTCCGAAGTGTCGTTGTCGAAATTTAATTAGTTCCGGATTCTATGATAGAGGGTGCAATCCGTTCCTCCCTATCACTCGATCACACCGTCCAATAATCATCGTAACGCTAATAACACCGGGCAAGTTTATACGGATATGTTTAACGAAGCATCCGCATCTCCCCAGAATTCATCGAGACATGCAAATTCCTTGATGCGTATAGTGCACGCCCGTTAGTCGCTACGATCGGTAATTACTGTCTCGAGGGAAATGGAAACTTGTCTCGTACATGTTTCCACCGATGATCGAAGGACCGTTCTCTCTGAGAATTGCGATCGTAGATACGCCCGGAGACTCGTTGCCGGAGTGTCGAGAACCGGAAAAGTGTCGATCTGTCGCGACTATCGACGACAAAACACCCCGAACCAGGTCCCCCTCCAAGATCTCGCTGCAGGAATTTTCCATCTACGAGGATTCATTTCACGTCGGTGCGTTTCTCACTTTACTCGACATTCTCCTTTACGATTCCTCCTGCGATCTTTCACGTATAAAGAGGGTTCTTTTACAAGCCGTTATTAATATCAATCTTGGTAATCTAGTCGGGTCAAGGTTGTGAATCTTACGGGGTGACAATTGGATGATTAAATATTATCGCGAACAATTCTCTTGAAACAATTAAGATTTTTCTTTGTTTAATTATAATTAATAATGATTATTATCGTATTCTCGAAATTATTGGGCCTTATTTACAAGGGGATGAAAGTTGGAACTTTGCCGTTTATCATTGGATATAAATCTATCTCGGGGCTACACGTACACATGCGGGCTTATACATGCACAAATAGCATTCTCTATGACCTCGTTAAAATTTCAACACTGGAAAAAAGAACTTTCCGAGGGATTGAAATTATAATTCGTACAAACTTTTACTTTCGCATTTCGTTATAATTAATTAATATTACGACAACTAGAACGTGCATAAACCGACATAATTCTCAATCGAGGTAAATTCATTGTCAGAGCACAATACCTTCTGACTTTGTTTTTCTGGTTCTTCTTTATTGGCTTTCTTCTGATGACGCTTTTCTCCGCGATCACTCGATAAATCCACTTTATCAAGGCTTACTCGCTGAGCGCTATCGCGAATTATTCCGAGATCGCGAGAATCCGTGATCGACTCGCTACTTTTTTCATCGACGGTGTACAATTAATTTACGAACGAAAAATATCGATATATATAAATATTTCTCGTCGATTCTTTTTCTCGACCTCTTCGTCTCTTTGACTAATAAATTTTATAAAATATCTCTGCTACTTGATATGATAATTGACGGGAGTATTGTTACAATTTTTCATATTTTTTTTTCACGAATTAAAATCTTTGTTCTTCAAATCTGCGTGTGTGCAATTTTGTTTCTTCCCTCTTACCGAATGGCCCCTCAAGTATAATTTTTCGTTATAAATGGTAAAGAGTTATAGCAAATTATCTCGTTTGTTTATTGGTCGTGACAATTTCAATATCTGTCGAAGAAATTTTCTTTCTCCATTAATAACTTTAAATTGGTCGTTTATACGTTGTTTCGTGTTCTCTCGGTGGCGAGGCAACGAAAATATTTGTGAACCATTGATCAAATTTTCAAGCCTCGCGTCCGGTGTTTGCGCATTGCTTCCAGTTGCCGTTCCTACGCTGTTGCCCTCGGCACTGGCTGACTATGTATCTCCTCAGGCGTATGTACTGGCAAACACGGCAAATTAGGCTCGAGTCTCTAAATGAGAATGGGCTGTCAGTCACGTCGAGGCCAGGTGCTCGTTTTTACTATATACATATATCTCCCCCCTGTTTATTTTTTATGTACGTGTGGGTTCGTGTTTTCGTCTAGTGGTTATACTTGTAATCCGTGGCCAGGCCACATACTCGTGTCGTCGAACGAACAAGCTCGACTTTCGTAAAATAGCGAGAACAGCGAAATGTCCATCTTTAATTTGTAAAAAAATGATTTCTTTTTCAATCAAGAGTCTTGGACGCTTAAAATATAAAAAAATAATTTTTGTGCGTTTTTTTAATGAAAATTACGGTTAGCAATTATAAAAAAACGGTTAATTAGTCGAGGTAAGTCCGGAAATAGAATTGGCATAAATAACAAACTTTCCGTCTCGAAGATGTAATAACTCGAAACAAGACAATGAATTAACGAGGACGCGAGGGAGTTTCTCGCAGTTTGTGAAGATTTTGCGAGTCGCAGACTTTCTCTCGGTCTCGCTTCTTTCTTAACGATCGTTTCGTTCCAAAGATAGAGAACGATCTAAAAAATTGCAATGTGCATGGGTGGGTGGTCCGGATGAGAATGAAGCCGGCTAAAGCTCCGGCACTCGGCATCACGACAGAAATTGAAGCGAGGCTGGAGAAAGTCATTTCCATGTGGAATAAGAACGAGGGCGAAAGCCTCTAGAGTTACCCAGGAAAGTCGAGAACGATTGTCATTACCTCGTGCAATCTCTACAAACGCGCCTAGACACACGCAATCTCCGTGACATCTGTCTCGATATGGCAGAAACATGGTCCGCGCACTTTTTATTTTCATCATAACTTCCGCCCTGGTAAAACTCTGTTCAAGAATCGTCGAGATAAAAAAAAACATTTCGATGATTTTGAAACTTCGTCCTGTTCGGGACGAGTAATATTGTTTTCGGCAGCATGCGAATAGGCTGAAGTTTTTCAGTAAGATATAAAATGAAGATGAAAAATCATTTTTTTCAACGTGATAATCATAAATTTTTCACGATCTAACGAAAAACAATAAATCTGTCGATACATATCTTCGAATTAGTTCGTTAAATGATATTCCGCATACGAAATTTTCATTTGGCCGTAATCGATCCGAGAATGCTTAGCGCTTCAACGTTCGCGATGGAACGATCGATGAAAACATTCGGTTTTCCACCGAGCTTGAATTTTCAATCATAGAAATGCAACAAGCCGATGCACCTACGATACGGATGAGCGTATGCACGGAGTGAGAGAACGTTGTGTCAACAGTGACGAGAGCGGCGCTAGGAAAGAATTCGCGATTGAAATTCCCCAATTGAAAATCGGGAATCGACGTCAGATACAAATTTGTGTGTAAAACAGTTTTTCTATTTTCAAGATTCGTTTCAATATATAACCGTGGTATTCCTGACTGAAAAAAATATTCCGATGATCCGGTGAAAATGTTAAGGGGTTCAGGTTGCAGAGGTAACTTCCAACGCATATGGAAATCGTGAATATCAATTTTCCGATGGTAACCGAACACTGCATTGTGCAAATTGCGCTTTTCGAAACAAAGGGACCTATTGCCATGAAGGAGTAGCCTCCAGGGAACGGTTCACGCTTAATATGATATTCCGGACCTCGTTATAACTGTATATGTATAAATGCATACCTACACCTACGCACATCAACATTATATATTACAATATATATATATATATATATATATATATATATATATATATATATATATATGAAGGTACATGGATATGCATATTATACACGGGGCTTGGATCTTATCGTCTTTCGATAATGCAAAGCTGTGCTTTGATTAACTGAGATTACTGAAATCAGTAGGGATAAATAAGCCTCTCGATCATACAAGGATCAGGTACACAAGTGTTCTAGATTCCTTGATAGAGCCCATGAATGAATAGCCATTAGGTACATATTGTAATGACAGCGTCTCGAGACTAAATTGGGACGCTTCCCGACCTTATTTAACGATCTCTTGTATACCCACCAATGTCACCCTCATTCAACATATCTGCATGTCTGATTCGGTTCGACAGTTTCAATAAGAACGAGAGGATGGATAATGTTAAGTTATGCCGAACCCGGAGAAAATCATGAATTCTTATCATTTCTCGCATGGGGGAGAGGTGGGATATATTCGTGCTTTTTGCGCGACGTCCTTCGATAGTCCTTCGAACTGGGATAATATTTTTCGTATCTCGAGGTTACCGGGATCCATATTTGATAATACACATTTTTTTCCTGCGAGATGAAAGTGAACGGTTTCGCCGGAGGACCAAAAACGTTATAGACTCGTATAATACTGGAACAAGGAGTTGGCGACAAAAATATACTTACAATATTACTCGGCTGGGACGAAAAGATATACGGAAATAATGAGACGACCTTGAAAGATTTTGGCGAAAGTCGGTCGAGAAGATTTTCGTCGTCGAGGCTTGGAAAAAATCTCGACTAAAGGGAATGTCGTCTAATGAGCGCTTTTAACCCAACGAGGACAATGTCTGTCGAGGAACAAAAATACTTTTCTTTACTTTCACCTCACCCCGGATGTTTTTTTGTTCTTTTTTTGTGCTCATCCACTCTGACAAATTATCAAACACCCTCTCGGTCTTATCGCGCAGTGATTGTACGGAGTGGAAATAGCTCAAACCGGATGCACGTGGCAACGAGTCGAACAAAGAGATTCGTGACACGAGCACGTTGAATTATTGCGTTCTCGGGAGGAATAATGGTCGCGGGTGTTGCACGTTTATAATTGCAGGCATTATTCACGTCACGCATGAGGCAAGGCTGTTCTGGAATACGTGTCACGTCTCTAATATTTCGATAATAATTTTTTTACGCAATTAGTTTCTCGATATGAAAAAAGAATGAAATGAATTTTGAAGTCTAAGTTGCTTTTTCATTTCTAACCGCCGGACAAGCCCTCAAGGTGTACGATAGAAAAATTCTGATTGGTTCATTGGGTAACTCGTGGAAACCGTTTTATTTTTTATTTTTTTCTTGTCTCGACTAAATCGAAATTTTGCTAGGTTTCACGAGAAACCCTCGCGGGTTCTTTGATTCTTGCTCAACCCTACCCCCGTTGGCCATTCGAGACGCGATTCGACTCTACGTTATACACACACCGTCTAGCGGTATAAAGTTTATAATTGTAACACGAGACCTCGTTCCACCCTTTGGGCCAAAGTTCATCGCTATACCGAGGTCCCTCTTCTACAACGTGATATTGTATTCTACGACAGGTCGTTCGATGTCCCTTCCTAATTGGTTTTTCAAACAAGAGGTCTCGCGCGAATTTCGCTCCAACGGACTTCGCCTCGTTTCCAAAGATTTTCAGAAAAACAAAAACTTTTTAAAGCGAAGCATATGTTTTTTTTGCTTTCGTATAGGGAAAAGAGAAAGGATGATCGGCGGAGGAAATTACAATTTTGTGTGCGTCGCGTTCTCTACCGGGCGATTGATTTTACGATCGATATTCGTCGTGCGTTAGTGGCGAGAGGAATGCATGATGTATGATGCAAACAGGACATCGACGGATGGGACCGCGATATGGAACTTCGTTGGCACGAAAATTGGTACTGCCGATAGAACGATAGGGACACAACGTGCCCTCGAATTACGCGTTCATCGGGCAACGTGGGTGAACTCTCAAACATCCAATTAAGGGAACCTTCGTAGGAACGCGATACGTTCGACATCGAGGGAAAAAAACGGTACGTCGGCAGTTCGCTATTCGACATCGTGAATTCAGCCTTCCCGCCTCGAATTCGTCGTAAAGCTTCGTTCGACCGGACGCGAGGAAAAAGGAAAAAAAAGGAAAATTTCCACCAGTCTCATATCTCTTCGGACGTCTGCGTCATTCCAAGCAAAATTGCGAACGTGACGGGACGATAAGTAGAAAAACACCGTCCCGGAGAGATAAAAAAAAACGAGCGTAATCACCTCCCGTTGAATAATCCGAATCAAAGCTTCGACAACGGTAGACTCGTGAGCTCCGATAGCCTCGCACGGAGGAACAGCGGGTAATAATGTGAAAAAACGAAGCAAAAAGAACGAATAACCCGGTGCGTTCTCCCTGCACCGGCTGAATTTAATCAGACCCGACGGCAAAGAGCTCGTCCCTTTATATTCGTTTCTTTTTTTCGGTTACATACATATTTCATCCTGATAATAAAAATATATGTAACGAATAGAAAGAAAAAGAATTTTCGTATTAGAGTGCATGTTTTCGAAGATGGAAGCGAATCGAGTTGTGGCGCCTCCGATCAAAAGTCAAATACCGTTTTTCGATAAAGGGACCAGGGGGGGGGGCGAGCATTGGAAAAGGTCGCAATAAATAAATTAACAAATGCCGTATGATGAGAGGGGTAAGATTTTTCTATGCAAGAATTACGATCGGGGCAGCGTGCTAAACGACGCTAATGAAAAAGAGCGGCGTCCACGAGCTCGTCCGTGTTCGCGCGGATGCAATTAGACCGTGCACTATGAGTGGAGAGTGCACGCTCGCGATATAAAAATTTGCACACCGCGCGATACCTTCCAGAGGCTTCCATTTGTGTCGGGAAAATTATTACCGTTCGAAATATTCCTATCGGAAAATTCTTTCGCATGAAAAACATTGTCTTTGTCAAAGAAACAATTTATCTGAAAATTGCTCGACAGCTTTGTGTAATTTAATTCGATTCGATTGAATTCGATCGCTCGAAGATAATGCTTTTTTTGACTCTATTAAAATAGAGTTAACTTTGATTTAATTATTCTCGTGCTACGCTGATTATTTTTCGAACGCCCTCCCCCGCCCCTCCTTCATTCCTCCGACCATCTAATTTTTACGACACAAGGAAACGAGAGAACGTTGCTACTGCATCGCGCGTTTCATTTCTCTTATCTCGTCGGGAAAATGTACAACCGTCAATCCTCCTTTACAGTCGCCCCTGACTATACCCGAAGAACTATTAATCAGTAGAAACGAGATGAAGGACGAGATCCAGTTCGATTAGTCGCAATGATGAAATTTTATTCTCCAACCCCCGCCCCCCCCCCCCTCATTACCCTTGCCTCACTCGTTTTTGTTTTAGGTCGACGCATTTTTTCACGACTGGAAAAATTAATCAAAATGGCGAATTTTTATTCGCACGATCAATAGAAATGATTAAATGTAATTGAAAAAAGTGTCTCGATCGCCATGGATAATCTTGCTAATGAACCGGGGAGGAAGGAGCTTTCCGTGGAGGAAATAAAAAAAAACGTCCCCGAGCGGTTATCAAAGAGACTGGAAGATTCTCAGCCGATGAAGTCTTCCCGCGAAGGGAAATTCAATCTATTACAGGGAGCTGTGATAAAGATCTTCGTATTCGAACGAAAGAAACGTCACAATTCTCGCGAGTTCGACCGTCGTTTGAAGATAGGAGATACGTGACCGAAGCTCGTTATCGTATCTTTCCTTTAGCATCACGAAACTTGTATTTATATCGATTGACCTCACGGTAGAGTTTTCTGGAATATTCCATCATTCCGAAACAGATCCGATCAATGTTTTTTTATGCGACAATTTCCGTACAATTATTAAATGTATTAAATGTCTAACAATAAGAAGTCGAGAATGAAATTAAAATCAGCTCGAGAGACGTTGAGACAGAAGGATGGAAAATTTTACGATGAAATAAACGTGTGCGATTCGTTGTAGCGAACTCGTACTGGCAACGTCTTAATTCCAATAAATTTTGCGTATACGGCCCTTTGCGTCTCATCTTTCCCGTTAAATCGATCCACCTGTTGAACGAATCGTGCTGTTATGTCGCGAGCGTGGAACGCGAGCATGATCGTTAACCGATGCGAGGGAAAGCGGATTACCTAAGAGTCGTTTTGTAAGAAGAAACGCGAGAGGCTATAAATGATAACTCAATACCTATACGTATATATATTTACCGATCGATATGTATATGATTAATGCGAATTTGTCAGACGATGATTAGTCGGAATAATAGAAGAACGAAAAAAAAACACAAGCGAGATTGCAACCTGAAGACAATAGCGTGTCGTTTTAAAGTAGCGCGAAAAAAATGCGCGTAAAATCGAGGAAAAACGACTATGGGAGTTTCGGATCGGACGATCTTGCCTCTCGTCTCCGTTTTCATTCTAGCCGATAAATCCTAGTGGACTATCATTGCCGTGAGTTTCTGTAGCTAGTCGCTCGACCGGGGCAAGAATATGGTAGATGATTCTCCTCCACCCTCACTGTTCTTTTCATTAAGTAGTAACGGAAGCCGAGAGAGATCAGACGAACAAAGAACAAACAAACCTGACACCTTGATGAGAAATCGTCTTTGCCGATGATGCGAGAAGCCGAAAAAGAAAATAGGTCGATGCATTTTATTACAAGCCTTTGTTGAAAATCTCATTTGAATTTAATGAAGACGTTTTTATTGATTATCACAAAAAATACGTGAATACCAATTGTTTGATTCGAGTTTAATTAATCGCTATCGAACGAGCTGCAAAATGTTGAAACAAAAGAATCGATACAGTTGGATAGATGAGTTACGTTACTGTTCCTATTAACTGTTGCCTGTCGATACAAACTTGTTTTTTCCTCGTACTCTCTCTTTTTCTCTCTCTCTCTCTTGCCCTCTCTCTCTCTCTCTCTCTCTCTCTCGGTATCACGAAATCCGGGGTTTTCCGACAAATTTAGTCGCACGTCATCTCGACGCTGTCCGGCCGTATCATGTCCGCAATCGGTTTTTCACCGATTTGTTGGATCGACCAAATTTCTTTTTTTTACCGCGAATTGAATTGAAGTGATATGGGAGAGGAGGGGCGCGAATGGATTTAAATGCTATATATGTATATATATATATTCGTTTTGTACTAACGGACGTTTTGAACGAAGGTTCACAGTGCTCTCAAAATTTCGGGCCGAATGAACGAAACGCTCTTTATACATGCGATCGTTGGCTGTCTCTCTCGCTCTCTCTCCCCCTATCTCCCTCCCACAAAAAGCAATTACCGGAAATGTCCCGGACGTTAATCCTCTCTCTATCCGTTTCTCCGGTTATCTCCCTGAGCAGGCTTCGCTACCGGAAAGAGAAAGAAAGAGAGTGATGAAGAGAGAAGCGACGAAAAACGCGTTATTGTCATAAAATCGTGCAAATTGCTGATGCTTCTTTTCTTAATGATGTTTATTTCCTTTTTCGTCGACGAAATTCGCGATCGATTGGATCTCGAAATTTGTCCGAAACACACGCTGGTACAATTTTAATGAACCTTATTGCTATTTGGTCTATCGAAATGAACTTGGCGTAAATGGTTCGACCTAAGTTCGGTTTATCCTTCATCAAACGCTCGATCAAACATATTCAACGTAAAAACAACGCAAGACCCGTAACAGCCTCGTTCTACGCGATATACACGCGTATGCGTTTGGCTCAATCGATGAACGATAAGCCGGGTGAGACCCTTATCAACTCACCCTCTCAACCCTTGCCCTGATGTATCATAATCCGTCATTATTAATTTCATGGCACTGTATAATTAATCGAGAGCTTCAAGACGACGCGACCTTTCGAAATTGCGCTTCCGGTTCTATATTAAATCGTCTCGTTGAAGACTCACCCTCGAGAAATTTCATCGCGATGTTCGAGTAACAATTATTGAAAAATTAATTAATCAATCGGTCAAATGAAATGTTGAATTATGCTGTCTACATGTCAATTACGTCTTGTCATCGTGCATCATAATAAGTTCCGGGTTATGCGTGTGGACGTTATGTTCATGTCTGCCTAAATTTTCATAAAGTCTTGTAATTTTACATCATACTCATCAAACCGTATAATTTTCATCCCCGTTACGCGCACATGGCCTCGAGCATTACACATAGTATATATATATATACAGCGTATGTATATCGGACGTAAAATTTACCGTGATCAAATTTCGATGTCGCACCACGTTATCCCGCAATATATTCGTACGGATCGCAGGTTTCTCGATAATATCGTATTTTGAATTCTCCTTCTTCTTTTTGGCACGAAAGCCGGAAAGCCCGGAAGATGATAGCGATAAGATGTCGTGATATTATTGTTCTTTGATTTATCGACGTTCGTCGATTGAAATTTATAAAGTCCGTTTTCTTTGTTCTTAGCGACGCTAAGTTGTTTTTTTTATCTTCGTTAAAGCTTTGCTACCATAAGCATCCCGTTCGACCGGCGATATACGAATCACGGGAAGTATTAATCGTTAATTTAATTTTTTGTTAACTTAATTTGTTGATGTTTCTTTTCTTTTATCCAATTAAATTCGTGGTGATCGCGCGCGACTCATTATCCAAGCTCTTAGTCACAATCTCTAATCCGACACACTTGGTTAATTTCACGAGTACAAAATTATGCAAATTTATTATTCCGACGTATATTTATACAGACCGTAATATACGCCTATGACATCTCTATGGTGTTACATATACACATAAGCACGTACACCCTCTCTCCGTACATTCATTTTTTTCTCTACATATATCTATATATGTACATGTAAATAAGTTTTTCTCTGTTTTCGTTTCGTTTTGGTAAATAATCTGGCGTTTTTTTTTATCACAAAAATGAATTCAAGCCCCCATCGTCGTCATCGCCGAATCCAAAAGAAAGTACGAGCTGGCATTAATTTGATGACGGGATGCGTCGGGGTCCAGCCCGACGATAAATCGCGTTGATGAATCTCGAATCGTGAATAAAAATAAACCGAACGAAAAAAAACGTTCCAACCACGACAAATCTCTGACCCTCTTTCTATTTGTCTTTTCTTCGTTCTCGGCCGGTTTTATTTATTTTTCTCTCGTCTCTCCTTCCGTTTGTTTGTTCTCGAACCCGACCCTCCCCCCTCCCTTTCGTCAATCGCCCTTTCGTATTCGAACCTTCGCCGTTCTCAATTAGGACGCGCAAAAGACAGTGATACAACCGCGTAAAAGATGCACAGTCCGGAGCTTGCGCAAACGTTTCCTCCAGTAGCCAAATGAAGCACCGACTAGCCGAGTCCACGATTCCTGCTTGCGAATCTTCGAGTCGGAATTATTGTTTTTTTTTTTTTTGAATTTCGAAAAAATCAAGGTTAAATTGTGGCTCGATTGTTCTTAAAAGCTCAGATTAATATGCACCGTCCTAATCGTTTTTGAGACCGTACCTCGTTTTCCCTTAGCACTATCGACGGCACGAGGCGCGCGTTCTCTTCCCGACACTACGAAAATCTTGGAATTGCGCGCCATCTGCGACCACCCCGCAACTACCCTCGGTGTGACCAAAATCCAAAAAATAGCTGACCGTAGAAAAATTTACGTCACTCGCGACGCAACTAAATGCGATAAATCGTCGAATTATAACGAAAACACTGAACGAGAATGTAACGGTTCGCGGATTTCGGAGTAATGGCTTGTCTCGCGACTCTCGCGACGGTATTGAGGTCCGCGTTATTTATTGTCACGCGAGTTACAATTCTGCCCTCCCACCCTCCCACTGTCCTTTTTTTCTCCCTCTCTCCCTCACCTCTCTATTTTGTACTCGAATCTAGTCGTTACCCGTGGCGACCGGATGGATACGGTGCGCCGCTAATTTTCGAGCGCGTACGTTGATCGTCGTCGCAACGTAACACGACCTATACGCTGATTGTCGATCGCGGCCGAATACGCGAGAAGCAATCGCGAATCGCCGAGGGTCGCAAGGAGTTGAAAGTTCTTTGAATCGACGTCAGTGATTGTCGGGTCGGTCGTCCTCGGTGGGTTTGCCGTCGTCGTCGTGGTCGTCGTCGTTGTTGTCGTCGTCGACGACGCCGCGAGGGTGGTCGATGACGTCGTCGATCGCGAGGGCCGAACGTTATAAGGTGCGCGCGTAAACGCGATCGTGCACGGGGACAACGACGTTAACGAACTTCGGGACGCTCGCATCTCGACGACACGACGGTTCGGGGACGACTGCTCTGTGAGCCAAGCTTATAACCGGAGAGAAGCATACAGCCCAGGGGTGCTTCGTCTCGACGCAACGCAACCCCACGAGGCACTGACGTTGAATATACGCGAAAGGTCCGCCTTCTCTCTCTCTCTCTCTCTCTCTCTCTCTCTCTCTCTCTCTCGTTCTTCTGGTCCTTTCCCTATAGCAACAAGAGCATCGCCACATCGTGAGGGGTTGGCCAGGGGAGTGGAGTGTGGGGGGGCTTCATTCCGGCGCAGACGCCCCCTCGTCGTCATCCTTTCAAAACAAATCTGCCCGCATTCCGGTGTCTCGGTCCACGTTGGTAATAGCCATTCGCGGCCCTTGAAATTTTTGTTCATAGCCCATCGAAGTCGATGTTTTCTTGATCGTCCGAGAAGAATTTATCTCTATTTTCATTTTTACGAGCACTTTTTTACAAGATTGATTTTTTCTTTAAATCGATCGAACTCGTTCTCTCTCTCTCGTTTCGCGACTATCTTCAGTGAAACGTAATGAAAAGAAGAGAGAAGCAGGTCAGGTCGCGATAGGCACCATGTATTATGTAAGGGTTGAAGGGTCTCGTTAAGAAGTTAAAAGGTTACGACGCTCGGAAAGACTTTCCGACGAGTCACGGGACTCCTCCCGCAACTAAATAACCGCCGCTTACGTACTCCACGTATACTTATATACGGTACTTCGCCTACTTTGAAGCTAATTGTTCGGGGTCGAGGCACCGACGAAACTTTCAGCGAGACGATAATCGTGGCTAGAGGCCTTATCCGCGACGTTTACGGCGGGACGACGAGCAGAAATTTCACGATACGAAGCGAAATTTTGCATAGTCGGATTTCACCACCGAAGAATCGTTGAGAAAAGATTTCAACGACCGAGAAGAGCATATTTCACAAATCTTTCCGTTCGCAAATTTTACGCAAATTTTACATCGTCGCTCATGTTATCGTGCGAAAAATCGTTGAAATGAAAACCGTTTCTTCTTTCGCAAAATCTTTTAGTGGGATCGATTGACGGATACGAATGGTGAAAGAAAAACGCAAAAAAACTCGGCAATCGTCGAAAATATTTAATCCAATTTTCGTGGCCGAGTAAAACGAGGCTCGGTTTACAAAATATATGAATGAAAACAGGGAGTAGGGGTTCGAATGAATATATGTATAACCGGTTACACGCCCCGGAGTTCCAGCATCCCGACGTCGTGCAAAAATTGGGACGCCAGTGCCTTCCCGACATGATTTACGATTCGACAACGAGTATAAAAATACCCGCTCGATTTTACACTCGTACCCTCCTAGGGCCTCTTACCGACGCATCGAAATTCGCAGTGCGTCGCCACACCCGTTGTTACGATAAACGAACGTAGAAATTCCAATATCGTCATAAAAATTTTGTTCGTCGTTCGATTCCTCCTCGATAATTTATATCGATCGAACCAACATCTTTTTGCGACGATTAGTTTTCGTGAGACCTCAAAACAACGAATCGGGAAAACCAAGACACCCTAGAATTTACGATCGGACCGATCGGGGTTGATCGTTCCGTGCCGAGCGAAAGAGAGCTCCGATCAATTAAACGCGAATTCGTATGGATGAGTTGGAAAATAATGGCCGCGATTAACGTCGTTATACTAGTTGCGGTTTAACGAAATTTATACGAAAGCAATGTATACGTATTTCGACTTGTGGAAAATTTTCAATTTTATAAATCTATTTTTTACCGCGCTCGGTGAAGGTAATAAAAGAGGAAGGAAAGAAAAAGGAACCTTGAGACACAGAAGTCCCAAACATGTGCTTCGGTTCTTCGGACGATTTCATGAATATTTCCAAGGCGAAGGGTGTTCGAGGAGAGCTTTTTTGACCCTTCTTACAGCCTCCCCCCCTTTGATTCTCCCACCCTTCCAGTCGATCGCGCCGTCGTATGATACGTTCTATATTCCACCCTCGAATTTCTGAATTTATTTCAATTTCGAATAAAAGTAATAATAATAAAAGCGCCGCCTAGGATGTACACTCCCACTAAAATCCATGCTACAACATTTTGCCGTACCGGTGACTGTACGTATCGTTGCCGTTACGTGACAATCCGTGTCGTGCCTGAAGTATCCTTTAATTGGGTATTACGTTTTACGATTCGCGCCGAATGCTAAAACAATGGAAGACCGGTTAAAGCCGAAACATCGACAAGAGAGAGAAAGACAGCGAGTGATAATTAATGGGAGAAATTGATGTATAGTCAAACATTTTGCAGGAATGGAAATGCGAGAGATGGGTCGTTCGGTAGACGCGGAGAAGTCACTCGGAGTCATTTAATTCTGTTGAGCGATATACCGAACTCTATATAAATATACAGGGTGAATCTCTTAAAGTATAGCACCATTTATTCTGGGGTAGATGGGACCATTACAAACAAAAGTTGCAAATATACATTAGGGATATGTTTAATAGTTTACGAGATATGAATTTTTAAAGTTCATCAAATTAGAGCGCGACAAGAAGCGTTGGAGCCGCCCACTCTCCGCCCTAGCCGTAGCCTAGCCAGTCAATGCCCGACAAATAAAAATGACTGCCTAATAAAATAATAATAATTGACTGCTCTGAATTTTGCGATCCCAAATGTGTAACGCCCTACACTGTGCTATATCTACGGATAGGGCGGGGAGTGGGTCGCTCCAACGCTTCTCGCCGCGCTGATTGGATAAACTTCAAAAATTCATATCTCGTAAACTATTAAAAATATCCCTAATGTTTATTTGCAACTTTTGTTTGTAATGGTCCCGTCTACTCCAGAATAAAGGGTGCTATACTTTAAGAGATTCACCCTGTATAGAAGTTGCGTCATGTATGACAATGGACGTGGGGCGAGCGCCGGCGATCCGATTTGCCAGGTAGGGTCGCGAATGTCAGATTAATGCCGGAAAGAACGCCTCCCACTGTTCTACTCTCGGATATCGCATATTCTCACTAAATCGCAATATCACGTGAGAATCGGGTCAAACAATATCGTATGCATAATTAAGCCATTGAATGACACGTCTCCGGGATGAATATACCATCGTTATCTGCGCGTTTCCAAAATCCTTATACTTCGTCATTCCCCTTCACCCAACGTACCAATCGATATAAGTATCTATATTTCCTAGCTTACCGTATATCGCATGTCCATAATTATACGAGTATATATTTCATTTCGAGGTTCTATGGCCAAATCCATAGATAAAAACCATCAAATACGAAAATTAGACCAAAACATGAGGGAAAAACCTGTGATACGTTTCGTTTTTATCGTAATTCTTTAACTCGCGATTTAGAATCGATCACTGTAAGTATTAAAAGTATTGAAAATTTTGCGACTTGAGAATAAAACGTAATTCGCGAGATATTTCGTGATTTCGAGAAGGTGGATAAAAGTTACGTTTACGTACTTACCGATCGACGATCTTCGACCGAATATGAACATTTTATTTTCTCAAATTGATTCGTACATATAAAAATATTGATTACTCGTGGTATGAAACAAAGTGTTTCCGTGAGTGAAAGTTACTTCCTTTTATGGATTGATATATAATAATAAGTCGAAGCATTCGTAAGGACAATAAAAACTGGGAGTTTCACCGTCGAGTGAGCTTTCATTACTAATTATACGGAGGATTCTGCGGAGGGCTTTGGTGACGAATTCTCTCCCCTCGGGGGAATCTGTACGAGCTCCGCGGCGTACGACTCGATGGTTCCAATTAGTTGCTATTCCTCACAGCGCATGTACCATATATCTACATCGTTGAATATCTAACGCGCCCAACGTATCAAAACTTTGCGTATCTCCTGTGGGTTGGAAGTCTCCCAGTTTCAATATCGACCACCTTTCACCCTTTTCGATCATAGAGCAGAAGTAATTACGTATCTCTCTGAAAAAGTTCCAACTTTAGCCATCACCGATCATTAACATTATTGTACTGACATTATCACGCGGTTGCATTGTTTTTCGCGGACATAGCGGTATTAAATTTGTATCGAATCGTGATGATTCACCTTTCACGAATTGCTCTCGTGAATATGCGACAGGAAGGGGTAGAAGAAAAACGTACGTTTGTCTTTACCGATCCGGCATAATATCGGAAAGTGAACCACTTCCCTCGGATAGAAAAAAAGGCGACGGGATTTTTAATCCCACGATTCTGCGGTTTTTACGGATATGTATAGGTCGCTTGATATGTATAGGTATAGAATATAGAATGTAAAAAGATATACAGGTATGTATGCAAATCTTGATATTAGAGTGAATTCGAAAGAGGACTTGCGGCGATGGAACTTCGTTGCAAGTCCGCAAACTTCTGCAAACTTTGGTTTGTGTATACACATGTACATTATTTCTGTACTTCAAGCTTCGCTGGATCCATCTCGTTTTCGTTCAAGTGTCTCACGACCGCCCGTATATAGCGAGTGGACCGACAATTTTCGAAATGTTTCCTTGAAAAAGAAACGGAAATAATGCAAAAGGAAAGATTAAAGGTCTTCGTTTATAAAGCCCAATTTGCTAACAGCGATATGGCGAAAATTTGATACGATATTTTTACGGGCGGAGAGTAAATAAATGAGAAATATAAATATTGCCATAGTGGTTAGCTATAAGAGTTATCTATGACAGGAATGAAAAATTGTCAAAGATTTGACAGTAGAGGAATGTGCAATTATGTGCACGAAGGGTGAGCAAGAAGCGGACAGTCTCGAAATTCGATTGGCTTCAACAATCGAGAAGTCAAAACGATGAATTCATTCGATTAAATGTATATAGGTGTTATTCCTGGCGCGATATTATGTTTCGATAGAAAAATCGCGAAATGCGTTACCTTCATAGATACTGCTGTCGATAAGGCAAGGTCAACATTCAAAGTTCTAATTACCATATACGAGCGGAACGTTTTGCAGTTTTTAGCCAGCATCCTGTCTTACCGACTACCAAACTTACGCTGCGTCTTCCCCCGAGGGGAAACGAATATAAATTCGGATAAAATTCAACATTTCGAATTTGTGATTAATGACCGATTATATTTGTACCCTTTCTGTCGCTGCAATTTAAGCTCGAAGTTCATCGAGCGAAAGGTTGCTAAAGAATCTGAATAAATTTTTGAAACGAATGATGATTTGGATTTTTCAATTAAAAATTTTTTCATTTATTCCCTTATAAGAGAGGATCGATACAAATTCTATAGCAAAGGTTCCAACAACTGCTTTGTAGAAGCGAAATATTATTTTATTATTCGCATGCGTATGAGGCATTTTAACGGCTGACCGTGGTGGAGGTGATCTGATATCGAATAAATAAAGAGGTTTTCTATTCCACGTGTTTGCGATTGGTTTTATATAAAATTGCAATTGGCTTCATCGCACTTTTCCTCGTGAAGGATGTAAGACGAAGTCAAAACAGAAACCAGTAACGAATCACGGATGGTGCTTGATAATAAAAAGAACGACGTTCCGATTATATCGGCTTGAGTTTGACGAAGTGTTCAATTTTTAAACGACGCTTCTTCCGCATAACATCGGGTATAAATATCGGTACACGAAGCATTAAACACAAGGAGTACACTTTGACAGTTGGTAACACATCGAGCTTTCAAACAATTCGAAGCTACGACGAAAAGTACTTTAACAACTCGCAGTACATTAATTGTTGATATACATCTAGCACCGAAGTTATTATGAGGTCTGCAGTATCGCTTGAAAATACAATCATAATTTGCCTGTTCGCAATAGCAACTGTTGCGTTTTTGCAATGTACGGTAAGATGCAACAACATTATGTTACGATGAGAACCGAAAATTTCGTACGATATATATACGTTCAATTTCATCGCAGGCACAAAATGAAATACTGGGACAAAACACGTTGAAGAGATCTATCGATACAGGTAACTGACGAATATCAATACTGTACTACTTATTGTAATGTTATTATAAGAACCAAACAGTACATGCGTACGAAGATTTTGAGAATGGTCATATTTTATCAAAGGATGCCTGAACATTTCTCAACGTGCACCATTGATGTCCATATTTTCTCCACAAAATGTTAGCGTGCGTCAAAGAATATTCGCACATCTTTTGAGGATATATATGAAAATTCTAGCAATCTTCGTATATCTCGACAATCTCTTCGGGAATTTTCGTGACAAATATAAATAACACCTTTTTGTACCATCTATCACCACTAGTCTTTACCCTGTGTGCTGTTTTCTGGCTAATCAAGGGCAGGAATATCGCTTGTACAAGTATCTCCCATTAGTCAATGCATGCTATAGTTTTGTTACGTTGCATTAAAATTGTTATTCCTGTATAGGGATAGATATTTTTGCTAGTTTGCCTCGCAATAAGAAGCTTGGACAGAACTACACTATAGACTCGTCGTCTACGGACAAAACGAAACTGAGGCAATTTTTAATAGGGGAAGATGCTCCCGTTTGGTTCGCTTCCGACAATGATGGGGCTGGACCCAAATTCAAACGCTACAATATATCGGTAAATATGACGTAATACGCTTATTTAAAAAGATATTTCCAGCTGGTTAATAAGCTCGCTATAATTTAATTAATTTGTCAATTGGACTGGATTGCCTGCCTGGATTACGTGCCTTTCACCACCAATGCAACGGGAATACTCACAGTCAGTGGTTGGAAACGCGATAAAGTATTATTTCCTTCATAAAGATCGCTTAAGTTTTGCAAGTAATGCGCTTAACTGGAGGGCATATGCCTATAACGTAGTAAGTGCAACCATTGCGGTATGAAAACGGGTTATGGAATTTTTTTGGAAAAACTTGTTGAGCCTAAACTATTCGGGAGAACAATATTGTTTTGTTTTTGCATGAATATTAACCAATATTTATCATTTTCACTGAAGTTTATGGTACTTTATTTATCGACGGAGCAATAACTACATGGTGGCCATTGTTTTCATACTCATTACAATACCGCCTGTTTAATTTTTCTAAATATTTCATTAAATCAAACGGTCCACTCTAAAAATATTTGAATGTAGAGAGCTAAGCGGATTCGCTATACCGAGCGTGACCCAAATGTGGGTTGTTCTAAAGAAAAAAGATGCGACTCCATACCACAGACTCCAGCTGGCGATCTGAAGACAATTTATATTACCGCATTGGTGATACTGGATTTGACAGAAATGCTACCGATAACTTCGTTAAATGCAGCGTCAGTAGACTAAAACATAAAGATGGTATTCACTCTCTCAATGACGTAGAATAATGGATTTATATTTTCAGAGATGAAGTAGCCAAAAGAATAACTTATATTGTGGCTTTTTGGAATATGGTGAACATTAAACTCAACAATCTCATTAAATCAACGAAAGTTGTAATTCGCATAGCGGGTATTATCTTGCCCGAAGTAAGTTCCCTTTAAAGTCATTTGATGTGACATAATTATTATATTATTGTTCCATGTCAATCTATTTTCAATTTCACCTTATATATAAAATAGTTCGACGACGATGCAGTACTAAGTACACCTTTTATTTCGATATTCGTCGACAGAAACCAACTTCTTTCGCGAGATGGACGGGGAAATGGACGGATTTCTTACAGGAAATGCTGGACAAAATGAACCCTTCTTTCGATGAAGCAACTTGGAACAATGAATTTCCACCTGATTCGTATGATTTTATTGCCTTTATGACGAGGTGAGTTGGTCGATACTGCGATATAAGAAAGATGTTACGCTTACGTAAAAATAAACATAAATATATCGTGTTATCAGTGATCATGTCGCACATACCTACACCATCGTACGCTTTATTAAGAAACCTTTCTGCTTAGAAACGTATCTGAATTAACTATTGATATACATGGTCCGATTTTGATTTATCGACGAAAATCAGTCGAGAAACCCCGATGATGGCCTTCGCGCGCCATTAACGCCTCGATGAAAAAGATCTCAATATGAACATCCTCTTTGTGTATCCCTGTCGAAAGCATGAGCCTTTTATTAATAACTTTTGGTCGTACGCTCCTATTTTCTCGATCTATTTATATTGATAAATTAAAAAAGGACATCCTATATGTATCTATTCTATCTATCTATATGTCGATTAATCTTGTGTATGTTTTATAAATGAATCAGTACTAGCGTTGGAGGCTTTGATGCATACTTTCCGCCAGGTAAGATATCGTGCATTCAGTTTACTTACAATACAACGCAAAATCCTGATAGTGTAAATTCTTTTCTCGTCCGACACGGTAATCGTGGGATAAGAAATACAAAAAATAAAATCATTACAATAAATATAATATCGAACATCAGACAGTTGGCGACATTGCATCTTTCATATAGTTCTGAGAACAAACTTTAAGCATACTATCTTTATTCATCGTTCAGAAACCCGTTGACTTGTTTATTTTTCAGGTGCTTCCTCGTGGCAGCTGCCTTGCAGCAATGACAACAATCGAATTGGAAACATTATGATCTGGGATAATTTTATGTTTACCGGTGTTGAATCAGCTGTTCAGGAGCTAATGATCGTGCAAGTTCCTTATATGTTTTTAAAGAGCTTCAATTGCGCCTAAAACTCTCTCAGTGGTCTTGATCGAAGAACGGAATGGGATCATTGCGACGGTTCCAGTGCTCATGTCAGAAAATTTATATGATGATATTTAAATAATTGATAACTGTCATATCTTAATTAGGTTGGGTCCGACACAGTTCGAGCATCCGCGTATACCCCTTTTACCAAGGACGTCGTGGGCGGAAAAGACTAATATAAGACCGGCCAATTGCGCTATTCGCCGGATCGACGACTTTCTTCCCTAGTAAGAAAAGCCATATACGTATCCATTCGTTCACTATGAACATTCTTACAAAAATACCTGAAAATATGTTCATTATATTTATGGTCGTTGATAGCCATTAATGTACATCTTACTCAAACGCATTTCAGTGCATGGTGTCTGAGTACAGCGAAAGAATATTTTCCGCCTGGAAAGGGAATGAAATCGATTTTACCGGGAGAAGTGATGTCCAAATCCCAATACTGCAGCGCGCAGTTTTACGACGGAAGTGAAAGCGGTACCCGACTTGTGAGTATCAATTTGTATACGTAGTAGAATTTGGAATTTTAGGAATGAATTGAACCCTGGCATTCTGTAAATAGATGTACGAAAATAAAAATTATGTTTGGAAAGTTAGATAATCGTTAACTTCGATTTAAATGAAGGCCGCATATTGCTCGAATGTACCATTAAAAAAATTTAAATCACTTTGAAAATGATTCACTTTTAATAAGGGTACGTGAAATCTCACGGGAATGGAATATTGTTATATATTTATAAGTCGTTCATCTCGATTCGGCTTTAGAAAAATGTGGGACCGGGAGTACAAACTTAAATCTGTTCTATATAATTACAGAACCCTGACTGTTCGCATTTGGAATGTGGCAAAAAAGACTATGTGTGGCAATGGAAATCTATGGGCCGAGCACTCGATGGAACGAAGTGTTCGTCATCAGGTTCGGTACGAAAATAACTCAACGACCGTCATCGTTGTTCTTCATTTATTCACTGTAATCGCGACAAAGTGATATAAAAATAATAATCATTTTATTTGCCAGATGGTGTGCATGGATGGTCAGTGCGTTCCAAATAAATGGACGAGATCGTATTAGTGAAGCAACCCGATTTTCGTCGTCAATCAGAGATCGTCGTATACGAAGATTTTTAATATCTTGACGGAACAACGGATCATTGAGTCGAGATAGGTGCTTCGTATTATCGCACCAGATTTCCACACACGCATGACAAACGTTTCCAGTGTATTTGCGAATTTAAGAAATATTATTAATCTTGTACGACAAATTTTACCATTCAAAGAATATGACGGAACGTATCGCAACTTTCACGTGGAGCTATGCTAATAAATAAGTTGAATCAATTATAATCTATTGATTCGACGTTTGATCATTCCACGTTACACATTCCGAAATGTATCGATTGACATTAGATAATTAACGTGAATAAATATTCTCATTTTATGCTAAATCGTCTATTTATTTGCCTTTTTCATGGCGGGTAGAGAATGATAGAATGTCCTATAATGGATCATTTCCATATATTCATAGGATTACTTATGATTTTTTACAATATCAACGTCGTTTAATAAACCTTCGCCTTGGTTATGCTTTCGCGAGTCAAACGTACGATAAAATTACTCCTAGCCATGTCAATATTCGTGAAGAGAATCCAATCACCTCGTATTCCTTACCCTTCAAAGAACTTTGGTTACTTGTTTGCCGGCTGCTTATTATATCTCTCCGAAACTCTTCCACATATTCAAAGGAGTGTTTGGTGGAGACGTCAGTGAGCGCGTGCAGTAAATAGTGCAATCTTTAATATTGGACCAAAGCCTGGCAGCAACCTGCCTTGCCTACTACAGAAACCATCCCTCGTAACTGACACCGCGACTTTTCCCGAATGGTAACGAATACACAATAGGATAAAACGAGAGTTTCAAAGATATAATGTTGTTAAAAAACTGAATAGATTTTCGAAACGGATTGAATTCTTGATTTTTTAAAATTCTTATTTATTCCGTTACAAGAAAGAAACGATACAAAATATAGCAAGGCGAAATATTATTTTATTGCTCCCGGATGCCGAGCTATTTTAACTGCTGAACGTGGTGGAGGTGGTCTTCTGTTATCGTAAGAATAAAAAAGTTTTTCTTTACACATGTTTGCAATTATTTGCATGTAGGTAAGGCCATGGTTCGCTTTATGATACTTTTCTTCGTTAAGAAGGTAAGACGAAAAAAAAGGAGATGTACCTACTAACAAATCTTGGATGATAGGTACTTGATAATCGAGAGAAGACATTATTGTTAAATCCAGACTTCGATATTGAGATTGAAAATATAATACTAAAATCGAAGGAAACGGTTCGTCGCGGAAGCTTCAACGCCGTTGTCATTTTATCGGCTAGAGTTTTGCAAAGTGCGTCATCCTTTCAAGCACACTCCTTCCGCTCGGGATCGGGTATAAATACCGATATAAGTAACACGCAACTTCAAACACACAGAGTACACTTCGACAATTGGTAACACATCGAGCTTTCAAACAATTCGAAGCTACGACGAAAAGTACTTTAACAACTCGCAGTACATTAATTGTTGACATACATCTAGTACCGAAGTTATTATGAGGTCTGCAGTATCGCTTGAAAATGCAATCATAATTTGCCTGTTCGCAATAGCAACTGTTGCGTTTCTGCAATGTACGGTAAGATGCAACAACATTATGTTACGATGAGAACCGAAAATTTCGTACGATATATATACGTTCAATTTCATCGCAGGCACAAAATGAAATACTGGGACAAAACACGTTCCAGAGATCTATCGATACAGGTAACTGACGAATATCAATACTGTACTACTTATTGTAATGTTATTATAAGAACCGAACAGTACATGCGTACGAAGATTTTGAGAATGGTCATATTTTATCAAAGGATGCCTGAACATTTCTCAACGTGCACCATTGATGTCCATATTTTCTCCACAAAATGTTAGCGTGCGTCAAAGAATATTCGTACATCTTTTGAGGATATATATGAAAATTCTAGCAATCTTCGTACATCTCGACAATCTCTTCGGGAATTTTCGTGACAAATATAAATAACACCTTTTTGTACCATCTATCACCACTAGTCTTTACCCTGTATGCTGTTTTCTGGCTAATCAAGGGCAGGAATATCGCTTGTACAAGTATCTCCCATTAGTCAATGCATGCTATAGTTTTGCTACGTTGCATTAAAATTGTTATTCCTGTATAGGGATAGATATTTTTGCTGGTTTTACGCGCTATAAGAAGCTTGGACAGAGCTACACTATAGACTCGTCGTCTACGGACAAAACGAAACCGAGGCAATTTTTAATAGGGGAAGATGCTCCCGTTTGGTTCGCTTCCGACAATGATGGGGCTGGACCCAAATTCAAACGCTACAATATATCGGTAAATATGGCGTAATACGCTTATTTAAAAAGATATTTCCAGCTGGTTAATAAGCTCGCTATAATTTAATTAATTTGTCAATTCAACTGGATTGTCTGCCTGGATTGTGTGCCTTTCACCACCAATGCAACGGAAATACTCACAGGCAGTAGTTGGAAACGCGATGAAGTATTATTTCCTATATAAAAAACACTTAAGATTTGGAAGTGGTTCGCCTAACTGGAGGGTAGATTCCTATAACATAGTGAGTGTAACCATTGCGGTATCAAAACGAGTTATGGAAATTTTTTGGAAAGACTTTTTGAGCCTAAACTATTCGGGAGAACAATATTGTTTCGTTTCTGCATGACTATTAACCAATATTTACCATTTTCACTGAAGTTTATGGTATTTCATTTTTCGACGGAGCAATAACTGCACGGTGATCATTATTGTCATACTCATTGGAATACCGCCTGTTTAATTTGTCTAAATATATCATTAAATCAAACGGCCCTCTCTAAAAATATTTGAATGTAGAGAGCTGATAAGATTCGCTATACCGAGCGTGACCCGAATGTGGGTTGTTCTACAGAAAAAGGATGGAACTCTACACCACAGACTCCAGTTGGCGGTCTGACGACAATTTATATTACCGCATTGGTGATACTGGATTTGCAAACCCTGCTACCGATAACTTCATCAAATGCATTGTCAGTAGACTTAAAAATAAAGATGGAATTCACTTTCTCATTGACGTAGCATAATCGATTTATAATTTCAGAAGTGAAGTAGCCATAAGAATAACTTATATTGTGGCTTTTTGGAATATGGTGAACATTAAACTCAACAATCTCATTAACACAACGAAAGTTATAATTCGCATAGCGGGTATTATCTTGCCTGAAGTAAGTTCCCTTTAAAGACATTTGACGTGACATAATTATTATATTATTGTTCCATGTCAATCTATTTTCAATTTCACCTTATATATAAAATAGTTCGACGACGATGCAGTACTAAGTACACCTTTTATTTCGATATTCGTCGACAGAAACCAACTTCTTTCGCGAGATGGACGGGGAAATGGGAGCCTTCCTTACAGAAAATGCTCGACGAAATGAACCCTTCTTTCGATGAAGCAACTTGGAAGAATGAATTTCCACCTGATTCGTATGATTTTATTGCCTTTATGACGAGGTGAGTTGGTCGATACTGCGATATAAAAAGGATGCTACGCTTACGTAAAAATAAACATAAATATATCGTGTTATCAGCGATCTTGTCTCACATACCTACACCATCGTACGCTTTATTAAGAAACCTTTCTGCTTAGAAACGTATCTGAATTAAATATTGATATACATGGTCCGATTTTGATTCATCGACGAAAATCAGTCGAGAAACTCCGATGATGACCTTCGCGCGTCATTAATGCCTCGATAAAAAAGATCTCAATACGAACATCATCTGTGTATATCCCTATCGAACGCATGAGCCTTTTATTAATAACTTTTCTTCGTACGCCCCTATTTTCTCGATTTATTTTTATTGATAAATTAAAGCAGGACACCCTATATGCATCTATTCTATCTATCTATATCTCGATTAATCTTGTGTATGTTTTATAAATGAATCAGTGCTAGCGTCGGAGGCTGGGATGCATACTTTCCGCCAGGTAAGATATCGTGCATTCAGTTTACTTACAATACAACGCAAAATCCTGATAGTGTAAATGCTTTTCTCGACCGATACGCTCATCATGGGATAAGAAATACAAAAAATAAAATCATTGCAATAAATATAATATCGAACATCAGAAAGTCGGCGAGATTGCATCTTTCAGATAGTTCTGCGAACAAACTTTAAACATACCATCTTTATTCAACGTTCATAAACTCGTTGACTTGTTTATGTTTCAGGTGCTACCTCGTGGCAGCTGCCTTGCAGGAATGACAACCATCGAATTGGAAACATTATGATCTGGGATAACTTTATGTTTACCGGTGTTGAATCAGCTGTTCAGGAGCTAATGATCATGCAAGTTCCTTATGTGTTTTTAAAGAGCTTCAATTGCCCCTAATACTCTCTCAGTGGTCTTGATCAAAGAACGGAATGGGATCATCGTAACGGTTCCAGTGCTATGTCAGAAAATTTATATGATGATATTTGAATAATTGACAACTGTAATATCTTAATTAGGTTGAGTCCGACACGGTTCGAGGATTCGCGTATACCCCTTTTTCCAAGGACGTCATGGACGGAAAAGACTAATATAAGACCGGCCAATTGCGTTATTCGCCGGGTCGTCGACTTTCTTCCCAAGTAAGAAAAGCCATATACGTATCAATTCGTTCACTATGAACATTCTTACAAAAATACCTGAAAGTATGTTCATTATATTTATGATCGTTGATAGCCATTGATGTACATCTTACTCAAACACATTTTAGTGCATGGTGCCTGAGTACACCGAAAGAACATTTTCCGCCTGGAGTGGCAATGAAATCGATTTTACCGGGAGAAATGATGTCCATATCCCAATACTGCGGCGCGCAGTTGTACCACGACATTGAAGATGATAGTCCACTTGTGAGTGTTAATGTATATACGTAGTAAACTTTGGAATTTTAGGAATGAATTGAACCCTGGTATTCGGTAAATAGATGTAGAAAATGAAAATTATTTTTGGTAACTTTGATAATCGTTAACTCGGATTTAAATGAAGGCCGAAGATTACTCGAATGTACCATTTAAAATTTTTTTATAATTTTGAAAACTATTAATTTTTAGTAGCGTTACGTCAAATCTCATGGGAATGGAATATTGTTATATATTTATAAGTCGTTCATCTCGATTCGCCTTTAAAAAAATGTGGGATCGGGAATAAAAACTTAAATCTGTTCTATATAAATACAGAACCCTGACTGTTCGCATTTGAAATGTGGTAAATACTACTTTGTGTGGCAATGGAAATCTATGGGCCGAGCACTAGATGGAACAAAGTGTTCGTCATCAGGTTCGGTACGAAATAACTCAACGAACGTCATCGTTGTTCTTCATTTATTCACTGTAATCGCGAGAAAGTGATATAAAAATAATAATCATTTTATTTGTCAGATGGTGTGTATGGATGGTCAGTGCGTTCCAAATAAATGGACGACATCGTATTAGTGAAGCAACCCGATTTTCGTCGTCAATCAGAGATCGTCGTATAAGAAGATTTGGAATATCTTGACGGAACAACGGATCATTGAATAGAGATAGGTGCTTCGTATTATCGCACCAGATTTCCACACACGCATGACAAACGTTTCCAGTGTATTTGCGAATTTAAGAAATATTATTAATCTTGTACGACAAATTTTACCATTCAAAGAATATGACGGAACGTACCGCAACTTTCACGTGGAGCTATGCTAATAAATAAGTTGAATCAATTATAATCTATTGATTCGACGTTCGATCATTCCACGTTACACATTCCGAAATGTATCGATTGACATTAGATAATTAACGTGAATAAATATTCTCATTTTATGCTAAATCGTCTATTTATTTGCCTTTTTCATGGCGGGTAGAGAATGATAGAATGTCCTATAATGGATCATTTCCATATATTCATAGGCTTACTTATGATTTTTTACAAGATCAACGTCGTTCAATAAACCTTCTCCTTGGTTATGCTTTCGCGAGTCGAACGTACGATAAAATTACTCCTAGCTATGTCAATATTCGTGAAGAGAATCCAATCCCCTCGTACTCCTTACCCTTCAAAGAACTTTGGTTACTTGTTTGCCGGCTGCTTATTATATCTCTCCGAAACTCTTCTACATATTCAAAGGAGTGTTTGGTGGAGACGTCAGTGAGCGCGTGCAGTAAATAGTGCAATCTTTAATATTGGACCAAAGCCTGGCAGCAACCTGCCTTGCCGACTACAGAAACCATCCCTCGTAACTGACACCGCGACTTTTCCCGAATGGTAACGAATGCGCAATAGGATAAAACGAGAATTTCAAAGATATAATGTTGTTAAAAAACTGAATAGATTTTCGAAACGGATGATGATTGAATTCTTGATTTTTTAAAATTCTTATTTATTCCGTTACAAGAAAGAAACGATACAAAATATAGCAAGTCGAAATATTATTTTATTGCTCCCGGATGCCGAGCTATTTTAACTGCTGAACGTGGTGGAGGTGGTCTTCTGTTATCGTAAGAATAAAAAAGTTTTTCTTTACACATGTTTGCAATTATTTGCATGTAGGTAAGGCCATGGTTCGCTTTATGATACTTTTCTTCGTTAAGAAGGTAAGACGAAAAAAAAGGAGATGTACCTACTAACAAATCTTGGATGATAGGTACTTGATAATCGAGAGAAGACATTATTGTTAAATCCAGACTTCGATATTGAGATTGAAAATATAATACTAAAATCGAAGGAAACGGTTCGTCGCGGAAGCTTCAACGCCGTTGTCATTTTATCGGTTAGAGTTTTGCAAAGTGCGTCATCCTTTCAAGCACACTCCTTCCGCTCGGGATCGGGTATAAATACCGATATAAGTAACACGCAACTTCAAACACACAGAGTACACTTCGACAATTGGTAACACATCGAGCTTTCAAACAATTCGAAGCTACGACGAAAAGTACTTTAACAACTCGCAGTACATTAATTGTTGACATACATCTAGTACCGAAGTTATTATGAGGTCTGCAGTATCGCTTGAAAATGCAATCATAATTTGCCTGTTCGCAATAGCAACTGTTGCGTTTCTGCAATGTACGGTAAGATGCAACAACATTATGTTACGATGAGAACCGAAAATTTCGTACGATATATATACGTTCAATTTCATCGCAGGCACAAAATGAAATACTGGGACAAAACACGTTGAAGAGATCTATCGATACAGGTAACTGACGAATATCAATACTGTACTACTTATTGTAATGTTATTATAAGAACCGAACAGTACATGCGTACGAAGATTTTGAGAATGGTCATATTTTATCAAAGGATGCCTGAACATTTCTCAACGTGCACCATTGATGTCCATATTTTCTCCACAAAATGTTAGCGTGCGTCAAAGAATATTCGTACATCTTTTGAGGATATATATGAAAATTCTAGCAATCTTCGTATATCTCGACAATCTTTTCGGGAATTTTCGTGACAAATATAAATAACACCTTTTTGTACCATCTATCACCACTAGTCTTTACCCTGTATGCTGTTTTCTAGCTAATCAAGGGCAGGAATATCGCTTGTACAAGTATCTCCCATTAGTCAATGCATGCTATAGTTTTGCTACGTTGCATTAAAATTGTTATTCCTGTATAGGGATAGATATTTTTGCTGGTTTTACTCGCTATAAGGAGCTTGGACAGAGCTACACTATAAACTCGTCGTCTACGGACAAAACGAAACCGAGGCATTTTTTAATAGGGGAAGATGCTCCCGTTTGGTTCGCTTCCGACAATGATGGGGCTGGACCCAAATTCAAACGCTACAATATATCGGTAAATATGGCGTAATACGCTTATTTAAAAAGATATTTCCAGCTGGTTAATAAGCTCGCTATAATTTAATTAATTTGTCAATTCAACTGGATTGTCTGCCTGGATTGTGTGCCTTTCACCACCAATGCAACGGAAATACTCACAGGCAGTAGTTGGAAACGCGATGAAGTATTATTTCCTATATAAAAAACACTTAAGATTTGGAAGTGGTTCGCCTAACTGGAGGGTAGATTCCTATAACATAGTGAGTGTAACCATTGCGGTATCAAAACGAGTTATGGAAATTTTTTGGAAAGACTTTTTGAGCCTAAACTATTCGGGAGAACAATATTGTTTCGTTTCTGCATGACTATTAACCAATATTTACCATTTTCACTGAAGTTTATGGTATTTCATTTTTCGACGGAGCAATAACTGCACGGTGATCATTGTTGTCATACTCATTGGAATACCGCCTGTTTAATTTGTCTAAATATATCATTAAATCAAACGGCCCTCTCTAAAAATATTTGAATGTAGAGAGCTGATGAGATTCGCTATACCGAGCGTGACCCAAATGTGGGTTGTTCTGAAGAAAAAGGATGCAACTCTACACCACGGACTCCAGTTAGCGGTCTGAAGACAATTTATATTACCGCATTGGTGTTACTGGATTTGCAAACCCTGCTACCGATAACTTCATCAAATGCATTGTCAGTAGACTAAAAAATAAAGATGGAATTCACTTTCTCATTGACGTAGCATAATCGATTTATAATTTCAGAAGTGAAGTAGCCATAAGAATAACTTATATTGTGGCTTTTTGGAATATGGTGAACATTAAACTCAACAATCTCATTAACACAACGAAAGTTATAATTCGCATAGCGGGTATTATCTTGCCTGAAGTAAGTTCCCTTTAAAGACATTTGACGTGACATCATTATTATATTATTGTTCCATGTCAATCTATTTTCAATTTCACCTCGTATATAAAATAGTTCGACGACGATGCAGTACTAAGTACACCTTTTATTTCGATATTCGTCGACAGAATCCAACTTCTTTCGCGAGATGGACGGGGAAATGGGAGCCTTCCTTACAGAAAATGCTCGACGAAATGAACCCTTCTTTCGATGAAGCAACTTGGAAGAATGAATTTCCACCTGATTCGTATGATTTTATTGCCTTTATGACGAGGTGAGTTGGTCGATACTGCGATATAAAAAGGATGCTACGCTTACGTAAAAATAAACATAAATATATCGTGTTATTAGCGATCTTGTCTCACATACCTACACCATCGTACGCTTTATTAAGAAACCTTTCTGCTTAGAAACGTATCTGAATTAAATATTGATATACATGGTCCGATTTTGATTCATCGACGAAAATCAGTCGAGAAACTTCGATGATGACCTTCGCGCGTCATTAATGCCTCGATAAAAAAGATCTCAATATGAAAATCATCTTTGTATATCCCTATCGAACGCATGAGCCTTTTATTAATAACTTTTCTTCGTACGCCCCTATTTTCTCGATTTCTTTTTATTGATAAATTAAAGCAGGACACCCTATATGCATCTATTCTATCTATCTATATCTCGATTAATCTTGTGTATGTTTTATAAATGAATCAGTGCTAGCGTCGGAGGCTGGGATGCATACTTTCCGCCAGGTAAGATATCGTGCATTCAGTTTACTTACAATACAACGCACAATCCTGATAGTGTAAATGCTTTTCTCGACCGATACGCTCATCATGGGATAGGAAATACAAAAAATAAAATCATTGCAATAAATATAATATCGAACATCAGAAAGTTGGCGAGGTTGCATCTTTCAGATAGTTCTGTGAACAAACTTTAAACATATATACAATCTTTATTCAACGTTCATAAACCCGTTGACTTGTTTATGTTTCAGGTGCTACCTCGTGGCAGCTGCCTTGCAGCAATGACAACCATCGAATTGGAAACATTATGATCTGGGATAATTTTATGTTTACCGGTGTTGAATCAGCTGTTCAGGAGCTAATAATCATGCAAGTTCCTTATGTGTTTTTAAAGAGCTTCAATTGCCCCTAATACTCTCTCAGTGGTCTTGATCAAAGAACGGAATGGGATCATCGTAACGGTTCCAGTGCTATGTCAGAAAATTTATATGATGATATTTGAATAATTGACAACTGTAATATCTTAATTAGGTTGAGTCCGACACGGTTCGAGGATTCGCGTATACCCCTTTTTCCAAGGACGTCATGGACGGAAAAGACTAATATAAGACCGGCCAATTGCGTTATTCGCCGGGTCGTCGACTTTCTTCCCTAGTAAGAAAAGCCATATACGTATCAATTCGTTCACTATGAACATTCTTACAAAAATACCTGAAAATATGTTCATTATATTTATGATCGTTGATAGCCATTGATGTACATCTTACTCAAACACATTTTAGTGCATGGTGCCTGAGTACACCGAAAGAACATTTTCCGCCTGGAGTGGGAATGAAATCGATTTTACCGGGAGAAATGATGTCCACATCCCAATACTGCGGTGCGCAGTTGTACCACGACATTGAAGATGATAGTCCACTTGTGAGTGTTAATGTATATACCTACGTAGTAAACTTTGGAATTTTAGGAATGAATTGAACCCTGGTATTCGGTAAATAGATGTAGAAAATGAAAATTATTTTTGGTAACTTTGATAATCGTTAACTCGGATTTAAATGGAGGCTGAAGATTACTCGAATGTACCATTTAAATTTTTTTTATAATTTTGAAAACTATTAATTTTTAGTAGCGTTACGTCAAATCTCATGGGAATGGAATATTGTTATATATTTATAAGTCGTTCATCTCGATTCGCCTTTAAAAAAATGTGGGATCGGGAATAAAAACTTAAATCTGTTCTATATAAATACAGAACCCTGACTGTTCGCATTTGAAATGTGGTAAATACTACTTTGTGTGGCAATGGAAATCTATGGGCCGAGCACTAGATGGAACAAAGTGTTCGTCATCAGGTTCGGTACGAAATAACTCAACGAACGTCATCGTTGTTCTTCATTTATTCACTGTAATCGCGACAAAGTGATATAAAAATAATCATCATTTTATTTGTCAGATGGTGTGTATGGATGGTCAGTGCGTTCCAAATAAATGGATGACATCGTATTAGTGAAGCAACCCGATTTTCGTCGTAAATCAGAGATCGTCGTATACGAAGATTTTTAATATCTTGACGGAACAACGGATCATTGAGTCGAGATAGGTGCTTCGTATTATCGCACCAGATTTCCACACACGCATGACAAACGTTTCCAGTGTATTTGCGAATGTAAGAAATATTATTAATCTTGTACGAAAAATTTTATCATTCAATAAATGAGACAAAGTGTAACACAACTGTCGGATAGAGATACGCAAATAAATAAATTGAACCGATTATGATTGATTGATTCGAAGGTTGACCATTCTACGTTATACACTCGTGAACTTAACGATTCAATAAAAAACGTAACATTACCAAATATTCTAATTTTTCACTACGTTGGCGATTCATTCGTCTTTTTCATGACGAACGAACAACGATAGAACCACTTCAAAAGGATCACATTACTTCAAGATATGTATCATTAAATTACAATGAATCCTCTGCGCCGTTTCATTTTCGAGGGTTCAAAGGTGCGATAAAATCACTCACTACTTTCTGAAATGATTCGATGTTACTAATTGTAAGATCTTTCCGCGATCCGACTGCAGCGGCCGTTAGGATATCGAGATCGGTCCATTAAATGAAAGTTCGATCTTCGAGCCACTTGGATATGAAAAAGCCCTGCCATGTCAACATTTATGAAGAGAATCCAAAATCCTCATATCCCTTACTCTTCAACGAACATTGATTGCTCATTTATCCGCCGCTTATTATATCTCGGCACAATTCTAGGCCTGCTATACCTTCATCGAGCTCAAGCTCCTCTACGGTCGATAAGCAGTAAAAAGTCCGAAAACTTCCCCGTATATACAAACGAGTGTCCGATGAAGAAGTCAGTATGGAACGATATGGTCGGTAGGTACGGGTGGATTTACACGACGCGGCATATGCGTATTTCGCAACTTGTACCAGACACTCACACGTCGTTTGTAGTTTTTCGGCGAATGATCTAACGTAATTACCAAACCAGAAAAAAATCAGACGAAAAAGAGAACGACTGACTTTGGCTTCGGAATTTCTAACGATAAGTATCCCTGTCCATTTTTCCTGTCGATACCCAAACTCGTACGACCAAGATTCTACTGTCCGCGTGCCAAAATCAACACTCTTACCATATTGAAGACATACCTATGGGTATGCATATATATATATATATATATATATATGGATAAAGCACATATACCATTATATAACCAATATTTATATACATAGGAATATGTATATAGATATATATTTCGGATTGATAAGCAGTACTGAAATGGTCCGTTGCAATTTCTTGAAAATACTTTTTGTTCGCCTGTATATCAACGGCGGATCATGGGTTGGTAAAAGTTGGATGTTTGTCATGAAAATTCAAATAACGATTTGGCCATGTTGGAGAAAGCTTATGAACAGCTGTTTTCAAAGCATACTTTATCTCCCAAACACAAGGAACATATATGTAGATCGTCCCGACCAGTCAGAGCCAAAGAATACGTACGAGAGGAGAACATCCTCCGGCCTCACGTTCATCCCCAACTCTTTGTAAAAGTAACACCAAGGCCACCCGATCGCGCGCTTCTGTATCGCATCGGTTTCCGATACTCCGATATAGCGGATCGGAGAGAAAAAAACTGTGTGCCCCCGACGTATCCATTTTATCACGTTGGAAAAATCCTCGCCGTGATAGCTCAGGAATGAAGTAAACAAAAAAACATTATCGTCGAACCTACCATCGAATAAGAAAATCTGCTTCAACGACCAACCAACACGAACCTGTCGTTGTTATTTGTCTTTTTTTTATCTCCGAACGCAAATAAATTCTCGGATTTGTTCGCGTATAATCCGTGAGACCCTGGTCGTTAAAGATAATTCTAACGGAAATCGTGGACTGACGAGGAGGATCCTACCTTTCATCCAGCCTGAAGGAACATCTCGAAAGATCGCTCCACGCGCTCATGCTTCGGCTGCGACGTCTGATGGAAGACGTCGGTAACCGTGCGCTGCTTCTGCGTCTCGCCGGTGCCAGATTGTCGGCCTCGAAACAGACCCTCGGCGAGGAATGTAGCTTCTGCTGTTGGGCCTGTTGGTGGATTTGGGAATTGTTATTCGGCGGTGTCGACGATGGTGTCACGGCAGCTGGTGTATTAAGATCCGGCAGTGCCTCGTACTCCCAGCCACGGGCTCCCATGTCCAGGAGAGGCTCGGCTGAGGCGTTCGAGCCTCGCAGCGGATCCCGAGGCTTGCGATGATGAAACAGCGCGAAAACGGAACAGCTCGAATCATCAATGCGCTCGTTTTCTTCCTTCCTGGTGGACCCGCGATTATCTCTGGTATCCAGCTTGGAAGTAACTTTCATTCGCGGTTTATATCTCTCTCTTCATTTATCTTTCGGCGTATCCCTTTCGACGCGAGTTATCGCGAGAACGACGACGACGATATTTTTATCGTTACGACATCCCTATCGATCGTATCGCGGATTATTTTTGGACTGAAAAAAACAAGAAACAATGTTCGAAGAATCAAGGGGCCCCTTTGACCTTACACTATCCTTCTCCGCTTTATGTGTATAATTTATTTATGTTTACACGGGCAACGCGGTACTCTATAAAGATGATCGCTCTTTGTCGCTCGTGGATACGAGGATGAAATGGAGCGCAATGAGCGAGGGTGGCATCACTCTCTTGCTCCCTCTCTATCTCTCTCTCTCTCTCTCTCTCTCTCTCGCTTACGTCCGAGCCGAGAACCACGCGCTGACGATGCTGCGCTTGATAACAACCATCGCGCACACGTGTGTGCACGCGAGTCAGGTAAGCCGCCGTTTCTGTGTACCTGCTACGAGGTCACCGAGAGTGATGAATATTTCAGGATGCTCGTACATCAATGCCCCCTACCAACGGACTCGGCCATTGCCGGCTTCTCGTATACGCCGCCTCGTCCGTGCTGTTCGTTGCGACGTTGGTGAGTTTGCTCCTCGTGGCTTTACTCCGTTATTGCCACTACCTCTTGAAGCAGCTATGCCTCTGCTCTCTCTTTCTCCTCTCGAACGTTTCATAAAAATGAATTCTCGCGGTTCAGTGCCCCCAGCCCCCTCGCCCTCTGTTTATCGTTTTACCGTACGAATGATCGTTCAGCATCCCCCAGTCGGGACCCTCGGTGCTTTTTGTCGTATCCGACAAAATGAGCTTTCGGGTATCTTACTTTACGACGCGAAGCCTCGTGAAGCTCGATTGTCGTATGAACGGAGCGTCGTACAACGAGGTTACGCGAAACGACGTGTATAGTTCGCCTTTCACGAATGCCGCAGTTTGTGAAAATTTCCTAACTCATCTACCGAGCGCATACGCAACCGTGTCTCCCGTTACGACTTTTTCGCATCGATCGCCTTGTTTTTTGGGGGCTTTTCAACATTAATGCGTTAACGGTACGATCCAACAACGCTCAAACGACGACGTCGTTAAATCTCTTTAGTTTGTTGTCTTTCTTTCTTTTCGACTCGATATTTTATACGATACGACTCTTTTTATTTAAAATATATTTGTCTTTATATCAATATTCGTCAACGGTGAAACGGTAACAGTTTATTCAACAAGTTCGATAAAATTATGTAACGTTTTTCAACAATTTTTCAACAGTGCAATTATCATTAATACTTTATATTACTTTATTTTTAGCTCTTCGCTCGAGAATAAAATCACGAGCGAATTTATCACCATCGTGCTGCAATTATTGTTTTCATCCGTTGGATTTTTTATTTACATCTTTTCGTCCATTTTTTTTAAATTTAATTATTATCGTTCCAATACTTTCTGTTATTTATAACCGTCGCGGATTATTTAACATACATTTTCGCGAACTTTAGCAACAGCTCGAGAAAAGAAAAAAACAACTCGGTGAACACGCTTGAAAAAAATTGGCTCGTCCTCGACGACGATGCTCGTTATCACTCGTCACCGTCTTTTTTGAAAATGCAATTAATCCGGTTGGCACGATCGCCAACCTGATGCCCGCGACACGAGAATGAAAGTTTCTCGCACCGATTCAATCTCGTTCGTCGACCGTTCAACGAGTCACGGTCACCTGTATATTTCTTGCTCATTAGCGATACGCGAATCGCAAGAAAAATTCGAACGTCTCAACGTACACCCAGATTGCCGAACGGTATTTTATTCGTATTATCCATTTCTCGTTTTCTTCTCTATTCGATCCGTTCTTCTCCGTTACTTCCTCTCTCTCGCTCTTCGTCTCTTCCTTTCTTCCACAGGTCCGTCTTGATTTTGTTCTCGTCAATCAGTTTACTAGACGTCGAACGAGTGTCCCTTGATCATTCGAATCAGCGTGTACGAACCCCAGGCATCACCCATTAGTGTCAAAACGATCGTTTTAATTTGTTCGAAGTACCATCGAGCCGTAAGATCGATGGTTTCTATAACGTCGACCAAAGACACAATAATGACAAGAAGAGGGCTTTCAAGCTCGCAGTCTCCCAAGGGTACGCGAGACGACATCGACGCTGGTGGGTTGACCGACGCGGATATCGAAGGTTGCGAACTCTGTCCCTTTTCCGTTATCGAATTACGCGACGTACGTTTGCTTTTATAGCGCGACCAGTTTGGTTCCAACCGTCAGACAACGCGTCGCTCGTCATGACCGGACCGTACGAAAATTTACCATCGACTCTCTACGTACACGCGAGAGTTTTTATTTTTTTTTGTCCCCGGAGTATACTCGCGCGAGCTATTGGCACACAAACACGAATGCGTAGTAGAGGGTTGCAGAGACGACGCTGACGACGATGAGAGAGTGAGTGAGGGGGGGGGGGGGATTAGGGAGAGGAAGAGAGAGGGTGGATGACTAAGCGGGGTAGAACAGTAGAGAAAGAGCGCACAGGAGAACCAGACGTGGCGCACCCTCGTCCAAGGTCGAGAAACCCTCGTGACCAGTAACGTTCGCTCCGCTTTTTGACGGACCCGCGTAATTCCTTTCCCAGGGTGATCCTGTGGTGTGCCTAATATCACGACCTATCCCAAACACGCGCTCGTCGACACGACGAAAAACAAATCCTGCTCGTCGATCGATCTCACGACATTCCTCGTTGAAAGGTCGAACGTATCGCCGCATTATCGTACGGGAAATCAACGTCGACGACGTCGAGGTAACGACTGCTCGATCCGAATTTTGCGAGGGGGTAGTTCTGTCGATGTATCCGTCTTGTAAAACTTTTTCAGCTCTGTCCTTCTTTCTCACCGCAACGTCCACCTCGAACCAAACTCGTGTAAGTGGAAGACCGAAGACGTAAAAAAACGCGTTCTTACACGCACGATCTTATTAGAGTCATCCCTTGTAGCTTTTGTCACGCAAAGTTTTTGGAAAACTGCCTAAGAAGAAACGAATCCTTGCGCGGGTTTCTTAATTGAGCCGTAGCGACGGTTTAGCACTGCGGTAAATCGTACGTCTGCGACATTTTGCCTCCCCCTCCCCTCTTCCATCCTTCTTTTGCATTTTACGTACACCGACGGCGCACCTAGCACTCGAACACCCTCACGGTTCAATTCACCTCTGCTGGAGCACCTTTGCCAGCCCGTTCTTCCACCGACCCTCTCGCACACCCGCCCCCTTTCCTCTGCCGGTCTCTCGCTCGCACCCCACGTCAACCCCTTCTCCGTGCAACCATCTTCAATCTCTTCCCTCCTCCTTGCGTACTATACTCCGAGCTTTCGCTCTCTCTTCCGCGATATCATCTCCCAGTCCGCCTGCAGCCCCTCTCGCCCCCTTTTTCATACAAGCCCCTCTCGCATACATACGCACGTGGCTGCGCAACGTTTTCAAGACGACTGCGCCGATGTGAGGATGTGTCGAGATCTGCCCCCCCCCCTCATCCACGTTCCGTGTCCGTCATGAGTCCTCGCGCCGCTAAATGGACCAACGCTATCGTCCGTTGTTCCGATTAGCGAGGGTTGCGGAACGCTATGGATGACTCGAGAATTAGGCGCCTCGATACAAAGGACGTTGGAACAATTTCATAATTCTTTCGTAGCTTCGTCGGAATTGAAGTTTTTTTTTCAAAAACAAAATGAAGATCTTATTATTTTGTTGACGTTAGGCCCTTAGGTACAAAATGGCTGAAGTATTCGATAAAGAATTTGAAAAATAAAATTAATAGGAACACCAGTCTTGCAGGGGATGAATGGACGCCCCGAAATATCAGCATCGATTCGGTCCAGAATGGACACGGAGCTGGGCGAGTGGGTGGAAAGTTGCGTTTGCGCGTTTTCCATTGTGTCGCGAAAGCGCGAAATGCTCGAACGAAATTCCTTGCAGTCGCACGTGGTTGATTGAATTTGTTCACGTACGTTCTCGTTATATCGCCGTTATCGTCCGTCAGGTGGAAATCTACGTTAAGGTCTCCCGCACACGGGGGTGAAGAAAAGATCGTCGTGACCTCAGGTACTCGAATATGATAGGACCATTAATCATTCGCGCTAAATTAGACGCGGGTAAACATCGGACCGTGACTCATTATTTTTCATCCCCGCGGTCGAGCTTCCGGTGGGAATTAATGATTCTCTTTCTACGGGATAAACCACCGGTAGTAACGGCTATTCGGCTTTATATCTCGCTCGTCCCTTGGACCCTACCGTTATACGCGATTCAAGAATCCTCGACCTTTCTAGATCGAGCACCTCGTTTATTTCAAGACAGAGGCGCCTTCCACCGCGTTCAAGTCGAAGCAATTTCGCTAATGGGGTATGCTGGAGAAGTTCGGTTTATGAATAATGCTTTTACCCTCGTAATTAAATTTGTTTCAAACTTGAACGTTTATCGACACTCGCTTACCATACGACGCGAAAACGGTCGATTCCCGATGGTCCAGCCTCGACGGTCAAACGTCGAACACAGGAAAATCTCGCGATAGAGACGATTACCGACTGTGGAAACGAGAAGGAGCTCCCTCTATGAAGAAGATTGCGAAATATCGACCGCCGTCTCGTTCCTCTACTCGGTCGGTTCCGTAGGTAAACAAATTCCCACGACTTCGATAAAAGAAGATTCTCGAGTTGTCCGCTCTTTCGTTTTATCCTCGGATTATCTAGCTATTGCGCGATGCACGATCGGTACGGCAGATTTCCAACGGAGATAGAGAAAAATAATGTTCGATTTCGGAAGCCTGAGTCGGGAAGGGGGGGGGGGGGGGTGGGGGCTGAGCATGCGCGTCGATGATCGCGCCGCTACCGCGGGAATCAACCTCGTTGACCTACAAAACAGTCTCGATTTCTTTATAATCCCTTCGGATCATGGCATAGTGCGCGTCTCTGCAACGTTTTGATCTTCTTAATTAACAAAAAAGTTAATAAATATGGCTATAGAACTTTTAATTTGTTTATGAAAAAACATATGATTGCGAGACATTAAAGAGTTTCGATAGAGATTCCTTAAAGAGAGATCGTTCCTCGTCTATGAGCTGTACGGCGAGAGTTCAATGAACACCGTTGCATGTATTCGATGTATACTTTAAGCTTGCGCTCCTCGGCGATACGTCGAGCAAGCTTGAATAACACCTGCTGGGTGTTAGACTCGACTGTACCACACGGGAGGTAAGCGGAGTGCTTTTAGGAATTATTGTGTTCGGCAGAAAAAGCGTCGAGAGCGAGAGACGAACTCGAGAATTTTTTTTTCCCGGTACTCTGCTCTCGCCTTCTCTCGAGCTTTTTTCACCCCGATACACCAGAAGATTAATATCCCGCATATTTTTTTTACGCAAGGAGGAGAAGGAGCGTGAAATTCTTGCGATCAAAATATTGCAGTGAATATCAAATCGTAAAGAGAGAATAATTCTCGTAAAAAATCATGAAAAATTATTTGCCGAGGAGAAAATAATGTTATCGCAGGATGTTGTTGCGATCAAAAATTGTAATTCAGAGAAAGCTCCACTGTAGCTTTTCGAAACATTTCAGACTTTCGATTCGGAAACTTTTCGAGCAATTTCACGCGAGAGATTCGTTTCGTTCGTAATTTAAGGTTGGGCGTTTTAATGTTTCCGTGCTTAGGCCGCCTATATTTCATTCTCGAACCCCGCACGCGTGCACCCACCTTCCGGTCCAACTTTACGATTAATCGACGAGATTCGGGCGCTGCGGTTTCTTCGCTGCATTTTTACGCGGATTTGGAATTTCGCGGCGCATTCCCTTCTCACCGCCCCACCCCAACTGCCTATAACTTTTTTTTCTCCTCGAGAAGTTCGATGATTCGCAAAACTTTCTTTCGTTCGCGGTACTCGCGTTTTTCAACTTTCGAGAAGGAAAAATAAGTTTTCACGATGAATATAGGCGAGATTGACCACGAGCCACGTTGAATACAACGAGCAAAATGCATTCACGATAAACGTACCGTAGTTCGACCAGGGAGCACCTTGAGAATTGCGTAGAAAAGATTCGTTTTTTTTTCAGCGTTTTTTTCGCAACTTTTAGCAGAAAACTTGAGCAAACTCGAAAAATCTTGAGCAGTATCGAAACTTTTTTTGTTCGTACAAAAATCTTCGGTATTTCGACGGTTCGCGATTATAACGTCGTGATTTTTATTCGTCCCGGGCTATCTCCGGCATACGACCGACGTACGGAAACCTCCGACCTCCGGAGCGATGACAATTACCGACAATTTCAAATTTCCGCGGGTAATGGAAAAGCGATCGGAGCAAATAATGTATTTACCACGCTATTTTTGGAAAAGTGCAATTTCAAGTTGAACATCGCCATTAGGAGTTAAATCGTGTTTGATTGCTCGAGTAAAATGGTACGATCGAGTCGCAGGTGCTATAATGACAGTTTCATCGATAATAAATATCACCGAGCGAGAGGGAAAGAGAGAGAGAGAGAGACATGTGATTTAAATATTTCTTAAAATAGTTGATTTCTTTTGGCAAAATAAATGGCACGTCACTTTTGCGATATTTCTTATCTCCGAACAAAAACTCGTATATATATCAACCATCAGGATTAAATATTCCAATTACTCGCGGAACGAAGATCCAATTGGAAAATTAAATTAACTCCAGTAAAATTGTCTTATCTGCGATCGATAAGCGAAGTGACAAAAAAAGAGTCAACTGGACACAATACCGTAAGGCAAATTCTACAAAAAAGATGCAAGATTACCCCCATGGAAATAAATATCCGTGAATTATACGCAAAAATTATATTTTTTATATATAATGCATATACGTTTTATGGATGGAATATACGTTACTTACATAAAAAATATATGTACTAGTATGTGCAACATATAATATCATATACTACATTTTGGCGCCTATATTATAATGTGTATATACGTATTGCATACGCAGAATATTACTGTCGGGTATAAATGACGTATATGCAAATTATAATCAAAATATACTTCATATATATTTTAAGTATTTGCAATTTACACATCAGGATGTTATTTTTATATATAATGATTATAAATTTTATATACGCAAAGTATATATAACATTAAAACTACAATATAATTCAAATATTTGAAATACTTGTGATTCATATATGCGTATATTTTTTTTTTATTACTTGGCATGAATTGTATATAAAATTTACTTTTGTAAAGCATTTATTAATATCATTTATAATTTTTATAGGAGTGCGTATTTAGCATGGACAAATGTCGCATATGCAGAGTATATAACAAAATATAACCAAAAATTATGAAAACTATACAATTCACACGAATAAAAAATATGTACACTTGCATATATTTCGATGTAGGAAGTGTATCGGGATACATAATTTCGTTTGCATAAATAATCAAAACATGAAAAGTTTATTCAAAAATATTGATGCGTGGTGTAATAGCGTTACACACATTTGTTTTTCTTATAAAATTAATATAGTTCATAAACTGTATATATTTTTTATCGAATATTTTATGGATCCTCGTCTTTATTCTCTGGTTCGATTATTGGCAAAGGCTGTAACATAACGAGTCTCTGTTACGTTTCCATCGGACTCCATGCGAATAGCTCTATTGAATATGATTAACAAGGTTCTACGTGTACCTGGTTCCAACGTTTTCGATATTCTTTTCGCATGGACCCCAATTTATTATTAATAGCAATACCCATCCTGGTTCGATTAAACTTTGCAGGGTGCATCTCCTGCACGGCATCTAGAAGTATTAGAATAATACAAAAAAGGTTCATAATCCTGATGTAAGGTAAATCGATCATTTATTGACAAAAACGAATAAACAATTCGTTTTCGTTTAATAACAGATAAAGGGACTAAAATATCGTAGTTATTTTTACCGTATATCGCCTGAATCTTATTCGCATCTAAGGCTTGATGGTGTTCTGCATTCTGTGCTGTCCCAATTTTTCTCTTACCACCTCTTAAATTGCTATGAAGCAAAGTTTCAGTAGGAAATACTGCCAGTATGAGTGACACGCCCATTGCCGTGAATGTAGGCTGTGCCTTGGCGCAACGCCATTGGTTTTGAGTGATGCGCACCCCATACTTTCTGGGCCCTACTGGCACCTAAAACAAAATTTTGTATTATATATGGAATATAATATGGTATAGAAAAAGATTAATTTACCATGGGTTCGTCCTCACTGGACTCACTGGAACTGTCGATTTCCTCGTGGCGTTTGATATATTTTAATTTTCTTTCCATCTTGCGGCACATACTCGATATGGCGTTTTGCATTTTCACGTTGCCTGTAATTATAGTTTTACTTAAAAATAGAAGTTCGGGAAGTCGTCGTATTTATAGAATGAATAATAAATTTACATGCCAGATTGAAAAACCGCGTAGTCATATTAAGCATTCGTAAAAAAAAACTTCAAAAATCAAATTTCATAAATATGGTTACTTCTTCCATAAATATCTTTACTTCTTTTTTGTATTGGTAGCTTAATAATATAAAGATATTTTCATACTGTCAACGAATTTCTCCAATAATTGGTGGTTGACATTAGGGGTACGAAGCCCGACATCGCCATTGTCATTTTCCACATCGGATGAATCTGCGCGCTCTAAAATGTTGTGGTTTCGTGGCATCGCTGCAAATTGTCGCATCGGAGTTTCGTCGCAATCAGTTTTCTGAAACGTTTCGGATTGAAAAAATTTTTTGAATAAGTTTTTTTCAGAAAAAATATATCTAAGATATTTACTTTACATGAAAAACTTGTTATTGAATTACTTCGACAAAATGTACTTCCAAGAAGCGTATTAGTTATTCAGATATCATTCAAATAAATATACGATACGATAAAAATATTATTTTATAGTTAAGTTTACCAGAACTCTAATCTGTTGCCCGAGCGCCAGTCGATCAGGTGTTTCGTCTGCGTTCGGTACTCCCATCATCGTGCGCGGGCTTTCGCTGCCATCGATTATCGATAATTGTCTTTTTAGGACACTTGGACGATTAATACATGTAAAAGTGGTAATCACATAAATATTCCATTCAATGTTCTATTACTGCTATAATACATGTGTGAAAGCTGAAAAAATTATAATCATGAGGCAAGGCAGTATCTACAAGTCTATTTTCAACTGACAATAAATTGTGAATCATAATCCATCATAATTATATACTCAGAAATGCGCGCAGTAAAAAAATTAGAATTTTGATTCGAGGGTAATATGTTTGTTGGCAAAAAGGTCTACAAGTAAATTCATTCGCCAGTGAAGTCAAAATTCCGGGTAGAATTACGGTTGATACGCTGTTTTACTATTCAATTTTATTGGCATACTATTATATTATTCTCCAGAGTATAAAGAAAAAATTCTCACATAAACTAGTGCCGCTACAATTTTAAGTAAACTACTGTTGCTGCGCTTCTTCACAGCTCATGTTTATTCTGATACAGTTCTGTTATGGTCAAAAGATTGCAAAAAGAAATTCTCATATGAGGTAGTGCAGTCTCAATTTCAAAGAACATGATGAAATACACATATAAAACAATGAATAATAACGCAATTGTATTCCGATAAAACTTATCTATGAAATCTAGTAAATATCATATTACTAGAAATTGAAGATGCGCTGACTGAAAAGAGAAATTCTTCTCTATAGATTTGAGATAATATATTAGCCAAAGACTACAATAAAAAACTCTTATGTAACCCAGCGCAGCTTCATTCCAAGCTAATTTATGGGTACAGCGCTTCATCACAAAAAACTTTAGTTGAAACACAATTCTACCATGGAGTGTAGCAAATATCATAATACTGGAAATTGAAGCTGCGCTGGCTGAAATGAGAATTGTTTCTTTATAGATTTGAGATAATATATTAGCCAAAGACTACAATAAAAAACTCTTATGTAACCCAGCGCAGCTTCATTCCAAGCTAATTTATGGGTACAGCGCTTCATCACAAAAAACTTTAGTTGAAACACAATTCTACCATGGAGTGTAGCAAATATCATAATACTGGAAATTGAAGCTGCGCTGGCTGAAATGAGAATTGTTTCTTTATAGATTTGAGATAATATATTAGCCAAAGACTACAATAAAAAACTCTTATGTAACCCAGCGCAGCTTCATTCCAAGCTAATTTATGGGTACAGCGCTTCATCACAAAAAACTTTAGTTGAAACACAATTCTACCATGGAGTGTAGCAAATATCATAATACTGGAAATTGAAGCTGCGCTGGCTGAAATGAGAATTGTTTCTTTATAGATTTGAGATAATATATTAGCCAAAGACTACAATAAAAAACTCTTATGTAACCCAGCGCAGCTTCATTCCAAGCTAATTTATGGGTACAGCGCTTCATCACAAAAAACTTTAGTTGAAACACAATTCTACCATGGAGTGTAGCAAATATCATAATACTGGAAATTGAAGCTGCGCTGGCTGAAATGAGAATTGTTTCTTTATAGATTTGAGATAATATATTAACCAAAGACTACAATAAAAAACTCTTATGTAACCCAGCGCAGCTTAATTCCAAGCTAATTTATGGGTACAGCGCTTCATCACAAAAAACTTTAGTTGAAACACAATTCTACCATGGAGTGTAGCAAATATCATAATACTGGAAATTGAAGCTGCGCTGGCTGAAATGAGAATTGTTTCTTTATAGATTTGAGATAATATATTAGCCAAAGACTACAATAAAAAATTCTTATAAAGAAAAAAGAATGTAAGCCAGCGCAGCTTCAATTCCAAGCAAAGAGTTATGCTTACTGCGCTGCGTAACAGGGAATGTTTTGTTGGAATACAATTCTATGATTGTACAAAATACATAGCGAAGAAAAAAATATTATTTGTAGTACAATAACTCAAACTAGTGAGACATCAATGTGATTGTAGGGAAAATTAAAAATATTATTAAAAACAGAGACAATATTAAGAACAGAGACAACAAAAATTCTAATAAGTCTAATGAATATATAGAAAAATCTTAAATGAAACTAGTTTTGGATTATTACTTACCGGAAACTGCAACAACGAAACCGTCGAAGCAATTCCAGCCACCCTGTGGTTCTTTCACCGTGTCGTGCCATTCAATGACGTGAGGACTTTCCATGTCGTATCCACGTTTATACTGTTCGTAATCGAAGGACTTTATCCAAGATATTGGTACACCTATGGTATATTTATTGTGGTCCTCACTACCCACCCACTTTATCAAGGCCTTAAGATTTGTGGACATGCTACGAGACATAACAGATTAAAACAACAGACAAACATTAAAACAAACCTCCCCGGCACTTACCTCTATTCCTTTGCGTTTCGAGAAAAATACTGCAGATAAATATGATGGTTTATCCAAATGTTGCTTTATCCAAAAACTGATTTCTACACTTTCAGGTTTTAGTGTTTTCGGTAAACTTTTAGTCTTACCTTCACGTCCACCTTTCGAAGGGTCGAAAGAATAATGTTAGTCGATTCTTTTCTTTGTAAAAAGAAAGGAACACGTGCCGTGAACGCTATCGTATAAACGATCGCGAGTAGGGGTGACAACAAAGCGGTTTGATGCGTCCGTGTCGCCGGTCACGTGTATGTAGCGTTGACCAATCACGTAACATCGCTTGAGTTGCGAACGTATTCGTGTTTCCACCACCACCACCACCAATTCTCTAAGTGTGATGGGAACGGTCACAACACTGGGAAGTATCATGCGAATTTATTGACAGTTGAGTTGATATATGCTAAGTATATATGCTATATACGAAAAATATATAATATGTATATACTCACATTATAACCAACATATATGCATAATATAATCGACATATTCTACATTTTGGCGAATTATATTTTTATCATTAAAATATACTTTAAATATAATTTTTGCGTATAATTCACGGATATTTATTTCCATGAGGGTAGCGCGTATTAACGATGTTATCTACATATCTCTCTCTCTTTCTCACTGTGTCTCTCACAAACACACAGACTTTTCCGCGCCTAGGCTGTGACACGAAACGAATGGCAAAAATAGAAACTACGGTCGATATTAATTGTGTCAAGTGGCAGCCCTCGGGTTTTTCGGAACGTGGAGCGCGTTCTTGCGCATCCTTCGCGCTCCCGTCATAGTCGCAAAAATAATGGAAGACAATGGTCCGAGCACGTAGAATGAAAAAATCTCCCGACGTGACCTATGACCTGGTACACGTATATAAATAGACATATAATTTTATACGCCCTTATCCGTACACGATTTGACTGGAAGCAAACCCGAAAGCGTCGGCCACGACGTTCCGACGGCGGTTGAGTTACGAATTGCGAGAGGAGTCATATACGGTCCGCTAAGCATATCCGTGCATATTCATAAAAACGAGTCTATATATAACGCGCGGCAACGGGGGTAAAAAGCTTTCGTCAATTCGAACGAAACTCGCTCGAGGTCGCGAGATACAGGGGGAAAGAGCGTTACCTTTCCCCTTCGAGCAGCTTTTCCTCCGTTTTCATTCCACAGAGAAATACTCACGCGCACGTCACGTATACGGGAGTACTTTCCGGATGAAAGTCCTACCGACCCCGTCTCTTCCGGCATTAGGCAAATAAGTTTCGAGCCCGTTGCCCCATCTGTGGACCACTTGCTACCCGTACCTGCCACCATGCTTAATCCTCGGATATCGCGGCATAAAAATTCCACCACCTCGATTGGTTTTTCTTTTTTTTTTTTAAGAGATGTTTCCGTAATGTCCCTAGACGATCCTTCCGTTTGTGCGATCAGCAACCGGGATGGGATACAGATAAAGATGATGAGAAGGGGTCGGTATGGAAATCCTCTGCCATTTTTCTTTTCCTATAAATACAATATTTCTTACGATAAATATAGTTCGCAACGAACGATATAAGTTTAATTAGTCGAGAATGAAAATCTGATGTAGGTACGCCCTGCGTCGTTAATTCGTGACCCAGTACGACCGACGATCGAAATTTCCTAAATGTTCCAAGTAAACTTATCGCGTTGAAAGATTCACGTGCTCGTGAGACTTGGCGAAGTACTTGGACTGTTCGAGCTGCGTGACGAGCCACGTGTAGGGATAGAGGGAAGTTGTAGAAAAGACTGTAAACGTATAGCGCACTTTGAGCGAAGGGAGCCTGAGGCTCTCTGTGGGAGAATGGACTAGTGCCGGATCAGGTTCTATCTCACTTCCGGGCACTCTCTTCGAACCTAAATTGCTTATTAAGCTCGGACCGGAGCCAAAAGTAGAACGGACTTCACTATCGTTCTCTTCCTTAGCCACCCCCCCCCCCCCCCCCCTCAGCCTTCCTCTCTCCCTGTCTCTCTCACCTTTCTCGCCATTTATAGCAAATGTTCTACCCGACACAACACGGCATTATGTACGCGGGCGAACAACTAGACGAATGAAGTTTCAAAATAACACTTCGGAGGCCAAGACGCTCCTTTGAACGAATGCTTCGTAGAACGCAATGGAAAGTTTGAGATTTATACTCTATGTTCCATACATCGCTTCGTTCTCTCTCATGGTTCAACTTTCAAAGTTGATAATATTTCATCCAGACGAGTGTAATATACACGACAAATATATCCACGTGACAATGTTACCGAAGAGTCCTAAAAAGTCTCGCAGCTCCCTTACAAAAGACCCTTCGTCCTTTGTAATCCAACGTTCGCTTTGTCGTGGCGCATGTACATGCGAAAAGATTGGCCGTAGAGAAATAGCGCGAAAGTGAGGCACGAAAGTGGCACTCTCGAGTATCCTCGAAATACAAACAAAAAAAGTGAGAATGACGAAGAGCTTCGGAGATGGAGTTATAGCGAGAATCGAGTGCGAGTAACCAAAGAGAGGCTTAAAGGGTGAAAGGGGTTGGTGGGTCGACGATGGGAAGGCCGTTTGACATCGATCGGTCATTAACACGGGCAAACTAGACTCGGGAAAATTATCGAGAGAACGAGAGTAGTAGCGAAAGAGGCTTGGCATAATGCGATAGCGGACTCGGGTAATGAGTCGGCGCAGCCTCTCTGTTGCATGAAGGAATTAATGGCGTTCGACGATATAAGGTCGATCGGGTCAAACGAGAGATGTGCACACACTAGAAAGTACGAGGTCAAGAGCCCTTCTAGATAATTGAAGGACTATGTGTTAGTAGACAAGTTCTACTGGTCTCCATCGGATGTTGGTTCTCTCCTTCTCCAGGTAAGAGGAAGGATCGAAGTATCCGTAGGAAACCAACATCTCGAGAGTTTGCTATTCTCGCTTGGGTCGAGTTCCGACGTTGAGGTTGAGATAAATCGCCACTTCGCAGGATCACAGCTATTACAGTGAAGACCTAGATTTCCAACTAGATGGAATATCGACGTATTACACGAAGAATATCAAGATACGATGAGCGTAATGATAATTCGCTTAGGTACATAAAAAAGAACATTTCAACATGTATTTGTATTTTTGACTAAATTAATGAGCTCAGCTTATCCTAATCAATTATTATCGGTATCGTCCACCCTTGGCTGGTATGACCAATCAATTGTCACTTCCATAGAGTCGAGTCGATGGGTTTCAACGATCTCGCTTGGACAGTTATACACGATGCAGGGCGACAGGTGCTGTCGCTCGAGACTACAAGGACTGCCCTTATGGTCTCGAGCTCGAGCTTCTCTCTTGGTCCGAGCATTTCATACGAGCTTTATGTAAATATGGATATGAATAATAGACTGGAGAAAAGGAATATTTTATTCTTTTTTTATTAAATGAATCAATGAATTCAAATGTTTATTCGTATGAAAACTTTATTTGTTTTCATATCAATTCTATTTCAATCAAATTTTACTTTCAGGTCGTTTTTCCAGAGTGCAATATACCCCGTTGGTCCACTTTCGCCTTGATGCAATCAACGTCAATAAAACGCTGGTACCTACGGGTCTCGAGCATCGTTCGTAAACTACAATCATGAATATTCATTCTTCGTCAATGATATGCGTGACGGCGGTATCAGATACGTGTGTCGTAGCGGATTATAGAGCCGCGATTATACGACTCCCTCGACACGATACCTATCACCAATCTTCACTTATAGGATTTTTTGCGGACTCTGTCGGGCATGGAACGAATAGCCCGAAATAAAAACGATCAAACGAACCCTGTGTATCGGATTTTTCTTATTCATGGACTAAACGAAAATCTTGTGACAACATTTCAAAGATAAGATCGTGTATACGGATCAACCAAAATTGTCACTCGTTTTTCCGCCAAATTTCAGGGTTTTCCCACAGAAATTCCAGGAACTCACGAAATAAACAAATCTGTATAAAAAAATTAGGTCAAAACGTCGTAGGACTGGAACTAAAAGTATACTGATAAAATTATTTTTATCAATTTCTTATTTCAGTAAATCTTCATAATTTTATCATTTTATAAGACGAAATCCTATAAAATCGTCAATAGAATTATGGCAATAGGATTGCTTCAAGATTCTTATTATCGCGGTAAAGATCAAAGCTGTCTATCGAGCGGTCTAACGAGGTTTGCCCAGAGACTCGTTATAAAGTGCAGAGCCTTTTCTCGCTTCATCTTCTTTTTAATACGAAAGATGAAAGGACAGAGAGCGTAAAAGCCTCTCGACACCGAGCCCTGTTATGTTACATATTCGACGTACCATAAAATTCAACCCAAACCTAATCATATTTACCCGCATAATTGCGACGATAAAAATTTTTGGCACGTGGGAAATTCTCGCCCTCTTTTATTCACGCAAGATAGGAAAGGAAGATATTCGGACATGGAGAATCAACGCAGAGGTGAACTTTTGTGGCGAGTCAAAGTGCGAGCGCTCGACACGTACGCAAAGTGTCACCCACAGGGTCGAGTGTCTGTGTAAAATGGACGAAGACCCTGGTGAACGTTAAAGGAACGGGCGTGAGTAGGAAATGACGAATTTGTGGCCAGCATACGATGTATGCGGTGCACCATGAGAACCGCAATCGCCAGCGAATGTATCCGGCAGTTGCCTCGGTGTGACACAATTTACGCATAAAGCGAGTGCGCATCGAAAAGCCGCAGAACTCAGAGACACCCAAACCTCGTCCTCTCGTTACGTGGCACATAAGAGGTCGGAGTTTGGAGAGGTGCTGTCAAGCGCAAGTACGGGAAGTAAATTAATAGTCGATGAATCTGTCGTTAGACATCAAAGAAAAAAAGAAAAAAAAATCCAACGGAAATTTTGACACGTTTAATTATCGCAATTATTTTTCTGCTTTCTCATCATATTCGTAGCATTAATCGATTATCAAATCGACAGACAAATCAATAAGAAGCAACGTGGAGAATTTACAGTTTTATCTGTTTTATCAATAATGGTAAAATGGAAAATTTTTAAATTTGTCGCGTACGACGGTATCTACTTACCTCTCTCCGTCGTCGTTGAACGCATAGTCCCCGAGGATGAGATCTCGTAAGCGATATCGTGGTGGCAGGATCAGTGGTAGACACGGATCCGGCTCGTTCATCATCGTAGCGCAAGATCCGGATTCCTCCGTAGCCGACAAATCCTTCGTATTAGTTTTCGCGTAACCCCCTTCGCCCTCAGGGCTACCGCGAAAAAATACACTGACGAACGCCACCGTAAATGCGAACGCGGATTGTAAGAAAAAACTAAATTTGCCACCACGAAATTTCGCCCCGAGCGCGTCGCCCTTATTCTGCTTATTTTCTCTCGCGACGAGTTTTATTCATATAAAATATTCGCACGGCACCATGATCGAAACGGTTTCGTCAATTCGATAAGCTCCATCGTCCCATGAGATTTTGTCCTATGGGAATTCAACGATCTGCTTGTTAGAAAAAAAATATGGTATCATCGATGTATCGAACGATATTGTCAAATTGAATCGAAGAACGATAGAAAAAAGAGAAAAAACCTAGAAAAATATTAAAAAGTAGAAAAACGCGTGAAATACGCGCATTTATAATTATTCATAACGCGCGTGACTTAACGAAATAACGTGACAAAAAGTTTCTCCTTAATTGGACTTAATTAACAATTATATTGTTTAATTATTCCATGAACAAAGTCGATCCTGGCAACCGTCACTCGTTCGCGCCTAACGAGAAAGCGAGTTGCGCCCGTAGGGGGTGAGACAGGCGGAAAGTTTAATGACGTCCGGTAGAACATGAACCCTGCCCCGTACATTGAAGCGAATCGCTATGTTGCGATTCTCAAGATAGAATCATCGGACTTGAGCGCGATACCGAGCGAGCGTATCGTTAGCCACAACGTTCGGTAATTACGACGGTACACTGCAACGGGATTTGCGATACTGCCGCGAAACGAGACGCATTTCGTTGTATTACTGGGCGTTTTCCCAACGGGCGTCGTAAACTCTTAGCGCGCAAATAGCGCACGCAATATCGAAATTACACGCGTTTATTATCCAAGAAGTGTACGTTTTACCTGTAATATAGTTTAGAGTTTTCATTTTCTTCCGCGCGGGCGTTAGACAATTTTTTTAGTCAGTACGTTAAAATATTTGCCGTCACGAAACAAAATTTTTGGGTTCACTGAACCGAGTACTTGTGATGAAATTGGGGGCGTGTGTTAAAATTTTTTGTGATTCACCGGGAAGCTGTTTTGACTAATCCAACCAGCGCATTTTCTCTAGCAATCAATTTTCATTCGGGAAACGCCATCTGTCTTCAACACGTATCAAGAATTTTGTTAATCTTGTTTCGCGGTTGATGGGACATATTGCTTTTTTTAAAGTCGAATTTCGTCGTGTGCTTTATAGAGATCGGCCTGACTCGATCCTTGAAAATCAGTGGGCAGACTTGATCCGCTCGACAGGAAGCCGGCTTTTCGTCTATCCTAAATTGAAATCTAGGCTCGAGAGCGTTAGGAACGAAGCTCGTCCGTAGCAGCAAGTTTCGTGACTCGTTCACGGAGGGGGCGTCAAATGTTCTCTTTCCCATTCAATCTCTTCACCGTGACTACACATACGTGCGATATCGAATTAGCGAACCGCCATACGGGGGGTTGATTTTATCGTTCGAGGAGTTTGGAGAACGGAAGAACACGTTTTCGCCGGTTTAAAATATCTCGTGCACACGCGAGCGTGGCCGAGATAGTCGCATTTTGCTGCGAGCATACACGCTTCGAGGTATACAACAGCAAAGATCGGAAAGAGGGAACGAAATTTGTGCAGTATTTCGGTGGGAATCGAGGAAATCAAGGCGGCTTTCTCGTCGTCGAGGACATTTCGGACACGAGGTCGCGAACGCATAAAACGTCAGGCGGCCCTTCAGCCGGAGCTCGAACGTCACAAAGAGATTCTCGTACGTTGATATTAGAAAGCTAGATGAGACAGTCGAGATTAAGCTGGGTTTGTGCGATCCGTCAGCTTGACAGAACGAGGGAACGAGTGGGGCGATATTAATACGAGCTAAGGGTGGGGCAGAGGAGGACGTGTGCCACGTACGAGAAATAAGCTCTCGTAACGGGGACCACCCCCGACTCTCTACATAACCATGATGAGATGGCGTGCCATGTGGGAATAACAATAACTCACACGATTGTACACCCTCCCGCTCGCTTATCACACGGTGAGATCGATCAGTTATCACGGAAGTATCGATTTTTGTCAAATTATCGTCCTAATAATCATCATCCCTTAACTATTTTTCATAAAATTGTTGAAATCGATCATGATCTGCGTCTTGACTTGGACTCAAGAGAAATACTGTTTTGTATTTATTTATCTTTTCAATGGAATTCGCGAACCATCGCGTTTTTTTCGAATCTTTCGCTTTCTAAATTCCATTACGAAGTTAACGGTATCCCCAAAGGGTTTTTCCCCTGCGGATGAGGGTAATGGGGCCATAACAACGCGATGGAAGCGAGGCTGGTAGTCTTCGCTCGAATGAGAGGGCCCGTTGTAGGTCGGTGAATTACAATTTCTCGGATCGAGGAGGATCGAGAACTTCGGGGGTGGATCAGCGAATATCTTCATAAATTCACAATGGTGTTGGCTGTGCGACGAGATAGGAAGAAAAATACGGTCGAACCTCGCTCCTCGGCCACAGTGAAAAACCAACCGACCATATCGATTGTCGAATGATAAAGCGAGCAACTTCTATTTTTTGCTCGCTTTCACCCTCGTCTTGTGTATATAACGTTTGTGTGTATCGTACGACTCCTACGCCTGTGCAACATGATTCGTGGCAGTTCGCTCGATATGTAACCTCGGCCGACGAGACGAGAGATACGGAGAGAGAGAGAGAGAGAGAGGGAGAGAGAAAATGAAATAAGACGCGCACAATGTCCATCTTTGAATAAGTAAAAGGCTTTATCCGAATAAAGGCCAGACGATTCGGACGATACACGGGTCGATTCGCGTCTGTATCGAACGTACGAACTTTCGTCTATATATTAACGTTACATTCGGCGAAAGATCGTGTCATTTTTATCTCGTGCGATTATATAAATATGAATTTATAATCGTTAGTGGCCGTTTAGAACGGAAAATTCGGGGATGAAAAATGATTTTAGTCTCGATTCGCGTTGAACCAGACATTTTTTTCACGAAAATTTTGATATTTCTTTTTATTCCAATATTCGCGTACTGCCGAGTATTAAATCGGTGAATCGAAACGCTTCACAATTCGTCTATCGCCGAACCAATTTGACAATATCAAAAGAATCGAGCTTTTGATTTTTGGTCTGGAACGAGCGTAAAACGCGCCACGACGGATTGTACAGCGCGTCGTATAACATCCGGTTTTATTTGCTGTTAATCGATTCTCGACGATACCGAACGATCGGCGAACTCCCCGATCGACGCTGTCAGAATTTCACGAATGACCCTCGCTCCTCTCATCCGTCTCACCCCAAAAATCGCCACTAACCCCAAAATGTGCAATTGAATTACTCTCTACTATTTTCACACTCTCTTTCACAACGACATTTTTACATTCGCGGAACGAAACGACGAGTGATTAAAAAAAATGATAATGAAAAATCGAAAAATTACAAAAAACAATCGACCTTCGCAAAGTTGTTGACGATTTTGTCGTTAATTAATGATCGAACGTTCTCGCACTGTCGTAAAGTAAATCACCTTGATCTCGCGACTCGCCACTTTCGTACGTTATTTTCATCCCCTAAACGATGTCCCTTATAACGCGAGCAAATCGATGGAAGAATAATTATAAAAAACGGGAATGAAAAAGCGTGAGGCAGAGAACGACGATTCGATACGTTGGCAAAAAAGACAAAACCGAATCATCTAAGTCCGCGACGAAGATTGACGGGATTCGTTAAAACGTGGAGTTTCCACGCGGGTCACAGAACTCGCGGCTCCGGCACACGTGCACATTGTTTCGCACGGCGTTAGCGGTATATCGAGGCGCACCGGCCGACGACTCGCGTTCTAATGACGCGCCGAAAGGCCGGCGTACCAACATCAACGCGCCACCCCCTATGTCACAGTATCCGTCCGATCTCTCTCTCTCTCTTTCTTTCTCACCCCATCTCACCACCTCCCTCTTCTCAAAGCAGCGCACGCGACACCTGGCCAATTTGCTCAAATCTCCAAAGGTTGACCCGGCAACCGTCCACTAGCTTCTAAATTATTTCTCCGAAAATAAATCAATAGCATTACAAACGATATTTTAGCTTCGATCTCACGCTGTAACATATTTGTTTTGACACGTTGAAAATTAAAAAAAAATCATTACGCTTTTCTACGTATAAAGATGATTTTTAATTGCCAATAAGTGGTAATAATGAATTTATGGATATTTAATTGATTCGACGTTTAATTAATCGATCGAACCGATTTTTTATCATTTTCACACGGTCGAAAGCATTTGTATAACGAATTTTCCGTGTTCGCTTTATTGACAATATATCAGGGAGTAACGTGATCCCTCGTCGTCGAAAATTTCCCGGGAGAATTGTTGCAATATGGAAAAACATGAAAACATATGGAATTAACAGATGAGAGACGAATCCTGAAAAATATTTGTAACCTAGTATTTTACTTTCTATCGATTTTTGGTGCGAAATAGAGGTGGGCGTGATGGCAGCTTATTATTTATGATCAACAATCCTCACGTTTAATCCAGGCGAATGAAAATAAAACTTCGTGTCTGTTATTGATATTTTTGATAAATGCTCTCGTCTCTTCAACTTAACGTATTAATCTTACCCGCGATATATATTTCATTGTCTTGATAACAATGCAGATAAATACCGAATGCTTCTCGCTCTTTACTCGACGAGAAAGAAAAACTGCATTCAACGCGTGATCGTTATTTTCCTTTCATCGCATTGCAATATTTCTTCATAAAAAAAATGCAATCTGATTCGTCACGAACGAACCTTTGTTTCTTTTCCATTAAGCGAGGAAAGAAAAATACAACATAAAATTATGAGGTGATTATTATTGTACGATTGTATCGTTGAAGAAAATTCAAAAATTTTAAACGAACAACTTACCGCAGCCATAGAATTTTCAACGGAGGTATGAGAAATTTATTTTGTACGAGTAGGTGAATGGGAAAGAGTTTGCTGGGATTAATCAAACTCGCGCCTATAGTTCGTGCAATCACGTAGCCGTCGGAGCCAGAACATCATCGTGATGAAGTGGTTATCGAAGAAGACATTTTCGCCAAAGCTTTTCAGAAACGTGTGAAATAGTGAAAAGGTGAAATATTAAAAAATGTTCTTTTTTTTTAAATTTTCGAACGAAGGGATATAGTAGGTAGAAATCTTTCTTATTGGCTGTTCAACGTCGACTTGGCTACTCGAACAGTGAGCAAAACTACAATCGCGAAATTAAATTAAAGTACCATATACTTTATGTCCTACAGCAAGGTTATATTTGCATAAAAAATGTCGGAGTAGAAGTAATTAAACTTCCGTCTCTATATACACACTGCTTAAAATTGTACTAGTCAACCAGTCGGTGCTGTCACCTTACGATCGACGGACGTACTTTAGCTTTGAGTATTTTATGGTAGATGGCGCCACTGACTAGATAAGCAGACCCGATACACACAAAGAGTGATTTTTACAGCTGTAGGCTATTTAATTTGCCGCTGTCTGCACATAACGTACCCTGCGCGTCCCCTCTCGGCCATTCTATCATCGATCGGAAAATACCTCCATTTTTTGAATCATCATGTAAGCAACAATATCTATGTTTATTTAAAAAAAAAAGTAGAGTTGGAGGTATTATCACCCTCATCCTTATTGGATATGCTGCCAAGGATGCAGAATTGTACGAACGAACCAGTCGATACTGTAAGACCAATCTCACATTAAACGAGAATATCAGAAGAACTTCAATTCGAGCCCGGTAGATGGCGCCACCGGCTTCTTCATCACAGCTCGTACATGCTAAATGCGATTTTCGCAACCGTCGGCACGTAACATCCATCGAACATTGTCTCTGGACCACTTTTCGACGCTTAAGAATACAAAATGTATTCAAAAGAAATTTAAAAACAAAAAAAATGTATCCAACGATCGGACTATTAACCAGCTGAAAACATCTCAGTTCGAAAATCATTCGACCGACATTGGAAAAATAGTCCAGTAAAAATCATAGATCGTTTATAAAAATAAAATGAAAACCGATGCTTTTGTTATTTCCGATGAATCTGAAAATTGCACGATGCTCGATGATCGCGGTCCATCCACCCGGAATACCCGATTGTACGAAAAGTACACGATCGATCGGGCACACTCGCGAACGATCTTAGACACCCTGATCTTATCGAGCATCGTGTTTTCGCCAACTGTGGAATGCTAGAATTCGCGAGAATTCGGACGCTTAACTACAGAGAGAGAAATATATACGCGCTGGCGGTGGGGAGCCTGCGCGGGGACAAGCGCGGGAAATACACGCCGTTACATAAACGTCGTCGAACTCGAGGCGTGCGCTGCGGGCCACTGCCGCTACTACTACCACCGCTCAGAAGCTGCGGGGAGCACGGGGAGGAATCGGGGAAGGGCTTACATAATTCGGTGGATTTCCGAGCGAGGCGAACATCGTTGATTGCCAGCAGCTACGTCGACCGCGTTCGGCGTGGAAACGCGTCCCGCGAAAAATTGACACACTCGTGGGAAACGCGACGAGATTTTACGAATTCGTCCGAGCGCTCTTCCTTTCCCTCAACGCACCACGAGGTCCGTGCGGCGATCCGTCATAAATACGTCGAAGCTGCGCGCCCTGGTTCCCGATCGCGCCTCTTCTAAACGCCCGGTTGCAGTTTCTCAGGCGATACGACGCCCGTGCGTAAAAGGAAACCATTTCGTAACGGAGTCAACGTTTCAAAGTCAAACCGCGACAACGACGAGGGCGAAACGATCACGGGACTACGAGATCGGGTTGATAAAATAATTTTGTCGGAATTTGTTTAATTTCAAGTATCGATCGGCGAGTCGATCGAAATCGTCTCTTTTTTTTCTTCCATTCCGCTTCGCAAAGTTTCTTTTTGAAAAAGAAAGAAAACGGAGATAACTCGTTGTCCGTTAATCGACCGTACACGTCGAGTTAGTCACTGCGCATCGGCGTCCCTATTGAAACAGGTTTTTTTTCTTCTTCTTTTATTCATCTCGATAAAGCAACGATCGTATATGATCGACGCGAGACTCTCGGCTCGTAAATGCTCGTCCCCGTTGCCAAGTCGCACGAATTAGCGAATATATGTGTAACGAGCCGATTCTTCACTGTTGTTCGCACCATATATGTATATATATTCGCATATATACACCCTAGGAGCACGACTGCGTTATTCTTTTAAGTTTCGTCCGCCCCCTCGTAATCCCGATGACTTACATAATGAAGAGTAATGTAACCAAATGTATGTAACGCTTGCATAAGGCAAGCAAGCGGTGGTACCCGACCTACGAAGCAGACGGTGTGTATCACGTGCGGGGACAGGAGAAGGGGCTGAGGAATGGAACGTCGGTAACGCTTGACGCTGCTGCCACCATTGCCGTCGTACGTCGCCACCAAGTCATGATCCATTGTTTGGCAATGGTTATATATCGCGTTGTGTAATGAACCGGTCAATTCCGAAGGCGATCGATGGAACACGACGTCGTAGAAAAATTGCGTCCAAGATTGATCCTTAAATATCAACTCCCTCTCCTTTCTGCCTACCCTCACGAGAGGTGAATGGGTCGAGGTGAAACTATATTGAAAATGAACAAAGACTCGAATGGATTCTCTTATTCGCATTCATTTTCACTCCCTCCACCCCCGGATAAACAATTACGAAAAAGTCATTCTCAAAAATGAGATTCAAGACGCATCGTTCGATTGCGCATCGCTCCTGGAATCGAGCCCGCATACGCATTACCGACGAGAGTCGAAGAAGTCGCGTAACAACAGGAAGAAAATCGAACGTCGTCGAACGACGACGGACAATGGTCTTCCTCTGGGATGCAAGCTGCGTGCATCGTCGAGGACGATAAAAAACGAGCCGAGAGAGAGAGATTCGTCGCAAGCTTATTCCGAACGCGCGATGCGAACACGCGGCTCTACGGTGCACTCGACGACACGAACGAGAGTTTATGCGGACGCTAATTGAGCTAGGAACGTGCTGTGCGCGGCGCGAGTACGACGACGTCTTTCCCCACTTCGAGTACGAGGAAATCGATTGTCTCTCGAGCGCGGCACGAGAGTTCCTCGACTCTCTTGATGCACGTCAGCGTGCGAAGGAGCGTCGGATTCCCGACGTCTCTCCCGCGACGCTAGACTCACCTCGATTTTCGCGGCAAGAATTGACGAAACTTTGATCCAAACGGAATGCGAGTTAATCGCAGACTCGATCGCTCGAGGAATCGTATTATTCGAATGTATAGACATTGAGAGAGTTCTTGGGTTGTCTAATCGTTCCTTCATAACGACCAATCATTACGTAGACAACGCATCGTTATATCTATATATCTATATATATATATGTATATTGTTGACTTATGCCTATATATATATATAGGTCTGCCTCGACTTGGTTAAGTCCTCTTTTGCGAGGAGAATCTATGTAGCAAGCACATCGATGTAACCGAATAAATGTCATTCCTCGAGAGAAGAGGAGAAGGGGGAGAGAGGGAGAGCCGCGACGACAGCGACGACGGGGAACGACGAGTTTCTTTTGAAATCACTTATTATTACTCGTCTAATCTATTCTATAGTATTACACAATGATTGGGTAACACAGCAGACCGCGAGAGTATCAAAACGCTCCAACTAATATCGTACGTACGCGCGCGTGACCGAAACGTACCTTAGCCTCAAAGAAACTCGTCGTTTGTTTCCTCAGCGTGCGAGAGATGGTGTAAGATGAAAAAAACAAAATATTAAAAACTTTAAAAATACTTGACAACGGATCATTAACGACCGCTGTAGAAACTCATATAAGTAGTCGCTTGTTTTATAATTGTTCACACACGGGGATGGCAGGAAGCTTAGGTGATTAGTGACTGTTTTTAGCTATCTTACGTAACAGGTGAAAAATCCATTCCGCCCATTGGGATTAATTGTTATGCAATTAAAGATAAAATATTATTGATAATTAGATCATATTTTCAAGGATCGCGAGAAGGTTTAGAGAAGTGTGAATGTCACTGTGAGAGAGGGTTAAGGAGAGTCTTCTAATCGGATTACGTCCCCAGTAACGTCGTGCGTCTCGTTTCCGGAGTACGAAGTGCTCGGTGCTCCGAAGTGCATCGTCGACAATGCGGTTGAACCGATTACTCGTAGGTATGCGTGCGCGCGTTCTCGCGATTATAGTAATTATACGCGTTAAATAATCTCTATCGAGATATCGATTTTTTTCTCGTCCATTTTTAATAAATTGTTCCAAATTTTATTTTCCGAATAAAAATTGAAATTGTTTTTGAATCGAACAGTGAAGAATGGTTGATACATGGGACGAGGTGTGAGCGATGCAAATGGGCAGTTCATCTACGGTGACGCTCTCGCACCCGAGAGGCTTGCTTTTGTAACACCCGACTGGACAGAGAGAGAGAGAGAGAGAGCGAGAGAGATGGAAAGGGAGAGCCGGGACGAACGATATCAGCGATAAACGGTGCTCGAGAGGGCATACCGTATATTCATATAACCGTACCACGATAGGTACCAGCAGCTTCAGAGAGATATCTGTCGACCTTCGTTCCCCCGATCGCCTCGACTCTCACTCTCATCTCACTCGGTAACGCCGTGTTTTCTCATTGTCGTAACGTAACGATCGTTCCCGTTTCAAGCTCGTATCGCGTCGAAATTCAAAACGACGTCAATAAAATCGATCAATTCGTAATAAAACGAACTCAAGATTTTCAAATGCCTCGGAATTTTTTCTTGCTGATCGCGCGCAACGCGGATAATACGCGTATCTCATTTTTCTTCGTGTTCCTTGGCTCGAGGTCGATCCGATAATTGCGATATAAATCGGTCGATTAAGGGTCTCGACTTTAAAAGGCAAATGAGTTTTTTTTTTCTTTCAATTTTTTATTTAAATACAATCTTTTTCTTATTTCTCAAATATATGCGGGTGCGCTCGTATTACCGGATGTCGTGCGGTCGCTGTTATTCGCGGATAAGACCGCGCGTCGATACGCGCGCTCGGCCGTAAAAAAACATGCGTCACCTCTCGTAACCGGCTGTTTCTTCAATCGTTACGAAACTTTCGCAAATACACGTCTAACGTCGGAAAAATGAAGAAATTTTTTTCCAAAAATCGGATCTCTCGTTCGAGAGGATCGAGACAATTTCGATCGACGCATCGTCGTCTCGACGTGTTGACCACACGTGGAAGACGATGACGCGACGCAGTGTAGAGTCGTTCGAAAACGTGCGAACGATAGCCCGCGCGTTACACGTCGTACACGCATATTTCTCGATGTTGTCTCGCGGAAAGGTGTCGCCACGAGTTGGACGCTGTAGCGTTAGATGCGCCTCGTTTAGCGTGACGCAATGAAAAAAAAAAAAAAAAAAAAAAAAAGGAAAAATACGAACGCAACGAACACGAGACGAGCGAAAACGTCACTCTCGTCATACGCGTTACTTGTAATTGGTGAAAAACCCACAACGTTCAACGCCGCGGATACGCGGATTTCCGTTTGAGAAATAACGTGTGTCGGTGCGTTACTGCCGCCGTTACTACCGGCTCCGTGTATATTTCTCCGCACGACGGCACGTATCAACGTTGGTGGCACGCGTTGCAGCGACGCGTTTTACTATTTTTCTCGTTGTTTTTCTTTTTCTCTCTATTTTTTTTCTTTTAATTTTTTGTTTTTAATTTCAACGCTTCCCGTGCGTGCTAGAGCGCAGCACTGTCGCCCCGTTGCACGTAAACACTTATACGCGTATACGAGCGTAAAACGCATTGGCAAAGCCGCTCTCGCGAGTACAATGCCGAGTTATAATATGCTTTAAAACGCGTGTATTATACCGACGCTATACACCCACTATAGGCGAATTACGTAAGAGCCGCGTCGCGCGACGCGCGAGTCAGCGCGCAGCCGGAGGCAGCAAAGACCGTGATACTTTCACGTCAGATTTTTCGCCTTTGCTATATATACACATTGTGTTTATATACGTGTGTCCCAAGCCGTCGAGAGGTTGCATGATCTCCTGCAACCGAGAGCGTCTAAAAGCTGCAAACAACCGGGCAGGCTCGGCAGAAACGCTCGCGGTACGGGATCGATCGGAATTTCCAAAGTATGAATAAAAAAAAAAAAAAATTTCTCTGCAATCGAAATGATGATAATATTGATTAAAATGATAATATTGAAGTCGTTGTCGAGAGATTAATTCGCGAATATGTAAAAATTTGTTTTTTTTTTAAACGAGTCGACGGGTTTTTAATATTTCCTTGATAATTATAATCGACACGACGGGAGAAGTGCGGAGAGACATATTTATTTCACGAATCACGGACGATATAATTGCATTTGTCCGTTGAGTAAGATAACGATCGAGTCGTTTGTCCGTTTTCTTCGTAATCTACGATAAATGAATGATCATTTATAGTTTTATCGATCGACGCGAGATTGTTAATTCGATGACAATTTTGCGTACGATAGTTAGAGTTATACCACCGTGCGAACGCATATAACGCGCGTAACGTAACACGTACGAGCGTTGTTGTTCCTATTGACGTATAATTATAATGCAAGTCCGCCCGCGCGCATGTGCGGTTATATCGCACCGAGTCAATCTGGATCAACGAGGTTTAATTACGATAACGCAATATGCACAAAGCTTTATACGACGTATATATATATATATATATATATATGAGTCTTACTCCTACAAGAATTCGTATTTCTTTCTTTCTTTTTTTATTTGTTTTTTGTCGTTCTCTCTCCTCCGGTATGAAAACGAGAAAAACCACTAAACGGCACGAGAGTTATTTGCCATCGTCGTATGTTTGTCTCGTCGATCGTTAATTCGCCTCGTACGTTATCCTTTGTTGACCACACCACCATATGGGCCATGGCCTATGTACCCCCGGATACTTATACGCATATATATATATATATATATATATATATACGTTCAATGAATTCTCATTGCCAACATGGCTGACTGTTATAGGTCGTATATATATGTGTGTATATGTACCTTATATAGTATCGAACACTCGTCGTTCGCGATTATGCAAACCGCTCGTGATTCTCGAGAAGTGCGAGAGAGAGGGAGGGAGAGATAGAGATAATAACGATAAAGTATACCGGAGTGGCAACAATAATCGTTCCGTCGATTACAAAATTACGAGCGAGGCGGATCGCGTGCTTGGTCTCGTAATGTTACTACATGTATATAAAAATATATACATATATATATATATATATAGATATTTGTTTGAATACGTATAAGCAGCATGGCCATGATCATTCGCGCACGTAACTCTCGCCAAACCAGAGGCGCGTGCGTTAAATTATTCCTTTCTTCTCGATCGGGCCTATATCGATTGATAAAAATATTCTCCCATACGTTGTTTCGCAACAATCCGGTCTATTAGATCGAGTTCGTGGTTCACGACGGTCCAGTTTTACGCACGGTGTTATCAAAAATTGCGCGGGATGCATTTTTTTTATTTTATTTTTTTTCATAAGTCTCATTCGTCCCAACGCCCTCGGATCGCCGTGAGAGGTTAATCGTCGCAGGTAGTCATCGGATCAATCAATTCGATGGAAATAAAACTTCGAGATGTCGCTACGAAACAAGACTCGCGATAAATCTCGCGAGTCGACGGCTCGAGATTGACTTTATATTGAGATTGTCGACTTCGCTCGAACGGCACGGCGTAGTCTCGCGCGAGCTATCGGCGTTGCGCACGCAAGTAAACGCTTACTCGCGCGTACGATCGACGGCCGATTCGGGGGAAGGTGGAGGAATGAAAAAAAAAATATATATATAATCGACCGAGTTAATTGAGCCACGACGAGAGCTACGAATTAATGTCGCGAAATTCTCTCGGGGAAACGAGAAATATCTCGAGCATTTCTACGCAAACCCCCACCCCCGCCCCCTCCTCGCCCATTTATTTATGCTTTTCCTTTTTTTTCGTTTAAGTTTTTTTTTTGCCTCGCCAATTCTACACCCACTTCGACGTAGACACGTTGCCCTTTTGGCGCGCAGACTCGTTATTTTATCTCGAGGTTGACATAAATCTTTCACGACGTCGCGCGTATACGCCATATATATTTACGTGTGCGAGGAGGTCGATACGGGGACAAAAAAATCCTGCTCGCTGGATTGTCATGGAGGAATTTTAAGTCCTATATATATATATATATATATATATATATTAAACGATGTTAACGACTGGACAATATTTTATTCGTCGACCATCGCGATTATTCGAATCAAAGGGCGAGAGACCCTAGAGTGTATCGCGATTGCGAAATATAACGAGTGTAGAAAATAAGCGAAGGTGAAATTTACGATTAAATGAAAAATTGTGCAATTTGTTGGCGAAATTTGTTCTTTACTCATTGACAATTTTACTAGATAGACGCCGGAGGTTTTATGATTTTTGCGCGCCTCCAAATATTTTGAATATGTTCGGCTGCGCGAGAACGTCGAAATCTCGGCGCAAAATACGTATCGCCCGAGAGAATTAAACCACGGTCTAGTTGTAATAATATGCCGGTTGGAATTTCGCGGACGGGAATAATATTCGTTGCTCGGGACATGGTGGAGGTTGGCGAGAACGGCGTCGCGTTTTATACTCGACGCGGCGAAGCTCGACGAACGACCGGTTGGTTCGACTGTTTATCACTTACACCATTACGCCACCCCCGCGGATAGGTTCGCATTAAAGCCGCAAAAATGTCACCGACGTACACGAAATTATTATTACGATAACACTTCGATCCTTTCATTATGAATAATTTCCGATAATCAATCGAACATATCGTCGGCGCGTAATATCGATTTCAATCGGCATTGGCCAACTTCGCGTCCAACGTTAGACGATCGGCCAGCTCGGCAACATTTTGATAATTATCGTGAATAATATCGCAATAATAAAAAAAATAAAAAAAATAAAATTATTTATATCCTCGGGGAGTAATAAATTAAACGATCGTTGCGAATGAAGATTTCGCAAAATTATTGCAAAGATAATTTACGCGGTATTAATAATAATAAAAAAAAACTCTCGTTTTTATACACTCGCTGTATCTCCTTTCGCACCGTCCCAAAAGCTTCCACGTTATTCTGACCTTTATCATCGCACAATCGTCGATATTTTTCCTCCGCGCATCCTGAGCACACGGTCGATAAATAATCGACGCTATGTGCCAGGTAATGAGCGCCAGATAAATTTTATGACGTGCTATGAAGTTGACGTTGGTACACTTGGTCATTTGTTAGTTCGCGTAAGAAGCTCCCCCTCCCCCACCCTCCACCCTCCTTCCTTCTTTGCTTATCATATTTTCTGCTTATTATATTCTCCGCTAACGTTGAATCCGTCGGGATAAACGGATTGGAGAGATGATCGAGAGTCATGAGAACGCACGATGCTCGCGGCTACGTACGTAATGAGTTGGAAGAAGGAAAAACAACACAGTGTCTGCAACTAACGGTAAAGAAGCGATATTGTCAAATGTCTTTAACGTGTACCTACTCATAGTCTCTCGGTATAATCATGATTAATTCCAGACTAAATCGAACTCATGAATGATTGCATTTTTTCCTTTTGGCTTTTGATAAAGCAATTTTATACACTTTGTGTAACGTGTTTTTTTTATATCGCTTTATACGAGGAGAAAGGAGACGATCGATTTAGCCTGGAATGTCCCATACGTTCGAGGAAATTTGATCCCGGCTTTTATCGCATTGTACAAAGGTAGCGTATGATATTTATAATTCATTTTTCTCTCGACGTTATGTCACAAGATTTTTTAAAATGACATTATTACAAAGCCACGAGTTGACGCGTTTATGCTCACCCTCGCCGCAAACAAATGGGCGTAATGGATTTCAGGGTAAATTTAGTGGTAGAAGAATATTATTATTCCGACCGCGAGCTTCGATCCGACGATCGTAAATTAGTAAATCGCGGATGAAGATATCCTCTTATGGAGAATGTGGGTGTATCGATGTTTAGGAACGATACATACCTGTCTACGTTATACATTTACGATCTCGCAAAGTTACACTCGACCACGATTGGTGCATCGCTGATGGATCCATCGCGGACGCTCTTGCGTACACGCGCTTATAAATCATTTTAGCGCGATTGAGATTAATCCGCCGAGTCGTGTACAGCCACTCAGTCGTTTCCTCCCATATATTTACATATTAAGTAACGAATACATTATAAATTAATACATTTATTACTAATTAATTTTATACGATCGTACGAGGGACACGACGTATAATGAACTCGTCGATAAGCTTATCCGTCATGTATCGTAGAGTAATTAAAAAAAAAAAAAGAAAAAAAAAGAAAAGAAGAAACTTGATTTCTCCCGATCAAAGTCATCATCGAGTACGTCGCTCTCTCCCTTCCTTCGAATAATTCAAACGAAACATCTAACGTCTCGTTATTCTCATAAATTCGTTTTTTTTGTTCGACCTTCGCCGAAATTTTGCGCGACAATCGTGTCTAAAAATTTATCGTTCAACTTTCACGCGTCGTATACGTGTTGCTTAATTCGACCGCAAATTGTCTCGTACAACGCCGACGAAGATTTCTCGAATATTTTGCAACCCCGAGAGGAGATGTCGAAGATCTCTCTCTTTCGCCCCCCCCCCCCATCCCCCTAGAATCCCGGAGAATCACGGTTTACGGCTACACATCGAGCTCGTTCCTTCGCTGTCACGATGAGAATCGCGCGAACGCGCGGTTAACCACACACACACTCACACACACACATACATACATAAATTCGAAGCCATAATGCTCTTAGCCGCCGCGTTATACGTGCTCCCTACCTGTCGTTGATATAGAGTCGTATGTATAGATATGTAGCTCCCCTCTTATATATGCTTCGTGCCTGCGGTTTCGTCACTGTGTGCGATCATGCCCGATCACAGCGGCATTATAGACAGTAACGGCTCGTTCAGCCGCCCCGACAATGGAAATGGCTCATGAAAGGTTACGTGTTTTGAGCGTGCCACTCGGCAACACCACGGTGCGGCGTTAAACCGCGTTACGAAATAAACTCCAGCTGAGGGCTCCTGGACTTCTCTCGTCGGTTCTTCATAGTGATGGAACGCCATAACACTTTGTTCGAAGTTTATTAGTAACGTTCTCAAATGAACCCTCCTCCCCCCCTCCCCTCCCCCGAGACCCCTTCCGCTCGTTTTACAACACGATCAGCTAAATTTGTCGTAAGATACAAAGCCGATCGTCCATAATCGATATTAATAATACGTTCGCGTAAAACTCTCATCGAAGGCTTATACAAATGATACGAAGGTTGATTATAATTTAACGATATTATTAAAATCGTACATTTATAATTAGGGATTAAAATTTTCTCTGAAAATTAGGATAATGTTGTTTTTTTTCTTCTTCTTTCTATTATTCGTGAAAGAAAACGAGGGTAGTTTGTTATTTTGTTACTATCGTTCGTCGATGTTGTTCACGATCGTAAAGTGTCTCGACGATCTTTTTCAAGTTGTTCGGAGGGTTTCGGTCTATCTCGAATCTCGTTGCGCCCGCGTGTTACACGAGAGGACACCCCTTAACGCAACGTGTACCTGGTATTGAGAAATAAAGCCGCAACGGCCCGTGTGAAGTTGCGTAATGGGTCGGCGGGGATCTGGAGTGAGAGGACGGTGATAGAAAGAGAGCGAGTGGAGAGAAGAAAAAAAAAAAAATTTCGCAACTCGACTACCGGTGTACTGGCCTACCTTGTCGTTCGGTGTTACGCGAGAGAGACCGAGAGAAATAGAGAGAGAGAGAGAGTGAGCGAGGGAGAACATCGCGTATCGCGCCCGAGTGTCTGCGTTGAGAATATACGCTCAAAAAGACCGCGCATCGCAGCACGCGTCGAGTCGCGACGATACGAGCAGCGTCCGTGTGTTGTGTTTCGTGTACGGTGTCGAGAGAACTCCCTTGCCTCCGCGGCAGATCGCGTTTACGGGTGGAATCTCTCTCTCTCTCTCTCTCTCTCGTTGGATACAGAGCTTGGTTATTACAAGTGTTACAGCAACGCAATCACGTCATAGACAGGGCCCCGGTGGTCCTCTCTCTCTCTCTCTCTCTCTCTCTCTCTCATTGTAAGAATTAATAATATGCCACGGATGTTGTAATATCGAGTTGCGATTACGACAGAATAGGCTTTCTCAAGCTTTTGGTGAAAATGGACCGCTCGTTCATAGCCCGAATATCCGTTCGACCTTTTCGTCGTTCCGTAAATAAACGTCTTACAGAGCAACCCCCGATTTCAACCCTTCGTCAATTCCGGAAGTCACCCTATTCTCGATCAACCCTTAACGAGTCAAATCTCTCGATTCTTCAAAGATTGAATTATTCACGGAATTGTTTTTTGTTTTTTTTTTTTTTCAAAAAAGTGTTCGAGCGTATTTTCTAGGTGGACGGGAGAGATTAAGATTCAAATAATCACAAATAAACAGACTCCGAGCTAAAAGTAAATTCGACGTTCAAGAACTCGACATCTCTCCAGTACAAAAATTAATCGTCACCGCGAAGCTTTCCGATCTATTCTCGTAATCCACGAAGCTCAAATATTTCTACGTCTCTGGTCTCCGTATCGTAAATTTTATTTTTATGGACTATCAAATCTACGCTCGATCTAAAATTTGCCAGACACACGAGTCCGGTCTGTTTGTCGCCGGCGTAGTCGTGGAGCTTCGACCGCGACGAGGAATAAAAGCATGGCGGGACATGGCGAGAGAAAGGTTTTGCCATATTGGTCGTGTGTCGGAGTATATGGCGGCCGTTTTTTTGGCTGGCCCTGACCCGCTTCGAATTACGTAACGCAAATGGACGGGGTCCTTGCTATCTCTCTCTCGCTCTATCTCTCACCCCTCTCTCTCTTTCTCATTCGATTTTCCTCTCGCGTTTCTTCTGTCGTCGGTGAGCTTACAGCACCGACGATCCTCTCGCTTCTTTCGTTATCGAGCGCGTCGCGCCTCGTGGTTCTTTCATTCTTTCTCCCCTCTTTTTTTACCCTCTCCTCCACCTTCCCCTCCCCCACCACCTTTACCAGCGTGGCTTCGAGAGAAGAGACAACATCGACTACGCTTGTGCGCCGGTGCTTCTCTCGCGTGCTCGGATTACCGCGAGCGAGGCGCGGTTCTGTGTCCGCCGAGAAATGGCGCCCGAGAGAGAGAGAGAGAGAGAGAGAGTGAGAGAGAAAAAGAAGCAGGGTGAACACCCAGACAAGGTCAAGCCCAGCCGGTTGGCCCGCTGCAGTAGAAACAGCCGCGCGGCCTGCTGACACGCCGTAAATGCAACCGCGCTTGCAGGATACTCGTTCGATTCTCATCTAACCGACCGACCCTTGTCTGATTCAAACGTATACTATTTTCTCTCTCTCTCTCTCTCTCTTCAGTCGTATCGACGATTTTTCAAAACATGATTGCCGCCAATTTTTTTCGAAAAATTATTTATCTAAAAAACAAACGTCTTTGATCGATGATTCATCGCGTATACGAGAAAACAACGTACGTGTAACGCGAAAGATCTCTCGGCAATTGGCATTTGCCTCATCCATGAGATTCTTTGTTTTTCATGGAATTCATTAAAAACCATTCGTATTTCCGGCGCTTTTGCGCACGAGGATAGAACGATAATGGTCAGAGGAGGTGCAGAAATAATGCAAATTTATTACACAAGTGTATATATATTATACAATATATATATGAATGTATATATAGATATATATTTCGCGCAAACACACAATGCGAGATATGTACAGTTGTCGCGTTTATTAGCTATCTCGTAACTCTCCTCTTTTTCACGTTACGTAAGTGCACACTGTGTCTACGCTCGCTCGTGTGTGTATACGTACGATACCACGAAGTATCACCCGAAGTGATAGTTATCACCGAAACGATATGACTCCACGACTTATCGAAGCTCCAGATCGATAAAACCATCGTTATATTTTCTTTTCGTTCGATCTCACGCGCGTGAATTATTTTCGTCGTGCCATCTCGCCGCAGCTTCTTCCTCCACGAAGATGAAACAGAACAAAAATCGTAAGGTTCGTACCGTCGACCATATTAAGCTCTCGCTTGGTGAGTCACGGCGTTCCATGTATTACGACGTATCTCCAATGAGGGATGCTGGAACGCCACTTTTTTTTTCTCTCTTCTCGAGCTTCTTTTTGCTTCTGACGAAAAAAAGGAAGAAAGATGTTGAATAGAAAAAAAGGAGAATGAGACGAGAAGAGTGGGAGGACTCGGCATCGCGCTCACTCGGAAAGTCGAGCGAAGCACGTGTCAAGTGGGTCGAGAGCACGTAACCGCGGAAGTCTTCGTCGTCGTTGTCGTCGTCGTCGTCGTCTTCCTCTTCGTCGTCGTCGTCTTCATCGTCGTCTTCGTCGTCGTCTTCATCGTCGTCTTCGTCTTCGTCGTTGTCGTCGTTTTCGTCTTACGTAACGGTTCGTTTCTCTCGCGACGAGAGAAGCGCGTCTTGACTTAGCCAGCCTATCTTCGCGTAACTGAATATCCGTTCTGATATTTGGCTGCCTATATATATATATAAACACATCTCTACATATTTTAGCAAATCGTAAAATTGTCCAGCGCGTTTTTGTCGCACAAACGAGAATCCGCGTTGATAAAACGTAACGGACAATGCAAAAATACGATCACGCGGGTCTCTACAACACGATATAATACACGCTAAAGAATTCCAGCCGGGGCAGGGAGATTGTACCGGAGATGTATAAATTTTATCCGAGCGATACGTCGGCTTCGTCGAGATCATAAGCTCGGAATGCGAGAATGCGCTCTAAAAAGAAAAAGGAAAAAGGGCGGAATGGCGAGGGGTAGGAGAGAACACCATATACGGGACAAGTCGCCCTCGCGGTTCTCAGGACTTACAAGCGTGCGAGTTATACGTCCACTTGGACAGTTCTCTCCGTCTCACTCGCTCGCTAAACTTGTAAAATTGCCGGACCGGTTTCCGACTCTTGAAACCCGTCGGAGCGAACACAATGATCTTCGAGGGAAGATTGCGCGTGGAAGAATTTGCGCCGATCTTTAACAATGTTTTTCATACCTAGGACGATCCTTCACACGGGGCGAATCAGCAGCCCTTAAACAAACGAGTCGAATCCTTGATCTCGAGGCCATCGACGAATGAAAGATTCAAGTCGATCATCGTAGTCGATAAAGAATAAAGATTTCGAAATAAACCCCAATCTAGTACGAAATATTGCGTCGATGATCGACTAAAATATTGTCCGAGGCCCGAAATGTCAAACTATTTTTCTGTCGAATGAACGACGACCGAACGATGACGATATGAGCCACCACCTCCCCCACCCTCCCCCCCCCCCCCTTCGCGACCTCCCACATCTGCCCTTCTCCTCTCGTATGTCCCCCGAGAGTTACGCAAACATGATTTACACGGTCTTCGCGTTCCGCAGCGGTATTAGGTAAAGGATGGAAATGGAGAAAGATATACACGCCTATATAGATATACGCACCCGCTCATATACGCCAAATGTACAATTCTCTATTGCGATATCCTCATATCGCAACGAAATAACGTTGGTTCGCGATAATGGGCGAGACACAGGTTGGGGCGAGGCGAGGGAAGCCACGTAGCGCGCTCGCGAGCTAAAACGCGTACGTGTGTATGTTGTATATAAGCGCGTACCGAAAGAAGGAGGAACGAGGGAGCGAGCGAGACAAGAGGTGGTCGGGGCGCACGGCTGAGTTCTTAAGGAGGCGTAATCGCGCTATTTTCGTAATTGCATTATTACGAAGGTAGCCAGAAGCGAGCAGGAGCAAGGGAGATCGTTGTACGGGAGAAAGAGCTAGGGTACCGCGAGGTATAGGAGGAGAGCGGATAGTTTTTCTTTCTCTTTCTTGTGCGTTGTGCAAGCCCTCCCCTTCCCTTCCTCCCTCTAACGTCCCACCGACCCCACTCCATCAACGGCTTTATTCGTTACGTCTCTTGTGCTACGTACACACACACATAGTCAGACAAACACTCTTGTATAAGCAAACAGTGCTCCGACTCTCTCAAGCATCCGTACAGGTACGCGATTGTGTCTTTTGCTGATGTTTAAATTAGTCGTATGGCTTAATGTGTGGTGAGGGATGGGGGGGGGTGGGGTGGAGTGGGGCAGTGTAGACCCAAGGAGAGAGCGACGATCGATCTGACTGTACATCATCGATGAAATCACAGGGGAGAGGGACGTTAGGATACTCGATGTCCCGTTGAACAGTCGAACGTTAATTTTGTCAATTGAATTTTAGGTTTAATTTGTCAAGCACGAGCGAAGTAATTAGATCGCGGGGGAGAAAAAATTTGGCGTTACTAAAATGTTTTTACGTCTTTAAGGTTACGTCAGTAGGTCGAGTCTTAACGGCGATTAAAGCGTATGATTCCATTAGCGAACCAGAAATCGAGAAAGGGAGAAAGCGAAATGAGAGAGAGAGAGAGAGAGCAAGAGGCAGAAGGAGAAGAAAGAGGGGAAGAAGAACAATCAAGGAGACTAGAAACCAACGCCGTCCACGTCCCCTCGGCTTTATTCGCTCTGTGACATAACTTGTTGTTCGATCGGCAAACGGCGGCCCGTACGTATGTACATACTAGACGACGATATAGATATATTTTATACACACGTACCGTCGAAAGATCGCGATACTACGCACGATTCTGTAACGACGAAGCTGGTTACAGCACGCCGAGTGAAAATCTCTTTTCTTTTCATTTCCTTTATGCAAAAATTACCGACTACAATTATGTTAATCGGATTACTTTTTCACAGAATTATCACAATTATGATTATTTTCCGTAAGAAAGAAAGTAGACATTTTTATAGAATCGAGTAAAAAATGTTTAAAAAAAATTACACTTTTTCTTTCTTCTCAAAGACGATAAGTTCCATCGAGAACTTTGTGTAAATCGACGTAACCCTTTTTTTTTTAGTAACTGTTTAGAACACGCGCGCTACGAAAACTTGGTGGCAATAAACAGTAGCACGGCGTACAAATATCAACAGGATTCTCCCCTCCCACTCGACTCGGCATTTGTACACGCAAAAACACACACATACACCCGGACACACACGTGGTCGTACGGTTATAAGCCTAAATAGATATAAATGGAGGCACGTAGGACGAGGACGGAGCGATGTACCTTGTAGCACGGTCTCGCGTTTAGCACAATCTCCGATTACGTAAAGCGTTCGCTCCGATTCTCGAAACCTCCACGTAGCGATATACACACACGAATGTGTATATGCGTGTATAAATATGAATCGCGTGTATGCGTGCGGAGAGCAAATCTCGACGGTCGAGGTGTCGACTGTGGGACAATAATGCGATAAAAGTATAAAAGGGTGAAATCGAGAGGGAGAGAAAGAAAATATTTTATCGACGCGCCTCAGATTCGTCTAAGGAGCTCTATAATCGTTCGAGCTTTGTATAAATTTATATAGAACGTATCTATCCGCGGATCTCCGAGATGTATTATTTTCATCATTCGCATACGCAGGGCCACTACTCGATTCCTCCCACGCAACACCGTGAACGTGATAATTTTACTCCACCGGTCTCTTATCGCGCACTAAAATTACAACTACGAGACAAGGCGGGTATTACGCGCACACGTTTTACAATACAGTGTATATAATGTACAAATACTGAAGATCGGGCTATCGAACGTAATGTGCATGTAAAGATACGAGTGATTCATCGCTCGAGAAATTTTCACGAGATTTTGGACGGGCGGTGATTCCCGAGTCTGTGGGATTACGAGGGTCGATGTTTAATTAGGTGCAGTAATTAGCAGTGATTAACGAGGACGCGAATTGATATCGAGGAATAATATTTTTCTGTCCCTCTCTCTTTCTCTCTCTCTTTTGGTCGAAAAGCGAAACAATTTTTATATATCGTTGAAAAAAAAAGAAAAAACGGAAATTATTAATAATTATTATTCCATTACCTACTTGGTAGAACGGCGATAGGTCGTTTCGTTCCAGGATATACGCGCACATTCGAGAGCGTGAAAATGAGCCAATTCTGGTAGGTGTTCCAACTCGTTCGATCGGTTATGTAAAGTTTTTTCGCATCATTCAAGAACGACGAGGTCTGGCGGGTAACGTCGACTCGCACGTGGCCCGGGCGGCCGCGCGCGATCTTTTAACCGAGCGTGTATGAGAAATAACCGCGCCTTCGGCGCAAAGAAGCACGTACACGCGTGAAACGGACACGCCTTGGATAAATTTGCCTCGTATTTACAATAATTATGAACACGCTGGACGAACGAGTCTTGGCGCTACTACTCATTATCCGCTATTGTGATCGTCGTGCCGTATTAGTCGTTAAACGATAAGTCGATGCAATTTCCTCGTGTCCCTGGGCAAGAGACACCGTTAATGTTTCAACTCGTTAATCATCGTGATTTGATGACAGCGCGAGCTCAACGCGAGACGTTCGTGTGTCGCGTTTCTTAAAAAGACGCGCCTTTAAAATTTCCGGGGGTTGCGAAATACCCCTAAATTTCAACCCTCTAATCAACGTTCTTCTCGAGTATTACGCGCGTCAACGCGCTGTTTATATAATTGAGCGATAAATAATTTGAAGAATAATCGTCAACGCGGATGCGTGTCTGATTTTTGGCACGAGAGTCGAGTACCTACGCCGCGCTCGGCAAGATTCTTTCGGCGTATGGGACGAGGGGAGGTTGGTGAAATGATCGTGGTGGCGCTTTTGGCACACCGCGATGAAATCCCAACGCATTTCTCGCTCCCCTTCTTTCCTCTCTCTCTTTCTCACTCTCTACTGCATCTCGCTTCTTGATAGAGACGAATTATTCGAGGCTCGATCGACCGGACGTGACATTACCCACGTTCGCCCATAATCTCTCGTCTCTATTTTCCATTCGCGTAATCAGATACTTAGGAGATTTCCCAAACACCTATTTTGGAAATTCGTCGATTATTATTTTTAGCCCTGTCGACCCTAGGGTCCCACGAAAGTTAGCTATCCACCCTTAAAAAAAAAGATCAATCCCCACTTCCTCTAATTTCTATATCTTTGCTACTCGATCTATCGATCTTTCGTCGCAACGCCTCGTAATCTCGTCATTGAATGGAGCGTGGCTGTCGACCTCGGTGCAACATCGAGCCAAATAATCCTTGATCGCGCGTTACGCGGGGGCCTGACTCGACGTATGCGACGGTGCACGAAAAAACGACGACGTCGCGACGTTAACACCCCCACCCCTCTTCTTCCCCCACATTTTCTATAAACTTATACGCTATATATATATATCGTTATCGTGCTTTATCTCGCTGTCTCGCGGCGCCGCAACTTCACGCTCATTCATTACATAAAGGTTTTCTCTCCCCCGGTGTTTACACGAGTGAGACCCCACGGCTTTATTTTTAGTCGTGCGCGATGCTTTATTCTCGATCTTTACTATTTGTGTTTAGCTATTTCTATATATATATATGTATATATATACGATATGAGCGATCAAGAAATTGTACGAAAGAGAGAGAGAGAGAGAGACAGACAGACAGATCTTCGCGTCACATTTCCGATGCTTACGTGAGAATCCGATGCGTCGTTGGATTTTGCTGATTTACGCAATAATCTCGAGCCTCGTTTCGAAACGAAATATTCGAATCCGCGATGTGTTACACATGTCGTGTCAATATCGAGTTGCGAGAAACGTAACGAAGGGATGCTTGCGCATCTCTTAGAATTTCATTTATGATCGTCACTCTAGCGAAGCCGTTGATAATGGCTTCTTTTTCATTTTTTATTCGCAATAGATTCGCGCTCGTGTCCGACGCGTGAATTGTGTTTTATTATCCTCCTGGCGCGTTTCACGAATGAATTATTCAAGCTTCACGATCCTTTCGACAGATATACGTAACGAGGATTGAAAGATGATGGAAAAAGCAGCGAGAAGATGAAAAAAAAATCAATCAACGATAAACACCTACGACGTTTATTATTATCGAGAATAATATTTTTCTTTTCTTTTTTAGATGATTTATTTCTTATGAAACAGCTATCGCTCGATCCAACGAGAACGAAGAGCGACGATTGTATAGTTTTCGCATCACAGATTCGATTCTACGAAAGCTTACACTCATACTTTATCAGAGACGCGTGCATAGTAGTAACGCGCGAGAGTAAGCCACGCAGTAGATACGTCCTGTATCGATCAGACCCGGCCGTAACGCTCTTACGGGAGAATACGAAGACGCATGAAGACGTCAGACTGCGAGTATCGCATGAGATGAAACACGAGGCGAACTGTCTCGTAAGACGATTATAAGTGATACATATATCTCGAGTTTATATATAGCTATACCACCTAACAATGTTCAACAACAGGGATAATAGAGAGTAAAGAGCAGACCATGAACGTAACAATTCTCTAACCATTCGTTGAATTTTGTCGCGCGATCCACGAGTACTCGTAGCGCGAATTTGACGAATGCAAGTATCGATTTCGAAATATTTGATCTAACGATTTTGTTTGTTTAACGACGCTCAACGCGAATAAATGAAATAAATTCATATTGGAATCGAACAGCGGGAAAAGTAACGATCTATGATAAAATGAATGGATGAGAAAATCCAAAGTGACTAACGGAGATCGTTTGTGCGATGATTCGTTCGATGAGTCTGCACAATTGGGTTATCCCTGTGGTACAGCGCGATAGCGTATTTTTTTTATTTATATATCTTATGAGACATAGTCTATTTACCTGGCGCGTGTTAAAGAATTGGCAAAGTTTCCGGTTGAAGGAAACGTGGATTATTCACGAGGCGAGATGAAGAAGAAGAAGGAGAAGAAGGGCAAACAGCAATGATGAGAAGATTCGCCAAAACGCGTACAAGTTACACGCGGCAATATATATATATATATGTATATATGCATATGCATAAATATATGTATATATATATATATGAATATGTTTATACGCAACACAGCGGAGCCATTCGCGACTTGCGAAGGAATATGCGCTCTCCTTTACGTAACGCGCGCTCGGGGTTTAGAGATACGCCGTATTTCGATGATTAACAATTTGTTTTGCGATCGGCAAAGGTGACTCTTTGTACGACACAAATAGCTTATGTAACGTCCAAGATAAATACGCGCCGAGAGAGCGTGGTATTAAGCTTATACGTACCCTGCTCGTATCGCTTGTAATGTATACGGATACAAGTATAGGTATATATGCATATATATATATGCGGGCGTAGAACGCACGGTGCGTCTTGTTACTTTCATGGTGGCGCCCCATCCAGTTTCACAGTACCGAGATTAAACCCCCTCAGCAGCATCACTTATTCATGAACTTCGTGAGTACTTCCTCGCGTCGCAATAATTCATTTTTTTCTCTCATCTTTTAACAATGCAAAATAGGAAAATTGCTCGAATAAATTATTTTTGATAATTCCGATCGAAATGTTAAAAAATCGTTAATAAATATTTATAGTTTTTTTGTTATTTGTTAATGCAAAATACGAAAAATACTTGAATCAATTATTTTCGATAATACCGATGTGAAAATAAAAAAATGGCGAATTTATTGATTTCGCTGTTCGAAGAAATTAATAAGCTCGTTATCCGAGCTTTGTTTCGAATCGTCGTTTCTCGAAGCTTACATATGTGAACAGGAGGTGGCCACGTCGCTCTCGAAACGAATCATTTCTAATCCGCCGTAAAGTTCGAGGTTCGAGATCAAAAGCACTCCCGATTCGTTATCCATGGTTTAACTTTGCGTCTCTCCGTCCGTCCGTCTGTCTCTTCCGCTTTTTTACAAGAGCCAACAAAAAAGTTCTTTATTTCCCTGCGAACGGTTCGATGTTTTTTCTCCGTATATATCGCATCTCTCGTCGACCGTGCCACCCTCGCGAGAGAAACAGGATTATAAACATATCATTCCGCCACGCTCTCTCGCTTCGTCATTTTCTTTTTTTCTCCTTCGTTTATACCGCTGCGATATCGCGCTATAATATTCCCGACTCGGTATTTATAATCACCGCTTAAAACGCCCAGAGAGGAGAAAGAGAGAGAGAGAGAGAGAGAATGCGCTTATACACTTTGAAGTATTCGTGTGTACGTGCGTTGCATTCTTAATATAAAACTCCGTGAGGGCAGGAGGCCACGTTAAATAAATTTAAAAAAAGATTCGAACGACGCGAGAGAGAGAGAAAGAGAGAGGGACGTGGCATCGTTCGAGAATTCCAGCTCGTTTGCAACGAAAACATCGAGGGCGAATTCTCAGATGCGAAGAATTTTTTTTTTTTTTCTGTTCCAGCTCGTAATTTTCGTTATCGTGTTTTCCTTAGCAAAAAAAAACGTTATTCGCAACGATAAATATGCATTATTTTCAAAGGTGAACGGGAGATTTTTAAGCGACTCGATTTCGTGACGAGGTCAGTGTCGAGCCGATTAAAAAAGAAATCTGTCGACGCGATATTTCGTTGCACATTTTGTGATAAGCGTAGATACACGCGCCGTGTGTGTATGCGAGTGTTTTATCGCGACTATATCGCGCCCTGATATCCTCCACGTGCGCAAAACAGACGTGTATTACGAACAACGTGAGCTTGATCAACGTTTGTTCAACCCCCTAATTCGCGACAACCCTCTAATTCGCGACAACTACCCCATTGGGCTTTTAACTTTTCGCATCATCCCCCGTGAATACACGCCTTAATGAGTTTCGCCTTTTCTCGATGAATGGTAGTTCGTTAAGTGCAAACTCACGGGTGGATTAAATTTCATCCCACGCGCAAATGAGCACGGGGGTTGTAGGGGGTGGCGTATAAAATTGGAACGTCTCGTCTCGTTTCGCAAACAAAAAGAATTAATATTTTCCATTCAAAACGCACATTTCTCGCCTCGTAACGTTTTATATTTAAGGATATCCTCGTCACAGCTACGACATTTTTCTTTTTTCTCCCGGGTTCGATCGTAACGAGTCTCCGTGACTAATCGACCGTCTCTACGCGTTACGAGGCGGTTATCGATGCGAGCGTCGATACGAGTCGAACGCCAGCGCCGATATGTGTCCCGCGACGCGTCTCATCGATGTGTGTATCCTTACTAGAAGGTGGGGTTTTAATCGGTAAGGAGAGGGGGTAGTGAGGCTGGCGAGCGAAGGAAAGGGAGGGAGGATGTTCGCGGGATATCCTGCGCGTCGGCGTCGTAAGCTCCGAATCCCGAGAACGCGCCCGCGCTCTCTTCCATATAATGCCTACATAACGCTTCTCTCTCCCCGGCGTGCTTCGTTGTCGTTTCGAGCCGAGAGTTTCGCTGCTATCGCCACGGACCTCGGGATATCGCGTGTGTATAGAACTATGTATGTGTATACCCCCCGTGCCACTCGGCACACGTATGCGCGAGCGAGCGAGAGAGCGAGCGAGGGCGCGCGCGAGAGAGAGAGAGGGAAAACCGCGACTCCGCGCGAGAACGCCGACGCGGGGCTCTGACACTGGCCCGCCAGTGTGCCACTGACAGCCGAGACGTCAGTTGGCTCTGAGGTATCAAACTCGCTTCTCGTTCCGTTAGACGAGCGAAGCCCGCCCGCGTGCTCGCCACGCAACTGTCAAACAAGGGATTACTCATTGCTCTTATCGCGAACGATAATATTAACGAAAAATTAAACGAAGATATTAAAAAGTTTACAATTATTTATTTATCATTCGCAATAACGTTCGGCTCGATCGAATTCGTTAATATACAAAAATTCAATGATTCTCTCGTTTGCATAATTACGCGAGTGTGAAAACGTCGCGTACCACGAGTGCGGTATTGGAATAATAATAATAATTTAATAATCGTCTCGTCACGAAGGGATTATGTAATTGATAATTAAAAAAATAATATACACGAAAGAAATTGTGAATTCTAAAATTTGATAGAACGAAGGAAATCGTTCGATAAAAATTTGGAAAATTTTGGAAAACGATACGAGCGTATCCGCGAAAGAATTCGTCGTATCGGATGTAATTTTGAACGCTGCGAGTTTGAGGAAACGAGAATGTACCGAGTGTTTAGTATCTCCAAATCAGCCGGGAGCGGTTTCTACCGCGAGGACTACGTGCGAGTGTAGCTCGCGGCTTGGACCGGTGGATATGCGCGTCGCTCGATCGATCGCGCGAGGAATACTTTGACGCGCGATATACTCGCAAACAAACCCATTGAATACTTCCGAAATAACGAAACAGATCCAAAAAGAGTAATTATAAAGAAATAAAATTAAAATAAATTAAATCCTCGAAGAGAAGATTCGAAGGAAGAACGATCGGTTGGCTCGAGCGATAATAAGATGTGCGAGATCGCTAAGGAGGCTTTCGCGTCGCGAAATTATCGTCTCGCGTTAGAGATTTACGAGCGTAATCTCAAGCAACAAACGCCGAGTATCGACACGTTATTCGGTTACGGAGATTCGTTGGCACGTTGCGGCAGACTGCGGGAATCGTTGGACGTTTATTCGCGTTGTTTAGCGATCAGTCCTGGAAGTTCCGACAGATTGCGTCATTTAGCGAACGCACTGTTGGACGATCTCAACGGTGCCGCGACGAAATTAACGACGACGACGACAATGACGACGACGACAACGACGATGACGACGACGAGACGTCGCGATATCGAAACATCCCCCGTTTCCACCACGTCGTCGTCGTCGTCGTCGTCGTCGTCGTCGTCGTCGTCGTCGTTCTTGTGCACCACGTGCGACGGATGTCTCTATCAGCCTGTGACTGCTAGCTGCGGTCACACGCATTGTAGAAATTGTTACGAGACGTCCAAGTGCTGTCGTATCTGCGGTCAGAAGAACGGTCCTGTACCCGAGACGAACGTACTCGTTCAAAGGCTCGTCGAGAAATGGTGGCCGAGAGAAGCCGAGGCCAGCAGGGCCAGACACGAGGGCGACCTACTCCTCAAGGAGGGCCATCCGGGTCAGGCGCTCGAACGTTACAACCTCGCTCTCCACCTCGGTAAGTCTCGATCGAAGAAAATCTCTCGATCGATTACCCTCGATTAATTCAACAATTTTTCAAATATTCGTTAATCGTCTGTCGATCATTATTAACATCGTTAATATCGATATTAGAATAAATTTATAAATATTGAAATTGGTTATCGAGATCGTCGATTAACGATCGGCTTATCTTTTCGTCGGGGAAATTTTCGAGCTTCAACGGACATTGTTCTTACGGTTTTTCGTTAAGTTTCATTCCTTTATTAATTAAACTCCGAAGTCGTACGCGGTCCGTTCGTCTTTCTCGTCTCGTCGAGAGATTGCATGCCCGGCGAGGTTTTTTAATCATCGTGAAGCGCCGGGAAGAAAAGAGCCGGGGGCGTTTCGCCTTCTCGCTCACTCGTTTGCTGGTTGACGACCCCGTCGCTGCAGCGGCGCACACGCAGCGGACGCTCCTTTGTCCGTGGTTTCTCCCCGGACACTGGAATATACGGGCGAACCCTGACGTGTATCTCTTTCTCCCTCCACGTTTTTGCTACACGCGTTCGCGTGTTGCAAACCTCGAGAATACGCTAATTTTTTGTTCAATTTTTTTCCACCCTTTTTCACCCCTTTAAAACCTTGTGTCACGTCACCTACCCCCTCCACCGATCGATCAACATCGAAGCTCCCGTTTACGAAAACAACGAATTGGTTAATGTCGCGAAAAGTTCACAAACAAAGTTCTAAATAAATTCTTTGATTTGACGCTTCAACGATAAGTATCTTGCCAAGAAAACAGAAAATGTCTACATTATTCAGCTCATCTCATTCACGTACAACAATCCACGTATATACATTAGTTACACAACTTTTCTATGCGGATACTTTGTCATGAAAAATAAACTGTTACGTTATCACGAGCTCGAAGAATTCTTAGCTCTCTATGTAGCGTAGCCCGAGTCTTCGTCTGCAGTAGTAACAGCCGAATCGTCGAATAACGCTCAGACTTGGAGAGCTCGATAGGTTCGTCGGGTAATTTAGTTCTAGCGATACGCGGATAAGACGCGAGAGATATGCGTCAACGTGGAGATATATAGATATATACATATTAAAAAATATATATTTATATATGTACGCATGTATATATATATATATATATATAGATATATATATATATGCGAATGCACGCGATGGGTCAACGTTCTCGCTCGAACGGATTCCCACCTGATAATCATTATACGTCCTGCTATTAATAAACCGGCTATAAAGAAGAAGCAGGATCTGTTCTCGCAAGTAAGAGAGGGAAGTAGAGAGAGAGAGAGAGAGAGAGAGAGGAAGGGCGAGGCGCGCAATATGTTCCACGCACGATTTTCCCTCGTTTTCCCTCCACTATTCATTCCTCGTTGGTCCCAGGTCACACCGCGCCTTCCTCCAATTTGTATTCTTACGTTTCACGTCTCATATCGATAATACAAAAATTCTCGTTGAAATAATAAAAAAATTAAACATTATTTCATGCACGACGTTCAAATCCGTGAAATAATTGACAATAAATCGTTTTTATCGTCATTTAATCCTTCGTGTACAAAACCTGAAAATAAATTGACAAGATAAAAGAAAGAAAAAAAGAGGTTTGATGAGAAATCGGATAAATTCATTAAAAAAATTGTTTTTCTGATCGTCGTCGATGCAGCGACCACGCCTGTAATAATACCAACCAAAAGTCGTATGTGCCATGTATATACGGTTTATAGGCTTTATACAGAAAGAGGGGCACTAAAAGTGTGCTCGCGAAGAAAAGGAGGCGCAGCTGCTTCGAGAGAACGAGGGACAGAGAGAGGGAGAGAGAGAGAGAGAGAGAGGGAGAGAGAGAGAGAGTGAGAGCGAGGGAGAGAGAAATCCCCATATGCGAGCCGACTAGCTCACCGCGCCGGTACAGTATAAGTTCACGGCCAGTTCGAGACGACGACGGGATATATAGTCGAGTCTCTCGCTCTCTCTCTCCCTCTCTTACGTAACTCACCGCTGCTACCGCCGTACATGCAGACTCGAAGCTATACGTGTATAGATGGCATATGCACTGCGCTATATCTTGGGGAAAATATATGTATATATATGTCAATATATAAAATGCATACAGCAACTTGCTGTCGGTGTTTCTTTCGTACCGTGCATTTATATATATATATTTATGTATATTTATGTATGTATGTATATATGTATGTATGTATATATATATATATAGACATTCTTTTTCTCTCGTTCTCTTCTTTCTCTTCATTTTTTTCTTATGCACGTGAAGTGCCGTATAAACGTCGACGAGCCGCGAGGACGCGCTGGATTTTTCTAAAACAGAACGTATACGTATACAGAGGATTATACACAGCGAACAAAGAGCATAATGCTCGCGTTACCTTTCGGATGCTTTTTTTTCCCTACGCAGTGGCCGACGAACTCGCTCCGCGATGATGCACTGCGGTATATAAACATTTGCAATGTATTATGTCCTAGCTCGGTGCACCACGTGCACTTTTTTAAAATACGGACGATAAAATGCTCGAATGCAAAAAAATGGAGTCTTTCATAATTAATTCTTTTTTTTTATCTCATGCTTTTTATCAACGTCGATTCTTTCATACGTCGAAGCACGCAAAAGATTGTTATTATTTGAATTCCGCAGTCCATTCGGCTAACACCAACGTTGTGCCGTTACTCTCTGCTCTCGTCGGGTCATACGTAACACGATCGATTTTCTTTCGTGCAAAGCGCGAAAAAGAAGGCCAGAGAACGAGAGAGAGAGAGAGAGAGAGAGAGAGTGAGAGAGCAAGGCAGTGGGGTGAAGGGCAATTACGCAAGACCGTTGAATATCCGCGAATACCAAAAATCGCCATCGTGGCTGAAAATGAAATACCGCCGAAATAATCGGTCTTATCAATAATTGCACTCGTGAAATTCGATCGAGCGCGGAAAGAAGAAAAAAGTAACGATATTTGGAAGAATTGGAATATTCGAAAAATCGCACAAAGTCGGGGCCGTGACCACTCGACGGCGTGCGAAAGCCGGCAGTAGTTACGGCCACCTGTACGACGACGGCGCGAGTCGCCAAGCAAAATCGAAGGAACGCGAGAGAAGCCATGAGAAAAGTGTCCGGTGTGGCGAAGAACACCTGCGCTCGCGCTTTTGCACCTCGGTTCGTTCACGGTTTATAACGACATCTGGACTGCGAGCAACTTTAGCAGAAAAGTCTCGCGTCGTCGCACGCGTGTGCATCAAGCTCGTGCCTTTAATTATCCTTTTTTGGACACGTCGACTATACGCGAGGTCGATTCTTTATTTCTTCTATCCATCGTATACCATGTATGGAATTGTGGCACAGGGTTTCCATTAATGGTCGCTGGACCGTCGCTCCTTGTGGGAAAATCAAACATTGGAAATGAGAGTCTTTTCATATCAGGCTCGAATTTTATAATTTTTTTTTATTCAATTCGATCGTTTCGATCCCATGGAAGATTATTCAATTATCGTTCAGAAATTTTTTGTGCCCAGACCGCTCGTGGAAAAATTATCGAGATGCTGGATGAGATTTTCAGATCGAAAGATTTTTATATAGACACACACGCATGTATATATATATACAGACGTATAGGAGAAAAAAAAGTAGCTGAACGTTTATATATATGTATATACGAACAAGTAGCTCGGAGCAACTCGTGTTTGCGGACATGACGCGTGCGAGGCTCGTCGATGCCGCGTGTTCTCTTTTTTTTCTTCTTCTCTTGTCTCTCGATGGATACTTGCCAAACGGGAAAAGGAAGAAAGAAATAATCCACGAGTGAGAGTGTATACCTTTTTGGCGTTGCGAGGCACGTGGGCGGATGAGACTCATCCGTGACGAATTTTAAAAATCTCGTGTGTCTCGCGCGACGAATCGAGGACGATGTCTGGTAACGACAAAAATTCCCCCCCTAAAAAAAATCTTTTATTATACATTTGCATTTGTCGTTCGAACTTATTATATTTTTCGATCGATCAAATTTCTCTCTATTCCTATAAAATCACGAATTTCGCCGAGTCATCGAAACATTTCCGATCGCGAGGGGTGAAAAATCGATGGTATGAATTCTCGCGTGGATAAGAGCACTATCGGCATGAACGAGGGCGAAGAAAGAACGAGAGAGAGAGAGAGACAGAAACAGAAACGCGCGAAAGGAGTTTCGTGGAACGGGGGGAGAAAGAATCAAGGACGAAGTATGTGGGGATGAAAAATTGGCTCGATTTTGTTCGTACATGCGAAAAAAAGGAAAAAAAGGAAGATGTATGGAACGGGAGCAACGTGTCAGGGCCACGAGTGCGCTCTTCGATGGTTTTACTCGGGCGAACCGGCGCGTCGGCTAGGTCGAGGAAAGAGGGATCGAGAGGGTGAAAGAGCGAGAGGGGAGTCCCTCTCTTCGCGAGTCTCGCGGTGCCACTTCTTCCGACCCATTCTCGTCTCTTTTCTTCTTCTTGCATCCTCTATTTGTTTTGTTCAGCCACGTCTGGCTCTCTCGATTCTCTGCGATCCTGGTCGAGACCCTCTTCAAGATCTTTCTACCTTTCTTTCTCTACTCGAGACGCCGCCCAGACGCCGGCACGAGAATCGAACGCGCGCGGATAAAATAAATATTTCGAACGACGTTCATAATTAAAAACATAAACAAAAACGTTTATTTCATTCGAACATCGTCGTTTTTATATTTCGATCGATCGATAAATAATCGATAAATTTTCTCGTTAGAATTAAATCCGGTCCTACGTTCTCATTGATCGACGTCTCGCGTCGCGACGAGAGAAAGAGAGTGAGAGAAGTCTCCAGGTATTGTGAATCCACGAACGAGTTCGGATTATGCAACGTGCCAGCAGTGAGGCCCGAACGAAATTAATCCGTTCGCTATGTTAGTATGTTTCCAAACGGTGTCAAGGCGAAGACAAGGAAAAGAGAGGAGCGCCGAGGGGCGGGGGGGGGGGGCAGATAGAGAGAGAGAGAAAGAGATGAGTTTTTGATGAGATCGCGACGTTCCTTTTTCCAATTTTTTTTTTCTTTTCCTTTTTTCAACTATCGGGGTAAACAACTGCACCCGGCAAGATATACGATCCGGCATGAATCAGCAGATATAATCTTTTTTCTTCGATACGTAAACAGGAACTTTTATACCCAGACGAAAAACAAACGAATTAAGAAAAAATATTCGACTTTAATTTTACTTCGTATTTCTCTTATCCACGTCCTTTCGTCGTCGTTTGTACGAGAGGTATGCGGTATTTTTATTTTCTGTTTTTTGATCGACCTCTGTCATCGACGTTGTATAATAATCTCGTTATATTTACACATAACGTAACCGTATACATTTAATCGAGATGCTGGCGCGTCTTTTAATATGCGTGGATGACTGGTGAATTGACAAAGAACAATACAATCCGTAATCGTCGAGGATATAATCGATCGAATCGGCTCGACTGAATCTACCGGCGGTGAGACGATTCGAATAAAAAAATGAAAAAATTAAACAACAAAACAAAAAAGAAATACTCTGCCCCGAAGGTCGCGTATAGATATGAAACACTCGACCATTACATCCATGCCCCCCCCCCCCCCCTATCGCTTTGATCTATTATCGGTTGGTTACGTGTCCTTCCTTCCTCGAACCAATTTTTGATTGGAATACATATATATATATATTATTTTCATGTAAAAGGGGATCGTTCCGGTGATATTAAGAGACTTTATTTCGCTCCATAATTGCCCGGTTATATCGCATCTGTAAATATAATAGAATATTCTCGTTCGCGTTGTTTCCGCGTATGCAACGAGAGTTACGTTACCGCGTTGTTTCTTCGTTTCTTTTCATATTTATATACAAACGGACTGGCGGAGTTTGCGTTTCGTTATTTTTATTGTCTCGAGCAACATGAATTAACTCGGAAAATTAAAGCAGCAGCCTCGATTCGCGAAAAAGGTATGGTTAATCGACGAGACGCGAAGCTTTCGTTATACACACCGGGATATGAATTTTTGGCAAGAGCGCGCGGACCATACGAAAATATCGCGTTTCCGTAACGAATTCACGATAGGACTCACCCTCTTTCTCTCATCGCACGGTAATATTTACCTACGCTCTTCTCCTGGGACTCGCGTTGCAACGCCCACACCCAAACGAATCACACGCTCTCGTATTTTACCCCGATTTCGCTTATTCACTTGCGAATGTTTGCAGCCACAGGCGCCATTACATAAGTCTCTAAAGCGGCTATCGGGATACTCTCGCCCTAATACAAATTTATATATTTGTAGATCTTCGCTACAACATAGGATGGTAAGCGAAACGAGCACGTCGTAATTTGTGTTATTCGATATATTTATATATATTCGATATTCGATATTCGATATTCGATATATATATATATATATATATATATATATATATATATATATATATTAGTACAATGTGGCATAGTAAGCGAACCGAGCACGCCGTAATTCGTGATATTGCCTATTTTACTCGATGAAACGTACGGTTGTTTCATCGAACGCGAGAACAACTCCTCGTTACGACTCGAGAGTTCCGATGAGTCGTACGAGTGACTCGACGCGACGTATTTTAATGATGACCGAGGAAACAAAGATTATCGTCCCTAACACCGCTCAAGGGTTGAAAATAAATGAAACCGATAATTTCGATCGATTCGATTATTTTCCAGCATAGATACTTTGTATCAGTTGGATAAATATGTCATAATTATTCGAATGATTTATTCAACGATTCGTAGAGAAAATCGTGTAACGTGTCATGTTTCGCATTATTATTAATAATGCCTTTATCTTCGAACGTACACCGGGTGCTATATAAATATAATCCCGTTTCGTTTTATATACCATAGCCGGTTATTTTCCGCGCAGCTTGCCACATACGCGCCGAGAATTATTATATAGAAAATTATTAACACACCAGGATATTTTCAAGGCTTTTTCACGACCGAGCTATCGTTCGTCACGTTCCGTAACAGTCCGTGAAAAAAAAAATATAATATATACGTATATACACAGACATATTTGTAGCAAGAGCCAGCGTCGAGTATCCTTACGTAATTAGGGATAAAACACACTCGAGGATCGCACACAAACACATATACTTCAGTTGCCGATGTCTGCGATCGATATCTCATCGATTCCCGCAGTCACGGTTTTAAACACTCGTTTCTCACCTTCGATATCATCGATTTCTCGCGAAATCTCTTACACCCGCGAAAAAGCAACGACACATCCATCTCGCAAAGCGATAATAACTCACGAGGCCGATACCATTTGTGGCAAACGTTGCCCGTTTTTCCCGCTATTCCGTTCACTCGGAAGTCGTCTTGATTTTATAACCAATGGATAAGGAATTTTAAAAAAATCTTCTACTTTTTTCTATGTGTTTTTGTCTCAAATAAATAATAGCCCAAGACATCATTTTTCTTCTCGATAAATATGGTAATCGTCTATTTGGTTTCTCGTGTGGCTGGCAAAATTGCGAAACGGTTATATATCACGTAACGATCACACACGATAGTAAATAGCTTTATAACGGGTGCTATATATATCGTGGCAAAACGTAAGTCGGAACCCTCGGTTGCTTTTAATGTTATATATATATATATATATATACATAAGCATTTCTAAATATATACATATAAACTGTTTTAACGCTGTGTATGTGTCAGGCCCGGCGACGTAACAAATCTCGATAATTCGCCCGATGTAACGCCACCAACGCCAGAGCGCGCACAGAGATCTCGATATTTCATCGAACGCGTTACGTCTGCTCCCCGGGTTTATATATCCTCTCACCGTGCGCATATAACAATCCTTCTCGCCTAGCCTTCCGATGTTTCACCGTAGATCGCTACGAGATGGACGTATCGTCGTTTAACGTCGGTGGGAAAATCCGTAAATCCTTGGTAAATCCGTGCTGAATCATTTCTCACGAGGCTCGATTCGTGATTAATTATTATTATCTTGATTATAAAATTTATTTTTCATTTTTCATTTTTTGAAGTAATTGTATAGATTTTTTCGTGATTAACTTTGTGTTCGCACGAGTTTAGGGTCAATCGTACTCGGTTACGCGAGAGGCGTACGAAAATGATAAGATAACTATTTCCCCGGTGTGTTCGGTCACGTGCTCGGTTGTCTCCCTACTGTCAAATTCTGTTATGTAAACTTCGCGAGGATCTCCTGCTGGCGACGAGCCACGTCGCGTGTGTCTCGCGTAGAAATCGCCCCGCGGCCCGATGGTGCTTTTCACTTTGTCTCTCTATCTCTCCCTCTCTCTGTTCCTCTTATTTCTTAATTCATCGTCTTTCTCTCTTTCTCACGCGAAACAGAGAGACGAGATCGTCTCAGCATCTTTCTCACGTCGACGCCGCTCGCACCACGATCCGACCGTAAAATCATGGCAAACCGACAGACTTCCCTGTCCTTCTGCCGGCTCTTACTATATTTATTTTTGGAAGGGGAGTGTGTCGGTCACTTCGAAAAGCTCGGCGTCTCCGCTCTCGAGCTTGCTCTTCCCCTCTTGTATGCTGAAATCCCCTTAAACCTCTCTCTCTCTCTCTCTCTCTCTCTCTCTCTCTTTCTCTCTTTCTTGCTCTTTCGCTCCCGCAGTTTCATTTCTTATCGTTAAATTCGCCGGGCGGAAGTGGGAAACTCCACCTCTCCTTCGCGATATTTTCGTACCCGGAAGCTCTCGCAGCACCGACAGAACGCGTATACGTGCCTCTCTTTCTTACTCCCTCTCTCTCTCTCTCTCTATACTGTTGCTGTTTCTACTGAGACTGCAGCCTGCGAAACACAGAGCAACGATGAGATTCAACGCGTTACAGACATCGCGTTATACAGCGCGCGGTCGACGACCGTTGCTACACACACCGCGACGCGGATTTCCCATTTCTCCAACTCTACGACCTTGCAGCTTCAGCTCGACGATACGTCTCTTCTGTTTCCTCGATTTTCCGTCAACGATGAATGTTTTGCATAACGCCGAGAGAAACGTCCAACGAGCGTGAAACAAACGTAATAAAGATTAATGACCCGAGAAATATGGGGGTGGATCGCGACATTGCCCCTTAAACAACGAAACAAATATTGCAACAAAAAAAACGAAAGTGCAACAGACTCAATTATATTATTGAATCAATTATTATTTTATTCAATGATAAAAAATGTTTAAATTCGATCTTTCTAACGAATACAAATTTTCCACGCGCTTTTTTCCTCCATTGCAACCGGTTTAACTATATAGGTATACGACAGACGAAATTGACCGATTGTGTGTTCTTTTTTCCTCTACGATAAAAACTTGTCTCTCTCTCCCTATTTCTAAATATATATAGGCAGGAGAGTGGCAATTAGTCGAAGGTACACGCGTATTATTATCTGGAATAGCGAGAAAGCCGGGCGTCTAGAAAGTCTCCCTCTCTCGTCCGTTCTACATTTCTTCGCGACCTTGTTGCTCGAGAAACAGAGTCACGCGAAGTCTTCACCGACGAGATTCATGATTATCGTCGAAATTCCAAATTCCATATATTTCGAGCTGAAATAAATTGAATTTTGGTTTTTGGTAAGAAATAATGAGAGTGAAAAAGTCGAAACGTTTCGCCATGAAAATTCAGATAGCGGCGAGGGGGAGGGGGTGGGTGGGGGGCAAAAGAGCTCGTTGACGCGACGTTTACGCATTCTCGTCTCGTAAAATAAAAGTTTGCAATCGCGTCGCGGAAAGCTCCCGACGCAGAGAGTGAGTGAGAGAGAGAAAGAGATTATGCATAAAGTACAGAGAGCCGGGTCCGGTCATGCATATATATATATATATATATATATATATATATATATGCGTGTGTGTATGATATTGCCGGTCTTATGAATCATACCCCAATCATTCTCGATTCGCTTACGTAATCCCGGCTCTCCTTTCTCCCTCTCCGCCAACCCCCTCTCTCTCTCTCTCTCGTTCTATGGCCAACGAGAACCTGTTCTATTTATACCAGTAATGTCACACCCGAGTTTATAAATTAATGTACACGATACATGGTACGGTGGCGAAGCGGCCCACCTCGCGAATTAATTCGCGATTTATCCGTTATACAACCTTTTTTGTCAATCAACCGTATTAAAATAGCGTTTTGTAACCAGAAATTAAAGAACGTTCTTTGGAAACTTGATTGAAAAATTAATCGGACGATCGAAGTTCGTTGAATAATCAAATTTACGAAAGAATGAAAAATAATTCGAACGGAGGAAGAAAAACGAAAATGAAATTCATACGATTGGACGGAGATGATTATTTGAGAAAAATTGGAGGATGAAAAAAAATCGTGGTCGAGACAATTTAGATGACGATGTTCGTGGTTTTAGTTTGGTACATCGGGTTAATCAGCGACGAGTGAGCGTGTACGATGATTTCCACGTGGTTCGTGGCATCGAGAGGGTCTCGTAACTTCGTTCTAGCGAACGACATATACACACCGGCCCGAATCTATCTTCTCGTAGCGATCGGCCGACGAATTACGTAACGATAGATTTATATAAATGGTTACGTTGACACCAGAGAGCCCCGGCGGCCGAGGCGAATAGAAGCCCGCGCTCCCTCGCGCGCGCGAGCCCGTAGAGCCCGCGCGTTTGGTCGCCTCTCTGCACCGCCTCTATGCTCCCAAGTTTCGTCGTCGTCGCCGTCGTCGTCGTCGTCGTCGTTCGTTATTATCTAACAAGGTAGCAGTTCGTTCATGCACACCGCCTACGGTAAAACCAAATTGTACGTTTTTATACGAACGTGACAATGAAGCGAAACAAAAATTTCGTAACAAAAATCATCTCCGACGACGAACGAAACGATCGCGAGATCGTATTAGTTATAGATAGACTCATCGATTTCCTCGTTATTACATAAAAAGAACGATTCGCTCAATTAATTCATATTTTTTAATATAATTTTATTCAATTATATCCCATTTTATTGAATTTTTTTTATACGAGGCGAAGAGACAATGAAATTGTAATTTTGTCAGTTTTCCCAACGTGGCGTTTATTCCGTTATGTCGGTTGAGGGTGGTTATTGATGTCCGTCGTATTTTCGCAGATGGAATTTCGTTTACACTGACCGTGGGCCCTTCCGATCTCGCGATAGATTCGCGACACCGGGCTGTCTACCTATATATAATATATATGTTCACACGTACATACGGTGTAGTCGTCTCTCGCTCTCTCGTTGTCTCAATTACATAATAAAAAGCGTTATATAAGAACGAGTCGAATGTCGCGACGCATAAGCGTGCGTGGCCGCTCTCGCGCGCCGGTCTGTGACTATTATGTAGGCGCGCCTCTGCTCATCGTCACTTGGATAAACACATGCCCGACACACGTTATTCTATAGATATATTTAAAAAAAAAAAAGTATACGCCTGTGTATACAAGCGAGCAATTGCCAAGTGACGAGTCCGATAATTTTACTCCGATTTCTGATTTTTTCGACCCTTTGACCTCACGAAATTTCGATCTTTGATTCAAGATTGTCCCAAAATTAAAACGTATCAAAAAAGATTTCCCAATGATAATCGAACTTTGCGAATCGTTAATCGAATCGCTCCGAGCGATACGAAACTGATAAGTAAATTAATAGAAAATATTGAATTATCGGTTGACGTTAAATCGAAAATATTTAATCAATGATTTTTTTTTCCAATATATCTCGTAGTCTATATTTTCAGAGACGAGTATGTACGATTGAAATTTCTTTTTTCTTCTCGATATACGATACGAAGTTTATAGTGGCGTAGGTCGAGAAGGCCGGGCCAGGGAACTCGATCGAACGGAAGCGCGGTGCTGCATAGGCAGCGCGCCACATCGCTCGGGGTACTTGACCGTGAAAAGTACCACGCTCTGTGCGCCGTTTCCTATCCTGGCCGTTGCTGCGGTAGTGGTGGTAATGGTTTAGCTGCAGGAAAGACACGATACGCTCGAGCATCGATAACGTTGTTACCAACTCCTCCCGTACTTTGCACAATATTTCGTGATTCATTAATCCTCGACATATTTCCATATTTATTGTTTAATTAATAATAAACAACAACAACAATAACAAAATAAAAACGTTATCCATTTTATTTACGCAACCTCGTTCGTGGATTTCCCTCTCCTTGTCTCGGTAGCGTCGGTCGTCACCGGTAACATCGACTTCCCGTTTCCTGTTGTGAATGTTAATCGCATCAGTGACCACGAATTTTTGGTAGTTCGAGCTTGTATTCTTCGTGAGTACGCGAGGGACAAAAGATAAACGAAAGAAAAAAAGAAAAAAAAATCATCGTCACCCAAAATGACGAGACACGCGCTCGTAATGCAATATTATCGCAAAGTCGGCTTTATTAATATACGAATAAATTCGCGGAACGGAATGTAATTGTCGTGATTACGTAATTTGTCGCACTATCTGCTCGCGACACACGCTTCTCGTTTTCTCTCTTTCTCCGTCTCTCCTACAGCTATAGTTATTTCTACCAAATCAAACAGAAGCTCGTTTTAACTCATCGATCTCTTTATTCATAAACCATATCGCACGTTACCAACGAATCGATCGACTTTTCGATTTAATCGAATAATTCAAAAAATTGATACTCGATTACAAAAATAAGCCTTAATTCGATGAGAAAAATAGTGATTTTTATTTTTAGCATGTAAAATCGGAGTTTTGCTTATCGTCGAATGTCGTTGGTTGTATCGAGCATCTGGTCTCTTCATGATCGATACCACAAATGTTGGCAAACATTGTTCTCGCGAGATTGATACGTTTTTTTTTCACTAAAGTATTTCACTCATATCGGAGACGAGACCGGTAATAGAACGTGATAAGGCTTCCTACATGATAGGGCGCAACCCTCTCCCGGGGCCGGGGTGGAGGAGCAGGAGGAGGAATAACTCGAGGATCCGCTTCTTCCTCGTAACTCGTTTTATAATATAGGTTTATATGCTGATATATATATACATATATATATATATATATATATATATACGTGTGTATTTATACATATGTATATCTGGGCTTTGCCTTATATATTCCAGGAGCCTCTCCGCGAACAGTGTTACGTTCCATTTCGGTACTTATAGCAAAGTTACGACAAGACTGTCTTTCTCTCCCTCTCCCTCCACCCCTTCCCTCCTCACTTACTCACTCACTCTCTCTCTCTCTCTCCCTCTTTCTATCTACAGTAGTTTTTCTCTTCGTTACGCGAGGCTCGAGCGTTACGAGAGGGAAGCCATCACGGCTTGTTCGAACCGAAGGCAGATATATATACGTGGCGAGGGACAAAGAGGGACAAAGAGAGAGAGAGAGATTACCCAAGAAACATTGCGCCGTTATATACGCCCTCGTAACGCACGCTCGTAACAACGCCCGATGGTTTTGCGATCGAATTAATATATATATATATACGCGGATCACGTATTTTAGTCGTGAAAAGTCCAGAAATACGAAAATAGCGAATCAATCGTTATTCATAATTTTTTTACATTTTCATACTCACTGGAGAATTAATGGAAAAGGGTCGATATTTTTGGGTTGAATTTTGTTTTTTTTTGGTCGTATCGATCGATATTCTTACATCGATCTTTAATCATGCAATTGACAATAAATATCCATTAAATTTAATTACACATTGAAATGGTATAAATCGTAATCTATCGATGGGAAAACGAGGCTCGCGATACAATGAGAAAAAATATTCGAACGAAATATCGAAATAAATATTTTTCTTCTATAATCGAAAACGTCGTCGACAGACGAACCGGTGCCTCCGTGGAAGTTATATAAATATTGGTCAATCGCCTCGGTCTCGTTCGAGATGACTGGGAGCGCGTTTGAACATATATACATATATATTTATACGGATTCTCTCCTACGGGCGAGACCGTGAGCGAGTGCGTGTGTATCCACGACCGAGTATCCATATCGAATTTCAAACTCGACGTCTCCCGTCAACTCTAAACATTTTCCGTCACGAAAAAAAGAACACAAGGAAAGCGCTTGTCTCGGCTCGTAGCTTTTAATCGGAGCGAGAGAAAACGAGACGTTTGAATTTAAAAAAAAAATGAAAATAGTCCGAGGCGAATGGGAAAAAAATTGATTGAAAATGTCAATTTTCATTCGAATCGATCGAGCGATCGTTTCGATGAAATTCATTTACGTAGATGAATTTCAGGGTGTGTGTGGGACGATTGGCGCGCCTTCGAGTCGCGCGAAGTCGATAAAACACTTGGCCCATCTACCGCAACATTGTTCGATCCGCATAGTACGGTCAGTCTCGCGTGGTATTGTAACGGTGCGCGGGCCAAACGCGTAAGACGCGCGCGCGTATGAGAGGTGGAGGCAGCCGGTGCATTGCATCGAGTATAACGCGACGAGGAGAGTTGCAGTTGCGCTGCGGTAAAAGAGTGAGACCGAGAGAGAGAGAGAGAGAAGCATGGATGCGTCCGATCATGGTAGCACGTCACCAGCAAATAGCCAGGCGTTACGTAAAGGTCGGTCACCCGGCCACGCAGAGAAGCTCCGGAGTACACGCTTATTTTCCCTCTCTCTCCCTCCTTTAATTCCTCTTTGCTCTCTTCTATCCGCTCTTTCGTTTCGTCTCTTTATCCCCACTCGCTCATTTCCTCGACCTCCCTCTCACCACGTCATTTTACGTAAGAAAAACGAATGAATTTTTATTTTTTTTAAATTTTATTTAAATAATAATTTATGATAATGATCGAGTTTAATACATTATTTGGAAAATGTCAGAAAACGATAGAAGAATTCAGGATGATTGAAATTTGGCGCGATTTTCACGAAGCAAACTACGCTCGCTCGTTTCGTACGTCGATGTAACTCGCGAGCGAATCGTAAAACGAACTTTGCTCGATCGTTCCTACGACGAGAAAATCCCCGCACCGATGGATATTTAGCTAGGAACAAAATCTCGTATAATTCTACGAAAGATACGAACCATTTGGCCTATCCGGCGTGTCGGGACTTGCCGTACACGAGAATTTACGAACCTCGTAAAACATCCGACGCACACGTCGCTCCTGCCTTTTACTCAAATCTATATAATCGAGGATTACCATACTTACCAACTCGCCAGGTTTTGTCTCGCGATAAGTTACTCTCATCTGTCTTCGTTGAACGACGATAAAATAACAAACAAACAAACAAAAACAATTGTAATTCGAGCATCGAAATTTTTTTGCGAATTCAATGCACCCTCGTTTATCCAAACGCAGATGCAAATTATGCAAGTCGAGCCATAAAAATAAAATCGACATCCCGTAATTTCCACAGTCCACACGAATCGTATACGTAACACAATGTGCTTCGTTGCGCGTACTTCACGAGTAGATTTTTTTTTTAAGTTCGAGCATAAGTAATCCGACTTATCGGGACAAATTAACTTAAGACGAACAATTGGATTAAAGAGTAAAATTGAATTATCCGAAATTCGACCACTCGCATTTGTCTCTTTTCCATTCGTCAGTACGCATAATTTCTTGTCAATGTCTAATCAACTTTGTTTCGGCAAAGAGACGAGAAGGAGGACCATGTCAAAGTGGCGTGTGCTTTTCGATATTCCAGGGATATCGCGGAGCAGTCAAGAGTGTTGACAGGACAGCCTGTTTTATACGCGATATGTCGAACTGGATAGGTAGGTGTGTACGCAATGGGCTTTAAGCCCCCCCCGCCCTCTCTCTTTCTCGTTTATGCGTATATGTATATCTCGCGCTCGCACGGGGTTGGAAAAGCTCTATCGATCCGCCCCCGCTTCTCCGGCAAGCAGATAGTACGTACACACACATGCGAACACACAGGCGCGATTTTCACACCGTGTCCAAGTCTCGTATCTACCCTGAAGTAGCCGAACGATTTTTCCAACGATGTACGAATCGAACATATGAGTTTTTTTAAAAATGCCAATACGTTTCGAAAATATTGATAAAGAGAAGAATGTTTTTTTTTAGTTAATATTTTTTTTCAGACTGTTCGAAAAATGGTTTGAACAAATATTATGAAAGGGATAAGAAAATATGTATTCGTTCGTCGTAAAGTCGTTGACGACGAGGAAACGTACTCGCGGTTATCGTTGTATACGTCGTGACCGTCGACTTCCTGCTTCCCGACGAGATTGTTCTCGATGTATTCATAACGCTTCTCGTTCGACGAATTTGAACGTATAACTCGATAGAGCGCGTTCTCGGAAAACGAAAAAAAAAACATAAAATACATAATTTTGCCGCCCCCGCAAAGATTATTAATCGTACGTTAACGCGCGATATTTATAATTGACAGCGTACACGTATCGTCCGGTAACTACATAACGCTCGATAAATTAATCGTCCGGTAGTCATAAATGCTTTAATAATGGTTCGATTAATTGATCAAAGAAACAAAATTCAAATTATCAATAGCGTCGATCATCAATTAACCGTTTAATTAGTCCGAGAAACGATTATATATTGGATTTTCAAGAGCTTCGGCCTATTACACAATTTTCCGGTAATAATGAAAGAAAAAAAGAAAAAAATGCCCAGAAACTTGATAGGCCACGCCGGGAGTTTCGTAACTGCAGGGTCTCTCGCGAAAACCCTATCGATCGGTCCACGGGCTCAGAGAGCTATCTTTCTCTCTCTCTCTCTCTCTCTCTCTCTTTCGGGCTTTGGCCGGGCTCTCGAATTCTCTCTCTTCCCTATTCTCTATACCGCGAGAGAGAGCGACGGAGAGAGAAGCATCTCTCGCCCGGCGAAACCCTGGACGCTCTTCTCTTGTGGTCTCTCATTTCATCCCCCCCCCCCCCCCGCCCCCGCCGCTCTGCAACCGCCCCTCGATCCTCGAGCAATCATAAAATCGCGAGCGCTCTGGGTAGAGGGCTCACATTGTTGGAAAATTCAAAGCTCGAAAAGCGCCACTTAAGCGTCAGTACGGAGTGATGAATTCGTCTGGCCGACCGAAAACCTCATCGTCACGTGAGAAATCGTCGTGGAATCTTACCCCCCATTCTGTCTCTTTGCGGTTTAGGCATCTTTGTGATGTTGAATTTATGGACGTGACGGAAAACGCGACGAGCGCGCGGCCTCGAAACGACGACTGTTCATGGGACTCTCGGGTAGATGTATGTATATATATATATATATATGGATGTGAACACATAAATGTGTATATATGTATATGAACACATAAATGTCGTGAGAGAGAAAGGGGGAGAGTAACCGGAGGCAATGACATTGCCCGTGCAGCATTGCCAGGATGCACTCCCGCCTATCTCAAACGATGCGTGCCTGATAACGCTGAAGGTTAATTAAGTCAATGTGAATTACAAAAAAGAACGAAAACAACAACAACAACAACAAAAACCGAAAACACAAATTCTTCCATAATTGACGATTGTTATTGCCGATCGAATGTACACCCGAGGTAAATATGCATATCTCCTTTCGGCGTCGATAATTGAGCCGTTATCAACGTTATCCAGAATGAGAAGAAAAAAAAACAACACGCATCAGTCGTATATCTTGTTTACTCATTTTACTTTGTTTTATTGTATGCGATAAAGCCGAGCTATCGATATTTCATTTAATTAACGCGTTACGATTGAACGCGTATTTCTGGATGCGCATCATTATGCATATATATTTTTTATTTAACAAAAACATACTCCAAAAAAATAACGCGCAATTTTCTTTTATTCCCTCGACCGGATCGATATTAATTTATCTCTATACTTTGATAATTTTATTTTTTTAATTCGTCTTTATAAAACATATTGTATTAATATTTCGATGATGACCGAAATACGTTAAGCTTATACGTATATCGCGATTTAATCACGAGTCAACGATCCCTAATGATTTTATAAAGTCCGAGTCATAGGGACTTTGTAGCCGATGTGTGTACATTTACCGTTCGGTCTCGCGCTTGGCGGTATTACGGGAACCAAGCGTGAATCACAGAGTCCAAAGAGACTACATGCCTCGTCGCTGCCTCGGGTTGCATAACTCGTGAGTGGATCGTGAGTGCTCCGAGCGTTAGAGAGCAAGAGAGATTAGAGAGGGAAACGTTCCTATCTCTCTATATCTTTCTCCCTCTCTGTCTCTCTCTCTCTCTCACTCACTCACTCACTCACTCACTCACGGGTTGTCGGAACCGCGAGAGCCGCCCATAAGCGCAAGGAACTCGCACTATACACGTCGATTTAACGCTTCGATAGTATCGACCTCGACATTCGCGAGAGAGAAAACCACCACCAACGTGACTTTATACCTATGTATCTTAGCTTTTATACGCGGCACGATACTTGGTTTTACTCCGTACCTGGAGAGTTCGACGTACCCCGCGAAATTGACGCCGATTATATTGTATATATATATATATATATATATAGGAAGAGAGAGATTCGAAGTTACACGTGAATCGCAGCCTCGACGTATTTCGTATTGATATCGCCTGTATGGTCTCGCGTTACTGACCGTGGCTTCTACAATCCGCCTCGACACGCGTTTTATCACCAGCAAGAGAGAGAGAGGCAAATATACGTACAGAGAGATGACATCAACCCACCGGCGTTTCTTTGTTCCTTTGTCCCACTCGGTACTCCACGTTAACTCGTTCACAAATAAAACCATTATACGTTACGTATATGTATGTGTGTGGGTGCGTATGTGTGTGTGGGTGTGGGTGTGGGTGTGTATGTTACTCGTATGAAGTTTTACAAATTAATTGTTATCGTTAATTGATGCTTCTTGAGATCGTCAGGTACGTAAAACGACGATAAAAACTTTCCGATAAATCACTACTGTAAAATTTCTCGCGTTTGAATAGAATGCTTCGATGGATTGCGTAATACACAGATTTTATTAACACACGTGTCCCCTCGTTTCTGTTCTCAGTATCTCGATATATACGTACGAATGTTCCATGTACGCTATAATTAATTGAGAATCAAATTATACGAATTCGATGATCCAATGATCCGGATCTATACCGATCGATCGATCTTCATATTTTTCTTCCTATATATTTCAATAATTGATGCTTTTAATCCAAATTTACTCATAGAACGAAAATTAATGATTCTGATTGGAAATATTATTTGACGAAAGTTTAAAAGTCATTTTTGCGTGATCGTAGGTAGAATATAAAAATTACGTTTTCCCACGATTTTGATGAATATTACGCGATTATTATAAGGTACGTACGCCATGTACAGAGTTTATCTCGTGATTATTTGCTCGACTCACAAATCCAATATAATTGGCCTCGATATATATACAACGGTGCGAGAGGCACCGAGACCGCTCGTCCACTCGACTCGTTAAAATTCGTAACGCGCCAATCGACGAAGGATAATTGGCTGCTGAAAGAGTTTGTGAAACTCTCGCGCGGTCGGAGATCGCTGGACCAGAGGAAACGAGATATACATGTATATATATATGAGAAAAAGTCCCCCCTCACGTTCTGCATGGCAAAACTATACGAGCCGGTCTAGTCGACGATGGTTACGCAAAGTCTTCGAGATCGTGTGCCGATTATGAAATCGGGGTGCAAAGCGACGAGGGCGGACAGGGTGGGGAGGGGGAAAAATTTCGTGACTTCAAGGATCTTTCTGCCGTTTGAATAGAAAGAATCTGTCGCTAATACGAAATCGTACGATTATGTTCGTATATATATATACATATGTCCAATAGATTTAGATCTAAGAATCTTCGTGAATCTCGTTCGTTATCTTTTTTTTTCGTCTCCTCTTTTTTTTTGCTCGCGGTTATATAATTCGTCGCTGTTCTCTCGCGTTCGCGGCTATTACGAAAGCCGGAGCGTTCTCCAATTTCAAGGATTCGTTTCGACAAACGAACGAACGAGTTTCACGAAAATAAATATTGAAACATCGTAAAAGTTCGTTATCGCTTACCTATACATTTTTTCATAATTCGAGAATCGGTAAGAATATTATTGTCGAAAAGTTTTAAAGCTACGAGTTTAATGATGATTTTTATTCTAATTTATGTAACGCGAGATGCGTAATTTTTGTTTCCAAAAATTTGTCACTTTTTCTAACGTCGCTATTTCGTTATTTTTATTGCAGCACCAAATAGTCCGCTGCATCTTAGCAACAGAGCTCACGCGTTGCTATTGTTGCACAGGCCACAAGCTTCACTGACCGACGCTGATCACGCAGTAAGGCTACGTCCAGACTGGGGCAAGGTGGGCATTTGTCGTCTTACAATTTAATAGATAAAGAAGAAACGTCAGTCTCCTATTAAAAAAAAAAGAATTCGATCTTTGATTTTCTAATCAAAAATCGATGTTTTTTTTCTTTGATCTCGATTCAACCAACTGTTTAACGCGGTTTGTCAAACTATATTTCGTAATAGACGGTGTATTGTATCGTGTGGCAAACACACGATGAATAATGTGGTCGAAATTACGGTACATGCGCTCGCGGCAAGCAATATATAGCGGTAATAAAGCTTTTACTACGTGGCACTATAACACTGCGCCGTCGTTGGCCTGGTTGCATGACCCGGGCGCTCATTCGAGAATAGCAAACGCCATATAATATTAATGCAGGTCGTGGATCGAGAAAGGGAGCGAGTAAGAGTAAGAGAGAGAGGGAGAGAGAGAGAAAGGACTCAACGATATTGTATGATTTTATCGATAGGGACATTATCGAAGAGGAATGGCTCTCTCGGCGTTGGGCAGATACGAGGAGGCGTTTTTCGCTCTCTGCACGAGCGTCGCCATCGACAGGAATCCCCAGGGTGTACGACACGAGCTTACGAGGGTAAGTTATCGCAATATTCATCATACTTTCTTTCCTCGCCCATCGATTACCCAACGTCGTTTAAAAACAAAAAATAAGAAAAATTATTCAAGAAATTTGGGTCGAGCTATAATTTTGTTGACTCCACTTAATCGAGCGGATGAAAAAAAGAAAGAAAAAAATTCCAGAGTGATTTTTCACCCTTGAACGTTAGATCGTCTTTATTTCGAGTCTATGATTGATATACGAATAGCCTTTATTGTCGGCTCTCGAGATTTCATAGAATGTGGGAAGATGACGTTGCGTCATGACGGAACGCGACGTTACGTGTAATTCCGCTTGGCCTCGAACCCCGCGAATCCGCTACTGTGTAGTTTGTGCTCTGTTCGCTGTCCATCGACCCCTGGCAGAGCGAACTAAACGCGCGAACAAACCAGCGAGACCGTGCAAGCTTTGTCTATATACACACACAAACACATATATAAAAAATATATACATAGCTATTATAATAGTAGTAGAGTCATATAGACTCGGAGTTTCCGGTCCGCACGACGGCCGTCGTACTCTCTCGAGCAGAGAGCAAAAGAGCCACTTCAATGACTCGGTACGATGGTCAGGTGAGTGACCGACGTACTGAGAGACCCACGAGGGTAACGACAGCCACGCTGTCTATATACTCTTTAAGCGACAATGACAAACACACGTTTTTCTTGTACTCGCATATTTTATTTCGTCAAATATGATGAAAAAGTTCATTAACAATAGATATTGGAAAAAAAAAATTTTTTTTCAATTTTCAGGTATTGCATAGAATGTTATCGTCGACGAATCTTAGACGTCAGGGACCAACCACGACGAGATCGCCTTATAATAATCACGTTGAAACGAGTTCAAGGACGAGACGAAATCGTCGCCATCATCATTATCAGCAAAATATTTGCAATTCGCATCACGAAAATCATCATCAAAAAAATCACATGCTTCTGCCGTTGATGAGCCCGAGTCAACGACAGAGGAGAATCATATTGAACACGTCGGATTGCGAGGATAATAGCAGCGGTGACGACGAATTCACTCAGGTACGAATGATGAATTGAGGGAAATTATTTATTAAACGATCTTTTAATTGATCGACTTTGCGAGAAGAATTTTACGTCGAAATTCATATTTTATGAATTTTACGGATAAACCTAACGGGGGAACGTTATTTTTTGCACGAACGACGAGTTAATGAAGAAACCTAATTAAATTGTAATTAATTGCTTTTTTTATGTGGTTTCGTCTCGCCCGTTCGAACACAAAAGAACGGTCGTTCTCGCTTCGTCAACGAGAACGCTATAATCACTAAGGACATTTACACGTGGGTCGTGTATTAACGATACCACGTCGACGTCTCGAGTGTTTTCTTTGCGCAACGCGTAGCTCGCGAACGGTGAATGAGAGTCTCGACGAGCTCGGAACTCGTAAATTCTTGATTATCGCGGTCGTCCGCAGACAACTTTACAATTATTTGCGATCTCGGCCTAATTACGAGCCTGAACTTCGACACGTGTAAATAGCCGATACGATATTTGCCGCGTAAAATTTTTTAATTTTCTACATACTTACAAACGACATTTTATGCGAACTATTGGGGAAAATTTGATTTAAAAAAAACTAAGATAAAAGTGCAAATTTATTTTAATCTTTTTATTTTTATAGGCCATCTGTCAAAGAGTCTTGACGAGCCAAAATTCGAACGAGAATGCGAAGCTACATTCGATCCTCGATCGTGTTTATCAGGAGGTGGAGAAGCTTAAGAGTGAGTTTCGATCGAAAATAAAATTTTCAAACTGAGCGAATGTACGAATGCTTAGTAAATTTTAATTTTTTTAGGGGTAGATCCGAGACCGGCGGAAGTTCTTTTACCACCATTGACGGGCGGAACCGCGACCGGCGAGCTCGATTGTATTTTGTGCTGTCGAACTTTGTGGAAACCTGTGACGACACCATGCGGTCATACTTATTGTTGGATGTGTCTTGATCGTTGTCTCGATTATTCCTCAGCCTGTCCGCTCTGCGTCACGTCGCTAGCCGATGTAAGCATAATATTCACATTTAAAATATATAGATATAAATATACATTGTAAAAAAAATCTAAACCGCAAAAATTCGGATCTTTAATTAATTCCATGAAAAAAAAGCATTGCTCATTCGTATAAAATGAAGTTCAAGAATTAATTATCGATCTTTCAACTCTCATAATCTGATGATGCAACGAGACTGTCGAAAACTTACATAAACGAAGTAGATTCGTAGTACGGAGTTACATTTTTAGTCACGAAAAATTCGAAATACGGCGACATTTGGCTATCGTTCGTGGGGGAGGTGCCCCGTAGCATCGTTGCGAAATTCTCTATTACGTCAAGGATACCATAGAGATTAAACTACGAATAGATATATATAGCTCGTCATGGAATCGTTAAAATACTACTCGTTAGTCACGAGCGGTTAATCTCCGGGAAATACGCTTTTGCTATAACTACGAAGGTGGGGTAGGGAGAGAGAGACAGAGAGAGAGAGAGAGAGAGAGAAAAAAGGGAGAAAAAAGGTTCGGCAAACTTTTCGTCCGATGGCCGCGGCGAGACTCCTGGATTTATACGTAAATGAGACGTTTAGCTGAGATTTTCTTCCTCAAACGGTTAACGATCCGAACTCTCGGCGATGGAGCCGTGAGATTGAAATGATTGTTTGCGGTCGCATCCCGTTACCAAATGCTATATACATATATTTCGATTGTCCTATTCCGCCGGCGCTGAGCTTCCGCGTACTTAAATAAAACTATTATGTATTAACCGACGGTCGAAAGTCGTCGATAGCGCGTCGTTACTCATTAGCGAGATGAGACCGCGATAAATCGACCAACGTGCTTTCTCGTCTTATCGTGCCTTATGACATAATCGCGATATTAATAATTTTTTTTTCGTTTTTTTCTCCCATCTATTTTTAAGCTTCGTTCGCATTTTTTTTCATTTTTCAAGTTTTCGAAGTTACGACAAGAAAAATACGATTTTTCGTTTCTTTCTCGCTTTGACTATTTATAACGGAACGTCGATCGATCGAATCGATATAATACTTGCCGTTTTTTTTTCACAGTACTTGGCGAGCAGCCAGAAAACCGTGACGGAATTCGTCGAGAGGGCACTCATGATCGTAGCACCGGCTGAATACGCCTCGAGAGCAGCGAGCCATCGTCTGGAGATGGTTCAAGGCCTCGGTCTCTTAGGAAGCGAACAAATCGCTGTTTTCGTCTGTACAACGGCATTTCCGTGCGTCGCTTGTCCACTTTTCGTTTACGAACCCAGGTACAGGCTCATGGTGAGACGATGCGTCGAGAGTGGCGTTCGACACTTTGGCATCGCTGCTTGCCTCAACAGGGAAGCAACGGGCTCGGCAAGGTTAGAATCATTTTACTTTTTAATTTTTATTGTTTTTTTTTAATTTAAAACACGTAAATTTCATAAATTTTTTGTTTTCAGGTACGCCGAGTACGGCACGATATTAGAAATCAGGGACAGGGTCCTGATGAAGGACGGTTGCAGTATCCTTAGTACAGTTGGAGGAAGAAGATTTCGAGTTCTCTCGGGTGGTGAACGAGACGGTTACGACACCGCGCAGGTCGAACTGCTTCGGGATTCACCCGTGCAACCCGAAAATCTGACAAATCTCACGGAACTTCATGATAAGGTAGAACAATTTTTTCGTTTTCGAATTAAAAATTTGCTATTAAATCGCTCGTATGAAAATTTCAAATTTTTTTATTGTGCGATAAAAACAAAACGAGATCCTGGACGTTTTTAGCACTTATCGCTATATTGATTCGAGGGTTCACGAGATTTCCAATAATCGACGTTACACGGTCACTCTTGAGGATTAATTTACAATCACGAAAACGTTTTATCGAACTTCGATAAGTAATCGAGTTATAAATATAATTGACGGAATGGTTTGACGTTTTGTTTTCTTCGACGTTAATTGACAAGCTTCCAATGAAATTAATTAAGAAATCTTCTCTCCTCTCTCTCTCTCCCATGTCGCAGTTAATTCAGAGATACGCTCTGTTCTTTTTTTTGTTTTTTCTCCGTTGCGCAGGTAAGGTCGAAGGGCAGAAGATGGTGGTCGACCGTATCGTCGATTCAACAGGGTGAGATACAACGAGTGTTTGGCAGAATGCCAGAAACCGAGGACGACTGGTCACGTTTGCCCGATGGTCCATCGTGGACATGGTGGTTTCTCGCTATTTTACCATTCGGACCACAACTGCAGGTTGGCATTCTCGGCACGACGAGCCTCGAGAAGCGACTACGAGCTATCGAGAAGACGCTCGATCACATGGAGAAGAGACAATTGACAATTGCGGCGGCACCCCCCGAAGAAACGACCACCGCCTCGAGCATATGCCGCGACGGTCGTGATATCACCGAAGCAGCTGTGTCAGTGGTACAGCACTCTTAAAGATAACGAAAAAACAATAGATTAAAAAATAATGATAAAATTAAATTAAAAATTCGTCGCGTTAATCGACCCATTTGCAACGACTCGTTGAATATTTCCTAAGCGATTATTTAAGGGAATAAACGACATTTCGTCGTTCGAGACAGAGCGATAACGAGAACCGTATTTTTTTTAATAATAATTTTACACTTGGAAATGAAAAAAGATGTTTGTGTATTCTCCATGCCAATTGTACGAATCGTGAAAAATGAATTTATGAAGTTCCAAATAAATTCGTTTTTTTGGTTTGTCTCTTAAGCTCGCACGATGGACTTGCAAATGGGTCGATCCCGTTCCATTCCGATAGGATACGAAAATTCAGCCATTTTCGACGATCCTCCATCCGCGAAGAATGGGAACAACGAAAACAATGTTTCGCACTCTATTTCTATTTTCTCGCGTTTTTTTTCTAACGAAATCTACACGATAAATCCGAATCGAAAGTAATGAAATAAGGAGAAAAGGCAAAGAAAAACGAAACATAAACGTATTTTGCGAGGGGTTCTTTATCCTCTTCGTAAATTCAACTTTTTCACTTTCACACTCTCTCTCTCAATCTCTTTTTTATCTAAAACTTCCACGAGAGCTCGCCGAGAGACTGTAAAGAAAGAAAAACGAGGAAAAAACAAAGAAAAAAGGTTAAGAAAACTCGAACACTTTTGCATTCGATAGCCATTAAAGATTTTAGCCACGACGCCTTATCGAGAAGAAAATAATAAAGAGAAACGAGAAATTATTTGTCACGAGGCGAAGGACGAAACGAAAAATTCGAATATATCGAGGTTGTACAGATCGTGAACATATATACATATCGAACGGGTAGAACGGAGGATAAAGTCATTTTCTTCTTCGTAAGGCGTCGACGCTCCTTCCGCTAATGCAATACGCAAATCTGTTCTTCCATAATTACATATTTACAATCTACCTTTAAAAAAATTTTACTAAATATATATATATACATACATATATATATCTATACACATAAATACATATATGTATACACACACGTTTATGTATACACACGAAGAGTCGAGAAAAATCGGACGAATGTGGTAAGAGTTCGAAGTACGAGAATTTCGAGAATTTATCCAAGAATTTATCTATTTACGATTCATCTATTAATTATTGCCGCGATATGTCGTAATATTGCAATCTCTCTTGGCTAACATTTATTTTCAATTTTCCTTAAATGTAAGCTTTGAAAAAAATGAAGTCATCCATATTTGTACGATTTTCTCTGCTCGCCATCAACCAGGATAAAAAAAATGTTACGACCGAGTGTTTCGGATTTTGCCATTTTAATACAACGCCGCTAATTTTGCCAGTCAAGATTTGGAACAAGACTGTCCTTGTTTCAGCTCGATTCTGAATTACAACGACGCACTTTCCGTATCTCCATCTCTCTCTCTCTCTCTCTCTCTCTCTCTCTCTCTCTCTTATTCTCTCAATCTCTTTTCACTTGACTTTTGGAGAAAAAAATGAAAATTTGAACAAAAACAAAAAGAAACACATATTTTTCCTTACTTTATATTCCATCGCCGTTAAGACTTCGCATGTAACAGGCCTTAGGTGTCTAGTAATTTATTCAAACGTGATCATCATCGTGAGAGAGTACACAAACGCCCAAGCTGAATCGTTAATAGAATTAGAAAACGTCATATCAATCGTGCAATCATCAATTATTTACGAGAAATAAAAAAGACGTTTCCTAGCTCGTCTTCGTAAATTTCATCATCGATATAACGATTTATTTTTATTATCGTTAATAACGATCGTTAACGATAACGATGATTTCGGGGTCCCGCGATCGTCGAATTGCCAACAGCTGATTTTTCTCTACTCTCTCACGAACACCCGACCGATCTCTTCAAATCCGATATAACGAGAAAAATGTTTTTTCAAAGAAAGAAAAATATTACAAGATATATTTATTTCCAATCGATAAACAAATATATATGCACATATATATTTACAAGCGTTTGTCAAATCAAATTTACGCGAATTTCAGCTGGAGCGTAAACCAACTTTCTATCTATACCCACAAATACACAACACACACACACATACATACACACATACACAATTCTCTAGACTTTTACGAAGTTACGAATCATGCATTGTGATATTACTCTATAGCCTTCCTTGTATATTGTTACTATGACTCTACACACATGTATACATATATATATGTATATACCAAAATATATATATATACATATATATACGTGTACATTGTCATTCGACTTTCCATTTTTACTTCGACATTTCTATATTTATCTTCATCTCTTCATATCGAAATATATTGTAATAAAAACATTGTGAAATCAATCATTTATATTTCTTGTATCTCCTTACATCTGGCGACAGAACAAGGTGAAAACAACTGGATTCGTTTATTTGAGCGCATCGTGTGTGTGATTCCTTTTTAACAGTTTTAAGATTGCAGTATTAGCAGAGATTTAGAAGAAAAATCTCAATCTCGGTCTCTCGATGACCGGTGAGGTCAAATATTTGGAAACCTATTCGGTAGCTCCTGCACCGAGTCGAGATTATTATGGGATAAGAATTCTCCCGAACGAGGTTTTTTTCTTTGACAAATGCATGAAAATGTCATCGTGACAGATCGTTGTTAACCTCGAGTGGGGGATAATGAAAGCGAATTCTCTTATGACTAGGTGAAGCTTTTTCTTTGGAAAATATCTCACGGACCTCACAGAACGCCTACAGTTCGCAATGTCAAATTTAACGAATTGGCAAGTGACAAATCCTTGCAGGGCGAGATTCATCGAGTTTTCGGTAAATTTGACAGGAACGATGCAATTTAATTCTGTTTTCTTAGTTTTTTTCGAGTTGAGATTTTTTTCAATAGGACGCTCCCTTCTCGAATACGTGAAGGACATCGCGGAGGGCAGAAGAAAAAATTGGGACTCAAATTTGAGCGAACTGGATCCCGGCTGGGCTCGTGTTCTTTTCGAAGGTCAATTGATGCAAAAAACAGAAACGAGAAATGCCAACTTGGAATTTGGAAATAAACGAGGTGTCAGAAGTAAGGTCGCTATTTCGGGCCTCAAGGGAAATAATTCTTCGAGGAATCGTTCGAATATTCTCTCGAAAACGCCGTTGGAAGTTATTAAAACAAATCCTGTTTCGAAGCAAATTGTAAATAAGCCGGAAATAGCAGCCACGACAGCCGCAATTTTGATAAAGCCGGTCAACGAACTTTCGTCAAAAATGTCTCGCATGAAATTTCAAAAGGACGAAGAGAATAAAACAGCGAGAGGAGCCAAGAGCGAGACAAAAATAGTGTCCAGTGCGAAAATCGAGAGGATAATGTTGCCTCGAGAAACGACTAAAAATATCAATTCGAGTAAATTGACTATTTTCAAAACCGGCAAATCCTTGACAAAAGGTTTTTTGAGTTTGCAGAAAAAAGAGGCAAATCTCGCTGATCTGATTCGTGAAGATGCGAAGAAAATTCGTGTTCGAACTCGTGGAAACTTCGAGGAACGAATCGAACGAACCTTCGCTGATGTTGTTGGTAAATCGACTTCGTCCTATAACTACGAGATAGAAAATCCTTGGTCGTCAAACTCGTCGATAGCTTCGATCGAAACGAAGAGTCGGACAAGACGAATGGAAAATTGCTCGAATTTTCCAAAGTCCGAAGTCTCGAGAACGAGGACAGTTGACGTTATCGACAGGTTGGCGAGTCTCGGCCCGAGAAATAAAAATTTCGGATCTTCGATCTCGAAAATCTCACGATCGGATCAAGCTCCGTCCGTCGCATCGAACAATTTTCGACCATCGACTCCAAAGTAGTAGATCGGCGGATTTAAAAAATAAATGAAAAAAGAAAACTTTAATTTGGCGAATCTTGAATTTTGCAAAGTCAGTCGGTAAGATCTGGCCAACGACTCAAGGTACATCCGGTTCGCGTAAAAAAATGGAGGTCGGTGAATCGTAAAAGAAGGAAAAGAACAAAATTAACCGATCGTTGTCGAACGTCACTCAATTCCGCGCGGTTTGTCATTATATCGTAAATAAATTAATTCCTTCTCGAAAGCAGAGCGCCTCCGAACGATTCTATTTGCTAGAAGATTCTCGTTACGCAACAAGGTCGGAAAGTATATATTAGCTGTAAAGTCGCTCTGCCCCGAGGCGCTTCAGCGATCGAATTATCATCCGCGTTGAAGCCTCAAAAAAAAAAAGATAAAATTAATATCTCTTCCGTTTAATTTCCACTTAACTATACATCTCTTTAAAAAAACAATCACATATTTTCAAATAAATGTTAAAATGTGAAACAATATTACTAAATTTGGCAAATATTCGGGGTGGAAAAAGTCGTGTAAAAAACATACACACACACACATCCACTGGAGCGATATCGTACCGAAAAAAATCGGGCACCGTAGATACGATAAATTACAGAGGGAGAATACGAATACATTTTACGCGGAGCATTGCGAGGGGGAGCCAGGTGAGTATTATAGGAGTCCGAGATAGGTGCGCGTTCATCGATCGGCGTTGGCCTCACAGCCTCGAGAGACCTCGAGACTGGGGGATATCGCTTCTCGTTGCTATGATTCTGCGCACATTCTGGCCCTCTCACCCACGTTTCGTACGCGCCGTGGAAAATGTATGTACACGCTCCGTCTCTCCCTTTCTTTCTCTTTCTCCCTCCTTGCCCCTTCAGAGAGGGAGAGAGAGAGAGAGGGAGAGAAAGCGCGAAATATAAAGAGAAAGGGAGGGTAAAGAGAATGACAGAGAGAGAGAGAGTGGAAAATCCGTTGCCCCAGACTGGTCGAAGTTGTATCAGGCAAACAATCCGCAGGGGCTGTAGCGACGGAGAGGGGGTAGGCGGCCGATATTATATACGATAAATGTTATACGTAACATTCGCGATTCACGATGAACGTTGTACGTAACAGCGTATAATATAGTTAGGTCTGCACTTACACACAAACGTACATTAAAGCGAGAACGCGAACCCTAGCAAGATTCGTCTTGTTCGAGTTCGCACTCGTTGTTTAGTTAATTTTCCATAAATTCAAGATAGAAGGACAGCGGCGAGAGAGTGAGCTCGAAAGAGAGAGAAAAAAAGAGAGAGAGAGAGAGAGCAAGAGAAAGAGAGGAGAGGATGATTATAATACAAATGACGATGACGTCGTTGTCGTCTTGATATCGTCGTTAGTCGTTTCTCGACGTCGTATAAGATCGAGCGTGAGCGTGAGCGAGATCGAGGAAAGTGGTGATAGGAGGCGAAGCACATTGCATTAGAGGGACCCCCGTTCGCGTGACGCTCTATACGAATCGGCCTCTCTCGGCCTCGAGTAGCAAACGCGGAACCGTTAGTTCATACGCGGTTGTTGCATCGACGCGTTGCACTCCACCGGACTCGGCACACGCTGGTCACTCTCTTGCCATACAATTCGCACGTACGCACACGTATGATATTCGCGCGAACGCGCGTCTCTACGATTTCTTTTTTTTTCTTTCAACGTTTGTGTCATCGGTGCATATGTATATGTAAGTTATAAAGCGCGCGTGTCTCTCACATCGTGTGTCCGAGTGAGTGTTCTGTGTGTGTGTGTGTGTGCGCGCGGGTCACGTTTACGTGTGTTGAACTCGCGCGACTGACGCGAGACCGCGACACGCGCGCGAGATTTGCGAGTGTCGAGAAAGAGCCAGTGGTAACGTCGCGTTTGGCCTCGGCGAACGCGACCTCGGTGATCAAACGAAACTAAAAACGCGCGCTCTTTTTCCTTTCAACTTTTCGTATTGTCGCTCTTGTTGTTGTTGTTTTTGTTGTTGTTGTTATTGTTGTTGTTTTTCGATTCACGCGTTTTTGCGTTTGTTTTTGTTTGGCCGCATTGTCGAGCTGTCATCTACCGCGAGGATAAATCTAATGTACGAAAGATGCATGCCGCTACGAGCGGCGACAGTGTGAGCCATGAGGAAGACGAGAACGAGGACGAAACGTCACTCGTTACGATGACGGATTATTCGAGGAAGTCGGACTGAGAGGCGGCCATTTCTATAATCTCTCTCTCTCTCTCTCTCTCTCTCTCTCTTTCTCGTTCTCTCGCTCTCCTACTATGCCCGCATATATCATTACGCCGATATAATTTGCCGGACATCTATCTATCTCCGTCTCTACCCCGCTCACCATCTACCTCACCAGGTGTGGCAATGGCCAATTATCCGACCATGGGCTCTGCGAGACAGTCCGAGTGAGTGTTTTTTTTTTGTTTTTTTGTTTCCTTTTTAGCGCGCGTCGGCGCGAACTCTTTTTTTTCTCGTGTTCTTCCTTTTTCAATACAATTCTAAAAACATTAATTTAACGAGAGAACGAGGGTGAATACGCGTGGATTTTATAGGGGATTAAAATTTTCAGTGGAAAATTTCGATGACTCGAGTAATTAGTGGGAATTATCCGATGGTAAAATAATATTAATCGATCGATTGATATTTTCTCGTTTATACCAAGATTTTTTTTTCGTGACATCTCGCCTCTATCCGCGAGCACGTCCTATGATTATCTAAGAACAATTTGTATCCGTGTGCAAGCGATATCTACTTCGGTCATATACACATATATATTATTGATATATAGATATATAAGTCACGCTCGTTCTCTCTCTCATCGTCACGACGTCAACGCGTCATTTTCGCCCGGAGGCCTCGTCGGCGAAAGGTTTTACTCGATGTTACTGTACGGAGGATTTTGATTCATCGCGAATGAGACGCTGTACACTTATAACGAGTTTTGCCAAGATTCGATGACCTACCGGCGATATCGAACGAGCCCGCGACTTTTCACGCTCGTGTGCGTGTGTCGGGGAGTTCTTGCCTCGATGCGGCATGCTTTCAAAATACCTACCCCCTGTTGGACGGCACACGAGCGCAAGCGACTTTTTTCTCTACTTCGTCGCCGCCGGTACATGTATACACTGCATGCTTCGAAGCACGCGGTACACGGCGCAGACGCACGATCAATAAATGCGGAATTAGGATTTGAAAGAATCCTCGATTCATCGAGGACTAATCGACGAGTCGTTGATTTACGTTCGATTTAATCGACGATTTAACGTCGATTAGTATAATTATCATTGGTGATTTTTTGTTTTTTTTACAATTGTTAATTGTAGCGACGCGATGGATGATGACAATGATGACAAAGACGATACGAAAAGGTGAGACTAAATTTTACATATTTTACATATTCTTTTGAAATTGATTGGAATTAAAACTGTGTTAATTTATTGCAGAAAATCAAGAAATCTGAGCGAGAAGAAGCGTCGCGATCAGTTTAACATGCTCGTGAACGAACTCGGTAGTATGGTGACCACAAATACTAGAAAAATGGACAAATCAACGGTGCTAAGATCGACGATATTATTTTTGAAAAATCATGACGGTAGGTAAAGATAATAAAACAAGATTTGAATTGTTTAATTTTTTATGTAACACGAGAATTGTTTTTGTATGACAGAAATTGCGGTTAAATCGAGAGTTCACGAGATACAGGAGGATTGGAAACCGTCCTTTCTTTCGAACGAAGAATTTACTCACCTCATATTGGAGGCGCTCGATGGCTTTATAATGGTATTCTCGTCGAACGGTCGGATATATTACGCGTCCGAGAGCGTGACGTCTTTGCTCGGTTATCTACCGAGTGAATTGGCAAACGCTACGATCTATGAGATCACTAATCAGGATGATCAGTCACATTTATACAACGTTCTGCTGAATCCAGGACACGATCAAGATCAGGGTGGTATCAAGGAAGGTAATATCAAACTCCACTCCGACCTTCGAAAAAAATACTGTTCCGATTTTTGTCTAACTTGTTTGTTTGTTTCTGCAGAAAATCAAGTGTCATTCACGTGTCATATAAGAAGAGGTGGTCTAGATTTTCGGGAAGAGGTTACTTACGAGCTTGTACAATTCGTCGGATATTTTCGTAAGTAAATTTGAGATTTGATTCAGTTTTTCTTTCGTTCATGAATCATCAAGATGTTAACGAGCTGATTTTTTACAGGATCGGACACTGACATCGAAACTCTGATGCCGAACGATCGGTTTGGCAACAATGTCGTCAACGATACGAAACTCATATTCGTCGGTACTGGACGTCTTCAGACGCCTCAATTGATACGCGACATGTCATTCGTGGATAGCACGAAGTCCGAGTTCACTTCGCGTCACAGTTTAGAGTGGAAATTTTTGTTTCTCGATCATCGAGCACCACCGATCATCGGTTATCTCCCGTTCGAGGTCCTCGGCACTTCCGGCTACGATTATTATCACGTCGATGATCTAGAAAAAGTCGTGACGTGTCACGAATCACGTGAGTGATAAATCGAAATATTACAAATTATGACGTATTCGTTGCGGGAAGTGAGTGATTTGAAAATATTCCAAGCAATAACATGAACGTTTGATTAAAAAATTAAAAACATTCGGCGAAAAAGTAATCCAGACAAAATTAAAATAATAATCTCGATGAGTCTGCGATTTATTTTTTTCAAATTTTGTAGTCATGCAAAAGGGGGAAGGAACATCCTGCCACTACAGATTTCTTACCAAGGGTCAACAGTGGATATGGCTAAAGACGAGATTTTACATTGATTACAATCAATGGAACTCGAAACCGGAATTTATCGTTTGCACGCACAGTGTCGTGAGTTACTCGGATGTGATAAAACAGTTCAAATCGAAGAATAACGAGGACACGAGTAAGAGTCAGTACGAGGAAGTTAATCCTACGACACCGAGACTACCGCAAGTAATTAACTATCAACAAGTTCGAAAATACGATTCGACAAACGAGAAGAAGGCTCACAATATTTTCGTATTTAGCAAACGACACACCGTCAAGTGAGATCATCGGCGTGGTCGCCAAAGTCATCGAAGCCCTCGAAATCGGGAGTCGGTGCGTCTAGATTGCACTATCCCGGTGGAGGTTCGGACACGACGTCGATATCGGCAGGAACTCAGAGTTCGAGACAATCGGTATCGACGACTCACAGTTCGAGGCCGAGAGTAGCCCCTACGAGCAGTATGAAGGCCATGTCCCAGCCCGAACCACCTCCCAAACATCGTAGGCAGGCCGAGGTCGATCAATCTTGTCCCAGCTACGTCGAGTTGCAAAGATTCTCGGCGGACCCCATAGTGCCAATTATTCCTACCACCTTTATTAACCCCGCAATTCTGACGACGCCCCTCGGGCTACCTAATACAGCGGTAAAAAAACACAATCCCTGTTTTGTTCAAATGTCATTTCCAATGAATCATTGACAATATCGAACGGTGACGTTCTAGGTGATGAATCAACAAAATATCGTCATGACGACTGCCCAAAATCATATCCAGGACGAGCTGCAAAGAAAGCACGAGGAACTTCAGCAGCTTATAGTTCATCAGCAGGAAGAATTGAGAAGGGTGTCGGAACAGTTGCTCACAGCACGATACGGTATCTTATCGCCGTTGATCAACGTGAGTTGCCCTGAGACAAATACACAACGTTGTTCTTTCCATAAAAAAAATTGCATCGGTATTTCCCGAGGCCCGAGATATGTGTAAAGGCTTGACATTTTCTTTCAAGGCGGCCCTACCTTATACGCAAAATCCGTGCCAAACAGCAGCCCCGCATTGCAACAGTCCAAACAACGGCGAAGTCGCAAATCCTCCACCGTCTGATCCCATCCACGGAATGAACGGTCTTCCAGTTCCCGCGACACTTTCCGTTCCCGTAATACTTATGGAAAGTTTTCCACATTCCACAACGGCAATGTCAGTTAACGATGTCATGTTACCTCAACAGTTGGACCATCAACAACAACAGCACCAACATGAACAACAACAGATACAATGCCACGAGCAACACCATCAGCGTCAGCCACAAGGGCCGCAGATTTCGCATCAGAGCGAACACATGACGCCGATGATGCAATTTCCGGTATGTCCACAGGCCCAGATAAATTACGCGAGCGTTGATCCAGCCGCGAGTGCGAGACAAAGACTCGATCAATAATCAATACGAAACTTCGATGTACTTAAAGCTCCAGTGCTGCGATTTGACGTATCGCGGTCGAGGGCAGCCATTTTATCGGATTGTACGTTGTTGATTAATTTTCTTTTTTTAAATGTGTAAGTGGAGTGATGTTGTTCCTGCTCGCTGTGCGATGCTAGTTTCGTATTGAAGTGCCATCGACGCTGGTGGCCGAGAAATATAAATCCACGAGTCGGCCGGAAATAAAATTGACCCGCACGAGGGTTCGGTTCCGTAATGGAGTGTTCCCGTTTTTTTAGTGCGGTCGCTGCTCAAATACCGACTTGAAATTGTGGAGGCAAGGGACAGTGAGACGGAAAAACGCACAGAGATATTTGGAGCGTGACCTAGATGAATCTGGAATGTAATAACTGCGAAAAAAGAGAAAAAAACGGGCGAATTACGGAACATCCCTTATCCTTAGATCTCCAGCGGGTCTTCGCAGTTTTGCGTGACGGCCGTCCGATGGCGCCACTGGTACTAGAAAATGGTGCGAAATAGAGTAGGCATCCGAGAGTTCCGCGTGTGTTTCTCGTTTATTTTTTTTACTAACAGAAACGACGACTTATTGTAAAAAACGTTTTCGAGCTTAATTCATCGGAGAATACCTATATGCGAGAATGTGCGTATGCGTGCATGTTATTTTGTTTAGGCCAATGAGAGAAATCAAGACAGGGTATAAAGTGGGGTCCAAAAAAATACTTTTTCAACGAATAAATCGCGAATTTGTTTGACGCGCTCTTATTCGAACGATTCACAAACAGCGGAGGAATTGAATAATCTCCGAATCGATGTAATTCCCAGATGTGGCAGCGGGCGCGCGTGCGACGCCATAATTCGTGGGTTTTCGTAAGCTCAGTAAGGTTAATTGGATCTTAGTCGAAAACCCGGAAGGATATGCAGCGGTAATACTTATTAGGTCGTAAGTAGTCGGAGATAAGCGATGACCTGTCATTTTTCGAATCTTCTTATTTTTTATGTGTTCTACCCGTCACTTTATTTATTAGGACAAAATTAATATCTTTCTATGAGCCCATGCTTCGGTGGTCATAAAAGACTAACAAGCTTTCGACTGGGCTATTTTTTCGTTTATTTCCTTTTTTTGTTGTTGTAATAGTCATTCGTATTTGTTTTCACAGAGCCTGCCAAAAAGTGCTTTAGCTCTTGGTGCGTGTGGATGTATTTTTTGTGTGCGATTGTATCGACCGGTTTAACGAGTCTTATGGTACAATTAGTAAAAGTCTTGTCAACGGTGGGTTGTACTGAGGGTTAAGTCATTTGGTGCAATGTAGAAACAAGCCTGAAAAATGGGCTTAATCGTTGCGTACGATGCTGACAATTTTGTTAACCCCATCGGTTGATCTTCATACAAACTTTGGTACAAATAACTATTTGTAATATACGTATATGTTGTATAAGAACAAAAAAACGGAGGTTTAAGAAGAAGCTTTACCACGTAGTTTCTTCGTAAAAAAAAGAAGTAAGCGACGTTGATTGGGGAGAGAAGAGGTCTTTTGAGTGTGCTTCGTTGTGTCGAATTATGCAGAAAAAAATAAGATAAGCGTCCTATTGTCGCGCGGACTAAACTGCAATAGAGAACATATCGTAAATATTTATTATTTTTGAAAAAAAACAACAAACAAACAAAATAAAAATGAAAATTACCGTTCTTCAATGAAAACTTTGCCATGAGAATTCGATCAACGTGATTAGGCAATCGATGATTTTGAAATTCGTCGTAAGTCGAATCAGATAACAAAAAACGAATTTAAAACTGAAAAAAACATATATTATTCACGGGCATTTCTGTGATTGTTATAGTTTGGTACTTAGAAAAGGTGTAAAAAAAGATCAAAGAGGAAATTCGATATCTCGTATCAGAACAAAAAATAAAAGAATCAATGATCGATCGAATCTTCAGTTTTGATATCGGATTTATTCGGGTTACTCGAGCATACTGATGTGCAAAAAATAAAGTACTGTATCTTCTTTTATCGTTTCTTTTTTTAAATTCAACATCATAGATAGCTTATACGTACGTTATGTAGGTAACAATATCTGTACTATACATTCCTTAGGCTAATTTACGTCAGGTTTGTGGGCTCGTGTAAAAAAATATACCTACGTGTATATATGTATACATAAATACATAAATATATAAACGTGTGTATGTATGTATATGTATATATAAACGAATATATCTAAATTGAATATTTTGATTCTGCGTACAAAAATCGAAACGTGCCAGCCTGATTTTCCACGTAAGAAATGAGAATCGATAACATATCGAAATGATGTTTAAACGAAAAAAAAAATTTTTAGGATATATAAAAATTAATTATTTGTATTTCTCATCGGAGCAACAAAAACACTATGAGCTTAATTCGTTTATTGTTGTAAAACTTGATAATAAAACAAAACGACAAAATCACTTTTACGGATAAATTAATTTTTCAACTTTTTCAGCGCGTCCATGAGAATTTCCATTTCCTGATTTACATTGTTCACCAACTCTTCCACTTGATACTTGCTGTCTATTATACTTATACTCTGCGTGTAGGGATCGTATCGTACCCCGAATTTTCTTGGTATGGTCTGAGCGAATTTTCTGTAACAAAATAAAAAAATTATTTATCCAAGATGACCGATAGAAGTACACTGTTTTTTTGTTCTCGATTATGTAAATTCGAACGATTGATTTACATCATTTTTTCTTTCGCGTCCTCGAAATCCTCGGCGACGAAATATACGGGCTGATACTCCGTTATCGGATACTCTTGTAACGCCGTTTTGGCTGGCTCGAACGGTCGGAGTTCGGGTTTGTCGCTCAGACTGTACTCAAGTTCGCCAAAAGACGAGAGAAGGCCAGCACCGTACGCCTTGAGCTCGCCGTGCTGCCGGCACAGGCCGAACTCGACAGTGAACCAAAAACACTTAAAAAATGAAAAAATATATATATACATATCGTTATAAATTAAAAAATCGAGGAGACTAGGGTTTTTTAAAAATAATTTTGAATAAACTCACGGTGGCTAATTTCTGAATGTACTCGTCGGGTGCACCGAGAGAAGCTAGTCCAATCACTTGAGAAAATTGGGCGAATGCCGGATCGGCGAAAAGAGGCACGTGGCCAAGAACCTCATGGCAAACATCGGGCTCGGGTGTGTAGAGCGGCTTACTACCGTGCCTGATGTATTGGGTACTATGAAATACTCGAAAGGCCAGACCGGCGAGAAAATCTCGTGAAGACAGTAATCCAGCCACCGGTCTCAGAGTGAAACCCGTACAATCTAAAGAAAAATGAAAAAATATAATTTGCCTCTTTCTAATAACAAATCTAATATGTTTGCTGATCTTCCTCCGACATAAAAGACTAAATAATTAACTGATATTTCATCGTACCTTTTAAAAATTGTGATATATCTTCGAGTTGAGGAATATTGTCTTCTCGATATCCGCAATTTTCTATGAGTAGAGGAAAGACGTGATTGTGCTCACGGCAAGCATACTTGGGGTACAATTCGGTCAATTTGCGAAATACTACGCTCCACGTAGCTATTTCCTCTTTCGTATACTCGACGTGAGGGATCGGTTGACCGCTAAGAAATTTTTGTTTTTTAAATTCAACGCATGTAGCAGTTATCCTTACAGCCTTCTATATAAATCGCCAAGGACGTCGTGTATGTACTGTCGTTGAACGATAGATGTATGCGTGTGCAATAAGGCAACGTCAATCATTTACTCACTGCTTGTAATTATAGGCAATGTCGGCAAAGTACTTTCTCCTCGCTCGATAAACTGGATCCGTGAAGCCGGGATGATCGCTGTCGAGCTCGGAACCGTAAGATAAAATCTGGTTCGCGAACTTGTCGAGATCCCTTATTCTTCTCGGGAACCACGGAACTGTACCCATGTTATCTTTGTGATTTCTGACGACAAGTATAATACTCAATTAGTAATTTTTATTTGAACAAAAATAATTGAGTAAAATTAATTTATTTTTCGTGTGATATATTTGTAAACATTCGTCTCACCTTGAAATAATCGAGAAATATCCGCATTGACCGCGAATCGCCTCGATAACACCACCGAGATTACCACCAGGCGCGCACTCGACCATAAATTCGTAGCCATCGTGCTGACGGAGTGAACTTCGAGACTCGATATGTAGCAAGTTCACTTTGTGTTTCTTGAATAAATTTTAATCACGTCTACGATCTTAAATTTGCTTCGACCGATTTTCGAGTTTTTGTGGGAAAAAATATCTCAACTTACCGCGAAAAGCTGAAGGTATCTGCCCAAGGCACCGATCTCGTCCTCATCCTTCGGTGAAAAAATCAGACAAGTGCTCTTGGCTGAGTCTCTTCCCTCTTTTATATAATTACCACCATGCATCAGTTTGGGCTGAAATATCAGAGAGAAAAAATTATTCTTCACCATTGTATATTTTTCATGGCGAATCCATTAATTAGAATAAGTCACGTCTCATCTTCGTACATCTATCTCTTCCGTTTTCGACCTCATTTCACACAAATTCGGATTACGATCAAATGTTTGGATTTTGACAAAAAAATTCAGCTAATATTTCCTAAGAAATAGTCGTTGAAGTCAAAGACTATCAGGGACCTTCGACTTACAATACTAAACTGAATAAAGGCATTGTAATACGGTCTTGTTTTATATAAAGCAGGTTCTTTCCCCCTACCTCGATTTCCTATCCCTACTCTCAAGAATACTTGAAAACCTCAACTCAAACTCCCCACCGCTTGTGGGTAATTCCCCGTCTCTCGTCATACTGGCGAGGGTAATTTCCGGCCAGAAAGTTTCAGATTTTTATTGAAACGTGATTCGTCGTTTTCTTTTTGCAATTATAGTAAAAACGCGATGTACCAATGAAAATTGCAGTCATTACTATACAACGAATTGACATTAGAGAATAAAAATGGATCGTTGTGTAAAGGATATTTATGAGACGTAACATCGTACATTTTTTGCATCATTCCTACTTTTTGCCCCCGTATGATTTCTTCGTAAACAATTAGACAGCTAGTGGTTCAACGAAACACGCGATAATTTTATTTACTTTTTTGCTCAAGATCTTGGCTGATGAAATTTATACTCCATATTGGGCGAGCCTCTCATGACCGTGAATACTCCATTTTCAGCCTTTTTCCATCATTCACTTTTTTACTGGGTCGCGTTCAGTGCCGCGTGCATGGAGAATGCAATTAGGAAATATCTTAAAAATATTTACATCAAATAGTCTGAACGGCCTTCGTCTCTGTTAAAATTTTCTTTCTTACGATCGTGTTTATTAAATTTGTTGATCCCTCGGTCAACAAATAACAGGACGTCGTATTGTCTTATCATACGTATTATTGGGCAAGGATCATGGCGCGTTATCACGCTCCCGGTGACCCGACATAATTTTAATTTCTCCGCGTGAAATTTCGTAATTCTCGTACGTATCGTTCGATTAAATTGTTTTTGATAATAAAACAGCGACATTCGGGGGCTTGACAGACGTCAATTAACAATGGCAAAATATCCTAATTTTATCGCTTCGGTAATAAAATATTTATGGCATGTTTGTAAAATTTTTATTTATCACACCGTACGATCCTTATGCCCTGACGAATTATCTAGCCCACCCACATTATCCCCTATCTATGAATAACTCTAAATCATACAGTCGTAGTACCAGCTGCTTCGTGCACAGACACCGTCGGTCGAGGTGATTGCTGCTGGCTCCCATGCTAGCATGAATAATTCACCATAGAGAGAAAATACGATGAATTGAACGCGATAGCCGACGAGCAATCGAGGTCTATTTAATTACGGAAACCAGATCAATCGCGACCGAATCAATAGCACATATGTTACTTGATTGATACACATGTACACATGCATATATTCATGAGAAAATCAGTGGTAAACAATGAGGTGAAATTACATCGATAATGTCACGTGAACGTTCAACGATGCTCTCTCATTAATCATGATATATTTTACCTCCTATCAATTAATTATGTCGTGTGTCATCTCATCTCAACTTTCTATATATCGTATTACTCGACCATTAACATAATCCTTGCTATCGTCAATCGATCTTAGATATACAGGGGGAAAAACAAACCCCTTATACAAACGAGAAGTCTCAATCAAATTTGTTCCATGTAATTAATATTTATAATAATAGTTACCTTATCAGGAGGAGATCCACTGACCACGACTGTCTCCTTTTCTGAATCTCGAGATGACGGAATTTCCTGACCGTACATTGTCTTTCGAGCGTCAACGAAGCTTTCGATATCTCGAATACTCACCTTTCTCTTACTCTGGAATTATTTTCGGAAGTTTTACCGATGTACTGACTCCTGAATTTCGAATGTCGCTGTATGTTCGGACTCACGAACGTCGGGAATGAAACTGCTCGTTTCTGGTCGATAACGGCTGGTTTTACTACAGCTGAGAGTCGAAGATCACTTTCGTACGTGACTACGTCAAATGGAAAAAAGGTAAGATTATAGCCAGTAAGCAAAAACATTATTTATCTTGTCAATAAACTACCGGAGGGTAAGAAGAGGCTGGTGTTATGTACCGGAATACACCACGACTCGTCCCGCCCCCCCCCCCCCAACCCTCCGTGCCTATCGTTCTGTATCGTCAGATGAGCCAACTTCTCGTAGTGATTTATCGCGGGGTTATCAACGACGTGTTATCGCCTCGATAGATGCAAGAGTATATATCTAGGCAGATAAACGCACATGTTGCGGCATTAGCAATAGGAAATAATATTATATTTCGTCATGACCCACGATTATCATAATGTTAATTGAAAGCTCGCGCGAGAAATATAATCGCAGTTATTGTCGTCATTTATCGCGAGAAAGATTACAAAATTTTGACTAACTTTAAATTAAACAGTGATTGCGATACACCCGATTGGTCTTTGCTCATTTAGCGTACATTGCACTTAAACAGACATTTCCGTTTTTGCGCGATAATGTATTCACGAGCCATAATAATATTATTGTTTTTCTAATTCAATTTTGCTCTCGATGAATAGGCCCCGTGCACGTAATTACTATTCGAACGTCATTGTCGTTGCGGATAATAACACATTAAAAAATAAGTTATAAATCAATTTTTTTCTAAATTTGTTTGATTTATCATTTTTTTTAAACCGATTCATTTCCTTCGTTAAAAATGACTTTTGAGCCAGTTTTGTAAAGATGGCGATGTGTCCGTGGTGAAAATTTGCTAGTCGAGGGTCAAGAAAGGAGAAAAAAGTACGCAGCTCGTGTAGCAAAAGAGCAATCTCACAGGTCTTTCGCATGATAAATATTAATGAGCGGGTGTAATTAACTTTGCTGCGTACTTTGCATCTGATTGTGCGAGGCAACGAGAGACACTCGAGGAAAATCGGTACGAGGACGAATAATCGAGTTGCGGAGTAAATGAAGCTGCAATGTTTTATCGCGAGTTGGCCAAGACATATGCGGCCTGCGCACGGAGTCAAAGGAAGGATTAATTAACATTTTAAACGATCGAAAAATATTTTTGTTCTTCCTCGAAGATTTTATTATTCAGTTCGATATTTCATAAGAAACAAATATTCGTAATTAGGAAAAAGCGGCCATTAATTTCTCCTTAAAAAAAAGGATTTTTAACATAATTATAGAATCAGCGCTTTTCATAAAAAGACTGCTAAATTTTACCGACTCCCGAGGTATTTATTTTATTCGCGAAAAAAAGCATAGTTAGTCACGCGAAACCTTGGCCTCAAGCGTACAATAGCCACTGCAGGTAAACGTAAGAACAAAAGAGAGGTGGCAAAAATCTCATGAGTGGGAGCGATGGTGAGAAAAAGATAGCGAGATAGAAGATGCGTAGCGCGTAGGAGAGCAAAGACTCAGCGTGCATGCGCGAGGCGCCCCTCTGGTACATGCCGGTAGCCGGGCAGTTCAGAGCCACGCGAGCGGCCGTGCGATACACATCGGTAGTATGCGATCGCCTAAAATCGTCACAATTTTCACGGTATTTTACAAGTACACGATAATCAGTGTGCATCGTTGGTGAACGAGATTTCGCAAGGATAAGAAATTACTAAAAAAAAATAAATGAAAAAAAATTCAAATTAACATGTGTTCGAAAAAGTTTCGTGGCCTCGTAGAAACCGAATGCCTCCTTTTGGTTTTTGCAACGGTCTTCCTCACCACCGGTGAGTAGGCCAAAAAATTAATCATAATTTTTAAACTCGAATTTTTGTTGACATTCTGCCCAAAGTTTTCGGCCAATATTCCAGTCGATTTATTCAAATGAAAAAAGCGGGAATATCTTTATTCGAAATTATGTGACAATGTCACGGTAAAAATATCATTAAATAACTTATGATTGTTATTCATACGGATCAAAATATCTCAAATTTGAGCCTCGAGAAAAATGTTGCATTTTTTATTTATTTTTCGTTGGTGCGACATAATTCTCGAAATATTATTCTTAACATGTTTTCAGACTTCAAAGACATAACTGTACTCATTACAATAGCAGAAAAATTCTTTTCGAGTGCAGACTTTTTGCGATCGCTCTGAATGACATTTTTCTCTCCAGCGAGATTTTTTTTGGAAATATAAAAAAAACAATGGTTAGAACGAATCGCAGTGGTCCAGCCGGTGTGCCGGAGATTTTCGCGACTAATCGGGACAAAAGCCAACTCGGAGAGAGCTTTTCAGCTTTGGTATAATAAAAAAGAGAAAAAGGCAGGAAATGAAAATATAATAGGAAGTAGTGAGAGCTCTTTCCCTCTCTCTCTCTCCCTTCGTTTGCAACCGGGAATAGTAGTTTTGTTCTCCCAGAGGGCAAAAGCTCTCTCTCTCTCTCTCGGTCCCTCCCTCCCTTTCTCCCTCTCGCTCTTTCGTCTCTATTGAATTTCGTGAATTACGACGGCCGCGCATAGCGACGAAGCGGGAACTCGCGCGTTTATATCCAAAATAAATTCACTATTCTCCGCGGATCCTTCGCTATTTGTCGTCCGGAAATTCCTTTCTAAAGTACTTAGAAACCACCCCCTCCCTCTCCCCCGGAATTCCTCGGGAAGCGTCGCTTTCGATTACTCGATAATTAATCGGACCCTGCTCGAGAGAAGGACCATGATTATGGTAGCAGGACATACAGATATATAAACGCGTGTATGTTCGTTTTGGTTCGTTTGATACTCTCGTTAACAGACCTTGCTTGCACTGCAAACTTTTACAACAACTTTCAATTGCAATTGGAATTCCTGAAAGTTTTCCGATCGGATGCGAATATACTTCCTTCCAGCGTTTTGTAACAACTCTCCTTTTTTGGTAGTTGATTCGAGGTTCGTTGAAACAGAAAAAAATACTCTTGGCCTATCGACCATTGTACGTGAAACGTAAAAAAAACGAGAATAAATAGACGAAAACTTTTCAGGAAACAATATTTATATTCGATGAAGTTGACAATTTTTAACTCAGAGTTTACCAACGACCAGCCCCAGCAGAAAATTAACCAGACTGCAGAAGCCTGGCTTTTTATCGGGGCTGGACTAAGCATCAGTAAGGCGTGTCTGGTCCAGCCCGCTGCATTTCAACCCGTATAGGGCCCAGATAAAGTATCCACGAGGCAGTCTACTTCCAGCCTTCTGAAAACGCTATAATTAAACCAAAATCGGTTGACCGGAAATCAAGTTATGGCAACTTGACATTTAGGGATGTTGACCATTCAAAAATTCATTGACGAGTCGAATAATTGATTTTTATTTTTCGACGTAAAATAAGTTCTCGACGAAGTTCAATGTCCGAGTTATACGATAGTTTACATGGTTTGCGTACGTAAGGGATGTGAACAAGCTGCATCGAGCCATATCAATGACTCACAATTGCACATAATTCGCATCTCCAATCCTACCAACCGATAAATCAGCAATTCCTCGTTGCGTGCACGTGGTCCTATCCAACATTAATTTGAGATACAAAAACACATAAATATGACACGAGTTATATACAACAAGGATAATGAAAGATGAAATAATTGATTAAGAAACATTCTTTATTGACTGACAAATATTTTTCTTGAATTGACATTAACTTTAATGGCGATAGTTTGTTTTTCCACATTGAAAGGATCCACTATAAAACAAAATGTATATATAGTTTTATATTTCATATTTTATTTCTATCCATGCATATGCGAGGCCATTGATCGCGATTCATATTTATTTTCACGTTGATAGTTACTAGTGTATTACGGCGTCCCCCTCGGCCCTCTTACGTTATACCTAGCTCGTAAATCGCAAATTTATCTCGTTTACACGCAACTACGTCTATATAAACAGCGGCAATAAGCGAACCCACGAATGGGTTCGATCACAGTGTCCAACCCCTCAACATCGATCTGTTCTCCACTACGATTCAAATGGCAGAACATTGCTCTCTCCTCTCTCTTTAACTCTGTTTATATACTGACATCCGTTTCGAACGAGGGCGGCGCGTTGCAACGGCTGCATTTTACGAGCGTGAACCACACGCCTTCATCGCGACCTGTCTATATATATAATATTTGCATATATATACATATATGTTTGCATCCAACCGTTCCTTTTGATGAAACTGAAGAGCTTACTACATTTTTTGCCAGGAATATGTAGCAAACGATGGTGTTGAAACGGTCAGTTTCACGATACGGAGCGAGCGGGAGGAAACTGCAGGGACTAGCAGGCCCATAAAACACAGATAACAACGCCATATGCCGCGCGTTATCCATACAAGCGTACAATGTTCACCAACGCGTCGAGATTGAAATTTCTTGTTTTTTTCCCTCTATTCTTTTTCACTCCCCCCACTCTGACAGTTTTCATAAACGAAACTATCGACTACGAAGGACACGACGAGCCAGCCAGTCATAACGACTCGTCAGTCCCTCGTACCCAGCACCGATAGGTTACATCGAAACGTTCACTCAATTTGGCTCTCGCGTTGTAAAATCTCGTTCAATTCACGTTTCTACACCGAAAATATATTTACTCGTTGATCGATTTCATAAAGGGTTGCGATCGTTCAAAATTTCATTAATCTGTCGACCGTACCTACTATAAAAATAATATTCCAAAAACCACTCGAGCGATTTTTCTTGGAGTTTGTTTCGATATTCGATAGACATCGATATTACAAAATCATATAAGATTGTTACGAGTTTCGTTTCTCGGACGATTTGTACATCCGTACTTCAATCTGATCGAAAACTACATCCGTTATGACGTTCCTCCGACTATCGGGATTTGTTTGATCGGTGGAAATAAAAAAATCATGATTTTTCCTCGATCATTCGCGATTTCTCATCAGAAAGCATATTATAGACTAGGAATAAAGCGATATCGGTGTACCGAACGAGGAGACGTATAGCGGAAAATAAGAGAGTACGAGAGACGAGGAGCACGGAAGATGAGACGTGGGTTGGGATGGGGGGGGGGGGTGTCTACGCGATCTTTCGGGAAAACGGAAGAGAGACGAGAGGAGGCAATCTGTGCACTCACTTCTCGCGGAGTTTGCGACGGAACAATCGGAACTCCTTCTGTCTATATATGAGGTATACGGTATACACACATACACACACACACACATATACACACGTATGTATATATTAGATATCTATATAGATTTCGTATACCTCGCGCTATATAACGGTGGAAGACTAGTCGAGGGCGCGCACCCTCGTCACCTCCGGGGAATAAATATCGGAGATTGGATCGTGGATTACGCGAGTACCGGAGCTTTGGGATAGGGTGTGGTATAGGGTAGAGGAGCGACGGGGAGGAAGTGTACTCGTAGCAGGCGTCGTCGTTCTCGGTTGCCCCGAGGCTGCGCGGATGAAAGAGGCGAGAGGGAAAATCACGTTGTTACACGACTGGGGTGGGATAGCGGGGGGAGGAGGGGGGAGGGGGAGATAAGAGATAGCAAGAATTTCCGTTTCCACACACGTGAATAGACTGGAAATATATATCGAAGATACGAGAGAAATTTAACTATCGCACTCTTAACGGATTTGTACTTTATTTTTCTCTCTCCGAATTTTGTCCGATATCTCGGTTATCTTTACCGTTCTTAAGATTCAAATTTGTATACGTATAACACGATCATTTTATTAACCGACAAACTTGATTAATCGTTGTCCTTGATTTCTCGTAAGATCGTCTTTAGTCGGAGAGAGCGACGTCGTGGCTCGACGATATAATTCACAGTTTCCAGGAGCTCGAGCGTCTTGAGAAACTGCGGTTTGATTCACGCGGCTCTCGGTCTCACGGGACAACCACTTCAATCTCAATTTCTACAAGATAGCTTGATTCTCTATTTTAGCACGGTTTGTTCGATCGTTTCAAGTTCGTATATAACGAGTCATATACCGACGATCCTATATAGGTATATATAAAAAGTTACTTTTCTCGCGAGAAAACCCATACATATCTAAATGCGCGCTTCGAGCCGGTTCTCGTTGCAAGGGCATCCCGTATTCAATGCATCTTTTGTGAGCGTGCGCGCCTTTTCAAATAATAAAAGACTGCTTTTCTCTCTCCCACACGTAGATCGATACCAAGACCGGCGAGCTGTACGAGAGAATGTCTCGGGATAAAGCGAGAGTTTCATTAAATAGCTGAGAAACGAGCTTTCTTCGTTTTCGCGTCTAATTTTAGTGTCTAATTCCTGTAGGGATACGAGTCAATGATTGGTCAGACCGTAACACAAAAATTTTCATTCTATTTAAATTTATCGTTCCATCTTACTCCATGAACTATTTCAAGAGTATTTTTGTTTTCTAGTTCGAAGATTTAGAGCGCATTTTAAAATCGAGGATGAAATAAGGGATCATTTCCACTAGTGGTAGAGATAAGTGTTCGTTCAGCCACAGGAAACGAGACGCAAGGTGCAGGTACCTACGGAGTAAAGTATTAAGGGATGTATAGAAAGAGTAAAAGAGAACTGGGCTCGAGGAGAAGAGCGGGAAGAAAGGAAGAGAGGTTTTTAGGTTTTAGCAGCCACTCGCGTGTCATTCCCGCGATATCTCTCTCCACTGATGGAAAACTTCCATTATGTTTTCCGGCTGTTATTGTTGCGAGTGCTGGAAGATGGATGTTTGCCACTGTTCCTTCGTTCATACGTGATATACCTATGTATCTATATTTATATGGTACATCGTTGAACGGACGATAGAAGCTTCTAACTGGCGAGAAAGCGAAGAAAAGCGTTTCTCTTGCTCTCTCACTCTCTACCTCTCTACGTGCTCCTAGCCACCCAACGATGTATGGTTCGGTGCACGATCGCGCAATCGAGAACGAGAAAACTGCTTAGAGGGTGGAGGGGCAGGAGGGGGGGGGGGGGGGGGGGGTTGAAAGCTTCGAGCAAAAGCGAGCCAGCAGGAAGGGTGGGAGAGATTGGAGATATATACACGTGTCTATAGGTATACTTTTTTCTGTATATAAATGTTGCATGTAGAAGCGAGCAAGAGAGAGAGAAGAGGCGATCCCGAAAGACGAGAGCGGAAAGAAGACACGAATTGCCGGATGTAATCGAGAGAGGTCTCGGGTTGAGGTCTCGCGAGAATTATCGTTCACTCCCACCCTTTCTCGAGTTCTCGTAACACATTTATTTATTTTTTTTTTTTTTCTTTCCCTTCCGTTCTCTCGGCGTTATTGCAGCGTGAACGGCGAATAAAAAAGGAATGGGTAGGGAGAAGGGGGATGAAGAAAAATGTCTTTTAAACAGCCTTTGGTTACTACCCGGTACCGCGATTTTGCTTTCCCGGACACGTACGATAAATTCTCGACGAAGTGACGATCTTGATATATCGCATTAGCTTCGATAGCTCCAATGTACAATACGATTTTCGAGAATATCGATTCGTCGGACTGATTGAACAATTTAAAAAAATCATTTATTTTGAGATAAATGAATTTTATTTCAATTAAGAATAACTAACGACAATCACGAAGTCAATCTTGATCGCGTTTATTATTAATTCGTGTACGGTAGAATTATTTTTGATGGAAATACGATTTTCTGTTGTTTTCGAATGATCGACAATTACGAAGATTCTTAATCATTCTTAAAGTCAGAAAGCCATTCCAATCCTTCCGGGGAATAGTATCATATTCAATGAACGATGATAACGATAACCTCCCTTAGATTCAATTAAACTTCGTCTCGGCGTTGGTTCTCGAGGTTTCCCCACGGTACTGCCGTCTAACGGAATAACTTCCTATCGCGAAACTCCGCACGAGCTTTAGAATTATTAGTCGAACTCACTGTCCAATTGGTACGTCGCTCCGGAATTGGATCGCGCGAAATTCTGATATTGGGGACAATAATAATAATAATAAATCAATTATTCGTTTCCGATTAAAAAAAAAGAATGATTACAGATTTACGTTATTTTATTTAAAACATCGTGCAAAAAATTGTCCTATTTCGATACAAATTTTGAAAAGCAATTAAGCACTTGGTAAACCGAGCGGTTGATGATAGACCGTGGTGTCGACTCGTGTGTAAGGTAGTTTTGGAGGGTGACAGTGCGCGACCGGGCAGGTGAACCGTCTTTTTGCTTCTTCGCGCTACTTCCGGCCACTAAGTACTCGAGAAGACACTTTCAACTGCCAGCTTAAACTATCGCGTCGCCCGAGCTTCTCGACGGACGTCGAGCTATAGTCTCGCGCGGGCATCTCCCCAGAATCTTTCCTCAGGGTGTAAGGCGACTTTATCTGCTTTCACCCCTGGCACTCTCGGGCGTTAAGAGGAAAGAGTGAGAGGGGAAGAGAGAGAGAGAGAGAAGTTACGGAAAGGGAAAAATTGCCTCGTTAGCAAAGACCTCCGGACGAGATTACCGTGACTATAATGGCGCGAGAACGAGAGGGGGTGGGAAGAAGAAAGAGAGAGAGAGAGAAATAGTCGCGACCTCTAATTTATCGCGTCTCTACAGTGTATTAAGCCACGACGAATTTTGGCTGAGGCGAAGACGAGAAAGAAAATTAGTCTCCCGCAAGAAAAAAAGAATTGTGAAAAAAAGCTTCGAAACATTTCTCAAATACCTGGTGATAGAGTTTGCTCGTAACTTTCGAAAGTAAAACGAATGATTCTCGCTCGAATATTTTCGAACTATTTTCCATTCATGCTCGCTCAAGTGTCACTGATTTTTCCATCGGTAAATTAAATTTCATTGTTAAACGCGTGAATTTAATTATTACAAAATCGACAAAAAAAATTATATAGAAAAATAGGAACGCACCGAGAGTTTGAAATATAAAATAAACCACGCTGAAACTTTTAACGAGTTAATTTTGTTCGCATTATAGTACGAACAATAATAATGTCAGAAGCCAAATGTTAACTCGAACAAACAACCCCTTGCGAGTCGGATTATTTAACATTGTCAACCTCTTTACTCCCGTTTCTCGATTCCATCGTCTCTCTTTTTACTCCCGGTAATCTCTGCTTGTACGTATAACTCCGAAAGCACATTGTGCTGAAAGCTCGTCTCTCTCTCTCCCTCTCTCTCTCTGTCGCACGGAGATGTGCACTATTTGCACGGAAACGAGAGCGAGAGAGCGACGCCGGGGTGTCGTAGAGAGACGCGTTGTGTAATCGCGTGTTCGCTATATAACCCGAAGAGAATGAGGGAAAACGGTGAAGGTCCCGGGAGAAAATAGGACGGAACCCGTGGACGAGAGACGGGTTATTTGCCATGGAGAAAGTACGTATAGGTATAGGAACGAGGGTTAACAGGGAGGAGGGAAAAGCTTATTTGCAAGCTCGCGGGCATTTCGCTAGCTTATCAAAAAACAGGCAAAAGCTCGTAATTCTCTATTACTATATATGTGTCTCGGACGTTGACACAAATCAGAAGGGCGTATCTACCTATGTTTAACCTCGTCCTTTCCGCCATTTTCATTTTTCAACGTAGAACGTATTTGTATACGCGATATACGTATATAGCAAACGAGAGTTTTGCGACTTCGCGACGCTTCTTATCGATCAGATTTGCATCTCCCTCGTTTGCTACTATGCCTGACCGCCGAGAGAAACGAGGTTTTTCCGATATTTCATTTAGGATAACGAGACAACGAGAGCTGCGAACTGCCAGCGCCAGGCGCTCGGGGGAAAAGTGGGAAAAAAATGAGAGCAAGATTCACATGAGAATATCGAATTTCTCATCGAACTCGAATTTCCACGATGGTGCGAAAAAAAAGCTTCTCCCCCTCAACGAGTCTCTCACATCGATATATTTTCGTTAACACTATCTTTGTTGAAAAACGAAGAATGCTCGAGAAGAAAAAACATTTTTTTATGCCGATGAAGGATTTATCTCCGCCAGACACAAACTATTCTTACGATCATTATTTATATCCAATTAATTTTCTAATTTCCTTGATAAATCTCCGTAATCGAGAAAATTGAATCGCGCGCGAAATCGTAATAATGAAAAGACTATTATTGAGAATCGTATCGCTTGATCGATCCGATAATTCGGGTTCTGGTACCAATTACGTTCGTTCAGCCGCGAATTTTTTCGGACAATCTTCTATATCCCTTTACTCCGATCTTCTCTAGCCCTCATCCCCAAAATCGTATAACATTTTCTTTCGTGGTCATCGTCGAGTGCATTCCAGGCACGTTGTTATCGCACCCTGGTTTCTGGTTTTCTTGGCATCGGCGGAAAACGCCGGTTCGCACGCTCCAGTTAACCGGTATGTGCGATACCATACCAGCAGCTGCCCTCGTCATATTCCATCCGACGTTATATATATAGACATAACAATATACGTATAACATAAATAGTGGGTTTTCCGCTTTGAATTAGAACTATATATTAATACCGAATTCTCCGTTGCAAACAATCCCACCAAACTCACCGTTATAACGTTGGCAGTCTCGACCAGTTCTCTTGCCATAGTAACTATACATTTTCTTGCCAAAAAAGGGCGCGTCGTTACTTGCACGTCGCATCCCCTCGGGCAAACAAAAAACAAAAACCCTTAGGTTTAACGAGTAACGATAATAATTCTAATACCTAATTGAATTTTAAAGTCGATACTAAAAATTGCCATCGGTACATTCACACGCGTCACTTCCGGTTCCCTTAGATCTCAATAATCATAATATTTAAAAAAACAGCTGATTCGGTCTAAAAAACTAAAAGCGACAATAATAATCGATGAAAGCTCCATCGCTCGTCTCGTTTCACTCCCGCGAGCCAAACTTTCTGTATTTTCAAGACTTTTTATAGACTTTGACTCGTAGCGAAGCGCGCGATCTCTCGGTAGTGCTATTCGATGAGAAAGTTCGATATCGAATTACTACGATGTGTGAGAGTCGCTGTACACAAGGAGGTCGGGGGTCGAAGTGTAAGAATGAGGTAGCGAGCGACGCCGTGTAGGTTCGAGACCCTCGTAGACATCGCAAAGTCTCGACGCTACGTCGATATCGAGAGACGGGAGACCTCTTCGACGTTGACTTCCTTCCAACGTTTCTCTCGCTTATGTACCAGATGACATCTCTATGTATATAACGCGACATCTTGAACCAACTTGCGGAAACTTGCGACCCAACTTTCGCGCTCCCTTTCATGTATAAACGTATACACCGCACATTATATACATATATATGTAGTATTGATACACATCTCAAGGCAAGTTTAGCAAAGGGTTGGCTTGGTCTACAAACTCTCGTCCCTTCTTTCACAACGTCGACGACGCAGTCGCGACACACCCTCCATAGTCTCCCTATTTCACTTCGGTTCTCTCGCACCCACGCATTTACAACTTTCTCAACCCCCCGTTACGACCGGTTTGCAACACGCGTCTAGATTTTCTTCTCTCCAGTTTCTTCTTCACTTCTCGAATGCACGAATGCGACGAGAGCTTACGCGATAAGGTATCAAAACTTGGTGGTGCGCTCAAATTCAATTCAGACGCTTTCCGAGCGATAAGACCTTTCGCTGGAGCGTGTCACGGTTGAAATTTGTTCGATCGACAACATGAGCGACTCCGAGAACTGATTAGGAAAGTGTTTTGAGGCTCGTGAGATAATGAGGATATTGAGATAAATCGACTGGAAATAATAGACGTATATATCGCATGGACCAATCATTTTTCATTTTCAATTACTTTCAAGAGCGAGATGGTTGATCGACAATTATGTATTATAGTGACAACATCGGATATCTTCCATTGTTCTCAGGTTTGTGTCAGAACGCTGAGCCAAAAGGATCCTTCGGTTTGCTGAGGGCGAATTCGAGGGAACGCGAGGAGGACTCTTACGATTCCCCGACTTTGGATCAACGATTCGAGTGAGCGAACGCTGTAGAGAAAAAAAGAAAACGTTTTTCTTCATTCTTATTCAAATTTGATCGTTCCGTTGAATTATTTAACGATAACACGAGGGAAAAAGTGGGTCGAACTTTGACATTTCCTTTCGCTCCCCATGAATCTCCCGAAGATCTTTCGTTTCACGATTATTCCACGCGTCTCGTTCGTCGAAACTGCAATATCGAGGCATTTCCTCGTGAACCGAGGAGAATTTATCGGGACGAAAGGAGTAGGAAAGATTTTAAATTTTATGCGAGATAGAAAAATAGCGTGGGGAGGGGGGGGGGGGGGCAGGAGGACAAGAGGTAAAACGATGCGTCGGAAGAATTGGCACATTCTTTGTCTTTCTCCTTTTAAAACAAGTAGGTGGGATGGTTCCAGCGAGCTGATCGGTACGAGCCTCGATGACAAGGCCGAGGCTCCAGCCTCGAGTTCCGCACTGACGGATATCGGAAGCGCCGAGGCGAAAGCCGAATCCCTGCCAATACGTTCCAGCATCCTCGATAACAAGAAGAAGGGAACGTCGGAAAAGGAGAATCGCGACGACGACTCGACGAGAAAAACGATCGTCACCGCCGTTTCTACGCGTTGCAGTGAGTCGCGTTGCTCGAGGATTACAAAAGTGCTTCTTTTCTTTCTCCCTTTTTCTCTTACGACAGGATCCGATTTTCCCCGCAGATTCCGGGCGTGGCTCAAAGAGACGCTCGTGTTCCGGCGAGTCACGGCTCAAGAAGCGTCGTCGTTATACGAGCGGCTTCGGGCGCGGTTCTTCCGCGACATCGGAAACTGATTTATCGGCGAGCAATCGCATTCGTGGCTCGTCCAGCGGTCGTAACAGAAGAATACAGGATAGGGCACAGGTGAGAGCGAAAAATCGTGGTAGAAAGAGAAACGGTAAGAGAACTGGGAAACAAGGGGAGGGTGTTGGTAGAACGAGATCGAGAAAGAACAATAAGTTCACGAGCAAGATAAGTGCGGAGGCGCCGGCAGCTCTTCATCGAGCCACGAGTGTTAAAGCACGAGACAATACGGAAGAAACAACGAGAGGATTTGTCGAGAAAAAATCTTTATCGTCGAACGTAACGGTGGAAAATGTCTCGGGTGGTGAAAGAAGAAACGACAAAGTTTTCAAGATGATGAAAAATGTCGATGCGGATAACACGTTCGTAGAACCAAGCGTGATGGACAAACCGGAAGTGACGCGACGCCGTCACGAGGAAAATGTCGAGCATGAATTTTCGAAGAATTTGGAAAAAGAGATTCTTTGGGCGAGAACCGAAGTGCCGGATGTTCGGTACGAACCTACGACCCTCGGGTCTGATAAGAAAAACGTCACTACCTCCATTCTCAACCCGGAAATTGGAGACCCGACGAACCCCGTAAAGAATGGAAGATTCGACGCTGCCAAGATGTTGGGCTACTCGAGATCCGCGGAGGATCTCCCGATACTCGATCTCGAGAACGAGGTCCTAGCTCGCACTCTCGAGGATTACAACGCTTATCTCAAGAGCGGTGGAAAAACAACAAAATTATTGCGTCACGCGAACGAATGGTCCGAGAAAGAGTCGAATCCTCGCGTCAGAGATGATGTGGCGATTCCGGCCCGTCGTCCGGTCTATAGGCACGACGTTGCGGACGAAAATGTTGATCAGTGGAAATCGCAAAAGGAGAAGCAACAACGCGAATCGGACGAGTCGGACATGCCAACGAGTTCCGAAACCGGTGGCGTTCTCAAGGGAGACCTCACGTGCATAAATGGAAGTTTCATCCCGGCGCCGTTAGCCCGTCACGCTCTTATTAAATATGTTAAGTGAGTATACGAAGGACTTTCATGAATTATTCAATTCATTTGGTGGGGGGGGGGGGGGGGATAAAGAGAATGCTAGGCAATGGCGTTCCATTTTCACTCGGGAGATATATCAAAATTTTAAAAACTAATTAATATCTAGGACATTTTCATTGAACGCATAACGAGGTAAATCCTACGGAATTTAGGTTAAGATTTTTTTTGCAATACTAGAGGTTGAAATAACATTATATTTATTCCTAGGAATTATGATAAATTATCCAAATAATTTAACATCGTTTAACGTCGCGAGATGAGTGAATTCTTTAAAATCTTTGGAAAAAGGTCCTCGATACCAGGACACGAGTATCTCGAAGCCGACTACGAGTGCATTCCGGGTTTCTATATGGCATCGTCGAACAGTCGTTTGCTCTGTAAGAATCGTCGCTGGATCGGTGAGTTACCGAACTGCAAGAGCAGACGCGGTCAGTCCGGTCCATGTGTCGACTCATCCTGCGATCAGGTCTGCAACGAGGTTGATGGTCAGGCCAAATGTTCTTGCTACAAGGGTTTCCGCCTCGATGGTCACAAGTGCATCGGTGAGTCATATAACCTCGCTCTAAAGCATATACGACTTGAAATCTTTTCGCAGAATCGACGCTAACTGTACCGCCCCCGAGCTCGTTAAATTGCTTCTTGCTAAGCTGGAAGTAAAACTATCCGAGCATTAAGATCCGCGATATATCGTGCCTCGGTTCCTCGAAGCTGAAAAGTACTAAAACGACCTGAATTCAACAATTCCGCATAGTTAGGGCCGTGTCGAGATATTAATGACTCTCATTAATAATTTCAATCGTTAATTTCGTAGTTTTGATCGAACCCCGAACTCATCATTCGAACTAATCCGTAAAAAATAGTTGCTCGAAAAATTCCCATAAATTAATTACAGATACGAACGAGTGTGAGACTGATAAAGGTGGCTGTGAATACAAGTGCGTAAACACACCGGGTTCGTATCGGTGCGAGTGTCCTCAGGGGATGAAACAAGGCGAGAACAAATTCACCTGCATGGGTGAGTGATAGTCACGTCTTGATTCTTACTATATATCTTTCTCTCTCTATTTAAATATATATATATATATATCTTCAGTCTCTCGATCACAGTCGCATGTTTCACAATATCAAATGCACCCACGACCCGTAATCGCGATCAATCGATTCGATCAATCACCCCACCGAAATTCCTCCTGTATCGCTTCTCATTGCTCTGTGTGCTGATGCATCTGCCGCTGCTGATGTTGCTGCCACTGCTGCTGCTGCTGCTGCTGCCGTTGCTGTTGCCGCCTCGATCCCTCAGACATCAACGAGTGTCTACTAAACAACGGTCACGGACCATGCCAGGACACATGTCGTAATCTCGAGGGTAGCTACGTGTGTTCGTGCGAGGGACTCGTCGGTACCATTCTATCTTCAGATAATCATACGTGTCAGGACTCTGGACCATGCGCTGTCAACAACGCCGGCTGTTCCCACTCTTGTCTGTCAACAATGGGACGGGTTTTCTGTCTCTGTCCCGATGGATTTATGCTCGCCGACGACTGGAAGACCTGCCAAGGTCATCTTCAAATCCCCTTCATCGACATCATCGACTTTCCTTCTCTCAAAAACAGACGAATTGATCCTCCAGATCCCATTTAGATGCAAAGTGACATTTTTTAATTGACATTTATTGTGCTGACAATTATGTTTTAGAAATTTTTGTAATATTTAACGAAATGTTTCCTCGGGAATTTGGAGGGTCAAATATCGTCAGCATGTTCACTGCCACCAGTTCGATCGAATACAATTATACATGTGGCATGACTATTGACGGATACGAGTTTCCTTTTTAATCCTCCAGACGTTGACGAGTGTTACGTGCCGGATCTGCAGACGGAAATCTGTCACTACGGCTGCATCAACACCCCTGGTTCGTATCGGTGCGTCGATCCCACGGAACTCAGTGATCAGCCGATTCAGGACACGTCGGTTACTTGTTTCACTGGTTACGAGATCGCCACCGGGTCCAGTTGTGTTGGTGAGTCACAGAATTTTTTGGTCGATTCTTTTTGGTTAAAAAAAAGTTTTCCAATCCTCGGACGTAATCTTGCGAAAGATAGTTTCCTTGCTTCGTCGAAACACACACAAAGGAGATATGCAACGAGACGTCCACGTAATGGACGAAGTCTGGGAGACTCGTCGGTGGGCATATAATACACTCTACTCTTGTATATCTATACAGCCTTGTGGTCGTTTCTACATAGGTATAGCTACCGTGGCATTTTTAGAAGAGCTTTCTTTAAAGGAGAAGACAAGAGCTTAGTCGATTTCTTTTTTTTTCTCGTCGTTCGCCCATTAATGACCGCTTTGACGACGAGATCCGAGCTCCCTCGCCCCGAGCGAATAAAGCGAGAACTCTCCGACTGCGCTCTGCTCCGATACGACGGCAACGAACGAGGGAGAAAACGTAGGTAAAGGGGAATAGCGGCGGTGTATTATGTGTGTATAATATGTGTATATGAGGAAGTGTTGGATGAGAATGGAACGGGAAAATATAGAACAAGGTGTATAAGGGTTGAACAGAAACGCATGATGGCGAAAGGAGAAATGTACTATAATGACGATGCGAGTGCTGGAGGGCTCGCTTCCTTCGAATTCGAAACCTTCATTATACAAAGCTTAGGATCGGTCGTAAAACCGACGCCAGAAGCGCATCGTAACGACAGAAGAGGCTCTTTATATACATGAAAAGTTGGCACCTTACTGAATCAACATAATGTATCGCTTTACGAAATGATAGAAATTTTGGCTCATTCAATGTTATCCGATATATGACGTGAAAATAAATTCCTCTAGGTTCATCGAGGCGAAGTGTAGGAGTATGGGACGAAGGTAGCGAAAAATGATCGCACGCGATGATAAAGTTAGACGAGGAAGCCCCGAAGGCTCGGGTTATAGTTTTGCATAAAGACACTCTCTTTGCTTTTAATCTAAATGGTTTAGTCACGTACTGATCAAATTTCGATCTAGAAATGTTATTTTTGGTAGAAAGAGGCTACAACGAGTTTTCAAATTAAATATTTATTCAGCGATTTCGATCAATTTTTCGATATCTCACGGTCCTTTGATTCGATAAATACTGAACTATACATGTCGGATACGTCAGGCAAGAGGAAATATGGTCTCGAGAGTCGGAGTAAGAAAGTTTAGGAACTTCTCGCATCGACAGTCGCAACCGCCTCGGGACAAAGGCAACCTCTCTCTGTCCACACTTCCTCTCTATTGTCGGTCACTCACCAAGAAAAATCAATCTACACCGAGCATCATTGCGCGATGTCGACCTGGGACCGACACTCGTCTCTCGGTCCGTATCTCCCTCCTCTCTCTCTCTCTCTCTCTCTCTCTCTCTCTCTCTCCGCCTCTCTCTTCCTCTGTGGCCATTTCGGTCAATTTAACACTTGCGACAATTGAAAGCGTCGGCCCCGCCGACGCCAAGTCTATATATTGTCACGAAGCAAATTTAAAGCTCGCCTTTCTCTCTCGCTCGCTTTCATATACGTGTACGTAGCTATCATTGAACGTTGTGAAAGCCTTCTTTTCAGACGAACCACAGTACTGCCATTATACACTTTTTTTATACCGCAGTTGCCTGTCCGACGAAATTATGTTTTTACGTCTCAACAATAGCCCCGAAACGCATGAATTTGCGAATAGACGGTGTAGGTACTCCCCAATTTTCAGACATTAATGTACGAGCTATTCTATGTGAACGCTTTATTTTTTTTTGAGATAAATAATGGGACTTCGTTGGAGGAAGAGACCATAGATCGTTGTATATTATTCCTTTCGAGCTTTCGTTATTCATGGTCAATTAATTATTGATAATTGCTTGTGTTATAGATATAAATGAATGCAGTATTAACAACGGTGGATGCAGCGAGGTCTGCGAAAATACGGAAGGAAGCTACTTCTGTGCCTGCGACGGTGACGAGAAAGCATTGTCGGTGGACGGGAAGTCTTGCACCGGTGAGTCGAGTGCCCTCTGGCCTCCTTTATTATTTCTACTTTTTCTTTTCTTTTTCTTTTCTTTATTGCTCTCTTTCTTCTCCGTAAGCTAATTAGCCGTCTACGTAATTAGGGCTATCGAAATAATTGTCATCGGGATTTCGCAACACCGCGAAAAGAGGCCAGAGAGCTTTTATCGCAAAAAAAGTCACCAGAATTAACGAGTCTTAGTTGCTTGCCAGTTTTTATTTACGATGTTACGGAAAAAGTTTTTTTCTTTTTTTTCTCCAGATTGTTACAATTTTATCTTTCGTAAGTAATTTAGCAAAAAAAAAGCGAATAGTCGATGCGACGTTGCCATCGGAGATGCTTTGAAGAATTTTCATTAAGAACTTTTTCTTTGAGGCTTTCTTTCATCCGTAGAGATGAAAATAATTAATTCTCTCAACGTTGCGGAACTGCCGTAATATTACGGAGGCGAATTTATTATTGAGTTTATTTAATTATTTTTATGTCGTTGTTTATGTGCGATATAAATTTTTAATACACTGCGCTCGCTCGTTGAACATAATGAACGTAGTGAATTTGGTCTGTGACGAGAAACCTGTTGAATGGAAATTGTCCTGAGGACAATCCTGGTCGAATGCTTTGAAACAACGATAAATTTGCTTTTCGCGCAGACATTAATGATGTCGCGTGTCCGCCACTGGATCCCGCGAGACGGGGTTATCTCATGTGTTCGCGTGAGACAACACCGAAAATGTGGCACGACGATAGAAGGGTGGCTAATCGACCGGGCACGAAATGTTATCTGAAATGTCCTTCTGGATATCAATTGCACGGTGAATACGAACTCACGTGTCAAGGGGATGGTACCTGGGACGGTCCGAAGCACGGCGAATGCGTCAGTACGTGATTATCCAGAATAAAATTTTTCGAATTTATCGAATTTATCAAACGTTCAATGGAGAATTATCCAGAGTTATGATCGAGGAAAATTTCACTCGTAGAATACAGCAAGCCGAGGCTGGAATGTCCGAAGGACGTTATAGCCGAAATACCACCGGATCGAGACGAGGCATTCGTGACTTTCGATCAACCCTCGACCGATCTCGATTGGTTTCGCTACGTTCGCTCGAAACCATCCTGGGGCACGAGACTCGAGGCTAGCTTAAAACCCGGTCTCCATCTCGTGACGTTCTTCGCGAGACATCCTGTCTCGAAGAAACAAGCCAGTTGCGTTCTTCGAATCATCGTAAAAGGTTTTTACCGTCACAAATTTTAGAATTAATGTCACCCTTGCGTCTGTTTGGGTTTGGGTTTAGGTTTAGGTTTTTAAAGAGAAATTCGCTAATTATTCAATAGGTCGGTATTAATGCCCGGAGTGTTGGCGATTTTGAGCTAATGGCAATTTTTTATAGCATAGTCGTAAAAAGCGGATGGTGTTGAAGGGAAAAAAATTCTTTTCAGAGGGCGAAGCGCCCAAGGTGAATAATTGTCCGAGCGACATAGTTGGTAAAAATGGCACGGCCTTCACGTGGGTGGAACCAACGTTCACCGACAACGTGAGAGTGACCCACACGAGTAAAAACGAGGTAATTCGCCAGAAACAAACATTTTCCATTCGCCATACGTTCGTTAGAATACATTTTTCCTTACCAGAATTTTCCACGTACATGTATATTCAACGCGTAGCATCGTAATACCCGGTCGCACGGTGTTTTTTTTCACCAATCTCGAAAATGGAAAGTACAGCTCGGAGATAACGAGGAATTAAAATTCACTCAGAGATCGTGTTATAAAAACGCGACGATATAAAAAAAGAAAAGCATCGAAGAATGATAAACTAGGATGTTTCATATAAACATGTATATGGCCTCGAGGTTAAAAAGTCCCAAACGTAAATTCGTTATGCATATAATTGTTTCCCAGCTGCAAAATGCTCACGGCGTCTCATCCCGCGTGGCCTGCGGCAATTTCGAAAGACCACCCCTACGTGTCAGCGTGTCGCGTAAGGAGGTAGGGAAAAAAAAGTTGTCGAGGAAAATAGAAAGAGACGGTATAGTGAAAAAAGAAAGAAACGTGAACTCACCACCGCCGGAAGGTAGGAAAAGTGTAAGAGGTGAGGGGATGAAAACCGAGGGATGTTTTTCCTGCAACCTTTTTAGCCGGGCGGACAAACTACACGTAGAAGCCACGTACCTATAGACGTTGCAGTCTTTTGCCACGACGCTCGATCCCCCACATTTCTCAGGGTATATTTTTATACGCGCTATTTTCTTTCGATATTTGGACTACACGATGTAGTAAGAAGTACCTATACGGGGCGTTCCGTGCGGACTCGACCAACCTCTAACGTTTCGATCTCATCGATCGTTTTTGAAAAATATGTAATATTATCATTCGATCACGAGAATCTTACACTCGGAAAATGTATACCGATGGTGAGAGAGGAGCTATAAACGAGGAATGTGATAAGGATCGTTCTTTTTTTTTATATTACAGAATCCGGGAAAATATTTCGGTATCGGCGAATGGAAAATCGTGTACGAGGCGAGCGACGAGGCGGGCTGGACGACTAGATGCGTCTTCAGTGTGGTGGTCCATCAGGATTAATTCGACGTGACTGGGTAGAAGCGACTGGAGTAGACAAGAAAGAAGAGTGAAATAAGAAAACGAGAGAAGCAGCAGCAGCAGCGGCAAACAGACCACAGAACCACCCCGCGCGTTTCACGAGACACGAAGCCCACTATGGGGGTAAGCTATCGGGGGGGTGTAGTAATATAAATGGAAATTGCATGGGACCCGTGCGCGCTTCCTCTTTCTTCTTCTTCCTCCTCCTCTTCTTCTTCATCTTCTTCTTCTTCCTCTACTACACGAAAGAACGCGCGCGCGTCCTCTTGCGTTGCGCCGCAAGACACGCAGCGCTCGCGTAATGGGTTTCACTTTGTTCGAAACCGTCGGCTGAATCGGGAAGAAATAAAATTCATGAGATCTCACCGTCGGTGATAAAGAGACGAATACAAGAAGAATACTGTACGAAGAGAAGAATAATGACGTTCCCAAAGATCTATTATGTTTTTTTTTTTTTTTTATAAAATTTCTTTACAGTATTATAGTTATTTTTTTGGTACGCGACGTTTCGTTTATATTTCCACCAACGGTAAACTCACAACACCATTTCGATCCGGTTGAGAACGGTGGGATGGAAAAATGAATCCTAATAAAAATTTCATGATTCTTTCTACATGCGAATTGATACATCAATAGTATTATTTTAATCGGGAAATGAACAAAGATAGCGCGGATACGTTTTCAAATATAAATGTGGATTTAAATACAAATTTCGTGATATTAAACCGGGGGATGGAGAACGACCACAAAGTTACAATGGAAGCGTGTGTATTATGCGAAATTTATAGTATTTGGCCGCGGGACAAAACAATGTATCAGACGGGATCGATGATGCGTTGAATTAATGGTCTACCCAGAAAATTTGCATACGACGAAATTGAGAGAGAGACTCATTATAAATGAAAACGCTACGAGCAATATGTAACCGTTAACGGAATAAACGCGTGCATAAAGCAATTTGCGCCAAAATCCTCTCATCGGCGTAAAAGCGTGTGCGAGTTTCATCCAAGCAAAATTCGTTACGCCCGCAAACATTCATTCTAAATAGTCGTGATTTTATCAATGAGGTAGAACGAAAATGTCCGAGGTGGAGTATAACGCGAGGGAATGTACAATAAAATAATCGTATTACGATAAACAAAGCAACGGCAGGTGAACGTGTGTTATCGATATTCTTAAAATAAAATAAAAAAGACAAATTGAGTAGACGAGATATTAAACCGAGAAAAATGAATTTATCGACTTTTATCAATTTGCATTCGAATCGAACGAATTTTATCTGCGACGAAATATGAAAAATCATCTAAATCCAGTGAAAAGTTACTTGAAATTAAATCGAAGTTTACGCAAAGCTCCTATTTCGATAGGGTTAATGAAATTACATAAATCCATTTTTCTCAGTAAACATTATAGACTGTGTGAGAAAAAAGAAGTATCTTTATTTTCCGTCTCGAGTCCGACAGTATTGAATTTGTGCCAAAAAAAAAGCAATTATCACGTGTAATCGCGCGTAAAGTCATCGAAGTCATTAGACTGGTTTCAACGATCAAATCGTCATATCTACGTATTATTATTTTTAATTATTTTTTATTATTCTCTTTCATTTCTGCATATACGTATCGTTATAAAAATGACAAATAAAAATATTATCCGATCAATAACGACTGTGTGTATAATACGTGACATTATAAGTGTATAAAAAAAAAGAAGAAAATGAAAGACAAACACTTTACGTATCAAATATATTACAGATGAACAAAAAGAAAACGTGATTTCTGCGATGCATTTTCGTTCGTCGAACGAAAAACTTTTTGCGATTTATTCTCCCTTCTCATCACGTGCAGCATCGACGTCTCGGTAGTATCCTCGTCTCGACCCTTCCCCTACCGTAAGAATGTAATGCGCGATGGTGAGTGACGCCACTTTGAGGATATAGTCGTTGATGCTGAATGTGAGCTCCATGTTGCTGTCTGTGGTATTGCTGAGGATATTGCTGTCCGTGTCTGGACCGTCGATCTACCGAAAAGAAAAAATATGATATACGTACATCGTTCGAAATTTCGCACGCCCACTTGATCGAATTAACGTCACAAAATATTATCAGTAATTATTAATTCGTGGTAATAGAAATATTTCCCGCGACCCCGTTGTTTTTACTCGAAACTCGTCGGTCGACTAATCAGGAATGTTGCGGATGGTTAGTGCTGATCGCGATTCGCGCGCGAAACGCCAGACAAGCGTCATAGTTCATTCTCGCGTTGTTAACGAACGTGTATAATGTTTCCTACGTCTGAAAATAGTCCCGAAGAGTGGCCTAATTATCGCGATGAGCGCGGTCTCGAATTAACCACTGGTTAACACGACGTTATACTCGACGCGATACCTGCTAACAGGCGGACAGGTATATACGTCTTGATTTATTCGCGGCACGGGCAGAAGGTCGCGCGCCTTTCTTCGACTCTCGCGGTCGCGATCGTTCACACCCATGTCGAGAACCTCGGCCTTGCCACTCATCCTTCAATTAGACGAAACAAAGCAACGCGAGAAAAGCGATTTCCGCGAGTACGGGAGTGTTTCGATTCCGCAGTTACACTGAAAATCCATCGTTTCAACTGACGACAATTATCGAATATTTGGAAAGGCATGAAAAATAAAATAATCAATTTTTATAATAAATTTGAACAGAGTACAAAACACGAGAAGAATGAATAAAACAGGGATAGATGTGAAAAAAACCTGGCAATCGAAAGATTCTCAAAGTAATTGGATGTCGCAAAGTTCTCCCTCTTATTACTTACTTTCGAAAGAAATTACCATCGCGATTGCAGCGGATGCCGGCAATTGAACTTTCTCGTTGCGACGAGAGAGTTCGATGAAAAAACATTCCAGAAAAATGTTCCCGACGAGTTTTTAACAGTGCATTGGAAATAGAGCCGGACTCAAGCAACGGGGCAAAAAGTCTCTCGAGAGTCTCGGGGCCACGCTACCGGAGTTTAAAGACCGCGAGAAGCTGATAGTCGATGACCGATCGTAAAGTATAATTAACCCTGCTGCACGCGAGTGCAAGATGCACGGCTCGCATACGTATGCATGTAAGTATGCGAATAACGGCGTTCTTCTAAGTGGGTGTCGTCATCCAGACGACTCTCTGCGGTCTCAGATTAGCGTGTCGATGACAGCTTATACGACGCGAGGGTATGTATATAAAATTTGTTACTTTCTTCGCTCCTCGTCACCGTCGAGGCCAATTGTACGAGGGAATAAATCATAAATAAACCGTAAGAAGTTTAAAAATTATTATTAAGTAGGAATCAAGATCGCAAGTTTTTATTGGTCGTATTTTTGTTTCATCGTCATCGTAGATAAACATTTATACCAAGATAGCGACGGGGTTCGATCGAGACCCAAAAGCTTAAGTTTTCCCTTGCTGTTTCTCAACGCGATCGAGGAGATCCTGCAGGTCTAGTACCTCGCGGGGACTGAGAAAGGGACGTAGCTCGGGTATTATTGCATCGGTTATGCTCAACGAACCGAGATCCCTCGCTTGGAGACTCTTGTCGCCATTGGATAGTATGAGTTTGATCTTCTTTATGTAAGTCTTGAGCTCGCGTCTCATCACGAGGGCGGCTTTCGAACCTTCGGTAGGAAGTTTTAATAATTCGCTCTCTCCCTCTATCTCCCCTTCTTCTTCCTCATTATTTCCCAAAGCTCCCTTCGACGTCGAGGAAGTAACGCCGACATTCTTTTGCATCTGCTCGGTCACGATTAACTTTGGCGCACCGTATTTTCCCGTACGAGCACGAAGAAACGGTCGTTTCTCGATAGCGGTACGAGGAGCATTTTTTCTCGACAAATCCTCAACGTTTTCCGACGCTCGTGAACTGGTCGCTTTCGTTACTTTATTCAGACTCGTTCTAGATGCTGGAATTATTTTTTTACCTGCGACAGTCGTTGACCGACTTGGTATTTTAGACGAAAGTTTGGGTTCGACATTATTCTTAGCTTTATCGGGCTGCAGACTTTCGAGAGACAGTTCAATTTTAGGACTGAGGGAGGATGTACGAGAACTAACGCATCCAGCGGTTCTTGGACGTTTCCTACCGAAAAAACTTGTCGATTTTTTATCAAGATCACCGGGAGAACTTTCCGTAAGTTGACTTCGTCCCTCTTTCGATCCACCTCGATTTTCGTCCGGTTTCTTAATTTTCGTTTTGTCAATCCCAACATGAACCGGCAATCTTGAACCGGATCCAGGACGATTGATCGGTTTTATTCCCGACGATAACCTTCCAACGACCTTCAACTCGGAAGAACGATCGCGATAGGGCGATTGTTTTTCCACCAAAGGTTTCGCGACTTTTTCAACCCCTACCGATTGAACAATCGACGAGGTCTTTACGAACGACGCGCTACATATTTTCTTTTCCCTCGATCTTGCCTGTCGTTCGAACTCGTGACGCTTTGGCGAAGATGTTCGTTTTGCGTTCCCTGAAGAGGTTTCCGGATTATTTTCCATTTCGAAGACGTCGTTGCAGGGCAATTGTACCTGAAGATCGATAACGCTTTCGAGAACCGGAAGAATCGGATCGGATATTTTTCCCTTCTCGGGTGTTCTTCGTCTCTTAGAAATTTCGGTTCTCGGTTTGTCCGTCGAGATTGGCGCGTCGGATTTGCCCTCGTCCTTGTTCTCGGTCATCTCATTGCACCAGTCGTGGCCAGGAACGTCTGGTACGTCCCATGCAAATCTTCCCCCTGTCGATCTCGGTCTAACGCTCAATTTTGGTTTGACAGTCTTCAAGGTCGCGGCTCTCGAATTATCCGAGTAATTGCGATTGAACGATTGATTTAGATTGCTGCCGACGTACCACTGTTTTGTTTGACTCGGTGTTTTGTTGACACTTCGACTTTTCGACGATAGCGAAGAAGTTCGTGATCGCACGAAATGTTTACCTCGCGGTCTCGATGAGGAGGAACTTCCTGCCTCGCTCGAACTCGCCGAGGCACAAGTCACCGACTCTTTTTCGTCGCGATCGGTCGACAAAGCCTCGGAATATTCGCCGAGTTTCGTCGTATCAGGGACAAAAGATTCGGTACTAGATTTGCCCTGAACCACGGAAGAAGCTCGTTTGCGCAAAGGGTCGCAGCCCTTCGGCGTATTAGGATTTTTATTATCGGAGCTACGAGCTCTTCGACTTCGAGAAGTTCGAGTAATCGCACTGGCATCGAGACTCTCGTCTCTATCGAAGAGCTGCTTAGCCGTAGGGTTCGAAAACTTTGAAGGATCAAGATTAGCCCTCAAGGTCGAAGTGATCGGTGATGTTCTCGACAACGAAGACGATCTCTGCGATCTTATGGTGAGTTTCGATGCATTTTTACTAGATTCTTCTAAAACTCTACGTTTCTCGAAATTTCCGGGTAAAGGACTGACAGGAATCGGAGATTGATCGCGGAAATCTATCAATTCTGGAAGTTGATCGAGTTCCGTCATCGATTCTTTGGTCTCGGTGGCATGATCAGCTGTGCTAGGTCTCGCGTTACCCTTGGTTAGAAAATGATCAAGGGGATGAAGGTATTCCTTCTCTTTTTTACTCAGTGATCCACTCGCGTCGTAATACTCCTCGATAAAATCGAAGAGGCTGTGACTGTATCTCTCGGATAATTCGATGCCGGTTTGTGAACCAATGGAATTTAAATGAATCGAATTCAGGATAACGTTTCCCGGTGCTTGACGATCGCCGTACTGTCTCCTCAAGGTCGACTCGATGAGTTTGTGCCTGTACGAATCGTAATCAAAGGTGGATATGTCGACTATGGGAAGTTGATCGTTGGTCACGACGAAGGGTGACGAGCGTTCCAGTGGTAGACACGTTTTTTGTTTGTTCGTTACAATTTCGTAGAAAAATTGCTTATTCTCGTCCCGATCGTTCAAATCTTTTTGGCTATTTTGAATCTTCAGATTTTCCAGGCTGGCCTTTATCGTCGGTGTCGAGAAAGCGGTACGCATCGATGTTAGCTCCACATTGAGATCGGAATTCGAACCCTTGTCCAGTTGGTAAGGGGCGGGGTAGTGCATAACGATCGTTGGTGATGCATGACCCCGCTGGTCTTCGGGTTTCGACTTCCGACGATTCGTGGCGACCATCGTCGAAGACTTAAAATTATTGTCCTGCGAGTGCAGGAGTGTAAATTATGAAAATTAATGTTAAAGTCGAATTCATATATTAGATAAAATAAGATCGTAATTCGACAGGCAGGGAAAATATCGTACCAGAAAAAGTTGGATGTGGGCTATGAGCGGCACGGCGAGAAGCACGACCAATGCCAATGCGAGGATACTTTCGACGAGAAACGGAGGCACCGATTGCAAGGTTAGTACGAACTTAGCCGGCGCCTCGATGCTCAACATCCCGAAGATCTTGACGATTTTCGATTATTTTCAATAAGCACCGCGGTCCAACCTTCGGGCCACATGTTAGCCGATTTCGAAACGAGCTTGAAACGTGACCGTACAAATTTAGTCGAGCATCTGTCAAAAAGCAAACCGGTCAGAGACCGAGATTGGGGTTCGCCACATTTCGATCGAACAAACGACGATACGACGTGAATTAAGCGATCAAACAATTTAGGAAATTCGATCGTTTGAACAAAAATCAGGTCGATATTTCATATATATATATTTTTTTTAGGATATCGTGGTAAATACGTGGTATAAAAGGAAAAGTTTTACAATCTCGGGCTAACTCTGGTGAAAACTGTCTCGGGAGGTAGAAGTACAACGAGAAGTAAGAGTGGAAGGTGTGGGAAGAATTCGCGAGGAAAGTGTGACGATCGGCTTTGTGGCCGCACTGGTCGGATTATAAATTCACGTTTACCTTTAGCCCGAAGCGTTTGACTTTTCCGCTCAGAGGAAGAGAAAGAGAGAGAGGGTGAGAGGGTGAGAATGAGTATATGCATCATGAGAAACCCAGAGTGTTGCAGTTTAGCATGGGGAACAAGCTACGAGGGGTGACGAGAGGAAAAGCTGTTGAAAGTTACGCACGTGTTTTTTTCCCTATAAAATAATATATAAATCGCGCGTGATTAATAATGCTTGATAATCGATAAAATAATATAAATAATTAATGATTATTGATCGCAGCATAAACTATTTTATCGCGCATGACAAAATGCCTTCACGAATATGAGACGGCAGACTGGCGAGATATTCGAGACGCGAATAACTCCACGGGGGGTGTGAAGAAAATTTGCAATTCCCCACTTCCTCTCGTTGGAAAATCACAGAGAACGACGTTAAGCGAAACGCAATTCGTTCTATCTCTCCCTTTCCTTCTCTCTCTCTCTCTCTCTCTCTCTCTCTCTCTCTCTCTCTCTCTTTCTCTCTCTCTACCTCTCTGTCTATCTCTCTGTCTGTACGTCCCGCTTTCACGCGATGAGAAGTTCACTCGCTAAACTCTGACGAAACTCGAATCTCCGATTCACCCTACACTCGTAAAGGCCCCTAGCTCGTTCGCGAGAATGAATAAGAGAACGTATAGAGAGTGAGATTCTAGTTTCCTGTGCCTGATATAAACCGCTCGTATTCGACTCGTTCGCTCCTCCATGGTTCTTACACCCTCGAAGAGAGTTCTCCTGAAGTGTGCACTGCGGAAAGTTTTGAAACTTTCTCTGTGCTTTTTTTCTTTCTCTTCTCTTTCTTTTCCATTCTTTCCTCCGCTTCACACCGACGATTATGAGCACCGACGATTATGCGAAATCGGTAGTTCTCCCACGGAAGAACATACAGGCTCTTCCTGGCTATTATTTGGCTCGGGCAAAGAGACGAGAAAAAAGAAAGACAATGATAAAAAGAGGAAGAGCAGCGAACCACGAGCGTGTGGTTGATGACCAGCGAACGGCGACGGAAAACTTTCTTTGTTGAGAAACTCAAATTTTACGATTATGCGGTTCTGGTGAATAAAATATCGGCCATTTTGGCGAAAGCTTGAAAATAATCTTGGATAATAAGGAAAAAGCAATGAAATCGAATGTTCGAAAAAAAACAAAATATACCCAACACAATACAAACGTGCAACACATACACTTACAGTCGACGAGTGGATAAGCCCTCGTAAGGCTCGAATGTTCGCCTCGTTGAATCGGATGAATCTCGTGATAAGCCGCCCTGGCGTCTTGATATCTGTCTCGTCGTTGCTCCGTAGGAGCTCCGTAACCTCGCTGAAGGGCGTACGCTCCGGAAAAAATTCTCGTGTATCTCAGGTAGCAACCACTTGGGATTTGCCACTGAAAACCGAAAAGAAGAAAAGAATGATATCCGCCCTTGCGTAAAACGTATACTCTCGTTTCGTTTTTGCCTGTACCGACTGTTCTTACCCGATCGTATTCTCGAGTTTCTTCAGATTGGAAAAAAGAAGACATTGAGAGAGACAAAAACATCGAAACGTAGAGACGTACACATTTTACTTCTTTTTCCTCGTTCAATCTCTTTTTATCATTTGCATTTCGTTACGAGCTTTTTTTCGTTCGTATAGGTTTTTTTTCCGACTCACCCTGTATCCAGTAGCCGGTATCGGCTGTGGCGCACGTCCGGGACACATCAGCACCCTTCGATAAGTCTTCGGCTGTTAAAAGGGTAAAAAAGAAAAATAAATCTTAAAGCGAGTACTACCCTCTCAAGTCCCACGTTCTTTTCTCCGCGTTTTGTTATTTTCATCCCTCGCGAGCCTTCGACCAGTTCTATCCGGGCGGCCATGTCCTTCGTGCCATAGTATTTTTCTCGTAAAACTCTCGAGGGCAAAAGAGCCATCGCCCTCCAGCCTCCCCTGTCCACATTGGTTTTACGACTCGTGCCTTGGGCTACGTCCCAAGAGTCCACGTGGACGTTTCGCTATCCACCCCCAGCCCCTCCTCCCGCGAGCTTCTCTTTCGCGAAGGAATATTTACTGGATACGAAAAAACTACCCCCCTCTCAGAAAATCCGGCACCGAAAGCGCGAGAAAGAATGAAAAGTCAACTGTATAAGTATACATTAGTGTTAAGTTAATATATCTGTGTATATGCACCGGATAATAAACGAGTACACGCTCGACCGTAGCGAATTCTAACGTGCCGGTACGTACTTAACTCGCTAGCCGCTAGCCAGGAATAACTTTTATGGCGGTATATAACATAAAGTCCGGAGGATTATTCCAACTTTAATTCTACTCCCTCTATCCTTCTCTCTCTCTCTCTCTTTATCTCTCTTGCCACCGCGTTTTTTTTCTGTCGCGTTCGTCGGCGTTTACGACGTATCCAATTATCATCAAAAACAAGGATCATATTTAGTTACGAGAGATCTTTAATTCTTCGGATTTTTATCGTACCTCTCGATCATTCGGTAAATGCCTCGAATCACGCCCTTTCTTTTTAGGGCGTGCGAGACACATTATTTAACGGATTCGCCAAAGCTTCGTGTTTGTCTTTTTCTCGCTAGTCCCGCTCTCGTATAAAAAAAAACGTAGGATTTGTTGGTGAAACTCCCACACTCGCGTTACGCACACGCGACGATACGTTACAACTTACCTCGGAATCCTGTAGACGCTCGGGCTCTGCAAGAAAATACACAGGAGGCGATGAGATAAATTGTCATACAGGTGAGAAAAGAAAATCTCTTTCTTCTTCGTTCCTCGTCACGTATTACCGTTTTTTCCTGACATTTTTGTCCAGTTTAATGTGAATATGAGAATTGTTTATTAATAATTGAACGGTCGATAAGAAATAATTTAAAAAGTCGATAAGAAAGTAGAGTTTCGGAATGTCAACGTTCGTTCTCCCAGCGATATTGAATATTTAACGCCGAGTCCTAGATTCCTACGTCTATTTAAAAAGCCATTTAAAAATAAATCACTTTACCTCGTACACGTATCGAGAAATGGCACTCTGCACGGTTACCAGCTGGATCCGAGGCTATGTATCGTACATTATGAACTCCCGGATACATCAGTTGTCCAGGTTCCTTAAAAAAAAGGTGAAAAAACCATTTCAAAGTGAACAAAAATCCGCTTAAAGCTTTATGCCACGGCGAATATCGCGAAAAAGAATTCACTCGCTGACCTCCGAGACTCTATCGCCGTCCTGCCCCCCGAGTCAAAGAGGTATCGTAAAATGTTCAACGAAAATGCAGCCCCCCCCCCTCTAACCAAAGGCTCTTTTAGACTCGAGAATTACCCGTTGAAAATAATTAATATACCGACTTCATTTTCTGCGGCGATGCTTTTTAAAGAGTTGCTGCACGATTGTACGAAAAGGTCTAGGTAATTAATCACTTATGCTTTAATTAAACCCGGCATGATGTTGATATGATTTATGAATGTTCCATTAACGCGACTCCCCGCCTGGGAAATGCCATATTGTGTAACGGGAAAAAAATACAACCCTCGCGCACCACAACAATCGCTCTATTCACGTAAAAATTTCTTTCGTCGCAAACCCTTTGTTGCCAAATTTCAAAAGAAATATTCTGGGCAAAAATTAATCACAAACGTGATTTAAAACACGTCGCTTTATCGACGGTCATCCGTAAATTGCACGATCGAGAACATCGATCGGTAATGAACCTCTCGTTACGTATACATCGACGTTATATATCGACCGTACTGTGGAAACAAAGGATGGCTTTCCGGCTCTCGTTCATGAATGTATGAAGACAAATGGCTCGTTGAGAGGAAAATAGAAGGAGACGGATGGGAAATCTATTAGTTGGACTATATATTGCACGTGCTACCGTTCCTTTTGCCCTCCAATTCTCTCTCCATCTCTCTCGGCCTCTTACTGTCCCTCTCAGACTGATGGTCGTTGTTGCTTCGAGAGTACGAGCCACAGAGTGCTATGTTCCCCGTGTGAATCTTGGTAGGTCGGAGTTCCCTCTCAACGCCGAACGATAATCGCTGTCCCATAAACAAGATCTCTCGGCTTCCATGTACCAGTTTACTTGGGGCCCCTCGGCCTGTCCGTAAGGATAAATAGACTTGCGGAGTGTTTCTGGCTTCAACCCCATCGTACTTTTCACCACTCTCTCTTTCCCTCTAGTTCTCTATTTCGGATTCGCTCACAGGTCGTTTTCGCTAACGTTACACCACAAAGTTACTGTCCACTCGAGCGATGTTCATCGGACACGAGTCTCGCCGACATTTGAACTCCAACTGCGCGTTTAGAAGGTACTTTTCTTGCTGTATACGAATTTTCCTCCGATATCCTGATCTCGACTCCTTGGAGATATTCTATCTAGCATCTTCGGTTAATTCGTCGTTCGAAAAAAAAGAAAGTCAACTTTGTTCCAAAGTTCCAAGAGGGCTTCGACTCTTCTTGGCTGATGAGGTTCTATTAAAAATCTGTTAGGAAGACTTAAGACTAACGTAGAACGTTCAAAGGTAGATTAACAACTTCGAGACACCCATTATCCTAAATGATACAGACGTAAAACATCGTATTAAACATCAATGAAGCCAGCAGTGTCCCGTTAACCATTAACGAGCTACTGCAAACTTCTCGATAGTAAGACAACTCACCCTGGACTTCCAAACTCTCTCGACTTTCACGTTGTCCGTAAAAGTTGGCTCCTGCCAGAATATCAGTCGACTGTGCTCCCCGTGGTTGAGTCTCACCTCGAATGACGTTGGACAGGTAAAGACCCTTGGATTTTGGGCATCTGGGGTTATACGGGAAGATCAACTCATGAACTGTACGAACGACGGAGCTCTCTTGTGTCGGGATGAATTAACATATGTATATATGTCAATGCGTGTGTGAGTGCGGTATATGTTGAACTTGTCAGTGTATAGGGGGATCGCGTCAAACGTGAATAGAGAGTGCACGCGTCACGTCAGATAGAGAGGCGGCGGATAATGAAGGCTGAAAGCTGTTGGCGTTTCTCAGTAATATCGTAACAACCCGAGCGAGGCCTCTGAACTCCACTCTGTGCATCTCTGCTCCCCCTCCTCCTCCTCCTCCTCCTCCTACTTCTAGTGCACAGCTACAAGCTCGGTGAAACTGTATGCCCTATCCGTTTTCCCCGGGATTACCAGGAGAGAGTTTGTTTCCTATAATCGCATTGGCTTGCGAATCCACTTCGGCAAACTTGCCTTACGCTAGTTACGGGAACTAGTTGAGTGAGTAATTAAACTGCACTCTCTTCCACCCCCGCCCCCCCCCCCCCACCCTATCCATAGAGTCGAGAGAGCCACTTTCATCCATAGACTTCATATTTTACTTGGTGGAATAGCCATGTTTTTCGTTACTTCGGCGGAAAATTCTAAAATGCACGGGAATACGCGTAACCGAAATTCCATTCGATCGTCGAAACCACGATATTTGTACCTCTCGTGTATTAATCGACGACACTCGAGAGGATCAAATTGCATCGTCATTGGCCCTCGAGAGTTCGTGGGTGTAAACTTCGTCATGATCCGAGTACCGTACGGGACCAGGAGACAGTGAGGCCTATTGTCATGCGTCGCGTCGGTGGCACAGACGCGAAGGTGATTTATGATGTAGAATGATGGGCAGAATTTGATCAATTCTCTTCGCGTTGGATCAAAAAACAGAGAGAGACAGAGAGAAAAAAGAAACATATGGTACGCGAAAGAAGATGAAGAACGAAACATATTTGACAATAAGAGCTTGATAAATAAGACATTCCAGCGAGGCGTGATGGGAGAATATACGAGAGAAGAATGGTCCGCTGGGATGTCGGAGACATACACATGTATATATATATATGTGGATTTGTGATCGTTTTCAATGAACGTGACAAGTATCCCGCGTCTGTGTGAATTTCTTTGGAATCGTGAAGCCCCGGTGTTGGTGTGTCGACGAGATTATAAGGGCTGTCACGCGCAATCGCGACCCTACAGCGTCATCTCCGGCAATCGAAGCACGAGAGAAGACCGCGTGGGGTCTGATTCCGTGACGGGATCGAATCTCTCTTACCTCGCACTCGAATCACGACCCGGCACGAGCTCGTGTAATTGGAGACCGGTGATCTGGCGGTGAAGGTGACGATCGACGTTCCAGACGGTAGATCGGCGTGCAATTGTTTGCCCCATGAAGGCGAGGCGTCTACGTATCTGAGGAATAAAATAAATAAAATAATCGTCTCTAAGACGTGAAAAACATCATTTTTTACATTTATTTACGAAGGATTATGTATGAAAAAATAAAAATTGATTTTACCTCCACCAATCCATGTTCGACTTAGGCTGTGGGAAAGAGACTCTGGCGGTGTTAGCCCCAGCCGGAAGTTCGGCATCAACGTCCGCCGGACACCTGACAAACGGTCTTGGCGCTCCAGTGACATCCGAGGATTCTGAGAAAGTGGGACAAAAAGCGCGCAATTCGAAGTAACTATCCGAGTATAAAAGGGCATCGCTCACGTGTGCGGGCAACCCCGTTTCTTTGCTACCTCGTCATTACGACCGTGGTACTTATGAGGTGGGGATAGCTCATCCGCTTCTTACACGAGGCAACGATGGGAGTATTAAGAGGGTCGAAAGCTCGTGAATTGCCGAAAGAAAAGTCAAAAGTAACCGCCCGATGGGATACGGCTTGCAAGCTTTTTCCTCGTCGGGAAAAATCGCGTGCAAAAGACACGCGAGAGTAGAGGAAGGGGGCCAGGGTTTTTCCGGAAAGTGTGGAGAGGAAGCGGGTCAGAGACGGAGTAAAAGTAAAAGAGAAATAATACAAAACGATTTAAAAGCGAGCGCCCTTTAAGCTCGTTAAGGCCCTCTGACGTTAAAGTATTGCCTCGTTAACTCTCGCTGCCATCATGCGCGTCTACTGCAGGTTAACGTACGTATGGGTCGTGCACAAAACAGACTTTGCCATTATTAAAAGCTGTTTAGAGCTTGCAACCCCCCACCGCCTGTGGCTAATTAAACGCTGAAAAGATTCGGGAGAAACTAGAAACGGTACAAAAAAATAGCGGGAGACTTATAACGCCACCTCTGCGTGCTGATTACCGGTATAGTAACGACGTGCGGAATCGAGATTAGCTCCGCGAATACAGATCGATTCGCGTCCGTTCCATGTCTCGATCGACGTACAGTATCTCGTATGTGCACCCTCGAGTTTAAATCCGGGACGACAACGAACATAACAACTGGCACCCTGGGGATAGTCCGGAGCGGCGAAAGAGTAGCCTGGACACCTTATCTGTGTTCAAATAAAAAAAATCGCCGGCTGTTTTTACGTCTCGCAATCAATTTCCAATTTTTAAACTTAAAAGCATCGATTTCACAAAAATCGATAATTATGAAAAAAAAGACAGAAGAAAAATAATCAGAGCTTTTAACGACGTAGTTGAGAAATAATAATAATTGTCGGTATCCATCATGAAAATAGCGTTATAGTTCATGCCGGGGCGTTTGCTTTATAATTTGGCGCCTCGTTAAATATGATTCTTCGGGCAAATAATTTACCCAACGCTGTTAAATGATAATTCTCACCTCACCGTGAATGGGTGGTTCCAGTGCGGCACACCTGCTCACACCGATGGCTTTACCGCGAGGTAAAACGCAAGTTCTCAGGTCGGAAGCCAAAACTAAATCGTCGGCGCATGCACAATAGTAACTTCCTGGTGTGTTGACGCAGTCACCGTTGCAGCCTCCTCCCTTGAGAGTCGAGCACTCGTTGACGTCCTCGCAATGGCTCGCGTTTCTAGAAAAATCTACGGTTGAGCTTTTCGAGTTTACCAAACTTTCTGACCCGCGACGCGACTCTTCACCACCTCGCTCGTACATTCTCTCTGTCTCCCTTTCTCACACTCACTCACTCGTAACTCGTACGTTTTTACCTATGTTTTTTCTTGTTCGGAACGAAGAGAGTATAACGCGGAAAGTGGAGAAACCTCTGACTTCGAAGCTTACCTGGGATTTAGAGCGAAACCCGTAGGACAAAGGCACGTGTACGAGCCCAAAGTATTTCTACAATCGTGACTGCAACCACCGTTGTTCCATTTGCACTCGTCCACGTCTGAGCTCAGCCACCCCCGGCCAAACAAGATATCACATGTTCATAAATATTCCGGAATGTTTCTGTATTATTTATTTGCGTTTTACCACGCCCCTTTCCTTTGGCTCTATGAAAATTTATTCTCACCGATGCAACCATTTCCATCCGACGAGAATCCCGTTTCGCACGCGCAACGAAAGCTTCCATCTGTATTGATGCACCTGCTGCCATCGCTGCAAACTCCCGGGCTCGTACATTCGTCAATGTCTGCTCGGGAGGATGAAAAGAGATAGGGATGAAAGGAAGCGCGAGCGACAGAGAAAGAAGGAATATTCGTACTAAAAAAAAGTAACCTCGGCAATCGTTCATCTTTCACGCCGTTTTTGACAAAGAACATCCCGTATTCCCCGCTATTTTTACCAGAATATATTTTTTCCACACGGCATAAAACCGAGGAGGATCGCCATTTATCTTCCGAAACAATAGCGTTTAAATTTATGAAAAACATGTCTCACCGATGCAAGTCGAATTTTCCGCACGAAAGCCGGATCTACAGGTACACTCGTAAGAGCCTGCGGTGTTAATGCAGGAGTGATCGCATCCGTGATCGCCCGAGCACTCGTCGATGTCGCGACATCTCGTGTTATTCGTCTCGTGAACTCGATAACCCTTGTCACAGGAACACACAACATTGCCATTGTCATTTTTGCAAGACTGCTCGCATCCACCGTTATTTCTCAGGCAAGGATCTTCGTATCGGCACGATTTATTGTCGAGTACGTGGCTTGACGGGCACTCGCACCGATACGAACCCTCGGTATTGAGACAGTCGTGCGAACATCCACCATTGTCATCGAGGCACTCGTTCACGTCCTCGCACGTTTTGTTATCAACACCGAGACGAAGTCCCATCGGGCAGCTGCATCTTGCGCCGATCGCCACATTGAAACACGCGTGAGAACAACCCCCGTTGTTAATATTACATTGTTCAGTTTGTACGCAAGTTCGCGAGTCGTTCCCTAAGATGTGACCGTCAGGACAAACGCATTTGAACGAGCCAAGAGTATTCAAACAATCGTGAGAACAATTAGCGAACCCGTTGGAACACTCGTCGACGTCGATGCACACCCTCTCGTCGCGCGACAATTCAAGACCTTTCGGGCAAGAGCACGTATGTCCACCCACGGTGTTCTCACATTCGTGCGAACAGCCACCGTTTCGTTCTTGACACTCGTCGATGTCGAGACATGTCTTCGAGTCGAAGTGAAGATGATGACCGACGTAACACGTGCATACGTAACTCCCTAATAAATTCTGACAATCGTGCGAACAATTGTGATCAACCGAGAGACACTCGTTGAGATCTATACAAGTTCTCTTATCTTCCGGGGATAGAATGTAGCCGGATGGACAATCGCAACGATAACTTCCATCAAGATTGGTACATTCGTGGGAGCACCCAGAGTCTATATCGTTTTCGAACTCCTCGCACTCATCGATATCCTCGCAGGTCCTTCGATCCCAGGTGAGTCTAAATCCAGCAGGACACGAACAGTTCGCTATCCCCTGAATATTGTCGTAGTGACAAATATGAGAACAGTTCCCATTATCCTTTTTGCAAGTATCAACCGATACGCAGGTAGAATTGTCGATGTCTATTATCCGACCGGGTGAACAGGAACAGTGAAAAGATCCAGGCGTATTGACGCAATTATCCGAGCAACCACCTTTGTCAATCATACACTCGTTCACATCGTCGCAGGACGCTTCGTCCTCGAGGTTCACGACAAAACCTATTAGGCACTCGCACTTGTAACTTCCCAACGTATTGATACACGTATGTTCGCATCTGTGAAACTCACTCGTGCACTCGTCGTCATCGACGCAAGTGGTATTGTCCACGTCGGATAGTCGAAAACCTGCATAACATTCGCAAATCCTTGCGCCGTTGGAAAAATTACAAATATCCGAACATCCGCCATTATTATCGAGACAAGGATCGTCTAGGACGCAGAGAGTTTCGTCGTCCTTCTGAAGACTCATGCCGCTTGGACAAGCGCAAGTTACCGTCCCGTTGGAATAATTACAAACGTGCGAACATCCTGCCTTGTCGTTGTCACAGGGATTTTCCTCGATGCACAAAGTTTCGTCGTTATCGTCGAGGAACATACCAGGTGGACAAGTGCAAGTGACGGTACCATTTTCGTACAAACAACCGTGTGAACATCCACCGTTCTCCAGCAAACATTCGTCGATTTCGACACAAGTCTTTCCATCGTCCTCCAAAAGTCTATGTCCATCGGGACACGCGCACTCGACTCCACCCTCGGTATTGGCGCACAGATGAGAACACCCCCCGTTATGGATGATACATTCGTTGACATCTTCGCAGGTTCTGTTATCCAGCCCGAGTTGATAGCCCTGAGGACATTCGCAGGTATAACTGCCCGGAACGTTAACGCATTTGTGAGAACAAGGTTTGTCGATTCCATTCGCATCCAGACACTCGTTGATATCCTCGCACGTCACATTGTCCTTCAACGAAAGAATAAATCCCGGCGGACAACTGTCCGTCAACTTTTTCTCGCAAACGTAACCCTCGGGTGACAGGCGATGTCCTTCGGGACAATCGCACTTGTAACCGTCGAATATGTTGATGCAACGATGCGAGCAATTGTGACGCCCAAGCGCGCACTCGTCTATGTCTCGACAAGTCTTATTGTCGCGATCAAGAGCCAATGTGTCGGGACAATTGCACCAAAAGCTACCGGGAAGATTAACACATCCGTGGGAACAACCGTGCGATCCCTCGCACTCGTCAAGGTCCCGACAATTTTTCTGATCGTCCTGCAACTCGTAACCATCGGGACAGTCGCAGGCGTAAGATCCTTCAAGGTTTTTGCACGAGTGAGAACAACCATCGAATCCTTCCAAGCACTCGTCCACGTCCCGGCATGTTTTCTCGTCTTCTTCGGTTATCTCGTAGCCCTCGGGACATCCGCATCGCGTGTGATGACCGTCGTTCTCACACGTATGGGAACAACCATTGTTCGCTATTGCGCAAGGATCATCGATACCACAATTGCTTTCTGTCGTATTTGAAGTTGTGCAATTGTCTACGAGCCTACAATCGAAACCCGCTTCGCTCAGTTGGAAACCTTCCGGGCACGCGCAATGGTACGTTCCGTGTTCGTTGACACACTCGTGCGAACATTTATGTTCGGCCTCCTCGCACTCGTTCACGTCCTGACAATCTCCATTTTCGTCTAATCGCAAACCATCAGGACACTCGGAATCCTCACAGGTCAGACCGTCGCTCTGAAGATTCGCGCCTTTGGGACACTCGCATTTGTAACTTCCGGCTGTATTAATGCAATCGTGTGAGCAATCATGATTGTCGTCTTCACACTCATTCACATCCTCGCAGGTCGTGCCATTTTCATTTAGGTGGAAACCTTTGTGGCAAATGCACTTGTAGCTACCGTGAACGTTCAAACATTCGTGCTCACATCCGTGACTATTCGTTTCGCACTCGTTGACGTCTGTGCAATTAAATGTCTCGTTGTCGTTCAAGTGAAGACCGTGCGGACACGAACACGCAAAACTACCCTCAAGATTGACACAGCTGTGAGAACAAATACCACGGGCGCATTCGTCGACGTCCTTACACATTCTGCCATCCGCGGCGAGCTCGTAACCGTACGTGCACTTGCATACTGGTCCGCTCTCGCTATCTTCGCATAAGTGAGAGCAGGGGCGCTCCAAGGACGAACAAGAATTCGTAGTCCTAATTCTCTCGCAAGTCCTGTTGTCATCTTTGAGATTGTAATCGGGAGGACATCGACACTCGTAAGTACCCTCAAGATTTTTGCAAACGTGGGAGCACTCGGTAGAAGCGAGTGTACATTCGTCGATATCCTGGCATGTCCTGGCATCCTGGTTGAGCTCGTAACCGGAGGAGCATTTGCACACCGGTCCGCCTTCGGCATCCTCGCAATCTTGCGAACAGGGAGGTTCGAGATTCGAGCAACTCAATATTGTTTTGATGTTTCGGCAAGTTGTATTATCTTCCTTGAGAATGTAATCAGAGGGACATTGACACTCGTAAGAGCCTTCGTTATTTTTGCAAATGTGCGAACATATCGTAGAATTGTGTTTACATTCATCCACATCCTGGCAGGTTGTACCATCATCGGATAATTCGTAACCGGGTGAACATTTGCAGATTGGTCCAGTTTCGGTGTCCTGGCATTCGTGGGAGCAAGGTAATTCCAGATTCGAACATGTTTTCGATTTTTCGACCCTTTCGCAAGTTTTATTGTCGGCTTGTAGACTGTAATCGATTGGACATTGACACTCGTAGGAACCTTCGATATTTACACAAATGTGCGAACAGATCGAAGGATCTTTGACGCATTCGTCGATGTCCTGGCAGGTAGCTCCGTCCTTCTGTATAACATATCCTGGACGGCAGCTGCAATGGTAACCACCAGGCTCGTTTACACAATCGTGATCACAACCATGAAACCGTTCCGCCTCGTCAGCCTCGCATTCGTTGATGTCTTCAAAAATCATGAAAAACAAAAAGTTACTATTTTAATTCAATGCAAGATCTTTAAAGAATATGAAAAAATAATTTCATTCGAGACCCACCCACACACTCTTCGTTCAGAGTTTTTCTGAAGCCTTCGGAACATCTACCAAATTCTGGTGTTTCCGTAATGCCATCGTCGTCATCATCGTAGTTATCATCCTCGTCGTCATCCTCGTCGTCTTCGGCGTCGTAATCCTCGTCCTGCAGAATTTTTGTGATCTTTTTGGGCAAGGGTATGCATTTGTGCGAACCAGGAGTATTCTCACACTGAAAATCGTCTCCGCAGATCTTCGGATCTCGGTCGCACTCGTTCACGTCTGAAACGAGTGATATGTTATCGATGTTTAATTACCGCTGGAGAAAATAAAATGTCGCAAAGATCGTAATATTCGCGACGCTATCGAGTTACTGTCGGTCACGAATCACCAACCGTGGCAAGTTTTCCAATCGTCCGTCAAATAAAATCCTTCGGGACACAGACAAAAAACACTTCCGGGTGTGTTCAAACAAATGTGCGAGCAGCCCGCATTGTTAACGACGCACTCGTCGATGTCCTCGCAGGTATGATTGTCCTTTGACAGTCTATGACCGGGGATGTCGCTGCAACCGCACTCGTAGGCTCCGTTCAAATTCGTGCATGTTCCCTGACACGGTCCATGGCCGTTGTTCGTCAAGCATTCGTTAATATCTAAAATAAAATTCAAAAAATCTGTCACGTAAAATTACAAAGCCTAAACTACAAAGAAATCGGCTACAACGAAGCTTTGTCGCTGAAACAATCGCGTGTGTATGGTAAATGAACGCTTTTATTTGCGGAAATATAAAAATGCGGAAAATGTATGAAATTAGAGAGAGAGAAAACAACAACGAGAAAACACAAAAGCTACACGATGAAAAATTCAATTAAATCTCTTCCACCACAAAGCCCTCGGGCTAAATCTCGGAAACTTGGTTTCCCGCGCGCGGCTTGCCGCGGCTTTGTTCTCTTGGATGGTTACCCCTGATGAGTTCGTTGTTGTCCGCGTTTTTGCGCGTTGCCGCCCGTACCTACCGAGGATTTTAAGATCGTAAACTCGTTAACGAAACCGAACCGACATAGATAGTAAGCGAGCTGTGGCATTATCTCGCCGAAAGTCGGAAGTTTGTTTACATAACTAACGTTCAATGGGACATTCCGTGTCAACTTGACCAACGTCCGACTCCCTCTAATTGCTGCCCGCGAATTTTTTTTCTTCAAATTACCGTCGTGCGATAATTTTTATTGCGAGGGCAGAGAAATATACTTCGCGCGAGCGTCAGAGAGTCGTATAACGGTTTTCTACTTCGCTAGACGTAACGCAATGAGCCATACCCTGACAGGATTTGCCATCGGCGTTGAGCTGATAACCCGATCGTCCGCATTCGCAATGAAAAGTCCCAGGCTCGTTACGGCAGGCGTCTTCGCATCCCGCTGTTCCCTCGGCGCACTCGTCGATATCTGCTCACGTTGGTGTAAACGAAACGATTAGAACTTTAGCCTCGACGGGAATAAAATATCTCGCATTTAAAATCTTCGAGTTCCCAAAGTTATTGATTTTCATAACGATTATTCATGAACGTTTTCCAATCGTTAAATCCAACTCGTAAGAAATATTTACAAATTAGGAAGTATTCGAGCATAGCGTCGTTTATATCAAACAGGCCAAAGTTCGTAAGTTCAAAGATTTTTTGGAAATTGAGTAATCATACGGAATAATTCCCTGAAAATTATATTCTTCGTTAACAAATAAATTTCCATAATGGAATTCAATAACGTTATTGCTCAAACCTATATTATTAATAATTAATCGATCTCTTTTATATATATTTGGCAAAATCAACCTTCGAAGCCCACCGAGCATATCGCACGGGGCTTTAATTAAGTATAAATAATTATCCTGTTTACGGTGCGTGGTGGCGAATAATAATCTGCTGGATTATAAAATGGGCAACGCGTCGCGAAGACTTTTAGTGATACACGCACGGGCGCAACGAAGCGTTCGTATATATCGCACGAGACTCGGTGCCACCCGATAGTGGCGTAACACGCCGTCGTATCGCGAACGATGTAAATCTTCGTCTATACACGCGAGTGAGATTCCAACACGTCCATTAGAGAGCAACGCGCACATGGGGGCTCGGGAGCGCGCCCGGGTAAACTCTCTCCTCTCGGTGGATAAGCCTCGTCGAGGAGACACCATCGAGGGTGCATCTCCGGAGCTCTCTCGCGCGTTGCACTCGATCCAGCCGTTCAGCTTCGTTAATAGGAAACGAAGACGGGTCTTATCCACTTAGTTACAGACTTCGAGTACGATCACATATATAAATATATATATATATATGTCAGCGTACTCTTGTATAGGTGCCCACGCGTTCTTTGCCTCGCAGATCGAATAGATTAAATATGATCCACGCATCGCGATCATCGAAGTATCATTTCGCTCCGCGATCGCCCTCTCTCTCTCGTATTCGCGGATCACCTTCCACAAGATCGAACGAATCTACGAGCTGCTTATTTATATCGCGATCGAGCAATTTAATGCACCGGATGCTTGGATCAATCTCTCGACGTATCTACATGCAACAAGAATATGTTTCTTTTTCGATACTGAGATACGTTTTTAATCTCTTGTATGTAAACACGTATGTTTACACGTTTAAATATCAACTTATCGTCATATTTGTGTACATTTTTCGAAATAAATCTCTTCCATTTATAAACTCCCTTAAGTATATGATCAAATTCTCAGGATCGTGCGAGTTCACTTCGGGTCGACAAAAGCGTCGTAGGACGTTCCCATTAGCTCGATCGGTATAGCTGCGTACAAATCGAAAGAACGAGTCCGGTAATCGGCTTGCAGGAAGCTTCTCGTTGCGACCGAATGGATGCGCGTGTGTTCGATAGTCCCTGCCTTTCTCTATACTAGTCTTCGATAGAGGCAACTCTCGACGTTTGAAAACGAGGCGACGGCCGAGATGCTACTAACACGGATTAACATACAATGGTATGTTAGCCGATGTTCACGATGTCGTGGCGCCTGCGCGAACACCCTTGTCCATACGTACGGACATCTGTCTCGCGGCCTTGCGCGCTGATAGAGGTACTTAAAATATTATGGTAATTGGCAGCAAACTGCACGATAATCTTCTTGACTCGGAACAAGCAAGGATCTTGATTATATGTACATAGGCGTAATGTATGTATGTGTTTTTTTGTTGTTGCTGAGAACGAGATACTCTATCGAGGGAGAGAGGAGAGTGAGTGCTCCTCTCGTTGCAATTTTTCCTTTCATAATCTTACCCAGACACGCATGTCCTTTGGCGCGAAAACCATCGAAGCAGGAACACACGTAGCCCGTCTCGGTGTCCTCGCATATCTGCTCACATCCACCGCGCTCCTGGCCGCAACGCTTCACCGTCGCTCTCGGTATGTCTGAAATAATTTACCATCTTTTTTCATCCCTTCTTGTTTCACACGAGATGTCCTTTTATCGCTTGTTTTATTTTTTTATTTTACTGATTTCAAACGTTGAAAAGAGACGCGGGAATCGCGAGATTACGCCCTCGGCGTATTTTTTTCACGACAGGAAGGAAGGGAGGGCTGAAGGATTGACAGGCACACCAGGGAACGAGCGTTATCAGACGTAAACATGATTAAGCGGTTATCTTGCGCGAGCCAGAAGTGGAACAGGCCACCCGCGCTTTTGCGTTGTGTATATATAACTGGTTTCTGTCAAGCACAGAGACATTCTCGGCTTCTCTCGGCTCTCTTGCCTCCTCAAATTCTAGTGGTTCTCGTGTGATCGGAGGACGAGGAAAAAGCCTATGTACAGCTCGTACACTCTCGACGCGCACGGGCGACAGGTTCGTTAAATTTTTCACTTCGTTTTATTTTTATTTTCATTTTTTTGTTTATCCACTCGTACATACTGCGAAGTAGTAACTCTCGTGTATGGATATGTATTGAAAAAAAGCACGATTACAAGTGGTCGAAAAATTCAACCCTCTATAACGATGAACAATGCGTTGTCTCTTGGTTACACATCGCGAATGAAAACGATGTAGCGTCATGAATAAAATGTTAGTTTATTTGCTATAAACGAAAGCAGGAAGTAACGTACGATCGTTAAAATGAAAAATTAATATTTAGTCACGAAAGAAAATTAATTGTTAAATTTGTAAACTTTGTCCCACACTAACCTTGCTCGCTTTCGCATTCCGGAAGTGTGCCGAGCCAACTTCCGTCGCTGCAATAAAGACGACTTAGTTCCGGATCTCGGAAGGCGAAACCATCGTGGCATTGGTAAACGGCGATGAGATATCGATTGTAAGGTGGGAAGAAATTTTTACGTCTGTAAAAATTGCAAATGTAAATGTTCGTCGTAGAGTCGAGTGGGATTCCGGAGAGTGCGTTCGTTGGTGCACCATGGGGACACAATGGCCGATTAGGTCCTTCGCCCGGAGAATTTTACTACGCGATATACACAGGTAGAGAGTATATACGTACCTCTCGTACTTGGGTGGACGAGCGTGTTTAACCGTGGGTGCTTTAACAAGGCTCTTGCCCCTTGCCTTCATGAAACAGCTCAGGTCTAATCTCGCTGCTGTGGTCTCGTTCAATCCGCTCCGTGACGTTACTACCGGCGCCTCCGACAGGGTATCCTCCTTTAGCCTCGAGCTACCATTTCGATTTTTTCGTTTCTTATTGCCAACGGTTCTATGACGATTGCGACGTTTCTTCTCTTGCTCGATGTTTTTATGTTTACGTAATTTCTTTTTCGCGGATCTCGTTGTTGTATCCAGAAGCGGCGAGGGATCGTCACCGACGAAAAGATCGATGCGTACGTCCCGTTGGTCTGAAATATAATTTAATAATAATAAAAAAACGTCGCAATTAAAATTGCATTGTTTTCATAATAGTAGGTAAATGTGTAGGTTAATTAATCCTTCTTGGTAATTATACATCGTAGCCTTCGGCAACTAGCTCATATATATCACGAGTATAAAATATACAATACGGAAACGTAGGTTTTATATTCTTATCCAGATTTACGACGATGATGAGACGAGTCTTCAAGAGAGGTTCGTCAAACACAACCTGCAGTGTAGTACGTAGTGTCGTCGTACCGGGAACAAAGTATCCGACGTCGCAAATACGCACAAAGTCCTAGATACCAGACGAAAATCATAAAAGGATGAACAGCACGAGAGTCGTGATACGAGTAAGGGAGAGATGGAAGATCGTAAATTGCAGGGTGCACAGAGTACGACTACGTTGCGTTTATTACAGCTCGCTGCCGAGATCTCTCCACTGTGGTGATGGTTCTTCTACGATACACGAGTTATTATTCTACGCTGATTGGAAATGGTACAATTTAAAATCAAAACATCCTCGAAATGCACCTTTGCAAACGATAGATAATTTTTAATTTACATTTTATTTACACTCGCGCGGATATCGTAAATACAAAAGCGAGGGCGCGTAACGTCACGATAGGCCTCTGGTATATATTAACTTCGTGTTGAAATGCTGCAGAGGTTCTCGTTATATATATATATATATATATATATATATATATATATATACCGTATTACATTGTGCTATAAGGAAGCGCGATGAACGTGAACGATAGCCGGAGCTCATAAGGGGTCAAAGTGGCCAACGGCGCGTGCAGTATTGCACCGATGCACCCCGTCTCTCTCTTTCTCACATTCAACGTATATATATATACATATATAGCTATATACGTGTACATGTACGTAACTGCTTCTATATAATAGCCGGTCCCATCGTAGCGATTTCTTCTCAAGATCAAGGTGAGAAAATGATTCACGACTCGCCCAGTGTATCGAATCGCAACCAGCATCCCTCCTTTCCTATCCCCGCATCTCGATACTCGACCTAGCTAACCATATTCGTACCTCCTTGCTTCCCGTGTACACGATATATCCGTATACCTTTTTTTTTAAATTTCGTTTTCTTTTTTTTACTTTCGCGCGAGTATATACACACGTACGATTTCCAACGTACCTTTTATCTGGTCTATGGTCTACGGGTATGCCGTGGTGACGGCTGCAGGACAATGACTTCGATAACGGGCCCAACGATCCGTGGCTTATCGATCCCACGAATCGCGATCTCGGCTCGCATGAACAAACGGAATGCGAGCTCTACTGCGGCTCGGTCAAGTACGGAGAGCAACACACGTACTCCGGCAAAGCGTTTGGTAACCGAGCCAACGAGAAAGCATCTCGTATGTAAGCTCGTATATATATTTCGCGTAGGGTGAATTAAAGGGTATCAGACTGAGATTTTCCTCCAAGATTAAGTCCTCGACGAGCTCGTTTGTTCTCCAAATTTTCACGCTATTACGAGGCAAAAAAGAACAATAATTTAATATTTATAAAATAAATTTTGAAAAATAAGAATGGTCGAGTGAATTTTCGTGAATGCAATCTGCAGTCGACTATTTACATAAATACATATGTACTTATGTATATCTTTCGAAATATATATATACAGGTACGAACTATATATAGATTGAAACCAGGCACTATCACGATCGAGGAAGACCCCCGGGAATGTACGTGCTCCAAACTAGCACGATCATCGAAATTCGGACGCTCTCTCGCACGGTTGTGTTTCACGACCCGATATCGGTAAGTTCCGAACGATCCGCATTCGCATTCTATTACCGAGCATATCATATATATATATATATAGATCATAACCACTGAGTGAGAAATACTCGTCTCGAGCTATGAGGGCATTGATAACTTGCATTTTATGTTGGGAATTTCACTAACATTTGACGATTGTTATATATATATATATATATATAGAGAGAGAGAGAGAGAGAGAGAGAGAGAGAGAGAGAGAGAGAGACAGGCAGACAGACAAACAGAGGGACAGAGAGAAGTGAAATGTAGTCCGTTGCATCGATGCGCTGTACCCTTGTGTGTTGCTCGCAATTTCCGCCAGCAACATACTGCACGTAGATCGAGAGAATCGTCAGGATCGGCGATAATTGAGTCGCCGCGTGATCCCCCTCCGTCTCTTTTACCCTCCCAGCCACCCTGTCTCCCTCTCTCATTCGGCTCTCATCTCGCCGCGCGCGCGTTCGGGCGTCGCGTTAAACGGGATAGGGTAAAGGGAGGAATCGTTTCCCGCGCAATGTTCTCTTCTAACGGAGCATCGAGGATTTACGCACCGAGTGTTATTGCGCTCTCGTGGAATGTGTACTCTCTCTCTCTCCCTCTCTCTCTCTCTCTCTCAGTCTCTCTTGCTCTTTCTGTATTGGATTCGCTTAAACGTCCGAGAAATCGTGCAACTCTCGCAATTCACGCTTCACGCACGGATATGGGACGAGAGGGAGATCTTGATATATTTATGTCTGCGCTATAGCCGCGAACCTTTTCCCACGGAAGGAAGAATGTAAAAACGATCGAAGCAGAAGCGAAACGAAGCGAGTATTTTCAATCGATTAAATGATTTTATCGGTAATTTTCTGAAATATAAATAATCGCAGATTCCTTGATAAACTAATTACAGTTAAAACTAATTACAGTTACATATAATAAAATCACTTCTTTATCGAGTTGGAAAAATTGATCTAATCGCCATGGAACGCCCCATACGCGTATCCTAAATATTGCTGACTCGCTCCTCCCGTTCTCGCGACTAATAAACGGTTGACGGATCGCCGGTTGGGGTGATCCGTTTGACCGACGATTTTCTGTTCGTGCGACACGTCGTATCTCTATATTCAAGTCCTCCCTCATACCCCACCCCTCTTTCTCTCTCTCTCTCTCTCTCTCTCGAGCACGAACGTGTGAAACTCTCGTAACATTACACGCATCGCTCTCGTAATTGAACCCTCGGCTCTCACCAGAAGGAGGATCGATGGCTTGAACGCGTGCCTGCCCGGAACGAGCCAGACGACCGAGATACGTTCGCACATGTCACCCGATGCGTGTCGCTACGAATAAGGCAGATGTGCATGAGTAATAAGCAGTAATGCAGTTCGCGCGTCGTCATCATCGAACGAGGAGATAACACGGTCTCCGAAGACCAGCACCCGATGCTGGTAGACGCTTGGCAAAGTACCATCTGAACCTCCGGGATGCTGCGGTGCGTGCGAGTTCGTCCTCTCGAAAATCGATCTCCCGCATCAGATGTATATATATATATATGTATAGATATATAAACATACGCAGTACCAGTCGACCAATGACGTCGCGTACGCAAATTGCGCGTCTCTCGTTCACCGCACCCTTTGCGCCTCGACAGAAGTGAGGCCATAGGAGCGAGAACCTCGTCTCTTGACCCTGTCGAGCGATCGACGATTACCGACCCTGGCATGTCAGACACGTCTATCAAAGTCTTCGGGGTCGTTTTTGATTATCATTTTTTTCATTCTATTTTTGTACACATGCATGCTATATAGATACCTCTGTCCCTTGTAGGAGCCACGTGGTTAAGGCTACGTCAGGTGAGGTTTAAGAAATAAAAACCGATCGAATGAAGTACGTATCGGCTCAGATTAGATACCAGACACAGTTAAATATAATAATGATAAATATATAGTCAGACAATACCTAAGTTAAATGCAAAATGTAGATTGTCGAATCGAGTCCTTGAATCGATCCCGTTTCATAGGCGTCTGTGACCTTATCAGCGTGACCAGACTGTAATCCAGCATCAAGTAACAATGAATGCTCCTAATAGTCTCGTTGTAAAGCGACGAGCTTTTGACAGAAACGAGAGAGTGCCAGCAAAAAGCGACCCATTCATTCGTCATCAGTGACAAATTTTCCATCGACATAAGTTCTTACAGCTTTTGAAATAATCAAAATTCACCGGAACAGGGAATTTTGAAAATTGTGATTTTTCGAACCAAAGGGAAACCTGCAGAAATGGCCTAGGATGGGGCCAAATTTTGTTTTCCTCCAAAAACCCTTTAATTCATCATACTCGCGTTACGCGGAAAATTTCCGATTCCGAAATAATCCGGTATAGTTTGAAGCAACCTTTATTCTTAATCAGATCGAGTCGACTTAGTATTTTCGTTGATAGGAATTTACATCGCGTTTCGTTTATCGTTTCGTATCGTGCACGTTGATACTTTCTCCACTATCAGCACGCTCCAATTTTATTTATAACCGCGCCGCACGAACGACCCGTATATCACCATTCGGCTTGGGACAGACGAACGTCACGGAACTAATATTAGCCATTTACATTAAACGGTCAATTTTTCGCAAATGCTAATTATTTAGGACTTCTAATTCCCAAAATTGCCAGAACATGGAACTTTATCAACGAGAAAGTCCTTTTCACGATAAGTGAGTTTTGTCAAGAAAATTGAGTTAATTATACACTCGTAACAACCTCAAGTGGCTAAGACATTTAATAACTTCGAGGTTGCACTACCGTTCAGAATTCTCGCTTGCGCGGAAGCATCGCGAGTCTTCTTACTCGTCGTTGATAATTTTCAACACAAATACTGTATCATCGAATCGAGAATCACGATGAAGAAGCCACATTTGTTAATGGAAAGTAGCATTATAAAAATTGGAGTATTTATGATCGGTTTCGTCGTTGTTAGATCTCGCGCTGAACTCAAGGAGGTAGTCGGCTGGAGATACCTAGAGTGGCAATACAACAGCACCAAAGAGGAGGCCGAAGCCATACAAAATGGGTTCTACGATTATAAAACGAATATTCCCGTCGACGTTGATGTGGGGCCAGGTATGAGAAATGCGATAAAATTGGAAAAAGGAGTCCTTTTTCATCGTGATAAAAAAAACGATTAAGGATCCTAGTCACTGCGTGAATCTTGTCAGATGGGAGAACGTGGACGACTTTAGTGAGAGTCAAAGGAGTACCAGCCAGTTTGGCCGAGATACAATACGAAACTCGAGGTCATGGCGGTGGGCCATTGCTCAAACCTTATCCGGACTGGTCTTGGGCGGATGTGAACAATTGCGATAATTTAATCGGAGTTAACAAAATTGCGGTGCGTTTATCTCTAGTCAAAAGTCTTCTTAATGATATTTATCAAATGTATTGTAAGAAAAACAATTTAACTTTACTTCCAGCGAATTTATTTCAATTAAAACAAAATATTCGTTTTGAAAATAAATTGCATACGAATCGAGCAAATACGTTTCTACAATGTTTCACGTTCTAGAACAGGTCGACGAGTGCAATCTTCTATGGGCACTAGATTCCGGAAAAGTGGGCGATAAGCTTGTCTGTCCACCAAAATTAGTAGCCTTCGATATAACGGTGAATCAGTTATTTTGGAATTTTCCGATACCGGAACACCTTGTCTACGGTGACAACGGTGAAACTCTTTTCCTCAATATTATCGTCGATGCCAGTATTTATCGTGACTGTAAGAACACTACGGTTGGTACAATCTTTTACCTATGTACAACCTGATCAAAGTAATTAGAATTTTTATGAAAAAAGAAAAAAATCTTTCCTTTAGTACGATCAAAAGCATTAGTTACGAAATAGTTTAATTTCTCGGCAGGTCTACATGGCAGATTCCAAGGGGAATGGTTTGGTAATATGGAACAATGGAACATGGAGTCGATTGCAGTCCCCATATTTCGAGCCACGAGCGAATGCTTCGACCTTTAGCATAGCTGGAGACGAGACCATTGAACTGTCACGTGGTTTATTCGGAATGTCGATAACCCCCAAAAAGTGGAACGAAGAGAATCGTCTCCTTTATTTTCGGCCACTATCTTCGTACGACATGTATAATGTACCACTCGCAGAATTGGTTCTCAAGCGCAGCACCAAAAAAGAGATCAAGTACGAGACAGAACCATACCAGTTGAAGGGCCAGTCGGCCGCTCAGGCGTTCTCGAAGGAAGGAATTCTCTTCTACACTTCGACAACCGATTCTTCGGTTATATGTTGGAATCATAACACACCGTTCTCACCGGAAAATACAGTCAGTCATATCGCCATAGTTATTTGAGTTAAATTGTAAACGCGATCATACGTCAATTCACTAGTCAATCCAATCCAAGGAATACGCTATGCAAATTTTCCGATCGAAGAATTGTCCGGTGAAACCAACAACCTATACATCTGATTTTCTTCCAGGCAATCGTCGCTATCGACGAAAAGGCTCTACAGTGGCCCGAGGCCGTGAAGGTTATTCCCGTCGATGCGGACGGATATGCTAGCAACGGGACGTTGTGGGTATTGAGTAATCGCTGGCAGCGCTATTACAATGGTAACATGAATTTTACCCAAACCAACTTCAGAATTCTCACTGGCAGCGTCGAAGATCTCGTCGTCAATACAGTTTGCGCATGACAATATTAACCGATGATTTTCGAGTTAGAAAAATCCCATCGTTAGGACGTTCGAGCTAAAAAAACGCAAGTAACAGTTATCGTTACTGTCGATGTTTATGTTTTATTTAAAGTATAAGTATATTTATCGGATCACAATTTTTTATATCTGCCACAGTATAGACGTCTGTCCGTTTGTATATGTTTGTCTATTCGTCCGACGTGCGATAACACTATGTCTGATATCACCGGTCATCAAGGCTGGATCGACGCTATTCGTTGCACCTCGCGCGAATAACACCCATCGAACCTTGAAGAGAAAATGCAGGAAGTTCGATCTTGCGTATGGATAAATCGTATTCGCGTGCGCTTTAACCGCGTTGAACCGTTCGTCCGTCCAACCGTCAGCCACACCACGCGTGCGGGAACGTCAATCACCAAATAATTAATCCCGCTCAACGATCGTGTCGCAGTGACGTTACAAAGCGAGCTCGAACAAATAAAAGTACATACACACAGACACGTAGCAAAAAGCATTCGTGATCAAATGAAAAAGCGTGGGAAAAATTCGAGTGGCGTAATATGGCACGAGCTATGTGTGGAGAGCAAAACGGACACCAAAAGCACGATCATTCTCTCGTCATTCTCGTTATCAAGAATCGTCGATGCATTCACGCGCTCGGCTATTTGATGTAAAACGAAAGTTCCAAAAAAATATCATCGTATTGTACATATAGATAGAGACAACGTAGGGTCGAAACGCAGAGTAGCGTATCTTCCATTATCGAGTTTGCAAAACGAACCGAGACATACGCCCTTTTTATTTCCAGCCGTCGTTGCAAGCTTATCGAATCCGTTATAAAATCGGACGTATACGTCGAGAGACAAAATTACACGTCGAGAACGATGTATTTTTCAAATTCCATCAAATTTTCGTGCATTTTCGAAAATACTTTTTTTTCAATCTCGCGGCACTTCCACTTTCGAGCAAATTATTCATTTTACTTTTTTTTTTCTTCTCATCTACGCTCTTGTTATTTTCCATGTCGCTTTTTTAAACGGCCGGTCGAATGCGTGGTTTCGGGTCGCGGAACCGAATGGGAAATTAATTTGTCGCTCGGGTAAACCACCACCCGCATGATGACTCATCCTTCTCTTCCACATGTGTGCGTGTGTGTGTGTGTATGTTTCTCCCGAACGTGCCATTTCGTTTCCCGCTCGAACACTCTTGAAGTTGGATATATAGGTATATATGTGTGATGAAGCTCCCGTAATGCCACGGCTCTTCCTCATTTTCACTCTACGCGCAGCGCTACTAATGAGGAATTCATTCATCGATCGTGAAATAATCCTTGGCTAACGAGATATCAATGGCCCGATAATTGAGATATGCTCGAGATCTCCGTTCCCAAATACCCACGGTCCGTTCCGGTCTGGAATTTTGAAAATCCTACGCTCGGACTTGAGCTTAATTAGGTTAACTTGATTACGATAATACGATGCTTAATTTCATTACACTTCATCAATTATTATGATTGTTACTATGCAAGTTGAAGAAATAATTTAACGGAGACATTTTTGATTACATCGAAGCTCAATTTCCGCTAGTCCATATTTTAATATTTTGCAATTTTGCAGTTTCTATCAAATCTTAAATTATCTCGATAATTTTATACCGCGCCAGCAGGATTTCGCTGAAATCGTTTCTCATCTCGATGAGAATTGTCGCCCTTACCGTATAACACGCATTCGGGGGTTGGGACGTCCCATTGGTCGATGACGCAGGTCGCGATTTTACGACCCTTCAATCTGCGACCATCGTTGCAAGAGAATATCGTCTGTCTCGTGCCACTGTCCAAGATCCTCTCCGTCGCGGTTCCCCATTCCGGTGGCTTAGCCGGTCGACACTCAGGAACAAACGTACCTGCGATAATCAGACATAAAATTCATTGGAAACTATCATAAATCAATCGACGAATAAATTCGAGTTTAATTGATTAAAAATGCAATTATTACGCTCGCTAAACCGTATAAAAAACAATGAATCGATCATTAATCGAGATTCATTGATGAATCGTGAAGTTTCCAATGCTCGCCCATCGCGAGAATTCGGTTCGAAGCATTTTTCTTAAAAGAACTCTCGTCTTATCGCTGTTCTCGTGGCAAGTGGATGAACCACGATCGATCGAAACTCAATATAATTCTTCGCGAAGTCTCGCGAGAGTGGTCTGAAGGGGGCGAACCCAGCTATCGCTTTATTTATATATATATATATATATATATATATATCCTCCTGTGAAAGATCTTCCACAAGCATAGGAGAGGAGGACTCGAGGCTCGAGCATAAAAATAATAAACAAAATGAACAAACGAGAAAGAAAGCGTACAGCTAGCGAGGTCGGTGGTACAGGAGCTGAGAATTCTATCAGATAGAGTGAAGTGGGGAAAAGGGAGAGGCTCGATAGAAGGTTCAATAATTTTCCGAACAAACTCGGTAAGCAAGCACTCCGGACGAGTTAGAGAGGATTTCTCCAAGAATCACAGCGACCAACCTATCAGCAAAAGCACCTATATACTATTTACATCTTAATTTTCCTTTTTCCGAACTCCCTTGATGCGCGATATATTCACTCAATGAATATTCATTTTCCTTTGCTCGACTCGCGCCGATGAACGTTTCATTAGAATTCTCGGACATTGAGTTATTATTATTGACCGAGTAGGCGCCAGCCATTAGAAATCGAGTCTATGAAGGTCTACGACACCCATAGGAACGATAAATGAACAGTGATTGGCCATTTTATCGATACATTCCCATCTTTATTATCTTTATTCTCTCTCGACCATTTTATTTCGTAATACTCTTATATAATAATTGATCTCATTAATCGGACCATCACTATACTGCGTTTAACTCTATAATTAGCGATAAATAGGATGTAAAAAAATGCGATCTAACAAAATTACATTTAATATACAACAAAGCGACTCTCGATTCGACTTAGGTTTTGTAAAATATTAACAATTTTCCGGTCAATAATCAATGCCTATGGCCAATGTCTGTACCGTGAAGCTTTTTAATTTTAGACACGTACGATTATGGGCAAGAGAGCAAAGTAGCGCTAAGTGGGTGCGTCGCTGAGTCGAATACCGGGGCTACCGGTCGTTGCGATAAGAAACGATTTGATGACGCATAAAGTCGTCTCGAGGCTATAGAAGGGAACTAATAGCCTAATCGCTCCCGGACTTTTTTTCAAACGATCGTCAAAAGATCAATTTTTTTCTCGTAAACAGATACGCAGACACGCTTATATAAAAGCCCATCGATTTTGCGTGCGCGGGAGGAGGTTGTCGCGAAAAAAAAGACTATATTATAGTAGCGAATTTATAACACGCGTTATAAATTTTAATAATCCCTGCGGTAACTTAATATAGCTCGTGGTCGTTGGTTAAAAGCCATCTAATCGGCTCGCTCCGAAACTCCATTCTGGCCTTTCGTCGCCAAGCCACGAAAGTGCAATAACAAAAGCCCACGGATGCTGTTCTGACGTGTTCTTCGGGACTACCGCTATAATGCGGAGGGGCGGTCGCGCGTTATCCATCTTTCTCACTGGACGGCGGACCGGGTCGGAGTTCTTTTCGGGGTTCTACCGAACTCGCGCTCTATGCCAGGACGTCCGGAGATCCTCTCTTTCTCTCTCTTCTCTCTTCTCTCTCTCTCTCTCTCTCTTTCTCTCTTTCTCTCTTTCTCTCTCTCTCTCTCTGGCGAACCTCGCACTCACCGCGAGTAATAGCTTTCGCTCGTTAAACCATCTCTCGGTCATCCTCTCCTAACCCTCCAACAGGCCTCGACGAAACGTCATCGAATATAACGTACAGTACGACCGAAACTCGTACGCCCACCCAACGGCAGCGGCAGTATCTACCACCGCATATTTAATATGCTCTCACTCTCTCTCTCTCTCTCTTTCTCCTTCTCTTTTCGTTCAAATATGACCCGGACCGGATTTCACGGCAAAATAATTTAGATATACGTTTTACAGCTTTTAACGAGGAAGTTTAACATAATCGCATAATAAATATACTTCGCTCCGGCAGGAGAGTATTAATCCTCGTATCGAGGAAAGACTTGTGTGAATTTACGAAAATAACATAAAGATAAAAAATAAAACGAATGAAACGAAACGAATTTTTTTTATGTCCGTTAAAAAAAAACATAAACTAGTTGGTCGTTGGGTATCGCATTTCGCATTCGTCGTAATTGCGAAATATCGAGGATTTGCAAATGATCGAGGTAACGAATCAATGTATGTAATTTATATCGTCCGACAATTGCAGCTGGCGTAGCACGAAAATTCGAGGGATAATTAAATGCTAATTATTCGCACTCGGCGAATGGCTGGAACGAGGAGAACGAGAGACTCGATGAAACTGAATCTCTTCCCCTCTCTCTCTCTCTCTCTCTCACTCTCTCTTTCTCCCTCTCTCTCTCTCTCTCTCGCTCTGTACACCAATGATCCGTAGGCACACTGTGACGAAAGATTACGAGAGGGAGAGAGCAGATGCTTAGTCCATATTGATGAGAGAGAGAGAGAGAAGCGCGTTTAGCAGCGCCCTCCTTTGGCCCTTTAATTGGCGCAGCATTCCGCCGAATCGGGTTCGCCGATAATTTGCCATGGCGCGAAAGCGCCGGCAACGGAAACGGGAACACCAGGGAGGTTGTCGAATTTGCAATCTCTCCCTCTCTCTCTCACCTCATCCCCTATCGTATATACAGCCTCTGCAACGCGTATTAATCGGATCGTCTAATGAGCGCGGCGGCCACGATCACTAATTAATATTCATTGATGCGCGTATCGTGTTAAAACCATGAGAAACCCTTCAGCGTGAGATATCCCCTTCACATATCAATATCCATTCTCTCGATTAACGTATGTGTATCGTGTATTAAGAACATATATATATATATATATAGAAACGTGTTCTCCAATATGTTTTCGCAACATAATTTTACTACTAATTATCGTCCTCGTCTCGTTACACAAAATCCTCTTATAACGTCACGCGTAATTTATAAACTATCGAAGAACACAGTGGCTACACGTGTCCATAAATTTTAATAGAGATCGATGATTCGTCGATTTTCAACATTATATTACAATAATACGATCGAAAATAATGATCGCGATCGTTATTTCAATGGATAATTATTCGATAATTATTCCCGATAATAATTTATTTCTAACGAGATCTTGAAGCGACCGAGTTGCGAATAAAAATATAATTGAACGGAAAATATCTCGAATTCAACGTACCCAGCAATATCAGTCGAGTGTAAATCTTTCGCTACGACACGCCGTCTAAAAGGCCGATGTCTCAATCGCGTTAAATCTCCCGGCGCGGTAATCGACGATGAGACGCGCGTGTACCACACGTTTCAAAAACGTACACGTACAAAGATATATGAATTTATTTGTATGTCTGTGTATGTGTGTGTATGCGTATAATCGAGTCGAGAAACACAGAACCGAGGTCGCGCTCGCTCGGACCGTGGGGCGTAGCTCGTATTTCTCGATGGAGGAATATATTTTACGAGAGGACGCATCCTGAGAGAAAAGTTCGCGCAAAAGCTCACGACGAGGTAGAGAGAGAGAGAGAGAGAGAGAGAAAATGCTGAGAAACCACGAGTAATATTATTATATAGGTACGGGTACGAGTCTGTGTGTATGTACCGGTCGAACGCAACACGGACTTTAAGAAGATTTACGCTCTTCCTCGGTCGCCGCAAAGCATCTTTTTGTTCACTGATAATAATCTTCTCTCTCTCGTAATCTACCTTTAAAGTCTGCACGCGTTTATATTCCCTCGACCTCCCCTCATCGAGGCGCTTCTTTTTTTCTCGCGATTATCCGCGTGGGTACTAAAGATAATTAGAAAGCAATAAAAATAATACGACCAATTAATACCTCGTGTATTCGCCGATGTACGAGAAATAAAATTTTACCATCCTTCTAAATATTTATCGTCGCTGATAATCGCTCGAAATTAATAAAACATTGCGGAGGCAACCGATAAAAAAAAAGCATAGATTACTTTTATGCGCGTAAACGTCATTACGATAAGTCTCGCCTAACGCGCGGTAAACGGTCGTTGCCGCTCTAGGAATTATTTTTAAAATCATCCTATTCCCCTCATTTCCTATGCTCGGCGCTTATTCCTCGAAGATCCGCTTTCGGAGAGCGCTGTTTGCCGCGAGACTTCAAATATTGGCGAACGTGTCAATGTGAATTACACCGCACGCGCGTCGAGTATGTGTACTTTCACTTACGACCGAGGAGGAAGCAAGAATACGAGAGAATATCCGTATATACGCATTCGTCCATGGGACACTCCGACCACCACCACCAAAATCTTGATCCTCTTCGTAACGATCGTCGATTCTCGCAATTACAATTTTTCAAGCATTTTTGGAGAATTCGACAAAATCGTTTCTCAATATTTTTAACGATTTCTTCAAATTTACCGTCGTATCATTGTCATCCCCAATCACGGGGTAAATCGACACGAGGGATCTCGTATACCGAAATACGTTCATACCGCAGCCGAGAAACATCGACGATTCTCGACGCGACGAAATTGAACTTGGACGACAAATATGGATGCATGCAAAGGGAAATTCGATAGAGAGTAGCAATAATTTTGCGATCGACGCGATGCGCGGAATACAGATCGTTCCGAGAGGGATATATGCCTCACGATGTGAATCATCGCGCGACACACCGTAACGTTCGTGCCTACATACGCCGGTTATTCCGCAGTGCAGTGTGCACGAGCAAATCGAGTTCAATCATTCTGATGCCGCGAATGCATCAGGAAACGATATGTATATACGTATATTATAGGTACGTCGTATATACGAATATGTATATACATAGATAAATGTGTGCGTTTGCATGTATGGTAAACCGGCGCGTGGCGTCAAGTGTTACAAATAGTATTCACAAATCATGACATTAATCGCGATTAAGGCGCAAGCGCTTCAGCCTCTCCGCCCCCACCCCCTCTCTACTACCCCGTTCGCTCGCGAATATTGCGCACAGACTGGGTAAACCGGCTACCACGGTGAAAGAAGCATCTCGCAGTTTACCGGCAGCCAGCGTGCCAGCCGCATCGAACTATATATGCGCCGCACGTTCCAACTACTCGATGTTGTTGTATGCAGTAAAAAAGAAAAACAAAGAAAACCAGAATCTCATCGCCACCTTTGCGTCTTTCTTTTATTCAGAACCCTGTTTTTATCAACGTTGCGAGAAACGTTAATATCAATTCTCGAAAAAATGAATTTGATCAATTTTGAACGAATTGATTTCCTTGGTAAATTGATCATTTGAAGTAATTGTCGATCAACAATAAATTTCAATGCTTGGGGAATAATAAATATATCTTTAATCTTTGCTTGGAAATAGTTAGCATAAAAAGCGTAATATATATATACATATAAATATAGTAATATCAGTATGAATTTTAATCCGTATATTCGTGGATGCATTTGTATATACGACCAAATATATATAATGGATTTTGTGTGGGCTTTCGCAAGCTGGGTGGTCCAGTCAGCGTCTTCTTCTTTCTCGCGCGTACGGAGAAAAAAAGAATCGAGACTACCTCGCGACGGATCTCCATGCACTCACGGTAATCCCCCTCATCGACTTAAACTTTTGTCACTTATTATCCGAGAGTGAGAGAGAGAGATAGAGAGATAAAAAGAAAGAAAGAGAAAAAAAAAGAGGGAGAAAAAGATTCTTTCTTGACGGCGGAAGCAGACTTGACGTATACGCTCTACACGGACCACACATAAATCTTACTCTGTCCCGGTATAGTTTTGTCGTATATGCCACGGGGAGAAAAGAATATAGCGGTTAATTCCATACTAAAGTTTGTATGCGCTTTACCGAGTTCACACAAAAAGATTGTTTTCCTTCGCACGCGTTTACAAAATATACACAGACATATTTGTTCAACTCCCTCTCTTCGCTCCCTCGTTTCTCGATTGAATTAATTTCTATCTTTACACAATTTCTCGTTGAAAATCGACTCGAGAGAAGAATTTCCACCGTGAAAGAAATAAACTTAACCGAAGCTCGAGTATACGTCTCTTGTTCGAAGGTTCATTCGTCATCGTAACGTGCCAGACGTCGTCGTCGCGGAACCTGCACTCGAGAGCTTCGCGGACCGCCCGTTGTTTGTTGCTTATACATAATTCTTGTCGTGGCGTGAAACACGTTTCAGAAAAACGATCGGTAATCGCTTCGCGAGAGGTAGGTATATGGATAGTGCGTTATATACAATACGAGCGTTATATACGAATTGATTACGCGAGAACGATTCGCGAAAGCGCCGTGCTAGTGACTCGCAACAATGGTAGGGCGTGGGGCTTTCGTACCACGGCTCGTTAAATCCTTATGCACTACGTGACTGTCCCGGACTGCATATCATGCGCAAGTTCTCTTGGTTTCATTATACAGTGCCCTTTTATAATCACGAATTTATCAATTTTTACGTTATGAATAAAAAATAAAATTAATTTGTCAAATGTCAATTAACGATTATCGGGAAATTGAAAATATTATGGGTCTCCGGATATTAATATAACGAACGTCATTCATACATTCGATAAAGCTTCTTTTATTCACCTGTCTAAACAGGATACTGGATCGTCCGAACAATAGCATAAATGAAAATAATGGAAACATTCGAAAAATAAAATATTCTTCATGAAAACTGCGATATTCTCGAATTTCAACCTAACGAAGTTTGCTTCGTTACGAATAAACTCTGTCTACCTCGAATAAAATATGTGAAAATACATAAGTAAATGTGTGTTTCTCCTCGCTGGGTATTTCGTGTAAAATAAATTTTTCATTTTCTCGATATTTCGTAGGTACATATGTGGTTTTGTTCGAGGCTCGTTTATTTTGTTTATGACGAATGGATAAATCGTCGACGCGAAATTCGACGCAAAGGAAATAATCGAAAAAAAAGGGTTGATTGTTCGAGCTCTCGCTATGCGCGACCGATCGCGTTGTAAATGTATGGCCATTACAAAAGCGTGGTAAAATCGGGCATTTTTCTCATAGATAAAAAGCCCCGTTACGCGTGTAAATCATATCACTGGCTATGCGCCCGCGTACTGTCCCCAAAGCGTATAGATAAACGGGGAGGCCTCCCTGCACTCACCGCGTGTTGTGCTCCCATTTGCACATATCGGTTGAATGTACTGCAACGCAAGAAGAGGAAAAAGAGAGAAAGAGAGAGAGAGAGAGAGAGAACACCATGGTCAACAGCATCCTTTGTATTATCTCGGACATGAAAATCGAAACTGCGTCCAATCCGCTGCTTACGGCGATACATACCAGGCGATCTATTCATTATATTGAAAATTTGCAAAAATCGATAATGCGGATTAAAAAAATTGCGGGAAATGATCAACGAATCGCAGTACCTATAACGAACCTGACAGAATTTCAAAGCTTGAAGCATCGCGAATATTATACGCGCAAAATCGTTTCACCAGATAAATTTCGAACAAAGCTGTGGACATTTCAGTAAAAACCTATTCTTTTTACATAATTATAAAAAAAAAAATTCGTCGTCGTTAAATATCGTAAAAAAATGTAGTCTGGCGCTTTTTGCAGCATCCAAAAGTATAAAAGTGATCCGTGCGCGGATCTATCGGAGGATTTGTTTTCATGTTTCCCAATATTATCTAGATTTAAAGATACCCGAAGATTTTTTTCCCGATCGGCTTATCTCATATTAGATACCGCGCGTGCTGAAGAGCGATAGAGAGGGAGAGAGTGAGGCGTGTCGTTGGCGCACGGTATGCATTCCACTAATCCTGAATTAGTACAGTCCCGCGACCGATGTCAGTTACGAATTGTATCTCTCTCTAATCCTCCACCTTAATCCGATTTGACGTGTTCCGGACCGGACGAAATTTAGTATACGCTTGATTGCTTTCGGTGGATGATGGCGCTCTCTCGTTCTCATCCGAAGTCTCCTTCGACCCTCTTTCTCCCTTTACCCCCTTCATTACGTTCCTTCGCATTTTCTCTCCGTCTCTCATTTTCTCGCGGGCTTCCGCCGTCCGTTTCTTTATTTGGCACTCGCTTGTTTTTTATCCCACTGGGTTCACCTCGCCTTCCTGGCACCTTTCCCGATGGCTTCGCGCAACAAAGTACACCGTACGCTATTTAGGTACAAGCCGGGAAGAGGATTGGTCAGCAAATGTATCCGATGAACCGGAAATCATGGTTAAAGGGCTCACGTCTCTCTCCCTCTCGGATCAAAAGATGGCAAAAACGTGAGGGCACGAGAGAGAGAGAGAGAGAGAGAGACGTCGAGTACGAGAAGGTAAGGTGAAACGAAAGAGGGATAGGTAAAAGTTCTTCTGTGTGCAGGGCGTACGGGGAGAAGCTGTAGGATATACGAGCGAACGAGAGGAGAATGAGGATATCGCAAAACTCTCGTGAAACGCTCGCCAGTCAAAGCTCAACCGAAAGGCTCTTCTCCGCAGAGCTGATTCGAAGCCCTATATATGTACGGAATCAGGAACGAACGAGCTGCTCCCACCCCCAGCGATGAAGCAGAGGAGGAGCAAGCGAGCAGGAGCGAGAAGCGCGGCGATATATAGAGATTGTCGTTTCGTATTATACGTTCCTCCTCCCTCTGTTAACACTCGCACGAAACGCCGAGAGGCAAATCCTCTCGTGGCTTCGACTCGATGAAAACGTTGGAAACGCGGAATACTCGAAAAGCTCTCGCTCGCCGCGAACATATCCAGACTCCAAACGCTCGATTAACCCTTTGATACGAAAAAAAAAATTCTTTTTTTTTATCTAAATAGTTTGTAGGAAAAGTTATTCGTACAATTAAAAAAAAGATAACGATCGATAAACTTTTTGTTTTGGAATTCCTTTGAACGCGCTTCAAGATGGCGCGGGCAGCGTATAAACTGTAACGATTAATGTACTCGTATTAATTTCTCATGCATCGATGCCTCCTCTCGCCATTCACATGTACACGCGATCGCATATTCCGCAGTTTCGAGCTGGGTTTCTCGCTCTTTCTCTCTCTCTCTCTCTCTCGAATTCTCTCCCGCCCGTTGCAAACACGCATGATAAGCTAACCCGAGTAAAATTATCTTCGCCGAATGGGCCGGTCGATTAACCGGTATTACCGGTGTGTAATTGAATTATCCGAATCACGCTTCATCGAATATCGCAGAAGTTTCGTAAACACTCGTGAGATGACTTTCCGAATTTCCCATTATCAATATATCGAAATAAATAAGAAAAAAAGCCCTATGTTTACAATTTATACGATTTTTCAATTGCTCAGTGTTTTTTTTATAAAAGTGAAAAAAGAAACATTGAAAAATACGAATGATTCAAGGAGTAAAAGGGCGAAGCTCGTATCTCGCACATTTCGTCGCGCGTAAAACTTCACCTTCCTGCTCACCCGCGCGTTTCCCTTTGCCACTCCCAAACCTCCCCCCTACTGCCCCAATCCTTCCTTCTTTTTCGTGCACCGGGAGAGGTCCACCACGTTAATTAAATCCCGGACTCGAGACTCCGACATTTATTTCAACGGATTCGCAATTAATCTCTCTCGCATGCTCTGCGGTATACCCGGTATAAAAAAGAAGAAAAAAAACGAAAAAGAACAAAAAAAAATTGGAAGTTAACGAACTGATGGTAGTGCGCGGAAGAAGAACGATCTTCTCGCCTTGCCTCTCTCATCGCACTCTCAAGAAACGGCATCCGCGAAGCTACCGATGTTCAGCAATTGGCCACTCGACGCAAAAATTTAAAAAATAAAGGTTCGATAAATTTTTTTTTAATTCCCTTCATGTCTGATTTTTGTCCATTAATTCCGTAATTAAAAATCGTCGAGATTAATGCGAGTGACGAATTAACTGAAGAATCATTAAAAACGAGGGGTGATTCATTTTTTTTAAGTTCGAGGCAGTTCTGTGAAATCAACGATTGCCAATCGTTGAATTTGCGAATTGGCCAATGACTGTCGGACTCGGGCGGTATCAGCCTCGAGGGTACTCTCGGTTCCGTGTGCCTCCCCGTGGAGTGCGGTCGTGTATCGGCTTTATTTATCCTTCCTCGGTCTCGGCCAGGTCTGCCTGTAACGTTAACGGTTAAGGTACCTTTAACTACTGAACTTTTTCCACTCCGGTAGTCTGGCACAAGCTCTCTGAAAACGACCTCACGGTCGACCCCGCGCGTCCACCAGCCGCTGTGAGTTGCCACGGGCTGGAGAGAGATCTCGATTTAATTACGCTTCCCGCCTCTTCTCACCGCTAGATAGCCTCGCCTAGATCTCCCTTTCTTTCTCCTCCTCCTCCTCCTCCTCGTCCTACTCCTCCACCTCCTCCTCCTCTTGTTCCTTTTCTTCTCCTCGACTCTTTTTCGCTCTCTCGTGTGCGCCCGGTGTGGACAGAACGAATAACGGGTCCAGAGGCATTTTAAATGGCAGGACACGGAGAAGCATTACGTGTTGGGGACAATCTGCACTCGAGCAACGACGGTTCGGAACACACGAGACGCAAAAAGGAAGAATGAGAAACGAGGCGAGAGAAAGGAAACGATCGACAAAGCGGGGAAAAATACTCGCGAAGAAACGAAGAATTTCTTCCGGAATGTGGCACGGGTTTTTGGTGTTTACTTTTTTGTCGCGATTGCATCACGGATGAGTTCGTGCTCGTACCGTGTTAAAAAACAAAAGAAAAATCGAGAGATTAAAAGGCGCGCGAGTATGCGATACAGAACGATAAATGTTGGTAGTGAATAATAACGAAAATAAAATGAAACAAAGAGACGAATCTCGGGAACGGGAAGACGAGAGTGGCTTCGCTGGTACATACGTACGCGAACTCGTCGAGCAAAGATAAGCTCTGTTGCTCGTGCTTTACGAAGAGAACATCCAACGCTGCGAGGTATAAAACTCCTCTCGCGTATACCGAATGTACCTGGACAGAGAATTTCCGCTGAGCAAGAAGAGACCGCTGTGGAAGAAAACGAACGACCATGGAGAAAATATATATATATATTTATTGTGTCACTGAGAGGCGACGGAAACCCCTAAACGGAAAAGTCCTTTCGTCTCCAGCCACGCGAACTCGTGGCGAGAACTCTCTCGGCGAGCGTCATCCTCGACCGCGTTACTTCCGGCGAGCGCGTCGAAATAAGATTTAAGCGAAACGAACGAGAAAGACAGAGGAGAGGTAGGTAAGTGATTAAAAAACAAGTGGCGAATAAAGCAATTGATCTTTTTCATCGAGGATGATAAAGATAACTATTTGTTTGTTTTTATAACGATTGGACAGCAATTGGATCGTAAAATTGTAAAGAAGAAAAAGAAACGAGGCTGTTAATTAATTAATTCCCGATTGCTATCGAAAATACAAATTTTGTTAACTCTCCCGAGTTCATGCGCTTACATGGGACTGGGACGACACTCACTCGGTGGGCCGAGGGTAATATACGTTTCGGAATGATGAAGAAGAAGCGCGACGTGAAACCGGGTCGAGAGTCCACTTCAGAATTCGAGCCGCGCGAGAGACGAGTGGATGAGGCAGATGGGTTAAAAAAAAAGAAAAAAAGGGGAAAGAGAGGAAGAAAAAAAATGTCGCGCCACGGAGGACAAGAAGTGACGTTCCGTATTGGGCCAGAGCTCATCTTTTGGTATACACACGCGCACGAGAGCGTATATTACGCTCACGGACCGGTACGCGAGTTCGCCTTTGGACTCTTCGACACTCGCGAGAGAGCACTTTTTCATCTCTCTCTGTCTCTATTTCTATCTCCGTCTCTCCTTTCTCTTATCTTCGTTTGTTTTACCAACCTACTGATACATCAATGTGTCCAAGAGAGGATCCTCTATTGAACGTATTCGCCTTGTCGCGACGTACCCGTCACTGAAATAGGCTTGTCATCATTTTAATATTCGGTCCAATTAATTCATTCGTCTAGCGAATTCGTCAAGGACTCTCGTCGATTGGCAACGTCTGAGCGAATCGAACCAGACGTCGTTACTAAACAAATATATATATAAATAATATATCGCGTCTCTTCGTTAACCCTTTTGATTTGTTTTTCAAGAAAAGATTAAAATGTCTAATTAAACGATAAAGAAAATAAGCCAACGAGTAACTTAACTTGTTGAGTAACACTTAAGAAATTACGAAAAATTAGAATACTGTCGAAGTTCCGTTATCGAAAAATCGTTTGAATTTTAATAGGAAAATACGTTGTCTACAAATTTATCGCCAAATACCGATCAACCACGCGATAAAATGACCGAACGTGTGACCCCTCCTCGCGAACGACGATACTCGACAATTCGTCGTTTCGTTGCTACGTATAGGTATACCCGCGTACACAGTAGTCCGTTACCAGATCGCGCTAATTACGAGCGTACTAAGAGGCTCTAAATCATAATGGAAGCAATTACGAGCGGTTGGAGATAAGTCCGCGAGCTTTCACGCGTGTGTATCGTTCGTGGTGGTTACAAGCCCGCCCGTATACGCGTAAGCGAACGACGAAGACTCGTTTCAAAGGCGGGAGAAGCATCGAACGGTCGCGGCGCATCGCGGGCCTGGGTTCACCGATGTAAATTATCCGACGCTTCTCTTATTACTTACACGCGGGACGCGCGAGAGACGTTCGATATCACGCTCACCCATCGAGGTGCACCGGCTCAATCGATCCTCGCATGTTCTACATCAATTTTCCATTTTTATTATCATTATTATTATTTATTTTTATTTTATTTTATTTTATTTTCTTCTTCGTCTTCTTCTTCTTCTTTAATCCTTTCGTAGACACCGTTATAGCCAGAGTATACGGGATACGTAGAAATACTATCGTAACGACTCTTTGGCTTTGATTAGATTTCGCTTAATCTCAGGTGCATCCGTACAATTTAATAGTCTCGTCTCGCGCGAATGGTACTCAATTAATAATCGGTGCTTCAATATTATACCCGTGTGCAACATAATATTATTTTTCCCACGATACCTTCACTTTTAACTTTCGAACGTGAGGAAAATCGTCGCTAATTTCCATCGAATTAATTATTAAATATATTATCGACGCGTATTTACGTTATACGCTGAAAATCGTTTGATTTTTTCTATAAAAAAAAACGTGACCGAATTAAACGAATCGAGAAATCCGATAATCGATAATAAGGCAATTAAACCGGGTGAGGGATCAGCGCCCGATTTTTCACGCCGATACGAGAAATCGGGTTTTCTGACGTAAGTATAAGTATAAGTATTATACATAAATATGAATATAGCACGAACTTTAGAAATATTTTGCTCCCGGGGCTTCGGGGATCTCGGAGTCTGCACACCAGACGTTTTGAGGGGCAAAAATTTAGGGGTCGGGAGGTGGGAGAGTGAGAGAGAGAAAGAGGTGTCCTTTAACCAGGGATGAAAGTACGTCGAAGAACCAGCCCGCATATCGCGCTCGTTCTCATGGCGCCGTATAAACATATATATAGATATAGTTAGAACGACGATAGGGCGAGATAGATGCAGCAGTGCGAAGGGAGTTATCCACAGGACTCTTTCTCACTCTCTCTCTCTCCTCCCTCCCTCTTTTTCTAGCCATCTTCCAAGACGAGCTACGACAGCAGCTCTCGACGTTTTTATTCTCATCCGGTTCACATACGATTTCACTTTGGCTCTGGCAACCCCCCCAACCTTCCATATGCCATCGCGGTGCAGCATAAGCACGAGAAACCCTCTCGCTCGCGTACACCCCTTTCTAGTACAACGCTTTTCCATTTGGTACCCCGAGGTGCGACGTATACGAAGAGAGAGCGAGGGAGAGAGAGAGAGAGAGAGAGAGCGGGGGTGAGAGAGGCGCTCGTCTTTCCGTGAATTTTTCAAGCGATAAATCTGCCTCATCCTACCCCGTCACCGGTATAAAACGCCCCGGTTTGGGACTATGTGTATGTATGTATATATGTATATACACTTAACCTAGCGCGTATATAAATATAGACATATTCATACGCGTATGCACCCTTGTCGCGTCCATACCACCCTATTCCTTTTCGCGTGTCCTGTTCCTCGAACATTCCCTGCCACCGGCCGCACTCGCCATATTTTCTCAACTCGACATCCGGCCTAACCGGGCCGTTAACCCTCCGGCCAAAGTTCTCTCGCGTTGAAAATAGCGCGAGAACTGCCCCAGGGCAAAAAAGATGAAACATCCTCGAGAAGCATTTTGCAAATAAACGTTACGCGCGAAGGCTGAAAGCGGACGCGTCGACGTAGACGCGATACCGATATCGCAGCGAGTCTATATAACCATCGACCCTGCGCGCCACTTCCGTCTCGTTCGCATTTAAAGAAAAATATAATATTTGTCGCCAAAATTGTCGCTACGATAAATTCAATTCCAGCTGACGCTCAATTTTTCGGCGTATTTTCAAAACGATACTTTGAAAAATTCTCACGGGTCGTGTGTTAAATACCGCATTCGGATAGTCGACTCGTATACCTCATCGTCCCACATAACAATAATACACAACCCATAATGTAGAAACGAGACGAAAGATGCAAGAAAATTTTCAACCCCCTGTTTAAGGGTGTGGATCGTCGCAAGGACAAAACGTGTCGGTTAGTCGAGAGCACGTATAGATCGTTATACAGGACGAACTGAGACCAAGTGCGTGATGAAGACAAGGATAGAGACTCGGTGCCATATCAAACTCGTCAACATCGTTTGGAGTTTCTCCGGCTGGAGGAGTTAATACAGTACCGCGATGCAACTAGAACGCTAGAGATGGTAAACATTTTCTCTTGGAGTGTCTCGAGACGCGAGACATATAATACACCCCGCAGTGCACTCTCCGTCAGGCTTCACTCCGTATCCATAAGCCTCACCCGTTCTGCGGTATCCGCGTCCGTGCAAGTAGCAAGGAAACAACAAAAGGACTCTGGAGCGCGTACTCTTCTCGTTGCAACTGAGAAATAAGACACACTTCTCTCGAACGTTGCTCCGAGCAAGTACAACAGAAACGTTGCAATTGCATGCAAATGCAGATTCTTCGAAACTTTACGTAAATACACGCGGTTTAGCGAAATTCCTCTTCATTTTGTATAAAATAGAGATAATAATAATAATAAATACGTAGGTCGAGGGAATATACGAATGAAAGAAGAAAAAAGATATTGAAAAAATGCATGAAGAACCGCTCGGTAATGGTAAATGCATTGGATGCGTTGACACCTACTGCCGATGTGGCACGATCAAAGATCCTGTGATTTCATATACGTCTATATATGTATACATGATATATGTGTATACATATTTATAGGTGAACTGAGGTGAGAGAAGTAACGCGAGAACTCGACACACCGAACACGTAGTCGGCTGTCAGGTTCGATAGAGCGCGGTATGTTCGCTCTCAATGCCGATAGCGCATCGGTTAGTTCAGCTCGAAACCGCGAGGTATCTGTACGTAAGCCCTCTGTATAATACTACATGTATACATATACATATATATATATAGGTATTATAAGAGACGAGTATCCTCCCACGAGATTTCTCCGAGCCGCATACGTAAAATTTTTTGCAAACTATTGGCACAGTTCGATCGGGTTACCGGTGCGGCCGCAAGGGCCACACCGTACATGCTTTGACTTCCTGTACCAGTTACCAGTTTCTAACTGTCTTGGGTGTTGTACGATTTCATTCGGGTACGAGCGTTACCACCTATTCGTCCTATTCCCGTTATTACGAACTGATATACTAACTTCCGCCTCGTACGTTCTTCAATAACGTACGTTTCTTTTTCTCTCTCTTTCTTTCTTTCGAAGACAAATCGGTTTCCTCGGTGACTACGGAAAATATTAAATTTTCACGTTTTGACGTATTTCGAAAAGTGTTGGCGACGACGTGACACGAATATATCGTCGTAATTGCAATCGTGTACCTTGTATTCCAGGGAGTACGCCCGCCCTCGCAACGTTTCGGAATGCAAAATAATATGGAAAGTGCGGTCGAGCGGACGTGCGGCCGGAAATACGAATGGTAATCTACACGCATTAGCGAGAATCAATTAATGTCCGCGCATTCAAGGAAAATCCCTTCGCCCTGCTAACCCTCCTCCCAACCCCCTCTCAAACCTCATGCTCTCGCGCACGTTCGACCATCTAGGTTCCGCTATGGTTTGAATTTATCGAATTTTTTGTTTCCTCTCGTTTTTTCAATCGAACCGAGAACGCGTGGAGCCTGTTTTAATTTCGAGACTCTTAATTAATAGCCGTTGATGCGAGAGGTATGCTCCAAAGCTTGAGCATATCCTTCACTATGTAGTAGATGTGCACATATATATATATAAGTATAGAGGTAACACGCGACGCATGAGCGCAGAGCTCGGCAGCCTTCGGGCGCCGGAAGGAATTCAATTTGTCGAGAGCGTATCGAATCGATCTCTCGTGCCGCGCGCGCGATTCCTCGTTGGCCTCCGCGAGCAAGCAACCCTCTCGAGGCTCTCGCTCTCGGCCCTAGCTCGCTTCTATCTCCTATCCCTATCTCTCACTCTCTCGGTCCATCTCTCACACTCACTTCAAGTGCGGAAGGCCAGAGAACGTTATTTGCCCAAGCCCAGGGGATAACCACTTTGGCCGAGAGCGCAATGTATCCACCTAACGTCGATTGCCAATCGATAAAATCAACGAATTTCTCCACGAGGTTGCCCAAGTGATAACTAATTGGGTAAACGGTCAGCAATAGCCTAGCTATCCCATTCAATTTGCTGGAGCGAATCTCGTAACGATTCTCTAATGTCAAATCCCAAGACAAACAATCACACGATAAACATTTTCGATCAAGTCGAATGTATATATTTTTCTTATTTTATAATAAAAAAACTCATTCGAGATTATAATTTGGCAGTGTCGCTCGATATTGGTTGGCGAAACTAGCACGAAAAAAAAACACTTTCGTATATTACATCGTCGATATAAAACGTAAAACAAACTTGACGAGGATCGTTTTCGTTCGATCGTCGGCCGGTCGGTAATACGTGTCGTTGATCGTACGCGACCATTTTTGTTTTTCAACACGCGCAAAATTGAAAGCACGATCCTACACGTGTATCGCGGCCCTCTATTTACTCCGATCGCCCCTTTGTCGAGCTGTTTTACAACTCCCCGGGCACAGTTCACGAATTTCGTTGATCGATTTTATATTTAGCCCGGGAGAATTTTAATGGGTCGCGTATACGTGCCAACCTCGATAATTCGTCAAAGCCATAGTAGCGCTTTACACGCCAGGGCGCGTATATTTCCCCACTTCCTCGTACGTACTTTAATACATACCATGTGTACCGGAGCAGGGAGCTGTAACCGCCGATGAGAGCTTACAATCGTGAACTAAAGCTCGAGGAGAGAAGACCATTCCGGCTTCCTTATTATTATTATTGTTATTATTATTATCGTTCTCGAAATATAACTGCAACTCGGTGCGAGAGCGTTAAAACGGATGGAAGGGTATTGCAATAACAGCCGCGAAATTGGCAGAGTTCGCGGTGGCGCGATTTGCCCCGGCGACCGTCGAGACCATTGGTCTTCTCGTCGGTCGACCCTGCATACGATATTCCCAGCTTGAAAGGAACCCGTTCAGAAGAGTGACCGGAGCTTGAATAGGCTTGGACGTCGTCGAACCTGGAGCTTTTGACGTTCGACTCACGTGCTCCGACTATTTCTCGATAATTCGTGAAGCCCGCGCGTATACGTGTAGGTACAGTACGTGTGAGCAACGGAAAAGCAAAAAGTTAACGCGGCGGAAAAAGGGAGATGTGAAAAGCGAAGGGTGGAAGGGGAATGCAACCGGCGATGCCATAAAACGCTGTCATAAACGAAACTGGGGTTAGAGATTGCAAGGTGCAAGAGCTTGCTATTTGCGAATGCGCGCCCCCGTATCGTCCAAGTCGACCAACCCAAGAGGCGTAATGGAGAAGTCGCCACTCGTAAAAAAAATGCGATCCTGGTCTCGAACGAGTTTTTCTACAAATTCTCGATACCACGATACTTAAGGTGGTACGATCGCATTAGCTAGTCAAAAGACATCTTATTATTTGTAACACTGTAAATAAGCCATATATGATCAATATGAATATTATTTTATTAGTATAACGAAAGTCGGTGATTTTTGAAACGAGTGTCATGATCATTTATGGATTACTTTTGATTATGAGGTTTTTCGATCTCAATCTGATTTGAGTTACATTGTCTAAACGTCCATACTACTGATAACTGTGGCAACGCTGTTACGCCCGTAACGTCAAACTTTGTTTACCATAGATATAACAAGGTTACGTTTCATCATGGATCGGCACAATATTCGAAAACATCATGGCAAGAATAAAGGACGATTCGTGTCAAGTAAAATAGAAAACTGGCGGAATAATGTTCGTGCATCAAGAGTGAAAAAAAAAATTAGTAGTGAGGATGAGCCGAAAATATTAGAATGTTTTGGTCGGCGCATCGTTGACTTGGCTACTCTCGCTCGCGAACTCTGGTGCAGTGATTGTAATAGTTCTCTATCACTTCGGCATATCCTTAGCGAGCAGAGATTCGGACTCGCCAGTCAACTAGATGTATTGTGTATACAGTGCAAAAAAAATCATACCGTTGAAACGAATAGTCGCCAAGCATCCGAAAGCAGGTTATATGACATCAATAAAAAAATTGCGATGGGTAAGTTAACTTCTATATTTTCAAAAAGCATCTGTTGAGGCAAACTTGTTATTATTTACAAATATTTGCGTTCTTTGTATTCTCATCATTCAAAATTTTGTTTTTCTTTTCATTATTTGCAGCGGTCATTGACGCAGGGATAGGGGGAACACAACTGAATACAATCTTGTCTGCTTTGAATGTTCCGGTACTTTCGTCTACAACTCTAAAACGGTACGAGCGAGTAGTTGGCCCTGCCATTGAAATAGTTGCGAAAAAAAGTTGCTGCGACAGTATCAAAATTGAGAAAGCAATGTCCATCAATACAAACTGCGAAACTTCGACACAGAGAGACAGGTGAGTTTGAAATTGTTACAAATGTATATATTTTTTTACACGGAATCCCGATGCCCTAGTGAATCACTCCATGAACCGGGAGGACCTGTGGATATAGTGGCATCGTTTGACGTTGGATGGCAGAAGCGTGGTACGGGCCGAGCTTACAACAGCCTTTCAGGTAAATCTCTCATGACATTATAATAATAATATTGTATGAAGCCTGAATACTGTACATTTGATACTTAATTTTACAGGTCACTCATCTCTTATTGGTTACCACTCGAAAAAGATCATGAGCTACGGCACCCGTAGTAAATCATGTGCCAAGTGCGATAAAGGACATTTATCCGATGACCATGATTGTCGGAAAAATTTTGAGGGTAGCGCGAAATCCATGGAGCCGAATATGGCTGTGGAAGCGGTCGTAAATAATGACATGCTGAAAGACGAGGGAGTCCGGATTTCAGTGCTCATTGGGGATGACGACTCTTCCACAATTGCAGCAGTGCGACGAGAATCTGCTACACAAATCGAAAAGTGGTCAGATTTAAATCACTCGGCTAAAGCGTTAACCAACGCTCTGTATACTTTACGGATCTCACCGAAAGTCATAACTTATCTGTCACGCTGCTTCAACTATGCTGTGAAACAAAACAAAGGAGACCCTACGGCCGTATGTTCGGCATTAAATAATATAGTTCGTCACGCCTATGGAGAACATGACGACTGTGGCACATGGTGTGGTAATAAGAAGACGTCCGACAGTTATTACTACAAAGGTCTCCCAAAAGGACAGCCACTCACGGATCCCGAACTCCGAAACTCTTTGACCTCTATATTCGCACGCTTCGCACGAAATTCGCACAAATTGGCACCGTGTGCTTCGAGTCAGGCCAACGAGTCATTTAACCACACGGTAGCGAGTAAAGCTCCGAAATCAAAATTCTACGCTGGATCAGAATCACTCAATTACCGCATTGCTTCAGCGGTATCGCAAAAGAATATAGGAGTATCTTACATTGAAGAGGTGTACAAAGTATTGAAATCATCTCCGAGCAGCATTACGAAACGATTTCGAGAAAAAAAAGATACGACGCGAGAATCGAACGTTACAAAATCAAGACTCGTAAGAACGAAAAAACGACGCCTATTTCTGAAAAAAGAGCGGTCGAGCAAAGGAGCATCTGTACAACGGCGTGAAGGGATCACGTATGAGAGGGGAAGTGGATTCACTTGTGTCTCAGAGCTTATCGACCATTCTTCCGCTTCGCAGTGTATGATATATATTTAATCGCATCTGATAGTAGCAGATTGAATGGACAAACATCGGCATAAGTTACCATAGACATAAATTGGGTATTTTAGGCAATTCCGAAGAGCAATCGGCAGATTTTCGTGATTCAGCGATAATCATTTTCGATTTAGAAACCACTGGATTCGGTAAAACAGCCGAAATTTGTCAAATAGCAGCTGTTCACGGTGATAAGCCGTTCAATACGTATATGATGCCATTGAGAGGCATATCCACAAAGGCAACAGCGGTCACTGGACTTCAAATTCACGGAGGTGAAATGTATCTAAATGATTCTGTAGTGGATACGACACCTCCGAAAGTGGCGTTGAAAAATTTTATTACGTACCTACGTAATTTTGGGAATAACGTCATCTTAGTAGCTCACAACGGCTTCAGGTTTCTGGTTTCAATTTTTTTTTACAAATTACTGATCGTTATTTATCTCAAAAATGTAAATATTTTTCGACTATACAAATAGGATTTTTAGTTGACGCTCTCTATCACCATGGATTTTGACCTCGCATATCAATCGACAGTTGTGCAGAAATAACATCAACTTTTATGTCCGCGATAGGTATGATGCACCCATACTACTCCGTTGCATGCAAGAACATGGACTGCTACAAGAGTTTCAATCGATTGCGAAAGGGTTCGCTGATACCTTATGTCTTTTTCGCAACCGTTTCCCAGATCGCAAAAAAGATAAAAAAGGCTACAGTCAAACAGCTCTTGCAATAGATCTTTTGGGTTCTCAAGCGTCCGAGGGTGCTCATAACGCTGTAAATGACGTATCTATTCTAAGCCAATTAATTAGCATAAATCATATTAGCGATGATATGATTCAAGCCGCAGCTAAAACAACAAATAAATTGCTGCATGAGCAGAAATTGGCAATTGTACATGCTAAAAACTGTGAATCGATTGATGTAATGAAAGAAACGGTGTCGGTTGGCATGAGAAAGAAAATGGCAAAGGCCGGAATCACAATGCAGATTTTGCAAACGGTATTTTCAGATTCGGGGGCAGAAGGGATTCGACTTCTTCTTGGTGAAGACGTGAGAGGGAAACCCCGCGTCACAAAACATAATAAAATTCTTGCAGCCATCGTTGCTTCAATAGAAAAACACAAATAAATATATCTTGTATTATTTTTTATAATAAAAAATAAAAATGTACTATTCGGATTTTATATTGCGAAATGTAATGTTATATTGTGGCATTAAAATAACGTACAGCCGTAATGCTTTCCTTACGTTTATAATATTTCCCTTCAAAATTCCTTCGCGATATTTATTCACATCAAAAATAGATTTTCAACGTCGTCTTTCGTCATGAACAGTGTTAAAACATATATTATTTGCCATCAAATTAATCTTCTAAACAATAGGTTAATTAAAAAATATATTTGAAAGTTTCTTGAAAGAATATGTAATCAAAGGTAGCGTTCTAAATGTAATTATGAGAAAAACTTCATATTGTGAATCTATTTTATTACGTTCTTTTCATAAATTTTTTGTGCGGAAAAAATTGCAGTTTCGGTTTTAATTATTACGAGAGAAACTTTTCACAAGCATATTTTTTTCCGAGATTCTTTTCTGGGATAAGTTTACTCAATAGAAAAAGCCTCACAGTTGACATGTTTGAATCGATTGCATTTTGTTCGTTATGGAAAAGGTTATCCAGCGTTGCCACATCTATGTAACTATAGCGGTAGTAGCAGAAGACGCCAACTCATCAAGTAATTACTTTACTAAATCGATTATTTCTATCGCAATTGTTCGGTTACCCCCATTTTTTTTTGTTTAGAAATAATCCTTCGGATTTTCTCAACTTGTCAACATTTTTTTTTAAATATATCTAATTGCGAAAACTAAACATTTACGCCTTACATCTCTGTCGGAGCGAGATCCCTATAAGCCGCGTATTAAATGTCGAAATTTCATCAATTATTTATCGCGATAAATAGTCGGTAACGTACTCTGAAATTTTGCAGGCATTTTCCTGCATACTTAAATAGTCTAATAAAAAAATATCAAATTTTTATCTAATAATGACGTTTGCGATCGGACTACCTTAACCGGAAATTACAAAACTAATTTATGTTTACCTTCCAACCCCTAATTACCCACTTATTTATTAATTAATCCAAATATCGTCTGGAAATGTATAGAAAATTTGGAGGGCGCGAGAAAGATAAAGATATACCTAAGGATAAAAAAACCGGCGCTAGGAAAATATTTCGAATTGGCGCAGGGACCGCAGTATGAGCACGAACGACGGTCAACTCCCTCGGGGCATGAACATCCCTCCGGTTTGTAAATCCTAACGTTTCTATTATTTATGAGTTAATTAGGTGGTCCAACGGCTACTAAAGCGCCCACGCCAAGTCGAAAATCCTTGTGGATTTACTCATGCAGCTTTTCAACTATTCAACGAAAATCGTGTGTACCTATATGTATACATATCTATACAGGATATACTTATATATCGCTTCGTTGTAGCAAATATACTCGCGCTTTGTCCGTACATTGGTATGTACGTATATATGTACCTTGCGCGTATTTTACTAGCTGGTTAACACCCAGTACCGCTGGCAGAAAGGATTAGCAAGAAATAACCGTCGACACACGGGCACACACTTACGCACATTATAGGTGTATGTGTGTGTGTGTCTGTATCAGCGATTATAAATCCTGCCAGCCGCGTAGATCCTCCAACGTGTACGAGATAATTTCTCGATTCTCGCGTTTCCGGCAAATTAGCTCACTAATTAACCATTTGCACGTCGACTTACGAGCCTCTTCGTGATAAACATTTGAAATTTTCGTCGGCAATTGGATAATTCCTACTGTCCATTAATTTTTAACTATCGTAAAATGTCCTTGAAAAATACCTTCGTAGCTTTATCCTATTTCGAATATTTCACGATGAATCGGAGATACTTTAAAGACAATTTTACGTCTCGTTTCTTGGAATCGCGACGATTATTTTTGGGATACGATGAGAATCGTTAAATATGAAACAAAGTCCGCTATAAGTCCTAAATCCCGAGCACGAGCCGCGATTATCTCGTCTCGAGGGAGTCACAAAAGTGGTAGGAAATAGAACGTCCTAAAGGGCGACATGAAAATTTAAAATATAAAATAAAAGCCCCCGCCCCCTCCTCACGACGGATATCTCGCGGGTAAACGACGCGGAGTCCATAAAACTTTTGAGCTCGACCGCTCGACAGTATTATTAAGCATACGAGAACCTTACGACTCAACCCTCGACTTAGCGACACACGAGGGACGTTTTTCGTTCTATACGATTTCCGGGATGCCGATTCGAGGCACTTTCCTTTTTATTTCTTTATCCCCGCGGACGAATATTCTCGAATAAAAATAACGAGCCGACGATACATCGACGCGTGTACGAAGACAGCAGAATCTTCGCTCGAAAATCTCCGAACGAGATTTCGTGTTTTGGAAACCCAATGCCGTGCGTGCTGTGCGTCAAAAGCCACAGGAAACCCCTTCCTGCGGTTTTCGTCCTGCGTGTTTTCAGGATCCACGATACGAGAAACGGAACAAAGAAATTTTGTTTTCTTCGAGTCGCGAAAGAGTGACACGTTATGTTCAGCGTAAAAAAAAATTATGCGAATGCTGGTGTTATTTTTGAATAAGACACGAGATTGGCTGATAATAACGATCTTGCCATTCACGCACTTGGCGGTCACTCGGTCGATTCATTCGTTCGGTCGCCGCCTCGATAATTTATACGTTCTTCCTCCGTTTCACTCTCGATTTTTGTTTTCCTCTATTTTTTGTTCTCTCATTTCCTCGACCCCCCGTCGAAACGATGAGTTTCGTGTCGCGCAAGCCCTTAAGAATATCCGCTAATAGCGACAAGTTACTTTTGGTAAGTTCCGCACGCGAGAATCGTCGGCGAACGAAGTAGCGAGAGTTCCTCTCCCTCTACCGAGGCGCGCACATACACGCACACACACTAGCGTACACACACTATATTTAGATGATACGTGGAGGGATCTGCACCGCGCTTCTCTCAAGAGACACAGACGCAAGATGCATCTGTGTATGCACACGCGTTTCGTCGCTCGGCGAAGCACGACGGGAACAAAAAAGAAGGAGAATCCAGGAGAAATAAGAGAAACGAACGAGAAAGTACGGTCGAAGGAGGAAGAGGGACGGATGAAAAAAAAGAAACCGAAAGTTTCGAAGCGAGACAAGTGCGAGGGAGTGGCATGAAGAGAGGATCACAGAAGTAAGCCGACAACGGGACTTTGCGGCACGTCTCGTTGCAATTACGTATCGTGTAACGCTTAAAATCTTATTTTACGATTGTGTTTTTACAAACGTCAATCGTTATTTATGTAAATTATGCACGCACGTCGCGCAATGTCGATGATGTTTTGAATGTGTTCTGACATGCACTAGCTATCTTAATTTATAATGTCCTTATCGTATTATAAATAAGGCGAAAGGCTTTCTTAGATTGAAAGTGGAGCATTTTACATGGATCGCTCCATATATATCTCGTGCGCTCGACAATTTTTGCCGGTCGATTGTTCATACAACTCGGCCACGGCGACGATCTTACTCTCGACTTTAAACGCGAACGAAAGCAACGTTCTAGCGCGACGAACCTTTAGTTCGGTGCGCAAACATCGGTCTTTGGTGTTTTGCTTGCCGACGATAATGACACGGAAGTGGACAAAACGGAATGCCTGACTGCGACTCAGTTTCACGGCAAAAGCGCACAACCAAGTTACAGTCAGTACAACCCAGAAGTACTTCGGTAATGAAGTTTGCGGGTTTCGGCTCTTGCGCGACTGTATATCGTCGGAAGGTCGTTGCGAACGCTCGTCGAGGCTGAAGTAATATCGCTGCGGTCGAGTAATAAAAGTTCAAACACCATGCACGTTTGTCGATTAACTTTTAGATTCTTTATTTTTTATTTGGTTTGTTTCTTTACAAAGAATTAAGTGTAAAATAAGTAGCAAAGCACAAAATTGTTCGTCAAATTATTTACGTACCTTCGGCGAGGCTGATGAAGATTTGAAGCGTGAGAACGGCGACAAACTTTGCCATTTTACGAACTACTTCTTGATGTCGAGAATTCGCAACGTAACCCAGGTGCGACGATTGCACCGGGAGGAAGTAATGTATTCTTTCGACGTAACGATCACTAGCACGGATCTCAAATAATTTTCTTATCCCACGATAAAAACAACCACCCCCGCGAAATTCCTTATGCGCCTACTTGCGCGTATCCCGGTAGTCTCGAAGTCCCATTAACGATTCGACCGGGTCCGACAAACCGGTAACATTTGTAGTTCCGTTCAGCCGCGACTTTTCATTGAGAAAACTCGTCGGCGGTCGTGCGTGGGTTCGTCGCACGCGAGTCGTCGAATAAATAGCGAGACACGCCGAAGGTAAACCGATTCGATACCTCACCGATTAAAGTCACCGGGTGACGATAAGTCGAATGAGAAGTACGAGTCTTTATCTAGAAACTTGTTAGCGAATTACTTTTTCTTTCAATGGCAACGCATTTCTTCGATATGGTTCGCGGAGTGCGACCGCGTGGAGTGAAAAAAGAAAATCGAGAACGCGCAGTGGTCGGTTGGTGACCGGCTTGCTTGCTTGGCAGCGTGTGGCAGACCGTTCGAGACTGAGTCTCGCCGGTCTCCTTCACTTCCCGAAGAGACTCGTGACTTCTCTCTCGAGGCAGCCCTACCAGACTCTCGTGATCAGCATCACCAGGCAGTTTTACACTGGTAATACTACCACCACCGTATAACCACCGTGGTAGTGGTTAGCGAGGTACCGAAGAAGAAATAACGTCCGCTACGCTACCTATATCGTATTCTACTCGTTTGCTCGTACGATCCGAGCAAGGGCTTATCTACTTATTTATGGATTTATTTATTGATTTATTTATTCCACTTACCGTATGAGGCTCTTACCGTAGTTCGTCCCGGGATTCCGTGTGTCGGAGGATATGGTTCGACATTTCGACCTTTTTTTGCCTTTCGTCCGTTTTTCACCACAAAACACTTCATTAGGTTATTACTAGTACAGTTTATATGTAACAGACACCTACCCCACAACTGTTTTCTTCGTCTCAGCGACACCTGGAATTAATAGCTCCAAGGCATTAAGCGAGGTTAGAGTTTTCATACTTATTTTCAGCTCTCCCTACTAACCTCCGCTCGGGGAATTAAACTTACCTTATTATAGGTTATACAAACTATTCGTGCACATGCTATTTTTCACGGTTTCACGACAATGTCCAATATACCGGCGTTGGCGACTCAGTTTTTCTCTTCACAACAACGAAGCTTCGTGTACGAGCTCGTAACAAACAATTGGAACTATATCGTTAGTTTTGAATTGATAACGATACGTCGACGAAGAGATGGCGCCAGGTGTCGGGTAATTGTGGAGGTTCCACCTCTCACCGCCACGCGGCGCATTCTCGTTCGAGCGTTTCTCACAAGCGGTCGGAGGCACAAGCGTTTCCATATATATCCAACGTCCCCTAGATCCTAACACCCAGCGCGTCTAGGGCAGGGTACAGTGACACAGCCCTACTGACGAGTCTGTCACTGTACCCGAGACGAAACGCACTTGCCTTTTTCCGGCTTCGCTCTACCTTACCAACCAACGGTAATGGTATACTCCTATATCCTCTCTCTCTCTATAACTCATAGCGCACAGACACCTTCGATCTCCACATAATATAGATTTACCTTTATCCGTAGATATCCCGGCGTTCTACTGAATCGAATGAGCGGTATACATTTTTACCGACTGCTGATCTTGCGCACCAGAGGAGAAGAAATATGACCGTAGTCCCGAGCAAGACAAGCGCTGCGATCGAAAGCGTCAACGCAAGTTAGGTTATATTTGTGTATACACGATACACGTGTTTTCAGGAATGAGTCTGAAATAAAAAAAATAGCGTTAAATATGTCATCGAGAGCGAAGAAACAGAGTTTGGCTGAAAAAATAAGTAGTTTAGTAACCGCGGCACCGACTGTATTTGGTTCGGACGATGAGAACGAGGAATCTAAAGCAAAAGTCGTCGAACGTTACGACGAGAGTGGATCCGAGGATGAACCCACTGGATCGACGTTTAGAAAACGAAACGTAGATCTTCTGGATCAAGTTGACAAAAGGCAAGTAGACCTTATCGTTATTCGCATAAACCAGTCGAAGAAACTGTTTCTAGAATAAATTCGCCTGCAAACCTAGACGTTTCTATTTTGCATATTAAAGAAGATTCGCCTTTCAATGTCAATTATTCTTCTTTTATTCGACATCAGGTACAAAGGAAAAAAAGTCTCCAGGAAAGATGTTTACAGCGAGGAAAGCGAGAGTGAAATGGACGAGGCGCGATCGTCGAATTCCAATGACGATGATTCCGAGATTGAGAAATCATCCGAGGTGGAAGATATCGGATCTAACAACGAAGAATACTCGGACGATGAAGAAGATTCGGAAATAGACGAGGACAATCCTTTGCGCCGCAATCGCGAGAAGGAAGTGAATTTCGAGAATATCGTACCTACGACCGTACACGCCGATGTGGAAAAAGGCAATTGCGTTAGAGAACAACTTAAGATTTGGGAGAATCTTTTGGAAGTCAGGATAAAGCTGCAAAAATGCTTGATAACGAGTAACAAAATGCCTCGGTACGATTTCCACAAACAATTGAAATCTGACGAATGTTTCAAGAAAGAAGTCGTTAATGGCAAAAGTAAGCTAACGTCGCTTTTGGACAATTTATTAGCGATCCAGAGCAATCTTCTCAGCAATTATCCGGAAACACGAAATCTTAACAGAGCGAAGAAAAGAAAAGCGGAGAAAAATGATGAAGAAAATAATGACGATCCAATGGACGATGAAATATGCTCCGATACCGAAGACGAAATGGACAAGAATATTAAAAATAGCGAAGAGTCGTCCGCAGAGGAAAAAGAATCCAAAGCGCCATCTGGAAAAAAAAAGAAGCGAAATCTCGCGGAATACGAGAAATTAATCGCGGAGAATCACGAAACTTATCGAAACTACAGAAATTCCGTGATTCAAAAATGGAACGACAAAACTCGCGTTGCTACCGGAAACGTGAACAAGGGTTCTAGCCAAGCGATCGTGAAGCAAATCGAATTCGTAATGAGCGATAGATCGAAAATACTGAAAAGAACGCAATTAAAACGCTCGGAGTACGAAATATTGGGCAAGGATGTCTCGTCTCAGGACGAGGATGGTAGACGAACGCAGGATTACGACACGGAGATCTACGACGACGATGATTTTTATCACCAGCTGTTGCGCGAATTGATCGAATACAAATCGTCGGATATCACAGATCCGATACAACTCAGTAAACAGTGGATCGCGCTTCAGAATATGAGAAACAAGATGAAGAGAAAAATCGACACGAGGGCGACGAAAGGCCGCCGAGTACGATACAATGTTCACGGGAAATTAGTAAATTTCATGGCACCGATGAGCACGAACGATACGTGGTCGGATCTTGCGAAAAACGAATTGTACAATTCGTTATTCGGGAAAATTAAATCATCGGAGATCGAACCAGCGAGGAACGTATCGTCGGATACATAAATCTATTATAATTAATACCGTTCATTATCGAGACAGACTGTAAATAATGATTTCTTACTGTAGAAACAAATAAAAGTTTTGTTTAACGCGTAATTTGATATTTATACATTATTTCCATCCACGATAGAGAGGAAGTGGAAAATTATCGAAATTTATTTATTCATCTTCCGTTTGAATCTCTTTGTACTTCTGCGCTATTTCTCTCGCCGCTGCTATCAGTTCTTCGGTAACTGTAGGTTCTAGTCCGCACGATATTTCTTCGTTCCTGATAAATTCTAATTTCTCCGCTTTTTCCGTGTAGAAACTCCCCTCCTGAGCTTGCAACTCTTTTCTATACGTCTCCAATTTGTCCCTCTTTATTTTGCTGCAATGAACTTTCGTCAAATATCTCAGCGATTTTTTTCTAGTGACTTTGTTAGGAAAACTGCAAAAGACGATGATAAAAATATCGTCAATTATTCATAGCGACATAGATAATAAAAGATAAGTACGGATAAAAGGAAGTGAAAAATACTCACTCAGGATTTGGCTTGTAAACGAGATTCAGTTTTTCGAGTAACCATTCGAATCTTTTATAATCCCATGTGCGCAATAAACCTAAATATTTTTTTCTCTTGTCAATAATTTCCTTTAGGAAAACCCTTAACACCACGTTTCTAGGGTGAATTTTCATAGTGTCCTGTAAATAGAGAATCTCGCTGGTCATGGCCGCGACTGAAAGAACATAAAACTCGATTACGTGAGTGATAACGATATCGTTGTGAATCGACATTATTAACCCTTAAACTGCACACTTCGACTGCCGATCTATAACTGCATATGGGGGTTGCGATCGACCTGGGCGCTTACGCGCTTTTAGCGCTCTTTGCGTCGTTCGACTTGACGCTGTGAGCGCTTGATATATATTTTATGACGTCGTGGATATCCGCCATCTTGCGCTTACAAACGCTTCGGTCGAAGAGGTAGGGCAGCAAAAGCGTAAGCGTTTCAAGCGCATTTTTCAAGTCGAACGCGCTACGATAGCGCTTAAGAGTGTGAGCGGCGAAAGCGTGTAAGCGCCGGAGTCGATCGCACCAGGGGTCATGACCCCTGGCGTTTTTCAAATCGTTGTATCTCGGTAAATATGCATTTTTTCAATTTCTTCGTAGAGACGTTTTTTGCAGTACACGATCCATTTTTACGGGGGCAAAAGTTATTTTTGGCCGAAAGTAAAAAATTAAATGCGAAAACATTCGTCCGAAGTGGGGCAGATACGATCGACGAAAGAAAACGCACCGGGTCATATTGACCCGAAATGCAGTTTAAGGGTTAAATTCGCTTACTCGTCGATTCCATGGATCCCCGATCGGCTTTATGTCGCTGAACCATTGCCAATGTAAGTTCGCGTCTTTTATTGTTTGTTTCCCTTTTTCGTGCGAATTTCAGAGTAAACATCTTTCTTACGATCTCGTCGGCACTGAAACGAAATTTTCAACGAGAAAAGTGGTGTAATACGGTGATCTACATGTCGTAATTGATGCGACGAGAGTTAATTAACGAATGCACTCACTTCTGAAGTTCTTTTGACTTTTCGAAATGATTCATTAAATCTGTTTCGGTTATTTTCAAGTCTATACCACCGTCACAACTCTTTTCCGGCATTGTACACGGAATTTTCTCCGGTCTTACCCATTTGATCGTCAGAATGGACTTCATACTCATGTCCCTCATTACGGAGCCGAGACTCCCATTTCGGAGATATAAATCGCTAACAATATTCGTTACACCCCGAACGTTTCTTGCCAGGACATTCATTCTCCCTGGAGCTCGTTTCACGACACCTCGAACTAGCTTTTCGTCTTTCGTACGATTTTATAAAAACTCCCGTTTACTTCGCGTCTGCTCTAACGTTCGAGGCGATACATTACTTTATTTTGAGGTTATGAATATCGAGTTCTGGAAACCGGAGAGTGGTACAACGCGCTGCCCCCCCCCCCCCCCCCCCCCCCGCCCCAACGGATGTACTGGGAACTACAATTCAAATTTCTGGCGCGAACACGATCGAAAAGGAAAGGGGAAGGGGTTCTTCTTTATTGTTTCTACTCTTTTCGTTTTTTTTTCTTTCCTTTTAATCATAACATGTATGTACAAAAAGATTCTTCACAAACGCGCCAGCGATGTAGCTACGTGTCGATCTTACCAACTACTTCGAACCATTGTCTTAGAGCATCGCTCAGTACGCCTGGCAAGGCGTTTATATCTCTAAGTATCATGTAGAATGGAAAAGGAAAGCTATCCATGTACGATTTTATTCCTAGCAACTTTCCGGCTTGAAAAACTGGCATCCGAATGTCCAATATGGAGTCCTGAAAGAAAAATTCAAACGATGTAAATCCAGACTTTTATCCCATCTATCGCACGCGGAAAATGGATCTTTGCATTTGTACCTTGTTCAATGGATTGTCGACTATGATGAATACGAGAAATATATCCGCTAGTCTGGCTCTTCTCACAGCATTATTGACTTGGTCCAAGCCCTCGGAGAAAACGCCACGACCATCAGAAAGAACGACGAGCAATTTTGCACTGTCGGTCGAGCTCTGTTGGGTATCGAACATGTCGACGGTAAAGTCCACTAATTGGCCAACGTTAGTCTTCTTCTGGTCGAATCTCATGTCCTGTATCAGCCTATAATTTTCACAAGTAACGAGATAAGACACACATCCATATAGTACGAATATTAATTAAAATATCGACGATTACCTTGACCCACTATTTTCGGTGAAAGGTTCGCCGAGAGGATGAAGAACGCTGGTCGTCTCGCCGAAACTCATAACGCTCAGTTCGCCGACTTCGAGATATCCCATAGCTTTGCTTATCAGCGACAATGACTCGAAAGCCAATTCTTTCGAATGATTGTCAGCCATACTGCTGCTATCGTCAAGTGCCAGAACAATCTGATAATCTCTCTTGGACGGTTTCGTCCGCCTTAGCCAAATTTTGTCTTTTCTAAATTGACTCGCTATATAAGGAATGATTTTGCGCATATTGATCCTTCTACCGGTTCGATAATCTCCCTTGAGTCTCGTAGCTTGCGTGGGTTCCAATACCAGTCGCAATTTCTCTGCCAAATCTCTGGCGGGAGCTTCGACGACGGTATTGAGACAATTCCAAGCTTCCAGAGCTTCGGCGGTCGATGGCACGTACGTCCACCGACTCAGCATCGTTTCGACTTCCATTCGTTTGCCCGCCACTTGTACCGACGACAATTGTATCTCGTTAGAATCCTTGATATTCGTGAAGAACGCCGATTCGACTCCTCTATCGACTCTCGTAGTTTCCGCGGTGTCTCCCTCGATTTCAACGATGCTTTCCATTCGTCCATCATCGACATTGCCCTTAGCATCGTCTTTCCTTCTCTCCTTGTCCTTCTCACCCTTAGGCGTAATATCAGAATTTTGCTCCATCGGCTTCTCCTCGTCCTTGAGCGATTCCTCCTCGTCACGATTCATGTCGATCTCCATGGCTTCGTCCTCTTCAAGCTTCTTCTCTTCTTCCTCTTCCTTGTTAACAGCTTGCTGCTTGACTTGTTCTCTCGTAGCCGCGTCCATAGCTTGATCGTCATATTTCTCAGAATTTTTCACATGCTGACACATGTCCATCTCAGCGTCCTCCTCATTCTCCTCGGCACCTTCCTCGTCGTTCTCCCGACTCGTTTCCTCTCTGGAATGTATCATCTTCAATTTTTTCTTATCCGGTTGAATTTTGTCGACGAGCGAACGATTTTCATCGCTCTCACCAGGATTCTTGCGTTTCTCGATTTGTTTCTGTTCGTTCTCACGATGCTGGACAGGTGCTGTATTCTGCATGGACGTACCGGAATGGCCGCTGTCCTGTTGTTCGGACTGAGCATTTCCGCTTCCTCGATTATTACTATCGTCCTCGTTATTTTCCGCCGTGGACTCTTGTTCATCGTCGATATTCGGCTGATCGGCGACCTTGTCGCGTGAACCATCTTTGTTGACATCAGGTTGATCCGTAGCGTCCATTTCCTTGCTGGCATCGTCGATGCTCGCTGAAGCTTTCTCCTCGGGTGTTTTATCACCTTCTTCTTCCTTCTTATCCTCGTCATCCTGCTCCTCCTCGTCCTTCTTCTCGGGCACTTGAGTTTTGGCCTCACTTTCGGCTTCAGGCTCTGGTTGTTCATCCTCGCTGCCATCCTCATTCGTGCCTTTGATCTCGCCGTTTTCGGTATGGTCGTTATCTTCCTCGTCACTCGAGTCAGTAGGATCCTTCTCTTCCTTCTTCTCCTCTTCCTCCTCACCATTCGCAGCATCCTCTTCTTTTTCAGGAGGTGGCATACACTCCTTCATCTCGTCGATGTCGAAGGGATTCGCTTCGTCACCTTGAGGTTTGTCATCAGGATCCTCACCGTCCAAATTAATATCGTCAGGAAGGTCCATCGCTTCAGGTTCGGGCGGTGGTTGTTGATTTCCATGATAGGGGTCGATCTGATCGTCATTTACCTCCGGTTCGTCGATCTCATTGATCTCTTTCTTCTCCTCTTCCTTTCTATCACCATCCTGATTTCTCTCGTCGTCCTCGTTATTTTTCTTGTTATCGTCCTTAGCAGTCATTTCTTTTTCACCGATCTCTTCACCCTTTCCCTGATCCTCCTCGGCCTTGTCCTCCTCGTTTTCTTTCGAGTCATCCTCGTCCTCTCCCCAGATCTCCTCATCGAGAGCGTCAGCACCTTTCTCCGTATCGCCCATTTGCTTATCCAGTTCCTCGTCGTCCTCGTCCTCGCTCTTTCTCTCGTTCTCATCGTTGTCCTTCTTCTCTACGTCCTGCATATTCGCGTCAAAGTCCTCGGACATGTCGATACCATTCTCTTCCTCCTTGCAATCCTTGTCATCCTGCTTGTCCTTTTCCTGATCCGCCGGTCTAGCGTCCTCCAACTGATCCTCCGATTCTATTCTGTCGGAGACGTCCTTTTCACCCTCGCCATCACCGAGACCCATTCCATTCTGGCTCTTTCCCTCTTTCGATTCTTCTCCCTCGCCCTCCTCTAAATCAAGATCTTTAGGTACGCAAAAGCCGTTCGTCGCCAAATCGATAAATACGTTGAGTTGAAGATACAACAATTTGCAAGTGACGCGAAACGCACCGACTTGCTCGTTTAAATAGAATTGTGCGAATAACAAGTATTGTCGAAGAAGTGGTAAGCAACGCACCAACAGAGCTCGTCGTACACTGGAAAGGGATGGATTTTCGCTCGAAGTCATTTTCAAAACATTGACGAGAAGCCGATGTACTTCATTCAAGTGCAAATCATTCACATCTTTCGCCAAGGATTCTATCAATTTTTCACGGAAACCATTTTCTTGCATATTATTATCTTCCTCCTCGACTTCCTCTTCTTCGTCATTTTTCTCCTCCTCGTCGGCTTCCGGAACGTCCAATTGATTATTTTCCGACGAAGTTTCTTTATATTTTCGCTGTATCGCTAGCAACATAGTTTTTATGAGAAGCTCCAGATTCGAAGTATATTCGCTCATTGAATTATCCTTTTGCGAAACTGCATTTTCAATTTCGCATTCCGATACTCCCATGAGCAAGAATTTCTCTATCCACTCGTCGATTTGCACTTCCAAGAACTCGACGCTCTCGACGATAGGATGAGATTGCTCGGTTTCGGTCGAGAATACATTCGAAAAATTATGTATGTATGTTTTAATGCTCGACAAAATTTCATTGCTCTCGTTGAGAAATTCGTGATGACTAGAAGTGAGAATTAGACTCTCGGAGTTGAACAGTTTTTGGTGAGTTTCGACGATTCTATTCAACGAGACGAGACACTGTCGTAGAATCAAATTGGCGGATTCCCAAACAGGATCGTTTCTCGTTGCATTGACAATTGCCAATTTGCTCGATTCTAGAGATAATATTTCTGTATTGGTATCGAGACCAGGATCTGTCGGGCAAGCCTGTAGATACAGTTCCAGCTGTTCAAAACCAGTTTTAAGAGTGATGAGCAATTTTTTCAAACTTTTGGCACAATCGAGCGATTCTCTGTCGGAATAATTCACAGTGCAGTCGACGATTTTCGACAAATTTGTCGCTTGCGTTCTGAGAGAAACGTAACTGTCGAACGAATCGGCGAGAACTCTCTTCTGTTTATGGGCCATGAGCATAATGTGAGTCGAGTAACCCGAGCATCTTCCCATATTCGATAGTCCCAAGTCGGACTGTGTCTTGGTGAATGAAACATTGAGCGCGTTTAATTTTATCAAAGATTTGTAATAGTAAGATTCACAACCATCCCACTGTGCCAACATTTGCTTGTCGACTTTGCTGCGTGGCAAGTTATCAAGGGCTGCGAATAAATCGATCGGTGGTACCGTAAGATCGATCACTTCGTTCCGACGATTTTTCCAAGCTAACGCGCCACTTCTATAGGACAATCCAATGTGAGACAGAGTTTTGAAATAATCAGCAAGCGCCATTTTCTTCTGTTGAAGTATGCTCTTGGCATGTGACTTTTGCTTGGGCTTTGGTAAGGTACGATCGACCTCCATATTCTTCAAACACGTACTGTGTGCAATCATATTTTCCATGAGTTCTTCGAGTCCGACACGCAATCCAGGGTAGGAAGACAGGACGATCGTTTCCTCGCAGAGATGTTTGGCTTTCTTAAGTAAACTTTCCATTCGTGAGACGAGCTCGGTGGCTTCGGTATAATTTTTCGTCACCTCGTGGCTAACATTGGGAACGATGATTTTTCCGGTATCGAGAAAGTCTTTCGGATTGATGGAATAATCACGTTCTTTGGGTCTATCCCACTCACCCTTGTCAGCTTCCGAGGAGTAACTCGTCGGTTTGATTAGGAGACAAGTGACCACGCTGACTTTGAGACCAGTCTCATATTCGCGAATAAATTTATGTAAAGTTCTATGGGTCTTCTCCACGGTTTCCTTGACCGACCAGTAATTGATATCGTTCCAGCGTGCTATCTTTACGAAATCTCGTAGTTTCTTTTCGATGGGGGCTTTGAAAGATTTAATCTTTTTGTCTACCTCGAAGCTGTATTGTTTGTAATAATTGTGAACGTTCCAAAGAATGGCCAAGAGTTCGTCGCGCTCTTTCGAGTTGTTCAAGTGATAAGCGTGAGAGTGAAAAGTCATTAGAAGATCGAGTCTTGATTGAAATTCGACGAGTGACGAGCCATTGATGAATGCTTCGAGGAGCTCGGTGAGTTTCTTCGCTGTAACAGGCTCGTCGTCTTTCGTAGCTTCGACATTCTCCTCCATCGTGGGAATTTCGACCTCGAGCTTGCTCCTCGTCACGTAAGATTCGACAAGTGCATAAAGGAAGAACCACCATTTGGAAGCTTTCGCCCTGAGTCTTTCGTGAGCCGTATTCAAACAATCCTTCCAACATGCGAGCTCGAGTCTTCGCCAGGAGATAATTTGTTGTGTCAGCGATAGAGAATACTCGCAAAGACTAACACCGCTGTGAGCATTTTCTTCCCATTCCTTCATCTTGACTAGTAACAATTCCAGACCGGTCAGAAAACGTGAAATAGGCGATGTTATCGAAAATCCATAGATTCTTGCTATTATCGATCGAATCGATTGTAGAGTAGGATGTTCCGGCCATTCTTTGAGAAAACCATCGACTCGATCGTTTATAATCTCCAAAAGTGGCAAACACTGTTTGGCCTCTTCGACGTTGCTGCTCTTGTAATAATCGTAAGACTTCTTTTGATTGATCGATGCATTCTCGATAAGTGGATCACGATCATCCTCCGACTGTCCTTCACTCGTGCGGACAGTGATGGAAGTTAAAAAGTTCAAACTTGCGTACAGCTTTGTGCTAAGACGACAATCCATAGCTGGCAAAAGTTTTTCCAGCATTAAGCCAAAAGTGTTATAGCGTTGAATCAATGGCTCGACGTAATTTCTTTTATTATCACCAAACTGTTTTTTCATCCACGGAGCTTTGACGAAGAATTTTACAATGCGCGAATGTATTTCGTGGACCTCATTGACATCCTCCTCTGTAACGAGGCCGGCGTAAAGTCGATTACGTGGATCTTCCTCCTCGTCGTTCGTTATCCTTTCCGTGTGCTCTAAAGTCGATGTGTTCATTTCCTCGATCTCAGTGAAATCCTCGTGACGAGACGTCGGGAACAAATTACGAAGTTCACGAGCTATTTCCTTCTCCTCGTTTGGACAATCGCCTTGGATCTTCACTTTGTTCTTGTACATGCTATCCTTCTCGAGATCACGTCTCTCATTCTCATCCCGTTGTCTCTGCCAGATTAATACGATCTGTTGTAAGAGTACATTGAGCTCGGTCCACAGAACGATGTCGAGATTACCTTCGAGAGTAATATGGTTGTAAAGCTCGAATAGCCCATTTTTAACCATCCTGAATTGTTCGGCCAACGAGACATAAGCGTCGTTAGCCGCGTTGTTTATATTTTCGTTTATAATCGCGCGAGTCTCTGGAGACGTACAAGTTTCTACTAGACTAAGAAGATCTCGTTGTTCCTCGCCGATCGTTGGAAAACGTACGAGATTGTGCATGAGAGTCTGAACTGTTTTTCCGCTGTCCCACGATTTTCTTAAATTGATCAAACGTCTCGTCTCATCGCTCAATCCTCGAATTCCATGTTTTAATTGCGCAACTGCTGTTAGAAGAGGGATCACAATGTCAGGATAGCCGTGAGAAAATTTGTTCTCCAACAATATTGAGAATCTTTGCAAGGATTCTTGCCATATTTCTGCCTCCTGAATTCCATCGATCGCTGTAGAAACGGATGTCGCACTCGAATTAACATTTCCGTTAAATTCGACGATAGCTTGCGATAATTTCTTCATTATCTTCGAAACGACTTCCCAAGATCCGAGAGTATTGCGGAAATTGAAAGTTTCCTTGGCTAGAGTTATAAATTCCGTGCTCGATGGTCGTATGGCTTTGCACGTCTCAAGATCTTTTCTCACGGTCAACAGTCTCTCGAGACACTTTCGCGTCTCGATTATACGAGGATGAGTGTTGCTACTGGGACAGAAATCTCCTTGAATTCGAGAATTTAATGTCGCGACATAAATCGTGTTTCTGCAATCCTCGATATCCTCCTCGACGTAACGAAGCTTCAGACTGATTTTATGAATTGGATCGATATAGCCAAGATTACCGAACAAAAATACTTGAAGATATCCGAGTATGATCCACGACTCGGATCTCTCGACTCGATCGTTATCGTGCAGTTGCGGAGACGGAAAAATCGCCCGAGCTCTTCTCTTCAATTCGTTCAGCGGTTCGGCGTAATCTCGTCGAAACTTTTCCTCTAATTCGACTCGATCCTTTCCCGTTTGCTTCTGAATTTCCGACTGCACGATGAGACTGGTATCACGATCGTTCGTCATTTTTTCCTCGGCGGCCAAGAAAACTTTGAGACAGGAACTCAAAGTTACACGATCGTTGTGAGCTCTGTCGTAATCCGGTGAATTTAGAACGACGCTGTTGCGCCATAGTACGCCGTTCAGTGTCTTCAACTGTCTGATATGAGAACGATACGTGCCGAGACGAGCTGTAGCGAGAACAGACTTTTCATGAATCGTCTGTGCCTTGTTGAGAATCAATTCCGACACCAAGTTTACCAAAACGGGATTGTCGATTTTCGTGACTTCCGTGCTCGTTATAGATTTCTCCATGTCTGTCTCACCGATACCTTTCCAATGTAGGATTGCCTTAGAATCGTTAAAAGCGCAAGAAGTTCGAAGAAAACGATCGAGACGAGTGAAGAGCTCGGGTTTCAAACGTTCACGCTCGATCGATCCATTTTCACGAACAAGAATCGCGTCCAACAGTGCGATGAGATTAATCGGCAAACTCGGAATTTTTGCCAATTTTTCCAAAGCCCAAGAATTCGTCTCGATGACACGATCTTCGCTAATTTTCCTGTGCAAATTATTCACCAGAAGGAAAAATATATATTCGTAAATCGGCCACAGTTGAACGTTCGCGGATAAATCGATGATTTCTCGTTCACGACGAATTTTTACTTGTGCGAGAGCTTCGGATATTTCGATGGGTGTTCGAAGTCTCAGGTGACAACGATCGCAAAATTCCTCCATATCGTGTAAAGCCTGCACCGTAGTTTCTCCGAATTGTCGATCGTCGTAAAACTGTTTCCAGATATTTATCAACTCAGCACGAATCTTCATCGTTTCGTCATTTTGCAATAAAATGATTTTCAAATCTCTTTTCAAACTACTATCACCACTGTCACTCGTGCACGGAGCGAGATCGTCGGATAATTTTTTAACGAGTCCGTACACCTTGATTCTAATTTCCGAGGAGAAGGGTAACGGCATGACGAGATAATTCTTCATTATCTTGGCTATCTTTCTAAAAGGATTGTGAACAGACGCGATACTCTTGTCTATACTGTCGATCATTACAGCGAGTCTTTCGATTTCGACTCTGCAATCTTCCGTTAGTTCGAACTTTTTGCCGAGGTCGAACAAACTCTTGACGAATTTAACGAGCCACTTGTAATGAACTCTCATCACGAGAATTATCTCGTCGAGTTTGCCATAATTGCTGGTTGCCTTTTCCGCTTTGTCGATCAATGGAAATTGTCCCAAAGCATGAAATCTCTTGATCCACGCAAATTTTTTTCTGTATGTTACATAATCCTCGCTGCTCAATAGCACAGAATTATCGCGTAACATAAGATTGACACAAGAATTCAATTGTGCAATAAATATAACGAAATTTGTGACTAGAGGCTGATTTTTCAAATGAGACGTCAATTTACCTGTAAATAGAAGGAAAACTCAGTGTAAAGGGAGAGTCAGAGAATGAACATAAAAATTGCGCATCTTGTTTTTTTTTCACGGTACATTACAACCTTTCTATTGTATTTTGAACGAAATAAAATCTTTTTCTTTGCGAAACCAAAACATCTTCCACTGACCATGAATGATAAGAATTTTTAATTCATTGTTATCGTTAACACTTACCTTGGTAAACTGCGCTGGAGTATTGGGAGACGGAGATGGTCTTCTCGGTCTTATCGAGGCTGATGTCCTCGAGGATTCTAGGATACTGTATATTCATGGTAAGCAAGTACAAAACTAAAGCCAAACGGTTGGCTCTGCCAAGGCTGTTCTCGTCGTCGTTTGCAACATTTGGCAAGTACGCCGAGTCCCACGGTAATGCTTTAACGTCAAAGTGTCGTTTCGATTCTGCAATTTCATGAGCTAACGATACGCTGCTTTCCTCGAGGTTTCTCAATCTTTCGCTCTGCCTCGATAGCGTCAAGCTCAGCCAACGTTTTCTCAATTCAACGTCGTTCATCGACGAACGTTCGTAAAAATTCAACAACAGGTAGGACAATATTTTCTCGATATTAACGTCGTTCTCTTCCTCGCTCGTTCTCGGCATTGCCAGAAATTCGTTTATGAACGAGGTCGTAAGATCGTCCGTATCATTTGCTCCACTTTTTTTCACCGACGAGTCATACTTTTTCGCAACGGCGTCGAGAAGAAAAGCCTGCTGTCTCACGATCGTTAATTTCGAATTGTCTTGAAGATCGCGAATTCTCGGTGTGACGGCACTAAGGTCGACGAACGTTTCCCCAACGACAGCCACGTTATGACGATCGATACAATCCTCGATGAGAGCTTTGAGACGCTCCTTCGTTACCGATTGCTGTACGCAACGTGACTTGAGGTAAACGTCGACGCAAGATATTCGAAAAGACTCGCGAGCCGAGAATCCTCGTGATATCTGTTGCGTGATTAAGAATGCCGAGTGCAGAAGATGAACGATGCTCAATTTGTCGGACGTAAAATCTTCCGAGGACATTTTCTCGTGAATCTCCAACAACGCTTCCTGATGATTGCATTTCTCGAGACCGAGATTGAACAGCATTGATCTTAGATCCAAATTGTCGTTGTCGCAATTGTCCCTGTGACCCAGCATGTAAATTTCCACTCCTCTATTTCGCATTGCGCTATAATACAAAATGATATTTTTTGGTTATTATCGTATATTATGAAATCTGAGGTTTCCCATTGAACAAAATTTACCGTGAGATCTCGCCATAGCGTGGGTCCATAGTCAGGAACAGACGAAAGTTTTTGTGGGGCTTAATAGTCAAGATATTTCCATCGCTGGCAATGCCACGTTCCCCGATAGTGAGAACACCGCCAGGCTCCAAGAGACCGTTCAGCCTGTCCAGTACCGCGGGGCTGCATAGATTAACTTGATCCAACAGTAGCCAAGAGCCCTCTTGCAGGCACTGCAAAATTTATAAGCCTTGATATTCAGAGCGAATGGTTTTATCGCGAGCTCGAAGAAAGGACAAAACGAGATAAGAACCGAGTGCATTCTAAAACTCCAACTCGACCAAATGACTTTTGGTAACAATTTCAAAGCTCGTACATGGGAAACGAGATTCGAAGACTTTGTTAATGGAGCCGTTTGAGAAAACAAATTCCTACCTTGACGAGAATACTGTCGACCCATTCGAATTTACCTCCCGCATTCAGACACTTGTCTTGTTTTACGTTATTCGCCAATTTGCGCAAATTTTCCTCAACGACTTGCAACTCGACAAACGGCGAATCGTCCAATTTTTTCATCGCTGTGACAAGTTTCCAGAGCTCTTTAGTGCGACGCAGGAAAAGCTCTGTCTCGGCAGCCATAGTGGTTGCACCTTGCTCGTCTATGAATATTTAATTCAGACGGTCGAAAATAAAAATACGACAATTTAATAAATATTTCGATATAGAGGAAAAAGGGAATACCAAAATTTCCACAACATCCACAACTGCAATTTTCACCTACCTTGCGAGAGATTCTGGATATTTTCCAGCCAGCTGTGGTACTCGACGACCTGTTTGACTCCATCGCCGTTCAATCTTCGCTTGAGATATTCGATGAGAAGACTCTCGACCTGTTCCAGAAGCTGTTCCAAGTGTCGATTGTAGTCGGTCTGAAAAAGAAGAAATATGCAAAATTTCCTTTAAACAAAAATTTAAACACGTAACATCACGAGGAAAAAATCTACAAAGTATCGCAAAAACCTGCTTATCGTAAAGTTAAGTGAAATACGATTAAAGTTACAACTGTGAAAACAAACTAAGCTCTTCCACTTCCCAAAAACTTTATAAACCCCTCTTTGGATTCTCGTGCAAACTCTAAGAAGACCAAGCACCGATATTACATGCCTCTGGCTGGAGGACCCGATGTTTCGCAGGTTTGCTATCGCTCGTGCTCATGAATCTTAATACCACGATCCATAAGTTCACGTACGATACGTGATGCAACAATGTGTACATAGAAAGTTCGCTCTGTTTTCTCGTGTCGGAACGTAAGACGGATTAAACAAAAACTTCCGGTTGCTTATTTCGTTGACTAATAAAATATCTCTACCCTTTCCTAAATTAAAAATATCATCCGAAAAGTTTCGTCCGACGTGTATCGCGTACCGTGACTCCGCGGTTGGGCTTTCGTGCGACGAGAGACTAGAATTTTTTCCCGAAACGAGCGTAGGGGAGATTCGCTCCTGGGTAGGAAGAGCGACACGGAAATCCGCCGTGGGATAATCCGCGGCTCAAGGACGAAAAGCCTCCCACGCTATATATTCCCGCATGAATCAAAATGATTGATACGGGTCTTTCGCCAGTCTCCGCTCTACTCGCACACCCTACTTTCTCTTCTCTCTATCTATTTTTTTCTTCTTCTTTCGATCGACACGTTGAAGGATTCGGGCTCTCGGCTAGCTCCACGCACCCCTGTTTTTTTCTCTTTCTTCAGGCTACTCCTGTATCCGATTTCCATCGCTTTTCTCCATCACCACCGACATTCTCGCGGATCCAAATACGATGGTGTCCTATATCACAGCGTCGTGAGAACCTACCGGTGCTACCCCTCTGGAGACTGGATCACTTTTTAACCACGCGCGACAACAAGAAATTGAGTTTTCGAGGTGGATATTGGAACTAGTGACAACATATCTTTCCCTCGTGCGTGATATAAGTCAGAAAGATTTTTTCGACGACAAAGTTTAAGAATGTAATATCAAAAATTGGAAAAGCAGTTTTATCGTTTCTATTAAAATTTTTAAAAAAATACAATTCTTTGAAATCGTTCGTTGTCTGGAAATTTACAGAGTTCTACTTTGAAGCGTGTCTCGCCACGATGCAAGTGTCGAATTTTTCTTCACGAGAGACTCGTCGAATAACGCGACGGATAAGCGTTTTCCGATATGACACTTATGTAACTTCTCTTTTATTGCTGGCGTGATCAGGCTGAGGGAAGACTCGACGTGAAATTCGAACGAAACGTGTTCTCTCCCTGCCATGTTCAGGACTTTGCCTCGTTCGGATCGTAATTTAAATCGCGTTTTCCTTTACCAAAAAATGATGACGCGTGGTTCGAGATAAATTTGTTTTATCGATACGATATCTTCGAAAAACTTGCTATACACATTTATACAATTTTTTCGTACGAAGAACAAGATTTTTTTTTCATTTTCATTGCTGGTTTTACATTTATTTTTTATTTATTTTATTTTTTCGAGTGAAAATTCTTCGAACAAAGGAATGAAAACGGGGCCGAGTAGGGAGGCTTCGTTTTGTATTTCTGGCACGTAATCTACAACCCCTCGGGTCGTGCCTCGGGGCAAAACTATACCACAGGGATTCGGAACAGTGATCCTACTCTTTGGGTCGCGCTCTCCTTCGTTCGAAGAAAGAGCAAATAAATTCAACGTTTCTGCACATTTGCAAAAGGCACCCCTTTCTCTCTCTCTCTCTTTCTTTCTTTCTCCTCGTGTATCACTCGGGTCGCGCTTATATGTATTCAAATAACAAAAATGTTCTGACGAATTTACGAAAAACGTCGCGAAAATTGTGACGGTATATTTATTCTCGTAACGTATCCTCGACATTGCCAGAAAAACATCGAGGGGGGGGGGGGGGGGGGGGAATAAATTTTCTGCTCAAGCCAGTACACGATGATTCGGTGTATTTCGTGGACGAGCTGTATTATGATAAATCCTGTCGTTATCGCGAAACGCGAAACTAGAGACAGTGATAAAAATTTATTTCATTATTTAGTTTTTTGTTCGTAATTTTTCTCTCGCGGTTCGGGACACCTCGTTCAACGCGCGAACCGCTAAGCCAGGTGTAATTTAATATTCTTGTATTAAAATTTGCGTTATCACTCGAGCCAATGATATCGACTGCCGGAAGTAAAAATAAAAAATTAAATAAAATTTTGAAATTTATCCGGTAGAAAAAATGTATAGTTATGAAAAATTATTGAAAAATGTTAGGATTTGAATTTTTTTATAACCATTTGGGTGATCGAACGCGAAGATATTTTTTTTGCACCGGAGACTTTGAATTCTAATGAAAAATTGATATTTCGAAATGGTACGATATTTATATAACTATAACTTTATATATATTCTTTTTTTTTACATTTATCGTCGAACGACTTTTTCTCGAGTCGAAGGAGAGACGTAGGAGAAATTGAGAGGAGGGGAATAAGAGAAGAACGACGACAAGGAGAAAGAGGATCCCCGTGGAGCTTGCGGCTAGCCGAGATCGATAAGGGCGCGTCCAGCGGAAGAAAAGTTTTTCGATGAAGCCCGAACTCTCGAGAACGAGTCCACCCACACAAGGGAGAGATCCCTGGGTCAGTTGGTTCGACGAGAGTTCAACGTCAGTGGTCTCGGGCTTTCTATACTTTATGCCGAACTGAGTCGTTACATGGTGCGACGTACGAGACGAGGAAGACCGGATACGAGAGAAAAAGGGCGATGGAAAATTGCAACCGGAAGGTTTTTTCAAGGGTTTCGATCCTTTGACGAAACTTTTCTACCTGCCGGTCGTCGCATACCTAATACGCGTGTAAAAAATTTAAAAAAGAACCATGAAATACCAATTCTGCATGTCGAAAAAAAACATTTTTGATCCAAATACTTAAATTCATTTTTTTAGAAAAAAAAAACTTTTATAAATAGAAGATATATTTGAGAATCCTTTCCAACCGTCCAACATCCATGTCAGCAAAGTATTGTTCTCGAGACGAGGGTTGTAAAAATAAAAATAAAAAACAAACTGCGTTTCGTCGAGGATGAGACAAAAAAAAGGTTAAGAGAATTTGGGCGTAAGGTGAAAACAGGGAATTGCGACACGAAGGTAGAAGTGGCCAGCCCGGAGCAATACAATAATACAGTGGTCTTGGATTAGTCGAATGCAAATTCTCTTCGCAGTTGGGCTTTGTTTTTGGGGGTACAGGACTTGGCTGGACACGGTCACGTGTCGACGACCGCACGACAATTCCACTGTTCGTCCCTAGTCCTCTATATACGCTCATTTCTACGATCGGGTGAACGAATTTATATACACGAGTCATTCCATGTCGAATGGACTTTAATTTGCCTGAAAAAAAAAATTCCCTCCATAGTCTAAAAAAAATTGTCATAAAAATAAAAAATTTTCCAAGTATTTGAAACCGTTGAGATATTTAAAAACGAATAAAATATAATTAAGGGTGAAAATCGCAGCGAAGGTCGATTCGAGGTAGAATTCCCTATACATACGTACACGGGTATACACGTCGAGAAAGTACGTAGAGCCTGTTGTGAAACTAGGCTCGCTACTTAGTAAATACCTCGAGGGATCATTACCCCTCTTCACTGTCGCCTCTCGTTAAGCTCCCTCGGAGATAATGACAACGAGGGAGTTTCCGCAATGACAAAAAAAAACATCCGAACGGGATTAGTACGAGAGGGTGTCGTCGAGTAGTCGCATCCCTCCTGTCGCTAGAAACGGACAATAGCTTTTCCAACCTCCGTCTTCTCACCCCTCGCTCGAAACAATAAGAATCATCGAGAAATAATAACTCAACGCGTGCGTTAATTTCATATTCTCCAATAACGAGGAAAAAATTTCAAGATTTAATATTGCCCGAGACGAGAAACTGATGGTGGTAAAATAACTTAAATATTTTTCTTCGTTATTTCGAGTAAAGAAGAAATCTCATTTATAATAACGCGAAATCTACCCTGCGAACTCTGAACTTTATCCAACGTATATAGATACGTCAGATATCGTTGCGAGAGGAAATCCGAACAATCCTGGAAAATCAAACTTTTCTTTCCCCTTTCTCTCTCTCTTTCTCTCCCCCTCCCTTTCACTGACACACACTATATTTCTACCCTTGTTTGGTATATTCTCACTTTCGTATTGATATTGCACAAGAACCAAGCACCTTTCGATTATATATATATATATAAATCTATAGTTCCAACCCCTCGGAGTATTTTTACAACGAAGCATGCTCGATGAGTCAGAAGAATGAAGTTTCTACTGGCCGATGTGTACTGTGGGAAGCTACGGAGTGTTAACTAGCGAAAAGCTCGAAAGAGGAGGAGTAGAAAGAGAGAGGGAGAGAGAGAGAAAAGAATTGGAGGAAAAGAGGCTAAAGTGTAAACGACGTCGAGTAAGTACACCGTGGCTCCTGAATGAGAGTTTGCCGCAACGTTGGACAGTGCAGAAAATTGAGAGACATAGAAGAGGTGGAGAAAGAGAGAGAGAAAATGAGCCAGAGGTTCAATAATCGATTACATCCTCAAGGCATCCCGATAATTCAAAGCCTTACTCGAGACGACCCTTGCATCGCGGAATAAGGGAGAAATCCTCGCGTTAAATAACCTTTATATACAGAAAAACAAGCCACAGTTTTCGAGGAGTCATCAGCGTTACCGCGAATCACAAGGATAAAGATAATAATACAATGTGAAAATATCTATGTATTTCTCTATTGTACAATTTTTCTTACAGGCCGGAGGGTCGGGACACCCCTAAAAAAATGTTATTTTCCACCGTGAGAAGAAACTATCTCGAAGTTACAAACGTTTTTTCTCTAGCAACCCCACGAGATGGAGAGGGACGAGGTCAATTGAGAATCGGGAGAGCGAGAGAAATTTGTTTCCTTTCGGTCTACTCATGGCGGTCTTTACTCACTCTAGTGTAATCTTCGAAATTGGATTCACGCTCGTATCCTTTGCACAGGCTGGAAGCTTTATACCCGCGCGAACGCGAGCTCGCTCATATCTCGGGACAGTGCGAGCTACTAATGAGAAATTAATTAGCGCGTCCTTAATCGAGATGGATGGACGAGAGTGAGGGGCATTCGCAAACATTTCTCATTACGAGCGTACATACGTCATGTTACATATGTATGTTTATATATGTGTATAATATATTAGCAAATCTTCGTTACAACGAGTACCTCTTCGGGCTACACACTCTCGTTTCCGTACCTACTATGAATAGAAGAAGGGTGGATATAGGCCAGAGAGATCGTGGAAAGATCGGAAATAGCCCGAGGGACTTTAAAGATGTGCAGTGGCCAGGACTAATGTCCCCTTTCGTGCTTTTGCGAACGTCGATGCTCGCTCGAGAAATATTCCCTTTATCACCGTGTTTCACCGGAAGATCGATCGATTCCCTATTTGCTACCCACGTACGTAACAAGAGGATTTCGTTTCGAGCACGAAATACACCTGAGCTCGAAAATTCAGAGTACGATTAATTATCGATTTATCGTATTAATTGTTAATAACGATCGAGTCCGATAGCGAATTCGACGATAATTGGCCATTATAACGGATCGTCCCTTTAAAATATCGATACGTGTACGATTTGTCCGAGACGAAAAAGAAAAAGAAATTTGGCTTCTTCCAGCTAATGCAGGATTAAGGGATGTTTCACGAAAAGCTCTTTCTCTCTCCTACCTCGTAAATCCTAACAAATATATAACCGAGGCTGTAAATCCTAGGATCTTTCTCGAGATCGCTCGCGTCTTAATCTTTCGAATTAGAGCCACTTTTTGGCGGGTAGTTTTTCATAGCAACCCCCTTAACGAGAGGTGCGAAATTGGACCAACTGCTTTATTAAGATCGCGAGCGACGATCGACGACGAGAACACCGTTCGTATCGCCAAACAAAAACCTAAATTCGACACCCTGTCCAATTTTAGTTTTCATCTCGTTGTCAATTTCGTCGTTCGCAAATTGAGAAGGAAAGTGAGAAAAAAATAAACGGACTTTTTCCATACCGGTGTGTTTCGTCATATCGATGTGATACATATGTATTGAGAGAAAAAGAAAGCAATGCAAATTCGTTTGTCTGGTATGACGATACTTTTGCGCATCCCTCTCACCTCACCCTACCCACCCCTTCATCAATCCCGTACTCTTGCGAGTGACTAGCATTGTTCTCGTTCAAACGCACGCATCCAACGAGACATATATATATATATACATATATATATATATATATATATATGCGATCGCTCAAAAACTGTGCATCCGCGCGTTCCGACAAAAGTCCGGGCAAAAAGGTAAAAAGGGAGGGAAAGAAGGATTCGTATATAACTCCATAAAATAACAAACCCTCGCCGGTGTAGTCGAGCGCATGACCTAATTGATCCGTACACCACCGGCCGCTATAGTTAATCTATTTTATCAATTGCAGTTCAATAATTCATTTGTGATGGAAAGGCGCGTTTTATTGAAGAAAAAAGAGAGTGAGAGGGGGTGGCAGGGGTGCTTTGGGAGAAAAAAAAGTTTGCCTTTTACCGTGGAAATTCGTGCGGGCTTTGAACCGTTACGATCCGGTGGGACAGTTTCCGGAACTTTCGAATAGCTCTCTCGCACTTTGATAACGATAACGCGAGATTCCCGTCCGCAGCCGGATCGTCCCGTCTGCCATAATTTCCCGTCGTTACGATATAACCACTTACACGTTATGCTACAACCAACCCTGGTATGTCTCATCTCCATTTGGAACTCTCTCTCTCTCCCTCTATTAACGCTACGTCACGTTTCATTTCATTGCTCGTCCAGCTCGAACCTAACAATTTCACAAATTGGCAACGATAAGCTCGCGAACGCGAAAACGTCGACAGATTCGATCATCGCGTATATCGAGTCAAATCGATTATCCGTAATAAAATAATAACACAAAAGAATTTTTAACGATAAAAATTTGTTCGATCACTCGCCTATAATAACGAATGAATAATTGCGATATTTATAAACGATAATAACGTATTTAAAAAAATAATAATAATAATAATAAATTATTACGAAAATCGATGTAAAAACGGACGAATATAAAAGGGGAGGTTATTTACATCGTATATTTTCTCTCGCGATTCCCGAGTTTAAGGGCAAAGGAAATTTCTATCCGGGAATAATGCCTACGTATACAAAAATATACATACGCGCGTATAAAATCGTGATGGAAAAGTCGCCAAGCGTCGCATTTTTCGTACGCGAGATTTTTCCACGTCTAGAAGTAATTGGCACACGCCTCGACGAGCTTTGGCAGTTTCCTTCACGAAGCCGTAAGCCACGATACCCAAGAATTACACGTACGACACCACGAAAATTTGTATACGCGCTACCAACCCCTCCCCCCAGCCACCCTCTTTCTCACACCTGTCATTCGCATCGTGAATGTCTCATCGCATTCTGTCCTCTCTCTAATTTTATATGTATACGGATAATATATATGTACATATATATTCAAGCTTTATTAACTTTTCGCTATGTCGTCCTTATCGCCGGATTCGTATTTTTTGGCTTATTTCCCACGCGATCAAACGACAATGGATTTTTTTTGTTTCTTGCCATCACTCCGTATCTCGCGTCGACGTCACGCCTCGTCGTAGATTGTCAAAGTTCTTGCCAGCTACCTACTTCCGCTTTTCGCACTACGGTGAACCCGCGAAGCTCGTTCGTTTTTTTTTTCTTCTACCGGTTACCGAGGACACGATGGGAAAACTTTCCGATGTGTCGGTATAAGTAAGCAATAGCTGGTGCGGAAAACGTATATATACGTAAGAAGGTAAAAAAGTGAAAGAGAGAACTGAAAGAAGGAGCGCGTTTTAACAAAATTAAAAAACACAAATTAAAAGAAGAGGAAAATTTAGGTTTAGTGAGAAACGGCGAGTTCTCGAATTCGACACGAAACAAAGAAATAATAAATCGAAGACGAAGCTTTTATTTTCGTTCTGGAACTGTCGTTACTGCAATTTTAAACCTCGAACTTTGTCGCACCGAAGGAGAAGCACCTCGACGGAAGAGTCGAAGGAGCTTGCGATCATGTTTGGGAACGAATTCTTTCCCTCGCGCCTTGAGCAAAATTGACGGGCGTTACAGGCAAAATTCCTCGGCAAGCGAATCCGCAGTCCCTTAAGGCCTCGTGACCATGGGGGCTATTTTTCCAACGCGCGATTCTTCATAGCGAAAAGATCGTCGCGATAGTCGCAGAAGCAAAATACACACAGGAACACTGCCAACTGCCTTTAGGCAAGAGCGTCAAGTTTCGCGTCTGGGAAAACTTTAGCTCAAGCTTCGATGAGGGTTGGGGGCGGGGGAAGGGCGAAACCCCTAACGGAGTAAAGCGGGAGGAAGCGATGGTGAAGTTGTGGACGTTTACTCGAAGAAACAGAAGTGATGAAACTTCCTGGAATTCTAGCAATATATTTATACATACTAACGTATATATATATATAGTAAGAGAGAGCTAAGCATTAAGCTTCATTTTGTGTTATTCTTCCCTCCCTCCCCCTCTCTCTCTCTTTTCAAGCCACTTGGGAAAATAGAGAATTCTCGTCTCTATTCTCACAGCGACAGCAGTTTCGCGACTGCAGCTTCTCGACTGCGATATATATATAAGCTTAAGCTCGCACACGTGTATCCTCATTCTCGCACAATGGCGTTTGTGGCTTCCACGTACCCTTGTCGACGTTATCACGTTCTCGAACACTGATCGAGCGATAATAGTTTCTCGGTAATTCGACTAATTTCAAAGACGATACATCGAAGACCCAGTGGATAAACGGTATAAGCGTATTGTATGGGTTTAATGCGTAAGCGTAATATACGAACGCACGTTTTCTTTCGAAGCGTTACTCAAGACCTCGGACGAGCTTCTACGAATCGCATTGTCCAACGTAATATATGGTATATATATATGAGAGTACTCCCGCTGCTTGCAATGACATAGAGGAATGTGCGGTCTATCGTATCCATGGCGCTGGCAAATTGGCGCGCGCGGAGTACGATGTCTGACCTGTACGGACCATAACTACTAGCTGGCTTAGTAACTTACTGAATCTTCCTTATTGCCTACCGTGCCTAGTCCAGTCGACTAGTACCACGTCTATATATTTCCGGCTTGTTAAATTCTGTATATTCACTATCTTCTCGAGAGAAAAGTAGCGGATAAATAATATTTTGATCGTAATAAAAAATAGTAACATGAGATGTGATAAAAAAAAAATCAGAATTTTTCAAATAAAGTCAGGAGTACAGCAAGGGGTGATACGTTTTCATCTAATGGCGTGTCTTCTGACCTACGCTAGCCATTACTAGTCGTTACGTTCTCGACCGTTCGTACTACTCGTGTGCAACCCCATTGTGTATACAGCGTCAGTGCACCAACGAGCTTTATCCACTTCCCTCGCTACACCGTCCAGTGAAACTGCAGCGACTCTACAAATACGTAGGCGTGTAAATATATAACCGAACGTAAAGTTGGACGTAGTGGCAGGGTAAAAATAAAATAATAATTTTCACGCCAGAATCGTCACCCTAGTGGCTATGGACTAATAGCGTCGAAAAATAACGAGACGTTCTTTTTTAACCCTTGACTCGAATTTTACCTTCACGGTACCTTGTGTCTTGCTCGTGGCAGATATTCGCCTTGGGAATTCATATACCTCGGGCAATTTAACGAGATATCGGTGAGCTCGAGGTTGCGGCATGAATTCCGGTTTCACCTCAGGGTTACGGAGATAAAGGTGAACGAGAAGAAAAGAAAAAACGTGAACGAAGAAAAAAAGTATGGTGGAAGGAACGAGGGTAAATTCGTGCTGAGAAAAATGAGAATATTTTAACTGTCTATATATAGCGAATAAAAATAAAGAATTTTCTTGATGTTCAAAAATTCTATAATTTAAAAAAAATTATATCGAATATATTTTACAATAAATATTTATTTTCAAATTTTAATCAGCTAATCGAGTGTTAAATCCGCTCCAAATTTCCCGTAGAATATCGAGAGCTTTCGTTGCTTTATTCGTGCTTCCGAGCATTAGATTACCAGAACACAAAACTGCTCTCTGTCTCGCGTCTAGTCGAACTCGCGTTCGTCGAACGAAATCTTATTATTCTCTCGTTCGAATCTCTCAGGCTCGCATCCATTATACGAGACGTCACGGGGTTTGCTTTCTACGTTCTACGACGAGACGACACCTCGTGTACTTGAGATATACGAAGACGATTAACCGACGTATAAAAAAAACAAGCCTATAATACGTTCAAGCTTGTAAACAATATAAGATATTCGAGCGTATCAAAATCCGACCAAGAGAAGAATTCGTGAGAATTATGTTTCGATACGAAGGACGTTGTTCGCGGCTGGACCAGTCTGGGAATTTGGCTCGTTATTCGCATAGTTTATGTTCCCCGTGGACTGAGACAGGTCGGACTCGACCTAACACGATCCTATATTAGCTATACCGCACACACCAGGTGGCACAGTCTCACGTTATTGGAAAACAATGAATCTCTATACGCCGAACCTGAAATTTCTCCTGCGAGAACGACGCGGAGTCCTCCGATAATGTTCGTTTCGTGGCCTATTCGAGATACGCGCGAATTTATATAGGCGCGACGTAAAAAACTTATCGCGAAGAAAAAAAAACAACCGCGTCGGACCGGTCCGTTTCGAGGTGAACCGTTCGAGTAGGTTTATCGATTTCGATTCGAGAAAAGCCGATTTGCTTAAGTCAAAAAAAATTCAATCGAACGGGGATCGATTTTAGGTCATGCGATGATTTATTTCGATCGAGGGAAATTTATTAAGCACGCGTTTCAATAGTTTGAGAGATGGAACGATGAATTTGATTGAAATTTGATTCGACGTAATCAATTAACGTTTACACGGTTTATTTTTTATTAGGAATTAATCGTTTTCTTTATAATTGAGAAATTATCCGTCTTCGGAGAATTTTCTCTAATGCACTTAGGCGATATGAATGATATAATTTGCGATGGTACAAAAGGCACTCGACCAATAATCTGGGTTTTCTTTTTAATAGTTTCTTATCACATGAGCAATTCTTACGTCGTAGCGCGAACAGAAGGCGGTTACTTTCAAGACAGACTTGAAACGCGATTCGTTTTACTCGAATAAAGCCTCTAAGAAGCGTGTAGACCAAAACTCACGAGGGTTCTTAACGTGTCACCGGAAAAGGGTAAAAGTTTTAATCGCTCGGGGTTAAAACTCTCGCGACACTCGACGTCGTGGCGCCGTATAATTTCTACATCGCGCTCGGTCCTACGTCGTATAGGGCGTTCAATGCCGACTCGACCTAAATCGCGAATTAAAAACTTTCAAAGGGTCTCGAATATTTTATAAACTTTTACTCAGTCGTTAATATGTAAAAAAAAGAAGAAAATAAAGATTTATGGCAAGAAAAAACGCTCGTATTAATTTTATTTATATTCTCTGAAAACTATGCGACCGTTTTACTTCCCTTTCGGGGGTTGAAAAAATTGTTGTATTAAAAAATTGATAATTTACCCGTCATTTGTTTAATTTTAATTTTATTCGATTAAATTTTCAGCTTTGGTTGATAAACCAACGGATGTTCGGTGTATAAACGCATAAATGTGAATATTACGGTAATACGCAACGACGCCTTCCGGCGTTACGGTCTCTCACGTTTTTCAGGCGAGAACCAGCAGCACCGCAACGCGCGCGCCGGACGTAATGGTGACACGGAATGCGCTCTCATGGAAGACCGCACCGGAGCAATAGAGGAAGTCCCACGAGAGATTGCGACGATGGGGTAGCGCAAGAGTTCATCGTGTGCTGGTATCCCTATTTTTATTTATGTGTATGTTCGTGGCTTACAAGGATGGGGTATAATGTCATCGTCCTCGTCTCGGCCGTTCTCTCTGTCCATCCGCGCAAAATCTCTCGTGTCTTATAAAACGTCAGACTTCAAAAAAAAAAAGGAGAAAAAACGTGACACGAGAGTCGAAGAAAGACAGGACGAGGTCTTCGTTGAAATTCAAGAAGCTTCGTGACGTACGAGCAAAAGGGCGAAGTTGGCTGAGAGAGAAATACGACTCGTGTTTGTCGTGCATCTACAATACTTTTCCTTCCAACACCAAAATAATAAAAACTCGACTTTGTTTTAAAATATTAAAAAATTGTCGCGATTAAAAAATAATTACTCGATCGAATTTCAGCGAAATCAATTTTGTCGAACGTCTGTAAACGTTGTTTTTTTTTCATAGTGCCCCACGATAATGCAGAATCCATCGAGGCATTGTTCGAGTAAAAACTGCATCCCTTATTCGTCCTGTATATGCCTATAGGTGTCCCTATACCAGTGTCTGATCAGTTGTTCGAATTCTACTGTGGATGACGCGATAACTCGTGATGTTGGCACTGGACAGGGCTTGTACAATGAAAACGAAAGAATGAGAGCGAGCGAGCGTGACCGAGAGAGGGAGGGAGGGAGGGAGGGTGCATTACTATACATACAGTCATAACCACCCCCCGACGTACTATAAGAGAGGGTTGTGCGGTTCATCGCAGAGTGCGATGACGTTAGTGTGTTGGGTTTTGCGGGCTCATGATCCCCGCGATGGCACGCTGGTACTGATGGTGTTCGCTCTGTTGTAACGCGCTTTAGAGAAAGACCGAGAGAGGGTCGTGAGAGTCGTACAGCGAGAGGAGAAAGAGGGTCGACGCGAAGGGAGGTACGTGGAGATAGGAGGAGGGGCAAAAGGGAGGGGGGTTGGACGATATAGCTCCCGGGAGATGGGGTGGAAACGGTGGACGAGAAGGAGGCGAGAGAGCGAGCGAGAGAGGGTGGGTTAGGTTCGAATCGGGGCTTGCTTTCGGAGAAGTACGCAGTGCTCTCTAGTCTCGCGACCCGAGAGAACGAGACGGGGGATAACCCTCACGCAGCTTCCTCTCGCCGCGCGTACCAAACCAACCGCGTGTTATTCGCGTACGCGTGGGAAAAATTTTGCATGTGCGCGAAAAGTGTATGATTAACAGTAGCAAAAAAAATATAAATAAAACAAACAGCAAAATCTAGAACAAAATAAATGTGAGTTTCGACTACACCGAATTGTTTCAAGTTTCTTTTTTGTTTTTTTTTTCGTTTTCGAGATTTAGACGTCAGGAACTATGGCAAACCGTTAGGATACCCGCATGGTAACGCGAATATAGACGGCAACTGTTCAAAAACTATGTTGTAAAGATAGTGGTTTCCAACAAAAAAAATTTGTAAATAAAATTTTTTCGACTTTTTGTCATATCCCCGTCTACAAAATTAAGGGGAAAAAGCAAACTTTACATAGGGATATGTATACACGTATATCGAAAAGCTTTCGATAAAATTTGCTAAATTTGCCAATTCTGAATCGAACGAACATGAAAATCATAATGAAATCATCCTCGTTCATATATTAATCATAAATTTGTATGATTAATATTCGGATCGTATCGAGGAACTTTCATTAGACCCGAACGATATTTAGTTCACGAACGTTCATTCACCGACGAGCCAGGAAACTCTACTAACCGAAATAAAAAGAGAGCGTGAGAAGAGGGAAGGGGGTGGGAGGGCAGGGAAGGGAGCGGGGTAAACACAAAGCCAAGAGTCAACTAGAGTCTCCTAAGGGCTCTGCGTGTACTCTCGATGGTCTCGCTGGTGGTTGGTGGTGGTGAGTCAGGTTTGTCTTTCTGGTTAACGCCACGATTATGCGCTCCTCTGTACACGCCCTCCTCTCTCTCGCTCTCTCCCTCTCTCCATCTCTCTCTTCCTTCTAGCATTAAAACAGAGAATACAGCAGAGCGACAGAGACCGAGAAACGTAAAATGGCAAGGGTTAATGGCTAATCAAGGTACGACCGTAGCAAGTCGTTGAGAATGACCAAAATTGGGCTAGGACAAAATCCCCAGGACGATTCTCGAATTCGATGAAGATTTGCGTCACTACGAGGGGCGGATCGTCGTACGAAAGGGGCGAGCCGATGATTTTAAATTTTTTTTTAAACATTTTAAGCGGTTCGTAACGAATGTTGCATGCGACAATTTTTTTGAAATTTTCCCAAAAATGATGTTTTTTCTATCGTATGCAACCCTTTCGTCTGTTCAAGCTCGTATTTAACTTTTCATACGAATTTTCTCTTTTTTGTTTCAACTATTTTCCTCTCCTTTTAATAACGCGATGCGAACGGCCGGAGACGAGTCAGACACTGGAGACATCGTGGCTCGTTCGAGCTTCTTTATGTGCCTTCTCCCTCACCCCCCCCCCCCCCCACCCCTTACCCGCGCGCGTAATATAAAAAACGCGAACGACGGTAAATTTTAAGAGCGTAAGTTAATGCGAAATGTTACATAATAAACGCGCGTTACAACGCTACGTAATAAACACGCGGTGCAAAATATCTCGTGTAACACGAAAGTCGTATCGTGTCGTCGAATTTCACATTTTTTGGTGTTTTTACACGCCACGAACAAACTCGAGCCACGAAAAAGTGAATTTTTCGTTAAATTTCTACGTTCTCGTTAACGGAGATCTGTCTTGTAAAAATCTTTTTAAAAGCAAATTATACATTTATGTCTGATCTCGTATCGCTTTTTTCACGTGCGCCATTCTACCTCGGAATTATCGCACGAGGCGGAAAAATCTCGTAAAATCCGCACGAGCACACGGAGTAGAGACGATTGAATTTCGTATCTCTCGAGATGTATGAGAGCGCGATATCTCGCGTTGCGAAAAGTAAAAAAAAAAGGAAGAGAGAAAGAAAGAAAAAACACTCGGTTTTTCACAATTTTCTGAAATACGAAGAAAATTAGAGCTCGTGGTATTTTTCCTACGGGAAATAGAGCTCGGATATCGCGGATATTCAGACTTTTGCTCCGGGATGAAAATTAGTACCAACTGGCAAAAGCTTCGAGTAATTTTCTCGGCCCTCTCTTGCCCCGTCCACTTCGCTAGTCGGTACGCGATACGAACGCGCAGAGCGAGACGGAAATATGAATGGTCGGTATTACGAGGGCGAAATGTGAAAGTGGAACGAATTAACACGCCTGCTGAATTAACGATAAACCGAGAAAATAGAAGGAGGTGAGGAAGAAGAGGGAGGGGAGAAAATAGAAATTTTTTTAAAAAATCTGGGAAAAAACGAAAAATTGCGAGAGCAAAGCGAGAATCGAGAGAGTACATATACACAGTACGTATATTTGACTCTCGTGTCGGCTTCAAATCCGATAAAAGTGTTGAATCAACGTTCGCTCCCTGCTCGAGAGCCGAAAGCTCATAAGCTCGAAAATACGCGGAAATCTACTTCCGTCGAGAGGGGGAAAGAAAAAAGTTAAAAAAAAGAACGTTTGTATCCAAAGCGAAACGCATTTCGATCGACGAGCTATAATTAATTCGTATGCGTAATAAATTTAGCGATGATTACGGGTCGCGCGCACGGATCCAATTACGTTCGTTTTGCGTTTAAAAAAAGAAAGCTTCGATCATTTTTACGTATCGTGAAAGATGCAATTTCGTTCGACGAACTCGTATACTTCGAGAGACGGGGGTGCAATTAATTCGATGCTAAGGTCAAAACCCGGCGTACCAAAAGGTAAATTCTCCCATCCTGTACCAACCGATCGTTCGATAATACTCGATCGAGACGTAGGAGAACCTCTCGTAGGTACTATTTATATATCGTGTCGATCAATTAATCAACGGAACGATATATATACTCGAGCAAATTAATAAACGCAGCGTATAACGTGCTCGTATATACGTATATATATGTACGCGTGTGGAGTGCCACTTGATGCTTTCGTCTGACACATAAGTGGGCTAAACTACTTAGCACGCTGAGAGCAAGAGCTCAAAAGCCAATTCAGACTTTCACCTTAGGGTTTCCACAATCCACTTATGGTGAGAGAGAGAGAGAGAGAGAGAGAGAGAGAGAGAGAGAGAGAGAGAGAGAGAGAGAGAGCAGGAACCCTGTGCATATATACTTTGAAAAGTAGCGTATCGACAGGGGTAATAACTTATAGATATTTTCTCGACGTCGTACACACGGTACGTGTCACAAGCAGGGAGTGATATCCTGTCGCGCGAATGAGAAGCGGCTCGATCAAGTCTCGTGGATTAATATCGTCGAGAGTCGCGTGACAGGACACGAGGGATAACGAATTATTCGTTTCACCAACATCATCGATCTTGTCAATAATTTTACGCAAATGAAGGGAAATTGCCGATTACGACGTGGGGTTGTTTCGTTATTTTATCGAGAATTTTGTGACTGACATTTTTAATACGATTTTTCGGCTTTAAAAAATTGTTGGCGAAACGATTTTTTTTACGATGAGTATCGATTTTACGAGGTTTGTTCAATTTATGAAGCTTTTATGTATGTATGAGTGTTTTTTTTATTGAATTCGATGCGATATGAAAGTTTCGGCCGTGAAACGAAATTCGATTCTCATGACATCGATCCGATTTTACTCGGCTTTTAGAAGCGAAGGGATAACAAAAAATTGCCATCGACATGGAAAAAGTGCTGCGAAAGGAAAAAGATGCCGAGGCTTTGTTCCTGCGGACGGTCTGCGCCTGGTCGAAACGTAGAAAGGACCTCTATAGGGACAAGGACATTTGTCACTGAAAATTGCAAAAGTTGTCGTACGTACGAGAACTCCTTTCTTCCTTGGCAATTTTCTCTGTCTCTCCACCACCGTCACCGAGCAAGGGAGATAAGGGTTGTTGAAATTGTCAACACTTTAGATTTACAATCCGACGTTTATCTTGCGAGTTCGAACTTCGGGAAGTTCATTGTGCGTGACTTTTCGGTCGTACGAGAAAAACGTCGAACTTTATTTTCGTTCGGGTCTATGCGGTGGAAGTTTATTTCGTCCGTACGAGGGGACGAGGGGGAGGAAGTCCATGAATTTTTTTACGTAAGACTCGTCGATATTAAATTTTCATAAGAATTCAAAAATTGTCGAATAACAAACGAAAAACAAGATTTAAAAAATTAATTCAACGACTGCTTCGAGTCGAACGAACGTGATTATTCCTTGTCACGAGTTGGGTACCCAACCTATTTCTGGACCCAGCAGGGGTGGTACCCAACGGGGGGGGGGGGGGGGGGGGGCAGGACGTCGAATAAAAGGAGAACAAGTGTGTGGATTTGATCGCGAGACGTAAATTTTTCAGACCCGTCGAGGCCTTCGCTCCTGTACGTGACACGATTTTTCCTCTCTCACGACTGATCTCGCGACTTTATAAATATTTCGTTTCGTATGCAAGCCTGAAAGAAACGACAAGTATGCGAGGAATGCGAGTTGTGCATTTTTCTCGTGAGCCACGAAGTGTGTGACAGAACGATAAAGAGCGGGGTACGAGAGGAAATAAACAAGAGAGAGTGGAGGAAAAAAAAGCAGGAAGCTGAAATACACGAAAGGTCGGGGAGAAGTGAGCGAATGGTTTCCCACGGGAATGGATAAAATTTTCACTGAAATAGAAACTCGTCCCATTCCCACCCTATCCGTTCGTCAATCTTAACCAAAAGACACGTAGATTTCCTTCTATCAAACCCCGAAAAAATGAACATAAGAAATAAATCAATTATTTTAATCGATAATTTTTCCTCTCGATGCGAAAAAAAATTGTTTTTTTTTTTTAATAAATCGACATACGATCGATAAATGGTGGACGTTACGAAGAATCGCGAGAGAGCCGCGAGATATGGGAAAAACTGGGATTTGGACGTTAATGGTTTTTGGTCGAAACGCGTATAATGTGAACCCGTTGGTGTCCCGCGAGGAGATAAATTGTCGGGGAATGAAAAATAGCGCCGAGTCCGAGCTCGGGACAGCCGGAGAAATGGGACTTAGCGCGCGACTGTATAACCGAAACGCCACTCGACTCGCGATGTTGTGTACACACCATAAATACGAACGTGAAACACGTCTCGTACACTCCCGACGACGATACGGTTCGCCTTCCACCCCCACCCATCTTCGGGTTTAATGCCAGCGTTATTCAACGACGACACTCGCGAGAGTATCTCGCCCTTTGGACCTGCCCCAAGAGTCCGATTACGAATGTAACGTTGTACAGGTGGTTATTCGCTATTGACTCTTCTCGTATTTCGAGCGATTCTTATTCTCACCTCGGCAGACGACGTTTAATCGAGAAACGGGGAGGAAAGATGAAAAAACGACAGAACAAAAAATGAGCAACGTGGAGACAAAAAAAAGTTGATGGACCCGAGGGGTAATTTCCTGCTTAGGGGTAGTTTTGCGGTAGGTCTCGAGTTCCGAAATCGTCTACGAGCCCCCGAGGCTCGAACGAAGGGTCGAGAGCGAACGTTTTTATCGCTCTACCACCACTCATGAGAGAATAAAAGTTGGAGCGTGATACGAAATAACGTCCAGGACGAAATAGAGAAAATGGACGTTTTATCGGAGGAAAACAGAAGATTGTGGGAAATAAAATACAATTGCGAACAGGTGGCGATTATCGTTAATAATTAATTCTATCCACCCCCGTAAAACTCAGGTGATTTAGGGAAAATAAACGGTCGACGCGGTCGGTCCGCGTTACGTTTTGCAGGAGATAAAAAAAAAGGACGAGCAGCGATGAACAAAATAACACGGACGATTTATTATTCTTTGGTGAATGGTACGAGTTTGCCCGTGGAGTAACGAGGGTAAAGTGAGCGTCGAGAGGTAGTGAGGGATAAAAAGGAGGGATGAGAGACGTTTAGGGGTAGAATGAGACTGAAACTATATTCGAGAGGTTAAGCTTCCCCGGAGATTTTATTACATTCGTGACTCGGTTTAAAAGCGTCCAGAGGACGTATATATAAAGGGTATGGGGGGTTAGTTCGGGTGCTACGCGGGTATGTTCGAGCACGACAAACAGGTGGTAATTGCCTCGAGTCAACGGAACGAGTGGGGAAAGGCTTTGAAAATCACGAAAAAAAAGCTCGCCTCTCTACACAGAGACGTACCAATCAAACGGTATCGAATACTGGATTTCTACTCTCGCTACTTTTCAGTTCCTCCCCCAACCCCCAAAAGCACACGAATGTACAACGTACCGTATTACCCCGATCCTCCGGGTATGTGTACACACCTGTGACGAGATAACCTGAAATCGATGCTCGCTTGCCAACGAGGACGTGATCCTTTTTTCAAATCGGAAACGACGTGGGTCCTCTTACTCCTTTTTGTATTATTGACTCCGGTAATGATACTCCGTACCTACCCGTGATATATAGGAAAAAGGGCAAGCTACGTGACTGTTTCATAAAAATCGGGTCGATTGTGACATTACGAGTCTTTGGAATTTTATAGAAACTTGTATATTCACGTAGCGGTTGGATGTCGAATCGAATATTCATTGCACAAAATTTGACGCGCACGGGCGATATTATTATAGAAAAATATGTAGAGATGGCGGGAATATTCAAAATTGATGACGATAACGGCCGAGTGGTGGCAGCACTTGTAAAAGAAAAAGGGGGGGTAGCAGTACCTGCCTGCTATATAAATTATTATTACTATTATTATTATATTCGATTTATAAAAAAGAACTCGTCGATCTTTAAGATTTTTATCGATTGTCACTGACGAGATTAGACCTTGATATATCGTTATCTCAGATATATCGCTGATTTCCGTTGACCTGGCTTCCTTCCCAATAACGTAAAATTTGGTTTCAACATTTTTCAACGTACGCGAAACGAATTTATTGGATAACTCTCGGAGTCGAGGAAAAATATTCGATTGACGTATTTCGTATATATATAGAAAACCATTAACGTAATTTCATCTTTGCAGAGCTCGACAATACAGATATGTACACGTAGAAGTTTTGCAGACGAGAAATTACGTTAATGGGCGAACCCCACGAAAAAAACCCTCCGTTTGACATTTACGTTCGCATTCATATCGTCGAATTCAATCGCAAAAATTCTCGGTTGAATTTCCTCATCCTCGTCTCGGCTCTCACTCTCTCACCCCCTCCCTTCCCGGCCATTTCTTTCTCTCATTGTCGCACCAAAACGAGCGACTTGTTCTCGAATCTTTATCACGTTCCATCTCACGAGAATTGTTTCATTTTCCGAATACTTCGTTTTTATTTTTTCATATACCTTGCACGAACGTTGAAACGACTCATTACTCGTGAAACACTCGTAAATATACGCCTCGAGTACTTGAAAATTCGTTAAAAGAGACTGCGGCGAATTTGTTTTGTAATTAATTAAAATCTCGAGATTCTTATATTATTAATACAACTGTTATTTTTAGCACGTCGGTGAACAAACGAGAGTGTCATTGTGGCAATATTCCAATTCCGCTGGAGTAATCTCTGGTGTAAATTCGCCGGGGAAAGTTGAGATAAAGGGGGAATTGAGGAAGAGGGAGGCCAGCCAGGAAGTGGATCGTTAGGACAGGCAAAGCGGTTCTCGTTCACTTCGTTGATCTCGTTTTTCGCTCGCGAATCGCGAGCTTTCCGAAGGCTTTTCTCACTCTTATACACGTACACATTTTTAACCGTACGAGAGCGAAAGTGTTGATATGTACTAGCTATATATATATCATTATTTCCAGGAAAACACCAGTTTATTTCCGGATACATAGGTTTTTATCCGGAAATAAGATCTCCCTATTTACCGATACGTGCGGTACGTATATATGCACCATCCCTCGTATCTAGAGGTGTGAGAGACGAACGAGGACGTCTATAGGACAGAATATCGCGAGAAACGTCTCTTTTTCTTTTCCGGTGTGCGACTTTCCGTACGTGGTACGATTCCTGTGGATTTTCTCACGTGCTCGTCGTCACCGAAGTTCTGTTCTTCACGTTTTATCCCGTGCGCAACGCGAGAAAAGAGGCATACGCGAGCAATGTCTCAAGCCGTTGTTCCGTTAGTCGGGAAAACATCCCCAAGGGTTTTTTGTGAACTCAAAATTCGTCATAAACTTTGAAGAACCGGGAGACGCCAATATTTTGTTAACGGCTGAATTTTTATGACAATAATTAGCAAAGCTCTCGGTACGAATCGATGCAAACGTCGGCAGGGGGTAGATTCATCCCCTTGGTGGAATTCTAGAATTTCGTGATAAAAGCGTTTAATCGTAATCAAAAAATAATAATATAAAAAAATATTGAACGCTACGAGATATCCGTTCGTTTTAACAGAAGAGATTTTTATTCCTGGAATAACGAACACGGATTATTATAATTGCCCGTTCTAGGAATACGTGAGAGTTTTTCCACGGTGAAAAGAAAAACGAGGGAAAAACTCGGTCGGCAGAGACACGCGGTGTAGGTTTTGATGAATAAAGGCCCGAGGCTAAGGAAAGCTGAGATAATTCGCCGTATGTACAAGTGAAAGAAAATGAGTTCAGGGAGGAGATAGAGGAGAGAGAGAGAGAGAGAGAGAGAGAGAGAGAAGAGGAGAATATAAAGAAAAGAGCCGGTGGCGGCAGACGGTCCGGTTAAATTAAATTTAACTTTCTCGAAGTGAAAGACGATTTCTTGCTTGTTTTTATCTCTTCGCGCTCTGCTCCGTCATCGTAAAGTCGAAGAAGAGAAAATGGCACGCGATAGGAAAAAAAAATCCAGAGAGTCGCAGCGGAATGAAGAGTGAAGGAGACGGGAGAATATTGATAGAGAAAACTCGCGAGAGAACGAAATCATGCTCGAGTGACAATTTTTTTTATCGATGAAAAATTTTACAAACTTTGCCGTTGCAATTTTTTTCTTTTTGCGCCCTACGATGCCCGATGACGATATCGCGGCGATATCTCGCGAGCCAACGTAGAGTCGAGAGAAAATCGGCTCGAAAAATATCCAACGAAAAAGAAAAATGAAAAAAAAAACACTAAAAATCGACCTCGGAAAAAAGAAACTTCATAAAAGAAAAAGTATTTCAAGAATTTTCCTCTCAATTTCACCCTTCCGTTTTTCCACGGATTTTTTTCCGTCGTAAGAGAAAATTCAATGATCAAGAATAACGGGAAAAATCTTCATCCCGTACCGAAATGAAATTTTCGTATAAGCTCGAACTATCGGGTATCTCGATGGGCGAAGAGAACAAACTCTATTATCAAATATTCCACGGTCCATTGACGCGTTACATCCCCCGTACAATAATGAGAACATTTGCTCGTATTATTAAATTATACATCTCTATACCTATATACAATTTTACCACGTGTACCATGGCGAATAGGAATTGAGGTTGCAGTTGGTGTTACCATTCTACGACTTGATAGATTGGAATTCGGATCGTTTCCATGATAGTGGGTAGAAAGAGGGATGATCACGAGGGTGAGAGAAGCAGGAAAGAGGGAGGGGGTGTAGGAAGGACTATATTCTCTGGACAATCGGCGTATGCTCGACGTGGTTCACGCTCAATGGTTCGGAACACAACGGTAACCGTTCACCGTTCGAGGCCTCTCGATGCTTTGAATCACGAATTAATCAGTCGGGAATAACTACTACCATTCCCGAGACGGTGGCAAAGATAGAACGGGGAGTACGGAGAGTCTCGAAATTGCCTTTGAAATACAAAACTTTGGCGTCGTACGTACCAATTGTACCATATACGAGACGGAGTGAAGAGGAATACAATATAAGAAGTTTCTTCGTTCGTTGTTTCCACCGTATACACACACACACATATATATATGATAAAGTAGACAATTGAACTTCTCAGCGAAGATTGCCAGGGCGACCTTTTCAATTTCGAACAAAAGAATATTCTTTATCCTATCACGTTGTACAAATTAATCCGTTTGATATTCGCTTCGATCAAAAGCACGCGTTTTATATGAATTTTTATCATCGTTAATTGCTTATTTTGTTAATAATTATCGTATCCATGAAAAATACTTCAAAGTACATTTCGTAAAGGTTTTTCGATGGTATCTTATCTCGGTCGCAAAATCTCGCATGGGTGATTTTTTTCTTTACCCGTGGCGCGTTATAGACAGCGTCTGAGAAAAATAAATAAAAAAGAGGAAAGGGAGAACGATGAAGAGGCGAGCCAGGGGATGAACGCGATGAAAGAATGAGTCGGAAAGAGGGAGAGAGATAGAAAGAGAAAGAGGGAAGCTTGTGTCGTGGGCCACGAAAGGAGAATTCTATATACCGAGTCGACGAGATGCGCGAGAAACGAGTTGAAAAAGGGACAGGTAGAAAAAGAAGTATTTCATGTACATATACATACATACGTATAGCTTGACGCGAAGGAAGAGAGAGGAGCTAGAGCCAACAAAACCGCAACGAAAAAGAATTCAACATAGACAACATATATCTGTATGTGTGTGTGTGTGTGTGTGTGTGTGGGTGGGTGGGTGAGTGGGTGAGTGGGTGTGGGTGTGTGTGTGTGTATGAAGAAGGGAGAATGACTGGAAACTTTACGCGAACGTTCTATACTTTTCCCAGGGACTGAAAATACTATATTATCTATATATACATCCTCGTAGGAAAAAAAAGTTAGATCCGATTCCCAGGTCTTCGGACAGAAGCGTGTTCCTCATTAAACCACCGGGGCGTTTTTGAGTCTTCAACGAATGTGAAACGTAGCAAGAACCGCGATTCCACAACTCCGAAATAATTGCTTCGACATCATTATACGAAGATATAAAGTCGCAAATTTTATATATATTTAAGGTAAAACGCCTAAATTACTGGCACTACTTTTCTAGCATGTTGTTAATGCGACGTTTCGCGTAAAGGCTCTCGTATCATCTGAATTTGCTCACGAACAAAGGTTGACGAACTTTTGATCGGTCCACCTTGGTGAGAAAGTAGTACGAGCGCAGATTTGGTCAGACGTCCAAAATGTTTTTAATTCGGCCACAACCCACTTTGATTCTCGCGCAATTTGTTTTACAAATTTTATTCATCGAGCGTTCATTATCTCATAGTTTTCGGGGTATTTTTATCTTTAGCTATTCGGTAAACAAAAAAATAAATAGAGAGAGAGAGACGAGAGCGAGACTGGGAAATGGGTGGGAATAAAATGAAGCAAATATATTTCACGAGAAGAGGCGTAAACAGAGTCGTTTGCCGTTCCGCAGTTTGCCTAAAATAGCTGAAACCCCAGTAAGAGGTCGCACTCGTCTCGCTCTCTTTCACCCCTTGAGACCGTTCCTTCCATATATCGCTGTTTTACTCTTTCTCGTTGTTGATGCCAGGAGAATTTGTCTTGCTCTACTCGCCCCACCCTCTCTCTCTCGCTCTTTCTCTCTCACTCTCTCTCTCTCTCTCTCTCTACGGCCAATTTTGGTCTCTCGTGAATCTTTCATATCTGATTCGTGAGCCCTGCGGCGTAACGTTTGTAACCACGACCCCTACACACCCGCCGCGCCGGAGATGAACGTTGCGAAGGGGAAAAGGTCAGAAACACGCGCGAAATGAGATTCTCTCAGCGAAAACTGAGAGAACCTCCCGTCGCTTTGCTCTCTCACCAACGGGTCGAGAAGAAGAAAAATAATTTCATGCGAAAAGAAAAATAGAGAAACTTAAAAAAAAAGAACCAAAAGAGTTAAAATTTTCTCAAACTCGAGAGTCGTTGATTCGAAAAGTTTTCGTGAAAGAGGGTGCCCGTTTTATACAACGACGACGTCGTACGAATACTTCGAATTTCACCGACAAATTAAAACAAAACGGTATTATAATTGTAATATCCCTGTTACGCGGAAAATTACCAATTTCCAACCAAACCCAAAGCTTCAATTGAAGTCTTTTTGGAGAACAAAATTTGGACCCCCGGCAAGTGCCGATAGTCATACGTTACGTCAAAACCACGGAGGGCCGCCACGAGGGATGATTGCGAATTTCTCGTGGATCCGGTGATGTGACGCGAACGAATTTATAGAACGTTGGGGGTGGGGGATGGGGGGAGGGGATGAATGGCTTCGTTCGTCAATGATTGATGAATTGAGTATATATCTAGCAATTATTATCCGTCAATTCGTGGAATAACGCGTGGATAAAGTTTGTGGTATGTGAATGAGAGGGTGCAAGGGGAGTGAGGCGAAAATTATAACAGAGGACGTTAAGTATGCAAACGGCCTGTTGAATACGCAATTATACGAAGCTACCCGACAGCTACGAATATTATGCACTTCGGGTACGAGTGATTCGTGCGAAAGTACGCGATTTTATCGTCGACGTGCTTCGAGAGGGTGAACGAGTAACGGAAGACGCATCAAAAGAAATTATTATTATTATTTTATAACTTTTTGGTCCTGCTCTTTTTTGATTCTTTTTATTTCGCTTTTTCGACCAACTTCGCGGGTACGTGAAAATTTGTGGAACTACCCCGCTATTCGTACAATTTATCGACGCAAATGGCCACTTTTAGTATTCGGTTCTCGATTATATCGAGTGTTTTTCGTTATTAGGGCGCGCGATGATTTAACTCCGGCAATAAAGATGTTCGTTGGATTGCGAATCGATAACCAGCGTTGAAAAATGTTTGTCCTTTATGTCCTTCATGAAGGTAAAACCTATTCTCACGAGCGATATAATTGAATACAATGATAAATCAAATTATTTATCGACGATTGTTGAAATTAACATTTTAATTGGCCGCCGAGTTCAATTAAGAAAAGTTTTTTTTTGTTTTTGACGCGAAACGTAACCTCGTAGTACGTACGATAAATAATTTCGTCATTAACGAGACGAGGTAAAATATCGCTACGAAAATTAATATATCCTGAATATCAAAAATCAGGAAAGTGAGAATTTAGTCCTGAAAATTCAATTTTTCGATAATCGAAGTATCAAATTTTCGCGTATATTCAATGAAGAAACGATAAATCGAATGAAAATTTGCCATTCGCGTGGAATTTTCGTCGAAATTAATATTCCGCGGGTCGTTACGCAAATGTTGTACGCGATTGTAAATCGTATTTCGAATACGAATGGTAAATTTTGTTTGGGAGGGGGGGAGTTACACGGGGAAAATGAATTTCTCTCGGCAGCCCGCGGGAGACAAAGCGTTATAGACCAAGAACGGGAGATAGGACGAAGTAACACAAGCCAGAATATGCGAAAAGCGCTGTTCCCCCGAACTAAAAGCTCTCTCACCCGCGCGCGGAAGCTGCGATAATAATTGTTACAAGCCTCCGTGGGCTTTCTCTCGTGTTATGCACAGAGGGGAGGGCGACGCACAGTGCTAGGAAGACTACAGCGCGCCTACGCCAACCCCCTCCCCCTCCCCAACCCCCTTTTCGAGACACGAGAGACCGAGTCTCCGCGAAGTGATTAGCGAAATTAATACCGGCAATTCGGCGAGTACAATAAAACGTTTTGTAAGCTAGCTATCGTACCGCGACGTAAATTAACGAGATACGGTCGAGACGTTGCTCATTAATTTTCAATCCTCGATAATAAATTCGATGATTTTTTATCTCGGAGAAAAAATTAAATACATTGTTTTATTCAATTTTCAATGTGAAATTTCGTATGATACTTTCGTTGTGTTAATCGGCATAAACGTGTTATAGACGTCATTATTATGACAGATGGAATATCGAAGGGAGGTCGAAGCATCAAATAATTAGTGCGATAAAATCGGGAGTGATAATGATCGCGTACAAGGGGCTGCAAGGGGATGCGGAGCGATTCGACATTGGGAATAACCTTGTGCCAATTAGCTCGCGGCAATTTCGACCGGTCACCGCAACGAGGGTGAAAGGAAATGATCGTTTGCGGAGGGACCTATAGAGGGCGCGAGAGAGTTCGATCGTGTCGAATTCGAGTTCTGGAGATTCGAATTCGAGATGCCGATATCGATTCTCGATGTTGTCGCGAATTGGAGGAGTCGAAAGGGTGCGAGGAAAATAAAATAAAATAAAATAAAAGAGCGAATAATTAGGTCGAGCTTGCGAGATAATCGCCTATGTAATCGTGAATATCTCCCTCGTTTAACGTTTCGCATACCCTCGTGCTCCAGCTACGAGGATTACACCACAGATTATTCCACCTCGCGGTACCTCGCCCCAGCCGAGAATTAACTAAATCGGCTAATATAACGCGCCACCTGGCGATGGATTTAAAAAAAACAATTTTTTTCATTATATTAATTAAATCGATCACTTTCTTTCAATCATTCGTTGTAAAAATAGAATAATTATTTCTGAATATTCCATAAATATGAAAATATTTATACGTTACGCCCTTTTGTCGTTTCGACGATATTTTTACACCCTGGAATAAAAGTCGAAAGCCGTAGGCGGTTTATTGAAATTGCTACCACGACGAGTTCTCTCGCTTCCCAAACCTGCGAAAAAGTATATTAACGTAGATATAGTTATATACATAATCCGTATCAGAGTTGAAGAGAAGCGTTATGGTGCAGTGGGATTTCCCGATTGATCGCCGAAACTTTGGCCAAGCGAGAGCAGTAGGAGAGGCGTCTCTCGCTCGGGATTATCGATATTGCCTCTCTCTCTCTCTCTCTCGCTCGCTCGCTGTGTACACCAGCTAAACCAAAAGCCCTTATCACGTCCCAGAATTCTGTATACACGTATACACGAAGCCACGTACATACAAAAAATATATTAACGTGTGCGTGAATATTTTTGTTTTAAATATTTTTCTTTTCGTCGTTCGAACGAACGTGGAAAAAGAAGACCAAAGTATTTTGTCCCGTACCCCCAAAGGAACGAGACGCGATGATGAAATTCGTATAAGCGAGGGATTTTATGGAGACACGGTGAAAAGGACGAGACCCAAGCACGAATATATACACCACGTAGATGTGATTCTCGTTGCTGTGGTCGTAGATAATTGAGTTTCTCTCACGCTCGCATCTCGCACACCAACACGTGGGTAGTGAAAAAGGGGAAGGGGGAGGGTTTGGTCCCGGTGACGCACAAGCTCCACTCACGATACATTATTAAAGCGCATGTCGATATAAACAATGATTTAGCCTATCGCAGCATCAGAGTTTCGTCAAAGTGATCGTTAAACGTTGCCCCGAAATAATAATGGTGGGACTATAAATAGGTGTGGTCGTGAACTTCGCCCGCAGGACCCGCTTTCGCACTACGGAGCCATTACCGGATTTTAGAGAGAATTAGCGGACTAAAATTGTTCGATAAAATAGTGAATTAACGATACGGAATTAAATTTTAATTGAAATTAATTTGATTGGATTTGATATATTTCATTCAAGTACGAAAATATTCGAACGTTTCAGATCTTTGGAATTTTTGAACGAAAAATTCAGCCGGAGCTTGCAACGAACGAATTGGTCGAGGAATCGGCGAGAAAGAATTTTCGTGCGAAACTTGATCTTGTTCATCGTCGTTTCTCGTGCATTCCGATCCATTTTGCTTTCCTCTTTGCGAGGAGGATTCCCGGGCGAGAAATGACGAACGATGCCGCGTACGAGTCCGGCGGACGTGACGCGACGTCGTAGTGCGGAGAGAACGAGAAAGACGAGGAAGAAGACGGTGGGATTTTGACGAAGGGAGAAAAAAGAGAGAGAGAGAGAGAGACGAGAAAGAGGATCATCGCGAGACGAGGAACGAAGGACGGAACGGATAAGATTCTCGTCCGTTGCAACGAGTTCACCGCGGGAAAAACGAGGCGAGAGAAGAAGACAAAAAATCACCGAGAATTTCAGGACCTCGTCCTGGCGTGCCTGACGCGCCGAGATGACGTGAAAGGACGAACCGCATTTCGTGAGTTTTATTTGTCGTCGTTGGCAAGTATCGAATGAAGAGAGGGTAGAAAAAGAATGAAAAAAGATTGACGAACGAAAAAAAAGGAAAATGGCGGAGATAGTTAGGTGGTGAAGTCGAAGTCGCGTGAACGACTGGAACGTCCCGAGGTCCAGTTTTTGCACCACACATTTTTGCTCTTAAAGACTCCATCGTTCGACTTCCGCCTCAACATCCCCCGCTTCTTTACCTCGACCTCTTATTTAGCCCTTTTTTGCGCGGTTCACCGATCGACCAAACTTACCGAGTCCGTCGGTTTCTCCAATTTGCACTTTTTCTTCCTCCCTTCGATAGCTCTTTTTCCCCCTTATAGTGTTTTTCAATCGTATATTCGAGATTTGCATACGAGCTCGGAGGTCGTTCAAGGACGTATCAAGGTTGCTTGCCGGAAGGGAGATAGTAATGGAACGTACACGAAATATTTAGGGGATGGAGCTCGCGCCGTCGAACGGACCAAAAATCAATTACGAACGGGGGTAACTTGTAGTTTGCCTTTGACGTTCGATTACCGATGCGCTACTTTCACTTTCCATCAGTTTTGATTATGTTGTACTCGTACTTTTTCTTCACAAATTGAAATCTCACACACGATCAAATAATTTCGTCAAATTAATAAAAAAATCGGATAAGATCGAGCGTCGAATCAGTTTTCTCCCTGTCTCTCACCCTCTCTTGGTGACATTTAACTCTCTTCAAGCACGAGCTTTATCGAGTTCCCTCGAGTCGATCATAAAAGCTGATTGATCGATTTGACTCGAAGCATATATTTTTTGTTCTCTTGCGAAAACGATCCTTCAGGACGTTTTGAAGGATAATCTCGGATAAACGTTTGTGGATTGACACTAATGCGAACTGATCGCCTCGATAAGAAACTCGATAAGCTTTTGATCAAGAATTTTGCTCCGAAGTTTTCTTTTTTTTCCTGTCACACTTGGCACGAAATGATGGATTCTCGATCAATTATGTCGAACTTTTGTCCCTGGTGGGCTTACAGTATTTTCTCCCCTCGTGCCAAAATAATCTGAATAAGGAAAAAGAAGAGATGAAAAAAACGTACTAAAACTTATTTTGTGTTCTCAGGATCGAGAGAACTTGTTTGCGAACACTAGAAGACGTCACTGAAGAAACGCGGTCGAAACGTGTTCCGTTTGTAAAATTGGAGCATCGAGGGTTTCCTGACTGGGACTGCGTCATGTTGGTCTTTCGTTGAAGGACCACCAAATTTATTAAAGGGGCGAGCAGTGACAGGAAAAGAGAGAGAGGGAGAAAGACAGGGAGAGAGAGAGAGGGAAAGGGGTGACTGAGGGTGCGATGGTCAAGTCGCGCGATTGCCCCAGGCCTGGGCTGAGAGGACGAGACGATAGGGCGTCAACGACGACGATAACGGTACTCCCGAGGCAAGCGAGGATCGATCAAAGAGAACCGTTTATTCGTTAAGAGTGCCCAGGGACGCCGGGCCAATTATAAGCCCAAGAAGGTCGCCCCCGGGTATAGTACGTAGCTTTTTTCCTACTCTCGTTCGTTTTTGTGCCAACGCTCGGGGAGAGAGAGAGACAGGCAGAGAGAGAAGGAAAGAAAAAAACAAAGAGTAAAAGAAAAAGAACGAACGAAAATAGGAAGAGAGAGAGAGAGAGAACAAAAAAGAAAATAGAAGTTACGAGCGAGTAGGAGCAAAAAAAAGCAACGATAAAAGGAAGAAACCGGCGACGGGAGGACTCTCCCGAGGTCGACCTCGACGACAACCCGACAACGGCTAACGAGAACATCGAAAAAAATGGCAGCTGGTAAGTAAAAACGATGCTTTCCAGTCATATTTTTAACTTTCGTACAAACCCGTTCGTCTCTTTGACACCCCTCGAACCAAATCTCCGTGATTGAAAATAAAAACAAATTTAGCCAAATTAATTAAACGACGAGAAGTTCAAAATTGACATTAGACTGGACCCTAGCTTGATGAGGGTTGTTGTAGAGGGTGCTGTTTAACGACCGCTCCTCGATTACTCGCGTGTAATAATCCAGAGGGGTTTGTCGTGTCGCGGGACGTGTACACGTCGACACCTGTAATCTCGAGCGTGTGTGCGCAATGTGATGAAGTACGGTAATGCCCGATGAAGCATACAACACGATGCCAAGCAATACCGCTTTGTTTCGAGAACGTTCTCGATGCTGCGTCTCGATGATATTATACCGTGGATGTTGCTATAAACACACACACATACACAGTCCCACACGAGTAGAGGCGAATCACCAGGGTGTATTCATGATTATGTTGGCCAAACCGAGAACGAGCTACTCGATACTATGCACGACACGATTTCGTAAGGAAAGCTCCAGCTTCTCGCTTCTAACCAGCCTAACAATTGTATCTTCTCTCTCGTTATACATATATTATAGACATATATATATAGATAGATATGAGAACGGTTAACGCAGCATTCCTCGTTTGCCCCGTTGGTTTAACCATAGCCCCGGTTTCTGGAGGGTGCGATTAAAGATTCAGTGCTTTCTCCCGGCATGAAAGCACAAGCGTCTTCTCCCTCTCTCTCTATCTCTCTTTGCGCCCAGATTCACTCGGATTGCTTCCAAGTAGTAGAATCACGAGCGTGCTTTCCTCTCTTGGCTATCTCCCCCATCCGGGCACACCCGGCAAATGGCCCAGATTCCTCGATTACGAAGACGCTCCGTGCTACCGCGTAATCGAGACCGGGTGATGATACAGGTCGAATACGAAAGAGGCGAGAAGGAGGAAAGCATGATCGAACGAGAGGGATGAAGGATTTCTTGTTCTTCTTTTTCTTTTTACATGGTTAAGCAAAAAAGCGGTCTTTTTGACGGATCCTAGATGGGTGGCAAAGGCTCGCAAATTGCGCGAGTCATAATTTCGAATATGAATGAAACGCCGCGACGTGTCTTTTTTTATATTTCGTACGGACGGTCGAAAGGAAGAGGCTACGCGCCGTCGGGGATTATGTTACACAGAGTGTAGAGGGGCAAGTGCCCATCCGCGCCTTTTAATCCGCTCAGGACTTTCAGAAAACGAAGTTATGGCACTTTTTGTTCGGAGCTGCTCCGCGAGAGGAGTAAAAATGAGGGACCGAGAGAACACGTTTTTTATGACCGGCACCCGCGGGACGAGCTAACTCGATTAAACGGTGTCTGATGAGTGCGTTTCGTACTTGAAAGAAAAAACGAGCTCACCGGCTTCACATCGGAGCCTCGAGAATTAGGGACCCACCGTTAAACCATGAAACGTTCTCGATTCTCCTTTTTTTCCTATCGTGGATCATTTACGAAATTCTTGCGATGATGGTCACTTTTAGGCGATATTTAAATCGCGAACTTTTTTCCCGCCGACTCGTCGCCGAAGGTGCCAAAAAAATCATTTATATTTGGCGCGTTTATGCGTCGAAATTAAACTACAGTGAACTATTCTTTTATTTGGAATGTCCTGGCTCGTCCTTAATTAACTCCGAATGGTTCCTCGTAATTGTGGCTATTAATAGAGCCGCGACGTGGCGGCCGGAGTAATAACGATAATTTTCACGCTTGCCAAGTACGGCGAGGTTCATTATTTCCAGTATTATTACCGGGTATTATTCTCTACACGTCCGAATTTGAGCGAGTATGTAGTATAATGTACGTGTGAACATTGTTTTGGGAATTGGGCGAAAAAAAAACTGTTTAAAAAAAACGTCCTGAGTGGGACTCGAACCCGCGACCCTGGTATCTATCGGTAGGTCGTTCGAACAAAATGTTAGGTTATATTTCCAATTTTTCAACTTTGAGAATCAATATCTCGGCCAATTTTCATCGTAGAAGAATTTTTCAAAAACCGTTACGCTTGTATCGACGCCAGCTATCTAAATATTTTCCGTGTCTTCGTTAGTTTCTCGACACCCTGTATATAACATTAACATACACAAGTGTCGTAAATGTGCGTGGCGCCGCGTGGCTTTCGCTGCTCGACGTCGTCGCAGCTGTGCTCTCGTTCCATAAATTTAGCGCAGGATCGAGAGTTTCAAAATGAATCTCGCACGGCAAGGGCTTTATGCCGCTTTACGAGCGCCAATAGACGCGCGAGCCCCGTTTCGCAAAGTTCATTATTGCAGTTGGCGAGAAGATTCGGTAGTTCCATACCGAGTGAAATTGCTCCACGCGTGAGTTTTGAACCGGGGAAAAATCGAAGTACGAGTAAGGGTAGGGTGGCAATTTTTGAAGTGCATCGAGCGAAAGAAAAACGTTTATCTAATGCAAGCGCGAGAGATCGATCCCAACGGGGCTATACCATGGGCAAGGATAACGTACGTTTATATTGTATACATACGCGTACATACACGCGGTTCTATCCCGAGAGCCCGATCGGATGAAAAATTCAAGGGATGGATGTATCCATCGGGGAAACGTAAAAGGAGGGACGAGAGGTTGTAACGTGATGTACGCTCTTGAGACGGACGAGAGTAACGATCGAAGCTTCGAAAGAGGAATGAAGCTGCGGGGAAGGAGGGAGGGGGGGGGGGATGAAGGCAGGAGGATAAAAGGATCGTAGCGATGAGACGTATAGGAGAAACGTCCGAACGAGAGTAATGGAATAAAACATAGAAAATTGCTCCTACTCTCTTGCCTCGATGGATGTTTTATAAAATTTCGTTAGGGTGGAACCAGCGTGAAATTTTAACGCAAAAGAAATACAGATACGATCGTGTGGATAAAAGAGAGATATTTTTTTTCTTGTCTTTTTTCGTACTATCCCGCTATTTAATTGTCACGGCAGGAGGCGAGCGGCGTTAAAGCGATCGAGAAGTTTACGGCTCGGCTAACTTCGTTCTCTGCCACTGTGATACACGCCAAGTGCGGCTGGTGAGTCGAGATGAGAGGGTTTTACGCGCCGGGTTCGAGACAAAGTTCCATCGGGGTTCATTCTCTCCCTCTTTCTCTCTCAATACCTACTCTCTTCGCCCCATTCGCAAAACAGCGTTCAAGCCTAGGAGTACTTCTTTACGCTACCACAAATGACGACAGCGTCGCGGCTCGTACTTCCATCCAACCTCTCCCACCCTCCTCGCCCCTAATTGTAAAGTTTCTCCATCGGGTTCTCGAGAAAAGTTTCCGTATCAGGTGATAAAGGAGACTAGCGTTAGGCGACCTATATATAGACATACATTAATGTACATGTATCTATATATCGGATATAACAGACGAGGTGTCGAGAAATTGAGAAGAAAAAAAATTACCCAAAGTTTGTACTTCCCCGAGGTTTTCTGTGCAGTGGAATAACGTTGTTAACTCCCAGGTATCGCGTTTCCCTACCCCTTCTCCCACAGTACTCCACCTTTTTTCCCACGTTTTACAACATTTTTTTATTCTCCCGCATCAACGTCGCAATAAAATATCACGCAAAATCGACGTCTTCTCCATAACGTTTCGTGCTATATTTGCATATCTCTCATTTCGTGTAACGTGAATATTCCGCACGAGATTTGCGTCAACCTCGGGCGAGAAGGTGAATTGATTTTTTATTATAATATTTTATATAAAATGTCGCTTTTATTCTCGTCGCGTTTCGCAAATCTTTCGATTCGAGACGATTCGTCCGAATTGAGAAGGCATCGTGTGTATCGGAAGAAGGATCCACGGACAGAAAGGTAATCGAGTGTCGCGAGGGCTTTAGAGGCAAAGCTATTACACATTGTATCTAGATAGGTAGGGTGGATGTATCTATAGACGAATCGTTGTACGGGTTGTTATGTGTAAGAGTACGAGCCAATGGAATTTATACATATATAGGGAGGGGTACCTACATCCGAACCGGTCCACGAAGCACCACTTTGCGCCCTCTTTCCCATACACACCCAGGCCTCGTCTCGTCTGTCTCACACCCCTCTCGAACCACACTCTCGTCGGCTGCAACACACTACACGCACACTCCTCCGCACTTCATACAGAACCAACACTCGAGAGCCCTCCCACTCGTGTCAGTCGTGTCCTCTGTTTCAACCACACGACGAAGAGAAAAAGGAGCTTTTACGGGTTTCTTTTCATCCCTCCTGGGCGTGTGTCTACCTGCGTCCAATGGGTTTTTTTTATCGCGACGAGTCACTCGAAGGGGGTCTGATCTAAAATCTTTATCGTCGAAAATCGAAAATCGTATCCGCACGAACCCTTATTTCCAGACCTCTTCATCCCCTCTTTCATGCTCGACGAGTCGGAAAACCCTTTCGGTCGTACCGTTTGATGGATTCGCGGGAAATTTACGCCGAGGATCAAAGGCTAAGCGAAGGGGGGGCTTGGAATAATTTTGTGGAGAATAGAAAGACGATAAAAGCAAAAAGAAAAAAGCTTCATTCACTTCCGGTGTGTCGTTCTTTTTCACCTCGGCTCGTTTATTCGACGAACGAGACGTCGTAAAATCAGCATGCAGAGTGGAAGGATAGAGCGTTGTCTGAACCTTCAACGATATCTCAACGGCGCCTAGCGCGTATCTATACGTTATACACGTATATACGGTATATGCGGTATTCCTGGAGGGCGAGATCCGCGCTTACATTATCCACTTGACCCGCAACTCACTCCTGCGGGACGCTAGATTTACCCAGGGCGGTTTTGACGGTACCCTGGCGTTGCCTCGCCACCGTCGTCACTCCCACACGCATCCAACCTTAATGTCTATATAACACTGCTGATTGGAATGTAGGCCAAGATTGCGAGATGGGATTGTGGCGTTGAGCTTCCTTCGCATAAGTTTTAGGGTAGTTCGATTTCTCGTCACCGTTCGTTAAAAATTCAAAAACGTCATTATATAATAATTTTATTTAATTATTATTTATTTATATATTATTATTATTATTGAATAATAAACAAATTTTATAATTTATCAATAATAATCGGTTAATTTTCTGTACTAAAATTCATTCGCTGCGAGACGAAGAGGAGAGGTCGAGGAGTCTCGTTAGAAACGACAAGATTCAGCAAAATACGTGTACGAAGATCGTTGTAACGATATCGAGTCAGCATTGTACCAACGTCTTGTATTCCTACATGCACGTGACAGTATTGGCGGATCTTGTCTGATACCAGTGCCTTACGGACGAGATCTCAAATTTCTCCTCACTAATTACCCAGAGATGTCGAGGGTTAATTAATAAGCCAAACGTGTCACTGTTACACATTGGCAAACGGCTGACGGGAGATTTAATTAATTACTTCGCGAGAAGCTAAATTTCGATACCGATCAATTACAAAATCAATTATCCTCATGAAAATTACTCAATAAAAATTCGTTATCGATGAAAATCATATTTCTTTCAAAATCGGGAAAAAAATTCCGACACATAAATGAATCGTCGCGTTATCAAAAATCCGATCGTACTAACGAGTGATAGACGCGTTTTGGCTATCGAACATGAAAACTCGACCAAGCCCTGGAGAGACAGGAGGCACGCTCGACCTGACAACCTTCCGGTTAATGATTTAACCCCTCTAAGGAGACATTTCGGTACTTCGAACTTCACGATGAAGGAAGACAGTGTAGATAGGGCATGATGGGTAGACCGAGAAATATATGCGCATTTTAACTGGCCTAACGGCACTTTGCTCGCGCAGTACGCGAGGAAAGTTAAGACGTAAGGGAACCGACGTCGAGAAATCGAGTCACGAAACGAGGCGGTGGTCGTAGTCGTATTACCCACGTAGCGCTATCCGGCACGCCGTGGGCTCTTATCGTCTTCTCCTGGGTGGACAATACACGCTCTTGGTACATGGAAACTTTTCAGGACGAGAGGTGGGACGGGCTTCTAATGTTCTTAAGCCAAAATCCTAACGTACCTGAACTCGTGCTAAAGGGACCTTGGGAAATCCTTTAGACGATCGTCGTAGAACTTCGGGATAGAGAGACGATGAAGATAACTTGTGTATTAACCCTTCGGAGTCAACTGAAACCCATTCTGGATGAGGGAAGATTTTTAAAAAAATTCTCATTGCTCGTAAAAAATATGATAAAAAAAAATGTTATTATTAATTATCGATTTGTTAATCGTGAGGTAAATCTTCGTAGGCGATTAAACACTCGATACGCGTACTGCTAGAGGGAGGGAGAGAGAGAGAGAGAGAAATAGAATTCAACAACTTTTCATCGACTGTCCTCGCTCCACACAGTTGTCCAATCGATATCGGCAAACGTTTTTTTTTATCCCGGTACACGAAATTCAGACTTTTTAGCCGCTCACTGTCCAATTGTGATTAACACTTCGCCTTTCACTCTCGAGAGGTTCGAAAAATAGAGTTTGACATAGTGAGAAAAAAATATTGAAAAAAAGAATGGAATTTTGTTTTTTTTTCGACACAGGAACCAATTCGGAGATTGAATTTTACGCGTGCGATGCTTTTATCAAAAAAAAACCTTTCTGCTCGGACAATCGATATTTCGTATAAAAGCGTTCGATCTCCGGTCTGCTCGGAGTTACGCCCTTCTCACAGGCAACAGCCTCGCTCACTGGTCGTGATCGTACTCGCTGCTGCCCGAGTGCAATGGGGAATTCAAATAAATCGGAATAAATTTGCTCGCACGACGAGCAACTCTACTCGCGAAGGGGTAAGTGAAGTAGTGGAAAAAAGCGCGAAGAGAAAGAGAGAGCGAGGAAACAAGAGGGTGCACCTTGACTCTTGAAAAACAAAGCGAAGCCAGAAGAATAATGGATTTTTGCGAATCCCCGCACTAAAAAACGCCCCAATACGAATGGAAAATAGCGAAAAACGTATGTAAAATTCCATTGTTACGTTTTGGCCAAAGGCCAAAAACTTTTTTCATCGACTGCATAATTGCTGTTTTTTTTCATCTCTTTTTTTTGCATCAATTTATTATTTACACAAATAAATTGTAAACGTTGTTTTAGTTTCACGTAACCTCAAGGGCTTGCGTGTCTAGAAAGCCGTTAAAAGCTCAAACGAGCGTGGTGAAAAGGGAAAAGAGAATTGAGAAATATATTCCCATTGCCGGTGGTAACGCGAAAGCTATATAAATACATAAATATATATGTAAACCTGTTTGCTTAAGCGTAAAGCTCTTTTTTCGCTGGTATTTTTGCGTCTCGCCGAGCCCTTCTAACCCCCTATCACCCTTTGTCGTAAGGGAGCTCTGGGTCTTTGCCCGAGGACGAAGCCACACGACTCGAGCAAGAACGAGAAAGACGAGAAACGAGGTGAACAATTTTATCGAGCGAAATGTTACAAGCTGTATAAGTTACGAGTAAAATGATTTTGTCTCTAAAAAAGTGCACGAACAGAGCAACAAAAAAGAGGTCTCGAGGCTTAACGCTTTAAAAAACCAAATTTTCGTCGGTTTCACGTACATACCGCGTAACGTCTTTATCTCGGGAGAATTTTTCGCACGTGTCGTAACGTTTCGTAAGATCGGAAAGAGGATTTCGCACTCGGTAACATTTTATCGCGCGTATGCGGAAGAAGAAAGAAAGAAGACGAGAACGAGAGCCGTTTTTCCTTGGAGCAAACTCGAGAATTTACTCGGTACATTGGCAAATTTACCGCGCGGATCGTTTCTTTTTTTACGACGCGGGAAGGAAACGTTCTTACGACGTTTTGCACTTCATCGTTTTCTTTAGATCGCGCGTCTCGAGGAATTTGCGAGTTTTATGAAACGGAGAAGAGTAAACGTCGCAACAGGACGGAAATTCTTGACAATTTCTACGACACGGACGTTGATTCGCGATTGGCCCTTTTACAGAGGTTCGACGAGTCGTTCAATAGGAAGAAATTACACGAAATTGGCCTCGTTCGACGAGAGCTACCTACGCGCCTCGGGCTAGAGTAACTGCACTTTGCCGCTTCCTCTATATTTCTATGTCCATCACTCTCTTGTCCGGAACGAATTGCCAGTTACATAGAGCGCGCTCCCCTCGCTTTTCGAACTCATTTCCGTCGATTTGGTCGCCGCAGGCTCTTATACTCTTTATTCGACAATTTTTATTCTTAATTTCCTATTTTTAATTAGAAATTTTGAGTTTATTTACAATATGCAAGTTGTGAAATTTATATAATTGAGAAGAAGTCAATATTGTTGATAATTTATATATCTTTTCGCAATTTCCTTGTTTTTTTTTGGTGAAAAAAAAAACAAAACAAAACATTTGTTATTTCCGACGCGTCGGCTAGACCGTAGTTGTTTCGAGAGTCTCTCGGGTATACGCTACTCTCTATTTTCCTTACTACGTACATAGCTTTCTTACGGTATAGAATCGAGCTACCTATTTCCTTTACGTCTCGAAGCACAGCGCGACAGGGAGACTCGAGAATATCATCATAAATTCAGGTGGGAATCGATATTTTCATCCCGGTGGACGGGGGAAAAAGTCGAGTCTTGGGACGCTCGAGGAAGAGTCTCTCGATGGGTATCGAGAGAGAGAGAGAGAGAGAGAGAGAGAGTTCGATCGCGACGGTGATACGAAAGAGAGAAAAATAAGAATCAAGGTTCGTGACTCCTCGAAATTTCATTCGACATTGGACGAAAATATACGGGCGTGAGTTAGATCGACCGAGAAATAAAATTTTGACGACTACCTATCGACTATTCTTCACGATAAATTGGTACCAAAAAGTCACTTCGAGACAGACTTTTTGCTCGGGCGATAAAACGCGACAAAGATATTCCAAATTTTCTTTCTCTCTAACGTTTTTTTTTGTTCCAGGCGAAAAGCTTTTCTCACTGAAATTTGCAATGTCGACTAGTCGTTAACGAGTTACCGTTACTCCATGTCGAGACTCTTTGATATGCAAATTATAGGCAAAGCTACAAGTGGCCGATGTAGAACGAAAGGAAACTCAATTTTCTATGTACGGTAGTAGGGTAGGTATTGCTCGCTTCCACATCTCCTGTCGTATTTAAATGAATTTTAAAGCTCGATCGCAGAGCGAGTGAGATAGACTGAGAGATAGAGAGAGAGAGAGAGAAACGAGAAGGCACGATATCGAATGTCTCTTTGCATTTCGATGAATTGGATTCGGATGGTCGAACCGATGCAAATTTAGCAACTTTGTGACTTCGTCTCTCGTATCACGCATGGACCATACCGATAACGCATATGCTCACTTTATTGTCCATCATTTCGTGAAGTTCGTACGAATGCGCGTTTCGCCGAAAATAAAAAATTTTACATCCAAGTTATCGAATTTCAATATCGAAATATTTTTTTATCGCCGTTTCGTGATGGTGAAGATAATCCAAAAAATCATTGAAAACAATCGTTTTGCAATTACGATTGTATGAAATAAGTGGATCATTTTAATTATCGTTCCTTGAGTATCGAATAGTCGGTAACGAGCTATCGGTCGAGTACCTAGAGCAGGTGGCTACGATTACCGAGTGCTGTAACGAGCTTGTTCAAACGTCGATGTAGCGCAGCTGGGATAGTCGACGATGCAAATATTGGTCCCCTGGTGGTAGGTACACGACGCATCCAAGACGACAGTAGGACGAGGGATAGTCAGACGTTGGAAGCTTCGATACGGGGAAGCCTATTTAAACGAAGTAGGGAATGGTCGAGGCTCATCGAGAGAAGGGAACGCGTGTATAGGGTAGTTGGTGATCGAGCGCAGAATCGAAGGATCGTTTCGTACGACAGCCTGTCAGCCTCGAACGAATCCCGGCTCTGTCCCCCGATCCGTCTTTTCATTCATCCGACCATCAACTCCCCCAACCCTAACGTGGTATTCAACGTATGCCACCAGTCGGTCACTCAATATTTTGCCTACAATGGACCATTCTCGTGTCTCGCTCGGAGAGTCAATATTCGTAATTGTCAATAGGAACGGGGAAAAATCTCACCAGGAATAGGTACGCATTTCTAACAAAACGAAAAACAATCGCCAAGGGGAGTAATTTTTCGTATCGACGGATTTTTGCGAAAAAAATTAAACGTTGATAAACTTCGTGAATTTAATTCATATAGAAAAGTTTTCGATCGATTTTTGCCCGCGATAAAATTGGAACGTTCGGATTTACATTTTTGCTGAATAACGTCGAGATCGAGATAGAAATATGAACTATTTTCGTTCCCTCGAAGTATCGTCGAGTCCATAATTGGCATCGGAAATGAAGACATTCAACGAGTCGGCAGATTAATGGTTGGATAAAATTATAAATAAACGACGACGTTTCATTGATTTCGCGTTAAATTATTCATTCGCACGATGAATAAATTTAAATCGAATTAATAATCGTCGAATGCAGTGAAAATTCGATACTCGCCCGAGTATCTAACATTCGGTGACAAAATACGAGTTAAAGCTTTTCAATGTTCGTCGACGTTATCGCGATACTTTCCTACCTATTCCACGGTCCCTCGACACTTATCGAGAAACGGTTTGCCGGGAAAGCGCAAGCTTTTCAACGAGACTTTTGACCCGAACGTTCCATTTTTTTCTCTCTCTCTTTCTTCCAACTCCGCCTCTTCTTACTTTTATGGAGCTACGAAAGCGGAAGGACTCCCACGAGGACGTGGGCAAAAAGAACCGGAGGCCAATATGAAACTTTATGAGGTATCGGAGAGCACATTCGGGGGATCTTATAGATTCTCATCCACGAATCTCACCATGTAAGAACAGACCACAGTGGAAAATGGTGTGTCAAGCGGAATAGAGAACGAGAGAAAGAGGGTGGGCGGGGGTAGGGGGCTGGGGGAGGGTGGAAGGATGACTGGGTCACGAAAGAAAATCTCTTACACGGCTCGACGAAAGTCGAAACTCGAACTGTCGTACGTCCCAACCTTCGATTCTCACGTTCTCGAAAACGCTGCCAGCACCTTCGTCGTCACGATTATTATTATTATTATTATTATTATTATTATTATTATTATAGCACGTCGATAAAAATAAAAAATCGATTTATCCAACGGAAAAAATTCTTTAACTATATTTCAACATTATTTTGAATTCTATCTTCTTCTTTTTTTCTTATTAGAATGAAATAAGATAATTTTTGTCGAATTACGCCTCGAGCGATAAAACGAAACGTACGTGGGTACTTTTAGGCGTTGCGAAAATAAAAATTGCGCCCGAGTAATTAAAAGCCCCTTATCGCGCGTCCGCGCGCTAAATTGATCCTCGAGAGTCGAGTCGGAAAAAAACAGGTAAGGTCTCGTAGAAGAAAAAAAGAAAAATTATATTCACCCTTGCGCGAAATTATTTTCAACCGTTCGCTCTTAAAAGAGCCGCGCGCCCTTTTGAATTCCTTTTAAGAAGAGGCTCCTCCCCGTTCGTTTTTATCTCCGCGAGAAAAGAGAAATGTATAAGGGAAAAAGAAATCTTCCCGGCTCGTCGCATCAGGATGGGGACAAAGTTCGCATCCCTGTGTAACTGCGCGTGAGTGTGTGTACGTTCGTGTATAAGTGCCACGTAGCCGCTCTAATTTTTTTCAAAGCGCTCACGGACGCTATAATAACAGAAAGAAACATATTTTCGTTACAACCATCGCTCATTAGTTCCGGTTGCTTAACAAAGAACCTACAACCCGGTAAATAATGAGAAAAAACGAAAAGTAAACAAAAAAAAAACGTAACCGAACGACGACTCAACGCTTTCTTCTGAAACTTTTGTTAGCTTTGTTCCTCTTGTCAATTATCTCTTTCGTTTTTTACTTGTTTTACTTTTTATTTTTACGGAAATATGCGAGCACCGGAAGAAGGAAGGAATCGGGAAGAAAGCGCATAGAAGAAGAGGTAGAGAGGGAGAGAGAGGTTCGGGTAACCAGGCCTTATTAACGGTGCATAAGGTCGTGCAATTAGAAAGCTTTGAAGTCGCAAGCTTCACCCCGCCAACGTCACAGAAAGCACCCGAGGGATGTACGTACTCGTATCTATTAGGACGATGAACCTTGCCTGGTACAGAAGGCAGAGATATTCCACGGCATATTTTCCACGTTACACGGTTGTGTACGAACGACGATACACGCACGTATGTTTCACCGGGTAATTCATTAAGCGTCTCTCTCGTTCGATATACCTTTGACATTAACGAGAGAGTACGAAATATAGATAGCGTTCGTAATTCAGCCGGAAACTAGGCAAAGCCTCGGTTCTCCTCCCACTCAATTTTCCACCCTCTCGCTCTTTGGCGCCGGATGCTTCCGGCACGAAGTTACCCACAAACGGGGCGTTACGCTGGAGCTTTAAAATCCGCGAAATGCCTAACGCGACTTTAAAAATTTGCGAAAAATCAGTAAAAAATTGTAGCGTAATGGGCCTAATGGCATTTTAAAGCTTGATTCGTTGGGAATAGAACGCGACCAGAGCCAATGAGGTAGAATTTTTTTTCAAAAAGTTATTGATATTTTAGTAAAAATATTTTTGCTTTTTTGCACAATTTTGAAATGAAAGTTTTTCAAATAAATTCTTTTTATTTCCCCCGCCTATTATAAAACTTGTACTAATTACTTTATAAATTCATAATTCACGTGAAAAAGTCCGAACGAAGAAATTGCGCGATCCTCGCACGAATTAATCCTAGAATTTTATCGCGTTCGGAAATTCCGCCAGAAAAATTACGCAACGTTGACTTCAACGAACCTCTCTCCTTCAATCTTTCATCGAAACTATCTATATTCGATATATAAAAAATATATCTACACCGAGACTTTCGGATATAAACGATTTCGCAACATGGAAAAATTCAAAGAAAAAGCGTAAGGGTAGCAACGGCAGTCCAGCAGGAAACTTGGATCGACGGTCTGCTGCTTTTAATTCGATAGATATTGGGTTTTCCGGTCGAGAGATTCGCGCGACTTTTTCGAGAATCCTTTTTCATCCATCGACGAGTTCCAATCGAAACTTTCTCGCTCCTCTCGCTTTCTCCGGCTGCCGAGTATTTTCTCTCGTTCGAAAGTAAACGCGAGAGGATGAAGAGACGAAGAGGCGGGAGGGAGGGAGGGTGGGTGTATGCAAGGGGCGAGATAGAGGAGATGAACGGAAATGAGTGTCGGAAAACGGGTATAAGAGAAGGCAAGAGAGGGAGAGAGAGAGGGACGCGCGTAGGAGGACGAAAAGGAGAGGAAGCTCCGGTGATTTCCGGAAACCGGTGCAACCGTTTTAACGAGTTTATTTGCGCGGAGGCATAATTGGATCTTGGCAAGGACCGAATCACGTGGGCGCGCTCGCTGTTTCCCTCTCGTTTTCATTCTACCATTTCCCTCTCCCTCTCTCTCTCTTTCTACCTCTGCGTCTCACCCTCTTCCTCTCTCTCTCGCACACGTCCCTTGTTATCTCGATGTTTGCGCGTCGCTGTTTGCGCTTGGCGAACTTCCCACCGCGAGGAATTTCCGGCGCGCGAGGAATCGATGCCATCTCCAACACCATCACCGTGACGCTTAACCACGGACTTGCTTTTGTTCGGGGGCAAAAACAAATTAACCGATTTTTACATATTTTTAAATTTGTTCGAAACAAATGTAAATTATTTAGCGTCTTTTTTTTTAAATTTGAATTTTACTTAATTTTTATTAAATTGTTAGATCGTTGTTGAAACGAGTTTCGTAATTAGTGTCGTATTTTTCTTATGATTTTTCCTAACGCTCGGTGCGTCGCTCGTTTCATCACGAGACACTCGATCGTGCACTAATTACAATCCGGATTGTAACGGATGCGTTATCGTCGGAGAATCGAGAGAAGGGCGAAAGCTCGTGCCCTCGTGCCTCAGCGTGCGGGTGAGAGTGTACCTATTCGATTTACCGGGGACTAATCGAATCAACGAAGCATCTAGAGACGATAATGATCTTTATCGAGCTCCTCGGGTAGAGAACGCGTTACAATCTCAATCAAGCTTCGCCGACTCCGGGAGATAGGGCGAAAAAAAAGTTTAGATCGCCCTCCGCGTAGAAACAACGACGGTCGACCTCTAACACTTTGCAAAATTTTTATCGACAGAAAAATAAAAAAATAAAAAAATAAAAAATCTCCACTTTTTCTATCGTCGAAAAAAAGACGAAATCGAGAGTGATTATTATCTTTTGTCTCCAGTTTTCTCCGCTAGGCGCTCGTGTCTTTTCTATAGGCGTTCGAATATCCCAAGAGCTTTCCAGTATTGTTCTCCGACGTGAGAAAAGAACGCCGAAAGCTCGACATAACGACGACGTCGTCTATACAAAAAAACAACCCTTCGATAAAAAATCTGCAAAAGTCGCGAAACCGCTCGTCAAAAAAAGAAACCCACACACAAATTAGAAACGACGAAGAGAATGAAAAAATGAAAAGTCAAAAAATCATCAAATAAAAAAACTTCGACCGGTGGAAAACCGCGAGAGAAAAAACGAGACCGTGTATCTCGTAGCATTTTTAAAAACTCCATTCGCGCGGTCGCATTTATTCTTAATAACCGTACGGAGAAGGAGGACCACGTCGAGTAGGAGGAGAAAGAGAGCCAGGACTTGAATAAAGTCGTTAAGGGTATTTTAATGAGAGTCGCACTCGGATGTCTCGGGGTTTTTACCCCCCTCTCGACTTCTCTTTCTATATTCGTTTTAACCCCGTTCTCCTTTTCGATCCGTTCTCGTCGTTCGTCGAGAAAATCTCGAAAGGTAAAACATACGAGCGCAGGCTCGAGAAGGGAACGTTTCAGCCACTATGATGAGAGCGCAGGGGTGAGAAAGAGAGAAAGGGGTGGGACTGGTACTGGTACAGGAGCCCAGTAGTACCATCCTCTGCATATTCATGCAGTAGACACCGGTATAATTCAATTTTGGGCGGGACAGCGGTAACGACTTCAATTATTCCGTATGCGCTGGGTATACACGCAAGCTCTATAACGCGCGTACGTTATTACACGTTGAGCTCGACGCGTATAGTGTAACTTACGACAGTGATTGGCCAGCATCGCTGCATGACTCTCATTGTACGCGTAAAATATGCCGGAATAATTGATATTCGTATTACCTGTGCGCTGAATCGCCGAAATACGTTTCAATAAATAATTTCTCAGGCTGGATTGATAAATTTAATTTCAAAGATATTTTGATGTTCGTGAAATAATCGTTAAAAATCGAAGTTCGTTGCGTGAATATTGAGAATATATTTTCGAGGCTGCCAATCACTGTATCGTTTCGAACGAAACGGGGAATATTGCGTTTATCCGTCTCTCTTACTCTAGCTCGGTACGCAAATGTCGAGTTCTCCGGGGTTGTGTACACAAATCCTCCCTTCTATTTCTCGTATGTGCCACGTAACGGGAATTCATTCACCGCATGCGTATAAGCGATGTGAATTTGCGTCAAAACGCGAGGATATGCACATACCGGCCTTTCCGTGACGATTCAAACGCGAAAATAGGACATGTTGAAATATTGGAGAAAATAAAAACAATAGTTCATTATTAGGCGGCCTTAATATCGGAGACAATAAAAATGTTTTCGAGAAAATTTATAAACCTTTTTATGAACGTTATTTTTTCGAGATAACATTTTTTCAAGCGTTTTCAATATGTATTTTTTCCTCTCTCTCTCTCTCTCTAATCGCGAATCTCTCGTTTATTTTTTTTCTTTCGAAGTAACGGATAATATATCTCGTATGTATATGTGAAATTTAGACACGAGAAACCGTGGAAGCTCGACGAAAGAGCTCAAACAACGTCGGGTGCTGCTGATTCTCTCTCTCTCTCTCTCTCTCTCTCTCTCTCTCTCTCTCTCTCTCTGTTGCTGTTTCCCTTCCCTCTTCGCGTATACCACCCCTCGTCCGTTTGTCACGGCTTCGCGAGACCGAGTTTACTCTGCGCGACTCCCGTCGAAAAGCTTGCCCCCAGGACGTTTTCGCTAAAACCGAGGAAAATGTTTATTCAACGGGAGAAACCACAAAATTATTCGTCCTTTAATTTTGCTAGTGCAAAAAGTAAAAGCTCGCGCGTAAAGGTCGTGATATTTATTTTGGCGCTTTCATCACGATTATCGACCCCCAAAAAGAAGAAATCGATTATGTCCCAACTACTTTCCACCCTCCGGGGCTTACAAAAATACGAGTCACAAAATTTCGCAACGACGCGGAAAACTCGCGAAGCTTCGTAAGCCGCGAGGCTTCACGGGCATTGTTTCTCGAGACTAAAAAACCTAGAGTTGCTGACACGCGATGATAAAAGAGACGCCGAAAAAAGCTGTAAACCGACGTCGTTGAAAACGACAAAAAAAAGGAAACAAAAAAATGAGAAATTCATAAGGGCGCGTTAATATTTACAAAAACATCCACAGTTTTTGGCAAACTCTATGCATCGCACGATATTAAGCATTTCTCCCCCAACTGTGAACTAAATACAAAAAGCATTTATTTGCAAAAATGTAAAAAATTCAGCGAAAATTCAGCATTTCCTATCTCAAAAAAGGACGGATTTGTTGGTACACGGAGGAGAACGAATGCAAAAAAACAAAAAATTGAGAACTGGAAACCGGAGTTTAGTCACCGGAGACTCATTCATTAACGCAGTGACAGCTTTTTTGTCGAGAAGGGGTGGAGTTGGAGAGGGTAGGAGGAGTCGGTAGCAATGGCGACAAACAAATACAGGGGGTAGATAGCATTGACAAAACTCTACGGAACTGCAGTACGAGCCAGAATGTGCCGCACATGGCCCGATGGAATTTTGTTTGCACGCGGTTTAGCTCGGAAGAGCGAAGAGGAGATGGAACGATTATGGTACGAGGGGTGCCTTTGCAGATTCGTTCGAACGGAAGAGGACACTCGAACGAAACTCGCCGTACCGCGATAAAACTAACACCTCGGTGGTACAACGGTGTGTTATATTTTCGAGCGTTTCTAGCAAATTACACGGCGACCCGAGGCTCATCGGTTCGACGAGTCAACCGTGTACCGGAAACAAATGTCCTTTTGCCAATTTTTGTCCGTCCCGTCGAGCATCAAAAATCAAACGGGATAACGTTAAAATTTTAGTTAGTTCGTTCTTTTTGAATTTTTCTTTTATAAAGAAGGAAATTTGTGATTGTAATTAAACGTTTTATTCGACGTACACCCGGACGCGATTTCTAAGACGCAGTAATCTGGTCAGGGTGCGAGGCGGAAATCTCCCTCGGACTTCGGCTCAAATTGCTCGTCTGACAAGAAAGCTTCGCCGACGATAAGGACGAAGGGAGGAGGAATGATACGGAATAAAATAAAAAGAGAGAAAAGGAGAAATGATTGCTAGTACGAGGGGACGAGCGGAAGTCACGAGGCGTGAGGAAGAAACGAATGGGGCTACGTGAGACGAGGGTCGTCGACGCGAGAGACTCGTTTCTTCCTTATCCAACGTCCCCTCCCCATTTTCTCTCACGTAAAAAAAAAGTAAATCTACGTCTATAACTATATAGACGCAGTTCTCTATAAAGCAGTTCCGGGAAAGTGCGAAAAGACTTTTTTCCGAAAAACGAGGTCACATCCGGAAATAAGTGACGTACTCAAGATTTCCAAGCGTCACGATTCATTCCTATTTTTTCTTTTACATTCGTATATTTATTTCGCCCCCATCCTGACGTTCGTTTTTCATTCCCGGGCGAACGAACACGAGGGAAAAAGCTCGTACAAGACGCTACCGGGAATAATTTCGCGACGATAAGAACGAAAGGTTTCTCGATAAGTTTTTACTTTCGTTTCTTTTTTTCGTTCTGTATTTTTCTTCTCTATTTTTGGAATTTCAGGACCAGCGGTTGCGATGATAGGTGCCAACCTGAGGTTTGGCATCGGGGCTTCCGGCAACGTCACATCCAACGCCACCAAAGTATTTCAGTGTCATCCCGGTGGTGTCGCCGAGGCAACTATAATATTTAGCCTCGGTGCACTCGGCATGGGAGCGAACATCATTCTGATGACACTGATACTCGCCAAACGACAGCTAAGAAGGTAAAGAAACAATTTGTTTTGTTTTTTTACAATTTATACAACGAACTAACGAGCTAAGAATCCAATGAAAATTGGTCGATTTTTATGGATATTAATAAAATTCAGTATTAACCGGAAATATTTGGACCATATTGTGGCGTGACCTGTTCTACGAATCCCATATGCAGTCCAAGATGACACGATCAATATTTTAGCCGGAGGGTGATGAGAACGAGGATATGGTGAGCCGTGAGGAGGCATGAAATTTGCAGCGATATGTCAAGTCCCATAACCAGATATGTCCTACGGATATCCCAGATATTACCTCCTATTATAACCGACATCCCTCAAATGTCTGACTTGCCTCGTCAACTTTCATAATGTCGACGAATGACATGGGAGAAGGAGAGAGAGAGAGAGAGATAGAGAGAGAGAGAGAGAGAGAGAGAGAGAGAAGGGGTGGATACGTCCGAGCCAAGTGTTGTGTTCACTGCAAGAGACACCAGTGCAATTTCACCGTCGCCGTGAAATTCTAATTAGAGAACTGCAAATTAAACCAGAGATACTTCAAATTTACGAATGGATCGTCTTTGTTTTTAAAATAACTCAAAATTATTAATTATTTTTACAACGAATTTAATCCGATCTCCGTCGGTTCGAGAACACGATTTTTTAAATTCAAAAGCTTCCAGTCTTCACTGAGATCTTCGCATTCCACCGAGTAAACGAGAGAGAAGTGTCTCGAGAGTGTCGACAGTTTAGCACCCGTATACGAAATGAGGTAGAACTCTCTGGTTTGTAAGGAGGAAAGTTGTTTCATTCTTGAGGTTATTCGCTGAATGGAACGGAGACATGCTCTAATATAAAAAGTGTACTACCCTTCAACGGAAAATACCTGGAAATACATGTTTTTCAATAGTTTTGCCATTCGGTAGGAACAAAATCAGACTAAAGGGGAGTATCTTGGTCGTTTTATCGCGAGTTTCAGATGGTCTCAGGGACTACTTTTCCATCAAGCAATGGTCGACTGTGCAAGAGCGGCAATATTATTGCCTCTCGGTTCGAGTATACTGAATTGTCAGCCGGTCAACAAGTGTTCGCTCGTCGAAACGGCGTTTCTTCTCTTGGTCACAGTCTCGACGGTCAACATGCTGACGACCGTGCTCAACGACAGCCCGGTATTTCCCGAGAGTGACGAGGAAGCGGATCTCACCGCTCCTCTCCTCATGGACTCGCCACAGGTAACGAGAAATGTAAATTCTTCCAAAGTTGAAAATAAAATTTCATGGAAAAAAGAACGAATTTGAAAACTCGTCAGCTACAACGGATCGTCCACGAGATGTTTAATTGATGTTCACGACACTTTGGAACGTACGAGCCATCCGTGGCGAATTTCTGGTCGGTTCGGTAATTGCGGTTCACCGTGTTGAACCGAACGGGTGCCCGGGCGCGTCCCTCTTGCCGCTTTTGCGGTTAAAAAGCTCGAGGGACGAAACCTATAATACACGACTGATGTGTTATGTATTATGCCACAGGCTGTCGCAAATTGCTTCCTGGCTCGTTCACGGCAGTTCGACATTTTAAAGCGGTCTCTTTAACGTATTTTAAAGAGGAAACGTATAACGAGACCCTAAAATAATATAAAAATAATATTTCCAAAGAAATTTCATTTTAAATAAGAAACTACAGAAAACTAGATAAGAGAAAAATGATAATAAAGTATTTTTAACTCGACGAGATCCAAGTTCCATGGCTCTGGTTTATTTCAGTGCGTTCTCTTCGGAACGTTCATGATCTGGTTCGCAAGCATAACGATAAATCTCGGACCAACTTTTCTCAGCGGTGCCCTGGCTGCTAACACGGAAACGGGTCACAACGCTCCGAGTTGTCCACTGGTTCATGGACCATTTCGTCACTACATTCTTAACGTTCTGTGGATCGTAATAAACGTAATATGCGTCGCGCTCACGCTCTTTCATCTGAGAAAATTGCATCGTGATTTGACGAAAGCAAACGTCGAGGCGGTAAGGCTATTTATATATTCGTAAGTAAGAATTTAACGTTTGTTCATTATTCATCCCTCGAGAGGGTATAAATAGCTCACGAATTTTTCTTTCACGTTGAGAAGTTTGTTAACAGCTTTTCTTTATCGTCTCGTTTGATCGACCACGAGTAGTCTCTTTAGACTCCGAGCTCGAGTGCCATAAAGTAAGATTGAAAGAGAAAATAAGAACTGGAGAAGAGAAGAGACGAGCTTTATGGCTCCCTGGAGTGTCGAACGTATAAATTGTACCCCGTATAGATCCGTGTACATAAATCCTAGTGAGTTTTCAAACATCGTCACGTACGTCCGTCTTCCGTTTGTACCGCAGGTACGAGTCGCCGGACTTGTCACGACTCTGGTACACGTCACCGGTGGACATGGCGGAACGAACAGCGTGGCCGAGGGTGGAAACGCTGACGCGAGAAACGGAACGACGCCCAAGGTGAGACTCATGAATTTCATAGCCGCGTTTCGATGCGAAATGCGATATGAAGGAAAAAATCATGGATAAACCACGAGGTCTACGATGAATGAAAGATAAAAGAGAGAGAGAAAAAAAATTGAAAGGAAATAAAACGAGAAGCGTAGAAAAATAAGGCGACGTCGATCGAACGATTCTCCTGGGCACGATTGTAAATTTTCCCCTGTCGTGATTTCCATGTACAAAGAAAGGTCTCGAGGAAGAAAAGATTAAAACTTACAGTGGCGATGAAAATATAAACATGGAAAAGCGATAAAATATAAACGAGGCGTGTAGGTGATTTGTAATTTTCAGGGTTGTACCCGATGCATAGAACGAGTAAAAGAATGAAATGAGAAATTGGATGAAAAATAATAACGGTAACAAGGGACGCGTATCGTTTCGTTCTCGGTGGAGAGAAAAGTTACAAACTGTTGTCCGTCACGCTCCAATTTCTCACCTCGAAAGAGTCGGCCGCGAACATTGATGCGAATCTCGAGAAAAATTCATTCTCGTTGCATCTCGAGGGATGCTTCGAGGCGTATTATTCCCTGTTTTTGTTCTTGTTTTATTTTATTTTCTGGGTCGTTCGTTCTCATGGAGAGCGAACGAGAGTAAATTTGCCGGCTAGAGAAAATCTCGGGCACCTCTCACGCCTGCTTATCGACACTCTCTCCCCCGTCTCTTATAACCAGCTTCTCCAACCTTAACTACGGAACGAAGGTATCAGGCAAAGTTCTCAGCTAACGAGAAAAGTGATCAAAGGCTTTGAGCCGTTGACTCGGCACTTGGGCAAATATTGTCCCGGAAAGTTTTGGGGACTCGAAGCTCGTTAACGAAAGTTTGACTGTTCTCACTTTAGGACAGAATTACACGTGCCTAATCACGAAAATTGAATTATCGGCATGTTCCTTTTCCGTGAAACAAATTTTAATTAAAATGATTTCTTTGTTCAGCAAAATTTTTGTCGTCTCAAATTGTCGAAACAATTTCAGAGAACGGGCGCTTTGGAGGAACATCGAAAAATGCGAAATTATCTGAGGAGAATGGAACGCGAGGGTGTACAGAGGGTGAAAATGTTCCTCGTGATAACGGCTGCCTACGTTATATTCTGGGGACCCTTGTTTTTCGTTACTCTGGCACATCATCCGATGATCGGAAATCCCACCGGCTACGAGGTGGGCGATAATTTAATTTTCAAATCGTTTCGAAACTCTCTCTCGTCTCGATTAGTGAATAAACGATAGTGATCGATCGTCTAAAAATCGAGGGACGAAAGTAATTCGAACGAATATATGAAAATATTTCCACAATCACTTTTGAATTAACGTCGTTTTTTTCTATCGAATGATTTTTGTTTTTTTTGTTTTTGTTTTTTCATTACAACGATGAATCCTCACTTTTATCGTACAACGGTTCGAATTTCGTTCGTCGAGAGTGAGATAAACGATAAGAGGGCTAAGACGATAAAGTACCGAAGATTCTTGTATTATTCATTGGTTCGATCGTTAACCAGGTGACTCTGCACATCGCGTACGTGCACGCTTTCGTAAATCCTGCCCTTTTTCTGGCTCTTCATCGTGGCCTCAGGCAAGGTATAACGGACGTTTGCTGCGGTTGCTGCGAGACGATGGCTCGTTGGATTCTTGGATCGACCACTTCGAGCCCGATACAATCCGGTCAAATGCCGAGATTCGAAACACCGATGAATTTACCATCGCCACCGGATCCACCTTTGATACCGGCAGCCGCTGTTGCCTGCGATCTTAGCGACGTGGCGATGTTAAAACCACCCTTACCCCCAGTCGCGAAACATTTTCTTCCGGTAGGCTGACGCTTTTTTTCCTAATCCTCTAACAAAGTTTTTCTCCACGTTGATTCGTTCTTAAAAATTTCACCGAAAATTAAATCGTTTGTTACAGGACGAGTCTATTTCCGTGCCGGATCCTTGGTGTATTTTAACCAGGCCGAAGAGCATCTCGAGCCTCTACGAGGAAAAATTGTCGAGAAGACCGAGTCTCTTATTACCACCGCCCCTTGACTTGAACGACTTCCAAGCGACCATCAGTCCGACGAGTAGCGATCCACCTAGCGATTGATCGATAAATCAATCGCCGATATTTATACATTATTATAAGGGTGTCCGTATGAACAGAAGCAACGGTATCGATGAAACGAGACGAGAGAGAACGCGGAGAGGAATTCGCGAGTCGCGATTTTGACTCGTGACGAAGGAAGAAAAACAAGTGACTCCCCGATGCCGAGGATATTTTTTTACGACTTCAACAAGCTCTCGAACTCGATAGCTCGACGAATAATGCTTGAGGGAAAGAGAGTTACGATTTTCCGAGAAAAAAAGGGACGGAAAAGTACGAAAGAATTTTGATGAATCTTGGTGTGAAATTGTCACGTCGAGAATTAATTCTCGACGTATCCGACTTAATCCTAGTCCATCTCGATTAATCCTAAAACATTGGTCGCGATTCGATATTCACATAAATAAAATAAACGAAATTGTGTCCCCGATTTACCTAACGAGACGCGCTCCCCTCGCTCCGTCGTATCGAAAATAATCTCGTTCGTTCGAATGAATATTTTATTTTTTAATCGTTGAAACAAAAATATCCGATAAATTAATCGAAACGTTTAATCGAACGAGATTATTTTCTAAATTAACGAACGCTCGGTGGGCCCATCGTTTTCCTTCGTACCTTCGGCAACTATTGTTTGTTTTTTTGTTTGCCCCTAAATCAAAAACGTCCACGATACGTCGCTCAACTTGTAGAAATCTTGAGAATAGAAATATTTATAATCGCGACGTTATTTCCAGGCCGAACGTAACGATTAGATTTATCGCGGTGACAATTTATCGGATCGTGGAGCTCAACGATGAAAATATTCTTTTTTTGTTTATTTTTTTCTTGCTTTTTTGTCTCGCTCCCATCTCCGCCTCGAGTGAACAATTGCTCATTGAATTGCAGCATTGAATTGAAACCACGTGACAAATCCTTACAGACTGAAACACGTTGTTGTCTATCTAATATATATATATATATCGGACGATTTGATCGATGTGATTTGAGATATGAACGTTGTGTGTTTTCGGAAACACACGTACCTACGCACCCCTTTCTATCTACCCCCCCGTTGCACATTACGAATAATTCCAATCGACTGTATTCCTTCGAATATATCGATTTTTTGTCAACGATAAGAGATGTTTAATGTACGAAGAGTGTTACGTGATTGCTCGTTGTGTGTCTGTCTGAAATATACATGTACGTGCCAGTGGGCCTAAATTATCATTCCTAAATTATATCGTACACAGGGGTGATGGCGGTAATTTTTTTTTTGTTAAACAGAGAGTATTTAAAATATTTACAATTATTTTGTTATTATGTCAGTCAAATTCGAACGTTGATATTTTTGAAGATCTTTTTATCGACTGTTTTTATTGTAATTTTAATGAGAACACCAGGGAAGAAAGATTGGCTACAATTCCAAAGAATTAACCCCATGAATTTTACCTTCGTTATTGTATTATTTCGTTGTACAGAAAAAATAATGGTCTTCTAGGTAGAGTTAGTAAGAAAGTACTCGAAAAATAGTTCCTCCTAGTCAGAGCCAAAACAATAATGCCGCAAGTATTAAACGTATGAACAAAAAAAAATACAAATTGTCCGATCATTTTTACGAGCGATGGTCGGTCGTGAGCTTTTTTGGACATCGATAAAGCACAAAAATCTAAATTAAACCAAAAATAATCGTTCGAGTAAATTAACAAAAAAAAACAAAGTCCAAGATGACTGTACTCGAGAGCCAGTCAAAAACTGTCGATAGGCAGTCGGAGGGCGAGATCATATCAATAAATAATTATGATTTGTAAAAGAAGATCTAAGGAAACGAGTGCTGCGACAGCTTTTTTTTAATATAAATGTAATCAAGATTCATCGACGCAGGAAATTTCCACTACTGTATAAATGTGGGACAAAAAATAATAAGACGAACGAGAGGAAGATAAGTAGATCCAATTTAACGGAGGTTCGACGAACTCCATCTCCCGTAACAGATCGAAAGAATTGCTCATCAAATCGAATAATAATAAATCCGCCCACGGGAGTGTTTAAACAAAAAAAAACAAGAAACTCGTCAATTAGAGATTAGGTCGTTGTAAACAAAACAAAAAAGAAGAAATCATGAAACTTAAAAGAAACGAATTATAATGGCGGACGATTGCCGATGTTAAATTTCAACTTGTAAATCGAAGGAGAGGAGAGACCGAGGAGAGAAGAGAAGAAGAACGTGTTAACGCTATTGATGTTTTTTTGTTATATGTTTCTTTTTTTCTTCTAGATGACCCCCCACGTTTTTCATCACACGCTACGTATAAGAGTGCACTTTAATATTCATCGTCCGGGTCCATTTAATATTCTGTATAAATTTATCGGTCTAGGTGTGTGTAAGCTTGAATGGATGTAACAATAGTTCTTCTTTAATTCCTTTCCCCCCCTCTCGTTTCGATTATTTTCAGAGCGTCGAGGATAAACCAAAAAAAACGATTCGAGAGATGAAATTTTGTATGCGTGTGTCGAGACACAACGCGACTGATTTCGACAAGTGCGTTACTGTATAAATACGTGTATATTAAATCGATGTATAAACGAAATGTGCCTAAAAGAGACTAAAACCTAAAAAAGAAAGAAAAAAAAAGAATGTAAAAAAAGAGGGAGTAAGAAATAAAACGAATAAAAGCAGATAATTAAAAGAAAGAGACGAAGAAGAAGGATGAAAATGGTGTTGTTGCCGATGATGGAGAATTGTGTTTAACCGATGTATCGTAATAAAGAAAGACGTATGCGTACGAATTGCATGTTGAAATATTGTTCTCCGCGTAAATTTGCTTATTTTCCTTTTTCTGCTAAGTTCGCGATGTTTTTATAAAGAATTATCTCATTTGTAAATTACCGGCTCATTTTGCACCGTTTGAAATAAAATAAAAATTGTGCGCTTTGGAATATTTACAATATCGTTGGTTATTCTTCCACGTAGAGAAAGAGGGAACGCGCCAGTTTGCAATCGTCGTACGACGGTTAATCGTCGTTCTGGCGGTACTCACTGGCGGAAGCATTAAACGCTCACTCTCTCACGGTTTCTCCGAGCTGTTTGGAGTCGGAAACGCGTGTCTACGGCTCGATAACAATGGGACCTCGGGTACAAAGGGGAATCTCGCTGGATGAGTAATTGCCCGCTTTTGCACCCCGGAGAGTGATAACTCGCCGGCCTTGATAAAACGAGACAATCAACAGAATCTTAAGCGGTAAAATATCTCGTCTCGACGTTTCTCACCCGGTCCGATTTATGACACGAGCAAACATCCGACTCGTCTAATTACTCCACTAAAGACTCGTTTCTTTTTCAAAATCTCGCGCTAAACGTTTAGCTCGAACAGATCGTTCGATCATATACCAAAAATTTACTCAAACTTTCCCTAAATCACGTATAATTGTGGCGTGCGGCATGCAGAAAAGAAAAAAAAACAAGTACATCGTACGTTTCTCGTCGTGACTTACCTGTTCGAAGCCACCGAGAATTTCCGTCGTGTCCATCGCAGAGTTTACGACGATCGATCTCAAACGTTGACCGGTCAGTTGAGCGAGAACACGTACGACGCTGCTTTTTCCGCAACCGGGACCGCCGACCTTCGCGTTCAAAGATTCTTTTGTCACAAAATTGTTGTTGTAAGAATAGAAAATAATGATTCAAACTCACGAGTATCGGCATCCAGTTCATCTCCACGCAACGCGCGAGGTTTCTCAATACAGGAATTTGATCCCGAAGCAACAGTAAATTGTGCTCATTTCCAATGGAATATTCTTGTCTCGATAAGCTAACGTCATCGAGATAAATCCGTTCCTCGGTGATATGAACGATGGGCTGATCAGTTCTCAGAGGGTATTCCTCGATCGAGAACATTCGTTCGTAAATTTCTCGTACTTTTCGTCTGTCTCGCTGCGTTCTCATTCTATCGACGTATACGAGCTCAACGGTGTTTCCAGGATTATAGAAAATTCCCTCGTTCTGAGAATTTGTTCTAGCCGCAGCGAAAGTTGCTTCGCACCATCGTGTTATATCGCGAAGATTCATTTCCCATGGCGAGCCACTGTGACCCCAAGAGACTCCAGCCTCGTTAGCCAGTTTCGCGTTAAATTCGACGATGGCGTCGAGCAATTTCGACGGTATTTGAGGAAATTGTTTGGTCGCGATGAGTTTGAGATCATCGTTGCTCAAAGCATCGACGTAGACTTGTGTGAAACGGTTCAAAAAGGATTTTGGCAAGCCTCTTCTCGCGCCTCCTTGTCTCAGAGGATTTTGACAACCGAAGAGCTTTGTTCCGGGCTTGATCGTGAACGTACGACCGAGTTCGGGTATGTAAATCTCGCCTCGATGATCGAGACAGGCATTGAGACCCTCGAGCACCGATTGAGACGCGAGATTCAGCTCGTCGAGCAATATCCAATCACCTGCGCGCAAAGCTCGCAAGAATGGACCGTCCTTCCACGCGAATTGACCGGCTTTGCCACCTTCCAGAGGAAGATCGGCTCCGAACAAATCGGAAACATCCTGCGAGCGACGAAACGATCGATTATTGAATGAAGATAAAAATAAGAATTTAATTTACGTAAGAAAATACACACCGTCTGATCGCTCAAGTTGATACGAAGTAGAGGGTGACCGGAAGCTCTTGCTAACGCAGCGACTAAGCTCGTTTTTCCAACTCCCGGACTTCCCTCCAGCAAAAGAGATTTTTTCAATTGCAAAGCTCGCAAGAGTTTGAGGGTGTTAGATCTTGTTGTCGGAGCGACAAACGTGAAGTTCTCGTCCTCGTCTTTGCCATCTGGTCCTTTGGGAATGAAGAACGGTGCTATTCCAAACACGCTTCTTGAACTTCCGTCCATTGTCTCGTCAACTTCCTGCCAAGTTTTCTCGGAGAGCTCATCGATCACTCGAGAACTCAGGAAATTCAGAGCGTTCTTCCGAAACGCCTCTAATTTATCAGCACTGTTGAAAAAAAAAAAAATTAATCGAATAGTAAATCGAACTCTAACAAAAATCCTGCTGCTCTCGATCGAAATGTGATCTTTCGCTCACCTCTCCATTCCTGTGAGTCCAGATCCCAGACTATCGATGAAAGTCAGACAAGCACCGTGAAGATACGAGTCAGCCACGCTGAGTCTCGAGACTTCTTTATCCCCGATACAGGAATTCATAAAATTCACCCAAGTCAAAATATCGCGAATGCTGACGGTAAAACGTTTTCCTACTTCGGATTCTTTGAGCCAGTCCACGAAATTCAGCATCGATCTCGCTATGATCTCTTTCTCTTCGCGAGAAGTCAATTTCAAGTTATGTTCGACAATCGCCTGCAAGTCGCATTTCTCGACGCAACCCTCGCACCAAATTTCCGTAAAACGATTTCTCAAAGCAGGCGACAATTCTTTCTTACCATAATCGCCGCCAGGATTCATCGTGCCGATGAAATGAAATTTATCGTTAGCCGTTATAACGCAATCGGATTCAGTGGAATCCGGTGAATCGACGCTTTTCTCCGTGAGAAGAAGACTTCTTTCGGGTTCGAGAAGAGAATTTAGTCTCTCGAGTACGCTGTCGTCCGCGAGCGAGATTTCATCGGCCAGAAACAAATCTCCCTTTCTCATTGCTTTTATCAGTGGCCCGTCCACCCACTCGAATAATTTTTGGCTCTTGGGATCCGAATGATCCCTGACCGGTCTCAAATTGCCAAGAAAATCCGACGACTCCGTGTGCATATGGCAATTAACGGCGTACAATTCTTGATCGCTCATCGCGGCTATCAACTGACAAATCGTCGTTTTCCCTCCTCCGGTTTCCCCGACTAGAAGCACAGGTTCCTTGAATTGGCAAGATTTTCTAACGAGGACAGCCATTCGTCTCATATGATAAGTCCAAACAACGTGATCGAACTTGGCGATTCCTTTTCCCAATATTTCTTCGAGAATCGGTCTCGTGACGGTTGAAGTTTTTTCACCGAGACTGAACAAAGTCGAGGGATCTACGTCTCTCTTGAGATGTTTCTTTATCACCTCCCGGATCTCTTGGGCTTCCTCGATCTTTCGAACTTTGGCAGCCAAAACTAGATATCCTTCGTCGGCTAAATGTTGGCTCCAATCGTAAAGTTTGTTGCCGACATCCGGTGCCAAACGATATCTCTCGCCCCAACGAAAGAGATCTCTCAGTGTTATAAAACCATGTTTTCCTTGAAACGCCGCGGTGCTTTTCCTTCTGATTTGAAGATCCGTCATTACGCTTATGATCTGCTTGCAGTAAGACTCGGGCATGTGACACCTCTCGTGCAATATCGTTCGCAATTCGTCCGCGGGTATCTCGTCGAAGTGTAACTCCACGAAACGATTTCTAAAAGCCCTCGACAAAACTTTACGCCCACCGTAAAGTCCAGGAGGATTTTGAGTCGCGAAAAGCATAAAATTCGCGTGTGCTTTGACAACTTGCTGAGTCTCGGGGATGAACAATTCTCTGTTATCGTCGAGAACGCGATTCAACGCCTCGAGAACATCGCTCGGTGCCAAATTCAACTCGTCGAGAATTATCCAATGTCCCTTTCGCATTGCCTCGACCAAAACTCCTTCCTTGAATATCAATTTGCCAGCCTCGTCGGCCACGTAACTTCCGACGTATTCCTGAAGATCCGTGTGCTCGTGATTGTTGATACGTACGCAAGTGTGACCGGAAGCTTTCGCGAGATAAGTTATAAGACTCGTTTTTCCCACTGAAGTGTCGCCCTGCAGGAGAACGGGCATTTTCCCGATCGACACGACACGTACGAGATCACGAAGGTTTCTTCGCACGGAATTCGTGAGAATGTAATTTTCGGGCACACGCGGTTCTAGATCGCCCTTTATCACCCAGTAACCCTCGAAATTCGTATAATCCTCCTCGTCGCAACAGCGTGGCTTCGGTATTGGCGAGCCGAGAACGGCTTTTGCGGTCTTCGAGTCTAAAATAGCACGAATTATCATCTTCTCGACAATCGGGTAAGAAGCGTGATCCAACTGAGTGAGGAAACTCAGACAAAAAGCTTCGTAGAGCGAGCGGACAACGTTGCCGCAGGGATTCGTTGATGCCACGCTCAAAGCGCGACAGAGAGTTCTTAGACTGTAATGAGGTTTGTGTCCTGTACCATCGTAGAGAGAAACTACGGCTTCTTTCCTGACGTTCAGATACATTTTGACGATAGCTTCTTGCTTCTCCGTCGTCAAATTTACATCTCCCAGATACGAATTAACCAACAACTGAAGATCCGTTTTTTCCGTCAACTCGTCGACGTAAAATTCTGTAAAACGATTTCTCAGGCCAATAGGCAATTCCTTCTTGCCAACGTCCGTCGCGGGATTCATACAAGCGAATATCGTAAAATCGGGATGTCGAACTATGGACTCGCTATCACCTCGCTCGAGTAACGACAGAGAACCCGTGGAGCCTTCGAGGAGACCGGATAGACACTCCAGCGTCTCCGAAGACGCCAGATTTATCTCGTCCAACAAGACCCAATGACCTCCTTGCAAAGCTTTTATCAAACTTCCTTCCAGAAATGCGAATGCCAGGGAAAAATGTGTCTTGACTTGACTCTTGAGTTTCTCCAATTTCACGAGGAGTTTCTCCCATTTTACCAACAATTCTTTTTTATTCGTCACTTTCTTTTCATCTTCCTGTTTCCGTTTTTCAGCGACACCCAACTTTTTATTCCCACCGTTCTCGTGCTCTTCCGTGATTTGTGTTCCGAGTCTTTTAACCGCTGCTCCGGCGCTGTGGCACATCAAGCCAACGAGTGATTTCCACTTGCTCTGCTTGTAACAAGCTGCTACATGCTCCAGAAACTTTTTATTCGGCTCGAGAGCAAAGTACGAACGGAAAAGCATTTCGAATTCTTCCCTCGTCGGTGTTATGAGATATTTGAAATCGACGGGCTTGTAACCACCGAGAAGATCGGCGCTCTCGCTTTGTTGATTCATGTTTATGACAATGAGCTTGTGACCGGTGCTTCGAGCGAGATATTGCACCGAGCTCGTTTTTCCTGTGCCCGTCTCTCCGACTAACAAGACTGGTTCCCTTTGCGCTACGCAGCTGGTCACTCTCTCGAGAAGAGTAGCGGACGGTCTGGTGAACGAAAACTTTACTCTCGTGTGTTCCAAATGAGCGAAATGCGACTTTTTGCGTCGAACTTTTGCTCGTCCGGCGACGAATATTTCAGGAAGCAAATTTATCGTCGGTTTATGAGTGTTACAAAAATATTCAGCTTTCGTTCTAACGATTCCGAGAGTGTGTCCTATGGCTGTTGCGAGTTCCAATCTACGTGCTTGATCGGGCACCGAGCAGCAAAAAATATCGATAGCATCTTGGAAAATTTTGAGCGCGGAATCCGGTGACGATACTTCAAAATTGACGATAGCCCTGGTGCACCATTTTATGAGATCTCTCGTGGATGTTAATCTCCCTGCGACAATTGCTAAACTTTCACCCGTTGTATTCTCGTTTTCGTGATTTCCCACGGAGAACAGCAGAAAAACTTCGACCATTCTCGTCGCTACGGTGGTCAATGGAGAAAACAGGGTTTTGACGACGGTAACGAGTTCGTCTTTTGTCAACGACTCGATATGAACACAGAGCCAGTGTTTTTCGAGAAGATTCGCGGCACCGGTCGAACGACGATGGAGACCGGAAGTGGTAGAGATCAATCTCTGCGTGAGAAAGAGTTGAAAACCGCTCTTGGCGTAAATCGTATCGCGATAACCAGGAACGGAGAGAGTTCCGGTCTCCATAAGATTGCCGAGGACACTAGCGACGTCGAGAGCCGCGCTATCAATGTCCTCGAGTAAAAGCCACTTTCCATCGAGAACGGCTTGCGTCAGGACACCCGGTTGCCAAACGAATTCACCGGGAATATCCGTACATCGATAAGTGCCTAGCAACATTTTCGAATCGGTCTGATCGCCTAATTGTACTTTTACGAAATTTGAACCACCGTGACCGGTTATGCCAGCGAGATATTCGACCAACGCAGTTTTGCCGCAGCCCACGGCACCTTGAAGACAAATGCAGCGACGAGACGCGACCGCTAGTGCGAGACTTCGAAGATTCGATTCCATCGATGGAACGGGTATTAAGTTAAAAGTCGAGGGACGTCGCGAAGACTTGAAAACCGGCAAGAGTACACCGGAAATCGATACGAGACTATCGAGATTTTTCGTTACTATACTCATACGCTCGATATTACTCGTAACTGTTGTTTGTACAGTGCCGGACTTCTCCGAAGGACGTTCGACGAGGAAAATCGAGGGATCTTCGATGAGAGATCGCGCGCAGGATAGTCGAGTCGCTTCGGACATTTTCAAAATGATACCGACGCACTTAAGGGCGGTCCTAAACGCAGAAAGTAATGAATTTATTATTTTTCATTATCCAAATATGATTTAGCAATTTTTACGACGTTTATAAAGTATCTTTCTTGCACGTACCATTTTACAGTATCGTTCTCGTGGAGCAAAAAATTGTAGAAACGCGACCAGTTCCATTTGTGCTTGAAATGCTCGGGCGCCGATTGCAATATCTTGTAACTAGCTCGTACAATTTCCAAAGTCGAGACTTCCGTGACGGCGAACGGAGCGACGCTCGCTCTGCGTCTCTTTGGTAAAGCGGCGACGTCGGAGGCTGCGCAGTCGAACGGTGCTGGATTTACTTCGAAATAGCGCAGAGTAAATCTACAAAATTAAAATATCGATTGGCGAGCGAATCGGAGAGATCGAAAAGGGTTTGGAAGAGTATTTTTGTAGTTTTTATAACGCACCCCAAAACATCTGGATTTGTCGTAATCAATGTTCCCAAAATTACACAATTCAGTCTGTGAAGGTGTTCCGAGGCATTGCTCGTAGTTTCTGACTGTAAACGATCCGTCTGAATTGCTTTTGTCAACAGAACCAGAAGATACTGAGGAAAACACTCCGCCACGTCGATCGAACATGTCGGTTTCATTAAAAATTGACATAACGACTGCAAAATGTTTTCGCACTCGTTTTCTTTTAAATCCTGAAATAAAATAACGATTTTCCAATTTCAACTGTTTTCAGGACGTAAACAATTGACGCCGAACAAAGTCGAGACAGTGTAAAGGATGCAAATTTACTGCAATGTGTTGCTTAAATTTAGGTAAATAGTCCATACTTCGCGTGTGTAAATGGATCGAAGAAACAACTGACAAGCGATCAAACACTCACCTCAGATTCGATGTAGCGCGCTAATTTTTGTTTGTATTTTTCACTGCGTTCGCAGAACAATTTTACATTGCCGAGAAGCATCTTGGAGTGTTACACGACGACACGATCACCATTTGTTTTTAGTATCGAAAGAAAACCGCCCACTGTGCCCCAAAAGTTTATCAAACTGACGGTCGGTCTCGAATTGATTGTAAAGGTTATAAAGGTATCAGCGGAGCACGTGCTAAGATCCGCGTGCCGAGACCTCTAATAACATGTGCTTGGACGAAGCCGCATCCCCACCAAAACACGTACAAACACGTTTACGAAGCCGCGAAAAAAAAGAACACTTACCGTGTTCCAAAAGGCAGCCATTTTGGGACGTTTCTTGACATCGCCGATTCGAGAAAACGATGAGATATATGTAGCAAATTCAAATTTAGCGCGGCAATTTTCAAATACCATGTCGCTGTTGATTATTATTCTGTCACGATCTCGGAAAATAAAACGAGCGGGGATATGGGAATAATAAAATGTTTGATTTATACATATACAATTTACACGTTTATCGTACAAAATTACATTATACGGAGAATTAGGACGCAAGAAGATCTTTTTGCACGTTGAGCTCAGCTTGAATGGCCCTTTCGATGCCGGGCAAAGTCATGTTGTTGACAGGGACATTGAAACTCACGTAAACAGATTTATTGAATTTTTTGGCGAGTCTTTTGGCCAAACTCGTTGATGTCGAGTCTTCCGTCGAGCCCATCAATTTCGTAGCGACCGGCAATTTCTCGTATCTCGACATCATCGCGACAGTGAGATCGCTCATCTTCCCTTCCTTCGAATCCCCTATCCAGAGATATATGCTATCTTCCATTTTCATGATTCGACAACGAATTCTAACCTCGCCGGCCTCGGTCACGAATTCGTGAAACTTGAAGGAACATGGAAGCAATTCTAGCTTATCACCTACGACCGGCTCGTTTGCCATGATTCTGCGGTAGTTTCTTCAAGTCGAACGACCGATTTGAGAGACTTTTTGTAATAATTTGAGTGACGGTTATGTTTTGTTTATGAGCACGCAAAATGCATGTATCACCGATGCTCAGCGGCTCGTTCAAAAACACATCGAAATGTATATATCGAAATGTTCAACTTCGACTCTCGATTGAAGTTACGTTTTTGTCCACAAAGTTTCACCTTATTTACATCGAATTTCGATATGTCGATATAGAGTGATATAGAGAAATGTGAGCAGAAGAATATTCGCGCGAATGCCGGGTAATTGACAACGATATGCAAGGACGCAAGTGTCATTTTATCTATTCATTTATGATTTTGCAGAGATATAAAGATACGAAACTGATAAAATGATGAAAAACACACGAACGCCCTCGCGGAAGTGTACGTTGGCCGAAGGAGATATTCACGCCGCGGCGCCTGATCCGTGTTTCCAGTCTCGAGGACCCCTTTTTCGATCACCGGAGTGCGCAAGCGCCCTGTGATCTTCTGGTTAGAGTATCCATTTTGATCACATGTGAGTATCCCGAGCTGTCCTCGATTTGTGTGAAAACTAATGGTGCTAATAGCTTGAAAAGACCATACAAGATTGAAATTTCGACAGTGAAAAAATAGCTGGTTTGTATCGTTAAGAAAAAAGTGCTCCAACGTTCGCGTTATAACGACGATATAAACGTACTATTAACGGCCTCGGATGACAACGCGATGGCCAACTATGGGGGGCCAACGTGGCTTGGAGATCTTTCGCGCCATCTTCGCAAATTATTTTTATGAAATACGTATTTACGAGGATTAAAAACGTGCCGAATGATTGAATTTCAAGCCGGTATGACAAACCCCCGAGTCGACCAGGAACTTACGTGCTTTTCGACGATACTAGAGCCGATTCCAAGGAGACATTCTTTGGTTAGCCGCGAGAGTTGGATCGTATCGCTTTTCGCACACGGATTGCCGTGTGATTAACTTACGCGTATCCTCGTACCTCCCCGGTTCATTTTTTTAAACTTTTTTCTCTCTCTCTCTCTCTCTCGCTCTCTCTCTCTCCTCGCAACGTCGACTTGTGCGTTTGTACTACGTTCAAAGGGAATACGGTAGACCGGGTCAATCTCGCAGGTATCGTTTCGTATGAAATTGTGCTCCAAAAATTACGCCGTCAATATGCCACATGGCCACTCGCGTCTGGGTCGCGACTCGCTAGTCACGCCAACGTTTTACGGTCAAATTATCGCTGCGAATCGCACCGACGTCGATTCTTTTCTTCCTTTTACTTGCCCCAAAAATTCCGCGCGGATATCGTTAATTTATCATTATTTCGGAATACTCGGCCCACTGACGTTCCGTATGTGTCATTGTACGCTCGTCAATTTTTCGTTCTCTAGTGCTTATCGAATATTAAGTGCGAAGCCCTTTGTGTTACTTTCATCGACTCGAGAAAAAAACGTGTTCGTAAATCGGTGATTCGGATATTTCGCTTTTTTTTCGCCAGGGACGAAATCGATGTTACGTATTGTCCGAATTTATAACTTTTCTAATCTCTACTAATGACTGTACTATCGTATTTACGATACCCATACTGTTTTAGAGGTTAATGCATGATCTATCGGCATAGCATGAACTTTCCGCGATATCTAGAACGCCACTGGACCCTCCTAATTCGTTTCAAAGCTGACCCCACAAATAGTATGGGGTGAGTTTTACGCTCCACCATCCAAAGATCGAATTTAGCGTCTCGACCGTACGTTGTATCAAAGTCTCGAAAGCATAATCTGGAAAATAAAACCACCCGAGACCAGTACGAGCGATAATGTTGCATCTACGAACGCATATCTTGCATATTTTTTAATCTCGAACGTGCGATTGGAACGAGCGAAGATAAATTTTTGAAGTCTTTTGACGTCAAATACTTTCACGTTGTTCCAGTCTCGTATTTTATTATCGGCAAAGTTTTTCGGGGTTTAAAACTCAAACGGCACGTTCGTTTGTATAAAAAGAAGTTCCGTTAGGTACCGGATTGAGATAGTCTTTCGAAAACGTTATCGTTACCCGGCCAAAACAATTTTCTGTCCATTCTATAGATTGTATATTTCCACGGAGAAAGATCATTGCGATTTCTTTGAGAAATAATAAAAAATATCATTGTCTTTTATTTGCACGCAGCTTCAAATTTCAAGATGGCAGATATCGAGGACACTCACTTCGAGACTGGCGATTCAGGCGCCTCGGTGACCTATCCCATGCAATGTTCGGCATTGCGTAAAAATGGTTTCGTCATGCTGAAAGCGCGTCCTTGCAAGATCGTCGAAATGTCGACTTCCAAGACCGGCAAGCACGGTCACGCCAAGGTCCATCTCGTCGGTATCGACATTTTCACATCGAAGAAGTACGAAGATATCTGTCCATCCACACACAACATGGACGTGCCCTTCGTCAAGCGAGAGGACTATCAGGTAAAATTAACACAATAACACGCCGACCCTCGAACCGTTTGATTCGAAAGCTCTCGTAGAACGTACGTTTCTCTTCGACGCGCCTCGTCTTTACTTTGAATTAACTCTAACGTCGAGATTCATCCCCGATGCCTAGAAAAAAAAGAACTTTGGAAAAGTTTCGTGAATCTTGTCAATTATTTCTCTCTGGCAGATGGAATACCGAGCTTCGGGGTGATAGATACCCCATCAAACGGTTTATGGGTGAATTAAGAGTTTTTTTTTTTTTTTTTTGCGACTACGTCAAATTCCAGCTTTAACTTATCCTCGTCTTTTTTTTGTTCTTACGTCTCAGCTGACGGACATATCTGACGATGGATACTTGTGCCTGATGGCTGATAACGGAGACCTTCGCGAAGATCTCAAGATACCTGACGGCGAATTGGGTACTCAGTTACGCGTTGATTATGACGCTGGAAAAGAATTGCTGGTGAGTCGACGCAAATTCATTAATCAAAAAAGCCAAAAAAGTCAAAAAAACAACAATATATCGACTATGATATTTATTTCTTGTTTTATTATCATTCGCAGTGCACCGTACTAAAAGCCTGTGGCGAAGAAGTGGTGATTGCCATCAAAACCAACACTGCCCTCGACAAATAATTGTGTTCAGTCGCAACCGTACACAACCTCACTACCCGCTTTATAGCCAATCGACACCTTATCATTGGTCAAACAGAGACAAGAGTTTGAAAATAATCAACATATAAGAACGATAAAAAAGACGAGCCGACAGTTCCAGAAAAAAAAAAAAAAAAAAAAAAAAAGATAAATAAACCAACAGCAACTCAGCAGCGGAGAAAATAATATTAATAAAAAAAGAAACAAAAAAGAAAGAAAATACACAAGTTTTTATCGAAGTAACTACTTACTATTATCCGTAACAGCGAGAAAGCATAGAACGAAGAGCAGCCAACGACAAACAAACAAAAATTACATGCGCTAAAAGTTTTTAAGCAATGTAAGGGCCGGAGGGGTGAGGGTGATGAAGGGAATAACAAGAAAAAAACGAACTGGCACGACATAGGGCAGCTTGCGTCCCAGTTTTTTTAGACACGACTCTCTCGGACACACACACACACACACACACACACACGCATACACATGTTGTTTGTTATATAAGTGATACGGCGAGAACGTTTCATCAAAGGTTTGATCGAAGACACGACAAAAGAGAATAAACATTGGAAAAGCCTTTACACTTCCTCAATTTTTTTTTTTCGATTTTTTTTCTTTTGCTGTTTTCTTCTTCTTCTTCGAGAAGATCGCCGTTTTAACAAGAAGACCAGTTTGATCGTGTCGCGCGACCGAGCTTCGTAAACTTATTACAGACACGACGATAAGAGCGTTTACACGCCGAACAACTTGCTTCAAAAACACATGTGTGAAAGTGGGAGAGAGAGAGAGAGAGAGAGGAAGAGAAGAGAGTACGAAAGGTGTCTTGAACTCGCGTTTTTTCCGATTTATTCGTCTAGCGCGTAAGCAACGCAACTATGAGATAAAATAGAAGAAATACTCGTGGCCATTCGAGACCAAAATTCGTGCCAGTGGACTGCTGCGAGGAACAATTTTTCGTTTAAACTGTAATTAATAATGGAAAAGCAACAAAATCAAGAGCTCGACAACGAGCGACGGGATAAAAAGGAGAATACAAAAACAAAAACAAAAAGAATCTGTTCTCATCGATGTCTCCTCGTTGTCTCCGAGAACGAAATGAAAATCAGTTTTGATGATTATTATTTTTTAGTTTTTTTTTTGTTTGTTTTACGTTTCTTCACTAAACTCTTTCCCCTACATTCGTCCGTCGAACTCGACGTTTTAGAGGGAATACAGTCCGGGCAAATTGATAGTCGTAAAAACGTTTTTTATAATGATAAAAATGATGATGATGACGATGGTGCGGGCAGCGAATTAACTCTGTGACTGATAAACAATTGTTTTCTTTACTTTTCAATGAATTTTCGTACAATCGAAGATCGTGACCGACGGAGGGATAATAATGAGAGAGCCGCGAAGTGTGAGTAGGAGGAAAAAGGAATAAGGAACATCCAGTAATGATATATAGTATGATAATATATTGCCCGCTTTGTCGGGTCCGATTAGTCCCTTGGCCTATATAAAATTAAACACATTGAACAAACATGACACGAAGAAAGCAAAAGAAAAGAAAAAGGACGAAAGAAAAAAAAATAATAAGAAATACTAACAAATGATGAATAATACTTTCAAGTCTTCATTTTCGACGCGGTATTTTCAAACGAATATTGCGAGTGAATATTTGTCTCGAATGAATATTTTTACATGTAACTTCAATCGTAATCTATGTGTGGAATGGATGGTTGCTCGATAAAGGGGTGTCCTTAGGGACTATTTGAGAGAAAGAGAGAGAGAGAAAAGAAGAAAAGAAAAACAAGCAAACGAGTGTGCTGATGAATGAGATGCTCTAATTTGTCAAAGTAGTTTCGATTATTCCGATGAAAAGCGTACCGTACTACGTACTTATTTCTTTAATGCGAGCTTTCCTTCAAAACTAGTGAGAGAGAGAGAGAGAGAGAGAGAATGAGATCGCTACAAAAAATAAATAAATAAACAAAAACATAACGAAAAAAAACACAAATAAGCGGATTCGAGGCGGAACGTTTGGAGCGAGATTTTCAACATCGAATCTAACGTCCCGAGTTAGAATAAAAATAAATAATGTGGGCGAACATGCAGTGGAAAAAGCGTTTAAAAAACGTCCGAGCGAGCATAATAGCTTTGGCCTGCGGTACGAACGAAAAAAGCCATTTTTTCTTTCCGTTTTCTTTTTTTAATTATTTAATTATCATTTTTTAATTATATTCTCTCCCATCTGCGTATGTCCGCCCTGTGTGACCTTAATATTTAATTCGCTTTTTTGTTTGCATTACATCTCCCTACACACGCCTGAATTTGTATGAAAAGAAGAAGAATATTTCACGAGGTGCAGCCTAAAATATTTGGAATTAAACTAGAACGGATAAGACAACTTTAATTTAAAACAAACAAACAAAAAGCACGACTATATAAATTGGTGTAAACCAGGGCTAAAAACCACAGGAAGGTATCGCTCCTCGGTTCTTACATTATTTTCTTTTTTTTTTTCATTCACTTTTTTTTCATTTTCCATGTACTTGAACGTATACGTTTCTTTGACTACCTCGATCGTAGATACGAAATGTTGCACTGTTACCGATTAACCAGCAATATCTCCATGATAAAAGAAAAAAAAAGAGAGAGAGAGAGAGAGTAAAAAAAAGCATATAGCCCGAAAACACTTTGATAACGCAAAGTAAAAGTTTCGAAGTCGAAATTCCTCTTCCCAGCCCTCGCTCGACGATGAAATACCCGTGAAAAAACTTCTGTCCGAATTCCCATCGTACCTTCCTTCGAAACTTTCGTATGCGATATAGTTAACGATCTAAACTTAGCTATTGTAATGTAAGTAACAGAAAAACAAAAAAAAAAAACAAAAAAAACAATACCTAAAAATAACGAACGAAAAAGAAAAAACAAAAAAAAATTAATAAAAAATAAATCAGCGTCTGTACTACTACACGTGTGCTATGTTGGACCAGGTACATCTAATTCAAATGTGCTTTGTTATGGATTTGTGAGACGAGGAATATTTGGGAAAGGGAATGGAAGTATATTTAAAAAAACGAACAAACGGAAAAATGTGCACCCGGGCGTGTGCGTAGCGCGTATGAGAGACAAATGCGTAAGTGCTTTAATAACTGAAAGATATGAAAAATGAGTTTAGAGACTGTAGGTATAAAAAAAAGGAAGAAAAAAAAAGCTGCGAAGCGCAAATTTTGTTGTTCGGCGCTTTGTGTAGAAGATTTCGTACGAGCGCAACATTTTCTTTCTTATATCGTCCTTTGAATTATCGTTTTCTTTTCTACCATACCCTCTTTTATAGCGTCTCGAGATTGCTCTTGAATTACAAAAAAAGAAAAAAGAAAAAAAAAGCGTCGTCGCCCCGCAAATTGATAAAAAAAAAAGGAAAATAATTTTAAAAAATGAAGAAAACTGCTATTATTCAGGGTGTAACCGATCGAGAAACGATCGGTGATCTTAGTTAACTAATACTGTCTCAGGATTGTAAACGAAGAAAAAGAAAAAAAAACTTGCGTGCAACAAATATATACTCTGTGAGTTGACTTTATATTTAACGAGACGAGTTGAAACAAAAGCTGCGGCATCGACGGGGAATTAAAAAAAAACAACAACAACAACAATACGAACTAATTAACGAGAATTTATCACACAGATCGCAATTTTCAATGTTCTCGAGTAATATTGAATAAAATAATATTACAAATTTACTCACAGATTTCGTAAATACGGTTTTCATTTAATAATTTGAACTACGTCCCCGAATCTCTTGGCTGATGGGAAAAAAAACGTTTTTACCGATGTTCCTGCGATTTTTTTGTAAATCGTATGCGAAAGCTGAATAACGAATGGTGTAAGTAGGAGAAAAAAAGGCAAAATTTGTATACTCCTGCTGATTATTTCAAATAAATGCTCTATAAGGGTGTTCTCTGTAGAATTCGTAGCGGAGGATAACAAAGGTAAGTTCATTCGCGTAAAAATAACAATATCTCGTTTTTTGTTTCTTTCACCCTTTGATTTATGGTACAAATCAGAAATATACACGCTATATATACATATATACGTATATATACACATATACATGTACATATATATCTCCAGATTAACTATAAATACGTTCGCGCTTACCTGGCGCGAACTTACATCGTGAAATAATTTTATTTTCGACATTAACGTAAAACATTTTCATCTGAGAATAACGATCCTTCCATGTCGGACTGACATTATTCTTTTCCGGAAGGGTAGTTAAAATAAAACGAGAAGAAAAAAAAACACATTGAGAAAAGAATCTCCGCTAAATATCAAAGTAATAATAACATTTTCTTTTTTCTTTTTTTTTTTGTCTTTATAACGATTTCATAATTGCGACTGTGGTGTGCTGAGTGTTATTAATTATTAGTACTGATACTCCTATGTTTAAGGATATTATAAATTAAAAAATTCAGCGGCAGTTGCTCGAACGATCGTAGGAGAATTGTTGCGAGTCGAGATGCGTGAGTCCGTGTGTCTTCTTTTTTTTTCTATATTTTGTTCTCTTTTTGTAGAAAGTTTCGTCGCATTGCCGAGGCCCCGGTCGCGTTTATATCTTTCAAAGATACTTCAGAGGCCTCTTTTTTCTTTATATATATATAACTTTTTTTTTTTAAATTGAAAAATGCTTATCCATTCATTACGTTGATTACGGCAGAGCCAGAATTCTCTCAACAATACTGACAAATTTCTATCTACTCACTGATTAATAATACCTGCTCACCCTTTACCCATCTCCCGCCCCTCGTCTTTCTAAACCGATTGCAAATTATGGATTATTCCGTCGAGCTTTAAAAGTTACAAAAAAACAAAATCAACACTTCAATATTCACAAGCAACGATCCGAATATCTTTCGCTACGAATCGTGATGTACATCGTTATAAATCTTTCAACAAAGTATACCCCATTTAGAAGATAATTTTTTTCAACGAGACGCGTCTATTATTTCACTAATCTCTCGTTAGCGCGTGTTTACATCTGTGTAGCGCGATAGAATGAACAAAAATTCTCTTTATATCGTATATAGGATTGTAAAAAAACGTTTGTCTGTTTGGGTTTGTTTTCGTACCAACGAATAGACGACAGATGATAAACGAACCAAAGGCACCGAGGCTTCTTAGGGAGCTTCTCAAGAGGTTACACCTGTGATAATTTATACACGAGGCAGGAAGCGATGGAAATTGTGATAATAAAAAAATGAAAAATATATCGCGAATGAAAATTTGTAGAAAAGAAAAGAAAAAAAAACAAAAAAAAAACAACATTTTCGCACGAATAACGTGATTTCTTCGTAACAAAATGAAATTTATTTATAGAAATACATCTTTTTTTTTCTATTCACTTTGTAACGTAACATGTTGAATGCCAGCGAGTTTCCGAGCGATTCTAAGTTCCGAACAAACGATAACGTAATATAAAGGAGTGTGTGTGTGTGTGTGTGTGAAAGAGAAGATAGAGTAGGAAAAAAAAGAGAAGGGAGAGTGTCCTCTTCAGTAGCCCCGTAATTAATTCCCTGCATTTCTTATTTCTTTTTTTTAACCTAGACAGTAACAAAGTGTATAGCGACTTAATGGGTTAGATGTTTTCCGTGACCTCGTATTTCCTTTCCTCATTGTTATTTCTTTCTTTCGTTCGTTTGGTTTTTTTTTTCTTTTTTTTTTCTTTTGTCCCTAATCACAATCATAATCGAAGATTTCTTGCCTCTCGTTAGATCAATTGTTCGCGTTTCGCCTTTGAAGCGCAGCCGCTAGATCCTGCCTAAGCGCCGCTTGCTGTCGTTGATCGGCCAATGATTGCAACGATCTCAGGCCGTTGACGATGTCTTTCGTTTTGCCGAAATATATTTCGTTGAGAGTGTTTCGAATTTTATTCTCCATATCCTCGACCATACGACCGATATTCGCGATGTGAGGCGATGTTTCGCTCGTCGGAGCGTCGTGTTCGACCTGACGGAATGAATAATGTACGTTTGAGCGAATAATTATTATTTTCTCGTCGTTTCAGCCGTAACGAACGTAGAAAACGCGACGAATTACCTGTCTGGTTAAACTTCCGCCCAAATTCATCGTTCCTGAACCATATTTGTTGGTCTGAAGCCACAACATCGCGGTGGAAGTGAGTTTATAGTGCGCCATGCGTCCCGTCGATCTCTCCTGTACCTCGACGACGTGTATCGAGTCCCAACAGCCTTTGATTTTCTTAGATCCATCGCCCGCCTTCTTGATTAAAATCACACCGGCGAAACCATGATCCAAGTCCCAGAGATAGACGGACGAGACGCCACCCTCGAAGTATAATTCGCGATATTGGTCGAACGCGTGATTAGCGTCTATTTCCAATTTTCTCAACCTCTCGGACGGCATAGAGCCGTCTTCTAGAGGAGGATCGTACGTATTGCTCCACGGAGATCTGGAGATATCGAGTCGTACGTAAAATAATAAGAATTATCGATAATCGATGTCGAACGCGTTTGGATATTAGCGACTCTCACCTATACGAATCTCCGTCGCGGTTATAATCGCACAGAAGATAATCCTTGCCGGATTCCTTGTCCTTGGCTATTTTTAAAGGTTGATCTACCGACGAAAGCAAATCTTCGCAAAGCGAAGGTACCAGATCGATAAGATCGCTAAGATTTTTTTCAATCTGCTGAGGTGGCAGTCTCCTCATAAGATCGAGCGCGCAATCCATCTGTTGTTCGGTCTGAAAAAAAATTATTAAGCAACGATCTTGAATGGAACATCCAAAAAACAACATAAAGAGCTACATTGTAAGATCGAGCCTGAGAAACCGTAATTTACAAGGAAATCGTCGAAATTCTCTTCATCACGTTCACCATTTTGACATTTGCGATCTTCTGGGTTAGGTGACGAAATCTCCTGCGTTAAAAAGAGTTTCAACACGATTTTTCATGAGTCAACGTTAGCTCGCACGACGCTCGAATGTGCATTCTTATCGTGTTCGAATCACAGAAATAAAGAGCTTCTTATCGGGGAATAATGATGAAAAGTAAAAATAACAAAATATTGTAACCGGGTCAGGAACAAAATGACTCACCATGGTAAATTCGTGTGTGTACGGCGAACGGCTAATATGTCGATGATGCGCGTGAAAGTTGATTCAAAAGGAAACGAAAAACACAAAAACTATATATATATATGTAGATATATATATATATATACGTTAACAAATTGTCAAAAGTAAGAAAATACTTTTTCGCTTCGACGCGGATGAGTTCGTTCGATTGTTGACTGTTTCCCTTGCATTCAAAAACGAAAAAAAAAAGCGAACACTTTAAGGGTGTGTCAGAGTGAACAGAAGTTGGTGAACATGTAGGAGCGTTCCTAAACACACACTGCCATATTTATTTTCATATCACTCGACGAGGAAGAGAGACGGATAGAGAGAAAAGGAACAGAGAGAGAGAGAGAGAGAGAGAGAGAGAGTGCAAGAGAGAGCCGGATTTTTTTTCACGATATCGGCGGTGTACCGTAATCCCGAAGATCGAACATTATCGTCGGGTGAAACACACGGGCACAGTCAATAGAATCCTTGATGTACAGTAATATCGAGGATTAGTACTTTTCGTTATATATATATCTCTCTCTCCCCCTTGCGCCGCTCACTCGCTTGCCCAAAAGTGCACTGACACTTGTGCACCTGATCCAACGACGAAAACACACACGACACAGAAGGCGTATATGATGTTGATAAAAAGTCCCGAGTCAGAAAAGCACACAATGCACAGCTTCCGGGCAAAGTTCCGGGACTCTTGCGGTCTCTTCTTTAGGCCTGGAAATGGCGGCAAGTAACTTGAGACTCTCTTCGTTGCCCCGCTATTCAAGATACGTTGGTCGTTTGATTTAAAAAAACAACTACCCGCCTCGATCGTATTAATAATTTAGAGGATTACAATAGCGCGAGATTTTCACACAGAGAATCTTCGAATACGGAGGAACGAAAGATGCAAAAAAAACTTTTTTTGGTATAATGAGAACCGGATGGTTATCCTGCTTAACAAACTTTTTAATCTTCCGAGAATCACCGCTAACCGCTATCTAGCATGAATGTAACTGACAACGCGTTTGGAACTTTTTACCGACATTACGATTTGACTCGATAGCGTGTTTAGTTCGGTGCAAAAAGTGTGGTGCGCTGACGGTGACACGTAAAATGTGTCTCCTCTGTTTACAATGCTTCACTCACTAGTTATGGTTTTCGGGGTTATATGTATATACGGTATATACGATATATACCATATATACAGTCCGACTTCGAACCGCCCGAGGACGTGAAGATATCTTCTCGTTTTGTATTTCCTATTTTTCATTTTTTCCAACAATTAAACCCGTGACGATATATCAAAATTTAGCCACATATACGAAGCACGAAATGAGAAAACTCTACCTCTATTATTAATCATGTTACGATAATACGCACTCAGCAAATGCGCCACAATGCAACACTAGGTGAGTTTTTGTTTCCGTGCCCCATGTACATTATACGTAAAACACGCACATTACTCGCGTATTACGAGCGCAATATATTCAAAGTATTCATCGACGCTACTTCGTGCTCTATTTATGCATAAATCGATTGTCATTGTTGCCTTTGTATCCAATTATGATTATTCATTATTTTTCAATCCCTCGGCACGAGCAAGAGTGATTTTTCCCAAACCTCCAAAAATATCTGGATCCTTTTTTTGGTTTTGCAACTGACCTAGTTAACGTTTTTTTTCTTCTTCTATTCATAATCATCTGGTATAATTGACTCTTCCTCCTGTCGATGCACCCTTTGGGAAAACAATATCGTCCATTCACTCGATATAGAGCATAGTCTAATGAAACATCGTTAAATTAGACCCTCTATCATAGATCCCTCAAACTATACAAACCCATTGATGTATATCGCTCTCCGTATTTATATTCTTACCCGAGCAAAACGTGTTCATTCATTCAAGCTTCGCAAATTGTGAAAGCAAAACAATCGATATTAATAATTCACGGTCAAATGAGCGTACTAAATAATTACGTAATGTTTAATTGACCCTAATCATTATAAATCTACGTCGATTCGTCTCACCGCAATTGGTCCTCGACATATCATCCTGTGATCATTCTTACACCAAGCGATCATACGATAATTTGTTTCGTAAAAAATATAAATGTTCACAATTTACATTAGAAAAGCTCATAAAGCTAGAAAAAAATTGGCACGATGCTTCATCTCGCTTATAATTATAATTTAGTTTTTATTTATTCCCGAGTAACGCGACGCATGAAAAAAAGTGCCGCCTTTACGGTCTGGCGACATCGGTAGCTTTTTCAGGTATTGGACTATGACCCGAGATATATTATAATGAGTCGCGAAGGCTGTGCGCCCAAAGGTCAATAAGCGTTTTTTATCACGATTTTTCATGCTCGCTTCTCAGGGTGTCGAGCCAGCAAATTTCCACACACGCTCGTCTACAATTGACTCATTGATTTACAAATTAGGCAGACTGCCATGTTTGAACTTTCATTACAAAAGCTGACTATTAAAATGCTACATTGACAGCTTATCCTAAGAACTTTTCGTTGCTTATCAGTGTACAATATTCTCTCACGGAGGAATATTCTTCGATAGATAAGATAAGAAATCAAATATCTTCGCATCGGAGGTCTGCGATCGGATTAGGTCAATTTTATATTTGGAAAAAATCAGTATTTAATTTCTTGCATTTTGTATATACGAGTTCGCAAACCACGTACCCGTGTAAAGCTCGTTGTTATCCGCTTGTCGTTTGTCTCGATACCGACGGCGGAGCATCGATTCGTCGATAATAAGCGTGTTATAATTCCTAAAAGTGAAATTTGCATAATAATACTTCTTCTTCCATTGTAACGAATATTCTATAAGAAGAACCGAGCGTTAATAAATTTTTTTATAAAATACCCTCGTGTCGTTGGATTTTGCAGATTTAAAAAAAAAACATCTCCGCTCTGCGAACGCACACTCACGCACGGGCAAAAAGTGCAAATAACAAAATGGGGTTCCTAACGTCGTTGAAACAATCAGCGGTGTTTCACCTGATGTTCGCCATTACGTTCTTCACTTCGGGATTGATAATAAACCTTTTCCAGTGCATATTGTATCTGGGACTGAGACCCTTCTCGAAATACCTCTACCGAAAGATCAATTATTACCTGTGTTACTCGTTCTACAGCCGTGAGTTATAATCATTCGTACGATCGTTTCTCGATATGTTTTAAAACCTTCTCCGCCACCTTTCAGAATTGGTATTCATGGCGGAATGGTGGTCGGGCACGGACGTTGTAGTATACGCGCACAAAAATGAATTCGACAAGTATTATGGTTACGAGCACGGCTATCTTTTGATGAATCACAGCTACGAAATTGACTGGTTAATGGGATGGATGTTCTGTGATCGAATAAGGATGTTAGGAGTGAGTATCTTGTCCTATCAATTAATATTTTCGTTACACGCGATTCATAATCGAGATCGAATATACAAAATGGAATTTCAATTTTGCAGAATTGCAAAGCATACGCGAAAAAATCCATAAAATACATCCCTACTCTCGGTTGGGCTTGGAAATTCGCGGAGAGTGTATTTCTCGAAAGAAGTTGGGACAAAGACAAGGAAATAATCGGGGAACAAATACGAGAATTGGCCGAATATCCCGACACGATGTGGGTCAGTATATAAACAAGTTTGTGTATCCCTCGAAAATACTTGATCCTTTAAACATCATTGAAGAAAGGAAAACGACGTTCCACAGCTTTTAATGTACGCCGAGGGAACTCGTTTTACTCCCGAGAAGCACGAAGCTAGTCAAGAATTCGCAAAGAAAAAAGGATTGCCGGTGTTAAAACATCATTTGACACCACGCACAAAAGGCTTTACGGCGAGTATTCCGCATTTGAGAGGCAAAGTCGAAGCTATATACGATATTCAGTTGGCGTTTAAACCGAACGATCCCGTAAAGCCAACAATGACGAATCTCCTTTACGGAAAGAAGGTCGAGGCTCACATGTATTTTCAAAGAATTCCACTGTCCGACGTACCCGAGGGTGAGGAAGCTGCGGCTGAATGGTTGCACACGATATATCAACAAAAGGTATTATTATGAAACATCGATGATTTTATTTTCTTGATTATTAAATGTTGAACTCTTGGCGCAGGATCGAATGGCCGAGAGCTTCATGCAAACCGGTGATTTCTTCGCGACGAGCGGTGTACCGAGAACCGACAAATTTATGCTCCAAAGGCGATACTATTCGCTCATAAATACTATTTTCTGGGCTATAATAGTTCTCGTCCCGATGCTCTATTCTATCGTCAAACTATTTTTATCTGGTTCGACGGCTTACTTCTCAATCGGCGTGGGCATCATACTTTTATGTACGTCAAATTATCTTCCTTACAATCTCGCGACTCGAGACTCGAGATGAATTTAATTGGAGATAATTTTTCTTTCTTAATACTTCCATTCGTATTTCAGTTTTCCTGTTGATGCACAAAACCATTGGAATGTCTGAAATAAGCAAAAGTTCGTCGTACGGCGCTGCCGAGGCGAAGAAAGCTAAGTAAGTGATAAATTAACAAAAATCTAGCGGCACGAAGCGGACAAAAAATATGGGTGGGAAGGGAATTAAAATTAACAAAACAAAAAAAAAATTGAGACTAAAATCCCGTCGATGTTTCAAACACAAATCTGTACATCACTTCGGTGTAAATGTATAACGATGAATATTCGTTTAAGTGACTGTCGAGGGTGAAACAAAGGAGAATATACATAAAAAAAAAAAGAAAGAAGAAAATTAAAGTAAAACGAGAGTAAACCAACACACAAAAGTATGACTTACGTTTCAGTGCGAACGATACGACTTTGAATATTTTCTGCATTTAGATTAGACACGCTAGGAGGAAAGCACCGACGAGACTACCGTTCGTCAGTGAATGATTCCGTTTTCTCAAATTGCACTCACTTAACGATAATATTTTATATTATTTTTTTACAATTCAACGATATTTCCGTGAATCGAACAGAACGAAGCGTTGTAATATATATTTGTCAATGTTCATAAATCCGTATTATCGAACGAACAAAAATCTTTCGAACGCGACAATTCACTCGTCCTCCAGGCTCGTTATTCGTCGGTGCCTTCGTTCTGTCGTATGTGTATATACATATACATTTATGTGTGTATATATATATACAGGGTGAATTCTGTAAGGTTTCTCAAACGGGATTTTGGTGCAGATGGGATCATTACAAACAAAAGTTGCAAATATACATTGGGGATATTTTTAATAGTTTACGAGATATTAATATTTAAAGTTGATCGAATCAGAGCGCGCCGAGAAGCGTTGGAGCCGCCCACTCTCCGCCCTAGCCGTAGATATAGCACAGTTTAGAGCGTTACATTTGGGATTGCAAAATTCAGAGCAGTCAATTATTATTATTTTATTACGCAGTCATTTTTATTTATCTGGCATTCACTGCTCTGAATTTTGCCGAGCGCGCCAAATAAAAATGACTGCGTAATAAAATAATAATAATTGACTGCTCTGAATTTTGCAATCCCAAATGTAACGTCCTAAACTGTGCTATATCTACGGCTAGGGCGAAGAGTGGGCGGCTCCAACGCTTCTCGGCGCGCTCTGATTCGATCAACTTTAAATATTCATATCTCGTAAACTATTAAAAATATCCCCAATGTATATTTGCAACTTTTGTTTGTAACGATCCCATCTGCACCAAAATCCCGTTTGAGACACCTTACAGAATTCACCCTGTATATATCGACTTGGTATTATTATATAAGATTTATAACAAATGTTTTTTTTTCGGTGGATTACCTTTTTTTCGTATCTATAGCCGTTGTTATTGTTGAATAAACAGCCGATTAATCCCACAAATTGAAACGACGACGATATAATTTATTAGAGACGAGTGGGACAATCTCGTATCGAAGTTAAGATTAATATAGCACGGTACGGTGAGTAAAGTTTTAATCAGATATATTATCTCATGACTGAGAAGAGCTCGTCGAGTTTTAAATACTCTCGCGTTTAGACTCGTTGCTCGTTCACTTCCTGATGTTTTTCTTCGTATCCGCGAGTCGGACTTGCTTTATATCGCACCTTTCGCAGCTTTCCTCGTGCATCGATATAACCGTAATGTCCCGTTACCGTTCCGTCCTCGTGACGTTCTTCCATTCTGTACTGTCTGTTTTCTCTACAAAGTGTTAATACGAAATTAATATTAATATTTTGTGGATTAACGTTGAAATTATTCTTATTAATAAGCATGCGTCGTTGTTTATTTTTTTGCAGGAATATCTAATCGGGCGAATGATGATAATTTGATGAAAAACGAGTACCCTTCTCCTGTGTCAAATCCGAATATATAAGTCTCGGGACCTTCGTGTCCCTGTATGTGAAATTCTATTCTGTCCTTCGAATCCCCAGACGTATCTTTTGGGATGCTTTCCTCGCTATCGTTCGTCTCTTTGTCAACGTCACTCGCTTCTACCTGTTGCTCTGGAGCATGATCTCTGACATAAATCGGAGTATCCTTGTCGTCACTGTCCTCTGGTAATTTATGATTTTTCGGAATGTCGATGATCGGATCACGATCCGGCTCTTTTATTCGATTTTTCGATGATGTTTTATTCTCTTCGTAATATCGATAATCCGTGTTTACCATCGGTGGTTTCAGGTAGAGCGACGGTAAACCCGAATTGTCCGAGTTTTTTGTATCTTCGGCCGGATAATTCCAGTGATTGACCGAGTGAATTATATTCGGTCTCCTCGGTTGCCTCGATCCTTTAGCCGATCTCGATTTCTTGTATTCTATTGGATCTAACCATCGATATTTTTGTTTCTTACGATAGCGACGATCTCCCGTTGGATTTAATTTTCGATGAATTTTCATGGGTGGGTTGTACAGTTGCGAAGCGCGAAGCTTATCTGCGGGCGGAATAACCGAACCGGTTGGATAACGGGTAAAAGGTGACCACAGATAAGTTTCCTTCCCGGTTGGGACATTCGCCGAGCCGATCTCCAGAAGGGTAACAAGGGACACGAGTAACTAGGAAAATAAGTACAAAAAGAATCAGATATCATTGAACTACGTCGAGTTTGAGTTACGAGGGACGAGACGAAGAAATGAGAAAAACACTTACGAGGCTACTGGCAAACATCCTGCGTACTTTGAGAAGATATAAATCGGACTACGAGATCGAGATGGTCGTCTTTTGATACGCCTTTCCGATCGAAAACTTTCTATCCCCCTCTATCTTAATTCGGTTCAATAGATTCAATTCCATCGTTACTTAACGTAAGATTTTTTGTCGTCTTCCATTTATACAGGAAAGTCATGCTCTACTTTTACTTTATTTCAACCACAGGTGTTCGTACAACGATGCATTACGAATGAAATATCGAGTATTCGTCGAGGTTCGATGATTCGGTCGTGGTTGTGGGAATGTTTGTAATTAAGAAGACTTCGATAGACATGAAAATCATCGGGAAGCGAATGGATGAACAAACAAGATGTGGGAAACGAAGCGTATCGCCGCCCGGTAATGTGCGCTCGTTTGTGACCGTTGGTCGATGTGTCCAAATAATTCTTAAGCCTCGACGTGAACACCGGAAAGATCATTATTTCGTTGACGATTCAATGTCAATCAGTTTCATAATTGCATACGTGTTATAAAAGAAGAAAAACAGCCCGAGAAATGTGCAGATTCCCGTTGACCCGCATAACGAAATCAAGCATGAGCATCTTCGGATTAAACATTTGTTACGCAGCTCTTCTCTTTCTCTTGATTAATTCCACCGAGGTAAGCGAGCCTGAAAATTCTGAAAAATCAAAATTCCGAAATTCGAAGCATTGGCAAATATTTTTCAGTCACTAAGATGTCGTTCCGGTAATCAACAGTCTAACGATCAACTGTACAAAATAATGCAAACGTGTCGTAAAAAATATTCCAACGGGAACAAGAACGGTAATGATTATACGACATCGAGTGAAAACGATAGTTCGAACGAAGATTCTGCATCGAGCGTCAGCCTCGACGAGGAATTATTCTTTGGCAATAGCAATAAAAAATCCGGTTCAAACGGTACCAAAAATGTTGGAAATTATCGATCGAACAATGGCAATTATGGGTAAACACGATATTGAAGAGTGAAATTAATTGTTATAAGGAAAATTCAATATTTTCTTCTTATATCGATCGTTCAATCGTATTATCAGTGAAAGTCGTCGAAACGATCGACGCAAACAGGAATCTTACGTGAATCGTCAGTACTCCTCGAATCCGACGAATTACAATTGGACGAACGATCGTGGCAATGGAATATCCGGTCAGAATAATAATCGTAACAACTATGGGAACGGAATGCAATCACAAAATCGTGATAACGGTAATAACGAACGACGAGATCGCAGCGAGGTATTACACGAAAATAAGCCTAATTTTTTATCGACGAAAAAGAATTCTGTTTACACGCCGATAATGATTGTAGTGCGTGACGCAATGTTTTTTTGACGAATTAAATTTGGTGGATCAACGAGGTTTTCCCGAACGTGGTTCCGTCATGGAAATTATGACTCGAGGCATGCAAGATCCAAATTTACGGGATTTCATGGAAGAATCTGTTTCCGAATGTTTTCATTATCTCGATTCCGACGCGAGCAATCGCGATAAGTGCACATTCGCGAAAAATCTTATGAGCTGTTTCGCCGACAAAGGGCGAGACGTGAGTATCGAAAAAAAAAAACGGCTAAAGGTCGATTCGTCGAGTCTTATAATACAAATTTTCGGTTTGTTTTGTAGAGATGCGAGGACTGGGAAGATTAATATATACGATGACACAAGGCAATCTTAAATTGAACTCGGCAAATTGGGAAAAACTCTGGAATTATGAGAAATTATTCATAGATAAACTTAATCGAGTTAATTGTATCGGGAGTGTAAGACGAATCGATGTCAACGTGGTTAATATATTTATTCCATTGTGAAAGTTACAAGCAAATTGTAAAAAAAAAAAAAAAGATATATTTAATAGCGCTTCCTTAATCGTTTTCGGTTTTGTACATATTTTTATATACATAATTAGAATATCCGTTACGTTTAGCACTCTATCTGCATTGCGAACGCATTCTTTGAGATACTAGGGAACTCGATCACGTTGGTAGCAAAAATTTCGGGCAACTCCCGACTCGTCGTACACGATTGCCGACCGACATTCGAGCCATAGAAAAAGCGAGAATAATCTATCTCGTTTGTCTTAATGCGAGTATAATTTTGATCTCCTTTATCTTAAGAATATTTATAATTATGAAAAAAAAAAAAAAAACCGAGGAAAGAAAAAGCGTAAAGGACAACGTGTCGGATGAACTAGGAACGTTACTTTCGTTTCTTCAGATCCTCGAAACGTTTCATGAGATCATCGAAGTCGATATCATCGTGTTCACCCGGATTTTGGGTCGTATCGTTGTCCGATGGAACGGCTGGTAAATCGGGCAGTTGAAAATCATTCATGGGTATCTTGGAACGAGGCTGAGGCTTCGGTTTTTGGTCAGACTATGCGAAATAAGAAATTACAAGTATACGATATTGTATAACGAATTTTCAGACATCGAGTACGACACTTTGACGACTTTTTTTTTTAATTTACCTGTTTATTCAGATCTGGTGGGAATGAACAGTAAGGAGGTGGTAGATCCTCGTCCTTGTTAGCATTAGCATTATCCAGGGGTATGTTGTACGAAAACGCGGCTGGATTAAAGGGCACGTTCTGATCTTTTCGAGTGCACGGAGGAACGCCGGGTGAAACAAAACCCAGAGGTTGATTATTTTTGTCAGGGCTCTGAAATTAAATATTATATTTTATAATCTACATTATTATTAATTATAATAATTATCGATGAGCGATTTCGTACCATAACGTTCATATTGGACGATGTATCGGGTAGAAGCGGAGGCTGCGGAAATCCTATGAAACCTACGGGTTGAGGAGCTCCGCCACTGGCGATATCGAGATTATTCGGAAGATCGCTTCCGCTTCCTCCCATATCGATAAGAATAGCATCCTGACCATCGGCCATTACTTGAGGATCCGGCTCGTACTCGACGTTGTAATTCTTGGCTATTTCGATGAGATATTTCTCGACCAGGAGCTTCGATGGTGATTGAACGCTAAGTTTGTGTTTCAATTTTTCCGATATACTCTGTACAGCCTCCTCGCGACACGCTTCTGTGTATTGTCGGCCGTATTTCGAAGTCAGAATATCCGCGATGACTTTCATCTCTTGAACGTCCGTCTGAATTCTAGGCGCAGCCCAGAGAATCGTCGATATCGATTCGGCAAGACCGTCGTCCAAATTTCTATGAAAGTAGCCGATTAAATAATTATCGGAGAATTTTTTTTACATCGTGCTAATCGTTCGAAAGTGAAACGACGAAATTGGTGTCTAGAAAAGTTATGGGATTGGAGAAGAGTAAAAGGTAGGGATGGGAGTTGACGAGAGACTTTGAAAATACCGAAGAATACGTACTTCATCTGTTGAATCAAACCGAATCTTGCTAGCAACAAATCACAGTACATTTCCAAAAGTTCCATAGCCTCGACCATGTAATCTTCTCTAATAATGTGCTCGACTCTTATCTTGGCTCTCTCAACTTTGCCTGTGGCTATATAATCGGCTATTTCCTTTCTCGCTTTCTGCGCTAATTCCGTCTTCTTTTTCTCCAGTAGCTTTAACCTGTTTATCGCGAGTCTAAGATGCGTTTTCAATTTCGTGTAATTGGGTCCGCTTGAAAACATTTTGATGCTTTTTGCGTCGAATTACTCGATACTTCTAGACCGAAGCGAGAGGAAGACGCAATAAAAGACTGATTACTACCGCAACGCTCGGAGACTTGACACTTGCGTGATTTTTCGGGATGCAATGAGTAATCTCGTATAATCGAGGGGAATGACAGTTCTTCGTCCAGCCTTAACCCTTTCCCATCACAAAAACATTAACCATGAAATGTTGCGTATATATGGGCGGGTCTACCAAAGTTGATGACAAGTAGTCACGAGATACGTTTGAATATAGTGCAATATTTATCCATTTGTCGCGATCGACATCCGGTTTTTCTAGTAACTTATTTCCTCGATCGGCCATACTGTTTCAGAGGAGTCATCGCAACTTCCGGTTTCGCACCGGATGCTATTGTGATGAGTTTGCGAACACATTTCGGGAAAAAACCATTACAAAACGGAGTGCGGTCCGCGGAAGATTCGAGGAGGATTCAAAGGATTCAAAGTTGTACCCTCGCGGCGTGAACAGTAAACGGAAAAATCTTATCGTTACACTGTGACTTAAAACCGCATGTGTACAGTGACCATAAAAGGTATAAAACTTTAAACATAACCGAAGCCATTCGAGTCGCTTGCAGCATTCGAACAATCGGCAAAATCTCAATAACTATATGCAATAATTATTCGACCGCGTCGTCGACGCCGAGTCCTTCGCTATCCTTTCGGGTTCTTTGCATAAACGCTTATCCCGTTCCAGATGTTTTACGTACCAGATATATTATGTTTGCGAAGAAAGGGCAAGCTCGCTCGTGTTTGGCTTGCCGCAATCCTCACCAAACAAGCGTTCAATCAATCGGTTAGCAAAAACGTAGTGATGTGCATCAACGTGGATGCCGTTTGGTAAATTCCTCATTTAAATTTCCCCTTTTCCATTATAATCGATGAATTTGAAAAAAAAAAAAAAAAAAAAAAAAACTTGTAAACAGCGATGACATCCTAAACATAGTCAACACGCACGGAGGACAGCGAAACATGAGATTTAGTTTGTATTTGTCTTCTCAACTTCTCTTCGGAGCAACCAAATTGTTGAGTTATCAAACGACGATCTTTCAGGGTGAGCGCTTGAAAGCCACAAAACATTTTTAATCTTCATCCGCGTACAACGAAAAGCAATATTTCATCCGATTTACAGATTTCGTTTTCAAACTGCAGCGCGAACTTCGGCCGGTCGATTTGAATAAAAAAAGAAAGACATTAAGGTGCGATTAAAACGCGAGTCATTTAAAAAAAAAATAATTTATACGAAAATATTTATTATTTATGTTGAATTGATTTTTATCGCGCTAGTAAAAACGAAACCACCGCGGAAATTGATCTTGCTAGTATTCCACCGGGTACGAAAGCTTTTAAGAATCTTCATTTGCAAGCGGATCTACATCTCATGCCAGAAGCAGATATCGAAAGTATCAGAGGCGCTCACGAGGCAAGTATCGGCCTATTCTTAAATTAATATTTATCGAATATCTGTAACGTCATTCCTGTTTTTTTCATCTTCCCGATTAATATCCATTTTGGTGCGCCTGTTGGGCTTTTCTTTGGGTATGCGTGTCTTGCGTGTGGATTATAGCGGCTGTACGTGGGCTCGCCGACTTTTGGTGAATTGGCGGAAGATCTAGTTGATTTTTTTCTAATGGATGTAGAACAGACTGTGCAGTGAGTGCTTTTTGTCTTTTACCTTTTCCTTTTCGTAAAAATTCGTAAGAACCTTTGTTTCCCGTTCAATACTCTTGTATTCTCAAAAATTTCTGATTGTACGTTTAAATATATTTGTGTTTTGTTTTTAGTATAATGTTAGATCAAGGTCGCGACATTTCGAAAGAACCAATGCGACTTGTTGCCGATGATTCGAACGAGCCACGACCATGGGGTTGGTATAGGGTCGTTAAAAAAATTACATACAGTTTGAGGAAATTGAGATTCCATTCTTCGATCTTTCCTCGTTAGACGAATTATCTCGAGCGCCAGTTCCACAAATACTTGGTACAACGGACGATGGTCGTACGGACGAAGATTCATCCGTGATGAATGTGCGACGACTATCGCCGAGAACTCCACAAAAGAGAGAATCTACAGGAATCAACGTGGACACGCCGACTAAGAGACGTCGCGTAATTCCTTTATTTAAAAAAATTATCATTTCTCGTTGAATATCGTTATCCATTATTCATTATTTTCTTTATAACTCATAAATTATTTTTTTATCCAATTTGTACGACTCTCAGCGAAATCTGGGAAAAGATTTTATCGCCGTTGCTGAACAAAGAGCAGCGGATGTTCCAGTACCGCTGGAAAATTTATCCGACGATCAACCGGTCAACATTCCTATGGGAATATCAGACGTTCCGATGGACATTACTACCGAGAACGTTCCAACGGACATGTCCGTTCAAGCGCCGATCGAACTACCGGTAAATGTTCCCATCGATCCTGCGGTTCCACCGGAGAATCAACCAAGCAACATGGCACGTCCCGAGGACAATGATATTCATCTGGAAACCATAGAAATTGAGTCCGTAAGATCAATTAGAAAAAAACGTGTGCGTAAGCGCATTGACGAAAGTACAATATTGTCGGACTCCGAGTTGAGGAGACTGATTGGTGATGTCAATGTCCATACTATGGTATGTACAGAAAACATCGAAAAAAAGAAAGAAAGAATTATAATCCAAAGATTCTATGTACGATGTATCTATTGGAACGCCGCAGACATTGTCGATCGCGCAAATTGTTCCCGAGGGAAGACGCCACATACCCGTACATAAAATGTTCCGAATGCCCTCTACGATTTCCCACCCAATTCCTCGGAGGCGTAAGACCGGTCCATTGGGCATAAATTGGCCAGTCGGATTACTTCAGAATTTTGAACATCAAACTTTCGGTCCGTTCGAAGCGGAAACTGATCACACACTGGGTAAGTGTAACGTTGCGAAATTGATTATTTCTCGGTAAAAAAAAAATTCTCTTCGTGGTCGATTGTGTGTTTATTTATGCTTTGTAGAACCCGAGATTCGCCGAGCGGAAGATTCGAGAATTCAACAGGCGGCCGTAGAAATATCGGCGGGATTGCAAACAGCTGCTGGCCTCGAATCATTGCGTTGTAACAAAACGACGGACGATCGAAGTGCCGAAGTACTGGAGTTAAATAATGAGCAGATTGTACCGGAAATACCTAAGGAAGTTGATGAACCCACGGTGCCCGATCTCGAACTCCACGATATCACGAATGGACCGATTGTTGACACCAAGTAAATAACAGACAACTTTCGTATTACGAGTATATTAATTCGACGCTGAAGCACGTTTGATATCAGCGCGAAAACCAGCATGTTTCGACTTTTGACACGAAAACTAGCACGTTTCGATATTTGCCGCGAAAACTAGCATGTTTCGGCTTTTGCCACGAAAACTAGGATATTTCGGACATGCCAGTTATCGCGGCAGAAGCCGAATCATGCTAGTTTTCACGGTGAGAGCCGAAACATGCTAGTTTCCACGTCGAATATCGAAACGCGTTGGTTTTCGCGGTGAAATTAGAAACGTGTTAGTTTTCGTAAGAAATTTGAATCGTGCTACTTTTCGTAAGCAGCGTCGAATTATTATTTAAAAATGCATAACTATACTTTTTCGAGAATCGTCGAAAATGTAATACATCGCGTTTTCAGTGACGCGGACACGGTGAGTATCACGAAACAACCACAATCGGATGTTCAAATTAACGCGATTGGCGCAGAAGCGAAATCGTCCTCCGATTTTGATCCCGACGCTTTTTTGCCACTGGGAATGCGAACAAGGGGCGACAGGAGACGAACTGATAATGAGAAAAGGGCGAGTTCCGTTGCGATTACCGATCATACCGTTCCATCGTCTCCATCTAGGTAGCTAACGATACTTTTCTACCATTTCTGCGAAAATTTCCCCGATACGAGTCTCTTAATTACTCTTCTGTTGTTTTTTTTTCTTTCTAAACAGTTCCGACGGAAGTATACCGAGTTCATGGACGAAGACTAACTTGTTGGCTGCTCTGGAAGATTTCTGGAATAAAAGAGCACCCTACAATTGCGTAACCTTCAAAGAGTTGATGCCACTGCAGACCACGGTCAAAAGGGATGCGGCGGTCTGTTTCGTGTTCCTTCTCGGTGAGTACCAATTTTTTTAAATGCACGAACAGCCTGACGATATTACAATGTTTTCGTCGTACGAGTGTTTTTGTCTGTTGTAAAAATCCGCAGAATTAAGCGAGGAGAAAAAAATTAAATTAACACAGGACGACCTTAACCGGAATATTTATATTACGAAAGTAATATAATTCCAGCTGCTGGGCGTCTGGAATAAACGAACTAACGATCGTTCGTACTTAGCAAAAAAGGAAAAACTCCGATTTTTATGAACTTCTGTTCAATGGAAGTATCCAACGATACGAATTATTTTCAGAGACCCGAGATAATTTTAATATACCGTTAATATTGTACGTAAGACAGTTTCGCTTTTCGTTCGATGACAATTTTATTAGTGAGTTTTTTGTTTTTATTTTAAAAATATCGTTATTTTAACAGACGTTACGAGTGAAACTTATATTTTATGCTGCATTTATTTTATAAAAGCTATCTATATATACATATCTATATATGTTGTGTTCGAAGCTTACGCTCAACAAAATGGGACATGATATTTATAAATTTCGATGTCAATTTCAAAAATTTTATAAACAATTTATATCATTTTAGCTGTCAATTTGCAACATTGTTTATTGTATATCTTTGATTATTATAGTAAATATATTGTTGCCGTTATGTCCAAAAAGAGTGAAAAAAGCGATAGCCGACTTTGCCGAAAGTGGAAAGTATTTATATCCGGAATAGCTCGCGATTCTTTCGACCGTTGCGTTTTTTTTTTTTTTTGCTATTATCACTAGAAACTTAAGCAGAATAGCGGACCAGCGGACGAAATGTGTAGAACCCCACGGATTTTATAAACAAAATTATATTACACGCCTCGTTGACGATCTTGTATTTCTTCCATTTATTCCATTTATTCACGAAGTCGGGCCAATCGTTGCGTGAGCTCGTCCTGTTCTTGACTTACGGCGGTCGACGCGCCGATACTGCCGAGTTGGCCGGAGGGTAGTTCCATATTTAATTCGAGTCTGAAAATAGAATTAAAAATATAAAAACGAGAAGTTGGATTTTTGGATTTAAATAACTCGGGAGTACCGACCCAGCCTCGTCCGCGACTTGTTGCATGAGAGTATCAACGTCGTTCTGAGGAACGTTCGTCGTGGTTGTTTGAGACATCGCGTTTTCCATATAAGAACTTTGTACGTCCAGATCTTCGAATTGGCTCTCGAATTTATCCATGAGACCCGATATTTTTTCCAAATTCATGGATTTCATAGCCGCGTCCATGGCTTTAACGACGCCGGCCATGGATTGGGTAACTTTTCTCGTTGTCAGAGCCGTTTGTACTCTGCTCGCTACTGCGTCAACCCGGGCGCTCATTCTTAAATAATTCAGAGCCTGATTCTTTTGTCTTATAGCATTTTCTGCGTGTATACGAGCGCCTTCCATATTTCCCTTCTGTATCGCCTTTTTCACCTTGGCCTTCTCCAATTTCTCCTCTTTTTCGCATTTTTTTGAATTTCGCTCCAATTCCTTCACCGCGAATTTTAGATTAAACAAATTTTCTGATATCTAGGTTGAGGAATTTTCCGAACTTGTGGACGAGTACGAGAAAAAATTTTCTAAATAATCGACGAAATCGAGAATAACGAAAAGAAATTCTCGGGACACGATCGATACGGACGATAATTGTCCTTCGTAGTGAGACTAGTTTTACGAAGATACGATTTTAGTAACAGTGTGATCGAGGTTATGTACGGTGATGTAGATTTGATATTTTGACGAGGTGAAAAAAAAGGATACTTTCCATCTGTGTGACGGACATGGCTGATTGTTCGGCCCCCGTTGTGCTGGCTGTTAAAATTAACTCGATATAAACGAAAACAAAACAATGCTTTTTTCACTCCCTTGACAATCGTTCTGGGAGTGCTCGTAGCTCGATATCAAAGTTTCTGACAGCAAGCGCAAACTACTTTACAACACACGTACAAAATCCTCCGCTACGATGAGATCACACGCGAAAGAAGACGAGAGTGTACACTTATCGCACGATACGTAGATTGATTCTTGAAAAAGTAAGAAAAATCGATGGCGCTGTCAAAGATGCATAATGGCAAATACAAGTTTCGACAATATTTTTGATATTCGTCAATCAATTAAAAAGACGTAACGATACGTAAGATCACCGATGACTAACGGATCCAAACCTTTAATGACAGCGATACAAGCACGCGATTATACGAGCGTGACCCGACGGTATTACAGAGCTGCGAGAAACTAGCGTGGGTTGTCCACTGTTATCCGTCAGACACTATGTTTTGACAAAGGGGAATACTTTTTTCTCCTGTTCCAATTGAGCCTGATTGCTTAGTAATAATAATAATAATAATAATTTACGAAACCGGTAAAATTGCGTATCGTCATTGGATCTTCTCTACCGACAGTCTACGTATACACCTCGGCTGAAATGGTGAGCAGGGATATCGTATATCTGTACTATCTTTATCAGTGAAGACGTTTTTAATATCATCATCGAAATTTGAAAATTCACGTTTTATTAAGTGAGTCATGTGCTCGTCATTGACAAGCAAGGTAAGTTACATGTGTGTATGTATGATCTTTATTTCGATGATACGATAGCTTAGACCTTCGTCACACCGGGGCCAGATAAAGCTTATCATTCGATTTTCGTTGGGTTTCATTGATTATTCATTGTATCTCGTTGACATTGCCGAAACGTACACAAACGCTGGATCATTTCATCGATACTTTTAATTATCGATCACTCAACAAATTTCGGCATAGAACGAATAAGTGACTATCACTGTCGGTATATATTTCATTCAATTCCAACATGTATATGTGTGTCAGGAATCAAAACACGGTACAATGATGGAAAATGCCAAGAAGTTGTTCTTCAATCTTCTTCGTTGTATGATAGTACAATTGCACTGGTTGTTCGATATTGTCGTCGATTTTGCATTTGGAACGTACTATAACGGGAAAGAAAAAAAATTACCAGCGGTGAAGAATGACTTGCTGCTCGAGAGCGGAGTATCTTTGGCTGAAAAAATAAGGTATCGTAATCTTGTCTAGAATTTTGCATAGGTCGTTAAAGATTGCATAACCTGGAGAAAACATTTTCAGATATGCATTTTACGTTAGAGGGTTACAAAGAAAAATCGTATATCCAACGTTATACATTGCGTTACTTTATAAATAAATATTTACAATATAATACGGGTCATATTTTTTTAAAGAAATCGTGTTAAAATTATATAATTTTGATCATGATTCTCATCGTAATAAACGTATATTATTTATCCAGAAACAAGAAAGTATCTTCCGAGGAATTGGTGAAAGCCTTTATAGAGCGTTGCAAAGAAGTAAACGGAATAATAAACGCAATTGTCGATGAAAGATACGACGCCGCGATAGAAGATGCAAAGAAAGTCGATAAATTACTGGAAACGAATCCGGATATCGACGCTTTGAAAAATTCCAAGCCCTATTTGGGTGTTCCATTCACAACGAAGGAGAGTAACGAAGCGCAAGGTACATTCGCGATATTTCCTCGAAATAATTAATTATCGTCGATTAATAGCGACGGAATAATATAAAGTTAAACGTTCGATTAATAGGATTACTCCACTCGATGGGAATGACTCGTAGAAAAGGTTACATATCCGAGGAAGACGCGACCGTAGTGGGTTACTTGAAATCCGCCGGTGGAATTCTTCTAGCTAAAACTAATATCCCCGAGCTTAATCTTTGGGTAGAATCGAGAAATCATGTTTACGGACAAACTAATAATCCTTACAACACGACGCGAACGGTCGGTGGGAGCAGCGGCGGCGAAGGAGCGATATTAGCTTCTTGCGGTTCACCGATATCGATCGGCAGTGATATCGGTGGTTCGATAAGAATGCCGGCTTTCTTCAACGGTGTGTTCGGTCACAAACCGACCGAGGGTCTTTCGCCTCTGAAGGGAATTGGTCTTAGATCCGTAGATTTTACGAGTTCGATGGCCGAGGCCGGTCCGATGTGCAAGAAGGCCGAAGATCTTACGCCGTTGTTAAAAATTTTAATCGGTAGAAACGTCGACAAAGTCAAACTCGACGCACCCGTTAACTTGAAGAATTTGAATATTTTTTATCAGGAAGGCTCGGGCGATCTTCGTGCGAGCAAAGTTAATAACGACATGCGCGTCGCGCTAACGAGAGCCGTCGAACACTTTCGCGAACTCACGGGTTCGGTCCAAAAGATTAAATTGCCCGGATCCGAGTATAGCTTTAGATTATGGAGATACTGGATGACCAAGGAACCAGCTGACTTCAAATCGGACATTACAAACAGAACAGTTAGTATTCCTTCGTTCGATACATTTTTAATTATCTCAAAGTTCATAATAAATATTATTCTCAGTCGCGTACCAGCGCGATCGCGGAAATCAGGAAATTATTGACCAATCGATCGGAGGTTACATTCGCGGTGATAATGAAGCTCGTCAGCGACGATTTCTTTCCTCCGGAGAAGGAAGAATGGGCTACGAGTGTGACGAATGAGATGAAAGCATTTTTGCTCGTGAGCTCCTCGTATTACGATTATTCCTTGCTATAGGTTTTCTTCAAAAATAATTGTTTAATTTCTGTACAGGAAAAACTCGGTGACAATGGTGTTCTCTTCTACCCCTCGTCGCCATTTCCGGCTAGCTATCATTACTCTTATTTCCTGAGACCTTTTAATTTCGGTTACTGGTGTATCTTCAATGTCTTGAGACTTCCGGTCTGTCAAGTACCGATTGGTTTGGACAAGGACGGGCTTCCGGTTGGTGTACAGGTAATCGAATGAATTTCGGACGCTTAATTCCTCGTTGCATGGCTATTTGTATAATATAAATTGTTTTCGGTAAGTACTTTATATTTTACAACGAAGAGTATTTTCTATTGGTACGCTCATCTTCCAATTGATCGTAGGTCGTCGCTGCGCCGTTCAACGATCATCTTTGCATCGCGGTCGCGAAGGAACTTGAGAAAACGTTCGGTGGATGGGTGCCACCTTCTTAATCGCTCTTCATCGTCGTTTCGCATATTCATTTTTTCTATATTTCGTGATCCTCGGTAATCGCGCGATATTCCGAGAGTCTCGAACTAGCCTCGTGCTCAATTATAACACCGGGAAGGGTGCTAAATATTCGTAAAGAAAAATTCTTCTACCCGAGCACATTATACGAGGCATTTTCTACACTAATTATTTTTTTATGTACTCTAGGGGATTATTATTCGAAGATATGTTAACGGGTTGCAAACAAAAAATAAGTATAAACCTTATATAACTCATTATTTTCCATGGAACATTCCAATTCCTTTGAACGTCGATAAAACTCAACTTTTCTATTTTCAATAATGTATTCGCCGATGATAAGGTAGGTTATGTACTTATCTACGAAGTTCGTTGATTCGGAGTTCCGGTTGGGTCCGACAGGCGGCGCTTCAAGCGCTACGAGGAAAAATTTTCTCGCGAGCGCCGTCAAGATTGTCGTACTAAGCTACTAAGTATATCCGACAAAACGGTATTACGATTGTTTATCCTTGATATTGCTCAATCCATCCAATATTTTCCCACTTTCAACTCTATCCGAATGATTGTCGCGTTTAAAAACTCTGCGTAGAGATATACATTTCATAAGTCTAATACGCGGTTATGAACGAGTGTTTCCGCGGATTGGCGCTGTTGCGAGTGCTTTTTTGTTTTTCAACAGCAACACACGTGCCTCGATCCTTCGGTTAGTAGTCCGCGTCATCAATAGCGCGTCAATGAGACGCATTGTCGGGAAGAGAAGGAGAAGCGAACGAGAATCGTCATCGGACTAGTAAGAAACGGACTGTCTGTCTACGGTGACGAAGTGGTTGACGGTGAGTGTTTTCAGACTCGCGCGTTAGAATCGTTGTTACTCTAAGGCATTTCGCGTAATTTTCAAACGTGTGTAACTAATACTACACGCGGTATTATTACTTTCTAAGAAATTATCCAAAAAGTTTTTTACGGTTTATCTAATGCCCCTCCCCGAATTATTATTTTTCGTTAATACGAACATCTGGACAATTTGACGTGGGAGAATATGTAACCTTCCAGGAGCAAAGCGCGTAAATAATTTCTTGAAAACTGCTGTATTGTGAGGGGATCTACATTTTGAAGAATGTGTATACGTTGTTCTTCAATATGATACCTTCAATTAAGAGGAATGAAACATTTGAAAACGCTATAATTCGTATTGAAAGTCATTCGGATGTTATCGCGGGCTGTCGTTATATTTAATCGCGGTGAAAAAGACAGAGAGAGAGTGAGAACGAGCGCGAGAGGGAAAGAGAGCGCGAACACCATCGGGCCGGCTTCCGTTCTCTCGCCGGTGGGGGCGTCCGCGCCTACGGTTAACAGAAGAGAGATATATCGTAAGCACGTTGAGCGCGCGCGCCCGACGTTTATATCGTTCGAAGCATGTAAGCACTAGTCATCATCAGTAGTAGTAAACCCGTTGCTCGGTCGTAACGCCCGCGCGCGTGTTGAAAAAGAGTAGGGCTGAAGAGAATAAGAGCCGCAAATTGCGACGAACTTGTCTGGATACGCACGCGCCCAAATTGCAATGTCAGAGAGATGGGCGAGATTCCGCGCATTCGCGTCGATCGTAGGAGCCTCGACGTTCTGAAAAAGAATTCGGACACGATAACGCGTTTGTTCGGTGTACGCCTCGTTCTTTGTGACGACAAACACGAACGTTCGGCAAAACAACGTGACATCGCTGGGACAAACAACGACGAAACGTCCATTGGTGATAAGCGCGATGTGCGAAACGAGGGTAGAGCGTTATCGGCGCAGTTCATCGTTACGCGTGAACAGGGAAATGAGAGCGAGTGCGACGTAGCGCCATCGGTTACAGGGGCGGCAGTAGCGTCTTACCCGCTGCGCGTACGGCATGAGAATGAAGTGTTCGTCGACCTCGAGATCTTGCCGGATGTTCTTACCGGGAGTGTTCCGACTTCGTTGCCTATATTGCACGCCAAGTGTTGTGATGTGAGTGGAAGTGTCAGTTGCAGCGGTGCATTCGACGCCAGGGAAATTGTCGATGAGGAGGAGCATGGAAACACGAAGGAGGGGCCTGTCGATGCATCATCGCGGTCCGTATTGGAGATAGCGACAAGAGTACAGGTTAGTTCCACCGCCAGCGCCATATTAGATACAATATGAACCGAGATGCCACATATAAACATATGGGGCGTTTTATGCGGAATGTTCGAAAATACCGCCATAACCTTGATTTTCTTAGACGTATATTTCGTCGACGGCCATTCTACTGTATTCGAATGAGGTGTTTGTACGAATAATAACGATGCAATATATGGGTCGTTTCATACATATTAGTACACCCCCCTCCCTAAATCATTTATCATCAAAGAAAAAAAACTTCCATTAAGTGGAAAACGCGTTACAACAATATAAATCGGGCATTCTACGCGTGATCGACTTTTTTTCGACGGTAAATCTGCCTTATTCAAATGTTATATCGCAATATACGATAGAATCGAGCAATGCACTAAAGAAAAATTGAAAAGCGATTAGGAGCCGGATCCGACCGAGGTGCGATATTACGATGAGTAATCGCCTTCGTCATTTCAATCTTCGATAATATCAGACCGGTAAGTGTGTGTGTGTGTGTGTGTGTACGCGGAGCGTTTCTCCTGCCATTGTCACCGTCCGAGCCCATTGAAGACCGGACCCAACATACTCGATCACGAGTGTTCTTTGATACATCATGAGTCCGGAGAAGGGGACAGAACAGAAAGAAAAATACTCTCATAATTCCGATAACCAACACCCGCGTCTCGGCCGACGTATGTTGGCATACGCGATACTACATCTCTCTGCGTATTTAACGCTTATCCCGACATATACGCGAGCCAATGGTACAAAACAACTTGTCTCTCCCCTATTTTCCGCATGTACATACGGAAAATACGTAGAACGCGTGTATGTACGACGAGATACGTGAGACGGCCGTCTCTCTCTCTCTGGCGCGTCGAACGTCGAACGAAGAAGTTAGCCCGATGTTACGATGTGTGTGTGTGTGTGTGTGTGTGCGCGCGCACGAGAGGGCCCCTTTCCACCCGGACGAAGAGACGGAGAGAGATCCGTGTCAACAAACCTGAATCTGGCACGGCCTGCCGCTGCTGTAAGCTGCTGCTTTTGCTCGTTGAATTGCTAGTGCTGGCTCGCTGCCTGGCCTGCCTCTCATCCATTATAATCGCGTATTGGCTTCTATATATATATATACATATATATACATATTTACACATGCATAAAGCTCCACATTGTACAGATACATCGGAACGTACGTTGTGAGATTTGCTGCACGATCGAGTAGCAATATACACGCGGATCCAAGTCCGGTACACACACATGCGCATGCGCACCATACATATTTAAATATACATATATATTCCACCTTGGCAAGTTGTCTCGTGGGCGGCGTACTTACGTTTCTCTCTGTCTCTCGGTTATCCACCGGCGTCTTGTCGATTATCCTACATAGTACGTATATTAATTGGTATATATATATATATATATATATATATATATATATATGCAAGTATGTTCTTTGAGATTTGTAAAATTTTCAATATTTTCGCAAAGTGTTTACTCTCGCCTCTGCCCTTCTTCCTCGAATTCTTCTACGTCTCATTCGCTTTTTTGTTTACCTCCCTACTATTTTCTTCTTCTTCTTCTTCTCCTTCATCATTCTTCTCGTCTTCGACTTCTTTCTTCTTCTTTTTCTTCTTCTTCTTACTTTTATTTGACTCGTACACTCGAAAAACTTGTTCCGATCAACCGACTTCATTCATGCCCGCGTTCATCTCGCGTTATACCCGGATCTTATGTACACGGGGGGGGGGGGGATAATTTTAGACTCCGTGTTCACCAATGCTCTCGTGCAAACGTACGTATCTCGCATGTACGCGCCGCTGTATTTATTTATAATACACATACGTTTGGGGCGGATCGTGGAACGGGGAGATTGGGTGAACGGTGGGGGGGGGGGGGGGGGGGGGGAATATGGGTTGGTTAAAAGGGGAATTTTTTTCCTTCAAAATATTTACGCCTCGTAGATCTCGAGCTTAAATATCGAATAATTGAGAACGTACCTATAAAAATATCGACGCGTACATTTTAATGGAATTTATTCTTCGAACAATTTTATTTTCTTTTTCTTTCCATAATTACACGTCGCCTTCGCTCATACGAGATATACTCCAGGCTCTCCTCTCCTACGACATATTTTATCGTCGAACGATCGAATCGACGAGATCATTTTATTTATTTGATTTTATTAATCGTGAAATTCTCGGGCACAACGGTCGTTCGAGTGTTTACGCGGGCGAACCGCGTTACCCCAATACCTCACGGTACGGAATGACCTCTTCGTCCTTTTTTCACTCGCCGCTAGATGTCTCTCTTTCTGCTCGTCTCCGTTCGTCTCTCTCTCTCTCTCGTTCTTTTTACATCGTCAACTTGGCAACTAGTGAGCAAAAAGTTCACACGCGAGAGACACAACTTATCCCCCCTCCCTCACCTAACCCTGGGTTCTCGCTCGCTCGCTCGTGCGCTCGGCGTGTGCGCGTCCGGTTACATTCGGGTTATTAGGCTGTGGCCGCACCTTGTAAGTAAACACGACAGGCCAGCCTCTCTCGGTATTCGTGTTATTGAATCATTGCACCTCGAGTTCATGACGAAAAGGAAAAAAAAGATGGCTGAAGTCGGAATTATATATATAAGTATATGTAAACATATTTATATTCTAACGTTTGTGTGTAAAAGAGAACGAAGATAATATTCCACCCCCGCAAGCGTATAATGCGCATAAGTACGCGTACCTCGGTGTATTTATTTCACGTTAATTAAAAACAACGCTTCTCTCCTCTCTCTCTCTCTCTCTCGCGTTCGTTAGACCTCGGATTTTCATATTTTTCTCGTCGCTCCGTGGACAAACGATAATTATCGATTATCCGATTGTCCTTAACGCCCGTTACAACCCGCTTACCTACAAAGATCCGTATCGATTCCGTCCCTCGACGTTCTCGTTCTCACCATCGAGTCATCCGGTCGTTTCTGTCTTCGTATCGCCAATCAAGATCTTTCTCACTCTCGATCGCTCGTTAAATCCGGACGACCTCGTTTTTTATTTTTTTATTTTTATTCTTTTTTTATTTTGCCTTCTCCCTTCGTATTTTTTTTTACAATTATTATTATTATTTATTTATTTATACGCACGTAATCGAACGTACGTTCGCATGTGGCTCGGGCGTTAACGGCGCCGGTTGTACACCACCCGAGATTTCAACGTCGTTATAGTCCGATATAAAAAAAACAAAAATAATCCTTTCGCCTCCTGGCGAGAGAAAATTACGATTTTCTTTTTCTCAATCGCGTCAATTGCACTTAATATATTTCTTAAAAATACTTAATTAATTTCTCAAACGTGTATTATTTTAATAGAATGAAAAAAAAATCATTTTTCTATCGTCGCAATGAAAGAAAAAAAGAGGAAAAAAAGAATTTAAATTATTTCGCGACCCACGAGTTGAAATTATCTCGCGTGTACGATGGTAGGAGCGGATTGGTAACGGACCCGGTGGAACGACGAAGAACCCGACCGGATCTCATTTCGTAACGAACACGATTTTATCCTCACGATCTTTCGCAGTTGGATTATCGACTTTGTCTTCTCTCTTTCATTCTTCTGCTTTTCACTCTACCGTTGCTTTTTACCTCTCTCTTTCTCTCTCACACACTCTGTTACTCGATGTTAGTACTTACCAGTTACTCCACCGCTCTTAATGAGTACATTACTATGGAATGGCAATCTTCAACGAGCAATCTCCGATCGGATCTCTCCTCGTCGCAGAGCCGGTTGCATAGCGGTCTCGTGTAACGTACCGGTCCCAGAGTTACAGAGTTGTAGTCCGGTAGCAACGTGCGCTCGCGCGCGCGCGCCGAGGCCTCTCGACAAGCCGTCGACGGACGAAAGCACCAATTGTTTGTTAATTCCATGGGCACTTTTATCTAGCACGAAGTTATCACGGCCTAGACAATCGCCAAGTGAGTTGTAACCCGTGCGTTCTTCTTTTTTCTTTTTGCTTCTATTTTTTTTTGGTTTCCTCTCGTTCCTACTTCCTTTCTCGTATCGTTTTCTATTATTTTTCTTTCGTTCCGCGCGAACGCCATTGTCGCACGGAGTTGACGAACGTCGGTCACGTGACTTGCGATCGAGACACGGTCGATTATTTCGATTAGGAGGAAAATAAATCAATGTTGAAATTAAAAATTGTCTTTCGAGACGATTAATCGAGCTGGTAATTAAATAATTAGGATGTCGTGGCTATGTGGCAATTATTTAACGAACGATCGACGAAAATTTATTTCTTCGATGAATTCGATCGAGATCGAACGTATTGAGTTGTAACCCGTGCGTTCTTCTTTTTTCTTTTTGCTTCTATTTTTTTTTTGGTTTCCTCTCGTTCCTACTTCCTTTCTCGTATCGTTTTCTATTATTTTTCTTTCATTCCGCGCGAACGCCATTGTCGCACGGAGTTGACGAACGTCGGTCACGTGACTTGCGATCGAGACACGGTCGATTATTTCGATTAGGAGGAAAATAAATCAATGTTGAAATTAAAAATTGTCTTTCGAGACGATTAATCGAGCTGGTAATTAAATAATTAGGATGTCGTGGCTATGTGGCAATTATTTAACGAACGATCGACGAAAATTTATTTCTTCGATGAATTCGATCGAGATCGAACGTATTAACGACTCCTCCGGGTTGCCACGTGGCACGAGTGAGCCGTAAGGAATTTTCATCGACTTTGTTTACCTCCGGTTCGCGCTTTCTTTTCACCATCGTCGTTATCGCGTACCAGAAGCCGCGAGAGCCGAGCCTTAACCACGATCCAGTACGAGTGGTACCGAGTCGTCGGCTATGTTTAAGTAACCAGCGACTCTCGCGATGGAGATTAAAGATTAATTGCTACTCGGTGACGTCGCTATCGCTACAACGAGGCGGGTAGATGAAATATTTCCCTCGTTGCGGAAAAATCACGTAAATTATAACGTATTTGCGAAAACCCTCAAAAAATTTATTTTCCCTCTCTCTACTTTATTTTATTTTTCTTTATTTGTTTATTTTCCACCCTTTCGGTCCGTTCTTTTTTCAATGTTCGCTTTGCACGATTTAAAATCTCTCGGGATCCGGGACGAGGAGTAAATCAATTCGATACCGCGTGCGCCGACAGGCATTTATATCAAACGAACGAACGGGTTTGACGCGAGTCGCGCTTTACACGCCACTTCGTTCCCAAGCGCATATTAGTCTTGGTCGTTGATCGTTACGTACGCTCGCTCGACGAATCAAGTGGGCTGCCCGGATTGTCGTTCGGTAGGCGTACCCTATCGATCGAAGGGTATGCGTGGAAAGGAGCGATAGATAAAGAAAGAAGGAAAAAAACAAATTATAGAGAAGGAAAAATATTTAAGACAAAAAAGAAAAAAATAGAAAATAAAATTTATCCTAAGAACGATTCGCGTGGCGCTTGGGCCGGTTTTCTAGCTCGTTTTCTAATTAAATGTTCGAGCGCCCTCTTTCGCTGTCTTCCGTGATACGAGCCCGAGCCATTAAACTTCGACGTTCGATTCGACTTCCGAGATCTTTCTCACTTTTTATGCCCGTCTCTCCGTCCGTCCGTTTACAGTCGAGTCTCGCATTGACTCGAATTTACGTTTCGTACTCATCTCGAAGTCGAATTACTCTCCTGCCGGTATTTATAAACACATAGTTGCACGTTCAATATTTTTGTTAGGTCGAGTAAATTCAAATATTATTTTATCGTACAGGATACGAAACGTATGAAAAAATGGACGAAGCTCGTGTCTCTCTCGGGTTGCGAATATTGTAATTAACGGGTGATAAATGCGAGTCTCCCGGGTTTACGAATTAATGCAATTTATCGAACGTGACAAATTGTTTTTAACCACCACTTATACAGTTTTTTTTTCTTCGATATATTTAAATAGCGATTTTTTTTATCATCTTGTTTGAACATCAATTATAGAATCACATCCTGAACAAAGTATCACATATTTCTACAACGTATTATAAACAAATTTAAAAAAGAAAAAAAAAGAATAATTACAGGTTTAAATAAATTTTTTGAATTATCGTCGATTTTCTTTTTTTCTTTTTGTAAAAGACGCTGTTTACGCATAAAATTTAGTGACTCGAGGTGAGTAGCTGTAGTATTTTACGCACATACTTATATATATATATATATGTACGCGTGTAGGAGAGGTCGTCGGGCGTAAAACACCGGGTCAGGATTCCACGAGGCTTTACGCAATTCTTAGAAAGTCGCGCAGGTACACGTTTCCCACACGCACACAGACACATGCGTATGCACAAAGTATACGACTCTCGTGCGTAGGAACCCTCGGGGTTACGTGCTTTCCAACGCGGTACAGGCTGATGCAAAAAATAAAATAGAATCGCTAATTTTCAAGAATTCACGCGACGAGTAAAAATGATAATATAAATTTTTGTAGCCAATGTTTAAAATAATTAATCATGAATTTTGAGGAATATAATTGTTTTCATTTCGTTCGATTAAAAATTGAATTTTTAATGTAATTTCAATGCCTCGATTATGAAAAGTTTGTACAACTCGGTATGGAGAAATCCATGATCGATGCCGGTCGTTAGATCGATCTTCATTCACCGCTTAATTTATTCATCCTTCGTCTTTGACAATAGCAGCACCGACGTCGTCGATTTACGCTTATAAAACGAGGTACGACCACGAGACTCGTATCTACACACACGTAAATCACTTTATTTTATATAAATTATATATAATATAATATAAATATTTAACTATTTTTATAATTATTTTATTACATACATGATTTTTAAAAATTATCATTAATTCGCCATTGTACATTTTTTTCAAAATATTTACAAAAAAATAATCATAATATAAATCCTCGAGGATATAATTCATAAGTTTTTAGAAGGAAGAACGATGTCGTTTTTTCACGTATCAATTATTTATCGCGGTTTGCCTCGGACGAGCTTTCCCGCGGGGAATACCTGAAGCGTATATGTCGATGGTCAAGTGCGGAGGAGGACTCGGCATATGCGTCATTCACCACCTGCGAGAAGGACCTCCGTCCAAAGTACGCGTACGTCTCGAGGTACTCGATGTTTCTATACATATAGATATACACCATATATTACACACGTAAACACAGGAGAAGGAGTACCGTGCAATTACTCGAGCATAAAACGAGAGAAAGAGAGAGAGAGAAAGAGAGAGAGAGACCCCTTATCGAACTCGACCTTAGCAATCGACAAAGTGATTTACCGTCTATATTAGCCGTTTGCGAAGGACAGGGACGTTCGGTGCACTCGAGAAATAAAAAAAATATTCTCATTTAAAAATCAAAATATTTTTTCCATATAAATTTTTTTCCTCGTATATATACTTTAGTCTTTTAATTTCAAATAAATGAAAAATAAAAAATGATAAATATGAAATATAAAATATTTTATTTTTATTTTTCGTCGTATTAATAATTGGTAGTCTACTGTACGACGCTAGCGACAAGTATACCGCGAGATATTCGCGGACGCTCGCACACTGGGCGTACGTTACGCAATTCGTATACTTGTTACACGACGGACTTTAATAATTACATAACTGTTTTGTACACGTATTACGCAGCTCTCTCTCTCTCTCTCTCTCTCGTGCCGTATAAGGTGACGCTAATAGGGATATCCTTTTTCGATATACCAGTTAGACACGATTGTTCCGGTGCGCCGTAGAGAGAGACAGAGAGAAAGATAGAAAAATAAAAAGATAGAAAAAGACTCTCAGGACATCTAGGGAGACTCAGACATCGAGGTAGAAAAAAAATCCTTTTGTCATCGTAACTCCGCGTCTTATCGTAATTTTCAGTCTAATCATTATTTCCAAAATGAAATCCGTTCAAAGTACGAGAGAGTCGTGAAATCCAGAAAAGCGGCTGGGGTAGTTCGTCGCAACGCCGCCAGAGGGACGAGATTCAAATTTACGTTCGAGCGCGATAGTAGCTATTTTTTTTGTTAAATTTTCTTTTCTTGTTTCTTTTTCTTTCGTAAATAAAATATTTCCATCGTGCCATTATCGCAAATACAGTTTTCACTGCTATATAGTATTATAATGGATTATACGGTAATAATACTCGCAACGGGGTTATGTCCGGGAGCTTTTGCTTAACAGACCGAGTCAGTGTGGCACGTACTTACGGTTTTATAAAACTGTGTGTGTGTGTGTGTGTTTCTGTACAGGCACTTTATAATACATTCCCTCGTATATTACAGACGAACAAGCTTCTTGTACGTATAATGCGAATTATACGGGTCGTTCCGTGTCAAACACGACGATCGATTGATTCACGAGAATTTCATTTATTTACTTTTTATTCACTATTTTATAAATTCTATTTTCATTTTAAAATATACAAATTTTGTAAATATTTTATTTTATTGTTATTTCATAATTTTGTATTTATATTGGAAATATTTGTATCTTTGTATCAATAATTTGTGAAGCAAATATCGAGGACAAAAATGTAGGAATAATTTTTGATAATTGGAACGATTATTTATAGAGGAAATTAAGAAATTGAATTGGAAACGCGTCTTGTTTTACACGGAATGGCCCATATACCGCGTATAGTTATGTACATATCGGTATGGAAGTCGCTCGATTATCTTCGGGACTTATTCCACGTGTGTAAGAGAGAAATAGAGGGAACGAGAGAGACAGAGAGAGAGAGAGAGAGAGAGAGAGAGAGAGAGAGAGAGCCTCTTCCGAACACAAGCACAAAAGTAAAGAAGCAGCGACCAACGGCGAAAGAGAAAGAGAGAGAAAGAAGAGCCAAGAGCGCGCGCGATACTCGGCAGCTCCATTTGTCGAGATCGAGGCGGCCGGCAATATTTCCGGCTAATCTAGATCTTCGGGGCGTAAACGGTGGTGCTACCAGCTGCTTGTAGAGAGAGGACGACCAACGCGGACCCCGAAGATCACGAACAACTTCCCAGCGTACCTCGCAAATATCCACAATTTCTCCTTCGATATTTCAAATCAACAATTTTCCATCTCCCTACAATATACGATCTTTTTTTTTTTTTTTTTTTAATTCATTTAAATCAATTATTTTCACAAGTTACGCAAACTCGAATGAAAATTTATCGATCGATATTGACAAACTATTTACATGTCTTGGAGATAATTTATTAAATCCGTTTAATTGGAGACGAACGTAACGTCATTTAAATTCTACGCGTTTAAAGGGCGTATGGGAGAAGGACTTAGGAGGGAAGCCGTGGAATGTACCATCACCGTTCAAACTAACGTGAGATACGAGCGGCAATAGTTATCCTTATACGTGTATAGATATATAGACGTTGTACCTATACGGTGTATAAAGCAAGAGCGGGTGCAACGAGTCAGGTGCATACGCAACTATAAGAGCACCGTTTCACGACTGCATGCTCCAGCAGCCTACCGAGCAAATCCTATTACTATAGCTCGGAGACGAGAAAGAGAGTCTACTCTCTACTGCATAAGAAGCCTAGAGATTTCGAGATGGTTTATCTCTCTTTCTCTCTTTACCTCTCTTTCTTTAACTCTACGTCCTTTTTCCATGAACAGGCGTGTTCGGTCTTTACAGCGAGAGGCCATAACCTATATATGTAATAGTATACTTGCCTTATTTCACTTTGCGTCTACTCGCATTGTAATATACTACCGTGTATGCAAAGAGCTGGATGAACGTACGAATAGTTAGAAATAGAACAACGACGACGATGTAGACCGATGGAGAGACCAGAGGAGATTCATGGGGGGTGGGAGAGATTTTTAAGTATACTCGAGAATTTTTTCTCTTTCTCGTTAACACGATAGGACGAAAGGATTTTCTTCCGTTAAGATTTCTTTTCTCCTATTTCTTTTGTTGGGAGCGCGACGATGTCGACGAGTCGAGAAACTCGTCGTTCACCGTTATCGTTAACCGGCCTTTGAGTATTTATCACCGTCTGGGTAAAATTGCATTTTCATTAATTTTTATACCTTTGTAAACACGAAGATATTTTCGAGCATTGAACGAAATTTTGGTTTCATGGAAAAAACGAAATTTTAAGGAGCCGGTTTGTTTATTTCTTTTTTTATTTGTTTATTTTTTAATTCGGGGATAATAAATCATTCCTCCCGCAGCGTCGATGATAATTCGTTCGCGTGGATTTGCACCTCTCGTCCGTGGGCGAAGGAGAACAAAAACTAATAAAGCATCGTTCGTTCAAAAATTGCAATTCTCATCAAAAATTCAAAAATTCAAAAATTCAAATAACAAGCGATATACAGTCGTTATCCCCTTGGTTTTTTTCCACCTAATATCAAGCGTTAAAATTATATGATCTCGGTGGAGGACGTTAATGAGATGACATAAATAATGCTGCAATTTGAGAATAACAGTCTCCGCGCGTGAACTCGTTGATGCGCCGCGTCGCTCTTTCGTTACCTCTTTTATTTTTGTTTTGTTTTTTTTCAAATTTAAAAATCAAAATAAAAAATTCTTTTTTTAAATATACGCCTATACGTAAAATAGATAAATATATGTAATATATAGAATTATCGATAGCGCTTGGATCTCGCCGTTCGTTAATTAATTAATTATATATTCGATGAATATAATGTGGTCGGGTGTTGCGTGACGTGTATCACCGTGACCTTTTCGAGACATCCGGGTGAGAAGAGCGCCAACCAGTCTCATCCCAGCGTGTATAGACTCGACGGCGCTCTCTTCCTCTTCCTTCGTCTCTCTTCTTCGAACATATGATTTATACACGCACGCACACACACACACACTCATTGTCAGACACACATTTAAATGTGTGTGTTAACTTTCTGGCCCGCCTATACGTAATAGATCGTCGGAAAGACCACGGTAAAATCTTCTCGAACATTCCGGGATAGCGAAACGCCCTAATGTTGAAAAAAAAAAAAATTATGCTAAGGCAAAAGACGATTTGTTAACCGTTAACGCGTGCTCCTTTCGCGAATGGAAGATTCTGCTCGGTGATTTCCGGGATCGAAAAAAAAGATCGCTATCGCGACGTCTATTAGGTTTATTGACATTCGCGAATTTTTTAATTGAATAATTTTTAACGTGATTTAGAGATCGATATTTTTTTTTATTTAAATTTGCAAAGTTTTTTCGTCAGCTGGTCGTCGAGTTATCAATTAAGAGAATTAAAAAAAATGATCGGTGTGGAATAACGATAGGGGATGTTTCTTTGTTGCTCTTGTTGTTTGTGAAATTGGAGAAATTAATCTTTCACGGAGGACATAAATCGTTGGAGATTCGGGTACCAGTGTCTCGGTGAAGATATAAATGTTTAAGAAAAAGTTCCATTTCGCAATATTCGCTTGGTCGCAATCTTTTCATTTTTCTTCACACAGTGAGATAAATATTCTCGTCATAAATAACGCTAAGAAATTTCCTACGATCGATTCGAGCGAAAAAATTGATCAAACCATTTTAACGATTTTTGCAAATTCTTATCGTCGATTTCTGCAATAAATTTTTTCGTCCGTTGGCAATCTCATCTTTTTCAACTCTTCAGCGTAGTGTCTCGATTCTATTACAATATATATATATATATAAATACATATTTATCCCTCAACGGTAATTGAGACGAGGATGACGGACGTGGGAGTGATGGGTGTGACGTATTTTGTCGCGATCACTTGATTACCAAGATTAATGCGGTTTATCTTCGATGATAATGATGACGAGAGGAATGACGTGAAATTCATTCGTTCCAATCCGTAAAGACAGTGAAAGACAGACCTTCGTAGGTACGAGGAACGACATATAAGTATATATATGAACGTCGATAAAACTTTAATCCTATACATGGGTGAATATACAAAAATTGGGCAACTCGCTGTCATCGGCCAATAAATACGAAAATATTTATGCACTTTATTCTGCGACAATATATTATGAAATTCCTAGACCCTCGCCATGTATCCATTCAATTTGAATTACATACTTCAAAAGCTAATTAGTAAAATAACGCAATGAATGCTCAAAACATCAGTACCCTGGCGTGTCATAATCACAAAAACGCTTAATCAGGAGCTTGTATAACAAAATATTCCGTGTTTATTGTTAATCTGATTATTATTATATATTCTGTAAAACATTTATTAATATAATTCACACGTTTATTTATAGAATCTGTAAAAAGCTATTTTTTAAAAATTTACAAACTTTGTCATCACTTTTACCCATCAGTCCTTTGTGCCAAGTTGAAATTTGAAATTCCCCCAAAATATTGCCGAACTACGATCAACTCATTGTTCAGTGTTGAATGTTGGTACTAAAGTTAACTGCAAAGCGCACCATATTGACGGCAGCCATGTCGAGGCAAGTGCTAGCGTCGTTGTTACCGCGTGTGCACATGCTGATTCAGTCAAATTGTCAGTACTCTGGTAATCCTTTATTTCCTCTAGTACCTATGTTTTCTTTAAATTTATGCATGATTACATGTAATTTGTAAAAATATACCATCTTTATAATTAAAAATACTGATAAACACATAAGTTTTTAGTATAATCTCAAATTAATGTCCTATTCGTCAGTACTTTGTCGTCAGTCCGCTGTCTGAGATTGCACCAAAGGACTGCCGTGTTACCAGGGAACTGATGATTTATTTATTTCTGATCGAGTTTATTACTTGTTATAGTGTGCAATCATTTGTTTGCGAAATGATTATAACTGTGGTGCCTATATTTTGATTAAATATGTAGCACGAAGAGCAGAATATCCTTATTCAGGGATCTGTTCTTCTGTTGATAATGAAGATGGTGAATTGAGAGTAACTTTTCTCAAAATTTGTAACATGAGTCAAGTTAGCGCCGAACTAGAAGCAATTTCAATGAATTATATCTCAAAAAATTGCTCGCAATTTGCTCATCAAGAATATAAAATTGCTCTAGCGGTAGCAATTATTAAAAAAAAAGTTATTAAACAATTTCATAACAAACACTAATTTTACGATTTCTAAGTTATCCAAGTACGACCGGAATCTTTTCTGGGCTCAAAATATTGCGATCAATTTGCTCATCACTGCCCACCATTGACAAATTTTAATTTATTTTTGTTTATTTTTAACAAATGGTCATTATATTTCGCAATTTTTACCTAGTGATGGAAAATACCTTACTGCTTAGGCAACTTCGTTTTTGCTTTAATTTTAATTTCTCAGAATTGTCTAATGTTAAGGCAACTACTTCAAAGTGATACTGAACATTATAAAATGAAAAGGCTGTTTTGAACACTGTTGTAGTTCATATTTACAGTATTACATAGTTTTAGAGGTAATATTAACACTAACTAATGTGATTTAATTCATTAAATATGCGCCTTTATTACATTGTAAGATATTTGTATTTCAAAATACTCAAAGTTACAGTAAACCTTATATTTCATACGAAATAGTGTTCTTAATCAGTACTGTGCCATCCTCGTCAGTCCGTTGGCAGTGAAATTTAAAAAAATACAAATAACTCGCAAAATATTTGAAAAAGTGACTGGCCCGTCATAGGATAGTATATTGATGGTACAAACTATGTACTCAAGCCGAAATATATATAAGATGTGGTTGAAAACTATATCAACAAAATTTGGCCAAAAGTGGCCCAACTTTTGTATATTCGCCCACATATACATTTTTCTCTCTCTCCCTCTCTTTTTATTCATGTATATATATAAAATGAGAAAGAGAGAGAGAAAAATATGTTCAAGACTCGAAGAGACGTCAATCTCAAGCTTATACGGAATATACGTTATATACGGTAGAGACAGGTGGTTGTACGTTTTCTCATCTCGTCAGAGAGGTAGTCCGATCGTTCTCAATGCCGTATAGATCATCTTCCACGACTCGTCGATAAGAGATCTTCTCTCCTGAGGTCGACAACGGTAGTTGAATATAACGCGAGACCGTACGGCAGTGAGTAGTGTAATCGAGAAAAGTATAGAAATCACGCGGCGAGAAAAACTTCTCTCTCTCTCTCTCTCTTTCTCTCTCTTTCTCTTGCAGCAGCAGCAGCAGCAACAGCAGCGAGATGACGAGATCGATAATACCGCGCGGCGAGGCATCCGAGATCATGAACTACTTTTACGTATCCGCGATGATTACACGTTGCGATATTGTTTATTTTTTTTTTCGTATTTCTTTTTTCATTCTTTATTATGTTTTCTTCTCACTCGCGTCGAATAAAAATCTACTTTACGGCGTGATCTCGTCCGCGGGCACGAGGAGACCCGACGTTCCGTAATGCGAAACTCCAAAGCCAAGTGCACGAACATAAATATCAAACTCGCATAATTCACCTCGAGGCGTAAAGTTTGACGGAGGGGCTTCGAGAATCTTTATACATCACGTATATGTTCATGTCTATATATAGATATATATATATATATATACACATATAGGGGGGGGGGGGAGAGAGAGAGAGCGCGTTCCGAGTGAAATCGTCGTTACTCTCTCGCGCCTTCGGTGATAGCACTAATTTGCGATAATTGAACGTTACCCCCTCGGCTAACACGGGATATTTATCTTCGCGGTGAATTTCACCAACGGAGGAAATTTATCGAGAGCGATTTCTAGTAATATATGTATAGGAAAAATTTGTACTCGAGTCAAAGATGCGTCGTAATTGAAATTTGTATTATTCGATTTTTTTCTATACTCGATAAGTTTTTTACGCCACGTGAGTAAAGTTAACGATTAATATAACGTTTGGTTCTCACGGATCTCGATAAAAACGAAAAATTAATTACTCGTATGACTTCATCGTTGCGTCGAGAAATCGATAATCGATACAGGAATTTGACTCCACCTCTCACCTGTATTTTCCATTCTCGATCGTGTCTATACGTTATAGCATACGGGCTTGCAAGCAGCCAATGTATTAGAAGCCGAGCGAGAGCAATTCGCTATCTCGATCGCGGATTTTCTCGTTGCATATAGATCCGCGAGCTGGTAGCACGCTTTTCCCTACCGTTTATAAAATGTCTGTTGTTCGAGCTATAAACTCTCTATATTTATATGAACGAAAACAGATAAAAAAAAAACGTTTCATTGGATAAACGTACACGATTATACGTAGCAAAGTGGTCAACGCCCTTATCGCACTTTATCCAATAATTCATCGTTTACTCGCGATACAACGTCGGAATTACAACAGCGAATTTTATTCGCTTCGAGGAAAATGTATTTCGCGCAATTTATTTATTTCAATTCCCTCGAGTCCATCGATCAATTTTTATTGTTTTTAAGTCGACACGACAAAAGCTCGATTTGGAAAGAAAATTGTAAATTATTTACTCGAAGTGTTCCATATGTTATTTATATTTTATGTAGGATATGTCGGTTGATAGATGACGCTAGCTCGAGGCTCGATCGACGATCGATTCATCTCTCTCTCTCTCCCTCGCTCGTGCTAACGCGATTGTTCCCGGATCGTCGGATTTAGATCGGCGTTCACCAAGCGGTCAGTGTGTATCTCGATCACGATACGTCGGGACGATAAGCTCCGTCTCTTTCTCCGATTCTTTGTACACGCTTCGTACCCGGACGTTCGATAAAAAATACGAAAATATTGAATTTAAAAAATGCTTAATTAATTTTTCACCACGTAACAATTTTTAATAATTAATAGGACAAAATCGATACTCGTAATTTCACGATCGTACATAACCGAGATTTTATCTTCTATTTTGGATCAAAATATATATGTTAATATTTATTCGTGCGCGTGCATTGTCCGTCGTGGACCGTCGTTGCATTACCAATCGACTTTACGTGCAGGAGCCATTTGTCATCGTTATACCTTCCGTCGATCGTTCATATACATTTATTCATATATATATATATATATTTATTTATTTCGTGGGCTGGTACAAATTCGCATAAGTATGCTCTCTTACCTGCCACACGTATACGACGTTATATGTAACACGTACAGTATATGGTATATATTATATTGTACCTGAACTACCCCACGTAAAGGTCAGAATACTAAACTGATTCGTATTCGTGATAGTCTCTCTCGCCTTCCCCAACAGACTCGAGCAAATACACCATATATATATATATATATATATATACTCGAAGCATATTATACATACACACATATATATATATAACTCAAACACGCGAGTACCGTGTGCATTATAATTTATAATAGTCCACTAAGTATGTATGAGTCGTCGGCGTGAGTCCTCGACGTGTATTATACGAGTCCCCAACCCGAGAGATCTCAAAGTCCCCGTGGATCAGAAAGAGCAATATAGCATTACGGTATATACAAGTGTGCGAGTACCTACGATAGAATTGCACGTTTTGCAAATTTATGTTTACTCCAAATCCTTAAACTACTTTGCCACGATTCGCGGTTATAGTCTCTTCTGTGTTTGTTTCTTTATAGACTAGGCGATACACATTTTTGTGGACGAATATAATATACCTATTTCACGTATATAGGAGTTGTCGTATTTTCAATGGGAAAATCATAAAGTTGAACGTATGATCGCGTCGTGAATCGCACGATAAAAAAATTTTTAATTCATCTCTGTCTCTCGCTCTTTCATCAATTTCTCGACGTTAGAGGAGACGAATCAATTCACGAATTGATCAAACTTGTTATATTTATATGTGTAGAAAAAAAAATTTACAAACGTAATCTAGGAGGGAGAATAATAATTACGTAAAAATGTAATATTTTGTATTTATTTTTCGTATGAAAAATTATTAGTTTTATAAGTTGGAGGTATTTCTGTAAGAAATTCAGAGCTCTGGCCTCGAACGATGAGGAAATCGTTGTCTGGCTACCAAACCAAGTGGAATCGTGCAGTTGCCTCGACCACGAGAGAATTATCCCATTATTTTTTCTTTCTTTCTTCCTTCGACTTCCCGAGTCTCCGGGTCTTTGTTATTATCGTAACAGAGGCGAGAGACGATCGAGCGTTTTACCGGGCTAGCGCCTTTGCCCGTGTTCCACAGTTTGTAGACAAAACATATAATTCCTATCGACTATCTCTCTCTCTCTCTCTCTCTCTCTCTCTCTCTCTCTCTCTCTCTCTCTCTAACTCTCTAGAAGCGATACAAAAGTGAGGTGAAATCCGCCTGTCGAATTCCTCTCGTGTCCGTGCTCACAATATCGACAATCGCAATGGTACTCTCTGTGTCTGTGTGTGTGTGTGTGTGTGTGTGTGCGAGAATGAAAGTGCGAAGATTGACGAATGGCCAAACGCGATTATTTATGAAACTCGCGTGCACGCTTTACCTCACGGAACTCTCTGTTCTCTCTCTCCCTCCCTCTTGTTCTGCTTCGTACCCTGCAACATTGGCTCTGCTCTCGGAGCTCGTCGCGAGCCTCGCCCATCGCTTTCGACACGTCCAAATCACGTTTTTTTTCTCTCTCTTCTCTCTCTCTCTCTCTCTCTCTCTCGCTAACTTTATTCGTGTTTCTTTGTAACTTCGTGACACAAACTCCTCTCACGAAGAATAACCACGATTTCTCTGTTCCATCGCCCTCTCCCCTATCCCTGGAGCAAAGCTGAACTTATTAATTACAGATTTAATCACGAATCATAATTAATTACAGAAATTTGATAATTATCGTGTCTAAACTTTAAAAGAGAAAAAATCAACGTTTTCGAAAAATATTATTCGATGTATTTGACAATTATTAAATCAATTATATTAAATTTAAAAAAAATTCATAATATTTATAAACGATATTATAATTGCAATTATAAATACGCGAAATTTCTCGGTGATGAAAAAAATAAAGCACGAGTTCGCCCAGCTTCAGCCTCGTTGTAATTATCGATACCGAATGATTTTTACATTCAAGCCCGAAGGTGTATGCGCTCGCACCGAGAAAACTACGCTTAGAGTAGTCCCATCGACAATCTCTTTTCACGACGTGCCACACGCTGCAAGGTGAATATTAAATTTCACTTGGTCAACGAAGCGTGTGGGTGTCGAGCTTTCCCCGTGTAACGCGCTCGTTAAAGTAAAAATACTTAGACGCTACGTATACTACAATTTTTATAATACCAATATTCCGTATCGTTATCAGAAATATCCTCGTCTATATTTGTACATAATCGACGTTGAAGGGACGACGCATATCGTTCATCTTCCGTAATAAAATTAATTCGCTTTACTCCCGTAAGATTGAGCACACGTTTTAAGCGCGACGATGTACGAAAGTGTTAATTTTAATTAAATAATTATCGTCTCGGAATTATGATAATGCGTACGTAATATCGATAACCGACAATTCGTCCTTATCCCACGATCAACGATTCCGACCGAGGCTTCTGGTAATAACTAACAATCTCGTAATAGTATTATCGGCTCTTAATCGCAAATTATATTCGCAACGCGTGGCATTGAACTATCCTCGGTGAACAATTCAATCGATCATATTATCCCTCCACTCCTTCTCGACCCCCCCCCCCCCCACTCTCTCGTAAATTTGTCCTTTTTATTCGCATTTAATATTTCAACGCGTGAACATTTACCTATACATATATATTTCGATAATATTTATAAGAGCGTGTGCGTATATCCACATTTTTCGTGGATCGAGTCGAGCGTAACGAGAGAACCAATTAAACGCCTCGATGATTTTCCAAGACGCCTACATGCGTGTCTTTAATATTGTACAGGGCGAAATTATTTTACGATCGGGACAGATATATTTAGCTGTGTTCGGGCAAATTAATAACACGCGTCGCGACCGACTCATTGTTAAAGTTTGAACTAGATTTTACAACGTATTTCTATAGATATATATCTTTCTCGGTTTTAATTCATTTTTCATTCCTCTCGTTCTTAATTAATAATAAATCAATATCATGCTCGGTATACGATCGTAATGATTGTAACGACAAACGAGAGCGAGGAAAATATTGCATTGAAACAAAGCGCGTTCGAACCGATCGTGTGTCTCCACGACGTAACTTCTTTATACGTCGACGTCGTTCGTTTCAACGAGAAGGGAAAATTTATTTTCTTTTCTCGATAATTATCATTATCGAATATCCGTCGTGACGGAGAGAGGAGAGAATGAATTATATCGATGACGGAAATCGAAGAGTGTCTGGTACGAGCGAGTTTTAATTTTGATGAAAACAAAAAAATTGTATTCTTTATTTCTTGATTAATAAAAACGGATAAAGCACGAGTCTAAATGTTATATATACAGGGTGAATCATAATGGGTGGACACCACTTTTTGATGGTATTTACCATGCGTCGTAAATTACCGACTACCTACAACTGGATTGCTTGACCGCTCCAGAGATGGCAGCTGCTTAGTGACAGGCAACTACATTCATTCATCTTCGCCGATTTCAATGACATTTGGTATGCTTGTAGAATAGATAAAAATACAAGATATGAAAAAACTTCAAATTTCAACAACGTTTATTTTTTCGCGTACTATACACTGGATATCGGAATTGTGCAGATAGCAACAAATCTCTTATTATTTATTGCAAATTTGTAATTTTTTCATACGTATCTCCGAGAGTTTTTAACCGATTGGGATGCAAATTAACATAAAGGTAGAGGATGAAAAAATAAAGTCCACCCATTATGATTCACCCTGTATAGGAGGGGTTTATCAGATATACGTACTGTCCATATATACGACACGTGTACGATGTAAGATACTTTAGACGTCGAACTTTGAGAGAAATGAATCGATCGTGACTTCTCTCGCCTCTCTCGTTCGTTCCTTAACGTTTTAAGGCCTCGAATCATTTGTCGTGACCGCGAGGTATTCTCTCGCGCTTCGACAAGAGGGAAAACGAAGAGAAAGAGAGGTGCCTCGACGTTCGTCATGAAAAGTCAATCCGCTTCGTCGTGCCCTCGCTCGAACAAAGACACACACAGAGATATGAAACATTATCGTAACAGCTTCTTTGCCTGGCGACGATATCGAGACAGATTTCTTTTTTCTTCTTCTCGTAGCTACTCGCTCCTCTTGTTCTGTGCATGCACTTATATATGTATAGAACGATGGAATTTTCATCGATCTGTGACTGCATTATGACTTTCTTGAAAAGTGAACGAGGAGCTCGAGTAAGAAAAATAAAAAAGACTTTGCGAGAGAGCTCAAAGGTCTGGCTCTCTCGTTGCTACCTGGTACTGTACTCTACGTATTATATAGGTACACACATATATATTAATGTGTATATATATTGCCAAGTCATTTACGACTTTACACCGTCGCTGGATGGAGCATTTTACTAGCAAAGCAAAATAACACACGGGAGCTGAATCGTGTTATGCACGCTCCCGCTCGTGCTGTGGTTCACATTGCGAATAAATTTATATATATATATATTTTTTCTTCATCTTTCTCTCTTTATCTCCATCTCCATATCCATTTCTCTCTCTCTCTCTTTTTCTCTATGTGTCTCGTTGCCCACAGTCTCGCACGTATAGCAATAAGTAATAAATATTGGAGGCATAACTCTCCTTCTCTCGTCGTTCTTCTTTTACTTTCGCTCTCTGCTGCTACCCGCCTTCTCTCCGAGAGAGAAGAGAGAAGGAGGGCGAGGGTCTCGACTCTGGTAGATTCTCTTTCTTCCCCTCGCACCGGTCACTTATTACAACTTAGATTTATTTATTTATTCCTCCAACATTTACCACGGATAACAAATAATAATTTTTACAACGTTCAACTTCACCACTATTATTTCTAATTTTCGATCAAACCTTAAAAAGATAGATTAAACAAAAAAAAACCGTGAAATCATTTAATGGCAATGAAAAAAAAAAGTGTAATATAAACGCCTCGTTTACGAAGAGGAATTGAGAGTGGATATAGAGGAAAAAGTAATTCCAAGGTGGCGATCGAGGTTCAAGGTTCAAAAGAGGGTGCAGAGAGGGGAGGATGCGTGGGTCTCTTGGCACACGAAAAATCGTGACGGTTCGCCGCGGAGGGTCCTGCGAACATTGCCGTCTGCCTCCTTCGCATCCTTCCATATAGCTGAGGGCAGCCCTAAAATCGTGATTCGCACATATATATATATATATAGAATCGATTTTATACACACGTCCACCTACATAAAGATACACGTACGTGTCTCTCTATGTATTGCCAATGTACGTGCGTGTATATAGACGCCTACATAAAGGTGTATATATATATATATCCCCCCGGGGTCCGGGTCATCTTTTCGTGTTTACCGTACCCCGAGAAGATCTCCGGGAGATAATCAGTCGGCGGCGGGGGCTTCGCGGTTCCGGATCTATACCACTGTCCTTTTTCCTCCCTCCTCCATCTTCTTCTCACGACGACTATCCTTTGGCCTCTGGCTGTATATAGCAACTCGCGGAGAAAAGAGCGCATCGAGGCTAAAATCCTTTCTCGGGTTAATTCACTCTCGGGGGCCTCTCTATATCGCTTCTTTTCTAGATTCTTTTTTCGTTTGTTTTCTTTTTAACTCGTACCAAGGGCTTTCGAGAGGGTGGAGGGACGTTAATTGGTTCGTAATTAGTTACATTCGTTACTCGAAGCTGTATTATCGCTGTTCGTGGGCTCGACAGCGAGCTTCGTCGATGTTTTTTTTTTTTTTTGCCTACCTCTCTTTTCTTCCTGGACTCCTTCGAGGTTCTTGAACGGAGCACTCTTCAACTGTGAGACGTCGAGAGACAAGCTTGAATTATCTCGATTCAAGGATACGATATTTTTGACTCGTGGTAAAATTTTTACACGCGTGTCAATAAATTAATATTATAATAATAAATAAACGTCCCGGAACTAAATGGTACTTTCAAGTGCATCAAATATGTGCTTGAGTATGCAAAACGTCATATTGATATAGGATTATAGGTAATATACCAAACTAGTTTATACGACCTGAGTTATATATATATATATATACATATGTAAATATATAAGTATATAGTCTCTTCGTGCGTTAAACCAACTCTTCTCTCGAGGCAGTCGTATCCGGGATCACGCACACTTCGCAAGGGTGGGGGGGGGGGGGGGGTGATAGCTCGTGCGTTTTCTCTCCACATAATACTAGGATACGTGAGGAATATCACGACGACGAGGCGATATAACGATATACATATATATGTACATAGCGAGCGAGAGCAAAGATGCACCGGGGCACGAGGCTCATCATAATCATCGTCATCATCATCATCAACCGAGAATCGTGTCGTTCCACGGCAAACTTTCTGGTTTCGCAACTTTATTTTCGTACCTTTCTTCACTTTTTTTTGTTTATTTCTTTCATTCGGTTGGACCACTTTGTTTTTCGAGAATTTAACGCGTATCGAGGAAAAAAATACACTCGTAATATTTAATTTTGTTCGTGACGTTTTTCTTTTTTTCTTTTTCGTTTTTTGGTTACGGTTGGATCCCGATCCGATACCATAAATATATATTTTCATCTCGACTTTGTTACGTACATATCGCTGATTTCTTCCATGAGATAAGGGAGGGTGAAGATATTATAACGTTGAATCGATGTTGCGACAGAGTGAGAGAGAGACGAGGGGTGAGAAAAAATAACGAGAGGCGACGTCGATCGATAAGTGGTAACCGGAAATAGCCGGAGGCTGACCTCTCTATACGTATGTATATATCTACGTAGCTGATGTCGTTCTTTCTTCATTATTCCCGAGGAAATCGATCGTTATCGATTCAATTAATTCGCTCTTTTGCCTCTCTCTGCTGCATCGACTTTCGTCATTATAATCAACGAATGTTAACAAAGCTAATTTTTTCCAATATTCAATCTAGCGAAATTTCAATCACGTTTTGTACTATGATAATAATAGATATTTGTTTATAATTGTTTTTTTTTTGTTAACGCGAAGTTGGCAATTATCGTGATGAGGTCCGAGAGAGACGAGCCCCACGGAACGATCGCAACGTGCGTATATAACAATACCAGCCTTTCCCGGTTCGTGCCACGCGAACATTTCTCATTCTCGGCCTCGCGACTCTTGATTTATACACTTACCCTTCGCGTCGCTTATTAATCACGATTTAATCCATTATTTACCGGCCGACTATTCTCGAGTATTATATTACACGCGTATACAAGCTCGAGCATATCCCTCGTCTACGTTAATTCCATGCTGATGACGAACTAGCCTTAACAAAAAAAAATAGAAACACTAAAAAAAAAAAATTCGCATCAGCCACGAATTTACGTCAGTCTTTTTTTCCCATACCACTTCCTCTCGCTGTTAATCGTATATCTATGATTCTCGAGAAACTCCCGTTTGAGTCTCGGTTCAAACTCGATATAAAAAAAAGCTGTGTTGATAAAATAAAAAATAAAAATGTCGTTTCTACTTATCGCGGTGAGTAGTGGCGGATATTCCGCATCCGAGGGAACGTCGAGAGAGAAAAGAGCTCGTTTTAGCAGTGTGTGGCTTTCTCCCTGCAGCAGGAGAGTCGCTTTCCATCGAATATACACAAAGTACGTATGCAGGCTTGAAGTCCTTCTCCTCCTTCTCCTCCTTCTCTTCCTTCGCCTCCTCCTCCTCCTCCTCCTCGCCGCGGTCCATAGAATCGACATTTATTATTTCTCGTTACATGGCCACTGTGGCCGACTCGCTAGATAGCAGGTACCGAACGCACACCGCGGTAGCGACTTTACTTTATACCGGCACTCGTATATACTCGATTTTATATCTTCTCGACTATCGCGCATATATTATTACCGATCCGAGAGTCCGCGCTAAGATTGCTTCAGACTGTACGGCATGGACCATCGCGTAGTGGCAACGGCACGTAACGGTACGGCAAAACTTTGTAGCATGGATTTCATTGGGAGTGTACATACTGGGCGGCAACGATCTCCACGTTCCGGCAACGTAGAGAAACGACACCGGTCGGGCGCTCTCGCGAATGTTTTTCGGTCCATAACGGATGCGAGTGGAATCTGAGGGTAAACTTGTCGCGTCAGTGCCGGAACGTATCGTTTCCGTTACGTGACGGTCCGTGTTGTATAGTCTGGAGTAACTTTTAAATTTCGTACCGCGGAAAGAGGTCATCGGCCTATCTCTCTCTCTCTCCCGCTCGAGATAAATCTTCATTGAATAATTGATTATTGCAAATAAAATTCGGAGATAAAAAGAAAGACGATTTTCAATGAAAATTACATATTCGCGTGGTGTACGGACGCTAGGGGTAAAAATGTGGTCCGGGAAATGATAAGGAACGATACATGGAATGTTTCGATCGTAGTCGAGATTTTTAATTTTTTTTTTGTTAAATTTTTGTTTATCGATATTGTTCTCGATTAGAAAAAAAGAAAATAGATTTTCTCGCGAAATTAAGGAACGCCCGTTGAAAATTAAATTTTATACGTGGAGATACGAAAATCGTACGAGTCGCGCTATCGACGAGCTATCCTGCCCGGCCTGACGTAACATCGGTCAACCGTTGCGCAAACGAACGATCGCGGTCGAGAGTTGTTTATTACATAGCGCTGTAATGCCTGTGTAATATACAAATATACCACATATGTAATATCACCGACGATTTCGATTCTCGAGTCGTTCCGAGCCCGCGCACCGCGGACGAGAACACGAAAAAAAGAAAAAAGAAAAAAAGTTCTGTCTGAAACAAAACCGCGAGTCGATTCGCCGACGTCTCCTCGACAAATGTTTACAAAACTAAAAGCGTTTCTCGACTCCGTTTCTCTCGGACAGGTGCGACATCGTCGTTAATTCGAGCTAAAAAAAACCAACTCTTTTATTTCATCGAAAAAAAAAAAATTCAAAAATCTCTCAATCACGAGATAATCAAACTGGACAAAAATGTCTAATTAAAATTAACTTTAGCCATTATATTTGATTATTACCCGAATAGTTTACGAGTTAAAAGCGCGAATATCGATTTTTGTTTTCCTTGAAAATTCTCGTCCCCCATCGACACCAGTGTGTGTCTACGCAAATTCCAATATAAATTAAAACGTAAGCCATGCGTATCGGGAGTAGCTCCCACCGGCCGTCACACAACTCGGAACACATTTGTTCAAGTATATATCGGTATCGGAAAAGCGCGCGCGTGACTCGAAGAAAAAAAAAAAAAAAAAAAAAAAAGAACATACCTCTCGTACGGAATTCAATTTATACCAAGGCTCGCATCGATGCGTATAGATCGTAGGAGTGGAGGGGGGGGGGGGGGATTGAAACCCTTCCACCAACTCCGCGCTTGGCCTATTCTCTCTCCTCATGAGAAATCTCGGCACCGTTACACCAAACTCCGTACACCCGTTCGCGTAATGATAAAGTGGAAGATCACTGGATAATTCTCACAGTCGTTGACTCGCACGACTCCACACAACCGCGGGGACCCGACGGATTTCGTCCTAGCGTATATATGGGGCGTTCCGTGTCGATTAATCTCGTCGATTTTTTCTTCATGGATAATTTTTCTCTTTGATAAAATATTTTTTGTTTTTTTTTAAATTTTGTTTATCTTTCGCACCTCGGGATGAAAATTAAAGGATAATGATTTAGGGAGAGAAGAAGGGGTGAGGTGACTGTGGCGAGAAAGGAGGGGAGGCGAGAGGCTTTGGGTTGATTTCTGAGAAAGACTAACGGCGCGAAGTTCGTAACGAGGGCTTTGCACCCGGACGATACTTCGCGCAGAGACGAGTCTCGGCGAGAGGTTCGATCTTTGTTTCTTTTTTTTTTTATGTTTTTCAATTTTTTTGCGGTCGTCGATGCGCACCAGTGGCCGTTCACTCTTTTCGTTATTTCGTATTTCGCGAAATGATAAAGTAATAACGATAAACCGGTCGATAATCGCGGTCAGAACAGGATGTTCGAAAATTCGATACGACGTCGTGGCTTATAAATACTCGCCTAAATACGAAGATCTCGTTCGCGGGAGTAAATAAAAAAAAAATAAAAAAAAAAAAACGACGCGTCATTCGGATTAAATAATAACGCCGTACAATCTTTTTTCTCCTTCTCGAGAGTCGTCGACGCAAAAAGTTCTTCACCGCCAGAAATATCGTCGGACGATCGTGTCGATAACGCAATAAAGATAAGAAATTACAATTTTTGCAAACGTAATAACCATTTATTTTCAATATGTATACCGGTTTTTGTAAATTTATCGTTAATTTATTTACACTTGTGTATAAATTTTATTTTTCTTTATTTATTTTTTTCTTCATCTTTTTTATCAACAGACGCGACAGCTTATTAGTCCTGAGTAAAATTGTGACCGAATATGTAAATATAAAAGAAGGATTTAATAAAATTGTTACGGGGAAGTCGATGCAAGTCCGGGTAGAGAACAGTTGGAATATATAATTCGTTTCGTCGAGAGATCGATCGAGAGTCGGGAGCTCACGAGATACTTGAGATAAAACGTAAAAGTCAGCCACCGTATGAGTCGACTGCCGGGAGTTAATTAGCCACCCCCCATTCCCCTTTCCCTCCGCGTTATCGGTCGAGATCGCCCGCGAATGACCCGTAATTACGAGAGAGCGGTATAATCACGAGCTCGACGAGGTCATCGCTCGCTCGATAAGTTTTCTCGGACTCGTGCTTTGCACTTTGCCATTGATGCGTGGGTTGCATTCCGGACCCCGGAATATTTTCATGATCGAACAAAAAATTATGTCTCTCGTTCGATTAATTTTTTTAATTAGTTCCTTTTCGATCGTAGACGAAAAAGAGAGAGAGAGACAGTCGGGATGCCTGGCCGGTAATACAAACGATTCGACGATAAGGATGAAATCGATAAAAAAAATCAATCCTTCATTGTCGAGGTCTTTGATTTTTCAAATCCGTTGTAAACGTCGAGTTTGCTTCGTCTGGAATTCGGAGAATCATTGATAATACGCGTTATACTCGAAACTCTGGGGGGAAAACCATGGAGAAGTCAGGTGTCCGTGGAGATGAAATACGGCGAGGTAGCTCGATGAGGTAGTTCTCTCTCTATCTCTCTCTCTCTCTCTCTCTCTCTCTCTCTCTCTCTCTCTCTCTCTCTCTCTTTCTCTGTTGGATCGTGTGACGTTCCGTTCTCGCGGCCAGCTCCCAAGTATCGCGGACTCGGTTCCATTCACTAACCGGCTGCTGCGTCGTTGTTGTACAGTTAGTGGTTGTTCGTACACTTACTATAGAGAGATTTGCCGATCGGGGCTCGCCGGTTGTACCGTTTCGGCTTTTCTCTCTTATCTCTCTCTCTCTCTCTCCCTCTCTTTCTCAGTCTACCTCTCTCTCTCTCTCTCTCTCTATCTCTGTTCTCCAACTCGTTTGGGTTCGTTTGGGTTGGCTCGTCGTTTTCTTCTCCCAGCGCACAGGTCCGCTTAACGCTTTTTCTCTCTCTCTCTCTCTCTCTCTCTCTCTCGGACTCACTCCCTTCCCTCTTGTTTCTCCCTCTTCTTCATCATTTTCTCTTATCTCTCGCTCGCTCGGACACACGGAGAATATCCGTTCGCCGTTGGAGCTCTCTAGAGCTATCCGGCGTGTCCCTCCCACGAGGAGAGTCCGTTCCTCCTCCCGTTCGAGCTTCACGTTTTCTCTCTCCCTCTTCCTCATTCATTTCTTTCCTTATATATATACACGCATATATATGTATATAGAAAGAGAGAGAGAGAGAGAGAGAGAGAAAGAGAGAGAGAGAGAGAGAGAGAGAAGTACCTGCCCTCGCGATCCTTCCTCCCGTTCGCCCATCTATCCCTCTCGCTCCATCTTTTATTTACCTGCTGGTAGAGCGGTGAGCAGTGCGAGCGCAGGGCAAAAGAGAGCCCCGCGCCGCGATCTCTCGACGCGCGGTAGAGGGATCCGGGGACTCGTCGCGAGCGGACTCGTGGCAAGCAAACGACGAAACGCGACTCGACGGGTTACGTAGTTCGCGGTCCGCTATCCTCGCTGCGCGTTTGCGAGTCTCCTCTTCGCGTTACTCACTCGCCTTTTTTTTTGTCTTCTCTTCATTCTACTTGGCCATTTTTATTTAATTTTTTAATATCAACGACAAATTTCTTCTCTTTGCTCACAAGAAGACCAAAAATTCCGGCGAATTTTCGTACTTCGCCGCGGGGGGGAGAAACAAAACAAAATAATGCCAAGAGTCCAACGAGTCGAAGTTTCTTTTTTTTTGTCGTTTGTTGTTATCTTTTTTGCAGCGTTTCCTCGGTCGACGAACCTTTGGATTTAACGAGTTCGTTCCTCTTTTTTTCTTCTGTTCCGTGTCGTGCTACGGTGCGACGTGTTGCGAGACGAAACTATAGAGACAGAGAGAAAAAGAGAGCTCGAGTTTCTTATACAGAAATGGAGTTGTGTACCGCACAAAGGATACGAGAAAAGGATCTTTATTCGTGATTGATCTACGCGTCCTCGTGATACGCGCTGTTTCTGTGTTTCTTCTTGCTCGTATAAAGTATATGCGAGACATATACATAAATATATTTATTGTGCGCGTATATATACATACATTTATACTATTATATCATCGAATGTGTGGGAGAACAAGTTTTTCGACCGTGTGACCGTGAAGTGGTCGACGAAATTTCTAGCTCTGTGTCGGTTTGAAAAAAAAATATATATATATAGAAAAAAAATTGTTTTAAACGAATATACGCGGGAGAGTCCGGGCACAAAAAGGTTTTTTGTCCCGAGGATGTGTGTTTCGTTGCTGTGAAAGTGGTGCCGATTGAATTATTTGGAAGATCGTTTATTTTTCTTTTCCTGTTTTTTCTTCCCCACCGTTTTAACTATCGAACGACACGTCGATTTCGTCGTTAAAGCTGCCTTCGTACGAGGATAAAACAGGATTCAGGATGACCGTGGCTGGAAAGGTGAGAGGTCTTTCATCCCGGACTTGTATAATTCAAGATCGTCGTATCGAATTTTCCGATCGTAAGATCGATCGAGAATTAAACATTTTCCCTCGATCCGATCGAATTTAATTATAACGCGATAATTTTACTCGAATTATCAAAATATCTTTATTAAGCCGTGACAAATCGCGATTAAATTCCAACGAGACGTCTATTCCGTCCGGTCAACGAATAAAATGTTAAATATGTATATACGCGTCACGTAACGACCAGAAATATTACGTAATGGCGTTTCGAGACGCCCCACCGAAACGCGAATGTGAAACTCAGCCGGCGAAGTAATCGATCGTTCGATCGTAATGCGATCTCGTCCGATTCAACAATTTTTAACGACGATAACAAGTACCACCGTTCGTTACAAGTCGAGATTTTCTTCGACGATCGCGTTCGTCAAATTTCAACGAGTCAATGGGAAATTTTCTTTCTTTTTTCTTATCATTTTTATCTCGGGCAATAATGTCATATAGAGTCGTTGGGGATTTTTACCAGGACATCCGGTTAGCCCGGCTCTATCCGCGTGGGTATAGAAATTCGCGAAGAAAGTAACACCGATTCGAGATCCTTGCTCGTCTGTTGTATATATATATATATATATATATACGTATATATGTATAAACGTAGCCGGGATTGTGCGATGTCGGTGCGCGTGACGACGAAGCAACGAGGTCACCGGATACACAGTTTCCGCTTCGACGATATACGTATATATATATATATATACATATATGTGTACGAAGGAGAAACTTCAGGCGGCACTTTCGACCGGTTTCCTCGGCGAGATTCCTCCGGCGGCTACGAAACGACGACGAATACTTACATTCGACGACGAAATAATTAACGCTCCTGTACACGTGTACGTTCTCACCGTCTCGTTCGTTACATCGAGCGAGAAATATATATATCGTCCCGTTTCTTATACTATTTCACATCTTGACGATAATATATATATGTATAAAGGAGCCTTGGTCCGATTAATTTAAAAATTCGTACAGATTTTCCATCTCTCGTCGAGGTAAAATAAAAGAAGAGAAAAAAAAACAAAAATCTCGATTAAATCAGAAATTCGTTTGTTTGAAAAAGAAATTAATTAGCTTCGTATCGTTTTAATTCGATCGTTGCGTGGCCTGTTTCTGACTCATCTTGAATTACTTATATGCCGTAATGTATACGAGAGACACCTGTTGAAGAAATAAGATACTTTATTCATGCCGATAGATCAAGCGCTAATCTTCTCGCCTTGCTCGCTGATAAATATTTACCGGCTGTTCGATATGATCGCAATTAACTGTCGGTGTGGTCATGAATAGAGACGAGAGAGAGAGAGAGAGAGAGAGGCGAGACGAGACTGTCGAGAACAATGCCCGTAATTCCTGGTTACGGCGAAACTCGTTATCCCCTCCTGTCCAACTAGCACTTCCGGGTCGTCAAAAATATTCATCATCGTTATTATATAAAAATAAAATAAAACACGTGACTCGCGAATATTTCGATCCATTCGCTAATATTAATATCGAGTAATCGTTAAAAATCACTCGAGAGACTTCATCAATGTTTCTTCGACTTCGTAAAGGCCTTTATTAATACCGTACTTGGGCTAATTCCCGGACATAGAAAAACACGTTTTACGGGCCGTTATATATTTTCCAGAGCACGGAGACACGACCACCGCGTCCAATTAGCGTGTAACATAATAGGAACGAGGATTCGCTACGATCGAAGACGCTTTAAACGAGAAATTATTTTATCGTCCTTTACCGTACGATCGCGTTAAACTTTGTTTTTTTTTTCTTCTCTTTCTCGTCGTCTCGTTTTTGTACTTTGGACGATTAAAAGAGAAAAAAAAACGACAACAAAATTGCGAACAGGTGCGTTTACGACTTGGAACTCGCGGAAGTTTGTTCGAAAGTACGGAGATGAATTTATCCTTTTATTTATTTATTTTATTTTCGTTTTGTTTTTGTTAATATTATAAAACGCGAAGGAATACGTCAAAAAGCGTGCAAGTCGATACGGCGAGACAGGTTCGACTATTTCTCACGCCGCGAAGATATAGAAAACGCTACTATGTTATTAGCAACGATAGGAATTACGGGTGTACTGTCCGTATATATTTATATATATATATATTTATATGGACGTACGTACGCGCGTATATTTACTACGAATCGAGTTACAACGATTTCTCGATCTCCGGTACGTGATTCGTGTATCGCCAAGTCGGACTAATACAGGTTCTCTTTTCATTTTTTACCCCCATTCTTCTTGTTATCGTTACGACGAGGATAATCGTTCGGCGCGCACGCCTTGTGCGTTGTGCACATAAAATTATCCGAATGAATTTCTTTAAAATTATTCATACGACGATATCTCGTTATTCCATTTTTCTTATCGTCGATTATTTAATTTTTCATTATACAATCGAGAAAATTATCAATCGCGTCGTAGAGAGAAAAAAAGATGAAAAAATAAATAGAAACGATCGATTTAATGAAAAGAGTATTGTTATCGATAAAAACTTGGATTTTGTTATACGAATTTGATGAAAAATGTTGAATCGTGACGAGAAGAAAAATCTGGTTTACGTACAACAATCTCAGCTTATTGTTTCATTATGTATCGTTTTAATGAACGGAAGTATAGGGTGTCCGATACACACTGAAAGTTTTACGTAAGCCCTCCATTGGTCTCTCTCGTGCGGTTCGAGCATCACGGACTCACGCCCACTCGAAACTCGATGCTGTGGCGATCGGTGTAGACTCGAAGTCACTTCGTATGTACAATCTCTACATATATATATATATAAATATATATAAGATATATATAGCGTTAGTGTTCGAGCAAGGTGGCCCTTTCCGCTATACTATATACTTAATACTATCATCTCTCGAGCCGTGAGTCTCTCGTTCTCTCGATGCCGTTCCCTCTCCGTCTTTCTCTCTTCGAGAGTCGACGAGCGCGAGGTCGAAGCACGGGGCTCACCGGAGAGTTCCGGTATCGCCACCGACGTTAAGAGAGAGACAGAGAGAGAGAGACCCGGATATGCTCCGAGACCTCATTCCCTCGCGAAGAAATAATAAGTGTAATCCCCATCGTAACGAAAATAATTTCTCAGTATTTAACTCTTTTTTTCCACTCGAGGCTCGCTGCGCGTCGTAGCTATCTTATTTCTTTTTTTTTCTTCTTCTCCTCCTCCACCACCATCTCCAACCCCTTCTTCGTCTTCTCGTTAAAATCCGCCAAGGCAGCCGTTGAATTAACTCGGGGGGCCCTTTTTTCTCTCGTCTAAGGGCATGGCTCGCTCAAGACGTGGAACCAGTTTGGTGAATCGGTGTTCTTCTCTTCCTTCGAGAAGCCGAGACCGAAAAAGACCGCCTCAAGGTCCAACCCGTCCGACAGCGTGTATCGATATTCTTTTTTTTCTCCCTCTTCTTCTTCATTCTTCTTCTTCTTCATTTTGCATCTCAGAGTGCCGTGGCACACGCTACGAGACAACTCCCCGTATGTGGTCCTCGTTCCAAAAATCTCGTCTCGTCGCGAACGCGTTGTAAAATCAACCCCTTAAATAAAAAAGAAGCTCGTTCTCACGTTCGATATAAAATTTGAACTCGTTATCGTTGAATTTAAATGTAGGTCGATCAATAAATTATATTTTATTCCTCGCCCGACAGATCGTTGCGTATAAATACAGCTGCGACACTTTTATAACGGTGATAGCTGTTGATTTATCGATAACGCTCTCGCATACCCTATATATACTTTTTCACGAAAACATCCCCTCTGTCTTCTCGATGCTTTTATGTATCAGCTTCGAGTTTCTCGACGAATATTCTTTGATACGTATACTATTATACGATATCAAATATATGTACATAGGTAGGTATATATACGTATATACCTATTATATATATAAGTGATATCGCGAAGCCGTCGACGGATAAGCTCGCGCGTTCAGGTCGTGAGCTGTGATCTATGATGGTGCGAAGCGTGTAAGACACACGACCTTCGCCTGCTACGGAGTAGAGCTCGCCGGACCCTCGTACATACGCTTATATATACTCGCATACTCCTCCGATACTCACCTCCCTGGCGCGCGCGCGCGACGAGCTACATTTATATAGTATATAGATATGTGTGTATGTATATATATATATCTATGTTAAGCTGTTGTACTTACTGCGCTCGGTTGCACGAGGTGCAAATGAGTACCGTGTTTCGCGGACATCGGTTAACATTAATTAGCGCTACTTGACACAACGGCGAGAAGATTCTCGCTCTGTCTTTCTCTCTTGCGCCAAACCTCGTCTCGCAATTATTCATTTTTTTTTTTCACAAGAGCTCTTTAGTACGATCTTCCTACGTTGTCCCATTATTCAAACTTTTCGAGCGTCGATTTATCGTACGTTTATTACATTGGTCCGGAGAACGCGAGCTTCAGGTATTTTCGGAATAATCGATCTTTGAGCTAAAGTTTCTTTGAATTTGATTGTTACTTCCGTGTCGTAATTCTCGTTGCGGATTTGACCAATATGCCTTAAACTTCGTGTTAGTGGCGAGTTGGTATCGATAAAATTGTATACATATATATATGTTGCATGATAGGTTTTGATCGAAAATCCTGATCAGTTGGAACTCCTCTTTCTCTCTCGCTGCAGCCTCTTTCTCTTTTCATCTCTCTCTCTCTCTCTCGCACTCTCGTACCTCGCTACTTTCACCTAGACCTGCCCGCTAATGGTTACATCCGCCAACCTGGGAGAGCTATGCCCCATTTAAGATAATTTCTCGCCCGTCAGCAAAACCACACAACTATCGAGTAAGAGGGAGAGAGCGAGAGAGAAAGAGAGATTTTACACTTGAAAGTGATTGTGAATGGAGATAAGAGGTTGGTCCCGTATCGATAGAAACGTATCGCGATGCTTCTCTACCACAAGGAGCTATCCCTCGTTATCTCGATTCCTCGTTGTAACTATATATGCCCCTATCGTCGTCGTTGTTATATAGAACGTGCACTATTTTATCCTTGGCTCGCACGGTAGCTCGTATACGAAAGAGCCAAACGATTGAAACGTTTCATATAGATAGAGACATCATTTTGTAAATTTATCGGATTTTCCCTATTTCTTATACGATAACGTGAAGTATATATCGTAGTTGAGATACCGCGAGGCTTTACGTGACCGTTGAATCCAACGTTTATAACAAAAACAAAAAATTTCAATAAAAAACAACAACAACAACAAGAAATATACGAAGAGGTGTTTCTTATCAATCGCGATTAAACATTCGCGTCTCTTTTCACGATTCGAGCCAACGCGTGTATCTTTCTCGTCGCCTTCCCCGCGAGAATATTGCGAATGTTAATGGGAACTTGCTTTATCGAAAAAGACAAGACTCGTAGCGACGAGCCAGAAGATTACGCGATCTCGTGACTATCTTTCGTGTTTTAAAACGAATTTATAAATATACGTCTATATTATATATATATATAAATATATGTGTGTATGGTGTGGTTAAAGTCGACTTTAACGAGTCGTCCTGGTAAACTCGGGGTATTATGCAAGGCGATCGCTCGTCTTGGTTCGTCCACCGTTTTATCTTTGTGGTGACCGTTGCGATTCCGAGCTCTCGAAAGTAGGCCGTACGCACTATCGTTCCTCGCACGCACCAGCACTCCACTCGTTTCATTCAATTTCTCGACGAGCGGGGTAAAAAAAAAAGAATTAAAAAATTTCACGAGAAGCGAAGAAAAAAAAAGTATTTTTTTTATCCTGTCGTGGATAAATATTCACTGATCGCTATTCACTGAAAATTGTGAGAGGAAATGAGATTCAGGAAATTATAGTGTCTTATGAAAATTATATATTTTTTTTCGTTCATTACGTTCGTTAAATTTAATATTAATTAAAAGTGCTCGTGTCTTTCGTCCATTAATCATTGAAACTGTGCAATTATTTCGAAAATTATATACCTCGTACGTTATTTTCGTGCGTTTCCTCGACGATAAATCTAAGACTCATTATTTTCCTTATTACACATGTGCAAAATCCCCAAGAAAGAAAAAGAGAGGGAGAGAGAGAGAGAGCAAAAGATCTTCAGGACTCTCGATGCGCTCGTACGAGGAGGAATATTCGTGGAGGCTTGGAAGAACTCGCGCACGCACTCCTGGGGCTATTTTGCGAATGAAAGGGAGAGAGAACGATAAGGATCGGCGAGATGGAACGAAAGATAGCGTGGATGATACCAGCGTGTCAGAGTACTCGAGGGAAAAGATGCAATGCGATATATAGCGAAAGACTTTTATACATACATATATATATATATAAAAGTCTTCTTTGCATCCTTTTCGATCCTTTGCTTTTTCCTCGTTCTCCCCGTATCTTCGCTTCTTATTCTTCGTCTCATTATTCCCCATTCTCGCTCTGCCCCTCTCCTCCTCTTTTTCCTCTCGTCCATACACTTATATACATTTTTTCTCGCCCACGCGATTCACCAACGCTCTATGAGCCTCGGTATCGGTCCTCGCACATCCTCCTGCATTTATCAGAGTGCATCCATCGCTTCGAGCGCAATAAAATACACGCACGCATCCACCTCGATGGATCTTCGTCGAACCCCACGCGCGTCTTCTTAACCATCGTCGTAATGCGCATTATTATAAAATACTGTGTGAAATTGGTGGTCTTTATAACGAAGCTTCGGCGATTTTATTGAAAACATTGTTTCGTCACGATCGTTGATAGCTCGATGGTAAATGGATATTGCGAGGATGATGTTGCGGCGTTGTACGAATGATGGAAGAATTTTGTATAATTGAATGTACCCGATTATTCATTCGACGAATAAATTGACCATTAATCAACGATTTAACGAATTATCGTAGGATTTTATCGAACGTTGTTGAGAATAGCGAATTATCAATTATTGCCAATTATTTAATATCGATTCGATCGATCGTTAATGTTTTTTACGTTGCGTCGTTTGTGTTACAGAGGTACGTCGATTGTACGGTGTTGGGTTCGGGCGGTGGTACAGCAGCAGAGGCCGAGGATTCTTCGTACGACAGTGACTACGAGGCCGAAGATTCGATCGGTTCGACCACGGTTCACGCACAATTGGACTCTCAGGTATCGTCGCCGACGCACTCGGACGTGTCGAGAACGACTTCGGACACACTCGCGGCCGAATTCGCCGAGTACGTTACCGTGCAAGGTCCCTCGCCGATTCAGAGTCCTGGATATACGGCGAGGGTTGAATTTGCCCTTAAACTCGGCTATACCGAGCGTCTCGTACAAGCGGCCCTTCACAAATTAGGTCCTGATCCAGGACAGAACGAGTTACTCGCCGAATTGATAAAGCTTGGCGCGAGTTCCGCCAAATTGGCCGACACGCCGGACGAGTCTGATGGTTTTTTGGACTCTGACTCGAACGGGGACGATGCCGGACACTCGTTCTCGCCTCCGGCTGCTCTTCGACCCGTCGTTATCGATGGTAGCAATGTCGCAATGAGCCACGGGAATAAAGAAATATTCTCGTGTCGAGGTATCAAAATTTGCGTCGAGTGGTTTCGCTCGAGGGGACACAAAGAAATTACCGTTTTCGTGCCAAAATGGAGAAAGGAAGCGTCGAGACCGGACAATCCGATCGCCGATCAAGAGATACTAGGAGAATTGGAAAGGGACAGGCTTCTCGTCTTCACACCGTCCAGGTAGAGACTTTTTTTCGGAAAAATTTCAGAAAAATATTCAACGTTTTATCCAGATTGTACCAAAAGCTAAATTTTCTTTTCTCTTCTCGTTGGTTGAATTATCAAGGCTCGTCGGAGGCAAACGAATGGTCTGTTACGACGATCGTTACATACTTCGCCTCGCAGCCGAACTCGACGGTATAGTCGTCAGCAACGACAATTATCGGGATCTCGCCCAGGAGAGTCCGGAATTTCGTCGTGTCGTCGAGGAGAGAATTCTCATGTACAGCTTCGTGAATGATCGTTTCATGCCACCCGACGATCCTCTCGGTAGGAGCGGTCCGACTCTCGATAATTTTCTAAGAATCGGATCGAAAAGAACGGATCCCGCACCACCGTGTCCTTACGCCAAGGTGAGTTGACTAGTTTTACGAAAAACAAAATAGAATCTTACATTTTGTAGATTTTATTTTATCTGACGAGTCTTGTTTCATCCTGTCCAGAAATGCACATATGGAAACAAATGTAAATTTCGACATCCCGAGCGTGGACCTCACCCTCACAAATCCGTGACCGAGCGTCTCGTCGAGCACGCTCAGCGTCATCTTCAAGCTCGAGGACCGAGTCTCAGTTTGCCCCTTCCGTCTGTAACATCGGGAGTTGGTGTGCATTCTCAACATCAACCGCTCTGTAAAGCAAGATCGGCATTGCCCGGAAGCGTTCCAAAGTCGTCGGTTTCGGTACCGAAAAGCAGATCGGTGGAGAACGTTACCGCTGACGCGACGATAGTCCCAAATTCCGTTGTGTACGGACAGTCGATGACACCCACGCAAAACTCTCAAGGTACTTGAGATAATCGATAATTTGTATTCTTCGAAATAAGGGCAAATCTTTAAATTCCGGGTAAAATTTTAATTACCGTAATTAATTTGTTATTTCAGTATATCCAGCGTCAGGGGGTTGGTCAACTTCTCGTGTCAACAATCCCGATCCCGAACCCGCGAATATGCACAGAAAACTTCAACGCCAGTTGACTCTCAATCCAGCTTGCGATCCGAGGTTATATCAATTGAGAAGATATCATCAGCAACCTCAGCAACCACCCCAATTATCGACGAATCAACAGCAACAAGTTCTTCAACAACAGTCAGTGATAAATTCACCTCGTACGAATATACAGCACAGACCGCTCACGAGGCATGCCAGTAACGAGACGCCTTATTCGATCGGCTTGAAGTGAGTCTCGTGTTTGTTTTTACTTTGTTGAAACAAATTGAAAGTTCGATCTGTAATTGTCTTCTTTTAAATTTTTTATATATTTTTTTTAACACGCGATTGTTTTCTTGTTTCGAAAGATGGGAACGACCGGAACATCCAAATCATCAACATGTGACGCGTATCGCATCGGCGCCAGACTCTTATCGTGGTTGGCCACCTCGGGGTACGAACCTCTCGGTTCCAACGAGAGGTCATCGTCTTGGCACGTCCGATCCTCAATTGAATTTATTACCATCCCCACCCGGACCGAGTCTTCACTCCGTTTGGGGTGCACAGACGCAAGACGCGCGTAGACGTCTTCATTATCATCTTGCAAACATCTTCCCGGAGGAACAGGTACAGGCTGCTATGGCATTAAATCCTCACGAGACAGATCCACAGCAAATTTGTGCAGCTATCCTCGCGATGTTTCCCAAACCGTAAAAAGAATTTATCATTACGAGAGGAAGGACGCTGAAGCAAGAGATTGATTTTTCGATCGGGCCGCTCGAGCCTCGGTCTTATGTGATATATCGACGGTTCATCGGATTTTATTATGACACACTCTCCGTGAGAGTGACAGAAATGCATTAAATGTACGGCATCTTTTAGTTTCAGAAGAGAGTATAGGAATATCACAATTATTATAGCCAACAGTTGCATTTTCCATTGGAAATATTTCTTACAGGAGGAAATTATTATCATTATTATTATTATTATTATTATTATCGCAAAGAATCGTGTTAACACGTCCAATGTTTTTTACGTTTTTTTTTCGAGTTGAGGAGAGGCTAGACAGTCACGCGTTCAGCCTCGCTTTGATTGAAGAAAATTATCGTCTATATATTATGTAAAAAAAGAAGAAAAAAGGTCAGTGATCGTTGCTCCGACATACCGCGATATCGTGGTCCAGTCGAAGTCTCATTACCGCACAAACGGATATTGCTGAAGCAAAAAAAAAAGAATTTTCGCGACGCACCTCGTTGCTCTCTTCCGGCTAGCCGAATTGTCGTTAGCCTCGAGCGAGAGAGCATTACGCGTTAAGTCGACCGGGCGAATGTCACGGATTTGTTCTTTTAAATTATTATTATCATTATTATTATTATTACAGCTGGCGGCAGACCAGGGCATTACGACAAGAATTAAGCCTCTTTATTGTTTATTATTTCCCAGTTACACACGGTACTGCGGACGATAAAGCGTTTGTTTATTTTTATTTTTTATTATTAAGCTCTTCCTCCGAATGTACGAATTACGATGGACGTTGAGCGGAGACCAAGGTGGAATTTACGTGACTCACATTGAGTCCCCGGCGTTTTGGTATCGCTTAGAAAAAGAAATACTATTTATAATGATCTTCGAACGGCATTTTTTTTCAAACGTCGCCTTATCTCTTACTGTGCTTAACGCTTTGGTCCGATCGAGATGAAGAAGGCGACTGGAGGAACGTCAAAAATTCAAATCTTGACCATTTATTATTTCACATTAATGACCGTTAATTGGAAAGAAATGTTTTAACTCGCGATCGCGATTACATCAATGAGAAGAAAAATAAATTATCGATGGAAAGATCGGCAGAACCAATCGTGCACAATACCGGCTGTGAATTATTCAAGTCTATTGCAAATCGTGCAAAGAGACAATTGATGCGCACTCTAGGCTTTCTATTTGATCGTTACAAACAGAATATTCCATATCGCGTATTGAAAATTTTTGTTTTCCGGCCGGAAGTTTCACGAACGATACAATTTTAGCATCGGAAATGTGTGTGAATCACAAAGACGAGTCGTATATGCGTATACGATACCCATGTGTACCAATTATGACTTATTTTCCTTACCAATTGTCATACCGAAGCCAACGAATTATTTATATCCAATCGAACGTTGCGTACGAGTGTATATTATGATTTCAAAGTGTCGTCGTCCACGATTTATTGGAACAATGCATTGTGAGAGGAAGAAAAACGCTCGGAAGCTTTTGCGTTTCAAAGGACTTTATTCCTCAATCTCGTGTTCTTTTTCGTTTTCTACTCATTTACGATATACAACAAAAAAAGAATTAATATATGTATATGTGTAGTATATATGTATAATTTAAGCATGTATGTATGTATACTCGGCACATATGTGTTAACGCAATACTATGTATTGCTGAACTACATAGGAGTTACTAAAGTATCTATAGCGACTCCTATTCTCGTACGTTATTCTTAACAGAGAATCTTTGTTCAATGGTGTATATCGGAGCGATTCCCAACTTTTCTCTACTTCTCATTTACAAATCGCGTACAGGAACATGAAAAAATTGTCCCTCGTGTGACACGACGGATACAATGATTTTACTTCTCTATCGATCTTTATACACGAAACTGGGACATTCGAAATTTTCTCGTCGTACAGAGAAGACTGCGGCAACAACAAATATTATGATGTTAATAGTATATCAAATATATTATATAAAGCAAATTTGTATCAATGTTATTGCCAATGGATTGTGAAATAAATGTTTTTTTTTCTACTTACCGTCGTATTGACACGAAGAGAGTACAGAGCCGAGTAAAAAAAAGACGATGATTATCGAGGTGTTTTCGCCTTTATTTGGAATAAAGTGATTTTGCAAGTAACACTTGGAGAAAATCGGACGTGAAGAGACACATTTTTGTGGGCTTTTCACATACAGAGCCCAACTTTCGATGGTAAATTCGTCGATACTAAAAATTGCATATTTGTTCTCTCCCTCTTACGACAATGATTTGTTTACAAACGTACAATCTTAATTCTAAAGAGATAAGTGTACGCGAGGTTCACTTGTCACACTCGACGCCGGAAGAAACGAAAAGAATAAATGTCCATCGAGTCCGCGGGGCAATGAGCAGGTACGTTGGCTTTTTGTTTTGTTTCTGGCTATTTGGTAATTAATTGATTTCCGATGTCCCATCAGGAATCATCACGCGTTTGAAATTGGCATCTTGGAATCTGCATGAATATTATGTTGCGATCGCAAATATATATATATACATTACGTATATATATATATATATCTTTGTTCGTTGTCTATTCATTTATAACGGATATATCGCTGACGGAGAGTATATGTGGTCATCAATGTTGCACTGGCGAAGAAAAACGTTGGACGAAGTTTCCGGAGGGTAAGTCGAGTGAAAGCACGCTCATTGGGTATATTAATCTCACGAGTATGGTATTACACACGTTTCATCCAAGCTTACACCGGCCACCCCCTACCCCCCATCCCCCGCTCACTTCTCATCTCGAAAAAAAATATCAAATCAATTTTACCAAGTCCAGGCTCATAGTATTCTCTCGTAGAACAATATGTACGCATGACTTTTCAGTACTGTCGCTTCGTCGACTTCCATGACCCTGAAAAACAAACGGTTGCGAAATGGTTATAAAAAATTGACGTCTTTTATTAAATTGAAAATTGTTAGAATGGAATTTAATGGAGATAATATTGAATTTACCTAGAGTCGGAAATATGGTACCAATTGCCAGGTGGAGGCTTGACTTCAAAGTTTGCCTTTGCCTCGTCGCCTTCGGAATCTGAACTCGAAGCACTCGAGCCCTCGGTTGACTCTTTGCTGTCTTTCGACGGTAAAAATGCCCATCTAGGATCTTCCGGTGTTAAAGGAGGCCTTGTCTGTTGGAATGGAACAACAACAAAAATGAGGATTACAATTTCATCTCGTGTTAATGTTCGGCAAGTACTTTTCCTTAAATGTTCATTTTGATTAACCTTGACGTAAGCAACGTAATGACCACCGTGAAGAGTCCCACTGTGCTCGACCACGCCAAATAGCGAATAAATTTTTGGCTTTCCACGGCCTTTGCAAACAGGCGCAAGATCGAGCAACGTTGGGAACGTTACGTGCTTCGCTACTTTCCGAAAACCCATTCTGAGCGATTGAAATCTCTTTAGATGGAGAATGAGAATAGCGGGTACGCGAGATATGAGATATTGTTTGGTGCTCAGTGTGCACACTATTTTAGTCGAGCCTTCCTTGCCCTGAGTGAAAGAAAAAAGAGATTTTGCTCAATGAAAATTCAGTACGACCAATAATTTTTGTATAATTGTTTGAAAAGTTTGTACCTTATTCTCTCTGGCGGTGCAAGCCTCGCAACCGACTTTGTTGCTACCTCTCATCAATTCCAAAGCGGTGAATTGGTTGAGGCAAGACTGTATCGAACAATCTCCGTCCTTCGTATGATAACCAGTTCGCTGAGTATTACCGGAAACTGATACTTTCGATAATCCCACTGTAATGTCTCCGACGCCATTCTCGTTCTTAACTTCCGGTGGTTCGACGGGACTAGTTGTCGATAGTTCCGGTGACTTTAAGTCACCCAGCTCCAAATTCTTGTCAAAGCTAACACAATCGTAGAACGTGAATCAATTTTTGTTTCTATTAAAATGCTTTTTTCTTTTTTTGTCGCGTACCTTGTTCGACGTTGAATGATCGAATGAAATAATTCTATCCCCGGTTGTGTACTTTCGTCGGTAGTGCTCGACGATGGACTCGTGTGAATGTACTTTGACGTTATAGGACTGCTCAATGGACTTATCGTGGCTCCCTCGGGGCTTAATTCCGAATTTACGATGAGCGAGGTCGATGGTGAAAGTTCAGGCACGTGATCGGACAATTTGCCGACCTCGTTCGCAGCTTCGGTCATTGGACTTTCGATCCAATTGGAATCCGATGTCTCGAGGCTGACTCGATCGAGGTTTATCGTAACGTCCATAGGGCTCGTTCCATTCAAGTCACGATTCGGCGTATCGTCGTTTATCACTCTTCTAGTACTATCGGTCGAAGCGTCGCACGGACTTGAAGGCAAATTGCCGTTCAACGATGAGATGCTCAGATCGTTCAAAGAGTTTTTCGTCAGATCGTGATCAATGGGGGAAACGGGACTAGTCACAGCGGAGGCTTTCTCCGAGCTGTAACCAGACTCGACGATTTCCGGCGCTGATATATTGTCCTCGACATCGGCGTCGCTCTCTAAAATATATACAAAATATTGTTTTAATCTAAAACGTAGACAGTTTTCGATATTTTAATTAAATTCCATAAGTCCTTGTTCTTTTTTTACCTGATCCCGGTGTACCCGGTTGTTTTTCCTCGAAAATTCGATTATTCCGACTCTCAGCATTCGACATCAAACCATAATGATTCCGCCTATCTTGCATTCGCGTCCTGAACGATTTTTTCGACTTTTCCTCGTGTTTTTCCTCCTTTTTATATTGATTCTTCGTCGAAGTGGCTGAGACACTAGTGTCCATCAAGTCCATCGTATCGTCGAAACATTTGTTTTTTCTTCTAGAACAAATATAATCCTGAAATACGATTCTTTCTCACGAACCGTAAACAGATGCGATATTTGTGAAATCCTTTCGTACATACTTGAAAACTGGCTTGTCAGCCATAACTGGCAGACTCAAATCTAGAAACGGCTCGGTACGCTGCGAGGAATGATTGCACTCGGTGCACTCGAGCGTTGAGACAAGTACACCGCGAAAAACGGGCTCAGGCCCGAGCAAGCGAGCGTTCGCTTGCCTGTCGTAAAATTTCAAATGAGCCTTGCCTACGTCGTCGACGTTGTTGGCCTTGATGGATTTTCCAATGCCCATTTCTTTCAAGATTACCGACTGATATCTCTGTTGGAGTATTAACGATTATTAAACGATGAACGAACAGAAAAATTAGGAATCAAGGAGCTTTGCGGATCATTTAATTACCCGAAGATCTTCATTTCGTACGAGCTCCAACAAATGTCTGAGAAGCTCGTGGGAATCGTGCTGACCACCGTCCATGCATTGCGTAGTCTTTTTTTTAAAGCTCGTGAGTAACTCGTTAGGTACAAAAGTCTGACTGGTCTTCGAACATTGCATCGTCTTGAGCGTTTTGCACAGTATCGACGTGAATGGGCCCCAACCCTCCAAAGTACCCTCGATCGGTGGCTGCGATATATGAGAATTGTCATGAAAAACGGTATTATTTCAGATCATTATTTAATCATGCGTACCAGTTCGGTTTCTTCGGCATCGTCGGAAGACTTGAATTTTCCACCTGGTAGAATAAACTTTTCTCCCGGGGCTTCTAAATCTTCGAGCACCTTCACGAGAAAGGGTGTTTGAGCGAGACACTGAAGTACCGCGTTGAAAAAGCAGGTATTACCTAGATTCGACAATCCCTGTAAAACCAATTTCACAAAGGATTTAGATATTTTTATTAAAGAGACGATCTTAACTGTGATTTTGTAAAGAACTAGTTGCGTACGCACCACTACTCTCGTCAAGCCGTCGAGAGGTAATTTTTGCTTATCATCGCTGGTAGTCTCGTTCCCAGCGCTCGTCTGTACAAAGGGCAGTGGAATAGGTTGTTGGAACACAGGGGATGTTCGTAAAAGACCCTTTTTCTTCCAAATTTCTGCTAGCTTCAGTAGTCGATTTCTACAATGGAATCGACGCGTCGACGAAAAAAGTTAATTTCTAATCTCGATTGATTCGACGTACGAGGGTGACGGAATTTCTTGTACCAACCCGTAGTTGCCGGTTACTTCGGCTCCGCAACTGTAGCACCAGATACTGAAGTTTCGTGTATCCGCGGTCAGACAATGACAACCGTTTGTGGAAGTTTTGTAGTGCTCTTCGGCGTGTGATTTTTGTGTTCGGCCACACGCCAGATGAGCGCATCGTAGACAAACCCACAATGGAGGTGGCGGTACCTGGAAAAATTAAGTTTTCACATTTCTATCACTACCATAGAGAAAAAAAAATAAATACGAATATAAGGTAAGAGAGCAAATTCTTGATAAAAAAAACATGCGCGAACAAAAGTTTCTACTTTATTTGTATATATAATTTATATATAGACGCGAGCAAAATTTACACACATGTAGCCAAACATTTCTCTAGAATACAATTAAAGAAATGGAATTCATAAAAACTGGACAAAAAAATCGTCTAGAAATGTATAAATCAAGAAAAAATTAATTTGTGTAAAATGGCTAGTAACTGACCCCTTCTTCCTCAGCTGGTGTTTCGCTGCACCCGAGTATCTTACAAGTTGGGCATTCGGTTTCGATAACCGATTTCTTGAAGAAATTTGTCACTTTGGATTTAACGAGACCTTTACTCAGATGCGGACAACTATCTCCTGTTGAAAGGAAACGAGTTGTATAATAAAATCTCCCGTGGGACGGTTGATAACAGTGCAAGTTGAAGAGAAAGTAAAAAAATTCTAACCTCCTTGATTCTTGTCTCCGGATTCCGAAGAATCCTCGCTGCCTTCGTGCACGTTGGCATATGGCTTACGATTTCGTCGTTTTCCCATTTTACCTTTTAATATAAATGATTTCTACTGCGATCGTAATAACTTATGGAATAAACTACGGGCAATGAACTCCCCAAGCGTTAACACATTTTCTTTTTATCTTCTTTCTCTGTACGGCCACGTTCGATACTCAGAAACAACAATGCACCGAGATGTCTTTGTGTGGGTGTGCGTGCGAATGAAAAGTCCGCGAGAAATTCGCGTTCGTTAACACTCGAGTATTCACAATTATTTCGATCGATCCCAAGACGGCATGTAGATTAATTCATTGCCAAATAAAAAATGCTTTTGTCGTAAATGGAAATAGGGGCAACCCCCATTACTGCAACCTCATGGCTTTGGCAATGGCAGCCACACTGTCAAGGTCTGATATTCCGTTCGCACGTTCTAGAAGCAGCACACTACGAGAGGAGTCCTCCGACTGAAACGGATCATCATTCTCTCGATAAGGTTGGTGTCTTTAATCCTTTATCTCTCTTCCCTACATGTGTACACACATATATATATATGTGTATATATGGGTTGTATTCTCTCTGTTGCGTGTAAAACGGGGATATCATCAGTGGGCTCTTTTATCGATTTTAAGACTAGGTCAACAACTGAAACAATAGGATCCTTCCTTGACTGCTTACAACCACCCTAGGTTAGGTTAGGTTAAGGATATCAAGTTTTGAATAGAAGATGTCAATAGTTTAAACCCGTGCAATATCACAAGAGCATACTTTTAAATAAATTTACAATACGTACGTATACGTGTACATATTGTAAACGCTTTTTTTGTTAAAAAATACTTATATAAACGATAATCTATTATCGCTATGGCGCGCCGTCGGTATGACGACAGTTAGAGGGCGCTTTCTTACCGACATCAGTCTTACACACAACTGGTACAGTAGGGTTCTTCTTCACCGACTCGAATTCAATATGATCTGCAATAGATTGAACAGTTCGAACAACACATTTAGATAAAGTGAAAATTACGAAGATAAAATGGAAGGGAAGAAAACATTCATCTATTTTAAGGTGATGTGATAGCTCTTCTTTACCGTCCCTGCGGCCCATGCATTTTGCGGACAAATGCCATTCCTAAACTAATGAACGGAATGAGCTGAAATTTGAGTATGTTATACAGTTGATAGTCCTACGTAGCCTAAATGTCGCAGAATTTCAAAAATCGCTCAAAAATTAACAGATTTCGTTACCACGTGGTAATTTTGGCTGCAGATTTGCATTTATTGACTTATTAATGGTTCGAATCAAAAAACTGTGATCTTTACGCACTAGACAATGAAAAATGGGACACAATGAGTACCCGCACGTTTCTACACGTGCAATATTACATAAATGGCATTTGTCCGCAAATAACATGGGGTAGGCCGATAATAGCAATTGGTATAGGAGAGCGGGGTTGTGTACGTAGTTCGTGCATATCCCGCCTCTCCCTCGCGAAACTTCGAGCGCTGATAGCGCTTTTTCGCGCCGAGCGAAACTATAAGAAACATGAGATGCACCACGTGGTCGCAAATTTCACCCCGTATTATTATGTACACGTTTTGACACATGTGCATTTGACTGAAGGGAGGCGCTTCACGAATGCAACTAGCAGAGTCGAAACTCGATCGAGAATTATCGATTCTTAGTCGACCATATGAAACTTAAATTAAAGGGGGCCACGACGTACGGATTACGGATGTTCTTCAAACTTTTTATACATTCAGAAATCCATTAGGACAACATAATGTGCAAGCGATAATGCCTACTTATTGTTAGGCGTTTTCGGAAAAATAGGAAGATAAATCTTACGCGTCCAATATATACCGGTGCGTTGCAAGTTTAAAGCCGGCTCTGCACACTCGCCGAGACATAACGAATGTTGGTCAATACGAGAGTGTGAGGGCTGACTCGTCTCACCTCTCGCCGTCTCGTGTAGTCTCGGTCCGTTGTCGGTTTTTTTGACACGAGTCAAAGGGATCTCGGGTAGTCTCGTGTCCATAGACGAGATCGCCCTCTACACTTATAACGAATAAAAAAAGATGAGGCATCAACTGTGCAACAAAAGAGTGCGGAGGGGCATATTTTTCATGTCTCGTGAGAGGCGAGTCCCGCCCGAGACATTCGGCGAGACGGCTCGTCCAATGTGTAGAGCAGGCTTATCGTTAGATGGTGGTGGTCGAGTTGTTTCGCAATTGTTGGATCGAGTTCCGATCATTTTTTTGCCAATTTTATCTTTTTTTTCCACACTGGTCATATTTGTTTATATATATTAAAATTGAAAGGCGATATAATGAAAAAATACGTGTATTTCGAAGCCTGGTTTGGAAGAGATTTCTCATTTTCAAGAAAACTATATGCGTTTGATCGTTTACTTCTCGATAATAATAAATATGATATTTGTTCTAATAATAAAATTTAGTAAACAGCCACATAACAACGGCAATTCAATACATGTTCATACAAATACACATATTTTTTTCATTGAGTTTGAGTCGTAATATTTACGAAATAATATGACCAATGTTGTAAAAATTATATAATTTAAAAAAAAATGAAAACTGGACTCGATCCAGAGACCCAGAGATTACGGAACACGAATGCTAACCACTCGGCCGTCACCACTTATCGACTACCGTTGCAACGCACCGGTATATATTGAACGCGGAAGACTTCTCTTGCGATTTTCTCGAAAACGCTTGAGTAGTACGCCTTACTACTTGCACATTATGTTGTTCTAATGGACGACTAAAAGTGTGCAAAGTTTGGAGAAAATCCATGATCCATCCTGATTCCGTCTATTTCGCGGCGCAATACTTGCATTTGGCTCGAGATTATCGTTTCTTGCCGAGGCTTCGCACTTTGGGCCATGCACTGCCATCTAGCGGTGTTGCGTAGCGCGCAAGTTCACTACTATGCCGACGTCGTTGGAGTTCGTCCGGGCCTTTCACATCACCTTTAATGGCCTGAGCGATTGTTCTTAATTACTACGCAACATCACTCTTACTCCTTACTGTTAAGGTGATGTGATAGCTCTTCTTTACCGTCCCTGCGGCCCATGCATTTTGCGGACAAATGCCATTCCTAAACTAATGAACGGAATGAGCTGAAATTTGAGTATGTTATACAGTTGATAGTCCTACGTAGCCTAAATGTCGCAGAATTTCAAAAATCGCTCAAAAATTCACAGATTTCGTTACCACGTGGTAATTTTGGCTGCAGATTTGCATTTATTGACTTATTAATGGTTCGAATCAAAAAACTGTGGTCTTTACGCACTAGACAATGAAAAATGGGACACAATGAGTACCCGCACGTTTCTACACGTGCAATATTACATAAATGGCATTTGTCCGCAAATAACATGGGGTAGGCCGATAATAGCAATTGGTATAGGAGAGCGGGGTTGTGTACGTAGTTCGTGCATATCCCGCCTCTCCCTCGCGAAACTTCGAGCGCTGATAGCGCTTTTTCGCGCCGAGCGAAACTATAAGAAACATGAGATGCACCACGTGGTCGCAAATTTCACCCCGTATTATTATGTACACGTTTTGACACATGTGCATTTGACTGAAGGGAGGCGCTTCACGAATGCAACTAGCAGAGTCGAAACTCGATCGAGAATTATCGATTCTTAGTCGACCATATGAAACTTAAATTAAAGGGGGCCACGACGTACGGATTACGGATGTTCTTCAAACTTTTTATACATTCAGAAATCCATTAGGACAACATAATGTGCAAGCGATAATGCCTACTTATTGTTAGGCGTTTTCGGAAAAATAGGAAGATAAATCTTACGCGTCCAATATATACCGGTGCGTTGCAAGTTTAAAGCCGGCTCTGCACACTCGCCGAGACATAACGAATGTTGGTCAATACGAGAGTGTGAGGGCTGACTCGTCTCACCTCTCGCCGTCTCGTGTAGTCTCGGTCCGTTGTCGGTTTTTTTGACACGAGTCAAAGGGATCTCGGGTAGTCTCGTGTCCATAGACGAGATCGCCCTCCACACTTATAACGAATAAAAAAAGATGAGGCATCAACTGAGCAACACAAGAGTGCGGAGAGGCATATTTTTCATGTCTCGTGAGAGGCGAGTCCCGCCCGAGACATTCGGCGAGACGTCTCGGCCAATGTGTAGAGCGGGCTTAGATGGTGGTGGTCGAGTTGTTTCGCAATTTTTGGATCGAGCTCCGATCATTTTTTTGCCAATTTTATCTTTTTTTCCACACTGGTCATATTTGTTTATATATATTAAAATTGAAAGGCGATATAATGAAAAAATACGTGTATTTCGAAGCCTGGTTTGGAAGAGATTTCTCATTTTCAAGAAAACTATATGCGTTTGATCGTTTACTTCTCGATAATAATAAATATGATATTTGTTCTAATAATAAAATTTAGTAAACAGCCACATAACAACGGCAATTCAATACATGTTCATACAAATACACATATTTTTTTCATTGAGTTTGAGTCGTAATATTTACGAAATAATATGACCAATGTTGTAAAAATTATATAATTTAAAAAAAAATGAAAACTGGACTCGATCCAGAGACCCAGAGATTACGGAACACGAATGCTAACCACTCGGCCGTCACCACTTATCGACTACCGTTGCAACGCACCGGTATATATTGAACGCGGAAGACTTCTCTTGCGATTTTCTCGAAAACGCTTGAGTAGTACGCCTTACTACTTGCACATTATGTTGTTCTAATGGACGACTAGAAGTGTGCAAAGTTTGGAGAAAATCCATGATCCATCCTGATCCCGTCTATTTCGCGGCGCAATACTTGCATTTGGCTCGAGATTATCGTTTCTTGCCGAGGCTTTGCACTTTGGGCCATGCACTGCCATCTAGCGGTGTTGCGTAGCGCGCAAGTTCACTACTATGCCGACGTCGTCGGAGTTCGTCCGGGCCTTTCACATCACCTTAAAAGATGAAGGAACTGAGGATCTCGGTATTTGCGTACAGAAATCTACACGTTTCGTGTATTACAAAGGTCACGCTACGTGACCCAATGATAAATAAGTGCCAGACGAATTATGTATCGTTAAATTGTTGTATTTTTAAGATACGCAAAATCTCATTGTCTATGTACACTTATCTCTGATCTTACCCTAAAAAAACGCCAATCGAGTTGACTTCGAATGAAAAATCGTACTACGTCACATATTTTTTCACGCTGAATATCCGCAAAGACGTTTCTCGAAACAAATTTACAATATTTACAAAAACAAACTATATATATATATATATATTCATATTTACATCAAATTTGCAATTCACTGCACATTCACCGGTTTTCGTTTCACATTACAATTGTCATTTAGCGCCATTGTGGCGTGCTTGTTTTTTTTCAGCATTCCCGCTATAATTTACGCTATATTAGCGTTCTCAGGCTTATAGGTTTGAAAAATATTGTGTCCAGCAATGTGTTGTCCGGTATGAGGTGGCCTGGAAGGTTTGCTCGGTGCCGCGAGCAAGCGACTCCAAGCTCGGCAAGTTTTTCCCGACCAGACCCACATACCCGACGTGACGCCGACGACGAGGGAGAGAAAAAGCCTCAGAAGGGCGATCTCGAGACCGGCGGCACGATAAACCGGACCGGGAACACAATTTTGCGCCGCTCGACAATCCAACGCTGCCAACAGTGCGAGAGTTCTCCATCTCGGCCGTACCGACGACTCGTTAAGAGCACAGGCAAGACCACCGAGTGCCGGAAGTGCATAGAGTAGAGCGAATATACCCAAACGTGTCATCAGTCGTTCGAGCTTCGTCGCGCTTCTTCCAGCCGCTCGTACAGCGCGTCTCACACGTACCAAAGCACTTCCGGCTATACTGCCGAATATACAGCCAAGAAGAAGAAGAATAGCGTGTGGCAATACCTCCAACCATACCGCAGACTCGTCCGATATCTGACACAGACCGGTGAGTTCGTCCGCTGATATGCTTCGCGATAAAAGAGTACCTTAAAAAAAGAATATAAATTTAATTTACCAAATGACAAATTTTCTTTCTCGTATATCTAAATAATTCGTACTTGGAATATTCGATCGTACCTCCGGTCAGAAGAACTGGAAGACCCCAAGCAACCGCGTGAAGGTACGTCGCGATATTGTGCAGAGCCTCGCTGCTCCATTCGTTTCTCGCACTCAGAAGCCAACAGCCACAGAGAATAGCCCACCACATGCTACTCGCCAATGCGAGATAATGCTTCAAGAGCCACCATACGGCACAGGGAATGCTTCTGAGACCGTCGTGCACCTGCCAATAAATTTAACGATCTTAAAGAATAGTTTACGAATGATAGAGGAATATTTTTAACCCTTAAACTGCATTTCGGATCAATATCGAGCGTTTTCTTTCGTCGATCGTATCTGCCCCACTTCGGACGAATGTTTTGGCATTTAATTTTTACTTTCGGCCAAAAATAACATTTGGCCCATAAAATATGGATCGTGTACTGCAAAAAATGTCTCTACGAAGAAATTGAAAAAATGCATATTTACCGAGATACAACGATTTGAAAAACGCCAGGGGTCGATATGACCCCATATGCAATTATAGATCGGCAGCCGAAGTGTGCAGTTACATCGTAAGTAACTTACCGGCACGTAGGATGGACCGTCGATCTGGCTCGCGCAACTCAAATTTTCCGGGCCTATTGCGCCACGCACAATGAAGAGGATCGAGAGAAGATTGTAGCAGAGAGCGAGAAACACCACGGGCCTCTCGGGATAACGAAATCTCGATGGTTCGACCCAGAATGTAAGTAGGGTGAAGAGAGTCGAGAGGAAACACAACCATCCCAATCCGGTCATCCAACGTACAGCAAATTTTTTATCTTCACCGCGATAATAAGCGTCGGCACCGCAACGCGGCGCGCAAGTTATCTGTTAATACGACCCAAACGACATAAATATGCGCACCACTCGGTCAATTTCAAATAAAATTATCAAATTATTTAGAAATAACGAAAACAAAATTGCACTTTTTGAATTACGCGAAATTCAGTCTTACCGTATCGACGAATGGCGTCTGAATAAAGTGAGGTGGGCATTGATGATGTTGACCTTCCCTGATGGTCGGTTGAAGTGGTTGAAGAGGCTTGACGACAGGCCATTGCTGACGGATCGGTGGCAGAGCCGGGGGTGGTATCACTTCCGGTAAGCTCTCTTCCGGTGGTGGTTGCACACACAGTGCATTGCCTGATGAACCAAATCAATAATATTTTTTCATAGAAATTCCAGAAATTCTGCCGTAATATTTTCGAGTATGAGAAAAAAAGTATAAAGATCTTACCGCTATCGGAAAAACGGTCGCAGTCGAGTAAATGAGGCCACGATAGAGACAAGCTCGTCAGTGCTGGCTCGCAGTCCCTTCTCACCGAGAGACAAAGAGGCTTGCACGCTGGTATCTGCATCGCCACGTGTTCCGAGCAAACCGGTGCGAATACCGCACATAAGAAGAATCTCAGGTGTTTCGAGCAATTGTAGTGAACGAGTGGTATCAAAGCTGCGAGCTAGAAAATAATCAAAAAAGCATCCTAATTATTAACCACTAATTTATCAATAAATATTTTCTCGATCAAAGTTTCCACCCATTGTTTTTTTCATCTCATTCATTCGACCATCTCAAATTTCCGTTCCACATCAGCATTTCATTCGCCTTTCGCGAAACAATGATAAAAAGAAGAAGAAGAAGAAATCTTCGTAAACGCTTTTACAAAGCCGGTGGCTATATATTTTCTCGAATATGCTGTGTTCATCGTCAGCTCTACCGATGAGTCTCGGCCTGTGTTTTGTTGCTGGCTGAGGGAAAGGGTAATGCACCTCCAGAACGTCGGATATGGCAGACGAGTAAAAGAGAGAGAGAGATGGATAGATGGATAGTTAGATAGACGGACACACAAAACAGAGATGGATACAGCGAATGAGAGAAGCAAAACGGATCGGCCGACGGACCTTCGTGAGAGAGAGAGAGAGAGAGAGAGAGAGAGCGAGCAAGAGGTTGCCAGTGGGGCGAGATCATGGGGGAGAGAAGGGAAAGAGCAGCAGCATCAGCAGCAGGAGCACCATCGGAGAGAAAATGACGGAGCCCGTGCGAGGGAAGGAAAAGGAAAGGTAGAGAGGAGTAAGAGAGCGATGGGCATGAGATATAACGAGCGGTGGGCATCAGGGGTAATTATCCCGCCCATTCTTCCCGCCTCTCTCGACGGGTCTCGAGCCGTTCGGTGGGCCTTAGAATAGCCCATTATGGTGAAACGTCCAGAGAGGCTCCAGCATCGACGTTCATCCCTCTCTCTCTCTCTCTCTCTCTCTCTCACTCCTCTTCTTTCCTTCTTCTTCTTCTCCTCTTCTTCTTCGTCTTCTTCTTCTTCTCTCTACCTTCAGAACCGGCGCTCCCCCAAATTATAGCCCCCACGAAATAACGTGGTAAAGCCGTGTAACGCCGCGAGCTCGCTCGAGGCCTCGCCGAGCTATTCTCTCTTTCTCTTTTACTCTCTCGCTCTCTCTCTCTCTTCTCTTGGTTTCTTTTTCGTCGATGCGAATGCCCACCAGCTATCTCGCGGTATATCCCTTTATATATGGACGTAATGCATGTACACGTACGTATATGTTGTTCACTATAGCAATATATATATATATATATATATATATATATATATATATATGGGTGTGTGTGTGTGTGTGTAGAGTTCTATCGAGCACGCACTCGACATTTTACACCAACGGCTAGTGCGAAATTAGAATCGAACAACGGTTCAAATATTCTAGAGAAACTTTCGTACCGTCGTACAAAAATATACAATTTTTTTTCATATAATTAGTTTGTTCCGGTGTAATTATAAAAATTTCTTACGTCACGTTTTTTGTCTGCTTCTTAGACACAAATTACTAATTTCGCATTTGCGATGGCCAGACCGACGGATTAAAATATGCTATTATGATTTATCGAAGGTTTCTTTTAGAGTAAATAGAAATTTGTAAGTTGGCGAAATGTTTAACGTGGCAAAATTTTCATTAATGTAATTTTATTTTTTCCAATTACTTCTAACGGCTTCAACATTCCTATCAAAATTTTCTCATCGCGGGACGCTATACGCCTAATCTCATTTCGCCCTAATTACAACTTCACTGTGTTGATCTACGATCGAAGATTTATTTTCGTGAGAATAAAACGAGGAAACCGAAACGACTGAGAATAATATTTTTTTCATGTACCAAATGAAGATTCGCGAAGGTCGAATTTTCAAGAGGAAATGTCGCGCAAATCTCTCGTCTCGCGAAATATATTTTTGACTTTTTGTCTCTTCTCATACGGCAGCATTGCACGTCTCGTCGCTTTCGACCGACAACGTGAGCGATGTTCGGCCGGTTCGCGAGTTTTTTTCCTTTCGCCCCCTTTTTCTTCTTCTCTTCTTACGTATCTTCAGAGCCTGGATGTGAGAAACCCCACAGGAAGAAACTCTAAGAGAGCGAAATAAAGCGAGAAGACGCTCTCTCTTTATCTCTTTCTCTCTCTTTCTATCTCTATCTCGTTGCACAGAGACCGGTTTCCCCGTTTCTCGTTCGATCTCGAGGCTTCCCTCTTTCGCTTCCGCGGAATCGCCAAGAGACTTCTGTCTCCCGTTCCGTCGTTATTTCGCGTTTTTCCACGTCTGAGTGAGAAACCGAGTGAAAGAGAAGCAGAGAAAGAGAGACAGAGAACGATCGCACAGCGGACATCGGGAATAAAATAGAGAAGACGATGACGAGCAAGCGACGTCAAAGAGAAAGAACTCGATGAGAGAGGGAGAGGATCGAAAAAAAGGAAGAAAAAAAGAACGCGACGGACGCTTCGGAAGAGCAAAAGAGGGGGCTGCGAAACGAGTGCGAGTTTTTTTTCTTCCTCAGAGGTCGCCAGCATGCCTGACAGACAGTCGAGAGAATCTCTGGAGAACGACGCGAGACATCTTCGCGCGGTCTCCCGGCCGAGTTTACGAAACGCACGAGGAAATGAGCAAGAAACGAAACCCGCACGAGAGAAACGAGACCGAGAGCAAGAAATCGAGTTCCATTCCTGGTTTTCTCCTTTCTCATCTTCTTTCTTCCTACTCTAAGATGCTTCTGTTTGATTTTTTTTTTGTTATTGCCTCGCCTTCTCTTCTACCTCGTCTCTTCTTCTTCTTCTTCTTCGTCTTCTTCTTCTTCTTCTTCCTCTTCTTCTTTGGAATCCGATCGTTTTATTTTTCCGCGGCATCGCGTCCTCCCCGTCCTTCTTATCTTCGTCTTTTATTCCTCACTTCCTCCTTTTCGCAGACCGGGGGAGACTCGTGCTCGACCCGTTTCAAGTGCACCGCGCAGAAAGCAGCTGCACTTACTTTATACTTTTTCTTCATCCTCTTTTCTTTTTCACCCTCCTTCGTCTTTCTTTTACTTTTTTCTTCCGTTGGTTGCTTCGAACGAACCTGTTATGGTTACCTTAGCCCAGTTTTAGCCTCATTGCCTTACGTACCATCGATATACGGTTGCTTTTAATTTTGTGAAATATCAAAGCTCGATATTTATAAAGTCTTACGATTAAATTATTCTATCGTTCGATATTTTATTTATTCCTCGTGAATTATTTATTTCTTTAATACCCCACCTCGCCCCTTCTCTTGTTCATCCCTTACCACAATATTTTTCGTTTCAAACATATTTCCGTCTAGATATATGACGATTCTCGTCGTGGCGAAAGAACTGTCAGCGGTTTCGTAACTTTGCCACGAAGAAAAGTGATTCTCGGTCGAGTCGCGTCGTTTAATATCGCAAAATGGTCCACTAGCGAGATTTACGGTCGCGACGAGAGGGACGAGTTCCCTCTTTTCGTTAATGCTTACCCCGAGAAATTCGATCGTCGTCCGCGTTATGCGGCAACGGCAACCCGTTGGAGGACCTGGACGAAAACCACATCCGGTCCGGCAGCGCCTCGCGAGAACCGCAATTACCATCGAATAAAGGGCGAAAGAGAGCGAGACGGAGCGAGATAGCCGGAGACAGAGTAAAAGCGAGAAAGACGGAACGAAAAATAAATTGGCTTCTTTATTCTTCGTCTTCCCTTCTCCGGGGAGTCGAGCGGAAACTTCGTATAACTTCTCGCGTTCGTTCGCTTACTCGGTCTTTCCCTCATCGGTGGGACCGTTCTTCGCCCTCTCTCTCTCTCTCTTTCTTTCTTTCTTTAGCTTTATCTTTCATTGTCCGTCTCTCTCTTACACTCTCACCATTTTATCCGAAGATGTTGCGGGCGCCAGTGTCAATTATACGCGTCCTGTCTATTCCCGGAAGGCTCTCTTCCCAAATTATAGTACCTCTCGTGGCCCCAGCAGGCACTCTCTTTCTCTCACCGACTCTGTCGAGAGCACAATAACAACTTTGCTCTCGCATTATCTCACCGATGCTTTCATCATCATGCGTGTGTTTTAAAAAATACGAATTTATCCTTGAATTAAAAAAAAAACATAATAATTTATCGTTCGATCAATTATTTCATCAATTATCGATAATAATCTCGACAACAATTTTTTTTTATCATTTTCTCTTAAAAATTGTTCGCAAGAACTATATTTCCAAGAATCGTCATTGTCAGATCGATGTAAAGAAATATCGAGGCGACGAGACTTCCGGTTATACAAACTTTGCGTACAATCCTTCATCCTACATTATTTTTCTCGAGTTCTGTATATATACCGAGTAAAAGCTTACCGACGTTTGCAAATTGCAAACTTGCAGACGTTACGAAACGATCTATGTACCTAAACGAAAAGTTTGACGAGCCTGAGGAGAGGTCTTTGGTACATACGAGAGTTTTATGGTTTTATCTTTGTCCCTCTTTCTCCCTCTCTTCCTCTTTGAGGATCGGCACGTCGGGTCGAGAGAGAAGACTCTTGCACGTTGGTTTTGTTGGTACACTGTATCGACAGTATACACAGTGCACTCTGTACATATATATATATATATATATATATATATATATATATATACATATATACATATATATATATATATATACAGTGTACACTCGATAAAACGCGACAAGGAAGGAAAACGTCGCGAGCGCGAAGCGATAGAAGGCGCTTCGTTTGAACGAGACGTTCTCCTCTCGCTTGACAGACCTCGCCGACAAACGTCTTCGTACCATATAGATTCCAATGTGTACCGAGGTATATACCATTATATGCATATTACACCTACATAGTTATACAACAACGTGCTATAGAAGTTTCGAACGGAAACACACGGTATAATATAAACTCACGCACGTAGACGAGCCCGTATGCGCATATCTATAAACGCGTTCGTATATGCGAACAAAGGCAATAGAGCACACGCGTAATCATTTCCAGAAAGCTCCTCCGGTGGCGAACGATCAAAGCGAGAGAGGGAGAGAGAGAGAAAAAGACATTACAGCTCCTTCGCGAATCCCGAGAGAGAGAGAGAGAGAGAGAGAGAGAGAGAGAGTTTATAAGCGATAGCGGCGAGAGCGCTTTGATGGCGATAAAATTGCTGGAATAGCGCATGGACTAATGCGACAACCGAGAAACACGCGAATCATGAATTATCGCTATATGGCTACTAATTTTAACCCCTCAAGGCATATTGGCAAAGAGATATCGGGGCTTTTTGCTATCATCTTCTCTAAAATCGGCTCGAAACGTCGAATCGTTCGTACGACGAGGCGATCTTTTTTTTCCATCGATCTTCGAACGTTTGATACAATTTGCGAAAATTATTTTGTTTTATATATTCTATAATTATTACTTGGATCAATTTACGTTACTTAAAAGCACTTAATGCCAGAGTGGAAAGGAAGTAAAGTGTGCGGTATCGTAGACAGTTCACCACCTGTCCTTTCTGCGGTGAAGCAGCGTCGTTTCGCCCCGTAAGAGAAAGAGAGAGGGTAGTTCGCTTTGGTTCGCGCGCCAGGAAGAGTTAAAGCCCAAGACCATCTCATTTCACGGACTGTTAACTAAACTCGAGAAGGAAATAACGCCTTGTGTACATCAATTCGACGCGGTTCTCTCGCTCGGCACTTTCGGTCAAATCTCTCCCTCCCCCCCCCCCCCCCCCTTCCCGTTCAACCTCGTCTCGCGGTTCATGAAAATGCGAGGAGCGATTAAAGTCCCACTCTATTATCTACGTATAGTTAAATCTTACGTAGGACGAGAGCGACTGATTTTTCGATGTGGGCGAGCCTCTATATTTCTACCTTTCTCTCTCTCTCTCTCTTTCGTTTTAACTGCTAATCGAGCGATTTGTCACGCGAACCCCTCGAATCGTCCCGGGCGATCGTTCATCCCACCTCTCTTCCTCGATCGTCTTTGTATATATCGATGGAAAAAGACGAGCGAAAAGTGCGATAATGATAAGCGATAAAACAAAAATTCTTATTTCAATGCTTCCACGTCACGCAACGATCAAATTATTGTTTCGTGGCGTCCATTAATGTACGTATACACGTGCGCGTGAAAGCCTCTACATTGTATATAGATCGATGATGAGTGTAATAACGTTGCGTAGAGAATATCTTGGAGCGGCGAAAGAGCAAAGGCTCGAGGGTGAGAGTGTGAGAGAGGGAGAGGTCGAGAGGATAACCGAGAAAATGCAAAAGTTGAAGAAAGACGAGAAGAACGGTGAGGATGTGGAAAAAGGAGCGAGCCAAGGGGGCGTGAGGGTTGAAGATAAAGACGGTCCAGCGCGGTCGAGAAGACCGCTGAGGCGAAGACTCACCGGTGTGTGTGCCTTCGGACGAGACGAAGCGAACGATAGCCGAGTACGTACCAGTGGAAGCAGAAGAAGAAGAAGAAGAAGAAGAAGAAGAAGAGGAAGAAGAGGACGAAGGCAGAAGAAGAGGAGAAGAAGAGCAGTACCAACGCGGTAGGGACGCGAAGGGCGAACCGAGAGAGCCGACAAAGAACCGCTTTTCTTACTCCTCTTGGAGCGTTTTGCTGCCGTGGAGCCGGGACGAAAGCGAAGAGTGAGAGAGAGAGAGAGAGAGGGGTCCACCGAGACTCGGTGCTATAACGCGCCAGGCTATGCGAGAAACGCCTTCGAATTCACTGCTCGGACTCTCCGCGCTACGCTACTCAACTCATTTTCTAAGGGATAAATCCACCGTGGAGTGTGCATAACACGAATTATTTTCGCCGCGGATTCTCAGGAATTCGAGTTTGATGAAAAAAAACTGAAAAAAAGATAAATAGGAACAAAAAATATGTTTCATTTGCGAAACTGTATTTTTTAAATAAATTTGTTGTTTATTTTGTTTTCAGTTTTTATTCCTTTCTCGACTTTTCGTCGATTGCGTGTTGTCAATACGTAAAAATAGAAGATCGTTAATTTTTTAGAATTTTTTAAAGAACTGGAACGGTAGATTCGTCGATAAAATATAGAACCACTTGAAAACCGTGAGATCGAGATAAAGATGGGCTTGATAAAACGATCCTCGAACATGACTCTCTAGCGAGAGAGAGGGATGAGAGACGATGATAGACACTCGAAAGAGCGAGTTACACTCATCAAAGGGAATATACCGCCAGCTGGGAACGCGTACCACACCAGTAGCACTTTATTTTCTTCCTTTTATTTTTCTTTCTGTCTTTTTAGTTCATTTTGTATCTCACTCGTAAGTTTATCGGCCTCGTTTCGCGCTTCGATTATCACCGCACTCTCCGTTTGATTTTATTCTTGAATACTGGTCTCGCGGCGGGAGAGACTATCTGCGAAAAGTATGAGATAGAGAGGCGCCTTCATCTTTATCTTGGCTGCAGTTGGTCTTTACTCTGCGATCGCCTCGAGTCCTTCCCGTTTTATACCAATCCGCCCGGACTTTTGCTAATTAAGGCAGACATCCTGGCCGATGTTTAATTTACCATATTGATTCGCGTGGCGAATGTGAAAGGACCGAGAGGAATTTTAAAACGTATTCGATCGCGTGCAGTCTTAATGTATTTTGTATCGATCGTTTTATTTATTCTTCTTTAATGAAACGAAAATAGATTTTTTTTTAAATGTTAATATTCGCGAAATGCCCTAAAATTGCAAAATTATCGTTCGATATGCCTCGAATAAACACGAGACGAATTTTGTATCTTTTTTTTTTTGGAGACTGGTTCATTCTTGTTTTGCTTTTATTCGATTTATTGGCCAGAAAAATGTGTGGGCCTTGAGCCATTAAACTCGTCGACACATCGGCTCTCTCGTTCTGAACTCTTTGGTTCGTCTCTCTCGTCGCCGAAGTGCGAGACAGAAAGAGACAGAGAGAGAGAGAGAAAGGGAGATAGAGCGAGTGAGAAAAAAAAGAGGAGATTTAGCCACAGCCTGCGATATGCGTTCTCGCATGTCCATAGTGTATACTATAGTTATCTTCGACAGAGGACTATACACGAAAAGCACATTAAGCCGATCGGATCGGTTCGTTTGATGATCGCTCACGGAGATAGCCAACGGAGATACACTCGGTGCGTTTTCCCTTTCAAGAATCTTAACGAAAACTATCGTACGAATTTTCAAGGTGAAAAATAAAATTCCCTTTATTTCTTTCAATGATTTTCCAACGAAAGAAACATTACTTCTTACAATGTCGAATAAAACGTAGCGTTACCCGTTTGAAATTGTGATTTTTTAATTCCTCGATTTATCACCGAATTAAAGATTCAATGATAAATCATAAAAACAAATTGTTCGCCAATCGTTGATATTTCATCGAGGAGACATCTATATACATATAATATTGTGTATACAATTTCGAGTATACCCGGCAGTGAGTGGAGACGAGCGAGTGCGTGTGGGGGGTTGTCGAGACGCTCGGAGCACAGGCTTATGGCTCGGGTTCGTCGAGCGATAGAGAGAGACGAGAAATAAGAGGTATTTATAGTCGAGGGTTCACTCGGGCTCGCTCGCTCGGTTTTATTAGCGTAATAACATTAAGGCGGCCGCTTTTGAAGAGTGAGCATGCTTCTTCTGGCTCTCTTGGCTTTAAGAAAGAAGGAGAGGGTTGAGATGGAGAGAGAGACGGAGGCTGGGAGAGACAGAGAGACAGAGAGTTAAAGAAGAGCTGACGAACATCAGCGTAGATTCTTGCAACGCCGTTGAACGTTACGACGGGACGTCGACGAAGAGATTATACGAAAAAATAAAAATACAAAGTATACAACGCGGCAACTCGGATAATAATTATGACGAAATAGGTAGATTTATATCTTGCAACATTAATTCTCGTCGGTACGGAGCATTACGGGCGCATTTACGAGAGACCCTCGAAGACAAGCCGGAAGTGAAATCTTCAATTTTTTAACATCCTCGTGTATAATTACAAACTTTTCTTCCCTTGCACATGTTGTTTTCGTTAAACGTATATTAAATTTCGTAAGGTCTCATTATTTTTATTCATTTCGTGACCATTAAAATTCAAATTTAATTCATAGTAATAATAATCTCGTTACATTTCGTCGAATACAAATTCGCCAATTTTATAAACGTATCGCGTGAGAGAAATACGAGGTTCGCGGAATAATTACGGGGTAGAAAATAAACGAAGGGGTGAAACAACAAAAAAATGTAGCAACATTTATCTGTATCAAAAAGTTTAATAGTAATGGCACAAGGAATATGGCATTTTAATTAGCGTTATTAAAACCTCCCTTTCGCAATTTTTATATTCAATCGCGAGGAAGTTGGTGCGCTTTTGCATCGTGTCCCTCATCTGCTCTCTCGTCAAACGTTCGCCAAGTGCCTTTTATACCGTGTATACATATATATACGAGGGTGTGTGTGTGTGTATGTGTGTATATAAAAGTTCGCATATATCGTGCTGCGGTCGCAGCGATGGATCGTAATTACGGCTTTGCGTTAATTGATCGCCCGCCAGGGATCAAACGCGCCGCCGGGTAACATTATATTTATTATACCGCGTGAGACTCCACGTGCATATCCGTTCTTCCACCCTTCTCGCGCCATTAACTTCACGTCGCGCCGTTGTCGTCATCAAGACGTTCATGAGATCACGAGATGCCCCGCTTCTCTTTCGTCTCGGTAATTATATTTCAAAATTTGCGTTAATTATTCGAAGACAAAGTTCGCGATGATAATTCGCGAATTTTTAACTTAAAAAAAATGAAAATATATAAAAATTTAATCTTTTTTTTTCCAACATTTTTCGAGATGAAGAATTTCTTTCTTTTTTCTTTCGATAATCCTTTTTTATTCCCTGATTTTCCGTCTCGACTGTTCGAGCTGTTGAATTCTTTGAAAAAAAAAAAAAAAAATACATACACACATCAAAGAAAAACTAGGACCATTTAGAGTCGAGGAACCCCGAGTGTTCGTCGAGTCGTAATTCATCGTCGAAGCTGCACAAGGCACACGCTGGCATGCAGGATCACTTTCGGCCTCGGCAAACGAGCGACTAACACAGAGTAGGGATCTATTCCCGGTATGTATAGGTATATAATAGAACTTTTCTCTCGTTTCTGTCATGCTGTTTTCGGACGAGAGCCCTCGTCACCCTCTCGCGCCTCTCTTTCTCGTGGTATTTCTTTCATCCTCGAATACGCGGCCGAGTCACATCAGTTTATTTTCCATTTCTTTTCTTTTTCCTCCAACTCGTCTCGTACGTTTTTCTCTTAATGAGCCAAGTTTGTGATTCCTTCGAGAATTATCCATCCCTTTCGTTCCATTTTTCTTTTCTTCGTCTTTTTCCACAGCCGCAATTATGCGCCAACTATTAATCCATCCGCGTGAAAATAATTGGTCGAATAATCGTAAAGTCACAAAAGAATATTCTCTCGATCTTTACATTTTGAAAAAAATGTCTAATTAAGGGAGATCTAAGATCCTTAATTAATATCTCGGAATGAAATCGAAACGACTCCATCGCGTACCTTATGTTAACATCGCCTCGAGGGAATCGCGGCTTTATAAAAGTTTCGAGAGAAAATGAAAAGTTATCAACCATTTCCAAACGCACGAGAAGAATTAATTCCAAAGCAGAAACATCAAAGCGGCGTTTGCGCTCCGTAGGATAACACGGTGAAGGAAGGGGGCGAAACAGCCGCGAGCGAACGCCGGAAAATGAGCGAGGATACGTGATGTTTTTTTACTTCCACGGCGTCACTCGAGGGGGCGCGCGTACCCTCGAGCTCTTTAAATATTCTCGTCCCTCTAGTTGTACGATACAAGTACTATATAACGTTAGTTCGCAGCTGGTGCTTCGAAAATTGAAATGAACTCAAGTATTTCAAGCTCAATGTCAAAAGGGCGTACCCCTTAGTATTACACATTTAAAAATGCGACTTTTTGTCCTTTAGCGATCGATATACGAACGAAACGCGGAGTTATATGTAGATATAAACCGCACACGTGTTTCAAAGCCGATGAGAGGTTGGTAATGATCCAAACTCGTGTTGGAGGTCGCCGCGAGATCGTTTGTACAAACTCCGGGTCCGGAGATGATGAAAAAAAAAACGGAGGGAGAAGAGGACACGAACGGGAGAAGGAGAGAAAAAAAACGGGGAAATAAAAGAGTCGGAAAAGAATGAGGCGAGAGCTGTCGCCATGGCACAAACGCACATACCTACACGCGGATGCACACATGCACGTACACGACGCAATAACAGAAGGGAAGAACGCGAGCCGCATCGCCTGCAGTTGCGTCCGATGCAACTGTTGCTCGTAAAAAGACCGCGAATGCGCGCATGGGATTCTCGTAAGAGAATTTATATATATATGGAGAGAGAGAGAGAGAGAGAGAGAGAGAGGGAGGGGGAAAAGGAGCCCTTAAAACAGGCCTTTTATGACTTTTCGGAGCATCTTCAAAGCTTCCTTCCTCCACGTAGGATATTATGCACGGCGTAAAAATTATGAGCACGAAGATCGCAGCGAGTGTGGAAATTGCTGGTCCGTATCACGACGATCCTGATTACAGTACGATAAACGTACAATTTTTGTTCCGCAAAGTATAATCGTATCGATGCCTAAAAGTTTTACATTTACATTTTACGTAAACACGGTATACTTTTTACTAATGTAAATCAATCGGTCACTGTATACTCGACTCATGCTCCATTAGCATCACGAGTATTAATTACCAATCGAATAAAATATATTCGATACTTATATTTCTTTGCGATAATATTAAAGACGTAACTATATATTTATATCGTTCGAGATCTTTTATTACACACGTATCGTACATCGTATATAGCACGAGGGTACTTGAAAAGAAAATCAATGACAATGTCGCCGATATCCCAGCGTGTCGCTGGTCTCGCGGATAAAAAGAAAACCGTACACGAGTTTTACCTCGACCTCGTTATAAGTTTCACCGGGCAACACATCTCTTCCCCCGGGGCCCTCGCGTTACACATAAATACATTGAAAGGATATTACAGCGTCGGTGTACCTGCGATACGACATACTTTTACTTATAGCTCGTCGCGTAATGCCATTTTACACCAGACGAGCTTACGAGCTTCTCGCAATTTTATACATCGATCGTATATAGTATAGGTATACGTACGTCGTGTACGTACATGTGGTGCGTTACACACGTGCTAAGGGAATATGAGATTACGACGACGCGAGGACCGAACGCACGCGGCTTGCATAAATCATAAATTAATACCTGTCAAAGTTACATACCACGTGTAACCTGTACGACTTGGAATTGAAGTAATTTTATTTTTATTACGAATAAAAATAAGAATTGATCGTGAAAAGAAATTTTTTTAATTACGATTAATGTATATATGTATGTGTATACGTTTATGTTTATTTAATGATCGTGTATATTTAGCGAACGAGGTCGAAGATTTCACTGTCACTAGCCCACGGGCTTGTAACATTTGCATAATGAAGCTATTTAAAAAATAATTCATTAAACGAATTACAATCGCAGATTGAGAAACTTTGTATGGGTGATTTTTTTTTTAGTTTTTATCTTATGAATTAACGCGCGTAGTTACGGAGATTCGTATAAATTATCGATTAATCATTATCAACGTCGCGCGTTCGATAAAGAAATTGATCGAGAATTCTGTTAATTATTTTGTTAATTAAACAAATGGTAGCACGAGAAAAAAAATATCTCAAGCGAGTAAAAAAAAATTGTTTTTCTTTAATTGACGTGTATATTTGCAACGGAGAGGTCAAAGGACCGAGGCGGAAAGAACGAGCACGCGAGAATCTCTAAATTCGCTTCTCTCAGAGAGAAAGAGAGAGAGATAGAGAGCGTCGAGATAGGAAACACTGCGGGAGACGCAATTAGCAGCCAATTTCACGTATTCTCCCCCGTTTTGTCTTCCACGCGATACACGCAAAATCTTCAAATTTCTCATTTTTTCTTTCTTTTTCATTTAAACTTTTTTCTTCCTCTTCTTTATATTCCACAGCACGATCTCGCGTCCCATCTCCACTATTCATTCGTCCCGGCGATGACGGAGGATACACGTGTTACTGGTTGGACCCCCATGGAGCGTTTGGAGCACGATCACGCATTGGCGTCGACCTGGACTCTCGATTCTCGACTATCTTCACGAACAGCTACGAATCAACTCCGAAAACATTTCGCTATATCCACAAAAATTTCAACACCACGCCAAACGCGAGGAAAAAAAAGATGACAATAAAATCGAAATCGACCCGAGATGAATGAATCTCGAATTCGTCCCAATGAAAGGAGAACGAACCTTTCGTAACGGCGGTCAACGCACCTTCGAAAAATAAAAGGCAAAAGTTTCGAAACTAGGCAAAAGTTCAATGACCCCTTAAAACAATTTTCCCTACTGATAACCAACCGAATAATAAATCAACGACAGAGAGAGAGAGAGAGAGAGAGAGAGAGAGAGAAAACACCTTTTCTATGCTCTTTATTGCCGGATTCGTGCGTGGCTCATTGTACATCGTATACATTTATTGCGGGAATAAATTAAATTCTTTGATAACGCACGCGATGAATGGCTCATGAAGAAGACTGGGGAATGAAAAAAAGGGCGACGACGATAATGCGCGCAGGCACGATCGACGCACCATGTGTGCGTTTATGTCCGTAGTGTTGGGAAACGCACCTGCGTTGCAGCATCGTTACGAAGCCGCCAATCACTCGGGGAGGGAGGGAAGCTCTCCTTCTCTTCCATATTGCGAGAGGATCTCGCGACGCTTTAAATCCCATAAACGTCAAAGATAGCGATGAGCTCCGATATCGCTATCGAGTCTCTCACCCCCCCTCCCTCCCACTCCTCTCCTCCTCTTTCTATCTGAGCTTAAAGCCCGAACGCATCGATTTTTTTTACTGATAAACTTTGATATATCGTCGTCCCGAGGTATTACATTTTATACGTGCAATAATATACAAATATACACATACGGATATCGATACGTATATATAGCGATGTGTTTCAATAAGATATATAATCCTTTTCTCGTTTTCAAAACTTTTCGATAAATTCTCGAATTTCGTGTAATCCACGCGGCGTAAAGAAGACAAGTTGCGACATCAAGATTCGTTAAATGTACATTTGGATCAAAATGAAGATAAGCCTATATTTATATCGAGAAAATTGTGATACTAATTTATATAAACGTGTTTCGTCGCTGGTATGAAAAAAACGTACAAGTTATAACGATAACGATCGTGGTTTTTAAATAAAACCACGATCTACTTGAGAAGAAATTGATGAGGAAAATGTTTAGAAAAATTGTGGATAATTACCCCACGTTCGGCCTGCAGCTGATCGGTATGTCCCATGAAATTCGGCATAGCAGTTAGATTGTATCGCAAGCCACGGCACAACGAGACCGTTAGTCTCTCGCATTTTGTTCCGGTGGCCGAACTTCCGGAGTGGTTGATACCCCAAGCATCGACAGTGTCGATGGACGCGGTCGCCAAGACGACGACGACAACGACCACAGCTGTTACCGGCGATATATTCGTAAAAGTCATTATCACCGGCTGAGCTTCGTTCGGTGAAACGAGACAACAGTAAAAATGAAAAAAAAAACGAGAGAATATTCTTCAAAAATAAAAAAATCGGCGAGAGCTCCGAATTTGCGAAACGAGAGACTCGCAAAAATCGCGGTTAAGAATCTTTTCTCTCCCGATAGCTCGGCATTCCCGTGCTAATATTTACGCAATACCACATGGTGAGAAGAAAAAACGCCTGTTTTTTATCTCCTTCTCTCTCTCCCTCTCTTGCTGTATCAAATTCGAGATTACAAAATTGCTCGAGTTCTCGTTGTTTTTAATGACGTAGAATTTAACGATTCTATCAACATTCACTGGATGAAGATCGAATTCCAAGACACTAGTTTTCTTTTTGTTTATCTCTGTTACACAAGTCCTCGATTCGTGTTATCGAATTCGAAATACTCGATGATCGATAAATTTGTTAATTAACGTTGTAATTAACATTATGAGGAATAAACAAAACTAATTTTTCTCGTTAGAGTAATGAACGAGGGTTTGTTATCGTAAGTCGCGTATCGTGTTAAAAACGCGCGTGCCGAGGCAACACAGTCTTCACGGCGAGCGACTCCACCGACCGTACGGTACGAAGCACCGGAGCAAACTGCGATTAAGGATGACCGCGGCGCGGGTTTGCTCTCGTGAGACTTCGCCTCGGCTCGTGGATTCTCGTGAGGACCTTGTTGTTGGTAACCGGCCCAGGATGGGCCTGACGGTATTCACCAGGGCCTTCGACAAAATCCCCCCACCCTTTGTTCTCCCTTTCCCTTCTCTCGTCCCCGCGTCCCTCTCACTCCACCACCTCTCGCTCTCTGGAACTTCTCCCACCATAGGCATCGTCGAGTCGCAGCTCCTTTTTCTTTTAAGCTCTCGCCTGGGCCCTATTATTTCGGGCCTACCGCCGCGGCTGATGGGGCCAATCCCGCGAGCGTAATTAGGGACAAAGGGAGCGACCGAGTGGTGGTGCGTATACAGATCCACCGGACCAACATGACGATCCCGAGAGCAAAGAAATCGAGAAACGGCAGCACCGATCTCCCAAAAAATACACATTTATCTTTATTTTCTTGTCTATTTTTCCCCCAAAATGTCAAGGGGGGTGCGATCGAAGCCGGGGGGTGTGCGAGATTGACAAAACTTGGAATAATTTGGACGGCGAACGTTTTTCAGAAATTCAATAGACTTTTTTTTTAAATTAGCTGTCGTGGCTTTCATACGCACGAACCCACGACCCCCCCCCCCCCCCCCACCCCACACGCACATATATATCTATAGTTTATGCACCCCTTGTAAATAAACCGTGGACTCTGATTATCCATCTGGCGCACACGGCGGATCAGGTTACCCCCCTTGAGGGTACACGGGGGAATTTCTTTTTTAGTATTATAATACGATATACACAAGTTTGATATTCTCCCTCCCCCCCCCCCCCCAGTCTCTCTCTCGCTCTTTTTATCTCGACCGTAGTAAAATACCAAGTACGCGAGCACGTTTGTGTGGGCTACAACCCTTTTGTACGAATTTCATTATGAGACACAATGGAGTCTCTCCGCGCTGGGAGCACATATTTGTTCGAGTTTCGAGCAAGAAACGAAGAGAGAGAGAGAGAGAGAGAGAGAATCTGTGAAGAACTATCGTCGAAGGTAAAGGGTGAATATAATGGTGTAATGGCAAGTGGGTTATAATAAATTCTATTATATCGCACACGTAGCCCATAGTTATAGGACGTATTTATACGCTTAGCCCGTAGTGACCGGGTGATGGAAAAAAAATCAAATAACAATCCGTCCGTGTGAAATCCATTTATTTATTCATTTACTTTTTATTAACGATAATCGATCATTTATTCTAAAAATTTGTTCGTACGAGTATCCCAAAAGGTGTCGAAAAATCGCGGCACAAGTCAACTTCGTCGGTCTCTCCCATTTTCTCCTACAACCGTGCAACTCCTCTTTCGTGGAAACCTTTGGACAAAAAGACCACGCGATAGCACGTTGTACTCGGATCCTGTCGCTTCGAGCATCGCACAAAAGATGTGAAAAGAAGAACGGTGGAGGGAAGGAGAGGAACAAAAAGGAAGATTCAACGATCCGTGTGCCAGACAGCAGAATAGTGTAACATATATGTATAGTTGGAATAAGTCGTGGATACAAAACTCGTAATTAACACTTTAACATTTGTGGAAAAATGAGAATAAGCAGGGAAGGTTCGAATAAGATGTGAGACGAAGAGAGACGTGAAAAGATGCTGCAAATATACATATATAAATATATATGTATGTATAGTATGATACACAGCAAAGGCGGAAAGCATCAAAGGTTGAAAGAGAGTTCCACCTCTCCTTTGCCTCTGTCCCACTCTCTGACGTTGTAAATATACGAAAGACCAACCTGTCCCACCAGTCCCTTCCTTATTCCACCTCGGCTCGCTTCGAAGGATCTCTCGCTCTTTCGTCTCGCGTCCACGTCTTGGTCATCGTAGAAGCTCCTTACCTCGTGCTGAAACTCTGTCGTGGTCTTTCGAGAAAAAGAGAGAGACAGAGAAAGACTCGGGGTCCGTTGGTGGGCGTAACAGACCGCAACCGTAGTGGCACCAAAGGGGCCTCACGAAACCGAGGGAGAGGAGCAAAGAAATCAACCTCTATATATATGCTACACGTTCATAAGCCTCAAAACCGCGGAGAATAAAAAAAAATCAGCGCAAGCCCCCTAGATAACCCGAAAAAATCGTGATTCTTCCTTTTCGACGATATAACTATAATAAAATTGTTATTTCATCGTAAGCAAGAATCCAGAATTTTCACGTCACCTCAAGGAATATTTAACGTTAGGACGAATTTATTAAAATATCGACTCAAGTTCACGATATTTTATTTATATATCTATAATATTAATAAATAATCGACGGTAATAAAAATATTTATTATTTCAGGCCTATTTTGTCACGTACTGTCTATAATCGAGGATTATTCAATGACAAACACATGCACGTACATAGAATTGGCCATCAACGCGAAGAACGCATCACACGAGAATATAAGAAAAGAAACGTGTGGTGAACGTTGCGAAGCGGAAGAGGAGCGTGGAAAGGAAGATGGATGTTGAGATCCAACGTAGATCGTCTCTTTCAGAGGCCGTGTATTGCGGAGCTGAGACGAAAGAGGCCCCCGGTATTCCGAGGCAAAAGCCTCCCTCTCTGTCTTTCTCTCCCTCTCACCCTTGCAAGGTTGTGCCTGCCATGCAACCGCGACTCCTTACGCATTTATTAGCCGGCTGATGCCAGAGAATCCTCTTCCTTTCTCTCTTTCTCTCTCTCTTTCGCTCGCTCGCACGGTTCCCTCTCGTTCCTTCTCTACCTTGCGAAGAAAAACTGGATCTCTCTCGTGTAGAGAGAAGCGAAGACCCGAGTCCGTATTCGTGAGCGTGTACTCCCAATTGCTTCTGTTTATGTTGCGGATTCTCTTACGACCGAGACCAGGACATGCACTTAAATTTCGTGACAGAAAGTCACGTGAAAGGGTCTTTTTTACCAATAAATTTTATCATTACTTTTGTCAAGGAAAATGATTTTTGAGCTAATTTTCAAAAAGCCCGGATTTTCGTAAAACAGAATCTTGGGATAATAATTTCGAGACGATGGAACGACGTTCTACTTATTCTTTATCTCTCTTTCTGTCTCCGTCTGTCTCTCTTCGTATCCAAACTCGGAGCAAAAAGCGTAAGAATTTCTCGCTCGTTCCGTTCGCATCTCGTTGTAACGTCGCGCACAAGGGCCAAAGAAACGGAGCAGCTGAGACTGTCTCGGCTCGCGGCCCTTTTCGCGTATCATCATTGTTACCTCTCGCGAGAAATCCGACAATGAGAGAGAAAGACAGAGAGAGAGAGAGCGAGAGCGAGACGAAATAAAAAAGAGCAAGAACGAGATGACAGAGAACAGACAGACGGACGGACGTGTGGACCAGAAGAGAACTCGAGGAACGACGATGATATGGTCACGCGGGCTTTGGCATCGTAGTTGATCGCCACGTTTCAAACCCAAAAACTCGTTCGTCCGGCCCGATGATGCGCGGACGTTTCGAGAGCGCGGTTGGCGCGTCGCCGATCGAGATTTTCGAGCGTACGAGACGGTCGGACGATGAAAAACTTTGAAATCGTTGCACGAACGACGGCAAACGAGAAATAGAAGCATCGTCCCGACAGACAGAGACAGAGAGAGAGCTAAATTCTCCGTCCTAAAGATTTTTTTGTCGCGAATCAGGCAAAAGTTCCAGAGACGTTCGGAGCTTTGCGCTATCAACGCGCCGAGACGCGCGCACCGCGGGATAACGACGAAAGAAACCGAATGGATTTTGCGATAAAAATTTCGTCGGCTCTTTGATCGACCGCTCGCCTACTTTATTTATTTTTATTTTTCCAAATAAAAACGTCTCCTAACTGCGAAACGATTAGCATCGGGATTAAGTTTTAGAGTATCAATTTCCGTTACATCTATAGATATTACGATCGTATCCGATCGATATCCGATAGCCCGCGATTTTTTTTTTGTTACCATAGAGTTTTTACCGACAAACTTAAAAACTATCTATATCTAATACTACTACTACGATATCGTTTTATATACGTATATAAAACGTGAACTCGGCCCTTCATAGTCCGGATCTCTTTCGAGGCTTATTCTCTTTCCAACGAGAGAGGACGCGCGCCGATTAGTTCCAGATTCCGATCTCGAGGAATTCTCTTTGATCCCGAAGAGGAACAAGGATCCCTGGATCATCGAGGTTTTAGGCCTTTAAAATCAAGACCTATGGGCAAAGGTCTAGCATTCAATTCTCCATTTTGTACATATCGTGTGTACAATGGATTAGTGAACTAAAAATGTCTATAGGTAGGTCTTCATATGCGTCTGTCCATTGCCGTTCTTTGGACTGACAATCGTAACGTATTAGCCCATAGCGAAAAAAAAATCTTTCCGGGTCGTCGTCCTGCCTCTCGATATTCCTAACAACCCCTCGTGGAATCGGATTACACGATGATCCCTGTCTCTATTCTATGCATCTTATTCTCCTGTATGTTATATATATAGAGAAAAAATCCCTAGGCTCGTGGACAAGGCACGTTTTTTTTTCGATACCAAAAATTGGTCTCGAAGAAAACTGGCTACTGGATTCTCTTTCTAACCGATCTCGTTTTTCTAGTGACCAAAATTTGTCTTCCTATAGTTACTGGATAGCCAGGAATTTGGGCGGTGGGAATTACCGCAAAGCACGAATGTTGGACGTTTATCTTTTTCTTTAAACGATCGAGCATTTTTATTATGGGAGACGAATTGTTGGAAGGGCTGGAAGAAAAAAGGTTGGCAACGATTGTGTATCGTCGGGACTGTGGTATGGCAGAGACGCGAGATTTTTCAAGCGGAAAGCGTTCATTCCGTTGCGAAATAAAGAGAGAGAGAGAGAGAGATGGAGCGAAAGCAAAACACAGAGCACATAACGTACACACGCAAACATATACACACATAGACGCAAGAAGCGTCGAATCCCCGTCCGGTCTGGTGGCGGTGCTGTTGTAAGATCGGCAAAGAGTACGTACTAATGCCGTGCTCTCTTTCTCCCTCTTACTGGCGCTGCTGCTAGTGCTGCTGTTGCGCTCTCTTACGGTCGAGCGGGTGAGCGAACGCGCGCGAGCGAGGGAGCGGCACATGCGCGGCTAATTACAATCCCCTTTGATGAGCCGCCGCCTTGCTCTCCGCCCCTTGTGCTTCCTTTCTTTATATTTTTTTATACGTGTACGTATCTATCTCTCTCTCTCTCTCTTTCGCACGCTATTGCCATTTCGGTTGGCTCTTTTGCCCGCTCGCCCCACACGATCAGCCGGCCCTCGGTCGCGTTCGTGCTGCCGAGGCCTCGCGCAGACTGACGGAGAGAACACCAACCACCCTCTCACCGTACAGTTGCAGCTGCACATTACGCGAACTGCTCACTACGACAGACGCCATGGCGTATCGGCAGCCGACTGCTTCGCTCGAGGCGCGTATATTGTGATACTTTAGATAGTAGATTATAATATATGTGTAATATACACGAGTATGTGGAGAACACGCGAGCTCGCTCAACGTAGATCTATCTTGTCTCTCGAGCATAGATATCACTTCTATCCACCGACTAAAACATTCGGCTTCTTGCATTAACTACAACTGAGTAGATCCTTTCGTCTTTGGGAAAAATAACGTGTTGTTCTCGTTAAATTGAATAAAGTGATATTTCTCGGTTTGGCACCGTTGTGCATTATCGCCGCGATTTGAGGATAACCATACTGAAAAACTACGAATTTTCGCGAAGCGTCGACGTACACTCGAATATGTCGAAACCGAGGAAATAAAGGCTCCTCGTGCGAGTCTCCTGTGGTATTATCATAATTTCACAGCCTGCATATTACCATAAAATTCTTTAGTTCGTGACCGTGCGAGGATCAGTGAGGAAGATAAGAAAACGAGAGAAAAAAAAATCACATTTGCGGATATTGCATGGACGTTCGAGTGACCGTTTTCGCGATACTGTGTACGAGAACGAAGAAGTAAGAGGGGGAAGGAGAGCAGCGGTCAGTGAGCAGCGAGCAATTCATTAGAACTGCCGAAGGCGGCGAACGATTGCTTATGGCGTATACTTCGAGCCGAGAGCAGCGCGGGCATTAAATCCATGTTATTACAGGTCATTACTCGGTAATGAGAGGCCCCCTCGTGCCGTTTACGTATACGCCTATACATTCACATATACCCGTATACATTTACATGTATATATTTACAGGCTCGCGATTACACGTACAGCTGTACGTATGTTCCTTTCCCTCTCGCACGACTCGAACGGCATAACTTACGGTCTATTACAATACTACATAATCCGATTAGATACCGAAAAAACTTAGGCTAATATACGTAGATATACCCAATTTGTCATTCAAACTCCAGAGCTACGTAAATTTATCACAGTATTCTCAAAACTATCCCAATAACCTTGACGCCCCATTGGTTCGTGCATACGAACCTATAAGTGCGTAGCTCGTGTTCTTTTTTGAACTCGATGACTATTTTTTTTCAAGGGAAATAGGTCCGTAGCATCGAAAGATGCCGAGGCGGGAGTCAGACTGGAGGAGAGCGCACCACATAGTATAATTTTTATTGAGAGACTCGATGGTCTTCCCTTTGAACGACTGTAATGTAATGAGGGTTCTATGAATCACGTATGACTCCAAGGTGTGACCTCTCAGGGCTTTCTTTCTATATATATATATATATATGTATATGTTTGATACAGAAACAATAAATCGGTTCAGGAATATTTTTTCAGCGGGAACATCTCCGTTCAATTGAACCAGGTAGATTTGAGCTTTTTTTTCGTTAACTCTTTCGACGCCGTATTAAAAAATCGATATTTGCAAGATCGATTTTTCACGGTTCGATTTTGTACAGAATCGATTCTCGGACATCCGATTCAGGGTCGATTCCGAAAGCGATTTTCTTCAAGAAATCGAACATCACTAGTCGTTTCACTAGGAACCTGAACAGCGAAAAGAAGGTTGCGTCCTTTTCGACATATTTTACTTGTTGTCGAAAGTCGTCATAAACTACAGTCCTATCTATAGATGGGTAGACTCTGTTAGTGATTTTCGACGTACGACCTGAAGTTACCCGGCAACTGTTTATTCCGATCCAACTACTATCGATTATTTGTTTGTTCGTTCGAATGATAGTGATCAAGATTAATTAGATATGATGCTGCTCACACTTTTGCTGCCCTACCCCAGTAGAGAAAGCGACTGTGAGCGCGGGGCAAAGCTATCGTACACAGCCGCGAGTTCGATTTTTTAGCGCTCACAGCGTCGAGTCGAACGCTAAAAGTACCGTTTATGACCGCTGTAGGCGCGCACGCGTCCAATACGAATGCACCCTAAAATCCACGGAGTTGAACATCTCATGTTTATTACAAAACGTAACCTACGATATGCACCAAGTTCCTGAGTATTAACGAAAAATTCTTTGAAACATCAGCAAGTGTGTGTTCGAAGAAATACGTGAATCCTCGAAGTAAAATTCCATTCGTTTATCATCCACGTGAGATGTTGAAAGATCCAACCGATCTTACAAAAAGGAAGCCACGCAGTTTGGGAGGCACGCCTACTAGTAAATTCGCCAATATTTTAGCGTTGTCAATATTAGGTACTCTTACCGCATTTGCCGTTTGGATCGGCCGTTCGTAAGTAATGTTGATCGATAGAACTATTAGAATTTCATAACTTACGAACAATCGATAACATAACCTATCTATTCCTGTCCTCTCTTTTTATTTTTATTCTTCGTACAGAGAGATTGAGTGGGTAAAGCGTCTCAGAAAACCTTTGGTGGAACCTCGAGAATTAACCGAAGACGAGATTCTAAGAAAACAAATGCTCTCGGATCCATACTTTGGTATAGTAATAAATTCTCTGAACCAGAGAATAACCGAAAAGATCGAGGGTAATTATGCGCCAGAAGTATCCGATGTTGACAAAGATAAAACACCAGCGTAGGAAAGAAATTTTCGATGTGAACCAGAGAAACGTGTTGTATGACAAATAGGTAGACGTTTGAACAATTCTAAGATACATTACGCTATTATGTAGCCATAGGACGAGTAAAAGGATTAAAACATTATTTCATAGGTTTCTTTATTGTTTGTACATTCCTGTGTATTCTCGGACCAAATAATTAGTCGAAGAATTCTTATCGACGAGAAGCGCGAGCGATTCGATAGATAGAAAAGAAAAAATCCGATGGAACGACGTACGGATAAGACCGAAGATACCGCTGGTTCTTCGTTTAAAAACAGATCGAGCAAAAATGATAGTCTGGATGATTTCAAATCACCCAAAATAGCACCTGTTGCACAGGCTGGGAACAATATCAAAATATTGAACGATAAAAGAACAAAAAGTTCTCGCTCGAGAGACACCAAAAAGAAAGATGGAAGTTCCTCGAGTCGTCAGAAAAGTAATGGAAAAGATCCGGCTCGATATTCTATAGAGTCTTGTTTTTTTAAGGCCGCTAGTGTCGGTACGAAACATGGTCACACGTGTCCATTGTGTATGAAATATTTTGATGAAACGAGCGTCGGTACAGCCCACTCGAAAAGTTGTGCAGCAAGGAACAACGTATCGACAACAAAGTTGTTAGCCGCTGTAGCATTGCAGGAGCGTCAGAACAACGAGCGAATATCTATCGGTTTGCCAGCCGGTCCGTTGGTACAACCAAAGGATAAAAAGCCAAGACGAAATCACAATCCAGTAATTGTCGTTCGTTTATCGTCAATGATATTATGAAGAAAATTTTGTAATTTCTAAATCAGATGCATGATGAAAATAATTATACTAGGTTGCAAACGTTGATGCTGATTTGCAATTAGCTATTGCGTTGTCGAATTCTCTCCAAGAGAGAGAAGCGGAGGAGGATTTCGAAGCAGCACTTTTGCTCGCAGCGGAACACGAAGCTGATAAGCCTATTACCAAAATTCGCGATTCTCAACGTAGACAAACCTTGAAGAATTTTGGATTTATGACTGATAAATCTGCTAGTTCTGGCCTTCCGGGAAAGCCGGTGAAATGTAGAAGAAGTAAGTGACCTCAGGATGGAAAAGGAATAACGATGATAATATTCGAAATACGATAAACTGATTATAATATTTTCTGATAGAAAAGCATTTGGGACCGACGATTCTTCAAACTCGTACCCCAGAGGTGAGAGATCGTTTGTTAACCGAAAAAATAGCTGAAATACTTATGGGAAATGAGGAGATAACACAAGCTTGCCAACGACAAAACATTAGCAAAATCAAACCGGTTGAGAAACAAACATCGAAACTGCAGAGTAGTTTATTGAATGACATTCATTGTACCGTAAGAAATTTTTTTAAATTCTTTAGATCTGTTTTTATTGCACTTGCTTACAGTTCATTCATCAAATTTAATTTCTCCAAAGACAAAGCGACTATGGAACAGCGCACAACTCTCTACAGCGTCTACGAATTTTTATGTCAAAAATCTTGACGTTATCATCCTCTCGGACGACGACCACGAACAGAAGAAAGTTGAGAATCCAGTTGACGAATTTCACGTTACGGATAATTTTGTGCCGCACGAAAAGAATTCGAAAGAATCGAACGAAATAGCACAGAAACGGGGTGAAAACATTCGAACAGAAATGTCCAGTTCCGACTCGGAGGATTTAAATCCAACTAGTTCAATCACAAGGAATAGCTCAGATTTGAAAAACATTTATGTTACGGATCGAGAATATCGCAATGCTTTGCCAATGGATTGGGCCAATATACTCAACGTCAGTTCGATGAGTGATGTCGTCGTTCTCGTTAAAAATAATCACATTTGGGCACATAAATTGGTCTTTCATGTACGTTGTTCCGAAATCTTGCTCGAATGTAAACCCATAAGTGACGCAAAATTCTCCCACGTGAGGGAAAGTATATGTTGGCTCGATGTTGATTTCTTGTCTGCTCTGGCTTTTCTCGAATTCGTCTACAGTGGTGTAATAGTAAACAATTCCCACATCTTCAATGATAATCACGTTGCTACTGGTGTCAGGCGTTTGGCACGAAAATATCGTCTGAAGGATTTGTTCGATTATCTCGGTAAGAAAAAAATTGAAACTAATATAACCAGGGAGATAGAGCTGCGAAGAGATGATTCGCAATCGCCGACCACGACCGAGATTGATGAGATGGAAACCAAGACAGAAAATTGTAAAAATAACTTAAACAAGGAAAATTCTACTATTACCGGGGAAATTGAAGATCGTAGTAGCTCGTCGGCTATAAACGTATCGTTGCAAAATAATATCGATGATGAGCCTGTAATTGAAGTTGTCACGGTCTTCGATGTTTCCAGAGCCATATCCATATCTCCAGATCTCTTCGACGAAACTATACAAAAATCCGATGGTACGGGGGAAGGTCTTAAAGATACGGAAGAATCCCCGAAAGAAATGGACGAAATATCGATGCAAAATAACTCGCATCTCAATGTATTGGCCGAACTAATAGCCAATGACGATTCGTCGTCGAGCGAAGCTAGTCAGACATCCTGCGCATCAACGGTGAATATAAGCTCGCAAACTATTTCCGTTGCTTTACCGATTCAAGATTGCTCAACTCCTAGATCTCGCAGTAGTCTCGACGGCACGCGAAAGATAAACGATCGTTCGCGATATCGTCGCTTGCCTAAAAATCAAAAACACGATCTGAGCTCATTTATCAGGAAGGTACAGAGAGTAAACGCAAAGTCAGCTTTCGATTCTTGCACTGATGAAGAATCTCTCGTAGAGGCCGCGGATCGTAGGAGATTCAGAAACCCTTTCGATATGAACAACATCAGCAATCCATCCACTTTGGATTCCGATCCGGAGGAAAATGCTGGAAATTGTGAGAATATGGGGAAAATCTTGAGCATTAACGAAGGAGATTCTGAAAGCGAGAGCTATAACGATTCGGAAAATATCAATCGGGAATCTCTCGGTAGATCTAATGATATCGATGAATCTAACTCTCCTGACGATAGTATATTGAATACCACGAAAGTTTCTATGTACTCAAAGTACAAACAGCGTCACGAACATGATAACAGTATAAGCATTTATCGAAATATGCTGAAAAATGGGAATCAGGCAGTTGCAGCAACACCGGATATCGATGGAAATGATAACGAGGCATCGCTCGACAATGACGCCATAGACCTGACGCAAGAGTCCGATACAGACGTCGATATGCCTGCAAACTCATCATCGAGTCTACATTTTTCGAACGTCCGTAGATCTGCGAATGTTAACAAACGCATCGAGGAAGAAACGGTCCAAAGAAATTCTGTAAACTTTCCCGATCTTGATATTTTCCAAGTTGACGAGGAAATGTTTACCGAGCAACGATCCATGCATTGTCCAGAGGAAATGCAAAGTCCTGTATTTTCTCAACGCAATCGAGACTCTGATGAAAATCCAAGACAGAATAGCTCGATCGACAAGTCAAAAAATAACGAAACTGAATATGATAATAATGGATCATTCCAAGAAATAATGAATCCAAGAAGTTCTCCGGAATATCCGGAGTCCGATGAGTTACAAATAATCGAGAAAGTATTTTCTCCACGACGTGATTTGTCGCACAAATCTGATTCTCCTCGATGCAAAGGCCGGTGCGATAAAGACAAAACGATAGATACAAATTTAAGCGATAATCTCATGGCTCAATTTTTTTCGGGAGCGGAGAGAAGTTTGAACAACTCTCCGGAGTATCCTGATGCTGATTTTCTCAAACGCAACGATGAAATATTTACGCAAAGCCTGATAAATCATGATCATGCGTCACCACCATCTTTAGCTCCGTCGTCTAGTCGAAAAAGTCTTCAACCTTCAAGCCCGATCTTTCTATCATCGAGTCCCGAATTGAGCGTGACACATTCGCCGATTGTTCAGGAAGACTATTCCAATAAAGAAAATCCATTCGCGTCTGAGCAAAACACCGACGCTCAAAATTCGAGATCAAATTTATCGGACGTTTTGGATCGATTTCCTCCATTGAGTTTCCGGGAATTGTCGAGTACTCGAACCAGCATGAAAAGAACGTCTGCGCAACGTCGTGACGATAATACTTCATCAAATTCTGTGAGGAAACTTTTGTCACGGTCGAGCTCGATGCCGACGAGTACAACAAGTGGTAGAACTTCGGGAACGCTGAGGAAATCCTCGAAACTCGGAGTTTCGCAAGAACTAACGCCACCGATGAACTACGATACTATGGATACACCAGAATTAAAGGTACTAAATCGACAATGTTTTTTTTAAGTGTTTTCATGGTTTTTATTCTTTACAGAGGGAATTGGAGAAATATGGTATGAAACCGCAAAAGCGTAAAAGAGCAAGGCAGCTTCTGAATTACATCTACAATGAACTTCATCCGGTAATACCGGCTGGAAACTCAAAGGCAGAGTCTGCGAATGATTTTTCCAAGTCCGACGATGATGAAGAGGCTCCATTGAAGAAAATTGGCAAAATTAATGATGTTTCGGACGATTCTGAATCTAATGATGAAACTCCATTGTCACAAAAAAGGTATTTAAAGTATTTTATTAATCTCCGAGTATATTTACATTCCCTCCATTCTCTCATAAAATTATTTATATATAGACAATTTGTATAACGCAGTATTGAAAGCGAACGGTCTCTTATACCGGAAGAAATGGAATTTCTCGATGATGATACACCACTGAATAAACTTACCGGTTCAACGAACGTAAAACAGGCTTTTACCACACTCGTGGGAATTGATAAACAGTTATACAACAAGTTGCTCACTTATAAGCCATTGCCATTGGAAACTTTACACGCAACGTTTCAGGCGCAAGGCTTCAAGTGTAAAATGAACGATCTAATGGATTTTTTGGACGAAGAGGTCAGAACTTATTCAATATTTTTTTAATGTCGTTCTTAAAAATAAGGTGATTATTATGTATGGTGTGTTTGTCTGTAACTTTCAGTGTATCACTTTTCAAGTCATGGCACAAGCAAATAAATGCCGAACCAAAAATCCCAAACAGAAGAAATCAAGCAAAACAAGAAGAAGAAATCCACAAACAAGCTGAACTAACTTTAAGGATCGTTGTAAAAAAGAACGTCTAATTGTTTTTGATAATTTAGTTAAAGAGAAAAAATATATACACACCTTTCGTTTCTTTCAACCTTGTCTAAGCGCATTAATTACACAAAGGTCAAATGAACATGTTATTCCAAATTTTCCATTTCCAAATTTTTACTCTCAATCCTCCGGGATTAAGGGACAATTATTATTTTATTTTTTATTTTCCACGCGTTTTCTTTAAAACAACGTACATCGAAGTGTTTTGAATAGACATCGTCTATAACACGAGTAATGCAACCCCCTCTGAAGACAACATTTGGCTCGTGTATTATGCGAAAGTAAACAAGCAACACGCGTGGCTTACCAGTCATGGACGCTCTACAATGACAACGAGTAATTCTCAAGTTATACTCACGATATTCAGAGACGAAGAATAATTGTGCCACTATGGATTCTCGAGCATTATTGAAAAAGCACGCCATTGCGTATATGCACGAGTATGGAGTATTACAAAAATTTCAAACGTTAGCCGTAAATCATTCGCAATACTGTTGGAGAACGTCGTCTCCATTGACGCCATTAATACTCGATTTCGAAATGGATCTCGTTCTTCTGTTCGATTGTTCGAGTGAGTTTTATTTACACAGACTTACCAAATATAAGATCCTTATACCATATTCGTATCATTTTCCAATTGTTTATAAAAAATGTCAAATATGTGTACCTCACAGGAATTTTGTACGAAAAAATTGTTGAATATCCGGCGGTGGGTCGTCACATATTTCAAGAAGTTACACGCGAATGTCTCGGAGATTATCTAATTGAAAAGAAATGTCAGCCAATCAGTTGCGTACAGTTGCTGTTAAGCTGTAAATTTTTTTCGGAGCTCAGGGATGGAAATGGCTTGTTCGCTAAAAGTTATGGTGGTTTGAGCCATTTCCAACGTTACGTTCTTACAAGTGTAACGATTTCGCGATCCGACATGTGTAATGTTTCAACGTAAGTTTGTATAAAAATTTAAAAACCTTTAATCGTTGATTATCATTTTTATCGAGCACGTATCATACGAAACGCGTTACGTTTTCTGATCGACTTTGTACAAACAATTAGCATCTGCGCCATCGGTCGATGTCCCGATAAAAATTGTCCTGGACATGCAGGGAAATATATGTCGATGGAAAATTTAACAGAAACCGAATCATGGAATATTTGCGAGCATTGTGCTAAAAAATGTTACGAAGATACTGCTGGACGAGGAGTAGTACGCAAAGTCATGGTTAAATTCACATCGGCGATGGCCTTCGATCGACGCGTTGAAAAAGCTTTTCATACGTCGTTGACTTGTTCCATTACAGGTTTCCACAAAACTATTACACAATTATGTGGTTGGGACGTATAATTATCGTATTTTTTTGTTTCTCGAAGATCCTTTGGCAAAGGAACTGGAGCTTGGCGATATGTACGATATTTGGGGATATCACGACGTTTCCGTCTTTGAGATATGGGGCTTGAAACGAACTAATTTTTTCCCAGTGAGGGAAGAAATATTTGTACCGTCGCTTCCTCCAAGCATTCGTAGTCTCTGGATCTCGTTTAAGTACGCTATATATTTTCCATGCTATAAAAAACTATCCTGAAATTAATGAGAAATATTAAAATAGAGAAACTAGACCAAACGATTCTTGGAGTTTTGTAAGGCGTTTGGCAGCCGAATTAGGGTCCAATGTGTATAAGAAGAATAACGGGATATCTCTGAAAATGGGATTGCTGCTGAGCTTAGCAACTTTGGTGATAAACTGTTTTTAAAAATTTGTGTATTAATTCAAACTTTCAAAATAATATCTTTTTCTTTCGCGGTTCAAAGGGGAGCGAAAATTGCGCGTCGATTCTTTGCGTTGGTCCAAACATCGATGCAGGGGAAGAAGATATAATGCGGTACGCGGCAAATTGTGCTGACAGAAACGTACCGATTACGTTTCCCGTTCACGGTAATATTGCGATGAACGGTCAGCATACTTGGCTTCACAGCGGCTCTCTGATGATAGCCAAAACTGGAGTCTGCAACGTTGGTGATTGGGAAAGCCTTAAACCAGCGCAGAAAAACGATCTCCTTCTAGGTATTGGAATGTATGTTTAGTCTCGATACTCAAGAATCTTCCCAATTACGCTCGATCTCTATGATACTAGCTCTCGACGACGGTTATCTTGTAACGGGAGGAAAAAACTATAAATCTACCAGACACGAAAAAATAGAATTTCTCTCATCGTCACTTCCGCTCAGAACTGCAATTTGGACTTACTGGGAATGCAAGAAGAACTATGACCAACAGCAATCGGCTATTCTGAAAAATCTTGTGAAGTAATTGTTTCAATCGCATTTATTTTCGTACCACCGATAAAATCTTGATAAAAATCGGTTATTAAACATTACAGAGTGTTTGGAATACCTTTTCTCGTCGACGTGGACGATATCACGGCAGAGTCCGTACACGAACGCTTGGAATTAATATTGAACGGCGGTAAAACGAATCCTCGTACAGTTCCGATTGATGAGTTGAATCAGGTTATTTTATCACTATTATCGAATTTCCTAATATTTAACTGGCTTAACTGTCGATTTTTATGTTTTTTTTATTTTCTGTTAAGTATCTACGAATCGTGAATGGTGTCACGGTGACGCTAACCGAAGCAGCCATGAAATTGATGAAGGATTATTTTGTGGCCTCTAGGGAAGTGCGAAAAGATGGTTTTCCGGCTCGATCGGTCACATTTATGTAAATGCAACTTACAACTAACGAACCTTTCACACAATTTTCCCTTTTTACCCGTTAATATTTAATGCCTCTAATATTTCCAGAACAACACTGGCTAAGGCTCATGCGAGGCTTGCTCTACGTACCGAAGTAACGGAAGACGATGTGATTGCGATAATCTATTTATACGAGGAGTCAATGTTCTTTCTCTACGGTTGTTCTATCTCAACACCACCGCCATTTATAAAACAAGGAATTGATGATGTCGGTAAAAAGATGGAAGCTTTCAAGGCTTGGTTACAACGCTACCTGACGTCCCTTATTAGATGAGCCTGGACACACTAATTTCGATCATAATAATTTTTTATTTATTCTTGTCTCAATCAAGTATATAATAGTTGTAATATCGATGATGCAGCGTCAAACTTTTCTGTTATATTCTGTATCATGACTAACAAACACTCACCCGCGGTATTTATAGCGCATACAGATTATATCTGGTTCTTAAAAAATATAATGTATCGCGTTATATTGCAAAGAAAAACTCAATGCGTTTCGAAGTATATTATTTGTAGGTGATGGCGTTCAAGGCCCACGAGGGATAAGACCGTTCTTCTTAGGCTCCAAAAATTCATTGACAATCGCCGATACCATTTCGTCCAAGACGTTCTTCAATACTTGCAAGTCTCTGTGAAAATTAATAAAAACGGAAAACACAAAGGCTATGAAGTTCTATGAATTCCAGTCTTATCAAACGCATAAAAATAAATTGCCTTGATGCGTGATGTGGCGCATCATTCGTGATAAGGATCGAGATACAGTTTTTTACGCATAAGATCTGATACGAACAATATGGTGTGATCTTTATGAGTGATTTGAAATTGATTTAAAAAAAAAAGAATAAAAAGGAAATATAAATTTACTTACTGCTGTTCAGGCGATGCGCACAACTCGTTGTAGTATTTAATCTTTGGTTCTGTACCGCTTGTTCTTAGGGTAGTTACTAGACCATTCGTAAATGTGAATGTTATCATCTGACTCGATTTTGACGTTGGTAGTAGCGCTTTGTTGTTGGTTTTCGTATTATCATAACCAGTCGTTAAATCCCTCACTCCTTTTATCACATATTTTCCTCCAAGGATACTCTTTGGATACTGGAATCCAAGAAAAATTCTTATGTACAGAATATTCGATGAACGTGTACAAATAAAAACTTGAGAAATAAAAATGGAATATAAATATTTTTAAAAAAGTCGAAATATCGAAGCTCTTACGTTTCCGTGAGCGGCGAAACTTCTTGGAAGAAAGGCGTAAGAAAATATAAAGATCGAACAACAGGAATTACTAGAAGACCGAACAATAGCGAAGGTAAAAGCGTTAAAGTCGTGAAAAACATATCCGTCAGTTTGTTCAACGACATTGCACTCTTCGACATTATTGATACCGAAGATAAGCGCGTTTTGTAGAGGAATCGAAATAAAAAAAAACTATCCGTCTATTTGCCCCGGCCGCTAGGATCGTATCATTAACACATGAAACTATATAATTTCACGTCCACCATGGCGTGCACTTGATTGAAGTTTCGACACGCAAATTAATTCGCAGCTTCGATCGGATGCGCTTTTTTCAATATCACTACTATACGCACAACTCGACGCGTTATAGTCGAATATCTCGAAATGAGCAACGATAGATCGTTGACAAAATCAGCGTCGAGTGCATCGGATCGTAACGAATGAGACTGAAACACCGCGTACGACATCGAATGTCTACACAATGCTTCGTCATCGGCGCTTTTGCGTTGATTGGCCGAACACGTATATTTACGAGATAACGAATCGGTGGGAACTCGTACAGGTCTATGTTGGAAAACGCGCCTCTCTCTCTCTACCTCCGTCTCTCTCGCGCTGTCACTATTACGCGACGCGTATCGTTTCTCGTTTCTCGCTGTATCATGCAATAGTACCGGTTGGCCTTGCAGTTGCACGACAGCGTCAAACTTGTACGAGTGTCGACGGGGCTGAACATTTTGAAAGCATTAACACGAGTAAAACATTCTAGAACGTAAACGTACCGTGTTCGGTGTTCCTTCGTAGTTTCTCAAACGTTCAAAAATTACTTTGATTGTCTCGGGCTCGTGGCAGATCCAGTATGAATTTTCCGTTATATGTCGTCCGTAGCTAAGACAGTTAATAATACCGTGAAACTTGTTGAAACGATTAAATATTATTTTCGAATTATTACGAGGCGCGCAAGACTGACTCACTCGGCATATATTTCCTCTAATTTATCGATAAGCGTTAGTCCCATGGTTTCCAGATAAGCGGCCATTTCCGCTACTCGAACGCCGGCACTTACGCCATCTTTATCAAGCACCGCCGATCCGCACATAAAACCGATAGCTTCTTCGAACGCGAATAGCACACTTTTCTCTTTCTTCATTAGGTCGACGGTCTTATTGCCCATCCATTTAAAACCGGTCAGAGTTTCCTTTCAGTACAAAATATATCATTGAAATTTCGTTCTTGATGGAATTTGTTCAAAATATATTCTTTTAAATACTTTATTTGTCTCAGCAAACCTCGAAATTAAAGCCTTCTTTCTTTGCCATTGATGAAAGAATTTTGCTGGAAACTGTCGAAGCTAACATATAAGTATCGGTCAAATCAGCGTCGGGATATCGCACACGATGTGCATGTAGTATCCACCATCCTAATAATCCACCAAGCTCGTTGCCACTCAAAACGTGCCACTCGTCTCTGAAATATTTTCAATCCGAATTAATTTTTCGTACGAGCTTGATCTTTCTGAAAATCGTGCTTGTACATCAACATTGAGAGGACGTACTTGTGATTTTTTACCGCACACGCGAGACGATCGGCATCCGGATCATTCGCGAGTATTATCGTTGAACCATTAGCCTCCGCAGTTTTTATACTCAGATCGAGCGCGCTTTTACCCTCTTCGGGATTTGGAAATTTCACAGTGGGAAATTCTGGATCGGGATTCTTCTGTTCCTCGACGACCACGAAAGGCTGTGAATCATTTTAAAAAGTATATAAAGCAAAAATTAATTTATGAATTTTACGAAAATATTTTAAGCGAAAATCTGGAAGCGTTGATATTATACCGACGCTGCTTACGAAAAATAGCACGATTCAAATTTCTTACGAAAACTAACACGTTTCTAATTTCACCGCGAAAACCAACACGTTTCGATATTCGACGCGAAAACTAGCATGTTTCAGCTCTCACCGCGAAAACTAGCATGATTCGGCTTCTGCCGCGATAACTGGCATGCCCGAAATATGCTAGTTTTCGTGGCAAAAGCCGAAACATGCTAGTTTTCGCGGCAAATATCGAAATATGCTAGTTTTCGTGGCAAAAGCCGAAACATGCTAGTTTTCGCGCTGATATCAAACGTGCTTCTCTTCGTAAGAAATCTGAAACATGCTAGTTCTCGTAAGCAGCGTCGATACAGTGGATTGAATGTACCTTAAAATTAGCGGCGTCGAATGCGGCTACCATGTAGGGATATCCAACACCGTGCATAGCTGTGTACGTGAATTTGAGAATCGTATTCCGATTAACTTCGGGATACAACGTATTGTCCTTGATGATAGGATAATAAGAGGTCATGATCGTTTTCAAAGGATCCACGTACAAAGGACTCTCGTAGATTTTTTCTACGTTCCACGATCTCTCCTGTGGCTCCAGATTCTTTAAAATGCATTCTTGTATTTTTTTGTCGCAAGGAGATATTATCTGAGCTCCATTTTCCCAATAAACCTTATAGCCGTTATCCTCTTTGGGATTATGAGACGCGGTTATCATAATTCCAGCGCAGCACTTGTACTTGGATACTCCGAATGGAACGAACGGCGTTGGACACACCTTGGAGTACATGTAAACACGAATGCCTCGGTTTATGAAGATAGCGGCTGTTAGTTCGGCAAACCTGAGGAGAGTCAAGGAATAAAGGTAAGATTGGATAGAGAGAATTTGTTTTTGACCAATTAGTATCGCGCACGAAGAAGACCCATGAATTAATTCGTATTTTTTTTAAAAGAACCGTAAAAAATATTTAACGCTCTTAGATAAACATTAATAAGCGGAATTACCTCTTGCTATTGTATCGACCATCGTATCCGATTACTACGCCCTTGCAGTCTGGATCAACGATACTTTTGGTTAAATATTCAAGCAAACCCTGACCCGTTTGCACGATTACCAGATCGTTCATTCGATTATAGCCTGGCCCCATTCTTCCTCTGAGACCAGCAGTGCCAAATTCCATTCTTTTGAGAAAAAGATTGGATAACACTTTGATGTCTCCATCTTGTACGAGTTTTCTAACGTCTTTGTCAGCTTGTGAATCCTGCAATGCGTCGATACGTCTCGTTTCATTTTAATGTTTTTTTGTTTTTTTTGTTTATGGTTGATAGTTTATGAGGGATTGAGAAAAAATTGCGCAAGTACTAGTTTTATGGCCGATCGTACTAAAATAATGTTAAAGAGACAAAAATTGTTGAAAATTTGGATTATAATGATGATATAGAAGTTATACCCTGTTCCAAGCGAGCCACTCGTTGATTTTGTCATCGAGGGGTAAATTACCGGTCTTTGCAGCATCTTTCAATGACATAGCTGATGTTTCTGCAATAATATAGTAATAGTGAAGGTATTGACGCGAATTCAACTATCGTCATAGCTTATTTACTATCGTATGCCACTATTCGTATTACCACTCCACTATCGTTGTCGGGAAAAGACGTTCAATGTCGCACGTATTAAATAACGATCCCGTTGCTACGATATGAAACAGAACGAAGCCCAGGGTTTCGGTTGAATTTATCTCCCGAAGTGTGACCTGTTTGATAGAGGATCACATGCACAGTTGGGATGGTCCAAATTGTGCTATGAAAGATACGAGAAGCGATATATTGGACGAAACTGATGTTGATTTTGAAAAATATTTGATTGCGTTCGTATCACTGGAGCGAATTACGAAACGAGAGATTAATGACGGCATTATTAATCGACGTAACCTCGGAATCTGTGTGTGATGTACCGATACACAGTAAGAGGGCCGTATAAATACACGGATTAATGGTGGTCATTTAAATATATTACTCTGGAACTGATCAGCTGTAGCCTATGTTCGGAAAATATGTTGCGAACGATGCGAATGAACTCGCCGCTTGCTGGTCGTAATTGCCGGGGAGTGACAGAAACCAGGAGTCAACTGAGAGTTCATTCGGAAAACACGCCATTGTATTAGTGGTGTGTTTTGACAGAAAAAGTGAAAGATGATTTTTGAGTATGAGTTTATCTCTGTACCATGGGTAATTAGAAACTTTTTCCTATGTTCTATAGCAATGCAATAATTGAAGTCACATCACCACTGATGAGAACCTGTTATATCGGTTATGTCCTTGATGGAACCGGCGCGACTGTACGTATCAAAGTTCGTATAAAATAAGAACGACGTGGGAGGGGAACGCATGCGCATACAGTGCACGGTGCTACGGGACGTCCCAATTTCCTGGTAGGGTAATATGGATCATCACTCGTTCCAATGTTAAAATATAAAGATATATATTTAGCATGGCTTGGTGATTATGTGAGTTTAAAAAATCGATTTAATACCAAAAGTTTGAATCAACCACCATCAAAAGATACAATAAAAATATGAAAAAGTTTAAGTCGTACAGCTATCTTTACGGACATGAACGGTGCATATTTAGCCACATCCTTTTGTTATGAACCAACAAAGTCTATCTTCGTTGTTATCTTGTACTCTCTGTCAGACGTGTGACGGACCCGTCGATGAACGGTAAAAAGGGTTATGGAATTCGGAAGTGACAGCGTGAGCGGCATAATGTTACTACTCCAAGCACAATAAGTATGTGGTCGTGAAGAAGTGTTCTATTCTTGAGATGTGTGTATAAAGTTGATCAAGCAACGGTGAGGTAGCCTGCTATTTTTAATATATCGGGGACCGAACCAACGGATTGTACCGAGATTCGAAAGAACAGTATCAAGAAATCTCCGACTGTGAGTTTGACTGCATTTAATGCAAACGTTATACAGGTGGATTTCTATAATCCTTACATTTATTTGGCACTACTATTTCTTGTATTTTCACGCACGTTCATTCTGTACCATAACGTGTAACACTAGAATACGAGTAGAGCTTTTGTCGTTGCATATGTTTACCTATGTGAAGCATTCTTATCTGAATTCTGTAATTTACCAATCTCCGTAATTAAAACAACATATGCCGTAATGACTGACACGTTGTTCTAATTCTTCCCCCTTATCCAAGAAGCACGTACTTCCCCTCATAAACTGGCAATGGCAATGCGTTCGAATCTTTTCGAAAAATGGAAAAATCGCGTATAGAAAAAGCAATGTATGTATGTATATGTACCTGCAAAGTGGCTCCCATAATTGTATTCTAAGATAGAATAATATTCCGTCCCCAATCATATTCCGTGTGCCGTTCAATAACGTCTACTATTGACAAATTTTTTAAACGTATGGAGATATGAAATAGTTGTTTTATTTACGATTTATACGACGGAATCTTTATTGTCAATAGATGGCATCTATAGCTCTAGAAGAGAAAATAAATAAAATACGTCTTCAAAATGAAGAGATCAAGAGGAGATACGAGGTAAAAGATTAATTCTTGGAAAACAATTGTATCAAGAATAATGTCATAATATCAAAGTTTTTAATACAATCGTAGGAGGTGGAAGCAGACAAGAAGAATGCTGCAAAATTGGATGCCTCGATCGAACCACCTCCATCCGAAAACTGGCCGGAGAGAAAAGAGCCGCCAGAATTCTCGGCGCCTGTGTTAAAACACGCGAATAAACCAAAGCACTCTGTCAGGAAGCACAATGATCAACCTACTCAATATTACACTGCAAATGGCGAAGGAAAAAAGACTCATGCCTTCGCCGATGGCCAGGGTCCACCTCCGGATCCAAAATACAATTTTCTGGCTGATTCCGAGCGCGAGGAACATGCCGAAGAAGTTCCCAAGGATACGGAGAGAAACAGAGGCAGAAACAAGACTCCACGCGGCATGTTCAAAAGACGCGGAAGCGGTCGAGATTGGCACGCGAAAGTATTTAAGATTTTGTCCTTTTTAATCCGTTCGATGAGCAAATTTCAACTCGGAACAGAAATGCATTGGATTTTTTTTATTTTAGGAGCACTGGAATCAACAGGGCAATCCAGGAGAATCAACGCATCCAGATTACGAGGCGTGGAGAGCAGAGAGAAATCGCATCGACGAGGCTCGAATAAGCAGGCAGAGAACGGCCGAAGGAAATTGGCGTAGAGAATGGGATAATGATAAAATACATCTTGCGAATGAAATTACGAAACGCGACAATCGCGTTACTCTCGGCGACGTTTTGCCACGACAAGAGCACATTGAGAACGATAAACATAGTCGTTCACCACGAACGCCAGCCCCAAGGAACTCGCATCATCCGAATTCTCGCGAATTTTATCAAGGACCTCCGTTTTCCGAGACGATCAAGAGTCCTACGGGCCTCAACGAGCCTGAAAAGAGAGTCGTCATTGCCACTGAAAAGAGCATAAAAGTTCTGCTCAATGCTCATGGAACTACACCATCGAAAACATCCGTGATGAGTGTCAAGGGTATGTTTAAAATTGTACATTTTATCAATTATAATCGTTAAACTTTTATTATACAAAATTTTTTTGTTTTATAGTTAGTTCACCGAATATCGCAGGAACTGGAAGAGTCGGACCTCGTCAGAGGCCTCGAGTAATGTACAGCAGCCAGTCGGAAGGAGATACAGTGGTTCACGAGGTTTCTACTCTGATGAAACAAAAGTCTACGGACGAGACTACGAGGAGTCGTCACTATGATCAGCCGTACAAGATGACAATACCAAAAAGTCCTCATCATCAGCGCAAGAAAGACGCTGACGCGAAATCGACTTACCTAGGGAGAAAAGAAAATGCCCGAGCCGAGGTAGTAATGAAAACAACGAGAAAGGATTCGCAAAAATCACCGCATTCTCAGAGACGTGTAAATCCAGCGAGTAATTATCCTCCAAAGTCACCGCGGGTTCATAGACGATCCGCTGATTCGGTTACTAAATCATCCCGAGCTGAGTCTGAAAATATTTCGGAAAGTACGACGAGCGTTACCGAGAAAGCGAATTTACTAGAAAGTAAAGATATTGCCGATGCATTAGAAACTGAGGTCGAAACTGCACAAGCCGATGGATCGAACGAGCCTGAGTTTAACGTTAATGAAAATGCAAGCGAACAATTAGACATTGAAAATATTTCGCATGCGTCAGACAATCGTCGTCCGGAAAATCTCGTGGAAAAGGATGAGATGGTGTTGGTCCAATCTCAAGTAGAAACTCCCGCAAGCCTTGCGCGTGAACTAGTCGCGGAATGTTTAAAAGATACTATGGATAAAGATGAGAAAACAAAGGACAATGCGCAGATCGAAATTCAGGCAGAAAATTCTAATAATTCGGTGGATGATATAAATGTGGAATTGTCGGATGATCAAGCGATAAATATTAGTTCTAATAGTGAACTGACGAGCAATGATAGCGGATTTATTGAATCGACAGGCAACGATAGCATTCTCAATATCTCCGACGGTATAGACGAGGATATTGTACGAACGAGAGAAAGTACCGAGTACTGTTCGAACCCGATAGCATCTTCGAGCCAGACTGAGGAAAATCATCCGATTATCGAGAGTCATGAAGAAGAATCAACAGTAACAGATGAAAAGGTAGATAATGGGTCGTCCGATATATCACCGGAGAATGTAGAAATGACGGTGAACAGTTTGCAAGGAGATGTTAACATCTCCGTTGACGCATTGGAAAAATCCTACGATCTGGCAAGCGATACCGGAAATGAAGAAATTGTTGAATTACAGTCACAAGAAAAATCAGTACCCATTACAATAGAAAAGGCGGCCGAAGCACCGGTAATTTTACAAGATTTAAATAGCTCAAAAGGGGAATCACCAATTGTCTCAACAAATTCCCAAATTGTTGCTCGAGACAATGCTGATCAGTCAGTAGTCGCAGGAACTGCGAGTTCAGCCACTCACGAGGCAGATAAAACCTGTAACGATCTGCAAATGTAGATCGAGTTTCTCAATTTTAAACACGAATCGGCAAAGTCCATGAAGATAAATAATGTGATGCACAGGTAAAATCAGTATAGAATATCCGCATACTATCTATATACGGAAAAAAGGTATCGAAGATATTTAGACTTTTTTGTTTGTTTTTTTTCGTAAAATCGATGAATTCTTTGAATTTAGTGCTTATAACGAAAATCCTTACATTTCGCGAAACAATCGTAAAGAGCGCAGCTATGCAATTACTTCGAAAGGAAATTGTCGATAATAATTCCTTGACCCCGATCATCCATCTATGGCTCGTAGTACGAAACGATCGGTATTTGTTCTCTTTGGTGCTAATGTCGCTTAGCTACCATCGATTATGTAAAAACTGTACGATTAGCGCAAATTCAACGCGTTTGAATGATATTATTTTCATAAAGTGTCATCGATACCAGCTATTTACTAAATTATTAAATGATATTTTTGTATCGTGCGAAAATATTTTTACAATGTTTAAGCTATAAGTCTCGCGAGTCGTTCGAATGGCGAATAATTATTTCCAAAACACAGCCTGCCAAGAGGGCTTTTTTCCAATTATATCGACATCTTATTGTTATTATATCAGTTATAAATTTCTTTATACTTACACGCGAACATAATTGTGTTTCTTCATGTATATTATAATTTATTATTGTTTGCGTTTTTATCATAATTTTACTTCAACGATACGTACACGATCGCAATGCGCAAGAATCATTTTTATTGTTCGATCAATCTGCCGATAATTATTATACATTTTTTATTATTTACGCGACTAACTTTTATGCTCGATAGCGATTTAGGATTCTCTTAGGTCCAGACTGCGTTTTTTCTCAAGGTTGTTTGAGCATCGTGTCTTCCGATGCTTTGGGCAGTAGCATTGGCGGTGACAATCCTAAAGACTCCATAGTATTTGTTATGCAGAGCCATAGTTTGCTCTTTCGCAATTCATTCTAGTGTCATCGATAATAAAATTAAAAAAAAAACAAATAAATAAGCTCTCGTCTCTTATTTCAGTTTTCGTTCGAATAACGCTTCTGCGATTTACAATACCTTGACCGTTTGCCTGTAACACTCGGCGAATTCGTCATAATGCTGTAAGGACATGTTCAACAAGCACAGATAAGCCCAAATTTCCGGATTATTATGTTCGAGGCGATTAGCCTCGGTCAAAGCTATTTCAGCGTTTACAAAATCCATCATCTGTAAAAATTAATACTTAGAAACGTTCTTCGATCGTATATCGTCAAATCCTTACATTATAGTAAGCGATTCCTAGACCGAGCCAACTGTTGGACGTTGGAGAGAGTTTGCAAACATTAAAAAAAATCTTTTTTGCTCGAGTATATTCTTCGACGTCTAATAAATAATTGCCCATTCGAAGATCGATCAAGTGAATATCGGATGGTCTATCGAAAAAAGTGCTGGCGAATTCGTAACACTCCATTGCCGATTTGACGTCGTTCTCTTTAAAATAACAGTGACCCATGAAGCCACTGATCGAATAGTCCTGTTAAACGCAAAATCGGTAAATTTTCATGCTTGACAGAAAAAATATTTGTGAATGTGTCAATGAAATTGTACCATGCCGTGCTTGCGTCGAGCTTCTTTAAGATGAGTCAAAGCATCGTCGTATCTGCCTAACAGATAATGATGAACTGCCATATAATAAAGCCACGACGTAGATCTACCAGCGAGCGAAAGCTCTTGAGCGAGAGCTATACCCGCAAACTTCCAAAAATATTGTACATTGGCTTTTCATCGAAATACAACACGCTGCTTATTAAAATTAATGTTTAGCTCCTCACGTCAAATAAATTGAGTTTTAGAAGAAACACTGCAATTATCAAGTAAACACGATTCTTTGTACAATGAATCGTCGACCATGCCAGAGGCTCATTTTCCAAACAATCTAAGCGATACGTATCACGATCCCGTTCGGTAAGACACTCTTCGGCAACGCGAATCGTCAGATCCACTCCTAATGTAAAATGTTTTGTTGTCGGAATAAAAAAAATTCTCCAAGTTAATATTTTTGGTTTCACCTGGAAAATATTCAGTGCGAAGATAAAACAAATGTAATATCGCCCAGGCTTCGGCGAAACGAGGATACAATTGAGTCGTGGCTTTTAAAAATATTTCAGCCGCTGTGTAATCTTCCTTCTCAGTTAGTAAAACACCGTACAGCAATAATCTATAAAAAAAATGTGGAATTTATGTCCGGGTTAACTTCCAGTCGTCTGTGCAACGGGAGAAAGTTGGTAAAATTATAGGGAAACGTAATGATAAATTACTACTAACGCGAGCTTATTACGACTGTTTAAGTTTATAGCTTCTCTGCAGCATTGTATGGCTCTCTCAACATCGCCAGTTTTCTTCAAGAAAATTGCATATCTGAGCCACACATCGGGATCAATTCGTTTGCACGCTATCGCCTGTTCGGAGAAATCTCATTAAAGAATAACCGATGTCGAAAATTGGATTCTCGCTTACATCGGTATAACTGTTCTTGGCTCGTTCTATATTTTCTAGCTCGTAATTCTCTTCTGCACTGTACCAGAGTTTATCGACACTATCGAACCTTTCAGTGTCAAACTCATTGACATTTTCGTTATTGAGAGCAACGTGCATTCGCTCGATCAAGTACAAATAGGCGTTTGTCACAAAGTTCTGTGATTAAATTGCCGTAAATTATTAAACTCGATTTGACTTTTAACAAGGACTTTAAGATTTACAAACCTGACACTCTTCGGAATGCCAAGTGCACGATTGAATCTTGAATGTCTGATCCAAAAGTCGAACGATTTTGTTCTTCAGGGAAGTTTGAGCGGCGACGTAAGTTCCGGTTTCGTACAGGTATTGCGTAAATCGATCAATTTCATCCTTAATTTATTTTGGTAAGAATGTCGATTCGGATAGTTTAAAAAAAAATCATTAAATCGAATATCGCGAGCTCACCGGAATGTACGAATATTTTCTACCAGAAGCTTTCGATTTTTTTGTCTGTGAGGGACTGTTTCCTGGATCAAAATCTTTCGTTTTTTCATCTTCTTCTATAAAGTCCTATGAGACGCGTGATGCATATTATTTTCAAGTGGAAATGAAATGTATCTTAAAAAGAAAGATACTAAATATATAGCTGGATACTCGATAGCTTTCTGTGAAGGTTTCGACCAGTTTCTTAATGCAATGAGAATATTGTTCCTCCGCTAGATCGCCCGTGTATGCGTAAGGGGATAATTTGTCCGGTGGACCCAGGATGTCCCGTAAATCGCCAATAATCTCCTCGGTCGTACGTCCAAGTATCAGTGGATTTTGGAGCTCGAATTGTATAATAACGAAAACGGGTTCCCCCATGTTATTGACGAGAGGAGTAATCGATACTGTATCGGATTCCGCCGGACCTGAATGTGCCTGAGATAAAAAAAAGCTCGATATACACAAGCACGAAGACACGAATAAAATAACGAAAAATAATAGTTTTATCACCGATGAGCCCTTTGTTCCAAACTTTCCTTTTTTCTCTTTCTCTTTTGTATCGGCGACTACGTCGGCAAATAAAACTTTGTCAAAGCCTGTTTTTTCCATCATTTTTACTGTGTCATGTGTATATAATTGAGCCGTTGTACGCGTCTGTGTTCCTGATGGGAGAACATAATTATCCACGGATCATAGAAAATAGAAATAATTACCTACTTCCTGGGTATAAGAGTTCAGAGAGGTCGACGTAGCATTGATACAACTGCGTTTTCGAGTCTCTAGATTTTATTTTGCCATTGTCCGAAACGTTACTAGTTATTTTGAATTCAAATGGCCAGTTTTTGAACCTTCAAGGGGATGTGTCAGAATCAAGACACAAGGTAAATAATAGTTATTCGCTGAAAGTTGTTGAGGCTGCTCGACATAAAAAATGAACTTTGGTTTTTATTACTCATTAATCTTGTTTCTCATTATTTCCTGGCCAGAACTCAATAATATGTGACGACTCAGAGAATTCCATTCTATTCTAGGACTGTCTTTTCCAAGTATCCTCTAAACAGTCAGTTCAAATTGTTAATAAAAAATAGGGTATAGATTGTTTAAACGAATTTCGAATTTTATACCTTCACGTCGACAGTTTTCAATGAATTTTTCGTATTTCCGTAATCACAGTCAATTTTATACTTTGACTGTGTACCTCGACCTTTCACTTTGTGCAAAGTACTCCAGCGTTTAGTGAATTCGACATCACGATATTTGGTTAATTTACCACCGTCGAAAATTAGTATTTTCGGTTCCTTGCGTTAATAAAATTGATTAGTTGTTCAATTTTTCGTCTCTTGGAAATTAGCAAAGTACCTCATTATCGACGTATACCACTGTCGCAGCTTTGTATTCCAATCCCTCGGTAAAAGATACTGGAAGATTGTGAATACTTTCCACTGTGATACTGAGATAATTGCTTACAAAATTGGGTGGTACAAAATTGTTTTCATCCCGGACAAGAGTAACTGTTAAAACGGGAAGATCCATCCACGGTATTGGACCGATAGTGGAAGATTGCGTTGGCTCCTCGAGTATAAGTCTCTCATTAACGTTTTTTTCTCCTGGATCGCAACCAAAAATTTTTTACTTCATCGGTTTCTCACTTAACTGTCGTTTTTATAAGTTACCTAAGATTATCGGTATAATATCGACATTGCAAAGCCCAACGATCTTTAGTCCTGTCTGATTAGCTGATTTTCTGCCAGATTTCATTTTATCTCTTCTTTTACCATCACCAGTGGCTGACGATGCTGGCCTAGACTCAAAATCACTGCTTTCACGATCGACGACTTGAACTGCGAAACAGTAATACGAAATGTTGATAAGGATTCAATATGCTTACGTTATCTTTTCTATTCGATAGAGAAAATTGTCTTAAAGTCTCACTTAACAAAGGAATAGACACTGCTGAATCGATGCTTCTTCGATCGGTAACGATAAGCGGAAAACGTGTTCGATAGTTAATTTCATGAGTTAAGGGTGGATCTCGAAAATCCGGCTCGATTTTTAAAGGCTCACTTTCACCGAGAAAGGTCTCGCCATGATAAACAAAGATCGTGATAGTCATAGGATTTTTTCGGATCTGAAAAAAAACCATACGTTAGAATTATTACTGTGATACGATTCACACGTATCGATCGAGAAAATGTACTCACAAAATTTTCAATCGTATTTATAATTACATCGACGTTTACTTCGGGCTTTGAATCCATCTCGGACCAAGAAAGTCTTGACGATGTGCGTTATTTCGATATATTTCTTTATCCCTCTTCTTTCCTTTTATTTAATGGCTCTCTCTTCTACATTAAATATTTTACAATGATCGTTTAATCGAATATAATAATCGAATCTTCATTAACCCGATGATTTCTTTTCCCTTCAGCTTCGTACAATAACCATACTCGCGTACGTATATCTACAGAGTAATCTTTTGTTTGTTTTTTTTCTTTCTCTTCGATAAATTATTCATTTGTTATCTAAATTCTATTACACGAGCTCCTGTACGGGGGCGTTACGGAATATAAACAGATGGCGCGTTATGATCGATTTGCCGTCTTGGAGGCAAATACTTTTTCTTTTGTTCTTGGCTGCTAAAAATGTTGTGCGATTTTATTATTAAAGTAGCGATTTCATTAGTTCATTAATGTATAATTAGTAAATGCCAGAGTGTCAATTTCGACACTCGTTATTTATGTATTGTCATGGCCAAGCTATAATCAACGGTATTTAGGTATACATGCGAAATTGGTTGAAACGATGGCGGAGAATGTTCATGTATGCCTTTGTGTCTGTGTCTGAGTGTATGTTTCTGAATACGTTTTATGAAATATTTTGTACAAATATTCTCTACAATACTTCTTTTTTATCTACTGGACAAAAATCATAAGATTTATAATGTCCAAGCCTTCTCCAGGTTGGATCAATTAGCGATTTGAAAAATATGCGTGATAAAGTGAGAGTCGACGGACACGGTCGCGAGACGATATTTTTCATTTCAACAGTCCCTTCGTACGTTATTCATGTTTTAATTAGGCCTGAAAAAGAACTGTGTAATGGACTTTGCGTCTTTCATCGAGAGCACAACGGAATTCATCGTTCCGCGCAACGTGTTTTTCTTCATTCGTTATTCACTATCGAATACGAAGATCGGATTAACGATTACACCACTGATTAGTACGAGACGAAAGAGAATATAGTTGATTGTTTTTTTTTTGACGGTACAATTTTAATCCGAGTCGGTGGAATCGTAAGAAACTTCGAATATAGAAAAAAACATGTCGCGTTTATGGATAATCAAGCGTCCTAGGCGATTTTTCGATGCGTTATACTCGATAGTTAAAAAATCTTTGTTTCTCCTCTTGCTCGTACAACTCACTCACCGCGCTACGTTTTTCTTCTTTTTTAATCTAAAAATCTTGGTCAAAGTCCCCATGAAGCACGCAATCTTTCTCGCGTTCGTGCAATTATGTTTCTTTTAATTTTATCTTGACTATGACGATACTGTTGATGTTTTGTGACAATGCGATGAATACTTGGATTTTTTTCTTCTCTCGTGTAAACGCAGTGCGAGATTCTCGGCTCGTTGCCGAAATTCGAAGCTCAGACTTCAATTCGCTTTTCGTTACACCAGTTTTTTTTTTTCGTTTACTCTAAGCTATACAGTTAATCGTTCTACATTTATACGACAATCGCACATTGTTGAGTCTTTTGATTTGGAGTATCCATATCTTTGCATTTCGTTTTTCTTTTTTTTTTATAACATTCATTAGTATACGCTTCTTTTTTTGTTTATAATGCCCGATCTGTGACATCGAAGATTGAATTGTTCGGAGAATTAATCAATTGTTTCCTCACGTCGTACAATGGAAATCGTTGTTTTGTTTCATTTAATATTTCGTAGTATGCGATCGTCTTTAACGAATCACAAAGTGTCTTTATCGATTGACCCATCTTTTGACGGCCTCGGCCCAATTGGCCTCGCTGTCGTCTTCCTTCTCGCCCTCGGCCTCCTCTCTCTCGCCTCTTTCCTGTTCCTGTTCGCTCAACGGTGTCGCCGATGGTGTTTGCGAGACGCTCGCATTTCGCGCTCTGAGCTCCGCGAGAAAATCGTTTTCTTGCTGATAACGACGCTGAAGTTCCTCGCGCCACGAGCCGCCACCGCCGCTGCTATCATCACCGTCCTCGCCGGCTTCGAAATCTAACGACACAATTGGAATATGTAGGCTGACTATGAGGCTGATGGTAGAAAAGAGCTTTTTTCTTTTTAAAATTATTATCTGCCCATCTTTCATTAACAGTGCGAATATCAAATCTGTATTCATACGTACGACTTTATTGTAATAAGAGGGTTAAAAACACTTCTACGGCTATGTAGCTATTTTAAATGCGAATTATAGATTAAATAATTCATCTACGAAAAGTATTTTATATAGGTCTGTTGAAATATGATATATGGATAAGAGAATCGTACGTACAGTAGTGCCAGGATATTATCTTATCTATATTATAATAAAACGGTTTTTCGAACACTATTAGAGATTGTGTGAAATTGAAATTTTTTGATAAAACGAATGCCTCGTGTATTGGGATGAACGATGTGATTATTTATCGTAAGAAATTGAATGAACGTCGGAATGAAAAATAAAATTCAATGTTACCTTGAGACTATGGAAACGGTATACATAGCGGGGCTACAAAAATTCGACAGCTAGAAAGATGTTGGTCCATCGAGCAGTTAATAGTTGCTGAAGTATTTCCAATGCAATTTCGTTGAAAATAATACAAATTTCTCTAGTCCGTAGTCGCTTAGTTCGGTTCAATTTGATATTTTTATTTTTCGAGAATATCGATATAATAATCGACCTGAAAAATTATCTCAACGAGGACTTACCAAGCGGTTTTCTGATGTTATGCCGCCCAGAGTTGTGAGACTGTTCCTCCTGGTCGGAGTCTGCAAGGTACCAGGACACATTCACAGACGGTGCATCACACACATTCCACAACACGTCTAGAGTGTTATTTGTATTTTTGTTGTTCTTGTTGTTTGTTTTGTTCTTTTTTTTTCGTAATCAAGTTCGGTCGAAAAATGTAATTTGCCCGAAGGAACGAAATATCGGTCGTTTTGTCTCAGTCGAGTCATCAAAATTTCATTAAATCTGTTGAATTTTACGTCGTGTACAATACAGGCTGTCTATGTCGTTGATAGATTGGGGTTTTAGTACAATTCTTATATCTGCAATTGCCAATTGATACATGTTAGTAGGTACATGAAAATAAAAATAAAACCAATAGAATAGAAAAAACCTCGGGTCGTCCTGCGTAACAGTGTAGTCCTGTGTTACAGCTAGGGCTAAAGTTTCCTAATCTATGCTCTAAATTAGTGAATAATATTAAGAGAGTATAAAGAATTACATGACAAGTGAGTGTAATTAAAGTGTCGCTATACTTTTTTAATATTTACATCTTCGGGAGACTGTCGACAGATTCACTGCTGCGTTATGAAAATTATCGAAATTCATCGAATGTTTCAATCGCAGCTGTGAATCTGTTAAATTATGTTGAATATAGTGTTAGTCTACGTGATAAACTCGGCTTGAGGGATTTGTAATGAGTATAGAGATATATTCTATATATATATATATATATCATCGACTATTTCTTGCATGAGTATGAGTAAAAGTTGCTGTTGTGAAATGAATGTTGGACGCTTTCCAGGATATCGCTAACGGGTCAAACGAACGAAAAGTAAAATATTTGGCGAACGGCATCTGGCACAAAGATTAAAAAATGTCTCCATTCTAAAAAAAAAAAGTCCCAGGTATATATCCATAAAAAGGACAGAGCCTGGCTGTTTCCGCACGCCATTTGTTCCAACCGAACAATTCGTCGGAATTCTCCCAGCATGCTGAATCTGCTCATGAATAACATGAGAACGTAAAGAAAAATGCTGTGCGTCATGCCTGGCAGTTAACACACACCCAATATATTTGATGTTCGATTTTGAGTGATCAATGATATAAATAAAGATTGAAAAAAAAAGAAAAAAAAGTAAACGGTCCATCGAATCGGAGAATCTGGAAACGGCATGCTGCGAACAAATACTCCCGTTTCTACCGCGTTATAGGCTCGTTACTTTTGCTCATTCTCTTTCTCATTACTCGTTCCTAACATCTCGCCATCGCCTGTAAACAACACCCACTCGCATCGAGTGTTGAAAACGCAGAGGTGTAAGAATAAAAAAAAAATTCAAATAAAACGTCGCTTCGATAATTCGCTACTGGACACTTCCTTCTCTCGTAGTTCCTTCGTTGGCATCGACGATTCTACGAGAGATTCTCTAACAGCATTTTCTCGACGACGTGTATATTAACGACGTTTTGTTTATCCGCTGTTGCTTTTAAAATATAAAAAAAAAAGTCGCATCGCGGACAAGCTTTAAAATCGGCAGATTACCTTACCTGAATTTAATTCCCTGACGAGCGTTGACATGGCATTAGTGACACTGTCCGCAGCTACCAATAAGTCGTTTCGTAAGGATCGTCCCAAACTATTGTTGGCACTGCTGGAGCCGCTTCCTGGCAAGCTGTTTGTCCTGAACGCAGACCTGACATCGAAAATCTCTATTTTCTTTGCGCGAAGCAACTTTCAACAAAAACAATCCAAATAAATAATATTGGCATGCCTTTTTCTTTTATTGCATAAGCTTCAACAATCGTCTCTCTTTTCTTTTCTTTTTTCTTTCTTATTAAAACTCCTTCTTCTTCTTCTTCTTCTCATACTCCCTTAAAGTTTTGTACAATCAAATAACGTCTATGGTAAACGTACTACATGCTACGTAATCGTTACTACTTAATCAAGCGTATAATCCTAAAATGCTACGGGAATCTTGAGATAACAGCGAGATTATTGTGTGTGTGTTTTTTTTCATCTTCTTGCGAATAAACGCACAGGTTCATGCAGTATCATGATGAATTGCCGTTACATTCATGAAATGGCACGAATCGAGGCAAATTATAATAAAACGACAAAAAAAACATTAGTCTATGATGTTTTGTTTTTACGATACTGCAAAAGAAATCTTAATGAATCAACGATAATGAGATAATCGTCGATCGTACGTTGTACAACGATAAGTGACCACGTGCGTTTTTTTACAATACGAGATTCGCGATACAAATTTATATAGCGAGTCTATATAAACGATCTTGGATCGAGGATTGCACTTTTATCTTATACTTTCTCGTCTATAGGGGAGCGTAGATATTTACGTAAATATATCAGGCACATGAGTGTGATCTATATCAAGCGTTGATTAATTCAGTGTAATTAAGTACGGAAATCGTTCTAAATCAATTGCACTAATTTTTCCTCCCGCAAACGATATCCCTTCTCTCAGTATTCTTTATCTTTCGTGGACTTTACGATTGGAATACAACGATAAACAACAACAAAAACTATACATTCCCGACACACAGTCACTTTTCGGTAGAAACAAAGAATAATCGAAAAAAATGCAAGCTATTAACGAAAGAGGTATAAGCAACGTGTGTTAGACATTCGCACTTTTTCAAATATAAAATAACGAGGATCGATAAAGCTTTGATCGTGAATACGTGAGAAAAATAAAAACCGAGCTTACGATGAAAAATGTCGGGTTTTTCGAGTCGTGAGTAAATCACAGACTCGGGGATCGGGCTAGTTATTTCGTGGGGGCAAAGGGGCTTAGGACATTCTCGCGCGATGAGCTATCTCTATTAATTCATCAGATCACGATTCCGAGTGCATATTTTTTATCCGTCTATGTCGCGAGACCGACAAAACGTAATTCCGACTCGTACAATCTCTGTGCAATAAATCGCTCTTTATCTCGAGATCCGCGATTAACTCATCGGCGCAGTCTCCGTACTTTCTGGCACTTTCGATTACGAAGAACGAACAAGACCGTACGAGAGAATAAGATATTACGAATAAAAATTTAAAAAAAACGAAAAAAAAACCGATAAACCAAAAACGGAGGGAACATTTCAAAATACGATTTTTTTTTCGCATGCTCTCCTACCTTACGTCGCCGCCGACACACGAGAGACTATCTGGTATGGGATTCTGTAGACTGCCGAGCATCGCATTGCCAGGCATATTCGCAACCGAAGTTGCCAGTACGGGACTTTGATAGCTCTGAGACATCGGTTGCTGTTGTTGCTGCTGCTGTTGTTGTTGTTGTTGTTGCTGCTGTTGATTCGTTTGCTGTTGCTGTTGCGGTTGTTGCTGCGGTGTCGTTGACAATGGACCACCCGGTGTCGGTGGTGCAGATCTACTACTCGGTATACTTCCAGGTGGGAGAGGCGGAGATTTCGTACTTCGTGGCGAACTGTTCGGTGTCGAACGTGGCGAAGCTTGATGATTCTGTTGATAATGCATTTTGGGATTAATTTTTTCTTCGACGAAACACAATATCCCGTGGGAAGTTATCTACACAAGGAATATTAATAGTAATTAACCCTTAAACTGCACACTTCGGATGCCGATCTATAACTGCATATCGACGCTGCTTACGAAAACTAGCATGTTTCAGATTTCTTACGAAGAGAAGCACGTTTGATATCAGCGCGAAAACTAGCATGTTTCGACTTTTGACACGAAAACTAGCACGTTTCGATATTTGCCGCGAAAACTAGCATGTTTCGGCTTTTGCCACGAAAACTAGGATATTTCGGACATGCCAGTTATCACGGCAGAAGACGAATCATGCTAGTTTTCGCGGTGAGAGCCGAAACATGCTAGTTTTCGCGTCGAATATCGAAACGTGTTGGTTTTCGCGGTGAAATTAGAAACGTGTTAGTTTTCGTAAGAAATTTGAATCGTGCTACTTTTCGTAAGCAGCGTCGATATGGGGTCATATCGACCCCTGGCGTTTTTCAAATCGTTGTATCTCGGTAAATATGAATTTTTTCAATTTCTTCGTAGAGACGTTTTTTGCAGTACACGATCCATATTTTACGGGCCAAACGTTATTTTTGGCCGAAACTAAAAATTAAATGCCAAAACATTCGTTCGAAGTGGGGCAGATAAAATCGACGAAAGAAAACGCGTCGGGTCATATTGACCCGAAATGCAGTTTAAGGGTTAAGAATTAAAGAATTAACGAATTAAACGTACTTTCAACATTTTCATTAATCCCTCCAATTGAACCATTAACTGTCTTCGGGAATCTTGCAAAGTCGCCAGATGAGTTTCCAATTCGTCCTTGCGCTGTCTCAATGCTCTCAATTCGGACATGAGTGCGGGATTTTCCAATCCAGCTGCTTCGATCTCCTGTTGTCTCCTAAATCGACGAATACGAGAGAGAAAGAAAGAAAAAACGCATGGTTTTTACTCGACCGCAGGCTTTCGTACAAATTAATTATGTAAATGTCTCGAATCACATCGAGTGGTGTACGACACAGATGAGATGTTATGTAATGTATGTGATTCTACTGTTTGTGTGAATCTAGTGATGATAAATATCGTTTTGGCACGATCGTTGAGGACACGCACACGTATTTCCCCGCTCTTGTCTCTTTGTATTTGTCAAATTTTCAAGTCTTTCGAGTTTCCTCGAATTCTTCGTTCGATATGTCAGGAGTATCGTGTGTCGAGAGTTTTTATGTAATTTGTCATGTGTCTATATCGTATAACACGAAGATCCGAAATACGAGTCATCGATATTCGATAAGAATAAAATTCATCACTTTCGAAATAGTTTTTCCGTCGCGAACTTTTATTTTTTTTTAAATTTTCTCGTACCCCGAATATTCTCGTTCTCTATAATTAGTCTGTTCATGCATAGCAACCAAGGGCACACGTTCGAAGCCAAACATAAAATCATTTTTCGTAACATGCGTGACACTAGGATGGTTTCGAAAGGATGATTTCTCAAGGTTGAGGCTTGATATTAAGGAATTTAAACGACACAGGTATACCTTAACCTTGCAATCTCCCGCATTATCTCTTTGTTTTTTGCCTCCAGTTGTGATATCAGTTCACGCTGTGCCCTCGAAGCATCCAACGATGCGAGATTGGCGTCGGACGGTGCTCTGCCCTGCTGCAAGATAAACATTTCGCCTAAATTAATAAACAAACGAGAAACGCGTTATTCTCTCTATACAGAAAATTCACCGATGTTCATTACTCACCGACTGGTCGACTTGTGACATCCGCGACGACGTACGAGGCTGTTGAAACATGCCGGAGCCCTCAATTAACTTTTTTTTTTCACAACTATCGAGTTACCGCGATCAAACGAAGCCCTCAATTATCGTTATGGGCGCAATTTAACGCGAGGAACGACATTAGACTGTGCGAACTTTTGAAATCGATGTAAACAACGAGAATAAAAAGTGTCGTTATCTAAATTGAATTGGTTAAAAAAAAAGTGACTTACCACAGTTCTAGCTTCTTGGGCCAATCTCTGTGCATATCTCGCTATCAATTTATGCTCGTCGTCCAGTCTCGAGCTATCCATACTAAATAAATACATGCAATAATATTTATAATCAAATCACCGATAGCTACGTAAGGAAACAATGGCATATTTCGGTTTTTCTCTTCGATCGTATATTCGCCCGTGGAAAAATGAAATATTGACCTCCTGAGCGTCGATCGACTGTCCATCGAGCCAGCGTCGAAAGGTGCCATAAATCCGTGATCGGGAAAACCGTTGTGCGACGGCAAGGGAGAAGGTGGTCTGTACGATCGAACAATTATCTACGATTAATTCTAACGAACTTGACAATTTTTTTTTTCCGATCATCGTCGAAAGTCCATTCCTCGATTACTCACACGATGTGCGAAAGATCTAATGTTTTTTCCGGCTGCTCGGGAAACCTTGGAAGACTATTTTTACCTTTTTCCGGAACGCATCTGAAGCTTTTACGCAGGGAATGTCCAATTTGTTTACTCGGTGATTTCTGGAAATAGATATTTCTTATTTCGCGTACGCCAACTTAATTTTTTCACTCGATATATTTGTCACGGAGTGTCGAACGATATGTGAAAACTTACAAAACTACTGTACTCTCTCGTTTCGTGATCGTTGTTGTGTGTACCGGATACTTTGCCTCGCCAGAAACAATCCTGGCACAACTGATAGGAATGACACTTTTGACAACGATACCGGAAACCATTGAAGTTCTCACGGTGGCAGGCATCGCACATTATCGGGTGTGTCACTGAAACACGATTACCCACATTACGCGAGGAACCCTCGGTGATCTACATGCGCCCTAATTCTATTTTATCTTGTTTCATCGATTTTTCTTTATCGATGCATACCTGACTCGACGGCTGCCATTCTGTGATACAGAGGAAGCCATATGAGACAATGTGGTCCCGGATCCGACATTAGCGTGTCGAGAAAATCGTTCACGGTGATTTTAGAATTCTACAAATAATCCCAATAATTGAAAATTATCCAATAAGGACGTAAGAGGGCTTGATTCGTTAATTTTCTGATCAACTCACCGGTGGAAATATCGTACTCGATAGCCCGTCCGAAAAGACGAAAGAGGGTGTCTCGTAAACGGCTGCCGTTAGAGCCAATACTTCTTTCAAATATTCGGAAAATCGCCAATGTATCATGTGTCCATTGCTGTCCGAAATTTGTGAGTAAATGTCTAATTGCAAATTAATAAAACGTATTAAATAACGAGGAATACCAGTGATTGACAAAAATGAACATAAAATTGAAATACCTACATCGGAATTTGTCCATGAGTTTTCCGGCGCACAAAGTCGCTAGAGCGACTTTGACGGAAAAAACTGTTATCTTATTGTTTTCCCTGTAAAAATGAAAAGAAGACTAAACTCTTTAGCGAAGTTTCTACGAGTTGTTTCTCGATAATGAGATTTGAGAGACTTTTCTCGGTGTTTTATGCATCTCGATGATTCTTTCTTTTACGTACCCGCTGGTGTATGCAGCGAGGAGCCAATTCATGAGCAAAGCCGTCGTGGAGTCGACTTTCGATTGCTGAGATACGGGTACTCTCTTGTTAAGCGCATGAAAGAGGGAAGACAGTAGGGTCTCGAGACGCGAGACACCGAGGGTGCTCGAAGGCTCGAGGGTGTTTAAACCGTTCTCTCTGAACGCCTCTATTACGTTCCATATATCGACGTTGTGCACTGTAAACAATTGTCAACGAGTCTCGTAAAGAAGATCTTTATCGATATAAGGATCCGCTTTGCTCAAAAATCGTCTCGATCGTGGCGGATTCGATCGATCGAAGGAATTTAAATTTTTTTACTCACGATGAACTTTCTTTTGAATGAATCTCAGCTTGCAGGCTGTTCGATAGGACGCAAAACGTATACTGTCGAAATTCTGCTGTCGCATCTCTTGTAACAGTTGAACGCGACTCGCTTCGCCGCTTCCACCGCTGCTCGAACCACCAGCCCCGTCCTCTGCCATTTTAGGTTTAATACTTGGCTTTTTCTTCTTTTTCTTATCTTTCTCCTATAAAATTGAAACTATTCTCGTTAATATTTAAACTCTTTCCGTTTATTTCTTTAGTTAAATTATTAATCTTGAAAACGAATGAATTTAGAGAGGAAAAATATTGTTTATTTTTCCTCCAGAGAAAAGATCGAGTCTCTCGTTACTTCATTTTTGACTCGCTGTTCGCCCGTGTATCTACGCTTCGCTCTATAAGCCCGTTAGAAGTTGCTCGTTTGTCAGTCGACGACGGACAATAGGCTTAGACAATAGGATTCCGTTCGCTGATCTAATCGCGCCTCGGAATGACGGAGCGTTGAGAGTCTTTCGTTCTCGTAGGGGTAGTAAATTTGCACGGTGTAAAATTGTACGCATTCAAGTCGAATAGGAAGAGCGCCTAGTACCTCAAAGTTTTCGCTGGCTATACTCGAGCAAAACTGTGCTCCATTGTCAAAGTTACGTTAATTGTCAACGTATCGTTACTAATTAACGTCAATCGGACACGATTTAATATCTCAAACGTTTAATTAGCAGCCGTACGAGGAAAATTTAACCCAACGCCCTCGAGTCAACGAGGCAAAATCCAATTTATCGATGGAATATATTAATTAAATACATTTCTATAGCTCGAGGGTAGGGGTGAGGTTAATTTAATTATTTCCTCGATTTGTTCTCGACGCTTGAAATTCATCGGGACTGTCTCTCTCACGTTGCTCATCGGGATCGAGGCATTTGTGACTATGATTGATAATTGTATTATTCAACAAAACAAAAAGATGGAAAATCGATGAACGGCTAAACTGGTAATTGAATGCCCGTGCTTTCTCGAGTTATAATACGTACTGTGTTGAGAGAGACACATGTATAGAAAAAGCTTTTGGTGTTCGGTCTCGCGGAAGAGAGAATCGATACGAAGCCCTGGGTTCGTTGGCCCAGTTCTTTTTTTTTCTCTCTATTCTTTTACGTGTGATGCGACCACGTACAACATCCGTCATATATCCGAGTGCAGGGAGGATTGAAAAAAAGGAAGAGGAAAATGCTAAAAGGGAATGAAAAAAACAATAAAAATGAAAAAAAAATAAAAAAAAAGACAACGCGACGAGAACGAACGAGGAAAAAGTATTACGTGAATGGAAAGAGTGATCGAGCTACTGCGGGGCTTGGGCATTGATTCGATTGCCCTCGGGGTTGCACAGAGTTTTTTCAATGAAATCCTCCAGCGTATTAACCCCCGGCGTGTGTTGGTTTTCGTGAATGAATGGTTTGTAAAAAAAAGAAATTTTCTCTCTCTCTCTCTCGTCGTTTGTACGCAATCGACTGTATCTCTCGTTATTTGCGACTTGCAGATTTTTTTTCATTACGTCTCTTAGTTAAATGTGCGCGAGTTCGTTAATTCATACGTGGAAAAAACCAAAGAATAAATTCTCTCTTTTGCAAAATCTTTCATCCATCATTCGTACGGAGGATGTACAGAGAGCGTATTTAAAAAAGAAAGCTTGATAACCGTGTAAGAAAAAAAAAGCTGATAAAAGTTAAACCTGAATAGATCAGGCGGTTTATCACGCTGGCACGGAAGTTACGCTCTTTGCCCGTATCATTGACTCGTAGCAAGTCAAGTGAATGGGAGTAGGGCCAATATCGATTTTTCTACGAACGAGTAAAACTCCCGAGGCGAGTCGAGTACGGGGCAACGAGGATCACCGATATCGTACAGAATCGATTATTCAATTTGAATTGAAATATTTACCAACCTCATTGTTATTATTATAGAGCTCTACTCGATATCTCCTTATTACGCGAGTATTTCGCTTACTAGAAAATAATGTAAGACGAGGGATAGAAATTTCAGTGACGTATCGCTAGAGTACACGTACGTGAAGTTAGCAGGAAACGTTGTGTGCATCGCATCGCGGGAAAAAGAGGAAGTCGTGGAAGGAACGGGGCACGAAACAGGAAGTAACGAAGGTATTACGAAGGAGGAATGCACGGATGCCCAGGTTGAATCAATACAATAAGTGGGCCAGGTGGGAGGAGGGGACGAGAGGGGAAAGGGGGCTCCTGTCGTAGTAGTATAAGACCGCGAAGGGGAAAACGGTGAAGTACGGGAGGATAGAAGCCAAGAGAGAGAGAGAGAGAGAGAGAGAGAGAGAGAGAGAGAGAGAGAGAGAGAGAGAGAGAGAGAGAGAGAGAGAGAGAGAGAGAGAGAGAGAGAAGTGCAAAGCGAGAACGACGGAACATGGGAATCGAACCGTGAAAAGGCGCGGCCAACTTTGGATGTTGGATCGTCCAATGAAGAGATTCTCGTATCGATTGCACATATTCATACCGATCTCGCATCGGGATAATCGGAAGGGGTCATTGATCTGTTCGAACCAGAAAGAGAGAGATAGAAGAATGCATAGGGGGAGAGAGGAAGAGAGAAAGAGAAAAAAAAGGCTTATCGGAACGGTAGCACGCTTCGTGACATGACAAACGTCCGATTTCCGAAGAGAGCTACAACAATGAATGATATATACTGGGACTCGATTGTGTAACCACAGATAACGAAATTGCATTTCCAGTGTCGTTTGAAAGAATTTTATTTTGAAATATTTGCCATAGTTTCGATGGTACGGGAAACGAAACTCGAGATAGAGAATGATCGTAGAAAGGTTATTAAATATAAATTCGTCGATCATTGACTGTAGCGATAATGTTATATACATGGAATAACAATTGGTAATATTTATCGCCGGTTATGTATTTGTGGATAATTTTACGGGCCATTGCTACTTCCGCGTATTAGCCACGGAGCAATTTCATTGTCAATCTTACTATAACAGCTACTGCAATAACGCACGTACTGTAAGAGAGAAAGTAAAGAGAAACAGGGGGAGATGAAACATTTCATACGCGCGCGCTTTTGTACGAAAACATAAAAGCCGATGTAATCCGATTCCCGTGCTGGAGTATGAGAAATAAACGCGACGATTAAAACGATCTTGATCGAATCGCATAATAGTTATGAAATTGTAGCGATTATGTGACGATTCACGTTTCAAAATAAAACAGATTATTCTCACTTAAATGTGTACGTTTTGTTTACTACATCGATGCCGGGTTGACGCGTACGAGTGTCAGTCTGTAAACAAGAGATAAAAAAACGCGGGCATTCACAACTCATACGTGCAAAGTGCAATTTTAGTTATTCGGTCATCGAAAATAGTGAAAGAAAATTGGGGTTTATGGAAGAATTTTGCGCCTGCTTGGCCAGAATCCGGTGGCATATATATATCCCGGGACCACGTCACACGGATTCTTGAGATTTTCCACACATGCATATAACCGGCTCTGCCGGTACGCGACGAACGATCTTCCCGGTACACACGTAGTAATATTGCTATATAGTTACTACTGTGCCTCGTCGTCTGCGTAAAAAAATGCCTACGGCACATAACTCGCGAGTTATGGAGATTCGTAAAATAGCTCTGGATACCGAGAAATATTACGAGACCTTTGGTCCGATCGATTTAGACCGTTAATCAGTATTATTATCATTATTAAATGCCGCATACGAGAGAACACTTGAGAGAGTATATTTTTAAGGCCACTTGTAGTGTACACACGTTGGATGATAACGCGACGGAGAGAATACACGGGGAGCTGTCAAGTGCGACTCGCAGCAGGCGCGCTGCCGTTTTTACGCGTTTTTTACCTCCGCGTTTAATACCTTGCCACGTATTGTAATTCACATACGTAACACAGAACTCGATTAACATATTGTAAAACAATCCCTTCCCACCTACCTTGTTGTCTCGCGACGTAAGACAATTCGTTCAGCCGAAAACCCGATAAAACTTCACGATAAACAAATTACGAGCAATCTCAAAGAACCGTGCATCTTGAGAGTCGCGGCCATCACTGGTTTCTACGCTGGTCCATTCCTGGGTAACTGGCGCCCTCGCCTCGCGGCGGCAGAACGCGGAATCGGACTCTCCGGATAGAACGTACTGCGCAACTCCACTTATTGCGCGGAAAGAACGCACGCGTTTGAATGCGATTTTGGACAATTTTATAAAGAAAATGAAAACCGATAAGTCTTTCACATTGCTCAATGTAATTTTTGTTAATGCACAGAGGATTCTTTGTGAGTGAACAAAAGGAGAGTTCAATGATCCTTTAACTAGGTATTCCGGGCAGATAAGTTAGGAAATGCTTCAATTTTTTGTTCAGGTACAATCAAGTTCTCACGTCTACGACTTCTGGCCATAAAAGTTGGAAATTATTATTAATCGTTTTTGTTGGCTTATCCACATGATATTCACAAATAAACGAGAACCCTCTCAATCAATGATTATACTGAACATTGATTACTCTATGAACGGTCTATCTATCCTTTGTCGTTGCCACGACTGTATTGAAGATAATTTGGACCGGGGTAATTGCAAAATTCGCAAAACCCTGGTGGTCCTTGAGCCCCCGGTGCGCCTCTCATTCCAGGAATTCCTAAATAAGAAGTACAAAGAATGAAAACTCGTTAGCCAAGCTATTCATTGGCGATTCATAAATGGTGATGCTATTTATCCTCTCACCTTGTCGTCCTGTTTCTCCTCTGTCTCCTTGTCGTCCTGGCAAGCCAACACCATCATTTCCTGCTGGTCCTGGAGAGAAGAGGGACAGGCTTAATTTGTCTTTTAAAGAAAATCATTTCAGTGTATACATTTTTTATAATCCACTGAATCAAGCGAGGCATAAAAATCAATGTAAGGGCAGGGAAAAGAAATAACTGTTGTATTATAGATAAGAAAACCCGTAAATTATACCTGGCGGACCTCTTGGGCCAATTGGCCCTTCGAGTCCAATTCCTTCTGAGCCTCGATCCCCTTTGTCACCTCGTTCACCTTGAATACCCCTAGGCCCTTCAGGTCCTTGAGGTCCAGGCAATCCTACGAACCCTCGTTCGCCAGGTAAACCTGGTGGTCCAGGATCACCTAAGGATATTACGGATTAAGAAAAAAAAAGGAGAGAACAAGAAAATGAAATAAATAGCACATTAGTCTGAGAGTGGTCGGTTAAATGCTGATAAAAGCCTGGATAAATAATTTCATAATCAATTATACACATAAATTTATCAGTTAAGGAAAATAGCGAGTACGAGAAAGCATACGATTAATAAGGCCGAAGGCTGGTGTTCGTTATACGTATTAGATTTTTATTTTCGATACCTGGGATGCCGCGGATTCCAACCCGACCGGGATGGCCATGTCGGGTGAGACCCGGCAACCCGGTCGTTCCTCGTAGACCCACTGTTAGTTCGCTCAGCCTCTCTGTGACACATGCAGCAGGTACTCGTGATATCTACACGGAACGCAGCCTTGTTTGGAATTTCGACATTTCCAAGGTATAGTAATATTATTATTATTATTATTATTATTATTAATATTAATATTATTATTATTATTGTTGAAAACCAAATATAGTAGAACTACGGCAATTGCGATGTTAAATCAATTTTATGAATAATATACACATTAGAATGGTTCAAAATAATTTAATTTTTTTTATTGTCTCGTTCAGACGCAAGAATCTTGTTGCTCATTCGATAAAATAAGCTTTGAACCTTCCTAATACACATTAAGGACGATGACCAAGTTGGGATTCTTTTTTGTGAAACGCCGGGTGCAATTTGTTTAAAAAAATAAGTGCAAAGGACGTTGATTATCCTTCCTTTTAAGGGATCGGGTATACCTGGACGACCTTGGGAACCCGGTGATCCCTGTCGACCTGGACGACCTCTACCTGGAGGACCAGGCTGGCCCTGCATTAGTGATGCCATCTCCGTCATCTGTTCTATATATTGATACGAGGTTTTTTTTTTTGTTTTCGTAGGAAACAAATATTCAACAGTAACCACAAATGAGAACTAATCAGGACAAATCCGTTGAAAATTATGTTCCGTAAGAGTTCCTTGAAGGACGTTCGTATAGTAGTGAATATAAGAATATTACAGGACATATCATAGGAATTATTATATTTCCAACTCACCCCGCAAGATACTTGTGCAAATATCTCTGATTTCCGCATCGGTTATACTTTTCCCTGGTACACCTTGTAGCCCGGGCATTCCCGTTTGTCCTCGATGCCCAGGTGAACCAGGAATCCCAGGTGGTCCCTCTTTTCCAGGCATTCCAGGCTGACCCGCTTGACCCTCGGGACCTCTCTCGCCAGCAGCACCACGTTCTCCTGGCTTCGAGTTGCGCATTATCGAACGAACCCCATTTTTTAAATCGCATTTTGTAGGAATTTGAAAAATAAATGGTAAAACAAACTTTACTGACCATTCCTGGCGCTCCTGGTTGACCACGGGGTCCGCTCGTTCCTGGACTTCCAATGTTTTCGTAAACGATGCTGTTGGTGCTGAGCATGTCGCTTGGTGGACAGGGTGAACCAGCAGGTCCTGGTGGGCCAGGTCTTCCTTCTAGCCCTGGAATTCCAGGAGAGCCTGGAGAACCCGGTAAGCCTGGCGAACCCTGAAAAGAAAATTTGCTGACTTGCGTTAGCAATTTGAACTAATCGTGCAATATTCCGAAGAGGGTTGATCGTTGCGTGAAAACACATGGTGTCTATGAGAAAATATTTTAATGCGACTATCGCGGAAAACAAAGATTGATAATTAAAAATGCGAGATGATTTTAAACGTTACCAGTGTTTTCTCTGTCATTTTACCATATTTCCCGGCAATCCTCGTGGACCAACAGGACCTTGCTCTCCCACCTGGCCGAAATCTCCCTTGGTGCCATCCTTTCCATTTAGACCCGCTGGACCGCGTTTTCCAGGGACACCCTCGGGTCCTCGAGGTCCGACTGGTCCTGGTTCTCCACGAGGCCCGGGAGAACCCTGACACCATATACAAGAAAACAAAGAAAGAATTCTAGTTCTTACTTGCACAACGCTTTCTCAGTCTCTATTCTTTCTCGTAAAAGCAATTTTTCTTGCATTCCAGGACATGACATAAAACTCTGTAAAAAACACCTGCGGTCCTTCCTGTCCAGGCAGACCATCCTTGCCAGGAATTCCTGGGAAACCTGGACTTCCCGATGACCCAGGTTCTCCTTTAACCCCGGGCAGTCCATCTTTACCGGGGGGTCCTTGCCGCCCAGAGAATTCCAAGCCTACAGCTGATCCCGGCAAGCCTATGGGATAATGGTTTGAACTCTGTCAAAAATATTCCAGTATTTCCCATCAAACTTAGTTCCTGTACTTTTAGTATGCTCGCATGCGGATAAACAAAGGATCATCACCATCCCGTCCTGGTTCACCCGGTTCGCCCTTCATTCCCGGAACACCAATCGTCCCAGGTTCGCCCCGAGGACCCAACGCTCCTTGAATTCCTGTAGTTCCAGGAAATCCTGAATCACCCTTCGATCCTTTGGCACCTGGCAAGCCGATCGGTCCCATCGGACCAGGCGAACCGTCCAACCCTGGATATCCATAATCACCACGCTCTCCTGAAATGAAAAGCTCAGAACAGGATAATAAAATCGATACTGCGAAGGAGATCCTCATAAATTCACAAGTATTGTCGAACGGGTCAAATGTTCGTCACTTTCCAGTTATTGACACGTTGTATAGAAAAAACAATGTGTATGCGCTGTCGATCCAACGTCGTGAGAATAAAGAGACGACGATGTTGATAGCTGACCGACATAGCTCGTTAATGTGACATACATGCGTATCTACGGACCAAATGCTTCGTCGACGCAGCAATAAAGATCGCTACGAATTGATTTACAATCACTGCGAATCGTACAATATCTAGGCCAACGTCGATCTTATTCCTGGATCATCGTCGCATTGTTACTCGGTTCGGTTTGAATCTCTTGTACGACTAGTTTAATATTGCAAGATAACGGGACTGTTTTATCCAATTAAAAATTACAAAAAATGCAAACAGTATTTTCAATTAAACACAACAAAATTATTTTTCTGCAACGCGGAGCGATCAAGTCTACTTTATTAAGGAGACCCGAACGATTCATTGATTAATCGTCGATAAATCATTATTTTAGATCGAACAATCGATAATTACCAGCTGTTATCAAACGGGCGATCACTAACGAGGTGCGAAACGCTACTTTGCTTGGAGTGAGGTTTATTACTAATAGTAAGCGTCCTTTTCCCGCGAGCATACTCGCAGGTGGATAATTATCCTCGCTATGCTCGCGAGTTAACCGGCTACCAGTGATAAGAGAGAGCGATAACGTTTAAGAGCCTCGTTATTCACGAGTGTACAATGTTTTTTCTTCGATTACGTGCCTTTTTCACCATGAATTCCGGGTTCACCCTTTGAAGGAAAAAACGCTCTTCCTGATCCAGGAGGTCCCGTCAAACCTATTTCCCCCTTCTCCCCTTTAAAACCAGGCTGTCCAGGAATACCATCGCGTCCAGGTAATCCAACTTCACCTGGAAATCCTCGTGGCCCTGGTGGTCCCTGATCGCCGTGTTCACTTCCGTTAGACGAAAATCCTGGAGATCCTGGAAATCCCCTGGGTCCTACTTCACCCCTTTCGCCTTTGGGACCGGGAAAACCCTGTTACTCATAAAAAAAGTATAATAAAGCTGTAAAATAATTCATGCTGTTTTGCGATTGGTTCAAGACTTGGTCCACTTGCCTTTTCACCCTTGTAACCCGGAATACCAGATCCTGGCACGCCCGGGAAACCCCTCGGCCCTGGGAGACCCTGAGGAGGATAATTAAAAAATAATGATAATAATTATTAGCTCACCCAGACACAGAAAATAAGAAATAAGCTAATTTGTACGTACAATTTTTCCCTCTGGGCCTGGCGGTCCTGGTTGGCCGGGAAATCCTGGCTCACCGATACGACCCTTAATTATGATAATTTTGCTTCAAATTATCAATCATCATTTTTAATAATTGCTAATTCAACGAAACAGCTACAAACTGACCATAGTTCCATTTAGACCAGGAGGACCTTGAGGGCAGATTACGTTGCAGCCTGGTCTCCGTTGCGGTAGTAGTGGACTACTATTAATAATCTAACAACGAATTTATCAAGTTTACAACAACTACAAACATCACCATTCCCAAAAATCTCGCATAATTAAACCTCAAAGCGGACAAACGCGCTCTAATTTTTGTTACTAGCATCCCCGCTCACCGGAAGCTCGTCGCAGGTCTCTCTTTGGGGCCTGGTCGGATCGCAATTCAACAGCATCCATTGCAAATCGATCTATCGGCAAATTAACAAAATCTTGTTACGGTGAGAATTTTATATTCGTTTATTTTTATTTTTATTTTTTCATCATCTGTTTATACGTCGAAAGAGTGAAAGCGCCAAGAAGCTCGATGCTTACAATTTCACGCCTGTATTACTCAAACAGTAGTGGTATATTTTCTGCAACGAGAGCATAGTTACAAACGTTTTATTAATTAAGCGTTCTGGAATTGGCGCGGAGCTCGAGCACAAAGCTATCACGGAAACCATCTGCAAATCCCAGATATGTGTCGAAACATGCTATTCCTGTGAATAATATTCGTATTGCGTGCGGCCCTACAATTGGAGAGTAATGCAAACCGCACAATCTCCGTTCAGGAATCTGGTTACGCATCTGGGATAGAATGTAACGTTCGGTTTGCCACCACGTACTTTGCATATATATCGATTACACAATATATACATATATATATAAATATAAAAGCAAACGAAGCAACGAGAAGATTATAAATTACCAGCGTTCGCAGAATTGCAATTAGACAATTGACAAAACGAGAACGATTCCCTCGTAAATAAATTAAAATCGTCGACGATTATGAAGAGGAAAAAAAAGACAAAGCTTACTGGGACAGTGGTGCGAGAGTCTGCGATCTTTGAGATTGAAATCTCGCCTTGAACGTCGATGGGTCCACAAGGCTTGATCTGCATCGTACCAGCGAGATCGCAGTCCACGTGCAATATTACCTTCTCCTTGAAGACACCAAAGTGAATCTTGTGCCATTGCTTGTCGAATACCTAACTCGAAAAAAATATTCTAATTTCATTATAGTCCAGGGAATTACAAAATTCCGTCTTATCGCAATAAAAAATTGCTCTATATTTATTTTACGACACGTGTGTGTTACTGACACGAGGAGCCGGAAATGTGAGTGTCTGCAAGTTTCCACGGACGTCAGCGATCGTTAGATCCAGCGTTTGCTTTCGTGGATTAAGCGTTACGGCGAATTCCGGATTTTTTGCCGAATTCGTTACCCTGAGAATGCTCCACGAATTTTTTGGAACTTTGCGCGTTTTCAGTGTGCAAATAAAGCTGAATTCCTGTGGCAAACCAGCGGGAAACAATTCACTGTAATATAAAACGTCGTTGAACGAAATGCTTTAACGGTCGAGTGGGACACGATCCGACAACGAATGAGCTGACCTCGGCAAGAAACGTGGACGGTCTCGTTTGTCCGAGGTCAAATTTTGTCGGTCTTTCATTTTTATTCTATTTCATTAACGTGTCGCGTTACCTCGTCGGTAATGTGAGGTCCGCTTCCTTCTCGACACGATAAGCGGTTTGCAATCGATTCGAGCCTCTGACTCTCGTTACCCCAGGGTATTGTGAACCTAACAGATCCAGTTTGTAACGTCGTATGAAGTCGAACGTCTGGAGATCGTCCTCACCCGGCTTGTACCCTCGACACGGAACCGGCGGAACGATCAACTCGGAATTTTCTCGAATCTCGAATTCTGTTCGATGATAAATTAAATAAAGATTCTCGTAAAATCGATCGATCGATGAAAATCGAATGAATTCTGGAGAAATGGGGTGCGCGTGGACAGAAAGAGAACAAATTTTTTAAATCTCGATCAATCTTAATCTCCAGACTGAAATAATTGTCAAATTATCGATGATCGAGTTTCCACTTTGACCCTTATGGAATTCCGTCCGACGTACGAACGGTGAATATAAATAAGCATGGAAGATGATCCCTGGTAGCCTCTCGGGTGAAAGTACGTCACGTTTTAAAAGTCACGATGCTGCAAAAGATCATCGTTCTTACTCAAAGTGGCCGTAATTATAAGTGCACATTTCGCTCGCGTCGCCAACGACCGAGGCCCTAGGAAGTTGATTTTATACATGCGATGTCGATTCGACGAAAGTTTTTTTTTTGTTTTTTTTTGTTCTCGCGCAGCCCTGAAGTAACGAAGTTTCGAGTGGCTGGTGAGCTCAGCCTCTCGTGAAATGTTTATAAATTCTGCTCGCTCTCTATCTCTCTCTCTCCCACGTTCTTTTGCATACTTATGGCAGATAAGAGAAAAAGAACGAGAAGAACTCGTCGAAGACGATACGAATCTCGAGCTAGGAAATGTTTAGTCTTTTAGACTCTCGAGTAATGCCTGAATATATCGCGTGTGCCCTCGGTACATTGGCCCTAATCGAGGCAGGCACGCGTTGGCAAAGTTTTAACTCGTATACATCTTTGATAATTTTTATTATCGAATTTTGTAAATTTATTACCTAAATTTGTTGATCTTTGAATAAAAAATTTTGCAGTACGGAAAATGGGATTAAATTAGTAGGGAGTTTTTTTTTTATTGTATTTGTTATAGAGAATTACTCACGGGCGAATGTCAAATGTACATAGGTCAGCACGAGACTTCCTACGATGTAGACTCGACAGGTTCGACGACCTCTGAAAGAGCGAGACAATATACGATAAAACGTAAACGCGGAGCTCGCCCTCGAGCAATTTGCGTATTATGTGGCGTAACTGTCAAGTACACGTGGTTGTAAAACCGAGACTAGCTCGAAGATTAAATATCAAAACCCAGGCGGATGATTTGGTTCTGACGCAAAAGTAGGGAGAATGCGAAAGCAAGAAAATAACGAAAACTAACTACTAATTTCGCTAAATGCGATAAAATTTCATAAATCGAACATAAAATATTCATTTCGTGATCGAATTAGTATATTTGATCGATTGCTTATAATAAAAAAAGAAAAAAAAATGGAACGATCCTGCCAGGATTCGAACCTGGAATCTTCTGATCCGTAGTCAGACGCGTTATCCGTTGCGCCACAGGACCTTGGAGACTCAACCATAACTATTGCCAACAAGAACCCTATCAGCGATAGTTTCATACTATTTAAGCATTTTTTCTTTAATTCAACGATCCCACGTATCGTGTCGTAACACGTTCTTGACCAATCTTCGGTCAAACCACGAGACTGTTTGTCTGTCTGTGTCTATCGATTATATAAATAGGCACTGTGTTCGGCATCTAATCGTAAAATATCCACTCGTATAGTTTACATCGTTTACGCTAATCTGATTTTTTTCCATTTCCTATATTTAATTTTCAACTTCCAGCCATTATTACGACTAATATCGAAATTAGATTAATGTAAATTAATAAACAAATTTTTCTATCACTATAATATTCTCGTTTCTTCACGTCTATATAAATATTTTAACGAAATAAAAATCAAAACAAAAGCCCTTTTTTTTAACCGCTGTAACATAGACTATACAGCGTTTTTATGATTACTCCGCGTCGAGACGCTGTCGTAACTTGTTGCGCGTGTATACCGTACGCTCATATCGAACGAAACGTTTGCGTCGCGCTATCGACAAACTCAAAGCAAAGCCTCGACGTCGAGTAATTAAAAATAACTTTTTTCCCATCAGTACTTACATTACACACGACGGAGACATATTGCTAGTTCAATGTAGATGGCGTGCTGCGACGAGTGTATGCAATCGATGTGACATTTCTTCTTGACCTTATCGGTACCATTACTACGAAACGAATGATAAAACATTTGATAAAACATGATGATCATTTTTAAATTAATCCGCTCCATTCGGAAGATATTTCATAGATATAAGCATTTTTAAGTCTATTAATAAATATTTATAGGAATGTAATAAATAGTATTAGAAATTATTACAAAAAAATACATTCAAATTGTACAATGTAATATTTAGTAAAGTCCTTTCTTGAAAGACACGTCCCTTTTTCTTGCGACTAAATAAGAAAGAAATAGGGGAAATAAAACTCCCGTCTATTATTGCCTATGCACCCCTTTTAGCTTTTCCACGTCGGGTGCATCGTGTATGGTAAAGAAAGGGAAAAAAAGACATTTCTTTCGTCGGCTGTCCAAACAGAGAAGTATAAAAGGTCGATATAAGCCGTAGGACAAAGTTTTGTACCAACTGGTATATAATATATTTAATAGCCAACATTCGCATGGTGAAGAGAGATCCCTAATGGAAAATTGCACGTGGTCGGGAATTCCTCGTGAGAAAAAAAGAAGAGCGAGAGACCGAAGCATATCGACCGCGTTTTTCCGTTCTATTTGATGTAAACCCACAGGAGTTGTTATTGTTACCCTTCGAGAGCGAGAGAGAGAGAGAGAGAAAGAGAAAGAATGAGAGACCCATTATGTGAAAACATATACGATATTCTTCAACCTCTGGCGACCCTATGACACATACACTCGTATTTATACCTGTATTACTCTATATATGTATATATATAGCGAACAGAGGCTCGAGTGTCTCAGGTATGTGAGACGCCGACTGTATTGCTCAGGGTCAGACCGCAGCTTCGAAAACTTCTTTACAGAGTATTCCAAAGTATTTGATTTCTGGATTATTGCCGTGTAATTTAAGGCTCCTCGTTAGTCATAGCTATTTTTACTAAATTATTAATACACGGGTGAGAGGTAACGCGCAGTGATCGATGACGCAACGAGACGGATCGATGAAGACAAGTCCAGACTCGATTGTTGGGCCAGTTATCGTACCGACGGAATAATATTTGTTTGTCTTGGATAGGTGGTCGGGGAAAGAAACGGACGGATTTTGTATGTACTTGGTGTAGACGCATTCGTTCGCGAGTTTCTCTTATCGCTTATGAAGTTTCCGGTCTCGCGGTCGACACTTCGGGGTCTCTCGTACATCTTCGACGTAAGGATGACGCACGCAACGTAGTCCGGTCTTTGGTCGTTTCCTCGCGATGTTGTCCGTTGACGTTTCTACGGAAGGCCAAAACGGCGCGAGCGGCACCGAAGCCGGTTGGTTCAGCCAGTGTTGAACCGACGCTCGGATTGGTAGGAGAGACGCGTTGTTTTTTTTTCTCTCCCCACCCCATGCGGGCAACGGACAAAGGAAGCACGAAACGATCTCCCGAATCGCTGGGAATTTGTGCGACGCGTCTCTAGGAGGCATGGGACACGGCGTCAGTTTCCCTCGGTCGAACTAACAGTGAGCAGGTAGTCATACCGTTGTCGTCAAGTACGGATACTGAGGTACATAAGGTATATAAGGACTGTGAGCTAATACTAAAATCTCATTGTTCGACGAGCGACGCTCGTGGTTGGTCGGTGAAACGAGACTCGTTCGATAAGCTTCGATTTTCATTCGTTTTTCATCATCTCGTACGATAACGAGTAGGCGAAATCACTTGTTGGTCCTGTCGAGACGTTCGACTGGTTTTTATAGAAAAATCAAAGGAATGGCGTGACCGAGCGTCGATACACTTATGTGTGAACGATATGATGTAACGCGACGTGTGGTTTTAATACGTATAATTACTTTCTCCGCTCGTCGTATAACGCCTCGAGTCAAGATAGCCAAACTCTAACGATTGATAACTCGTGTGACGTATATAGTCCCGGCATAATATCGCGTTGTGTGCGTCGTTAAGTTCTCGATTACACGAGCTCGCTCGGGTCCGCCGAAACCACGCGCGAGCGTTCACAAAATGGCCGACTCGGGATATCGGGTTCGCTTCGTAATTGTCATAGAGCTTATTAGGAATTACGATCGGCGATAAATTCTATCGTCGTGTCTCTCCGAGAGAAGAAAAATAATCGATACGACGGAAGATCTCGTTTTCTTATTTATTTCTAGAAACTCTCGATTCGTTAGGCATAAGCCGTCGCGAGGCTCGACAAAATGGCGCCTATCTCGTTGGTAAACGCGTATGAACCGACACCCAACGCCGCGCGTCATCGAACGTCGAGGATCGAGAAGCAACGAGCGACTAACCTCAACGAAGATTTGCCGGAAAAAATCGACGCTGCCACGATCGATAATAAAATCGATTTTTTTCGATTTATGGGACTGGAGATCGCTAAAGTTAGCGATAAGAGTTGTAACGTTAACGACGATAAGAAACGCGCGATTAATGAAAGGGACTCGTTGAAACGTACTCGTAAATCATCGGATGTAATGACCGACAGTATCTACGACGTTGAAACCGAGAACAATTTTGCTCGTCAATATCGGTCGAAAAGTCACTGTAACAAAAAAATTCCTCGTATCGAGGATACGATCGATTATTACAAGATCGTTACTCTCGTCAGAGAGTGTAGGGTCGTCATAAAGGGTGAAAAGTGTAATATTTGCGGTAAAACATTCAAGTGTATAAAGGACGTGCAAGTACACGCGAAGAAGAAGCACAGAAGAAAGAAGTCAAGAGCCAAGGTTGTCTTGAGGATCGGTAACGAGGTTATTTCCAGAGTACCCATAAGAAGAAAATATCTGAAACGAGCGGTTAATCTGGAAGAAAATCGTACGATCGTCAGTGTGAAAGATATCGAGTCGTGCAATCAAATATATTCGAAAGATCGAGCGGAAATGATCGACGATCGGCGCGAGACACCGATCGTCGATCTGGAAGATATCGATGCGTCCAATTCCATCAGCGAAGAGGACTTGCTGCCGAGTCCGTTGGGTGATACCAGAGATGGATCTTGCAAGGACGACGAGGAGGACGTAAGAGAAGTGCTGAGAATCACGAGATCGAGAAAATCGATATCGACGATCAATCACGAAACGCCTAATCGTGTGGAACGCGAACTTTTGCTATCCGACGCGATTCGCGAATTCGATCGGATCGATCACGATCCTATGGATCTCATCTCGTTCGCGGATGATTGCGAGCATCTACCCGAGGACACTAACGAGGATTATTGTTGGATGGGCGACGAAACTGTGCAAAATCCTCATCTGGACCTCGCGGAGAACAATTGTTCTTTTCATATACAAAACGATTACGACATTGATTTTACCCCCGATGGTGCGGAATCATCGACGCGTTTCGATCCGAAATATTTCGACGACGAAAACGCCTCGATTCATTCCATGAAGGAATATCCGAACGAGAATAACGATGTTCCTGATTTTATTGATTATGCTCATTGTTTGGAAGGAAAACATACGAATAATAATAATAATAATAAGGAAAATAATAATTACGCGATGGAAAGCTCGTTTTACAAAGAAGGGCGAATAAAGGAGTGGAACCAACTTACGCGGATACCAAAGATCACCCCCAGTGATAATCATAATCGTGGTAAAAGACAGCCCGATGTTCTTATCAAAGAAGAAATCATTCTGGACGATTTATCGTGATTTGGGATGAGATCTCAGATGTTAAAATTTGCATCGTATATAATATATAATTAAATTTAAGGGAAAACAGTCTGACTGACAGAATTATAAGTAAGACATTTGAAAAATTATATTGTACAGTTTATAATCGTAAGGATATTGCTAATAAATTTGTTTTTTCACCAAAAAAAAAAAAGCGTTTCGTGAAATATTATTTTTCATATTTACAGGCCTTTGCCCATTAAAGAAGCTTCTGGATTTGCGAAACTCGAATTTATAACGACCCTCGACTCGCCCTTTTAAAACTCGAAGTTAAGAAAAAAAAGTGGTACGAGCGTCGTTACGAGTACGAGTTTTAAAGATCTTCCCTTGGTGGCGGAATACAAATATGGGTGTATATATATATAAGAATCTAATGATTAATTAAGCTTTAGCGTAATTAAAACGGTACTCACCGCGTTGTCGTTAATCACATGACTCGGTCGGACGGTTTGGTTGGTTTTGAAAACTATCCAATGTTTAAAATAATGTAAAATATAATTAAATTAATCGATGAAAATCGAGAAAACTGCCGAATTTATCGACGAAGTAAATTATTTCGAGGGATAACGAAGAAGATGTTTTAATAACACTGGAGGAAAGAGTAGATTTTAGTTGTTTGAGATAGATGTAAAAGGGAGCGCCTTGCCCGGCTGCCCGGTGTGGACTAATAAGATCTACCACGCGAACCAAGAACCCCCCGCGGTTTATTGTGTACACACTGTGCGATTCTACGCTCTGTGTGATTCTACAGATTTGCTCTCACTTGTCTCAACGCGTATGTGCACATAGCTACGTATCGTATACATCTGCCGAACGATAGAGCGACAAAACATATTTTGTCCTGTTACGTTACACACTCGGAACGAATAGCGCTGCTCGAGCTACAAGCGCGAAAAGATTCGATCGAGATATTGTGCATCCGCTGATGATATTAAACGCGATAGGCGCGATTGCTTTACCGGCTGTAGCGTATTTTCTTTTTACTATTTTTTTTCTTATCTCAAAGAGAGTAAATCGAAACGATCTCGCGACATGTATTTCTTCTTATTTGATTTTTTTTAAATGTAGGACATTCGTAGTGTAATTAATACTTACGGGACATAAAACGTTGTTGGGGAAAGACGATAATGATGATTCGTTAGTTCACTTCTCTTTTTACATTTTCACTTATTTTCTCAAATTCGTGAAAATTTTCAAGGCACTCGTTGATGGCACAATACGCGTTAGCTTGCGTCCTTTCGAGCGTCACTTCCAACGAGGCGTAGAGACACTCGATCGGCTGACTCGTCCAATCGTCGGTCGATTGGACCAATTTCTCAAGTAAATCTCGAATCTGCGAATCCGTGAGTTTTTCCGAACTTGTCGTGGTTGTATTTGAGGACGATGTTCTACAGGGCAACCGTTGGCGTTTCGGTGCCGAATCCTCGCCAGCCGCACTGTGCTCGCGTTTTGCTGCGGCTCCTGCTGGGAAAACGTAAAGCGTGAGGACGATTCGCGATTTTTAGTCGTTTAGGAAAAACTTACTTGTCTTAGCTCTTGTGTTGTTACCAAGACCCACAGCACTCAGTTTGCTTCTGGCTCGAGTCTCTATTCTTTTTTTATTTGGCACCACTTCTGACGATTCGACTTAAAAAAGAAAAATTAATAATACGATTAATAAAGATAATTCGATGTAATTAAAAGCGAATTAAACATAATCGAGACTCACGCGAGCCAGCTGTGTCGAGGATTTGTAGGCTGTTGGCTTTTTGCTTTCGATTATCCGTCTTGAATTTCCTCGGACCCATTATCGGAATAAAATCGGCTGTTGAATAAAATTAACAGGGAATATAGATTTTTTTTCCTGTTGAAAAATTAAGTAACTACTTGAGAAAGGGTAGCATAGAGTAAATCGGGTGTCGGCTTACCGTAGGATGATCTATTCGAGATGTCGTTAGGCCCATAATCGCAGGATTTAATCTTCAAGAATAATTGTCGAAAGAAAGCTAGACGTTCCGAAACATTGGGTGTTTGAACTTCATAAACTTCGCCCTGATGCTCATCGTACAAAGCCGTGATCTGGTACGAATTCATACTTATTTGTCAGTGATTAATTTTCCTTATTTTCCATTGTAATTTATTAAAATGCAAAACTGACCTCTGCTGGAATTTCAGTAAAATTACAACTGGCGGTAGTTAAAACTAATAATTGTACGGAACGATCGAGGCCTCGCATCAAAGACATGAAAACTACCCTCGCTGCCTCATCGACCAACTCCCACCAGGACAGAATGTCCGGCACGTAGAGCAACGAGGGAAGCGTGTGTCTCGCGGCCTTAATTTTCTGTAAATTATACGATACGCGTTTTTCTAGAATTCTTCATAAGTCATTGATCCGTTTGGAATCTAAAAAGTCAATAAAGTTCAGAGTAAAGGAATGATAAAAAGGTTTTCACTTGAATTATGGTTTCTTCAACGGCTCGTCCGGTTTCTTCAAATAGCGTTGTTACGTCCAGCACGTGACACGGTAAATGCTCGAGGGTATGAAGAAGTGCGGGTCCCAGATGTCGAGTGTGGGAATTGTCATTGCCGCAAAGTAACATTCTCGGACAGCTGGACGATTTCGAAGACGCTTGGCCGTTACTTGAGAAACATACGTCCCTTACCGTTGGTACTTTGCGACTCTCGAATTTTGGAAATATGTTTTTCGAGGACTTACATATTGTCATTATTTAACATTCCTTCCGGACAAATTCCTTGCAATCGTGTCAGGATAGAGCACAGGCTATCTTCGAGTAGGGGTTGGACCTTTGTTGGTAAACATTTGACTGGGAGAATGGCAACTCGATGAGACGCGGGCACGATATTTTGTTGAGCTTTTACAAAATCTTGTTTTTCGACCTATCCAACAAGATTCCTACATTATGACTACTCGACTATGATTATGCCGATCTTTAAGAGATTTCTCATTAATACCTTAAGAGATCTCTCGTTAATATGATACTTTGATTTGGAGGTATAAATCTGAGGATAATGCCTGCGAACACAGCACATAACGGCTTCTGCACACAACGCTTGCAAATCACTCCCACAATAACCGACAGTCTTTGAAGCCAAGTAAGCAAGAAATTTCACCGGTGGTTTTTGTTTCCAGCTTCTAACGTGAACCTAAAGCACCCATTCTTAGCTCAAGTCCTTATCGACAAATTTGTTTTCACGAGATTAAATAAAAACAAGGATTAATGTGAAAGAGGAACGCGGTATAAATTTGATAAAAATATTAGGATTTTAAGATAAAACTATACCGAGAGAATATCTTTTCTCGCCATGTAACATGGAAGCGGAAAGTAAAGTTCCCGATCGAATCTTCCGGGTCTTCTGAGAGCCGGATCGATAGCGTCCAATCTGTTGGTAGCACCGATTACGATTATTTCGGAATTGTTATCGAGACCGTCCATGAGAGCCAACAGAGTCGAGACTATGCTCGAATGTACGATATCCTGACGATCCGATCTCACAGGTGCCAGACCATCCACCTCGTCGAAAAATATTATACACGGTTTGCTCTGCTGTGCCTGAAACATAGAATAGATTAAATCGTTGAAAATATCGATTTCGGTGAAATTATGAGAAATTACGTTCAGACTCACCAGTTGAAAAATTTTCTGCAATTTTCTTTCACTCTCGCCGACCCACTTACTGAGACAGTCCGATCCTTTGCGCGATATAAATGATACTTTTCTCTCAGAATTGCTGCATTCTGCTGCCAGTGCACTGGCGACGAGAGTCTTACCCGTGCCTGTGTTAAGACGTGATAATAATTTATAATGGATTTTGGCAGAGGATTGTTTTCATTCGGGTTTGGTATATTACGGTGAAATTTTTTACCAGGAGGACCATAGAACAAGAGACCCCGTGGTGGTCTCAAATTGAATTTGGCGTACACTTCACCGTACGTCAGGGGAAAGAGAACCGTTTCCTTTACGACCCTTATGTGCTTCTCCAGGCCACCGATACACGTAAAATCCTTCACGGACGTCATTTTTTTTCACCGCGCGATCCCTTTCGTACTTGAGGATATTGCATTGAAATGAAAATTTTTAACGTCTCGACAAAAAGTCTCGGTGGACGTGCATTCTTTTTATCCTCTCAGGGAGTATCGACACTACCACTGGAATTTAATACAGAATATTCGTCTTATTTAAACACTTTCACAATTAAATTTCATATTTCTGACATTTCGTTGACGGTGTGGTGAAAAATATTTAAAAAAAACATATGAAACGAGGTTTTTTAAATCTATCTCTTGAAGGTCGCAAATAAGGGGACAATTATCCCGTTGTAATCGACAATATTTGCATGTCGATAAATTATGAAATTCTGTTTTCCTTTATTTTAGTACAGTGTATGACAAGAAAGTGTACTTATACGTTAAAATAAATAAGGCAGTGTATGCTTTTTTTCCTTCTCTGTTTGCGATCTTTTACGGGTTTATATTTTTATATGTTGCAATTAACGCTGGAAATGAATTCATCATTCGACGCTTTCTGCAAGTCTGAATCGACACACGAAAAATTTTAATTTCCTTCTTTTTTTCCTTCGTAAATCAGCATTGCGACGCTCCTTTGGCGTATTTTCATTTCAATCTTATCGACATGTCGAACATAAAGAGATACGAATGAGAAAAAAGAAGATAGAACATACGTATTAAAAATGGCAGTGTAGACTGGAAGCTCTTCCACTTGATTTACTCGTTTCGCTCTTAATTTCAAACGCAATTTTTCTCACTAACAATATTCGTGGCGATACAGAGAGATGATAGCACTTGTATCAGACGGCGCCCAAACGATTTTCAACGAAATATCCGTAAATTTTCGAGAAGGACGTTTGCGAGTTAATTCGGCAAACGAAATCCGGGCTAAAAGAAATATATATATATATGTCGGTACGAATAAATCGGCGAGATAGCGACTGTATTAGAGGCGTGACGAATAAATAAATATCGATGATAAGAATAGAATCGTTAGATATTCATTAGAAAAATAAAGTGATTGGTTCTATTTCCTGTACGAACAACACTTTTGGTAACTGAGCGATCACTTAGTCTAATAACCTTAATATTTTTTTACCTTCTCTTCCTGTTTTCCCTTTTTATCATCTCTTACAACTGTCTCTCTAGATTACTTTACATCGTGATTAATCCATACTCGTCGATACCTTTTCTCCACTTGCTCGCAATCTAGGCCCAAAACTTAAACTCTACAACTTTGGTTAACACTGTGGATCGTTCGTCGGGGCCCACAGCCTTGGCTTATTTCTTTCGTTCGTGTTTTCTTCGTCTGTTGAAAAATTCAAGCGGCACTGCATACAAGAGTTACCATCATCTTTGTTCGAGCCTCATCGAGTCAATCCTCGTCCTTGCGAACTTTGTTTTAACGGGCAAACTCGGATTTTCATTCGACAAGATTATAATTAATTCATTTTCTTCACGACCATACGGGTTGTTGAAAAAAACATAGCTGCCTCGATTTAAACTACAGAACAGTTGTTACTAATTATCGGAGGTCACACTTTCCTCCTCCTTATTATTTCCTATCGCAACGAAGAGTAGGCACATCGATTAGCGATGCTTGTCACTCCTTATGTACGTGGTAAATAATTATTTAAAAAATGAAAGATACAAAATCTGATTGGGCACGTTGCGACGAATGTAGCGTGTCGCTACTCGTTCCATTACGACGAGCGAAAATGTAATGATAGTCTGATTACTTCTAAAAAAAAAACAAACAAAAAACAAACGAAAAAATACCTATGAAAAGAAAATTAAGTAGGTATGTACAGAATTACGTCTACGCCGAAGAAGAGAAGAGCTACGCCGAAAATAAGACGCTAAGAAATAAGAACGAGTCGCATTATATCCGGCAGTTACGAAAGAAAAAGAAGATCGTAGACGTTAAGCGGGTCTATCAATAGGTAACCCAGATAATATTTGTGCCGTTCGTAAAATTCGACCGAACAATGATAAACAAATAAGATCATATTACATTCTCCTAAGTCGGATTTCATGACATTGACGCATCATCATGAATATCCTCCGAATGCATCGAGGCGTCCGGTGGCTCCGCGCTTTTAGTCGTTTTATACACTTCGAAGCGCTGGAGTTCTTTGAGCAAGTCCTGTAAAGAGAAAGAAACGAGTATTGATCGAAGAGCGAATAAAAAAAAATGGGAAATTCGAAGATTCGATCTTTTTCCGCGGTGTCTTACCTTTGGCAGTGATTTTCTATCGTATGTGTGGGAGAATGTACCGACGCATCGACTCAGCTGTACATAAATATCACACAATACCTCGACGGAGAAATTCGTTGTAATTTCAACGGTTCGATGCCACGCGTTCTCGAGCTCCGGCTTGTCGATTATTACTTTATCGTTATCACCAGACTTGACGGGACTAGAATCGCTCTCGATGGCAAATGTTAGATCGTCGGTACTCTCGCGTCGAGACGAAGAGCTCGAACCGCTCGTTTCCGAGATTTTTGCATCTTCGTTATTGCCTATTTCCGTCGTACCACTCGTTGTTTCGTTATGCGTTCCTAGAATCTCGATGATAGTCCCATTGGCGATGTTAGACTTGGATTCTTTGATTCTCTCGTTGTTGGAATCGTTCTCGGAGTCTGTATTATCGAACAGAGTCGCATGACCGTTCAAAACGTTGTTAGCTTCGGTCTCGAATTCTTGAAACTTCTCCAGATCTATGCTCGTTACGGACTCGCTCGGCGGTGAAGATTTGCTCGCCGGTATCTCGGTAGGACTGTTCTCGAACATGATCTTCTTCTTCTTGTGAACTTTTTTCACGTAACCACGGGCCCAAGCGGGTATCTTCCGCTTTCTCGAACTACCGAATTTTCGGCCATTCACGACGACACTACCGCCCGGACTCGTGGAATATTTTTTCTCAACTTTTTCTCCCGCGTTTGTATTCTCGGGTTTCGTAACAGTTTCGGGAACATTCGTGTCTTTGCGATTCTTCGATATCTCGCGACATTTATCCTCAAAGTCGGAATCTAGCTCGGCTTTGATGAGAGCATAGGCATTATCGCGCAACGAACAAGCTCGATGACGTATCAGCTTGTCAGCGGGATCTCTGAGGGGGAAATAACGACGAATGTAGAGAAAATTCTTGTGATTTATCGAATTATTGCAATCATCATTACGAAGCGTATTATCAACTAAGACGAGTGGTCTTCAATGGGGCTATTTACAATCCCGTATGAACTTAAATTTTTATCGCGGACGTACTTCAAACATGTGTTTCCCTTTCGAACGACCAATTGTACATAATGAGTATTGTCTTTACGTAGATGGCGTAAGAAATTGAAAACCACTGATTTTTAACTACAGAGCAACAACAGCAATGGAGAAACAGGATAAACTGTGCTACCTCTTTAAAATTCCGAGGGAAGGCCTATCGCGCAAGCTGACATGGAAAACACACAACATGTATGTAAATGAGTGACCTTGTGTGTCCGTTGAGAGTACACAAATACAGATTTTATTCGCAAAATGTCTTTTGCGAAAATAATCATCGGACGCGAATGATGCAACATTTTCTATCATATACCTCACGCGTACGATATACATTTAACGTTTATAATCGATATTATGAAAAAAGAAAACTAAAGTTTTTTTTTCTTCTTTTTGTCGAATTGCCAATTAAGTACGACGACGTACCTCTCTGGATTGTATTCCAGCGCGTTGCGGCAGATGAGATCGATGTCATCGAGAAAATCTCGAGCGCAGAGATAAGAGTGCATATCGATCTTTGTCATCATTGTCTCGAGATCCATCGGTTGTTTTATTATCGTGTTGTAATCGGGAACTTCTTCGGTGTCTACCGGTTTCGTGAACATGAAAAATCTATACAGAAAAAATGAAGAATAAAATTCCAAACGACGGGACAACTGTCGTTGAAATAATGCCAATTTTCTAGACGACTCACTGTCGATTTCTCGCGAGCTTAGCACATATCTCTCGTAGAAATATTCTCAATTCTCTCAGAGAAACTTCTTCCTTCTCGTACAATACTCTTTTTTCATCTTCCGTCAATTTCTTTGGTATAATATCCGGTGCTAGCGGAAGTTCTTCGTGAGGCTTTATCGTCGGGTCTTTGAACTTTGGAGCTTTGAGCGATTGAATCATAAATATCGGTTTAAAGAACGTCGCTCTTTGCTCGTCCGATGGTCTCTTCATCGAATAAACTTCGCCGCGTAATTCACTGAAGAGATTTTTCAACTTCGGTGAGAGATTCGGATACTTGACGTCACACGTCGCAAGAATTAAGACTGGCAGGCAAGGATCGAGAGCGGCGATACGACAGAGAAAAACGGCTTTCACAGTTTCAGGGACAAGAGGCCACCATTGATCGATGGATCGGATATAAATTATAGACGGTATGTTTCTAGTAGCCTCGTTGAATACCTGCGATATACGAGAAAATTAATTTCCCCCTAATTACGATTATGTTGAGGCGCAGGATCCTGCTTTTGAAGCATAAAAAATCGATTTTTTTTATTGCTTAAATCTATTCCTAGTATATCTAAGAATATGTATGTAAAGTTATAGAAGCTAATTCACAGTATTTTCGAAGATACAGCAGGACACGTGATGAGTCGCAGAGCAGGTATACGAGCGCTCGGGCAGCTGCAGCGCGCGTTTTCTCGTGTTTTCGTTTTTACGATTTTTCTAAACTGGCGTGCATGATTGCAAGAAAACTAGGCGACCAATCAAAACGAACCAAGGCTCGTTAGCTTTAGTTTTGTATAAACTTCTATTTGAACTAAAAAGATTCACGAAAAAAACATTCTAAACAACTTTTTTAGCAAGTTGAAATGATTTTTTTTTCGTGCAAAAAGCACATTTTTTTTCAAACTTGCGAATAAACTTTAGTTTCACAATTTTTTAGTTCAACTAGAAGAAAGATATATGAAAATTAAAATTTTCTTTGGTTTTTTGTTTGAGACGAAAATTGCGAGCTCCATCTTGTACGCCGACTGGAGACTGCACTTGCAAAGTGCCGAACGAATGTTCATAAAAATCGACTGAATTACGATATTTATCTCCAAAAAAAATTTTCTTTATCATGTTCAAATATGCATTAAAATATTGTCAAAAGTTCGCTAGACATGCTTATTTTTTTCTGCCCTAAAAAATTCCCCCAAAAACGCTTCTTTTAGGCCTCTTAAAGCAGGATCCTGCCTTAAGACAGTAATTAACTAACCTGAACGCAAGTTTCCTCGGGCGATCTCGCGCTCTCGGCAAAGAGCGTACTAACGTCGAGCGTCTGAACGGGCACGTGTTCCATACGATACAACAAAGCTTGTGCCAAACGCGGTCCTTGACCATGAGCCATGTCGTCACCAGACACTAACAAGCGTGGACGATGAATACCTTTCACAGTTTTAATCCTAAAAGTAAATTCATTAATCCTATTCCCTACTTTCTCCATGAATCTGTAACGAGAGTCAAGTAAAACAAAATAGAATCAATACTTCGACAACGACGGTTTCACTCCTTGTGGAAAAATTCCTCTGACGACAGTTACTAATTCCTCGAGAGCAGGGCCCAATAGTGGCACCAAAAACGGTTGGAGTTTTCTACTTGTACAAGGAGCTACTCTGTGCGAAGACGGCACGAGGATGGAACTAGCTTGCATAAAATCGCGTTTTTTCACCTGAGGCAAGAACAGAGAGAGAGAGAAATCTCGTTATAAAATTTTCCTGGATTTTCGTTGAAGCTATTGGACAAAAAATATTTTACCTCCACACGTTGTGGATCGAGCAACAATCGTTTGTTCGTCATGTAAATTTGCGGATACGTTCTTCTCAAGCCCTGAAGTACCGCTTCGGTGCAAAGAGCTCTTAGATCCGAGCCGCAATATCCAGTTGCTTTTTCCGCTAGTACTTCGAGAAGCGGCTCGGCAGGTGGATCCGTCCACTTGTTGACGTGAATTTTGAGTATCTCCAGTCGTTCTTTCATAGCTGGCAGTGGAAAGAACAATTCCCGATCGAAACGACCGGGTCTGCGAAGAGCGGGATCGATCGCGTCGATTCTGTTGGTAGCTCCGATTATTATAACCTCGCCTCGATCGCTAAGACCGTCCATTAGAGCAAGCAAGGTCGAAACTATACTGGCGTGAATCTGATCTTGTTTCGTGCTTCGAACCGGTGCTAGACCATCGATTTCATCGAAAAATATAATGGACGGTTTCATTTGTTGCGCTTGGTCGAATAACAATCGCAATTGTCGTTCCGATTCACCCACCCACTTGGATAGACAGTCTGCTCCCTTTCTCATGAAAAACGCGACTTTTCTTCTGCTACCCTGGCTACACTCGTTCGCAAGAGCTCGAGCGATCAATGTTTTACCGGTACCTGAATTAATATCACCGATTATTTATAGATTCTCGCATGAAATTGTTTAAATCGAACTTTTGTCCGTTTTCCGAGAATAATGACGATAAAAATGATAAATCTTACCCGGTGGACCGTGAAACAGTACGCCCTTGGGTGGAGTGATATGAAATCGTTCGAATACATCGGGATACATCATTGGAAATACAACCATTTCTTTTAGGCAGTGAATGTGCGATTCCAAACCACCGACGTCGTTGAATCTTATATTAACGTCGAGGGTGATAGGATCTATATCGGCTTTTCTATCCGTAGGACCACCGGTAGGTATCACCGATTGTCTGAGTAACAGAATTTCACGCTATCGTTCCAACATTCACAATAATTTAAGATCGAATGCCGTGTGAACGTTAATTTACACAAACCTGCTCTTTTTTCCTTTCTTTTTGTCGTATCGCTGTTGTTCCGATTCGCTAGAATCACTCGAGGTCGAACTTTTGGATCTGTGTTTACGACGTCTCATGGAATTAGTGAGAACGCTCCTGAGAGCTCTGATAGAACGTCGTACCGGCTCGACGTTCGCTTGAAAACGATCGATCGTAGGTTTTTTCTGACGCAAGCTGTATTTTCGTGGACCGGGCGAATCCGACGATTCGCTCAAATCGCTGTCTTGATCGGACAATTTTTTACCTCGTTGCAATTGCCGCTGTGTCGTACGTCTCGTTCGTTTTATACGCGTATACATATCCTCGTATCCCTGTATATTTTGTAAATGTAAGAAAATCGTGCCTTTCGCATTGTAGAATACAAAATTTTAATTTCTAACGATCGTACCTGCGGCGTTTTTTCATTGTTGCAAACATCCTCGTTTTCCGAATTATCGTTATTATCCGGTCTTTCGCTCTCCGGCGAACTTTCCTCGTTCGTCTGATTTTCCTTGGTTTTGACCTTTTCGTCCTTTTCCGTTAAACTACCGCATAATCTAGTCACGGGACCTTCTCTCGTGCGACAAGGACTTTCGATTTTTCGTGTTCTGTAATTAAATACCGTAATGAATGAAGAAATTTGTCAATTATCGTGAATTTTTGTATATTAAAGTGGAATTCTCGTAGCGATACTGACCCAAGTTCTTTCTCATCGTTCGTCATAACGCTATCGGGCTTACTTCTCGAGCCATTCTTTTCCTTTATATCTTGCCTCTCGTTCAAATCTCTCAGGCTCTTTTCTTGATCTTGTCTTTCTCTCATCTCTCGATTTCTATCGCTTCTGTCTCTGAGCTCCCTGTTATTCATTTCCGATCTATCTCTGCCGTGTCTCGCGGAACTTCTGCTCGAGGGTGGATGATTTTCGCGCGATTTTAGAGGCATACGATCTCTAAGATCGCGCGGTCTCTCCTGAACTTCATCCGCCATTTCTTTATCGGACGAAGAGCCGTGCTGTTGAAACATCGGATAGCCCTTCAGAGTTTGTTTCCCTAAAAGTTTTCCGGACGAATGATTCTGCTTTAATTTTAATTATCTTCGCGCTACGCTCGACCTTTCAATGTTCTTTGCGGCAATTACCTAAAATCCAACTAGTATTCAAATTGTCGTAAGTCTGCATTCGGTTGCGAGTACTGCGTCTCACGCTAAGATTTTTACTGGTCAAATGTGCCCTGTTTCCCGCATGAGAGCGCAGAGTGCGCAAACTCTTTCTCCTCCTGACTGTGGAGCCATGACAACGATTGTGAACGTTGAATATATCTTCGTCCGAATCCATCGAATCTCCCAACCCCAGTGTAGTATCGTCGTCAGACATAGCTAATTATAAAATTACAAAATAAAGAACTTATTTTTATATTGGAAAAGGGTATTGAAGTAATAGTGCTCACTGATCTGTTGTACTATTAAATATTTATGGGACAAAATTGTCTCGATATACGACTCGAGATGTTTGCAATGTTTAAAAAATAATCCCTACGAGAAATATCTTGAAGTCCGTATATGCGTGTGTCGCTGCTGTGTAATTACAAATTCTATTACTCCGGAACGTAAGTAAAATTTTTACACACGAAAAAAGAATACTTTGCTTTTTTTAATCACAATTTGAGAGGATAGTCTGTAAAAAATTAATATTTAAATTGAAAACCGAACGTTCGTTATTCTTCGTTTTCACAGCACTGAAATTTGCGTGCAAATCGAACGGTTTACAATTTTTATTCAATATCACAACGTATAGTAGAAACATAATAAATTGAAATTAGGACTCGTCTATTATTTTTTCATAAATAAAAAAAATATATTTACGATATATGTCGATGGATGAAATTTTGGAAACTTTATATTTTTCATTGTAATAAAGGCTTTACGAAAAAATCTAAAGTAATTATTTTCGACGGGAATATACGAGATTTTATCTTTCGATTTTATGTATTGTAAATTATAGCGAGAGCATGCGATAATAAAATACTTTCGTAATAATAAAAATAAACAAAGCGAGACATGGCATTGTGCATTATTTGTACTCACTGTCGATTGCGAAACATTCGCGAAGACGTGTCAATTGATTTTTCGTGTATTCGCGTTTTTACGAAAGATCAATCATCTGGCTATCGCAAGAAGATTTGATGATGAATTTATGAGAATATTTAGCATATTCTTCGATATGCTCTCGAAGGACTCGGAACGTTGCAAACTGGATTTGGAACCTTGTGGCTGTCTCGAGAGATTGCTACGCTCAGTTTCCGTTACTACAGGACGCTGCTCGGTGGTATTTCACCAGTGGTACGTAACTATCGTCGCTTCGACGAAACGACACAATCACTCGAAATCACAGTCACGTTACGAGGCTAATATAACACGTATTTCCTTCATTAAAACAAGAAACGGAAATATCGAAGGAAACAAAACTCTTCCAGGGTCACTCGCCATTGCAAGATGCAGCAAGCCCTTTCTGAAATTAGCTATAAACGGTGTTCGCTGACACAACGAGTTCAGCACGCATGTGTGTACGGTGCGGGGTGTGCACTCGGTTATACGGGGTAGTCACGTGACTAATATTTTAACCCAGTATGTGGCGCCCTGAAGTGTCAAAGACCGTAAATTGTCTTTATTATCGACAGAGACTCAAACCATCGATAGGGCAGTTCGCTGTTATTTAGACTCTATGAGATGTAAACTTTTAAATCTGTAGCCACTCTTATCATTCTCTCTTTTCTGTGAAGTCTCGTAACGTACCGTGTAACATTGCATTGTGTTGTCTGTCTCGTCAGTCACGAAAATCCTCGAGTGTCGTGTCCGAACAGTCAGATTTTATATACGTTCCCGTCGCTATATATATGACTACGATAGCCTGCAGCTAACTTAACGTAGGTGCAAAATAGTTCGCTCTTTGGCCGCTCGGATGTCGCAGAACCAACTATCGAGGTTTCAACTTTTGTCGAGCGTTACTGATCTCCCCCCTAATCTCTGGTGTAACTTTGGCGCGAACATTGTCGTTATTCCCCTTTTGAACTTCGATGCCACAATTCCTCTTGATACGAAATACCACATAATCTTACGAGGTACGTAATAATTAATCAAATTTCATTTAATCTCATTAAAAACGAGCTTGCACTGTTCCAAATTTACATTGCACGAAATCGTGTTACTCTTCGAACTCCTCGGCATCGTCACATAACCTTTCAGACTGTTTTTGCATTATCAAGGTCATACAAACAATGATTGACGGTTCAGATACAATGAAAGAATGCCATTATAATCTATTACTAGGGCTGATACTAAAAACAACATTCGTTCTATCTATAGTGATAATAAAATTCCCCGATGCATAGAAAAACGTTACACGCTCACAAAAGTCGTTGAGGAACATGTAGTACACGCACAGCTTATACGTAGACACGTGTATTCGCACTTTGTAGGTTTCGCACGAGTCTTGTACATTAATTCACCGACAAACTCGCAATTCTTAAAAACTAGACACGATATTAAATACAATTGCAATCTTATAAGAAGTACAGCCAAAAAATATCCGCGGCGTACTATCTAAGCTGTACAGCCGGCAAAAAGATAATAGCGTATCAACGCAACGATATTTTAGAATGATGGACGACGCGGCAACGGCGCGTTTGAAAGCGTACGTTACAGACAGTAACGAAGCGTTAGAATTCAAATTGATTCGCCATGAAGAAGATCTCGAAGACGACGAAGCGACATTTAAACCAGAAATGTCTCACCAAGTATTCGGCGCTAGGTAAGTTTGTACAATTAAACGCAAAAATAATGATCTAATTCCGTAAGTTGAAATTTTTTCGTTTTTTTTTTTTTTTTTCATCCAGCGAGACGATATTCGGCTACAAAGATTTACGAGTCAAGCTCTACTATAGCGCCGGTTCGTTGGAAACATACTTGGGTATGAGCTACTCGGAAAAGGCGAATAAGGATACGCTCGACGGCGTCGAGCCGGACGAAGTTTTGTCCATGATATCGGAGAAATTAGCTCCGCAAGTACACGAAAATATCGATTCGTTCATAACGGCGTTGCAAAAGGACGACAATTTTCAACCCCACGGACCATTAGTACACTATTTCACGATAAACGGTAACGAAGAATTTATCTACTTATCGGGAAATCCGACAGTAACGTCGCAATTTTCGAAATACGATCGAGAACATTATTTTTACAGACGAGGGGAATACTCGTAACTTTCAAGTACACAGAGCCGATATGTCCGAGAAGGGATTCGCTACTTACAATCAACGTCTCCAAACCTTTCTTCTATGGTACATAGACGCCGCGAATTTCGTCGACGCCGATGACGAACAATGGCAGTATTTCACCATGTGAGTAAAATTAGCCAAAGCGTCAAAGTTGCGTAACGATAAAAAAAAGAAAAGTCTTAAATCTTTGCTTTTTTTTTCTTTTTTTCTTTTTATAAATTAGGTTTGAGAAGTTCACCACGACGTCCGGTACAATACGTTATGGAACGATAGGTTTTGCAACGGTTTATCAGTATTGGGCGTATCCGCATAATACAAGACCACGCATAGCGCAATTCGTGATACTACCGCCGTTTCAAAATATGGGCTTGGGTGCGCAACTACTGAGAGGGATTTATTCCGAGTATTATGGAAGAACGACGATCAAGGATATCACGGGTAAATACGAGGAATAATTGGAATAGAAAATCACGGAGCGATCTCGATATATCATGAATTTCTTTTTCGTTCGCAGTGGAAGATCCATCTCCGAATTTTCAACGTTTGAGGGATTACGTGGATGCATCGAATTGCATGACATTACCGAGTTTTCAGAAATACGCTTTAATGGAGGGTTTCAACGGTCGAATGGCGACACAAGCCAGGGATAAATTCAAGATTAACAAAGTGAGCGTTAATTCGTCGTTGAAATTTGTTTTTTTTTCTTTTTTTCTAAGAAATTTCAATAAAACTGCCGTTTTTTTCTCTCTATTCGCAGAGACAGGCGCGCAGAGTGTACGAGATTTTGCGATTGCGCGCAACGAATCTTTCGGACGAGCAGGAATATCGCGAATATCGTCTCGATGTGAAGAAAAGATTGAACGTTCCGTTCAAGAGGGAACAGCACGATCAGAAGAAACTCGAAGCGGCTTTAAAGAAACTGAAGACACAGGGCAATGTCACCCTTCCGGCTTCGGAGCAACGTATGCAACTTTTGGAAAAGGTCTATCGCGCGCTCGAGGAGGAATACAAGAGAGTCATCAAAAGATTGGAGCAGTGAGAATATTTTCTCGCTCATCTACGCAAAAGAGGTAACGCGAAGTGATTAAAGTAACGAAACGAAAAAGATATCGTCTCCTCCGTGGCCAGAAAAAGAGAATCTGGATCGTTCGCGTTACGAAAATTAATGTTCTGTTTAAAGTCATCGGTTGGTAGTCTCGAAGACTATCCAGCCGAAGAATCGACATATTTTTCTTTTTTCATTCATTATAATAATTATTTCTTATCTAAGTTATGTATTGTCATTTTTATATCGCCCAGTGTATATCACCTTGTTCTATAATTAATAACCCTTCACTGTACATCGCAAGAAGATGGAAGAAAAAAAAAGAGACGATAAAAAATAAATAATAAAGTTTCCTCATTCATTCTCGTATTTTTCGGTAATAAAATATTTGTCTTCTGAAAATAAAATCGATTCGTAATAATATAATAGAAGATCGGGAAATGGGAAGAAGTTCATTAGCGTGTCTCGCGTTTAACAGTATCGTTTTTATTGCTCGATATCGGGCAAAGTGGCACGAAGAGCTTTTCAGGGAAAGGTTAAAAATCATTCTCTCGTTATGCGCGATACTTTTTTTGTTTTGTTTCATCTGTATTTTACTTTGACTTTTTTAATTAGTCCGTTAATTAATTAAACAAAACTTTGCAGTGAGGAGAGAGGGAGAGAGAGGGAGGGAGTTACGCGCCGGTAGTCCAGGGAGATCGCCGGTTTTCTGCCTTTCCCACACTTGAGGAATTTTAATTTTCCCTGGAGCTTGTAAACACGAAGCGCACGAGCCCCAATTTATTTTACCGCGAGCAGACGGAAAGAGAAAGGGAGAAGGCGAGCGTGTTGTTTTACAGGGGGTTCGCGTCGAGCTTGCGTTCATTTCGCCTGTATTTACGGGCGTCGATGGAAAAGCGAGTTTTCAACACCCTCTGCCCCTTCTCACCAGGAGTTACCGCGAATTCGAGCGCGGGGAGTGAGAAAGGGCCTGGAAAAAGTTTTACTCGGTCGTCATTTTGGAGGGAAAAAAAGAAACTTTCAAATGGTAGATTTACCGTTTCGTGGAAGTCGTAACACCTTTGCTACCGTGTCTCGTTGGGGAAATTTTGGTCTCGAGGGCGATTTCTGGCACGTTGGTTTACTCAGTCAATCTTCTACCCTCTCTCTCTCTCTCTCGCTCTAGGAGTATGTGCGCAAGCTAAAATTATCCTGTGTTCGACGACAAAGGACAAAGGCCTTGGCAAACTTTGTGTATCGGCAATCGCCAGACGTCCGTTAAACGTTCAGGACTTGGTACAAGCACAAAGGGAGAGAGCGACGGAATAGTAACCCTTGATTCAGGAAACAGCTTTCGACGACGTTGTTCACCACTTCAAGGGCCTGACCGATCGCCTCTTTAGTCATTTCCCAAATCGTAGGGTTCGAAATTATGCCTTGGAAGTTTCGATAGGACGAAAAAAAATTAGCAACGTCAAAGAAACTTACGAAAGTACCATTTTGTTTTAAGCCAAAACCACTACGATGACGAGGTAGTATCGCGACATTAAAATCGGACACAATTTCCCTCAAGTTTTAGATAAAAATAATACTCCGGGCTCGACGATATACCTTTTTTTTGTTTTGTTTCTGCCCTTCGAATAACTTTCTCTTTGCTCTATAAACGTCAGTGAGGAAGGACACGGAGAGTAGTGGGACGAGTCGTTTTTCTTTTTATCTTCCTCGACGCCGCGCCGGAACGCGAGGGTGCACCGGTGTGGCATCGGTGGTCGAGTTCTCTCGTCCAACGTTGTTCCAGAAATTCCGGTGGGAGAAACGAGAGTTGGAGCGAAGAAGAAAGGAAGAAAAGAAGAAAAAGAGGAACGAAGTAAAATTTAAAAAAATGGCCAGGTAGAGAAAACGCGGTACAACGCTATGGTTAAAGCTTAATCAAATTATAACGTGGAAAGGAGACGGATTAAAAGGCCAAGAGGAATGTGGGTTTTCGTTGCGGGCTGAATTAAATAAGTGACAAACCCCCTCCGGTGATGCCAGGACTGAGAGCTAACGTTCTCTATATGTACGTACTACCTCACTATGGGACAACATTCGCATATAGTTAAGCGCCAAATACATACGTATATACGTGTATATCATCGGTCCTCTCGTTACTTTCATTATCGTCCTTTCCCTCGGTTCCCATCTACACGAGCTCTCTCCGCACTCTCGCTCCTTTTCCATTGCCAGCGATTCTCTATTTTACTTTACCATCCCTCTCTCTCTCTCTCTCTCTCTCTCTCTCTCTCTCTTCGGGCCCTCAACCCCCTTGGCTCTCTATGTTCTTACGACCTGACGACCTAAATTAACGTGCCGTAATACGAACACTCGACGAGACTGAGAGAGATGCGTGTCTAATGTGCGTTGGGGACGAGCATGTACCGGGGAAATACCACTTTCGGTATATATTCCGCGCGTAGTCTTGACAAGGGGTTGCCAGGGCATCCCTCTCGCTCGGTACATCTCTCCTATGTCAGCCCTTAGTAATTTACTCGTGGAAACGTACGAGAGGGTGGGATTGCAAATTCTACGGATGAATAGCGAATTTAACCGAAACTATATGGCTTTGAATATTTTTACGATAGGCGCTCGAATAGGGAGACAAAACAAATACATCTTTCGTGGAAATATTCGTTTAATCGAAAACTTGATAATTCGACGCGACGAAATATTTACGAGTATTGTAATCGTCCCTTGAAAATTGTACCGAGCGAGAATTTAAGGGTCAGTTCGAAGCAACAACGAAGAAGACGAAGGAAGCGACGTTTAACCGATCTACCGTGTAAATATTCCGCGCGCAACCGGTATTTATACATTTTTTACGCCATGTATGACCGAGTACGCGGATACGGGCGAGGGTCGTTCGTGGCGTTGACGGGGTGGAAACATGGGTTGCCGCATCTAAACTTTACGGTCTTCTAGCACGTATAGGAAGATACCAACGTTAAATACACGTGTACGTACACACGCCCGTGCCTATACGGGACATTCCGTCTCGACTCGTTAACAATTTTTCGCCCTAGGTTTTCGAGATCGGTTTAAAAAAAAATTCATACTTGGTTACACCTCGAAAAATCTGGTTCTAATTATATATAAAAATTGTATCGTTCAAGCGTTGCCGAGAAAAACATTTTTGATCGTTTCATGAGAAAATTTATTAAGAAAATTTGATTAAAGTTTAATAAAATGATAAAGTTTTATTGGAAAATTGAGAATTTGAAGCGTAGTCGAAAGATTTTGGGCGTTTGGTGAAGGAACGCCCCGCGGATACGTACGTGTACGTGCTGATCTCGTTTTACGATCGTTCGCACGCGAACAGAAGGGAAATACGTGGTGGGTCAACGTGTGTGTAACCGGTCGGCATACGAGAGTCCCGGTGCGAACTGCTGCAGCCGGTTTTCGATATTGACGCTAAAGTATGACCTCGTGCGCTCACTCACCTTTGACGTATTGCAACGGTGCATCGGTGGGGTTACCGGAAACGGGCCAGAGCCACGGGAATAGCGAGCATCGGGGGGTAAAAAAAAGGAAGAAAAAAAGAAGAGAGAGCGAGAGGCCTCGGCGTTACGCAAACGGAATTCGAAATGCCAATTACACGCTGGATAGAACTTTATCGAATTCCAACTCTGTATACCCGAACTATTTCTCATTCACGATTCTGCATAGAAAAAACTTTTTTTTTTCATTCGTTTTTTTTTAGAAGGCAAAATATCGAAATTGGTAGAATTCTAACGAGCTGCTACGACCCCCTATTTTCCGCTTTTTCTTTTTTCGTTGTTTTTCTTATTTTTTCTGGCAGAACACGCACGCCAGGTCGTGGAAGTAAAATTGTCGAACGGAATATTGAAGCGCTAATGATCGATTCCTTTTTTCAACTTTGGGAACAGTTTAACCGCGAGCGAGCAACTCGGGTCTTCCTGGTCTTCTTCATCTTCTTTTTTGTTTTCTTTTTTAGACTAGAAGAGTTTTTCATTTTCTTTTTTTTACTGAACTTTGGCAATTCTCAAAGTTCGTTGGGGGCTCCTTCTTTCGGTTTCGTTCGTACGACTGCGAGGACGGTTTTGAACGAGAGTCGACAAAAAAAGCTGCGGTTAACGCGAGACGAGGATTCGGCAAGGAAGTAGCCGGAACACGAGTTTCCGCTTCCGAGGATTATTCGAACGCGCATAGCCAAGGTGGTCGGAGGATCCCCGAGGGTTATATCAGAGAGATGCTGCGGCGAACGTCGTGGAAGTACCGCAAATACTCTCGTCCATCGAGCCAAACGTCTGCGGTACCGAAGTTACCGGAAGGGCTTAATGGAATGTTCCTAAGAGGCGATATATTACGACCACGTCAGCTTCCTCGTTCTCGACCATTTTCGTCGATTTGCTCGACGTATCGAGGGTCGTGTATCCTTTTTTTTTCAACAACAGCCACTGCAATTTGAATTAGCACCTCCGCAACAATCCGGACCGGAGCGTCTTTTGTGATTCCGAGGGAAACAACATCTTCCACCGCTGGAACCGGCACAGCTGTATATCTTGCCACAGGATTGACCACCGCAGCCACCCAGTGGACGAAAAGTATCGCAAGATTGGCATTTGCATCTGAAATAATAGAGATCGAATAACGAAATTATTTTGGGTCTTGGAGGGTCTTGAGATTCGATGGTGAAAGTTTGTAAGAATAACGCGGATTCGAAGAAGGAATGAAAACGATCGTTAGAGCGTTCTATAATTGGTCCGATCGATGAGGAAACATTGGACTTACTTGCAAGGAAGTCCACGGGGACGACTTCCGCCGCAGCAACCGCCTTCGATTCCACCACCCCCTGGATTATCGGAGCAAGCAGCTCCACCGCATCCTCCGCAGGGACAGCATCCCTTGGTGATCGGACGCGATGTCTCGTAGCAACGAAGCTCCGTCGGCCTCTGGCACGTAGACGGTGGTGGATAAGGATGGCAACAGGGCTGTGGTGGTGATGGTAGACACGAACGAGCATTCATCGATTTTACGGAATTTCCTTGAAAACGATTCCCAGCGCAACGATCCAAATGTTTCGGAGGGGATTGTGGCGAACCACTTCCGCAACCCTCGTAACCACCTCTCTCTCTCTCTTCTTCGAACGGAAAACTATCGGATCGTAGCTCGCGACCACCGCGAGAACTGGCTTCGTCGTTGTTCAGGAAGAATCGTCTCGAGTATCGAGCGACGAAGCGGTGGTCTAATAATCCTCGAGACGTTCTCGAATCCTCCGAGGAACTTCGAGTTTGATTCTTACTTAAATTTAGCCCTGTCGATCGATCCGTGTCGCTGCCACCCCTCAAACGATTTTCTGTGTTTCGAGACGATTCGATTAATGCCGTTATTTCCAGAAATTTTGAAGATTAGGGGAGTATTATCGGGTGTATTAAAATTTGTATGGATAATTCGTTTACCCGAGCAACAGCAATGGCCACCGCATCCTCTTGGACCGGAACCGGGACCCTTGCCTGGAAGTCCTCCGCAACAGTTGGTGCATTTACCTCGTCTCTTACGATAATGATGATTCGTTTGGATCGGTTCCATTCTTACTCCTCGATCACTATCACCCGGATATTCTATAGGTATTCAGTTTTAATTTTAATCTCTTGATCAATGTGGCGTTTGATTTTTTTGACCCAGAGGACAATCCGGCAGGTTGCAGTATTTGATGGTTTTACCGGATTTCGTGTTCGTTGGAGGAGCTGGAGAAATTCCCAGGTTGGGGGAATCATCGGCTTTTCTTTCGTTAATTTGTATTTTTCTATAGATTTATTTATTTATTTAGATTTTTAATTTATTATTACTATTATTGCTATTTTCATTTGGTGTACCTGTCTTGTTGAGGTTCGATTATTTTGGACTCTTTTCTGGTGAGGGAGGAATTAGTGAACGATTAGTTTGTGTGTGTCGAGGGTAGTTGGAAAATTGGGACTCACCGAGGCGATTCATCGACTTCTTTGCCTTTTCCCTTTTTTTTTGTTTTCGCGCTTTATGAAAAAGTTTGATGTAAAGTCAAGAAAATTCGATAATTTATGCGAATAATCGGACGTACGCTTTAGCAGCTGCAACTCTCTCTTGTGCATCCTCGATTTTTCTGCCAAATGATTGTTTTTTTCGCGATTTAGGAAATTTGCATTTTTGAGATTTTTCAAATTTTTTCATTTTTTTTGCACTCACTGCTTCCTGTCGAGCATCTCGACTTTACTCTGCTCGCGTAGTCTCTTGAAAGCTCTGGATACGTCAAATCGATGTGACAGGTTACAAATAAAATTGAATAAAAATTCGAGCCTCCCAAAAATTAGAAACTCACTCCTGGGCGGTTTCCTTCTTTCGCCTTTTCGTTGCTTCGGTTTCCATGTTTTTTCTCTCTTCGATATTTATCTTGAGATTTAATATTATTCGTCGAATTTAGCCGAAAGTGATGGGACTAAAAATTTAGTAAATAATTTCGTGACAAATGAGTCGAGACTGGAAGAAAAAAATTGATTTCGCTCGGCTATTCGTGACAGCAACATTTGTTTCGTGATACAAAATCGCTACAACCATTGCCACACTTGCACGTTTTTCGACCCGACCTTCTCTCCATCGGTTTGTCGAATTCGTATTTTTTTCCAAAATTATTGAACTCCGAGATTTTGCAAATATTCGACAATTTGCTACAATCGTTCGCAGTCGAGAGTGAATTTTTTATTTTTTTCAGAGCAAAACTCAAAAATTCATCTTGATTACGAGTCACGGCTGGTTCGTACACGTCGCTCGTTTTAGATTTTTTTCCAATATCTTTATCATCCCCCAGCGCTTCCAAAATTCGCGACTCGCGTCTTCTCGATGAGATATCATCGAGAACTCGCGATTTAAAGTTCATCCCACGTTCGTCATTGTCACGTTTTTTCATTCCCTTCGAATCAGCGAATAATTTGCTTCCCACGTCTCTCGAACCGATTTCCCACGATCCGAGAGAAGTACGTCGAGAATTATTCGTCGACCTCATACTCAATCTCGAAGATTCGTGAAGGGGTCTCGGCATCGTCGGCTGATTATTTCGTCGATCACCGTCGTTCCGAAAAATCGACGATTCATCAATCTCGCTATCGTCGTCCATTCGCGACCACGACTTATTTCCTCCGGGACCGTATTTATCTCTCGATTCCCATGGCCCGCTCGTACTCGATTCCCTCCCTTCCGAAATGCTTCTCAGGTTCGTCGAATCTTCGTACCTCGAGTCGTACGTTTCTTCAAATTTCGAACGAAATAAACTTCCCCTTCGATCTTCGTACTCGCGATTTTTCCGTTCCCTCTTGCAATCGCCGCATTCGTCCCGCGACCATTCCTGGAACCTTTCCCAATTCTTCGATCGACCGATCTCCTTGCAACTCGTGCATACCTCGCAGGAGACGTTTTTTTGAAAATTACCAGTCTCGTAGCGCGAGCTCTCGGTGCCAACGTTTTTTACCCCAGTGTCGATTATGATCGACGATCCGACCGCTGCGTCCATGACATCGTGAGTTATCGATAACGATTTGTCGTTGGTACGATCGAAGGACTCGCAAGTGCACACGTACTTTGGCTTCGAGATCGTCTCGATTTCCTGCGAAAAGGGTTTCTCGTCGTAAATCAAATTTACTCCCACGAGCCCCGAATCTTTCGACTCTTCGGGGTAACCTCGAGAACGTTCGATCGATGACGATTCTTCCGAACTCTGCGAGAGTTTCCATTTCTCATTCCTCGCTTCCGTTCCGACGGATTTTTGCACCCTCGGCTCGTTGTCCATCGAAAAACCGACGGATTTTGTCGAGCAACGTATTTCGATCGGTACGTCCGAACCGCTCGCTCTACTAATGACCTCGAACTTGCAAGATATTTTAACGTTCACGGTCGGTCTCTCCAAGGTTTGAGTATTCGCGTCGACTTTCGACTTCGTGACAATTTGCGACTCCTGAATTTTGTCCTCGACTTCCACAGCTTCCACCCTGTGTTCGACTCGATTTTTGGGACTATCGAGTTTCGCGAACGACGCTTGGAGTAAATCATCTTTGCCCTTTGTATTCGCGGTCGGGGGTAAAGTTTTCTTGCGAACCCAGAGTCGATTGAATTTGACCTTTCTCGACCGTTTGTTCGTGGAACTCGTCGCATTTAGGTTGGAAAAATTACTCGCATTTGCGCCGGAAATTGAAGGTTCTCGATCGCTTTCGTCCCTTTTTTCTTCAATCTCACCCCCATTCTCATTCCTCATTTCGCAGCCAAATCATCGTATCACGACCCCCTTACGGGCTTATTCGTTATTACCGTCGGATCAATTTGACTTTTTGTTGTTGACATTATTAAAGGTTATCGTCACGACAGTCACGAAAACAGTCGGCGGTCTATTTTTCTTTTTCTTCCACGCGATACAGCTCCGTTCTTCATCTTCTCTTTTTTTTTCTTCCGGCGTGACGCAGTTTTCGTGGATCTCACGGTAGAATATCTTCTCGCAGAGAGAGGTCGTAGAATAAATGTGGTCGGGACGTAGGAGTCGTCGTTGTAGGGATATAGGTGCGTGTAAACCGAGACGGAGAGAGATGAGGAAAAAGAGCCCGAGAAATTTCTCTATCCCTCTCTACCGTTGCTTTGGTGATAGATGCAGTGGCAAAGGGTGAGGTCTCAAATTTCGTGTTGGAATTTCACCGTTCGTACCACGTTACTTCCGCACAAACCAACCCCTCTCTTACTCTCTCTGCTCGTGTCGCCACTACGCACCCTTCTCTCTGTTCTTGCCTTTAGACATATATACGTATATACATATATTTTGGGAATTTACCCTCTGGGCTGGCGCAGGGGGAAGCTTTTCGTAGGCAGTAGATTCACACCCTCGTTTCTCGCGGACCGGAGGGTTCGTAACGGTGAGCCCTTTTTTCTTCCTCTGCCCTCCCCCAGCTTGTAACACGCCACTATACCGACGAGCGAGAATACCTCCCTCTGGCTCTATCTCTCTCTACCTACCCCTGGCTTGCCACCCTTTCTTTCACTCGCCCAGACAACCGAGAGCTACATAAAAATCGTGTCTACGTGAAAAAAAAGGAGAAAAGAGAGAGAAGAGAAATACACGTTTACCCACGTGGCGAAGGTGAGAGGAATATACGACGCCCGGGGAGGATTTAAGCGAGAGTATTGACGCAAGGGCGCTCGCAAGTTTCATCCCTCTATGTCTACGCGTTCACCGAGCGTGGAGAATCAACGATACGTTTTTAGTTATATTCACGATTCGTTCGATAATTATGATCAATGTTTCATTAATATTTTTAGGGGATGAAAACAATATCTCTTTTTTTTGTTTTTTTGTTTTGTTTTGAAAAGGTTAAAAATCGAGACGTTCAGCTCGAGACGCGAGTGTTTGGAAACGACAGGGACGAGGGTCGTCTCCGATGCGTTTGTCTTGAAAGTGACGAGGGGTGTGTACGATGTATACGTACGGAGGCTTTGTGCATCGTGGCTCGGGGCATATTCACGGGGCGAATCTCAGTCTCGCAAGCCGGGGCGCACATGACGTAGAGAAGACGAGGCTGATGCACCGTTAGAGTGGGCCTCTTGAGACAGCAGACACCCTTTCTGTCTGTCTGTCTGGTGCACGAAACTGCGGTCACGAACACAAATGCACACGCACGTCCAACTACGTATAGATCGCACTGCGCTTCTTTCGTACAAAATTCATCCCTCCTCCATCTCACTTCTTCCTCTTCTTCTTCTTCTTCGTCTGCTTCTTTTTCATTTTTTTCTTTTCATTTTCTTCTTTCTTCTCCTTTCTTCTTTTCTTTTTGTTTTGTTTTTAAGTGCCGAGTATTATGTCACTCTTGTGCTTTAATAGACACCTGCACTTTTGTTCCAGCGACTTTTGGACTCGGTGAAAAACGACTTTTTCATGAAAAACTCAGGCGTATACAGAGACACGCGTTCGAAATCTCTTTCTGGCCGGGGAGAAGTGCCAAGGTGGATTCGTCGAGTCGAGATATGAAAGAGTCGAGGAACAAAGAAGGAACGAGCTTGCGAGGGGGTGAAGAAGACGAGGGAAGAAAAAGTCGGGGAAAAGGATGAAAAAAAGACGAAGTTTGAGGAAGAGCGAGTAGCGAGCAAGTGGGAATCGGGTTTTGGTCTTTCTATCGTATTCCCTTTTTTTTCTCTCTCACCCTTTGACTCGTATGGGGCGTTACGCGTCAAATCCATCCGTCCAATCTGACTTTTATCATTTTTTTCAAACTTCTTCTCTTACACAAATATTTCGAATTTTCTTTTGTAAATTATTTTAATTTTACGTCCATCGAAGAAACATTTGCTTTAACATTTTTATAAACTGCTCATTTATTTTACTTTGTCAACAAACACTACGTTTTGATGAGAAACGTCGTTGCTACTTACGAGTAGAAATTTTGCCACTGTCGACAGTTTCCGCCATGTTCGTTTATTTAGCAATTTTCGCACCCGCTCGAAACTGGGAACCGAGCACACTGAAATATTCGTGACAATCTCACTTCCCCCGTACACTTTCAACGAACACGTGTATTAGATAATTATTCAATGCGTGCATTACGAGCTTACGTGTAACTTTTGTATAAACTCGTACGAGAGAGGGAGAGAGAGAGAGACAGAGAGAGAGAGAGAGAAATGTGCCAAGCGCAGTAAAGTGCTGAGTATACACGATGCAGCGAAGCTTACAACGAAACGAGTGTCCCGGGACGTATTCAAGAGCGAGCATATCCGCGACGAGGATGAGCCGAACGACTACGAAGAGTACACGTAGTACGTACGTTACGTGTACGATATAATGTATGTGATGCTTTATTAGTTTGCCGGAAAATCCAATCCGATGTTACGGGGTGAAGCTTGAATTTGCCTCGAGGCAATCCCCGCTACGTATAAAATTTCATTATAAAACGTTTGATGAATAATTTACATTTCTGGGAGGACGTAAATGAGAATTAAGAGGGCAAACGATCGTACGAAGGACAATTTCTATAAATAAACGGTATATATTATTAATATAAACCTTGAAAAGAAAATATACATACGTCAAATCATTATCTTCATTTATAATTATGTCATTTTGATCGATACGCATATCGAAATTTTGGAATTCGAGACATAATTCAATTTCACCCCTATGCTGGGTTGACTATCGTTCTGCCCGTCTCGGATGGAATTATAGAAGGTTGAATTAATTGGAAAAGGTTGAGAATGTATGCACACACGTGCTTATACCTCGGTAAGCTCGTGGCAAAGCTTCGCTGAGACGCTTTCCTCTGACGTATGGGTTTATTATTGGGAGGTTTAGTCGGGAAGGGGATGGTTAACAATAATACCCGGTACTTTGAAAATCGATTATCGAATGGATCCTTCAACGGGGCGAATTTCTCCACGAGGCATGCGTCGCATACTCAAATGGAGACTCGAGGGTTTACGCATACACGAGAAATACTTGCATCCACCTGAAAATTTTTGAGCTTTATGTTTATAGACCAATCAAGTTCCCATTCTCGAAAGGACAAATAATTTCCCACACAAAGTAGTTTTCTCGTCGTTCGAGGATCGCTAATAAAGATAACACGTCGATAATTTTTCCTTGACGAATGATCGGTAACTTCGCTACAGGGAAGAGAAGAAAAACGTTTGTCTAATTTCAATTATAAGCGTGAAGAGGGACCCGAACGCGTTATACGAGAGGATATAATTAAATCTCAGTTGGCGAATCTCGATGTACCAGTGATATTTAATATCCGACAAGTTTCGTACGAGAGCCAACCGGGAGATACGAGTGATTTCTCTCGGCTTACCCAGGAAAATTTCGTTGGAAACGTATTACTTGTCCGGGCTATAAATGTTAAAACTAGTCTCGCTCTCTTTCTCTAACGCGGTGATACCGGCGGTGGCCAGACATCCGCTAACGTACGATAAAGTTTATAATAGTAGAGCGAGAGAGAAACGCGGTGAAAAGCGCGTTCATATTGCACACACACACATATATATGTACACGTATATAATGGTACTGATGCCCTCCGGCATTGCGGACGAAATCCCATCAAACTTTGCACCCTCTGGGCTCCCTCTCTCTCTCTCTCCCTCTCTCTCGTCGAGAACATCCCACCGTTGAATCCCATCCTTGGCTCATCCCTTTTCCAACGAATCACCAAATTTTCGTAAACGCAGTGCTCCGAGATGGTAAGTATCAACCGGAATGGTACAAATGTTGTCCGCCTCTTGCTTTTACTCCTCCAGGGGTCCCGTCTGGATAAGAGACGGACGTAAATGCGTTATATACGTATCTTCGGAGACGTGTGCGCGTGTGTGTACGTTTACTATAGCACGTTCCATAGATCTACGTTAGCAGTCTCTCTGACCGACTCTTTCTCCAGGGAAATAACCTTAGGCCATTTCGCATTCTAGCTCGCCTCTTACTTCGCCCTTAACCACCCCCCTTCGGCCAAAATGCGACGGTTCCTTTCGAGCGAGAGAACGAAGAAGTTTAGCCGCTACGCAGGGTGCTTCGAACGTTCCTTGGAAAATTTCCTCTTCATTGATCGGACACGAGAATGGTCAGTCAGCGAGACGTCGATGTAATTTTTAATAAATAATTAAAGATCGTTTCTCTCGCGCTAACGATCATTATTTACGTTTTCAACTGGTAAATAGGATCGAATTCGCGTCGATGTTGAAATCGCTATGGGGGATGATATTCGCTCGGACGAATATTCGGGTCGGTACATCGCGATGCGATAACGAGGAGCTCGCGAAAAGTTGGGGGGAATATAGTATTTGGGGCTGTTCGGGTCGTCGCTCATTTTTCATTCGTGCGTGTTAGAGAGAGTGAGAATGCGTTCTCGATTTCCTTTTGTGCAATGAAATTCGATGGTTTATTCGGTTTTTTTGCGATAAATCACTCGTTGGATTTCCGGAACGGAAGATTCATTACCGATTTTTCAATTATTGACAAAGTGAATAAAAGTTTTGTAGCCAGAGGGTTTTAATTGCATCGATATAGTAGACTGAGAAAAAAAATTATTTAAAAATTTGTTTTTTCGGATTTTGCGAACATAAAAAGATTCTCACTAAAATGTTCATAATTTTTTTGAAAAATGCTCTAGCTAATCGACTCTACTCGCAATCTATTCGCAATTATTCAAGCTTGAAAATACGACCAAGTTCATCGCGCTCCGATCGTTTAACGATTTTTGACGTCGAGTAATCGCTTTTACCAATAATCTCTCCATACATATTTTTGATCGTATACGAGTCCAAGGTTTGATTAATGCGTACCAGGAATGGAATCGTGGGATAATACAAAAAATTGCATCAAGTCGATCGAAAAAAAACGATAACAATTAATATCGTGTAATCGACTAATCGGAAAACAATCAAATCTCCGTCAATAGAGCGACGTCGATAGAGTTACGGTGAATATCGTCGATAAAATATCGATAGGGAAGCGCTATAGTATTCACGAGTCGCGAATGCGGGAATAGAGAAAATAGGATTTGCAGCGAAATGAATCTCTGTTTCCATGAATCCGCGTTTGATCGGTTCGACGCGAAGCCATCATGCGGAATACGTTTCGTCTCGATGGAAAAAAAGTTCAATTAGCGAATAAGAGGATATAGAGTAGAAAGAGAACTTTCGATGATACGAGAACGAGAGATCGGTTCAGGGCGAGGGCGAGTGCGAGGGGTTGGGAGGGGGGCATGTATCAGGATACGAGGAGTCGGGGAATGAGAGGTTAAGCTGCAGACAGCAAAAGGGGGGTTCTACCGAAAGATAGATAATCAAGGGTAGAACGGGAGGTGAGCCAGAGGCTCGTATTAACGAATCAATCGACCAAGGGGAGAATATGCATAGCAGGTATAGATATATATCCGTTTAAACAAAAATCCCGTATTCCATCTCAAACAAATCAATTTTTATGCCATCGTATTTTTTGTTAAATTTTAATCACGTTAGGACGTTTCAAATTTGGGAAAAAAATTATTCTCTCGGAAAATCTTTGTCTAAACATACAAAAATAATTATATATTCGAAAAATGAGTAACCATACAAATAATTATGAGTCATTAGAGACGGAACGCTCTGCATAAAACTGTTCTCTCTCTCTCTCCAGCAGCGAATAATGGAATAAAGCTGGGGCCAGGTGATGTTTTCGGAACGTAAATATTACAAAAGAGGGTAAGCGAGCCAAAATTCTCGTCTCTCTCGTTCTCCCCCCTTCCCACGTTGAAATACGAGACTTACGCCGCGGGAGACGCACGTGAAATTTCTATCTACCGATTTTGGCTCATGGGTGCAGAGCTTTTTTTGGGTACCTACGGAAAAGGGACGGAGGACGCTCGGGCAATTACGCGGAGACCGGTGAAACGCGGCTGGAGGACGGCTCCCTCGAGCGTAATCACCAACACGTGTTGCTATTAGGCGGGTGCACGTGATCGATGTATATCGAGTTTTGCCATCGGAGCATCACAGACGCTCGTCGGAACGTGTGCATGGTTTATTATATAGATCGGGTACACGAGTCGACGGGTACCAGAGATTTTGTCCGGCGGGAAATGCGCCTCGGTGTATGTGTGTGTGTGTTGGCGCTCGAGCGAGCGAGCGAGGAAACTCGAGTAGCGCGTACGAGCCGTTTTTTGTTCAATATCGTTTTTTTTATATTTATATTCTTTTTTGTTTCACTCGTCACGCGACACCTCTATAATGGAACGAAATCGAGTCGTTGGTACGAACAAAAAAAAAGCGCTCGGAATCGAGAGAGTTGAATTACGATCGAGATCGAATTTCGATAGATTTTTTAAACAAATTTATTTGAATTAAATCAAAATCGATTCTTAGAAGAAGAAATATAATGATGATGGCAAAAGTCCATTTATCCCAGTCTCACGTTTCAACGCGAATTCTCGAAGTTGAACACCGAACTGGTGTAGACGCATGGAGAAACATCGAGATTTCCAAGGATCATTTACGTTATATGGTTTCCCATAAGTTTCGAAATCGGTCCAGGTTTTTTCCGTTCCACCTGTTTTCCAACCACGGCCAATGATAAATGAAATCCCACTCGTAATATAATACCCCGGAGGAAGGGTGATTTTCCCATTCTACTTTTCTACCCCACCCCTTCACCCTTTCTCCTTGGCCGTAGAAGGTACGTATTACGTTTCATGGCTCGCGTTTTGCGGTCCTGGTCTGGTCGCACGCGCGGCCGCTTGCATATAACCCGTAGCTTTCTTGTCCGGCTCGAGACTCGGAGAATGAAATTCTACGTCTATGTACTCCCACATGTGTGTCTGTGTGTGTGTGTGTGTGTGTGTGCGTCTGCGAGTACAACCGCGACTAAGGAAAAGGTATTGCCGGTATTATACAACCGGATTACGGTAACGGGGTTGTGCTCACAGAGATGGAGGGAAGAAGGGTTGGTTGAGCGGAGTGAGAGGGAGGGGGGGGGGGGAGAGCAGTTACATCCGTACCGAGATACATCGTAGATATAACCATGTTTCCCGTAGGGACTTTTCCTAGATTTATGCCAATGCGTCGAGAAGTCGTCCATGTCTATATATAGATATATATCTATCTATGTGTGTGTGTGTGTGTTGGGGGGGAGGGGGTGTGTATCGAGCCTGCACGCTCGTAAAATATCGTATCGCAATTTATAGCCCCGCGATGCCGGGGACACATTTAACCACCTGTAAATCCTCGAAATATGAAGAAATATAAAAAAAATATAAAAAGTAAGGAAAAAAATCGTTATACAGATATAAGCGATGCGTATCGCGGGTAGTACATATTTTATTCCGATCTGTATAGATATCGAGTGATGCCGCCGGCCAATAAAACATCATCCGCCACTATTTATATATCCCGATCGGAACGAATCGATTACGATCGATATTTTTCGATTAGCGCGAGTCGCGGGACGGATTCACGGCTAGACGTAGGACGCGTCAGGTTCGTTGTATCGTTTCATGGACGACGCGCGGAGATTGCAAAGTAACTAAGTACGAAGGATACGCCGGTCACCATGGAGACCGGAAACGTAGGAGACGACGAGGCGGATTTCCTGTGGTCCAGAGTCCTCACTTTCACGTTACTCGATCTTTCGACATTTGCTTTTTTCTTTCGTCACATAATAATAGGGTACAAATCATTTGGGTTTGAGGAAATTATGTTGGCCACGAGCTCGCGCCACGAAACGACCTCAATTCCGCTCGGGGGGTACGAAAAGTTTTCTCGAGACGAGAGGACATAGAGACGAAAAGAAAATGATAAAATACAGTGGCGAAGAGGGGGAGGAGGAGGGGGCGACGATACGGGGAGGTTCTCTCGGCGAAAAATATAAAAGAGGATGGTACATATACGGAAAAGCCACTCAACGAAATAAGGTCGCCTGCATAAATAGGAGAGAAGTAAAGCTCCGTTCGCTAATCCAAAGCGACGTCATCGCGCCCGAACTTGGTACAAATTTTTTTTTCCCTTTTTTTTTTTACTTTTTTTTTCTTCTTTCCACTTCGTCCTTTCATTCCTTTCTCTCGACCGTTATTTCCATTCCGCCAGGTAACTCGTGACGAATATTTATACGTCGGAGGGAAGAATTTTACGCCGGACATTTCTCTGTCTCTCGCGCGAGCTTGTTCTACTTTTCTTTTCTTTTTTTTTCGTCAGGAGAGAATTCTTCCTATCATGAATCTTGTCAAAAGTTTTCTTTCAACGCCGCGAGAAGCGATTGTCGCGGAATTGTTTTGCTTTTGCCGCGTACTACCCCCCACCCCCTTCCTCGCGTATAAATTATATTCTTATCGTGAGAAATTTTGGTGGTAGGGAGATAAATTGGATATTGCCAAAAAAGAAAAGAAGAAAAAAATGCAATTTTTCAACAACTACGAAACTACCCCGGATGTAAAATTCGAGATAATCTTTTCGCGAGAGATTTCCGTTGGAAAAATATAAAACTACATGCGCAAATATGTAAAATAGGATGCTTTCGAGGCGCCGAAAATGAGACACGGGTATCTCGCGGAACCTTTACGTCGAGAAAGTCTCCGAATACTTGAGGTATAATTAGTAAAATTGAGGCTCGTATATACAGGTGTGCGGTCAGACGAACCCTCGCGCGGCAGGAGGGAGGGGGGGGTGAATTTAATATGCAAATAGGCGAGACGTTACCGAAGTTTCTTTTATTTTTTTGTGTGTCCCGTGGTAGCGAGAACGAGCGTGAGGATGTAAGAGAGAGAGAGAGAGAGATATGAAATGAGAGGGAGCGGTTCTGTAGTCCGTTGCCACTGACGCTCGATGGGGGAATTTCTCGCTATTCCAGTAGCTACCACGATGTTCTAAGTAGTTTTGCATATCTCCTTCATTACTCTGAATTACAAGAGTCGCGAAAGTCGTTATATTTATATACTCATATATATGTAGGCTGTGCCTTTACTTCCGGTACTCTCAAAAGTCCATTTAACCCTTTCATGCCCTCGCGTATATAAGTATCTTCTCTTTTTTTTCATCGCTGCCGCGTGCAAATTCAGCCTCGACTCGGAGCAACACACGTTTCGGTTATAAGCAAGCAAAAAAAACGATTCACCAAGAGGGCGCAAGGGGTGAGAGGGGTTGAACGAGTACTCGAGAAACATGGAGGTCAGACAGATGGATGGGAATTGAGAGGAATTTACAAGTTTGCGCGCGCGCGCGTGTACGAGAAACCGAGGGAAATGTATGAATATATAGATCGGCACGGGGTAAGTACGTATAGCGAGCTTAAAAGCTCAAAAGAGCAGAGAGGAAAGGCGAAACCATCATCGTCCCCTATATTCGACGTGTTATTCAAATTTAAAAAAAATTTAATTACACCTTTCCCTGCATTTCGTGTCCCTCTATCTCGCGTTTATTCAACGTTACGGGGGCCGCGGCGACTGAAAAGCTTTTCACCTTAACAAAAAAAAAATTATTAAAAAAAACAGATGTTACATATATATATTAATACGTATTTTATACACCAAGGGTGTTCACAATAAAAGCGCGTTTCGTTTCATATTTTATTCTCGATCGAGGCTCTTGCAACGTTTCATTGAAAAATTAAGCTCGCTCGAAGGGGTTTATACGATTTTTATAACTGTACCCATCGATAATTTTCATCCCTTGGCCAAAGGTAAGAAAAAACGTCTTTCTTATTCATGCCGACTACAAGCAGAAACAGCTAGATGCAAATATTAAAAGTAAAGTAACAACAAAATGTGAGAAAATTGACTTTTATACCTAAAAGACATCCCTGGCTGTTGCTATACATCACCAAACATTTCACCCTTTTTGATTCTCGGTGGCAGAAGTTCGCGCTTCGACGACATGATATCGTCGTGTTTCCTTCGTTTCGAAGCGGGGAGCATGTTTTTTCCATTCGTCGTGAAGTAACTAGTGGCGCTTCCTGTTTTCATCGGTCCCTTTACGAGCGAAATCGTATAAAAGCTTTCGACATTTTGACATTTAAGCGCGTATAAAAGGGTTCTTATATATACGTATAGCACTTACATTAGCCGATGAAATTCGTTTGTTATCGTGTTTTTTGTGGCAAGGTTGGTCGCGTACGTGGAACTCGCAATTTCGTCTCCGGCGATTCTTACGCAGACTATTGAATCCTTTCTCTGTGTCTTTTTTTTATACGCCTATATACATCAAGCTTTATCGCCACTTCGGTCTCTGTCCATCGCCCCTTTCCACCCTCTATAGGACTTTCCACGTTGCGGCGATTTTCCTTCAACGCGGAAACTTTTCGCTAATGTAATCAGGACTCTCGCCCCCCCCCCGGACGCGGTAAGGGTTGAGGGAGGAAACGATCTCTCTCTCTCTCGCGAGCTTCGCCAACTTGAGGAAAAATTTATATATAGGACGGGCTGTCCGCTCGAACTGACTCCCTTGCCTTCCCCCTCCTTCCATCCCGGCCTTCAATCGTCGGACTTCTAAGTCACTTTACCGATAGTTTTGATCCTCGCCACGAATAACGAGGTTACGAGCAATTTTTCGAAACGCTCGACCCGTCGGTACTTTCACTCGTTTCTCGACCTCGTCGTGTTTCTAGACTCGTTTTTCGTCGTTTTTTTGGATTTTTTTTTCGTCGAATCTATTCAATGTTTTTTTTTCTCTCCTTTCGCTCGAGCGATAACGTTCTCGTCGACGTTTTCTTGCCTCCACGGCTATTTACGATATTCATTTCGCTCTAGCGGTCGTTAAAAAAAACCATATTTGCATAAAAATTTGTTTTCTGGGGAAACGATCAAAGCTACGTGGCTAAGGGTGGGAAGGACGTTCTTTTTTATATCTTGTCTCATTTTTTTTTCGCTATCGCGCTGGGAAATTTGCCACGTGTAAAGTACACGCGCGTGTGTGCGATAGAACGTTTGCGCTTTATCCGGGACAAGGGCGGAGGTTCGAGGGCTCGTCGATAAATTGCAAGTCGAAAAATCGTGAAAGGGCTCGCGCTACTTTGCTGAAAAATAGAATTTACGCCCTTCTACGAACTTACGCCGATCGATTTAGAAGGACGGAATAAAAGACCGTAAGCTCCTTGTCCACGAATCTCTCTCTCTCTCTCCCTTAAGGCTTGTAGGAAAAAACATCCTGATGGATCCGTGGCTGAGAAATCGCTAAGGGTTGTGTGCGTTTTCTCTCGCTCGCTCGCTAGCTCGCATCAATTTCTATTTCGTTTCGTCTCCACGCGCGCATACGTGGCGAATTAGAGCCTGGTGTGCGTGCGCGCGGTACGTGTCTTTGAAGGGACCAAGAAAAGGAAGAATGGGAAAGCTCGAGGATCAGAAAGAAAAAAAGCTTTCGCGACGGGCGTTCGCCGCACGGGGCTTACACATGGGGCGTTCTACGTTGACTCGAACGACTCGTACGATTTCAATCGTGTTCGGTCTAATTTCACCCCTTAACGAAGGGAGGATTTTTTTTATTCTCGATTTATTACGATTCTCGTTCTTCGACTGCATTTTTTTGCTTTTTGTGAAAAAATAAAATGAAATAACTATCGCGATATTCGAAAAATATCGAGTCGCAACGAAGCGCCCGAGACACGAATCGCAAAAGGCGAAAATATTTTTCTTTGCAAATCCTCGACGTATTACGAAACGTGTAACGACCGGAGGTTCGAGATGAAAGTACGCTCGTCTTATTTCGATAACAAATCCGCCCTTGACGCCCCCTAGTCCCTCTCGATCCAGGCCATTATCCGCGATAAAAGGAAATACGAAAGAATATGAAAATTGCGCTCTTCTCGTCCCTCTCTTAGTTCCAGAATTTTATTTCGTCTCCTCGTCGATTCGACCTCGTAAGATATTCGGGTCAGGAGGTTTACGAGATTTTGTCTACACGCGACATCGGACGTTATTTATACCCGCGCTAAACGTTTTTCAAATTATATTTCCATATTAAATTGTTTCTCGATCATCCGGTGGGGATTGAGCTCTGTGAATCACCAAGGATTTTCCACTACCCCCGACGTCCAAATCCCACTTTCTTGCGCTTTTGAATCGAGCGAAGCTCTCGACTGCACACACACACAAACATACGTAAAATTCGCTTTTTACATCACGTTTGTGAGTGTGTGCGTAGTACGAACGTTTCGCAAATCGTAGGAATCCCCGTGCGAATCCTCCTTTATATATATAAGTACGTGTAGGTACGACGAGAGAAAAGACAGAGCGAGAGAATCCGGAAAGAGAGCGAATCTTTGTGGGACTTGCGGTCGTCCAGTCGGCTGCGGTCTGTGCGAGCTGGGTTGATTTAAGCTCCTTGGGTTGCGGAAATTTATCCCCGACCGAGAGATGTCGGAGCGACGGTCCGCGAGTCAGCCTACGCTTGGTGCTCACCTCGAGCTCGAGAGATAGAGAGAGAGAGAGAGAGAGAGAGAGAGGGAGAGTGAGAGAAGGAGAGCGAGAGAGAGAGAGATTGAGATCTAAAACCCCCGAGTGATACTTTACGAGAGAAGAGAGCGAGCTCTCGCGAATTTCCGCTGGTCTCCGCTTCCGTAAGTAATTTGTGTGGGACTCAAGCGAGTGTCTTTTCTACCCTTCGCGTCTGTGCAAACCTACGATATATATACTTATACGTATATTGCTCTTCCCCCGAGCAAAAGAAGTCTTTTATTTTCACGCGTAGGTGTACATAACCGCGCGATGATATTATTCCTCGCACGAAGAATACGACGAGTATTCTCATCCGACGGAAAACTCGTAAGGATAATTAAGTTTTTTATCGTTCTTGCTATATACTCTCGTTTAAACGATTATTTCTCTTCGCGGCTTTTAAATTATCGCTAATTATTCGGTCGGTATCGTTGAAATAATTTTTTTTATCAAACGTTGATTAAATTGACGTCTAAATTCGTACACAAATTTCTCCAATGATATTCTATCGGAGTCTCGCGAGATAAATCATCGCGATTGCTCTTAATCTACGAGTTGGCAATAAAAACGTTTATCCCCATCTGTCTTCGACGAAAAAGCAAGATAGAAAAAAAGAATAGTTTGTCGTTTCGCGTTCGTCTAATCTCGCCCGGGTCCTGATCGAATTACGAAAAGATCGAAGAGACGTAAAAACAACAAAACCAAGCTCGTAGCGTTCTATCGTTCTTCGATGAAATTCGAGGAGAGGAAAAAAAAGAAAAAAAAATACACACACACACAAATAGGAGAAAGTCGAACGCGGAGGTCGGGGTTGCGGATGAGCAGCCCTTCGAGTCATCGAGAGAAAAAAGTGAAAGAGGGCCAAACTCGCACAAATCCCGAAAATCTTTTATACAAGACGCGATTGGGTACGAGGATGTCGTAGGAAGGGAGGGTGGGAGGGTGAGATAGAACGCGAGGGGGTGGCTCTCTGATCTGAATCGGCGTTGTGCCCTTTGCCGCAGAGCCCGAGGAGACCCAGATGTTTCTCGTCGATCGTGCCCATAAAAAAAAGCTCCCGGGCTTCCCACCCCCACCCCTTCTCCTTACTTTTAGCTCTGTCTCGTGGCAGTAAAGTAAGTAGCGGCTGAAATTGAAAAATATAGAAGCGACGGCGCATCGTTCCGTGAGAGTAGCGAGGGAAAGAAGAGAACGACATTCCGCAGAAACGATCGTTCCTGTGGGGAAAATCCGATCGGATGCTGCGCGAGGACCGAGAGTAGCACCGAAACTCTCCCGTCTCGTTCTTCGTTCGTCGATCGAGTCGTGTTTCGTTCCTGGTTCTCGATCGTTTCGCTTCTGACGAAACCTATACGTTTGTTTCGACGTTTTTTCATTTTTTTCTATCCCTTGATTTCTCAACCCCCCCAGACGAGATTGTTTTTTGTTCAAATTTCCCATCGTTTACGAACGATTTTTATATTTGCCCGAGGACTCTCGATGAAAATAAAAGTGATGCGAATCTTGTTACGACAGGAAATTAGGACGTTTTCGTTGGATATTTTCTTTTTTTACAACAAGACAGGAAGTCAAATCGATGAGAGACGAGGAATATTTTTTGGACGCCTCCGTGACGAGACGAGTCACGAAGAGAAGAGACGAAGAATATTGATCTTGTAACACACGTGTCTCGCGAGGGTTAGCCTACATTCACCGACGATTTGTTGGCTCCTCGTCCTAAATCAACACACGACGAGGGATTCCACATTTTCCTCCCTCCGAAAAATCTAACGCGCTTCTTCCGCCTGAATTTCCTCTCTTTCTCTCTCTCTCTTCTTCTTCTTTTTTTATATAGTATTTTCGCCTTTCGTGTTTACACCTGCCCTTCCGGCTCGTTTGCCTTGTCGTGTCGGGCGCTGCGAACAAAATTCGCACATCCCTCTCTCTCTCTCTCTCTCTCTCTCTCACTTCCTACAACCCCTAACGTATATATTCTAAACGTACGCGAGAATCGACGTGTGAGTTTGTCGGCCTCGGGGCAAGTGCAGGCTACGACAATGAATATATAGACTTAGCAGAGAGAGGCTAAGAGGGAGAGGGAGGATTTCGCCCTTTTACGCACGACACGACGTCTCGCTCGGTTGCAAAAGTGTATTTTCGAAAATCAGCGACGAAACGAAAAAATATCTGTCCCTCGTGACGAACGAAGGTGATGAACACACATCGAGCTCGAAAGTTCAATGGGACTAAATTGACAAATTTATTTATCAACCCCTTCTAGAAAAATTGCAATTTTTTTGAAAATAAAAAAAACGTAATTTTACGTTCATTCCGAAAATGAACCGACAAGGTGCGAGGGTTTTTGTTTGATCGTCGGGGTACCTACCCGAGATTAATTTTCATGCACGGGGGTGAGAGGACACGCACGTAGACTACTGATAGCACACGGTGAGCCGACCACTCGAGGCCACACTCGAGACGTACTTATTCACACCCTCGTCAAGTACGCCGAACGCACAGCTTTCCACCACCCCGCCACGTACTCCCTTTACAACATCACGTATGGACAACCCCCCGGTCTCTCTATCTTCCTCTTTCTCTTCCTGCTTTTCGTGGTTCTATACCTTATGCCAAGAGTACCCACGTATGTTCAAGCCCCGACACATAATCCCACCCCTGCTTCTTCTTCTTCTTCTTCTTCTTCTTCTTCTTCTTCTTCTTCTTCACCTTCTTCTTCTTCTTCGTCCTCCTTCATTCTCCCCCCTCGAGCCTTTTCCCGAGAGTCTGCCATCTTTCGACCGCCGACGACATTGGGAAAGGTGAGCTTGCATAGCGACAACATTTTTTCCACGATAGGCGTGATAAAACAAAAAAAAATTACTTAAAAAAATATTTCTTCAAAATAGAAAATATTTTTTTCAAATCTTGAAAAAATATTTTTATTTATTTTTGATGCTTGTACGTGTATATGTGACGCGTATGAGCGCGAGAGTGCGAGGAACCGGTGAAAATGAAAGCTCACTCGTGGTTGCGACGGTGCGTACGGGAAAGCTCGTTACTTACCGGGTGCTCGGGCCGTATACGCGCGTCGTAGATATAAGCCGAAATAGTGGATTCACGACGTTTTCTTAATTAAGTGTACGTAGCAACGTTCGTCGGGGAACGACAGCTGGGGGTGTCGTGTGGAATCGTAGACGGGTGGAAAGGAAATAGAGCCTGTATGTGAGCGTGAGCGCGATATAGCGTTTCTCGCAGGAGAAACGACGGTCGGTGCTCCCGCGAGTTTGTTTAATTAAGCCCATATACGAATATACGTGCGAGCTAGCTCGTCTAGCCGGCATGAGCACGGTGATTAGTTTCAAAGTAAACTCGAACGGGAGATAAGTAGGCGAACGTGTCTCGATGTATCGAGTCGCTCGCTCTTAACTAGAAGAAGCCAAATCGATAAGAAATTATTCGTCGTTGATTTTCCTATCAACGATTTATTGAATCGTTGATAGGAATGAAACAAATATTTTCTCGATCGATTGTAAATTTAATTTTTAATTGATTTCTCGTCTTTTAATTTTCTCGATCAAATTTTAAAGGACGAGAAAATTTATGAAAATATTTTTATTTTGGGTCGAGTCGGCATGGAAGGCCCCGTATACGATTAGTTTCCTAACGGCAGTGTTTCGGTACTTGACGACTCTTTCAATATTACGTAACGAGAATGAGAGAGAGAGAGAGAGAGTTTGCTTCTCGTCTACGCGTACACCAGTACTCGTGCTCACTGGGCCGGCGTACGCACCAGGTCTGACTTAATCCACTCGAGCATGTTGGGCCTCTTGAATATTCACTAGACCGCGGGGAAAATTCGCGGGTGCAAATTTCCCTAATAATTACAGCGTCGAAAACCCCGACTGTATTATTCCAATTGCCGATAACCAATTTTGCGTTCTACCTTATCGTCGTCTCGATTGAAAAATCGATCGTGAAGCTCCCCCAAAACAATCGATAAATCAAAAAATAAAATAAACGATTTCCAAAACACTCCTCGATAATTTTGTCCACTCGCCTGTTAATTTTCACCCTTGCTAGCGCATCTCATCATCCCCATTGGCGTTACCTTTGATTTTCAAATTTATCTTTTATTTTTTACTTTTTCATCCCCTCCCAGACAAAAGCATATGATGTACGGTTATGCCTCGCTGCGGCTACACCGCTAGTGGCCAACTCTAAATTTCCGTTACGAGGCCGGGACTAGATATTTCACGATAACCGAAGGGTGAAACAGGGTACGTGAGAGAGGGGTGTGAGGGGGTCGGTAGGCGAGCGCGCAGGCTCGCTTTTCCAATAGCCACTCGCCCCTTCTGTCCTACACGTTGCGTTTTGTGGTGTAAGCTGATGTTTTATACGTATACGTTATTATGGCCGGTACGTATCGTGCGTATATAACGTATATATATTTACGTTCTATCCGCACCTCCATTAACCCCGTGGCCCACCCACGTCAGACACTTTTAATACCCACCAGCAGCCGCAGCAACGGGAGACCGCCGGTTACGAGGCTGTACACGTTTTCCAAACTTTTCCCCTGTCCGTTCTATAATACACCGTGCGGGATATAATAATATTTTTGCGTATTAGCGCTACGATAGAGAGAGTAGAAGGTAGTGGAGGGGGGTGGGGATGAACACCGATAAACTTAATTTTCCGATAGAGACTAGAGTTTTTTGTTCTTCGTATTTTTTCTTTTGTTTTTGTTCTGTATTAGCTGTGAGCTTGAATCTCGATGTTATTATTATCATATCATCGACGAAATGTAATTTTATTAATCACGAATAAAGCTCGGATAATTTGGACCGGAAAATGGCATTAGCCACGGTTTAAAGAGGGAGGAAAATGTTTGCGCGGTATACGCGAGGGTACGGTGGTCTCATCGAAATTGGTTTAGAGGGCGAATGCGTTAAGCTACCGTTCTAGCCCCGTAAAACCTACCCCCTTCTCATCGTCCGATGGCCAGAGCTGGTAGCAGCGAGGTAGGCGCGCGTTGTGCGGTGAGTAACGTTTTTAATTAATCCGGAATTAAATAAAACGGTTCGCTGGTCCGCGAAACGCGACTAACTGGGTTTCCGTCGGTGCTTTTCGCTTTTGGTCTCGTCGACGTCATCGTCGACGTCGCCGTCGTCCTCGTCGTAGTCGTCGTCGTCGTCATGTGCAAAATCTCGACGATACTTCGTACGCGCCGCGAATTATATTTATATACAAATATTTTCTCACCCTCCGACACAGCGATACAAAGTCGACGATCGCGTTCCACGCTCTCTCGTAAAAATTACTAAATAAAATTCCAGTGTGCGCGCGTTTGATCCGGAATAATTTTTTTTTTTTTCATTTTAACAAACGGCTGGTCGTTGCAACATCGACGTTTCGCGTTGATTCTCCTCAATTACACGCCACACGCGATACGCATCTAACCACTGATTGACCGTTAATATTTATACTTGGCTAAAATCGAATTTATCCCCGTCGAACAAACATAATTTCCATCGTACGAAAATTATGTCCGAACTTGATTAAGTTTCATTCGCCGATCGACGCGTTCGTAAAATTAACAATTCTGTCAGATTCGTTACGTTCGAGTATCCCTATTCTATTTTTCATTTGCAATATATAAATCAACATTATTTCAATCGAGTTCAATTAATTTTTACCGATTTATATGAAATCTCACACGAGTGTGCAGTGAGAACTTTGTTCCCGTCCGATATCGTCGTTACGCGTATTGTAGATTACCGCGGTGATTATACGACGAAGTTAACTGTATTAGAGACGGAGAAGACGAATGTACCGTCGTCATTCGGTGATATATCATTCGCGTACTGCAGGGGCGTCCTTGTCTTCTAGCGAGAATTTTCATCCCTCCCGCACCCTTTTGCACCCACTGTCTCTCTCTCTCTCTCTTTTGCTGTCTCGCTGTCTCGCTCGCTAGCGAACAATAAAGGCGATGCCAAGACAGAGACGGAGAGAAAGTAAGAGAGAGGTACGCGTACATATATTATCCTCTCGCAGCGTGCCGACTGCAGAGACCGGAGAACACATAGAAGAGAAGCCCGCATCAAAAAGCATCGTCAGAGTAAGGGTGTGTGTGAGAGAAAGAGAGAGAGAGCTGTGGACCGTCCAAACATTCCTCGCGCGGACGATCGAACAAACCACGCGAGAGCCATTATACCCCAAGCTTTTATACACATATAGTTATATACGGAAGAGACAAATGCCAACGCCAATGGCACCCTCGGCTTTTATTCTCCGCGGAGAGGTGCAACGTCGCTACGCGGCACAATTCCCTCGCTCGAATGCGCATTGTTCCTCATTGATAGATGGCCCAGTACGAGGGTTAGAATACCTTTCCAACGACGTTCGAGCTGTATGCCTCTTTCTCTCTCCCTCGATCGCGCATACGAAGGAGGATCGACGAAGAATTTCGCGGATCGTTCCTCTCTCTCACTCGATTCGATTCGAGTACTCTGCCCTCCCTCTGTCTTTCACCCAAATCGTAAACAATTTTACGACAAACAGTAATCGATAAAAATGTTTCATAAAAATTCAAATATCTTTCTTATGAATATCGTGAAATATAAATAATAAAATAATAAATCGTAAATTTTTCAAAACATGACCAAATTTGATAAATTATAAAACGAACCTGTGCCCAGGGATGAATTATCATTGAGAATGTTCGAGATGAAACGAAGATGTCTGTGCGAATATATCTTACCAGTGCGAATGAGGGTGGGCGAGTTGGGGGGTGGAGATGTGGAGGAGGAACAAAAGTTACATAGCGTTAATTCGATACGAAGGAAAGTTCGCGTTAAAACGTTCTTTGACGCGTGTACGACGAGTTCCTCGTCTCGGTCGTGCGTTTCAACGAGGAAAAGACTACGCGTATGTATTTTCGCTATATGTAAGGTACGTAGGGTAACTACGTTGTACCTGGCGCATACGTCGGGAACTGTAGCGACGTAGCTTTGTAAAAGGAGAAGAAGGAGGAGGAGGAGGAGGAAGCGTGAGAGATAGGAGCACGAACGGGCTATAAATATAGCCGGTGGTGGGAAAAGCTACGAAAAGCCGGTAGAAGTACACCGGTGTGAGGCACACGGGAGCGTATTCTCTTTAATGGCAGTACGGGTGTTCGCCGAGGTCGCCGAGTGTCACCGTGTGGCTGACTCAACCCTCTTCGCCTCTGGACCACATGCCGCATTTTGTACAGCGGGCTCACACTTTTTTCTTTGTTTTCCTTTTTTACCGCATCTCTTCCGGGATAAACGGAACAAGTTTTTCGAACAAGAATATGCAACGAGTATCGCGTCACTCGTTCTCGCAATTTGACCTTTATTTATCGATGAATAACTATGTCGATGAAATATATTTCAATTTTTATTTATCTCATTGATTCAATTCGAGCAAATTGTTTTTTATCTCACACGCGTGTGTTTTCGCGATAAAAATGCACCCTCGCGAAAGGATTCTCGTTCGTCGACAGCCGTGCGCGTATTCGCGGATCTCCACTTTGTGCGAATTCCTTCGCGAACGAGTTTCCTCGAGTATCGCGCAAAAGGGCTTTCGCGGTCGGCGTGAAGTCTCGCGCTTTCGTTGTTTCGTCGAGAGACTTTTGTATGTATAATATCGCGAACGAGCAGGAGGCTTAGCGCGAAAGATAGCCGGATGCGCGTAGAATTTATTCATGCAATCTCATAAATGGACCACATTCCTAGAATACGCGAGAGCCATAAGCTATACCTTTTCTCTTTACTTGCAGGAGCGAAAATTCACCACAAGGGGAGAGTTGTTCGTTGAGAATCATTCGTGTGGGAGGAGGCGGTGTGGGGCAAGGGGGGGGGGGGGGGGGAGCTCGGACAAAAAGAGATAATACGGGCTGCGTATGTTCGAATCTACTTCGTAAAACCGCGCGTAATAATGCGCCCGCGCACTTGCATATCCACCCCCCGAGAATATTTTATACAACAAATGGAATACTTGGGCTCGAGGGTGTTTCGCGTACTTTTCCCCCGTTTAGCACGAATGCCTACGTCCTCACGTTGCACAAATGCGTCGTTTCGATTCCGGTCGACGAGGGCGAGAGAAAAAGACAAACATATAGGCGAAAAAATGTATTTTATGGAGGCGAGAGATGATTTTGGATGATTATTCTATCACTGTCTCTCAAGAGCGAGGTATAAAGGTGGTAACTCCCCCCCCCCCCCCCTTCCTCTCTTTGACCACCAGTCCTTAACTCGCAAAGATACGATACTTAATTGACCGTCTCATCCATAGATTCTGTCTTTTTCTTCTTCCTCGATTCGATTCTACGAGCGAGCACTCAGCCCCTATCATCATCCTCTCGAGAAGCTAAAAGCTTTTCTCATTATTGCAATATCCTCATTTGATTTCTATAAAAATTTTTTTCTTCTTTTTTAAATATATTATCTTCCGTCTCGTTCGGTGTTCGTCGTATTCTCTTTAAAAAAAAGCACCTTATATACCTATCGTCGTTTTTCGCGCAACGCCCGGGTATCTCTATCTTATATTCCACGGTCCGCGTTCTCTTTCATCAAGCCGACTAACCCCCCTGGCGGACGGTGTAAAGGGCGCGGTGCGGGAGGAGGAGGAGGAAGGAGAACGCGTCTCGCGGCTTCTACGTAAAGCTACAAATTGGCTTTGTTACAGAGTCGAGGGTAAAAGGAGCGAAAGCGTTTTCCCGTTGAAAAGGGCGCAAAATGGCGGGCGCGCATGCGTCGTGTCTAAGCAAAGAAAAAGGATACTAAGTTGAAAAAAAAGAAGAAAAGATAAAAAAGTCGGCAGAAAAAAAGAGTTATCGCGACTATAAAACCGGGTTAGTCCCATTTGTCCAGTTTTACGGTCGCGTTTTTCTCCATGATGTATATTGTATAGCTATATATGTATTACGTTTACGTATGGTATATAGTTTAGGAGTGACGGAACAGAGGGAGCTATACGGGGCCGTATATAAATGAACGAGTGGGAGCGAGCGGGAGAGAGACGATGAGGAACGGAGATACCGATACTCGGATCATCCTCTCTCTCTCTCTCTCTCTCTCTCTCTCTCTCTATCTATCTCTATCTCTCTCTCTCTCTGTTCGACTGTACCATAATCACTTGATTTCGGTCGAAAACCCGTAAGCGTGTCCCACGGACTTTATTGGCCCGTTCGCGTCCTTTAATCAATGCCAGTGGCCGGGAGCGATACATTTTATGACCATGGGATGGAGGAGGGAAGATGGGAAGCGAAGAGAGACGCAACCCACGCGCTGCATCGTCCTGTCCCCCCTTCCCCACTGTCACCCATTCGCTTCTACAAACGAAGCTTCGGGGCTACGAACATTGCGAAAGGGTTTTAGGGGGTAGTTTGAAGGGGGACGGACGCGAGCCGTAAACCACCTGCAGTAGATGGGACGCCTGCCTGCAGGAGGGCGAGACGGGCCAAGGGGGCACAGGGGGGATGCGATCGAGAAATAACGTTGAATGGCGTTTTGGAGAGACGCGAGAAAACTCGTCGACGAGAAGCGCGTATAGGGCCCCGTGGTAACGCCCCCGTACCCCATGTTCGACCGTATCCACGAAAGGGTAGCAGGGGTGTCCACCCTTCCAGCTTTCGATCGTTCGGCAACTGTCGGTAATTACGCGTTTGGAATTTTATTTGCGCCTTTTTTCTCATCGATCTTCCCTTCACCTCGTCAACTATTTCGTCAGCGAAGAGACGAAGAGGTCATAGAAGCTCAAGAACAATTATTAATAAATTTTCGAATCGCCGATAATCGAATCGATCGGGACTCTCGCCGTACATCGTCATTATCGTCCGGATGTTTGTCCGAGGGTTGTACGCAACGATTATAGAATTCGACGTGGTGAAACTAGGTTTAACACAAACCCACCCCTCTCTCTCTCTCACTCTCTCTCTCGTCATACGTCTCTACCATTCACGCGCATATTCACAGCGTACAGTAGGATTCGCACGCGCTATACGTCGTATAGGGACGAGAGCCCCTCACGAGAATCGAGTTCTCGAGTACGTAACGCATGATGGTCGTTGGACGGTTTCGAGGGTCGGTTAATGGGTCAGGCAAATATTCTCGTTGCGAAATAGCTTAAACGCGGTGAAGGGGCGAATAATGCGTATGTAGGGGGAGGTGAAAGCAACAGCGCGGCAACTCTGCGTACCTACTGCCATACCGAATACTCGATGCTAGAACACCCTCGTGCCGGAGACTCGAAGCTCGGGGACATAGTTCGAGAAAGTTTCGTATATCCTACATACAATTATATACGTATGTATATATAGCGTAGTTAGACACGAGGGTATACAATACGGTGCGTGACGTTATTAATAACACCTTATTAGCCTTAGGCCAGCGATTAAATAAACAAACATATATATATATATACGTATATCGCTATATAAACATGACGTTCCCTGCATCCGCTCGCTACTTTCACTCGGTAAGATTGATGAGACGGTAGTTCACTTTGCGTCAAGTAGATAAGAGAGATAAGAGCTTGTGCGTCGTTTATGCTAATATATACGTCTATTAAGAGACTGGGATATTATGTAACGATCAGGGAGTTGTTACGGTCCGAGGTTAATGCTTGTTTTTATTAATTTTTGTACGACTCTCGTGACTCGAGGGAACGACACGCGTCGATTAGCGATAGGGAAGATTTATCTTTATTTCTTCTTTCTATTACGATAATTAAATACTTCGGTATCGATGCGTTAAATATATATATATATATATATTGATTTTAATCGAATAGCATTGTTTGTGCGCGAGAGAGATCGATAAAACGAACAGCGATATAATGGGGGGTGTTCGAGTTGGATATTATCGAAACGCATTTTGTGTACGAACAAATCCGTGACCCCGATAATTAGCGTAACCGAATGATCGGCGTCGTGGCAACCCGAGGTTAGTTATTTCCTTTAATTAATGAACTCGTACTGTTCGGTCCGGTGTATAGAATTTATACGTTCGCGAAGAGAATGCTTTCGTTGGGCTGTGTTGAAATTATCGTTATTGAGGTAGAAGGGGTGGTGGTTGCGCGTGTGCGCCACCGCGCATGTTTGCCAAAGTAGGTCCTACGTATACGATCGTTCTCGCGATCGCGCCCGATTGTCTTTATCGTTACGTCAATAACAATTAGCGCGTACGTTACGGGGATGAGAGAGGGGGGGGGGGGGAGAGAGAGAGAGATGATGATGATGATGATGATGATTTTTTATTATGCCCTAGCGAGCTATGGGGCAAAAAACGATCACGTAAATGCACAAAACCGCAAATACGTAAATTAACAAATTTACAATTTTACGGGCTACGCAATTACAAAGTAAATCAAATTATACAGTTCCAAAAATTAATCAGTAATATACAATACTAGATATATCCGTACTATAATAGTAAATCACAATAGTTATAAGAATATGCACTAATAGAAATAGCCGTACAGAAATAGTAATACAATAGATCAAAACGCATAATACAATAATTAAATAAATCTCACGAATCCGAAGCCAAACTAACGAGCCAGGTAACCGTGAAATGCCGTCCAGGCCATTAGTCGAATCGAATTTGCCAAATGAGAGAGAGAGAGTGGGAGAGAGATCGAAGCGGTCATCGGGTATGGCCCTCGAATGAACGTCATTCGACGATAATTAGGCGGTCGACCTCTGTGCCATACGCGTTATACGCGGATATTTTAATTGAACGAGATTGCGAATCGTGTCCTGCACGCGTCCGTTCTCATTTATACGGATGTTACGTGTTCGTGCCATGATGGCCTGGCGAGACGAATCGTTAGTTTTCCTTTCGTACGACCTTTGATACGATCGTTTTTTTTTTGACGATAATTCAATTTTATTGGATTTTTCTTATTTATGTAATCCTGTAAATGACGGAAAGGACCAATGTCCTTGGATTTTAGAATGAAACGCGAGAGAGATTGAGAGAAAGAGCGAGAGGTTGGGGTGCGGGGGTTGGTCAGAGGGTGGATAAGAGAGATATAAAGGATATAATATTATATTATGGTAATATCACAACGTACCGCGAGAGACGAAGTTCTCGCGGGCATTGAGAAAGAGAGGAGATCCTTTTCGTTCTTCCGGGACGAAGCTCTTGCAAAAGCTTTTGTCGTATCTACCAGTAACGCGAAAGAGAACGAGAAATATTCGCAAATTCGTAGTCCCGGACTGCAGCGCCGCACCGGTGCGGTGGCCGGTGTGAAAAGCTCCCTCGCTCTCACTCTCTCTCTCTCTCTCTCTCGGTTCCACCCTTCCGCTTGGTCGCACTCGTATCTCGAGAAGAACTTAACGAACCTCCCCCGCACTGTCTCCGGGGCTCTTTTACAACCGAAACTTTAAATCGCTTTGCTTCTCTTTCCGCTCGCGCGTCCACGCCGAGGGTGAAGTAACTTAAATTTTCTCGAATCTTTTCCTCTCCTCTCTCTCTCTCTCTCTCTCTTTCTCTCTCTGATTGTCGTTATAACGAGGCTATTTTGTCATTTTTAAGCGCGATACCAGTCTCGATTTCGTCGAGCTTTTTCAGGATTTTTACGTGAATACAATTTTTTGAAAATATCTTCGCTATATTTATACATTACGGTAAGATCTCGCAAGGGTGGTGGGGTTTTCGAACCGGGGAAATCAACGAATTATTCTCTCTCCCGGGGCAACGATTGCGGTTGCGGCAACGGGGGTGGGGGCATTTTCTCGATAGCGCATTTCTGTAACCCCCTCCCATATTCTGACTACCCTCGCGGTCGTGGCATCAATCCGCTGTACATATAGGACCGAATTGTGCCCATTGCGCCGTTTCGCTCAGGCACGGGGAATCAAATAACACCGGAACGCGGTTTGTTTGCAAGCCACCCTCGGGGGTATAGCGCGAAACGGTCAGTGTGGACGAGTTCGGCATGTGCTACGTACATATATACGCGAGAAATACGCGAACGATGAGAGATAGGGAGGGAGGGTGGGGGGTGGGGGTGGTGGTTGAGGAAGGGGAGGGAGCCAACAAGTTCGGGCAACATCAGCAGCAGCAATCGGCAGAGCAGCTAACGGGCGTATCTGGCTACATCGAGTTGGCACACACGCGAACCTTTCTCTCTTTCTCGCCAACGACAGCTCGAATAAAAAGAGAAAGACAGAAAAAGAACAAAAAGAGAGGAAAAGAGAGAAAGAGAGAGAGTGAGCGAATGAGAAATCTCTCGTTGCGCTCGACCGAACTCTCCGCAATCTGACCAGCAGGACACGGCAATCAGCAAAAGGGAGTGAGAGTGAACGACGGGAGAACGAGCGGTGACAGAGAAGGGGTTGTTAGAAAGTAGAGGGACGGACGAGGAGGAGGAGGATCGGGGATCGGGGGAGACACGTGAAACGAGAGGATTTTCACCGAGGTGGCAGTGGCGAAACGCACCACGAATACGGATTTTCGCCGTTTTATTTAGGGCTTTTGGTCAGAAGGTAAACGAGAAAATCGAAGGGGTGGGTTGAGCGATTGGGTGGGGAGGTTGGAGCTGGGCTAACAGCCACAAATGCCGACAACGTAACTCTTCGCTGATGGCGATTCGTTCGCGGCTATCGTAACGTATATGTACGTAAAACATTAACGGGAACACGAGGACGAATTGGAACCTAAACGCTCGACGCTTGTTAGATTGTTATACAGGATTTCGCCAAACCCCATGAAAATTCATTTCCGGCTATAATGGGACACGAGAGATGTATAGAGAGAAAGAGAGAGAGAGAGACAAATCTCTATCTCTTTTCACGGTGTCTACCTCGCGCGTTAATCCGGACCTCGAGTCAATCCGTTTTAACGGATAAAGGACAACGACGATCGTCACGAACGCACAAAAAAAGCTTCCGGCTTTTTCCACTCGATTCGCGTCACTGGATTAATCAATTTTCTCTTTATCGACGAGTCTGCGCTAAAAATTTTGATGTCCATTTTTATAGAAAATTTTCGATCTTTATCGTATATTTTGGTATGCGAAATTGGCAAGGAAAATATTTATGAATCGTTCGTCGAACGAGAAGCGTTCACGTTAAGCTCATCGATTAACACAAATTTTCCGAATCGCGATGGACGTGCCAAGAATAATTCGAATCCTCACTCTTCTCTCGATTTCGCGTATCCCAAAAATTCCAATCGAAACGTAGCTCGACGAGGTTGTTACGGGCACGGTCCATTCCAGATTTAACTTCCACCAGGCTATTCGATGGGTCCATTAGTTCGTTCGGCTTCGTTGAAAAAGGCTATAATGGTGAGTAACGAACGTTCGATATACACACGATGAAAAAAAATCATATTCAGCGTGGAAATTTCGAGGGTACACGACCCCTTTCCATCCCCGAGATCGCTAATATCTTTCGACGACGCGACCGAGGTCGTAAAAGGCTCTTGAATTTCAGCGACGAAGTTCGACACGAGAGCGACTCGATGTACGCTCGTACCTGAAACGCTTCGCGAGCTAATGGGAAACAAACAGGGAGTCATCCACGTGGTCTTCCTTTCCTGCCAATTCTACCGTGCCACAAGGGCCTTTAATGTACGGACTCTTGCGGTCCTAGAGAGAGCTGGATCGGTGTGTGTGTGTGTGTGTGTGTGTGGTGCAATTCGTGATTGCAGCCCAAGGTAGACAACTAGCGTTAACGAAGTACCAGCAGATCGTGGCCAATTTGTGTTCCCTTCTCTTCGCGCTTTCGTCCACCTATCGCACCCATCGGCCTCTCGTTCAAATTTTAGTATCTCTCCGCAACGAGAGAGAAAAAATTCCCTTTTTCGTATCTCCTAGCCAAGATTTTCGAAAAATCAAAATATGCACTCACTTAAAAAAAAAGATTTAGAGTTAAAAACTTAAAAATCACATTCAAAAACACCTCAAATAATTTTTCTATAATTTTTTTTGAAAGGTGCATTCAAAAACGAAAGTTTTCCAAAAAAAAAGATTCAATTTGGACTATTATTAAAGAAGTTATGATCATACAGCCAAAACAAGAGCGATTTTTTTTGAAAATATGGAAGAAATAGTAATTATGGAAAGTCCACGATCTGTCCAGGCAGGTCTAAAGGTAAAAAAAACAAGCTTGTTACATTTACGATTCTACTTCCTTCGACACGATTTCCATCGAACGACTTTTTTATCGATAATCGTAAGATTTTACTATTTTATTTTAGCACGAAAAGTAAATTGTCGCGAAAACCGTGTAACGAAACGTTCATTGTCATTCGAAACTTCGTCTCGTTATCGACGTATCACGGGAGTGACGTCACCGAGATTTTCTCGTACCGGTACAATGACCGAAGAGTACGGAGCAAAGTTATTCGCAGTAAAGCCAAGTTGGTATCTCTCCAGCGAAGATATAAATAGTTATGAAAGTCAGTAAGATAGAACTTTTGATTGACTGCGTGACATCTCGAAACTCGAAACGGAAGCTTCCGATCGATCCACCATCTTCCTTGTTATAATCGCGTCGCAATTGCAACAAATCCGTAACAACGATCATCTACAAGAAGAAAAAAATCTAAAAAAAACATTTTCAAACATTTTAAAAGTTATTATAAAAAAATATGTAAAACGGCAGAATTGTTGCTCGACCGTATACACATCCGAGACGAAGATTTTGCTACGTCGTTCGCACTACGATACACAAGAACAACAACAACAACAAATATAAATATAAATGTATAGTGTACGCAAGTCAGATTTTTTTCATCCCTTTCTCGTCGCCGTTTCTGTTGGCTCGTGTGGTCGAGACGCTTTCGATTTCCGGAATCACGTATATACAAGAACGTGTCGTAGCTATAGAAAGCCCGTAGGGGTAAAAGGCGAATTGGGTAGGAAAGTACGAGGTTTGAGGGGGTTGAATGACCGTTGGAAAAATAGATCCTCCTGTGGTTGAATCGACCCGTACCTGTGCAATCGCGATTGCTGCATCGTTCTTTCCCTCCTCTCTCGCCCTTCTCCCAGTTTCATTAGAATTCTAGGCTTGTACAACGGTGAAGGAGTCCGGGAGATAACGGAGTAGAGGCGAAACCGGGGTTGGAAATAAAAGAAAAAAAACGAAAACAGAGAGCCTATTGGTGCGGGCTTTAAAAGGTGAATGAAGAGAGGGGGAGGGAGGTTGGAGGGAAAAGTTCGAAGGGAAATTGGAGAAGAGGCATCAAGTGCACGAGAAATACGAGGGACAAGGCTGATGTTAACGGAACGAAGTGAGAAACTGCGAGAGCCTGATGGAGAGGGAAAATAAATTGTGTCCCGTTAAGAATAGGAAGTGGGAAAAGACGAACTGACAAGAGGGGGCACGCGGTGGAATATTTTGAACGTTGAAGCCTTTGACCTCCCATCGCACTAATAGCTACGTCAAGACCTTATCGCTTTGACGAGAATCACACTGATAGAATGAACATTTTTTTAGGAAATTATTTTGATTTTGAATCGTATTTTGATTGATAAAGTAGAGCGAGGTCTTGATAAGATTAGCGTCGGAGAAGTCCTAGAGAAGGACTGATTTGGAATATGAAGGGAGGTATTAGAAAGAGTCTGACAATGAGAGAAAGAGTTTAGGAGTGGAGGGGATGTGAAGCGCGAGGGTAATAGGACTTCATGGGATTGCGCAGTAACCAATGCAGTTGGAGACTGGGAGTAGGTACGTCTCTATAGTGGGAAAGGAATGTGGGAACGTTACATCAAAATACCACTTTATTTTTTATTTTTTTTATCACAATTTGATGGAAACAGGTATTTTTTTCGGTGCTGTACAAAACAAATTGGAAAGGGCCGGGGGTTGGGCAGGAGGGAGAAGGGGTAACAACTCGACACGGTGCATTACCGGTGCATCGAATCGGTCTCTCGTTTATATATGCGACTGAATATTAACACTGCAATATTGCGGAAATAGTCGCGGTTATATTTCGTCGAAATATATTTGGCGCGAGGTGATTTTCTCCCTCGTCTCACCGTCTCGTTCGGTCGTTGTTCGATATTTTCATCGCTCGTCACGAAATTTTGTCAGTGGTTCGTCTGCGGTTTCTCCGCTCGTGTGTGGGTATGTATTTGTTGTTCACTTTTTTTGATAAATTTCATGTTTCGCAGCGTTCGGCCGATGGTTGTTGGCTCATGGGAGAACACGCGGAAAGGGACAACAAATAATTTGCCCGTGGAATAATTGTGTTTTCGTTGAGCGTAAAATCGCGAGGATTTGGCATTAATGAAAAAGAAAACAGAAAAAAATCAACGATGACAACAATAAAAAAAAACCCGAAACAACCGAAAAAGAACACACAGGCAACGAGTGAAACGAGAATTTTGCGAAATCGAGACAATTTCATTCGTTCGGTCCGAACGAACGAAATTTTAATTGAATGCGCGACTCGCAAAAATGGCTCTTCGTTTCGTTCCAGCCGTCGGGATTTATTTGGATCTTTTAAAAAAATCCGATGAGCTAATTTCTCGCGTAAATTGGGCAAAGTATAAAAATTCAAATTGTAATGAAGAACAAACAAAAAAATCTCCAATTAATCGAAATAATAGTAATTTGAGAACGAACGCGCCAGTGCCGACGCTTTGACCAATGTCCAGGAGTTCCAGGGAATTTACGTCACTGGAGAAACATGTCATTGAATTAGGGATGCTTTCGGAATGGTAAACGGAGGATAGCGGAGCGTGGAATAGGCTGGTATAGAGCGGAAGGACCTCTTATAGCATATACAGCGGAAGAGAGAGAGAGTGAGAGGGGGAGAGAGGGATAGAGTGATACGAGAGAGCGCGTGCGAGACAGCGAAGTGGGGTTTAGATTCTTCGTTCTAGGTCCTCTCCACCTCCTCATCAATCTCCGCCTCCTTCTCTCCTACCTCTGCCTTGTGCTCTCCTCTCTCTACACAGCTGTCGAAACTATGAAATTCAATGCACCAAATTTGCATGCTAATCCGAGAAGCGTCGTAAAGCCAGGGGTAGTAGTACCCACGAGCGTTGGGATGTGTCTAAGTTGTAATTCAATGAAGAGACAGTGCCCTCGCGCCATCAGCATTTCTCCCACTCTCTACCGCATATCGATCGTACCCTGCGCGACAAGGACGTCGATCCTTTCTTCGTACCACCTACCTTGCGCCCTTCTGACTCTGAGTTATCATCGTATATATATATATACTTGCGTATGTATGCATACACACACATACCCACGCGCGCACACACATACATGATGTACGTGTAACTTTGGCTATGCCCCGCCGTTAGTTCCGCAGCGTCCCGCAACTGTCACAGTAGCGCTGCTGTTACTGCTGTAACCGTAACTTGGTTAACGCTTTCGTTGCTAATGACTTTACCCAACATGTACCATGGTCAATCTCTACGCTAACACGGACTGGCACGCGCATACAAGCGGCAATTGCATTTCCTTCCCCTCTATTCCTATGCCTAGCCCCCTCACCCCACGCCCCTTCCCGCCCCCACTCGATATATTCAACGACATAGAGATCGTTTCTCTCTCTCGCTCTCTCTCTCTCTCTCACGATCATTCTGCCGTTTTGTCAGACTGCGGCATCGACGATCGTGCCCGTGCGTACGATTTCAATGCGTATTCCCCTACAGTTGTACGGAAATAATATGTACAACCGTGTTTTCGTGATACCTCGGTAGGCAGGCGGACAAGTTTTCGTTCGGTGTACAGTAACGAGTAATTGAATTTTGCGCAAACAAACGGACAGTATTTCGATCGGTTATATATATATATCTTTTTTTTAATTCATCAATTAGTGTCGTACGTGTTTCAGGTTCAATTCGAATGTATAATTGTTGTTTTTTTGTCGGCCATTTGAAATTATGCTAGAATGTAATTTGGTGATCGTGTCGTCGTGCTTAGCGTTTAAAGAATTGTTATATTTATCGTCGTGGACGCGCGAGATTAAACGAGTTGAAACTTTTCATTAAAACGATAAAAAATATTGCCGATTAAAGTTTATCAAATGGGATCGTCGGCTTTCTTGAGTTTAAACGTAACTTGCCGAAATTCTAGCGTTGCAGAATTTCGGCCAATGCTTCGTATCAATTTCGTTCAATCTTCAGCATCCATCTGATGTGTATAAATGTTTGGAGCACGCGCACTTTAACTATCGGTGAAAACGGTCCGTGCCGACGTCGCGCAGTAATACGATCCGCGTCGCGTGGCGAAATTATTTTACTTTTATTGTCGACGTTGACGCTCGCTTCGTGCGGGCCTTCTCCCCCAAACCTCCCCATACTTTTCTTCCCGTATTCTTGCACACGAGAACGTCGAACGATATTCCTGTTCCCCTTGCGACGATAAGAACTATAGCGGGACGCGTCAACGAAGCACGGAGTTGTAAAATGACAATAAAACGTCTTCAAAATAAGAGCCCTGACGCTGCAGTCGTTCGACGTTGAACTAAGAAAGCGTGTGTGTGTGTGTGTGTGGGTGAGGGTGTGTGTACATGCATAAAGTATTTATGTATGTGTGCAAGCGCGCCACTTTACGAGAAACAAGGGAGGTCGCTACGTCGGTACGATAGAGCGACAGTCGGTACGATGAGTCACGGAAACGTGCTTACCATGAGTACGGAGGGAAGGGTGGTTTTTTTTGCATTTTTATAATTTTTAATTTTATCCTCCGTACTCGTCGAGGGACTTGAAAACTTTTTGTGAGTATTGTCTTGTATAAATAGTTTCTCGTAATGTTTTGGTTATTTCATTATTTATGTCGACCAAGCGACGTTTGTCCAAGATACTTACAACCGCATTTACAACGATTGTCTATTATTGAGAAACTTTTTTTTTATTTTACAGTTAATCATTGGGGATAGCATCGAACCTGCTAGAGTTCGAGTTAATAGATAGTTAAACGGTGAAAAGCGTGTTTTTGCTTTACCGGGCAGTTGATTCTATAGAAGGAGTTTGAATTGCTTGGCAAAAGTTTTAAAAGCGCGAGAAAGTACAGACCGACTATAGCCCATAAATAAAGAGTAGCGTACCGTAATAGTTCGACGAGAATTTGAAATGAGTTAAGAATGCCGTTTATTCTTATCGAGCCCAACGTTGTCCAATGTTTTAGCCGACATGAATATTCGTATTTTTTAAAATAAACATTAAAAGTAAAGTATTAATTTCTTGTTACAAATGATGAAGAAGATGAGAATTAAAAAACTCATTTTCATAACACTGTCACGCCGGGGAATATAAACAAATGCAAACTGCACTGGAACGATAGTATACTGTGAACCCACTCCCCTCCCATATGTTCGCGTGATGCCCCATGCGAGGGCCGTTTTTGAGAAGCGCTCATCCATTTTTTCCTCTCGGCCAACCACTTCGTTCGCGGACTTAGGACCCGTTCCCCGAACATTACTACCCGCTGAACGCCCGAGCTTGATGTTCTCCCCTCTCCAGAGTTCACTGGGACTTGCTACGGAGTGATACGGCCCGATATGGGTGGTACAGCGGCGTTACGCATTGGTACAGGTTGATGCAGGTTAGTCAGGTTGCTACGCCCCGCCCAGTTTCTCCGAGTCATCCAATCGCGTACTCGCTATCCCTCCTCGTCCGCCATTCTGTTGTTCGACGATTGGTCCACTTCGGGCCCACTCCCTTCTTCATTCGCTCGCTGGGTCTGGTATGGGAAGAAGGGGCGTTATTTGCACAGGGCGCCGTACGTTGTCTTTTTTTTTAAATCAGAAGTTTGTTTTCATTTTTTATGCCATTTAGTCTTTACTAAACATAAAATTGAAACGAGTCGCGAGTAAGTCGTAAATTCGATTTATTATAAATATTCCGACTGAATTGTATGAAAAATAAGTAATAGTCTATACATGACATAGCGCCCTCTGTACTGCTGAGTGAATCCGTTTTCTCCCACCTTCTTCGACGTTCAACGTGTCTGTCATAGAAGATATTTGATGATTTGTTGAAGTGTAAAGTGGCTGTCTGCCGCCTTGCACTCCCACGTACCGTTGGGTACCAGCCATTAGTACTCTGTTTACTTGGTGATTCTGCGACTTATTGAATTTATGTTATCTATCCTATTATTGGATAATATTTCAATCCCGCAGTTGCAATAAATTTCAAAGATTATCGATCGATAATGCGTAAGACAGAGAGATGCGCGTGCACCGGCTGAAAAGTATATTTCCTTGCGGTATGTTTACCTCGCATGCGCACCCTGCCACCTCGCAGTACCATTGCCGGAGAGACTTGTACAGTGTTCGCGCTCTTCCAGTCGCCGAGAGGCAAGTGAGTGTTTTGCATCGTGTCGCGCGACGTCTCGGAAAAGTTTTTCGTTTTGTGTCGCGATAACAAAAAAAAAACAAAAAACTTTCAAACTTAAATCAAAAGTAAAAAATCCAAAGTATAAAATACAAATGCAATTGGAAGTGTCCGAGCCCAAATACCTTCGAAGACACCACGCGTACCATGGAGGGATTACATGGGGGTAGTTTATCGGGCCTTCAGTGTTAATGGTAAGCCGACAATATTCGCTTTTATAAAAAAAAAATTATGATATTAATAATTTTGTATTCCACCCGTGAAAACATGATATAATTATAAATCATTACTAATTACAATCGTTGTTAATTACCGCCCCCATATATTGTTTGATATTTCTCTCGTGCGGTAACCTCGACCAAAAATTATCATTTTTAATGTTTTAGCATATTGTTGACCGAGTCTCTGGAATAATTATGCGTTAGCAACAGTACGCGATTGTATTTACAAACCATCGTCGATCATCAATATTATTGACCAATCGTACAGCGATGCATTTCATATTATTATTAATTTATTAACGAATATTATATATTTAATATTTCCGTAATGTTCATAATTCATAAATAATTCAAAATCATCCGAATCAATAATAATTTCGCTCTATGAACCACGTAGCAAAGGGCAAAAATAATTTTTTTGTTTCACCCCGCTATATTTGTCGTCGCCCTGTAGTCGACCGTAAAAAAAAAGAAATAAGTATTCTCGAGACAAAAAAGGAGAAAAAGTGGCGAGGAACGTGTGTCTGTGTGATCGAAGAATATTAGTGTCGTAGCGACGATACGATCGATGGGTGTTCAGTGGAATTTCATTTTCACGGTTCGTTACGACTTTAGATCGCGTTAGTTACGTCGTCGCGAATTTTTCTCTTCTTCCTCTCTCAGCCTTTGGGGTCGCGGTATCTCGCGAGAGCTCACCCTCCTCTCGCGTTCTTCCTTCCATTCTTCCTTCGTCCCTCGTCGTGAATCGTGAGTCGAGCGCGATATTTCCAAGGTAACGGTAGGCCATCGATACATATACGCACCCCTCTCTCCACATTCTTTGTCACAGGCCTGCGAGTTTCATCGGGACATGCACATATACAGTTATAAAAAAATCTGCGGTAAAAAAAAAAACTCTCCTTCGGCCGTGCCAATTATCTTCTTATCGTCTTTATCTCAATATATCAGAAATATTTGACACTGGCGAAGTTAATTGACTTCAGTTCTCCGAACTTTCCTTTAATTACTACGAACCCTTTGAAACTGGCGAATTAATTTTTCCTAGAATATTGGGGTTTGATCAACTCGCGAATTTATCGACGAATGATTTAGTAATAACGTTATTACCGCAGCGTGTACACACATGGGTCACAAAGAGAAGGGTTTACAGAGCGGAATTGGATTTGCAACATTCGTTTCCCAATATTATGAACAATCTCGGAATTCCTGTAATCGAGGGCTACATTATATCGTGAGCTTCGAACGTACTAGGGTCATTTCGGCGTTTCGACGATGTCACGGTATCGACGACGAGTAACAAGATATAATTAATTGATGAATTTTCGCCTATACGTAGGAAAACACACCCCTGAAACGCAATTCCGGCTCTTAGTTACATATTCGTTACTCCTCTCTCTTTCTCTCTTCCGAAAACACGTAGCAGCTGGGCTAACACAATGTTCGAATGTAATATCATCGTATTTTCTCGCCATATAGTTATAGTAAGAGGGAAGTGGTAGTCGAAGGATGGAACAGGATGGTCATTCGTTCCTTCCGATGTTTGCCTCACCCCCTTTCTCCTATATCTATATGTATATACGTTACACGTTATCGCGGAAGAGAAACAGGGTTGGATAAGGAAGGGCAAAAAAAACCGTAGGAAGGACATAGGAGTCGTAATAAAGAGCTTCATAATTTAAAGCGACCTGTCGAGATAGGACTTATAAATTGTTTCGGTTGGCAGGGTGGTCAGCATTATCGCGTCATCGGGATTACGAATGCTCGACTTTCTCTCGTGTGTCCTCCTGGGGCACTTTGCTTCGCCTATATATATATATATATAAAACTGCCATTACTACTCGAGAAAATTATATATATATATACGAGCGTTATCTCTATGCATATACGTATATAGGCGTATGTGTATACGGGTTTGCTCGCGCCGTTCGCGAAATCCTCGAATCTTTATTGTTTTCCACGTTGGCAAGGATCATCCCACGAGCGTGAGTGGTATTCGAAATGAAAGTATGCGCTAGACGTTACACCACCGCTCCTTCTCGCTATCTCGCGGTTCACCGTGTTCCCGTCTTCCATCGCCGAATCCAAAAAAACTTTATTGCATTTTTCCGACCGCTCTTGTCATACGCGTTCGATACTTTTTAAACGATAAAAAAATCGTAAGAATCACTTTAAATACAAAACAAAAAGTATGAAAGTTTCGATGATTATCGCTGTTGCGCGAAAAACTCGTGTCTTTGATGGAAGGAATAACGAAGTCGCGGGTGAAAATTGTATATATATTTTTTTTGCCTCGAAAGATTCGCTTTTTTTCGTCGCAAATCCTAGATGCAAATCATCGCGATAGTAGTCTACCCTGGCGTTATTTTTTTTTTCTTTACTTTTTCGCGCCTTTTTTTTTATTTTACGCGGGACACTTTATCATATATTCTCGTCGATAAGAGGGCTGAGCTTATGCCGGGGACAGATTTCATCCACCGTAGAACCGGCAGATTCGCTGGTTTAATACGTATGTGAGGGGGAGGGACGTAAAGATGTATATATAGATATATAGACACGTGAGCTCGAAACTCGAGCGAGAGTGCGCTCCTGGCAGCTCGTTCAATTTCTCATTTTCACGGACGAAAACGAGAAGAAGAGGTTCGTAAGACTTCATCTATATATATATGTATATGAAGAGAAATATGAGATGGAAATGCTTACTGGGAAAATGGGTGAAGACGCTGGAAGATGCGATTAAACCGCTCGACAAATACGTACCATCTGGTACGTCGCTCTCTGTCTCTTTCTCACACGCGAGAATTTCCGTATATTCCACTTTTACCCGCTGTTGCAGAATATACATATACTTATGTACTTCCCAATGGACGTGAATTTTCACTCGCTGTTCCACGAATTCAGGACTTAATTGCTCATGATAGAAACTGTGTCATCGCTTTCTCCCCTTACGACTGTTTCAATTTATAATTTTATGCAAATTTGAAAAATTTATCGTACCAATGTTTACAATTAAACATTTTTTTTTAATCCTAAATTTTTACGAAATTTCAGATCGACCCTGTACCATTTCGAAAAATAGGTTAAAAGAGGTGTAACAACAAAATAAATGCTTTTGGCACGAGCAAATTTGATAGAGCAGAGTCGAGACGAAAATATGGGGTTGAAAAATGAGGAGAACGGAACTATGATCGAACGTTCAAATATGTATGACGTATCGCACCCCCTCCTCGCCCCTCCCCCTTCCTCGAATTATTCTCTCGAGTTCTACCATGTAGCTTTACCACGTACTATCCACATACACGCGTCTTTTTTTTCTCTACGAAAGAGCAGTTCGCATTTTCATTCTCAGACGAGAGGGGGGTGAGAGTTTGAGATATATTTTTTTCGTCTCTTTTTTCGACGGGTTTTACGATATTCCTAGAGTTATACGTTCGTGGATTCGAGTGGCAGGAGAAGTGGAATCACTCGGCGCTATGGAGTGGCTTATGTATATACACATATGTATATATATAGGTAAACTCGCCCTCGAATCTTTACTATAGTCAGCTCTTCTCTATCGCTCGGCCGTTTTTCTCTCGGTTACAACAACTCGATTTTTCGTTCGTTCGCACAGTCACCCATACACCTACACACACACGTACAGAGATCATCGTCTTATTCCTTTTTTATTCGCATAGAAACGCTTCCTTGTCCCTTCGTAGAGAAAACACAAAACACACATACACACCTCGTACCAAACTCTTTTTATTTCATCATCCTCTCTTATGTTTTATTGAGCAGCTTTTTGAGCTGTCGCGTTTTTTTCCCTCGCTACTTCGTATTTCTTTGTCTTATTTTTTAACGGAATTGTTACTTCAACGGTCTTCGGTCGACAGGCCGTATGGCTCTTTCGTGACTGTCGAGCAACCCTCGCTTTTGTCTTTATGATCGTTCTATATCACTCTCTCGCTTTCGCTGCCTCTCTCTCTATCTATCGAACTTCTGACTCACGTATACCTTGGTTTCTCGTCGTTCGTACCTGTCGCCCTGTTTATGTTTGCTCTTTTCTTATCTATATTTTCATCATCATTGAATCCATGAAGCTTCGTGATTTTTCGTTAAAGAGGGAGAAACGAGTAAAAACATACCGAACGCCGTTGAAATTGGTAACAGGTGTTCGTTCAATTTGGCTCGAAGAATTCGGATGATTTTTAGCTGCTGGTTAAAAATAAGACGTACTCTAGGATGCAAAGGGATGGAAAAATAGATTGCAATTGATTTATTTTCGTTTATTAAATATAGTCGCGTTTATTCGAGTAAAAAATGGATTAATTGTAGAATGAATTTATACAAAATTTCTCTATATAGTCAGATTCGCGATGAACGAGGATAAAGAAAAATCTGGCGCCAATACGATCGACGCAAAATAGCTTGTTTGAGGACTGACACGCGGAAAACTATTCAGACACGTCGTACATTCGACGCGAAAGGTTTTCCTCTTATTTTCTCGGTCTCGTTCGAAAAAGTTTGTTCGGGAAGAGAGACGTAGAGTTAGATCCAAAGGATGTCGCTAGGACGTTCGTATAGGTGAAAGCTGGCCTGGCGTTCTTTTTTTCTTCCATTTCTTCTTCTTTTTTACCCTTTCGCCATTGAAAGCTTTCTTTCGGGCTCGTCCCTGACGGATCGACTTATCTCGAGAACTGCAGCTCTCACGTTTTCGTCGTTCGCGAGAAATGTGAACGAAAGTGGAGGAAGTACAGAGAGGTAAAGCCCCAATGGAGAATACAAACCAGCGTCTACCTAGCCATATACCATATATATACATATATATAGATTCATTTATATATAGGTGACTCTGGTCGAATAAAGACTAGCGGAATAAGAATCGGGCAGGAAGGTGTTGAGTGGGTACAAATAAGGCGACGAAGACGAGCTTTTCGACGGGGCTGAGAGATGGTGAAACGAATTCGTCGCTTTCACAGAGAGAGAAAGATAGAGAAAGTCAGAGAGAGAGAGAGAGACCGGGCACGGGTTGAGTGCTTCGTGTATTATGTCCGTGTGTGTGCGCGGGCGTCTGTGTGTACGAAGAGACTACTGTATCGAGGCTGCTGCTTTGCGCGATGCCAAGAGGACGAGGAAAGCCCGGTCTCGAAAGCGAATGGTGAATAAGCACAGAGTTCTCTATACAATAGTGCCTGGTATAGAGATGGGATAGATCGATAGATACATGGAAGGCCCGGAGCGAGTCGAGAGAGGCTTGAAAAGCTTCAGATTTCCGATTGCCGGCCTCTGAAATAACAAAGCTTTCGAGACTACGAAAATACAAATAAACGATACAGCGATAGCGGAGGGAGAGAGAGAGAGAGAGAGAGAGAGAGAGAGAGAAATCAATCGGATGGCTATTCGTGTATTTCCGTATTTCAATTTTTCACAAATAATAATAAACTCGTTGAATCTTGATTTTCGCAATTTTTCATCCCTTGACTAAATCTAAATTATATTTCAACATTTTTTATTCTATTGTACTTACCTATAATTTACAATTTTTTTTTCATTCTTGGATCCTAATTTTGATATTTTTAGCGGAATGGAAAGAATCGAGGTTTCAGTTCTATCGTGATAAATTGTCGAGTTACAAGTTCGTAAAATCCTCTCAATTTGATCAACAGTTCGCGATTCGGATAACTTTTATACGTATATTTGCTTACGCCTCGTCGACTTGCGATATAAAGGGCGAATATAGGGGGTGGGAGGGGGGCTAACGTCGAATCGAGTAATTTTCTTGCGACTGATTTCGTCACGTAGACCGATGAAGAAAAATAGAGCAGTTTCGTTCCTTCCGGAAATGTACGTTGGGCCGATACGAAACGCGATATAAGCGACGAAGACGTCAGAGTTGACGCGAGTCCGTGCGGCATCGACGTCGCCGCGTACGCAGGGCCACATAAAGGGTTTTTCTACAGTCGTAAAAATGCAAAACGAGACGCGCAAATAAAACGCTCGATCGGTGAGAGAACGTTGAAGAAAACGAGACCAGGAGAACTCTTGTTCTCTTTCTCTCTCTATATCTATATCTCTCCCTCTTTCCCCACCGCTGTTGCTGCTACCCCAGCGTGAATCTCATGAAACTTTCAAGAGGTGGAGCCGGCACTCTCGCCCCGCGTGGAAAAGCTCGCCGTAATCGCGTATATATACATAACTGTACTGGATATTTTTGCACTGTGCCTATACGGATTCGCACGGAAAATGCATAATTTTTCATACCATCTCCCATGATAAAAATCGATCGTTATTTATTCCATGCGAACCGCGAACGAAGGAAATATTTCTAAATTTCCCGTTGGACTCAATTTTTCCCAAAACAAAAAGAACATTTTGTATTCGACTCAATATTTACAAAAAAAAGTAAATTTTTTAATTCGATAAATTTCACATTTTGATAATTTTGTTTTTTATAATTACAGTGCAATTAAATAGACTGCCGGAGAGAAACTCAGGTTTGGTGAGAAATCGGTAAATATGATGTAGCGTATCGCGTTTGTGCGTAGGTTTCTCGATTACAATACGAGTTGGCCCAAAGTCGGGGTCGTGCGCGACTAAAAAAAGAAGAAAATAAGAGAAAGAAGTTCGCTCGAAGTTGTCAGTCGGTGCGCGATTAAAATACGAGTTCGCGGGCGAAAGTTCGAGTCGGGGACGTTACGTAATAACTTCTGGGTATATTGTAATTCGAGGCTCGAAAGTTTTCGCGAAGTAACACCGGGCGTCGCGAGGTCGCGGTCGCGCGCGGGACCCTGTCTCGAATATACGTTGTCGTAGCGGTGGCCGATGACACCGGGGTCAACGAGGTCGTCGGTGGAAGAGATCGAGGTCGTTGTCGCGGTTGAACGGAAACGCTCGCGGAAGTGATCGAGATCCATTTCCGGTGCGTTCCGTCGCGACACGACGATGGTCGACGACACGTCGTTCGGTAAGTGAAAACGCGGGGTGTGCGAAGGGTGGTGGGATTCTCGCGAATGACTTCGCCCGACTCGTAAACGCCGGGAGCCGATTTCATCCCCGATCGAACGAAAATCTCGGCCGATCACAACGCGATCGACGCACGCGTTACTTTGTTTCTTTCTCCGCCCTCTTTCGGCGAAATTTCTAACGGTTGGATTTTCATCGAAAAAGTGAAAACAGTTTCGTCCTTTCGACAGGAAAATCGGTAAAGATTTCTATACGTTCGATGAGAAATAACATCGGTTAGTGAAGTGCGCAGTCGTGAGCAACTTCTGAGAAAATAACTCAAGTGCGTTGGAAGGAAAACGATCCGAGACAACGCGTATCGTCGCAACATGCCGCCCTCTCTCGTCCCAGGGAGAACTTCGAACGACGTCCAACAACGAGTCCAGCGAAACGAGTGAGTAAACGAATTGTTTTCCTCGCGCATGCAAAGATTAACTATATTTGATCGATACGAAGGATTTTTCGAAACAAAAGAAAAATTGTGCACCCCGTAAAAAAAAGAATCCCTTTTTTACGTCCCTTTTGACGTTAAGGGTTGCGAAGGGAAACGAAATTTCGGTAAAAATACGTTATAGCGACAGCGTGTAGTTAAGATCGTATCTCTCGTTGGGCCGTAGAAAATTTCCAAGCAGGGGGTGTATATCCTTCGTTCGTTGGTCAGTGGTAAACTCGCCCCGGGTGATCGAGCCCCGGGCGTCGAGTAGTTTCGTCGCTCTGACCCTCCGCTCGCTTCTCTCTCTCTCTCGCGCGAGACACTCGAGTCGTCGAGAAAACGTCCCCGATTCTTCGATTCTTATCACTCGCACGTCCAACATAGAGCTCCGACCTTCTCCACCTCCGACCTTCGATCTCACCGACCTATTGCCCTCGAATACGCCAAAGCTCTTGTCTCCGACGGCGTTAACCTTCGCCATTCGTCTCGTGTGTAAGAAGGACAATCTCGATTTAGCGAATGGCCCATCGAGCCCGTTTAACCTTAATCGTCCGAATTCCACGACCTCCGCTTCTTCTTTTTTCATCCCCGACGCGAGATTCGACGTCTTGCGAGGAACGTTAATCGTTCTCGAAGCAACCGTTCGAAGAAGGGCTGTTCGCTCGTTCTCGCGCGCGTCTCGTTCCTCTATCTTCGTATTTACGATTTCGCGAATCGCGCACGATAGAAGTCTCCTCCTCGGCCGATAAAAGAGCACGCGACAAGGTTCGTGCGGCATTAGTGAAAAGAATAATAGTGGCGAAAGGGGCCGAGGAGGCGATGGTGGAGCATCGAGGGGGGTTGGACACGAGGACGGAAAACCAAAATTCTTTTTATTTCGCAAGGCACTTTACGCGTCTTCTTTCGCCCAAATCCCTTCTCGTATTCTTCTAACGTCTTTTCTCTGGATTCTTCTCGTCCTCTACCTTGTCATTACTCGCTGTTCGGCATCGAACCTTACCTCGTCCCAGAGCACGGCCTCTACTACTACCCTTTTGTCTCTCGATCCTCTTGCGATCGAAACGCGATCCTTGCATCAGCAGTCTCTCACTTTTTCCTTCGCACCCCTCCCTTCCGCCCCTCCCCGCCAACCCCCTGAAGACGTAGGTATACACGTTTTCCCGTTGGCTACGGCGTGTAAAGAAAGAGCCCAGGGAAAAGAAAACCTTTCCGGACTTGTGCGAGGATCTGGGAAAAGGTACACGTAAGTCTCGTGGTAAATGCTTCTTTTCTTTTTTTTCTTTTGTTTTTCTTTTTCTTCCTAACCTCTCGTCCGTGTTTCATTGCCCCGCTTCCGGTCCGCGTTGAAACCTCGCGCGGTTCGCGCTCTCTTTTCTCGCATGGACGGCGTGATCTGTGTAATGGCGCCAGGGTGTAAACGTGCTTGGGAAAAAGAAAAAGAAGAAAAAAAACGAGAGAAAAGAGAAAGAATATAAAAGCCTTTTGCACGAGCCGGAGGATAGACGAATGGCCGACACACCTTGTAGACGTCCCAACGAGCGTTGGCAGGCCTTTATAGACAACCGGGGTCAACTATACGGTGGATGCCGTCGAGCTGGACCGGTGTAAGAAAATAGCGCTGGAGGAAAGAAAAGAAAAACGGGGATGCAAAGGTTATACCCCGCGAGAGTTACGATGTTTTTGTGCCGAGTAGAGAAAAGAAAGCTTTTTTTTTTGACTTTTCTCTCTCTCTCTCTCTCTCTCTCTCTCGTTCCGACGTTCTCGTGCTGCAAGCGATGGTTTTGGTACACATACGTAAAGCGCGATATCTGGGTCACCGTGACCGCCTCGAGGTCGCAAAACTTTGCTCTGATCTCTCCGCGCCCTCCGCCTCTCACTCCACTCCCTCTCTTTTCTCTCTCTTCTCTCTCTCTCTCTCTGAATCTCTCTCGCTCTCCTTCTATGTGTGTGCATTTCGTTCGTTCAAGAATTTTCGCTTTTTCATGTTTTTTTTGTGTCGAATTTTTCTGTTCGAGCTTCGCTCTTAGTGGGTCGTGGCGCTTTTCAACATCGACCAACGCGCCCCCTCCTCTTCTCGCACTCGCCTCTCGCTCCCACGACCCGATGCTTTTCATCGTTTCCGAGAAGCAACGCGCACTTTTAACGCTACCGCGTTCGAAAGTAAGGAAAATAATACAAGTCCAAAGCGTTAACCACGCCCATGCCCTCTGCCGGACAGCGTACTAGATAGTTTTTTGTTCGTACTAAAAATTGTCGATTCTAGAACACCACGCGCGTAGGAAAATCTTTGGCGAATTTCAACGATCGCGAACGCTTTAAACTCGTTTGCGTTATTAAACGATGCTCGATCGTTCATGGAAAACGAAGATTTTCGTTTTTTTTCTTCGAGTTTCGCGGCGAATTTTTTGCATTTTACTTAAACCGATCGAATCAAGTCGGGAAACTTTTCGAAGCGTACGATCGAGAAATCGATCCTCCGCCTTGTGGGTACTTGAGAATAAGTCGAAGTTTAACGAGACGGAAACGAAGTAGCCAATTCGGCTCGCGATATCTTGAGATCGTTATTTTTCTAATTCGTTCAAATAATTTCATAAATTCTGACAAATATTTTTTTTTTCGACAAACAAATTATTTTGATAGTTCGAACTTTCGATCGAAAATAAAAGCGGTAACGGGAGCGACTCGCGCGGAAATCATTGCCTCGAGATATCAAACTGTTGCGCGATAAGTTTATAAGCCATTGTTGGAATTTCGCGTGTGCGCGCGCGCGACCGTAAAGTTACCATTTGTGGACCGTAAATAGTACCTCGGTGATATCGCCGTTATGTGTATAACGGCGAGACAGAGAGAGAGCACGAAAGAGAGTGAGAGAGAGAGAGAGAGAGAGTGATTTAGGAAGAACTCGCTCACGAAGTTATACGAGCTTTTCTCTATTGCATATTTACTCGCTGCGCTGGCAATCCGTGTACTCCGCCCCAGCTGTGATCGTTTTCTATTCTCTGTCGCACACGCCTAGTCGCGAAAAATATCGAGCACGATGAAAGACTTTTATCATTGGGTGAAGAATGTTTGGTGCGTGTTCGTGAACGGATAAAGATAAAATTTGTAAATTAGTGTGTACGAACATCGTAGCACCGACGAGATGGACGGAAAAAGAGGGTAGTATGTCACGCTCCCTTACTCTAGAAATTCTTGCGAGGGGCCAGGCAGTCTGGACAAAATAATACCGCTGTGAGGGAGACAGAGCGAGAAAGAGAGAGAGAGAGAGAGGGAGCGAGAGAGAGAGAGAGGGAATATCGGATGAAATTTTGTTCAGGGCTTTCAGCGAAAAAAATCTGCAATAGCGAGCTTTTCTCGAAAGCCTTTGACCTTCGATCTCTCTCACCTCAAAGAAAAATTCCTTCGTTGTGACCCGGGGGGGTTGAGCAGGAGGGGGGTGGGGGTGGGGAGGTGGGAAAATAAAGCAACATCGAAGTTTGTACATTCTCGCGTATCTCCTTTTTCTCTCTTTTATTTATTTTATTTGCATCGTATCGAGGTTCGAGTACTCGAGCGACACTCGGGTGAACGACGCTCCCGGTCTTCGTGACCAAAGTCTCTCCATCTTGAAAAATGTTGTTCTCGTTATATCAATGCGCGATATATACGTATAGGATTCTTTTTTTTTATTCTCAGAGATGCGGCACGGTTTAAGAAGTATGCTCTCGTCTCTCACTCTTATCTGTACCTATATACAACGGTTTCAACGCCGACGACTGGTGTGTACACATACACGTTTATATACATAAATATGTGTGTATGTGTTTGTACGCGCTGAAAGCTTTTTCTCTCTCTCCCTTGTGTTTTTCGCTAAATGTATACTTTCCGGTACATTAGATGGCCGAGTTTTCTCTCTCTCTCTCTCTTTCTTTCTCTCTCGCCCTCTCTCACCTTCTCGCTTATTACTTCTTATTTTTTCTTCCACTTGCTTCTCTAGTTTCTTCGAGAATAGGGAACCTTGGGGTCCAGCGTACACACGTATATATATATATATATATATATATATATATATATATATATATATATATATATATATATACGTGTACTTTTTCTATCTAGGATATCTCTCCTAGAATCACCTTTCCTCTTTCACTCTCTCTCTCTCTCTCTGTGTTTCTGAAAATTTTGTTTTTTTCTCTGTTTTCCACACCGAGCTTAGTGGGATATACGAAGAAAAGCGGGAAAACTTTAGTTTCTTGGTGAAACGAATCTCTCCTTCTTCTCCGTGCGCAGTTGTGCTGCATAGTTCATCATTACTTCGGGAAAAAAAGCTCTCGAAGGAACATCTACCTCTCGCTCGTGGCTAAACCATCTCACTTTTTCCCCCCTTGGTTTGGGGATTATTTCAAGTGGCTTGGAAGCTTTTTCAGGGGCGTTCTGGCCTTATACATATATATAGGTACATATCACGTATCTTTCTGAGTGCTTTCCACCGCATCGTTTCGCCGTAAAACGAAAACGGAAATCGCGCGAAAATTTCGTAAATAAATCATAAAAGGAATATTGAAGCTTTTTGTTTTCGAGTAGGTACCTACGTCGTTTAAAACCGGACAAGGGCTGTAAACAAAAAAAGTTTCTTTCGCGATACGAGAAACGGTGGACGAAGTGTAAAATCGTGGGGTTAACACTCGTAGAGTACGCGTCATGCCATACAAATTGAGTAAAATTATCGAGGTACAGTGATCGCGCAAAAGGGTGTATAATTAGGGTTGGCAAAAGGGGTGGGGGTGTAGAGAACCGGAGGAAAGATTTTTTGCAACAATGAGAATCCGTCGGAAGTGAAATATATAGAGATATAGACGTAGGGGTTACTAAACACACACGCACACACACACCCACACACAAACATACACATACACACATATATATGCGAGTACCTACAATGGATTGCAGCGAGGCGGATGCGTTTTATTTCTCCTAATGTCGTTTACACGAGATTTTCGTTCTGCTATCGGGTCTTCTCTGTCGTACGGTACTTGTAATCTCGGTACGTGTAGAGCTTTTTTCTTCTTCAATTCATTTTCTCCTCGTACTTTTTTGCCTCCGTTGCCCGGCCGTATCGAGTACCGACCGCTCGCGAAAATCAATTCGACAACCGAAATTTTTCTCCGGATTAACACAACCGGGGGCAACGTCGGAAAAATTCACTATATGTCTAACCAACCCCCCCCCCCCCCCTCCACTGTCCTATCCACTCTTCACTTTATTACATTTTATCACTACCGATTGAAATACGTATTTTCATTATCTCACTCGTTTCACATCTGTTCTCTGACTTTATTATCGCGTAAAATAATATTTATTTGCGCTGTCGACAATAATGGACGATCATTATTATCGAAGTATGCGGGAAATTAATCCTCGTTTATGTTCGAAGCTCGTTACACACGTTGAGATAATTAAACATCGCGACGTTTCTGTGGATCGTTAATTATTCGTTTTTATTTTTTTTTTTAAATATAAAAAGAAAACGAAGTTCGAAGGGAAAGTTGAGTTTCTCGTTACATCGAAAGCTTTAGTCGTTTTCAATTCGTAATTCGTAATTAGTCTCGTGAGAACGTTTAATTATTTTCTATCCTTTTCTGGTTGGGACATTATTAATATATATAGGGCAAGATCCCTTCGTCGCCATAGGGTAAACCAATGATAGAAACTGCTTTTGGCTTCTGTCGCTCACGGTGTATAATTACCGATTCGAAGCCCAACAAGTATATACGCAATTAGCGCAATTACCCCCATTTCGAACCCCGGCACGTTGCCGAGACATCTCTTGGCCTGTAATTTCTCGTCGATCTCAGGACAAAGTTAAGCTACCGTGGCCTATATAGGAACGTTATTGCGGTGGGTCGCGATCTTTCTCCATCCCTCTCTCTCTCTCTCTCTCTCTCTCTCTCTCTCTCCCTTGGCGTTTCTCTCAGTAGGGCCAAAATAGTTTCAGCTCGATCGTAGAGTAAGGGAGTGAGACGCTACCTCGTATTATCAGAGCGAGAGAGAGAGAGAGAGAGAGAGAGAACTGGCTATGTAGGTAGTAAGGGCTTTTGGCACTCGGGGCTATTGCTCGCCATGTCGCCCTCACGGTACGAACAAACGTCGCTAGCTACCCCCTTAAGCGTCTGCACAGAGAGAGAGAGAGAGAGAGAGAGAGAGACTGAGTGAGAGAGGAAGCTTTCCGGGACAGAACGCGAAACCCTGGGTACTTTCCCTTCCGCCAACAGAAACCGAGAGAGAGGGTGACTTCCACTTCCACGGTTCGAGGATGTGAATTATTGGCGTTACGTTAGACGTCACCCGCAGCCACGGCAGTGTGGCGCACCGCTCGAGAGAGCCCACTATCTTCAGCGTTTATATATATACACGTATACATGTGTGTATAGGATGAATCACTGGAATGCGGACCATCGAAATATTTCTCCCCGTAATAATGACCATCATGAACCGTATCGGCTTTTATAAATCACAATTTTTACGATTCCGATAAAATCAGACTCTGTTTACCTACCATTCGTTCAATTTTATCGATTTCTTCGTTTGTCGAATAATCGAAAATATTCGTTTGCACCGAAAATTGACGTTTCAATTTTAGCAGCCTGAGCTAAAATCCAGCTTTTGCTGCTCCTTCTCTTCCTTTTCTCCAAGTCCTACGGGCTTTATATGTATGAGGAGAATAGTAGGTAGGTACGCGAGGCAACGTCGGATGCAAGACAAATGCCTCGCTCGACACGACGTCGACGACTACGAGTCGACGCAACGACGCAGACTGGCGCACACGCTATATAAGAGAGACACAGAGCTCTCCTGATGTTCCAACTCCATTCTGTTAGACATATTTGCTCGTGTGTAGTGGAAGGGCTGGGGGGTGGAGAACGGGCAATGATAAATATATATGCGCGGGTAGGTGAAATATATGAGAGAGCGAGGGATAGTACGCAGGTGAATATGAAGCTAAAGACCCGAAGAGTTATGCGAGGCACGAGTCAGGACGGGAAGGGGGTGGGGGTGGGGTGGGGGGAGGGGCGGTTGGTTGAAAGACAAGAACTAACGCGTATCAATCGTGTTCTTTAAAAGGCTTTACGAAGGCAATTATTTTCTCGCGTCAAGAACGTAGGGGTGGGGTGTGGGGGGGTGGGTCTAGCTTATTGGCACGCCAGAGAGCCATTTCTCGTCGTCTCTCGATTCTTCCCTCCCTCCCTCGCTTCTTCAACCTCGTGCCCGTTAACACGACAAACTCGAACACTCGGCGTCGTTCATCCGTTCTTTTTCTTTTCTTTTTTTACGTCTTCCGATTGCTCGGCGACTACCACCACCGTGGGCGAGTTTCCGCGCGAATGATTGTCCCTCGGTCAACTTTTTCAATTATTCTCCATTTTATAGTAGTAAAAAAGGTGAGGTCGGCGGAGGAGGGGGCGGTGAGGGGAGGGAGGTAAGGGGTTGGTTAGTTGGACTCGGTAGAGGAAAAAAAGTTTTGCCTCGCGCACTGAAAATCAGCGGCGTAACGAGAGATTTCAGGGCGGCAATTCCGAAAGAGAGAAAGAGAGGAAGAGAGAGAGAGAGAGAGGAAGAGAGAATCGATATTGTCGAATCGAAGATCTGCGTGAAAAGGAAATCGAGTCGACCAATCTACGTTCGAAGATGAGATTTTACTTCTTTTTCTTCATCTCGCACTTTCTCACGCCGGAAGCTGATTCCACGATAGTGGAGTACCTCCGATTTAATTGGATATTGGTGTCCTCATCATCGAGTGACTCGTGCTATCTTTTATATATATACATAAGATAACTATATGTATATATAGTTATATGTACATAGCTGGCTTTTTCTCAATTTATATTCTCGATCCAGCGGAGTAGAGAAGCTCTTCAGCATCCGTTATATCCTCGACTAATACCTCGTTTCGTACTCTCTCCTCCACCCTCATCCCCCATCTCTCAATCTTCGCGCCACTTGTCCGGCTCCTCTCGCGATATAAAAACTCTTTCTTGTTTTTTTCGACGCCACGCGGTTCCTCGCACTAAATTCCCTCGAATTTCACGGAGCTTTTTTCGTTCATGCGCTCCTCTCCGCAGGTGGAACGTTATTCACGCGGTACTCGTTTTTTTCTTCTTTCATTGATCGTTTAAGCTCTTGTCTTCGTCGCTATATATACCGTCGAAAGAGAAAAATGGAGTAGCATAAAAGTTGATTAAAAAGAAAAACTTACCCTCGAACGTCTGTACTTATATTTTTCCGGTTTTTTCTTTTTCCTTTTTTGCAAACTTCCGCGAGTCTCTTTTACCGTCGTTGATGACACACACACACACACACACACACACACGCAGGCGGTAACGTGAAACCCGTTTCGTTCGTGACTATAAATAAAATAGTCAAACGCGACAGGGGGGCGGGTTGGCGAGGATCGAAGCGTATACCGGCTGCCACCGGGGCGATGTCAAAGAAACGTGGCACAGTTCGAACGAGCGAGCGAGCGCACACCTCTTCGAGGAATAGCATCGGGCTTCCGGAATCGCCTGTCGTGTGATCGATCCTCCGCGAGTCAAACGGGAAAAAGATAGAGAGAGTGCGGTGAGCGAGAAGAGCCAGAGTGACGGAGAAAGGAGGAGGGAAGTTGCGGGGTTTGGTTCTCGACACGTCGAAGGAACTAGGTCGGGAAAAATATCAGACCTTCCTCCCTTTCTCCCGGTGCTCGTCTCTCGGTGTGTTCTACGCCCCCCCCCCCGCCCCCTCGATACTTGCTCCGCCAATCTTACTTCCCTTTCGCGTTCTTTTCATTTTCCCGTCCATCCGTACCGACCCCGTCACTCGCAGCACATCCAGCCGCATAGATTAAAGCCGGAGTATCAAAAAAGATTATTCTTACTTGTCGTCGAGTGACAAGAGGGGTAGGAGTCGAATGAAATTAAAAACTATATTTTCAATTTTTGAATAAAAATTGTGTCTTTCGTATTTTTATACTTTGATTCGTGTTTTTTTCTTAATTTATCGAAAATTCGTGAAATTTGGCCGAAGGGCGAATCTCTTTATCGACACTAAAAGGTACATTTTTGCGTTCTCGTTCGGGATTCCAAGTGGCAACGCCGCTAAGAGTGGCACGAGAGGTCGTAAATCGCTCGGGGCAAATCTGGCGTTGGTCCTCGAGCGAGCGAGCGAGCGAGAGAGAGAGAGAGAGAGAGAGAGAGAGAGAGAAAGGGGAAAGGGCGCGTATCTAAAATCGCTGGGAGTGGTGAGTGGCCGTTAAAGGTCGCACAGGGCTATAATGACGAGATGGAGCGATTCTTTTTCCTTCATCCCCTAACCTCGTTCGTTCGGTACTCACGCATGCCTAGGGGTCCTCGAGAATTGGATGTACATTCATCTTCGACTCTCGGCCCTCTCCCCTCCTCTCTCTCTCTCTCTCTCACTCTCTACGTCGATCCTCGAGAGGTACGAGTAGTCTGTGCCGAACAGCCCGTAACTTATGAGGTGCGCAACTACCCTTGCGCGCCCTCTCTCGTTCACCCCCTACCATACGTATCGCGGAAACACGAACGTCGTCCATTGTCCATTCGTCCTACCCACGTTGATGGAATACGTGCGTCGACTGCGTTTATCGTCTTTTCTTAACTTCGATATAAACATACATATGTATATACAATATATATATAGACACATACAAAAATCCAAACCCCTAGCTCACATCACCAGAGGACTTCCGGTTTTCGTTATATTCTCTCGCACTACTCCGTTCAAGAGGAAAGTAGGCCAACCGAGAACGTGCCTTAACTCTACGACGATCTCGTTCTTTTTTTTCTTAAATTTCCATTTTTTTTATTCGACACTCGTCACGTTCCCGCGTCGAATAACGAGGTACAATGTATTCGGGACGTACAAAATTTCATATGCAAGGAAACGCGAGAGGGAGAAAAGAAAAAGAACGTAAGAAGAATAATTTAACCTGTATTGGAGAGAGAGAGTGAGCGACGGAGATAGAAAGAGGGTGAGAAACAGACAGAGAGACAGACAGACGGACGAAATCTAAACCGTCGCGAATCCTTTTTTATCGGCGGAGTCGAGGATCTTCGCGAACTCCGCCTGCATAGGGAATGAGAGTTGGAGTGTGAGGGTGAGAGAGTGTGCGAGAGGGATCGCAAGAGGGGTGAGTTTATATGGAGAATGCGCGTGTAAAAGCTCTCGCGCCCGTCGATTTGTTATCGCAACGCCGTTGATGGTGTTTGCCTAACAAATCCGTAGCCCGCAGGCCGGCTGGCGTAAGTCTCACCGAGCCTTCGCTCGCTCGCGCGTTTACCGTTCCTGCGCACTTACTCCACGGTGTGAAACGCTCTTCCTCCGAGGAGAGCAACACACCTCTCTCTCTCTCACCCATGCTTCTTCCCTCTCTTCACTGTAGTTTGCGCACATCCTGGACCTCCATTGTTCTCGAGTAGAAGCGAGCAGCAGGATTTCCGACCTCTCACCATCTCCTTCACCCTCCCGCTCCTTTTCAACACCTGAAAAAACATTTTGCATATACACACACTTTCGAGGAGCAATAAGCGCTCGAGGACTTGTGGTAATAGTTGTATTCAATGTTTTGCAAGTACCTCTTCGATATAAGAAGGAGGTTTTTACATTTCAAATATTTCATTTAACCAGAATGAAAAAAACGCGAAGCAGTCACTTGGAAAAAATAATTATACGTAATTAAGGGGTGAAGGGATTATTTATTCTCGAAATTACATTTAAAGATCGGAATAGAGCATTACATTAGTCTTGAATGAGCCCTTAATTATTTCGTAGCCTTTATTTCGAGGTTGATAGACGTGCGTACAGTTCGCAGTAGTGCAACTCTGCTTTGGTCCGACATATAGATTTAACGTTCGCACAGACACAGAAGGTGTACGTACGTGCTATATATATATATATATACGGTCTCTGCTTAAATCCTTCCGGCAAGCACAACCTATATCTCGAGCTGCTATAAATCAGCCTAAGATTCCGGAAATTTACGCGCGACCCGGATCTAGCCCGCGGCTATCATTCCTTCTCGGTGACCGTGGCATGGGCCGCGGGGTGAAACGAGCGAGCGAGAGAGAGGGAGACAGAGAGATAGAAAGAGGAAGAGAGAGTTCACCCCGTTACGTACCGAGGTGCTCTCTCCTTTTTCGAAAAGGAACAGAGAGACGGGCACACACACACACACATACACGAGTCGGTGTACGCTTCGGTTCGGTTCGGTTTAAGCTCGCACGCTAGACCAAAAGATATAGGAAAGACGAGCAGATGGGCGAATCGCGAGAGGGCAAAAAAGAAAAAACTCGCTCGCTGGAGAATGGTAGAAAGAGAGAGAGAGAGAGAGGGAGAGAGAGAGAGAGAGAGAGAGAGAGAGAGAGAGAGAGAGAGAGAGAGAGAGAGAGAGAGAGAGAGAGAAAGGGGAGGAAGACCGGAGGGTGGAAAACGTAGACGTCTGCATCGAACATCGTAACTCAGGGATGCTATCGGTGGGCTCGTGCGCAATTTACTGCTTCTATATCCGGTTTTACATCGGTCTTTGAAAATTCCAAGCTCTCTCTCTCTCTCTCTCTCTCTCTTTCTTTCTATCTATCTCTCTCTTCCTTCGGAGATAACTCCGGGGATAATTATTTGCTGAAGAAATGAAAATGGGTCAATGAAATTCGCCGGGTTCATCGAAAAGTAGTTTTACTACTTTTATAAACAAAGAAATATCCCCTCTATCTCGGGCGGATGGTGGTGGAAAAGAATCGAGATTAATTTGTCGTGGAAATAAACAATTTCATCCTAGAATTTCGTACGAGTAATCTCTCGTTCTACGAAAGCCTCCTTATCCGCACAATGCCATCGGTGATATCGATTCAATTATGTCATGATAATGGGGGGGCAAACCATTTCTAAATGTATGCGTCGAACAATTTCAATTTATACACACCGTTTACACAAATATACAACCATCTATATATATATATATCCGGATTCATTATAATACCACACATTTGCATCAATGGGCTTGCGGCCACTAGAGTATGCCCCGACTATAATTAATTCCGGTCGGTAACGTATATGTATACAGGGTGAATTCTGTAAGGTTTCTCAAACGAGATTTTGGTGCAGATGGGATCATTACAAACAAAAGTTGCAAATATACATTGGGGATATTTTTAATAGTTTACGAGATATAAATATTTAAAGTTGATCGAATCAGAGCGCGCTGAGAAGCGTTGGAGCCGCCCACTCTCCGCCCTAGTCGTAGATATAGCACAGTTTAGGGCGTTACATTTGGGATTGCAAAATTCAGAGTAGTCAATTATTATTATTCTATTACGCAGTCATTTTTATTTGGCGCGCTCGGCAAAATTCAGAGCGGTGAATGCCCGACAAATAAAAATGACTGCGTAATAAAATAATAATAATTGACTGCTCTGAATTTTGCGATCCCAAATGTAACGCTCTAAACTGTGCTATATCTACGGCTAGGGCGGAGAGTAGGCGGCTCCAACGCTTCTCGGCGCGCTCTGATTGGATCAACTTTAAATATTCATATCTCGTAAACTATTAAAAATATCCCCAATGTATATTTGCAAGTTTTGTTTGTAATGATCCCATCTGCCCCAAAATCCCGTTTGAGACACCTTACAGAATTCACCCTGTATATATGTTAATATACGCGTGATGGATTTCTATTCTTTTTCTGTTTGTTTTGTTGTTGTTTGTTTTTAAATCCATTCATTTACGTTAACGTTAAAAACGACTCCTCGGAGCTAGAAGGACGTACTTGGCGTCGTACTTCGTGTAGAGTCGAGGAGCCTGGCACCCTTCTGACTTTTAACAGTCAATATATCACCGTATCCTATATATAGCAGGTTAAATGCATTGTTATAATTGCATATATTTTTAATCATTACCCACACTCGTCGAAGTTCGGTGCTCCCGTGCTGCCGTTTTCGAGCTAAACGTATCTGCTCGACCTCGGGGGGATGAATGGAAATCGGGACAGAGGTCAGGCTGAGGTTATTCATTGCGGATGCGCGCATACGTTTAATCAATTTAAGCATTTATGATTTATATTTAGATAACGTAGATATTTCACGAAAGACGACGCGTCACTGAGGATTCTCGAATATCGCGATCGTTAATACGCGGAAAATCTATTATCGGCGGCAAGTAACTTCGTTTATGTATTCGTACGATAATTCACATTGTACGAGACAGCGAGCGATAACGACGGATGGACGTTGGATATGCATTATTTTATATCGTACAATTTCATATTTATCGATATAATTATGCACGGTTATAATTAGATATCGAGATCAACGTCACTTTCGTTACGATCATCGTGCCACCCTCGTTTATCATGTTTTCGCTCGGTGAGGAGGATGGTCAGAGGGGCGAGGGGGTGCGGGGCTTAGTCGAGATGCGTAACATACGGCCGAAGGGGTTGTGGGACTGCAACGATCCGAAACACAATATAGGTCGCGTAAGGGATATTACGTATATAGGTATAGACGCGTAACCGATCTTGCAGCAGCAGCTTGCAGTTAGCAATCTGCTATACGTTGCATTTGCCACGAGAGTGGGAGCGCAATGCTACGCCATACACGGTGTCCAGTCACGAGCTCGTTAATCGGCCTAATGAGCTGTGTAACATATCGGTCGAGTCTCTCTCTCTCTCTCTCTCTTCGTTCGGCTCAGTGCGAGAGGGCTGGTCTCGCGTCCTCTAACGTCGTTAACCCGGACGATGGAAGGGCGGGCGGCGGAACGGAGGGGGGAGGGGGGGGGGGGGGGGGTGGAGAATAAATGTTGTTAATCAAATGGGGTAAATTGGAAAAGCAAATTGCTGGAGTGCCAATATGCAGTTAAAATACAAGTAAGAAAATTATATACCCCCAGGAATCATGGTCTCGCGTATATTTTTACTTTTGCTATTTTATTTCTTGTTACCTCAGGTCTGAGTGAAAATTTGTATCGTAGAAAACACAATTGATAACGATTTAATTTAACGGAGTACGCGTGATGGATTTCTATTCTTTTTCTGTTTGTTTTTAATTCCGTACGATGAGAGAGATAGTTGGTATAAGAAATATTCAGATGCGAAAGAATTCAATGGATGCATTTTCGCTCCCTTCTCGTTGTATTTTTTTTCTATGACCGATACCCCCTCTCTTTCTCCACCGCGTCCGTTTACATCTCTTTTATTACACCGCAACGAGCTCTCGGCGCATTTTTTCTTTTTTTTCAGTTTTCCTTTTTTTTTGATCCACCACCGTACAATCAGTCATTCATCGGTGAGATTTTCATTTCCCTAAGTAGACATCTGCTCGTACATGCAACAATTTCGACCGAGAGCAAGGGCGAATAATTACAGAAAAATACCTCTACATAATCATGCTTGTCTCGTTTCGATGCATCGTGTAGAATGTCGTTCTTTTCTCTCTGTTTTTCTTTTCTATTCTCGCTTCGATATGTTTCACGAACTGCGAGGAATGACTCTTTTTTCTCGCGTCGTAGATAATGAAAGAGCTGGGCGGGGGGAGGGTTGATCGATCGGGAATTCCTGATGCGAGTAAAAATAAAAAAAATATCCGGCCTATTTCTCAATTTGTCTTTTAGTCCTCGCGTTTCCCATTTTTTTTATTCTGTTTTTTTTACTTCTTTTTTTCCATCCGTTTTCCATCGAGATAGTCGCGCCGAAGCGAGAGAAAGGTTAATTAAAAAAACGAAGCGCGGTCCTACCGACCGTCCCCGTTTTTACTTCTTTCAACGTGGTGGCATCGATATCCGCGCGGGGAAGGGGGGGGGGGCGGGGAACACTATGCATTTTTCCAACAATGCGCGTGTGTTCGTGTCTCGCTATCGATACGAGCGGGAGGGAGGGTTCGCGAGGGGTGAGTGGACGGGGGGGGGGGGGGGATGGTATAAGCTCGTTGCATACGAGAAACGCACACGAAACGCGCGAAAAGGGGATGGGCTGAGGGGTGGGACGAGTTGAGGAGAATGCGGAGAGAGCAATTTCGCTCGGCAATATCGCTTCGGGACTTTTGGATGATCGTACGTATACGTTTACGCGAGCGAGCGACCGAGAGTGAGAGAGGGGGTAAGAATATGAGGGGGTTGGGGCTTTAGGACGCACTAAGGCAGATTTTAGGAGACCCGAGTGACGCTAACCGATCAGTTTGTACGTTCCCATACGCTATCGGGCGCGCGAAGTCACATCCTCTTCCCTCACTCGCACTGGAAACAAACACACATATACACACACATAGACACATACGTGTATACGTATATTCATGACAAAGTAACGAGAGTTACCCCCTTTCCTCACTCTCATCGCTAGCGGTCCTCTCGTTCATTTCGAATCTTCCCAATTATCCGGACCGATCGTAAAAGAGAGAAATTCGTAATAGGTAATATCTCTTTCTCTCTTCACGAGAGTAGCGTTCCCGTCCGTCGCTGCGACGGTTTTACGAGCGATTCGACGCGCGATTTATTAGCCGATAAGACAGTGGCTATATATATATATATATATGAGCAGATTTTGTACATAGATATAGATGTGAGAGAGAGTCGAAAGATTCAAGCTGGAATTTCGCACGAATGAATGCGATTTATTACGGGATCGGGGGTGGTTTTAGTGATTTTATCGTAAAGGGTTGAAAATTCGCAATTCAAAATATAACGTATAGAATTTTTATATTCAATTATTTCCTATCGATAAAAGAGAATCGTGCGTGATCAAACGGTATATTTTCATTTCGCACCCTCCGAAAAAGATCGTAAAACTATAAAAAAAGCATAATTCGAGGAAAGTTCCCGATGGCGAAATTATATATATTGCCGGTCGGTTCTTCCCCTCGCGACATTGGCACTCGCGAGACGTGATCGATCGAGGCCGACGCGCGAAACACACCGGTGTCTCTCGACTGGGGTGTGTGCGAGTGAGAAAGAGAGAGAGAGAGAGAGAGAGAGAGAGAGAGGAAAGGGGTTGAAATGAGAAGAAGGGTGAGTCGAGAGGGTGTCGTCCGTTATATACACGGTGTCGTGCTTTCCACCATCGCTATTCCCCTCTCTATAGAGACGCGTCGGAAGCGAGAGTGCATCCGATGCAGCCCCTCCTTTCCCCAACCCTCCTTTCTGCCGGTCCACCATACCAACTGCATTTCGGTGTCTGCGGCGTGTTTTCCCTCGTTCCTATTCCTCGTGTCCAAGAAATGCAACGCAACGTGGATTTCACCCCCCACCCCCTCTCACTCTCTCTCTGGGTCCCACCCGTATATCGCGAATCGGTAGAGCGCGAATCGCTACACCCTCCTCTCCGTTGGCGTGCCACTCCGTCACTCACACCCCTCGGGGCTTCTGGCTAAATCCAATCCTCTCGGTCGTTCGATGGCATATCCCCCGATCTTCTCCGTCTCACCCGTAACGAAACACACACGTGCTTTCTCTCACTCTCTCTCTCTCTCTCTCTCTCTATCTCTCTCACTCTCTCTCTCTCTCTCCTCGTCTCTCGTCGTCATCGGATATAGAGCTGCACGAGAGAGCGTTCGAGCGTGTACCCCACCCCTCCTTCCAATAGCGTTAAACACACGCGCTTGTAATGTACACGCCTATACACTCGTACCCCCGCGTTACGTTCACCCCCGTGCCCCACCCCCCTCCCGCCCCTTTCACGAATTTATCGAAGCATCGCGCGCCTCGTTGCTTTCACCCGATACGTACAATGCTCTGCACGTTGTCTTCCTCTCTCTCTCTCTCTCTCTCCCTCTCTCTCATTCTCTCCTCCTCTCATCCTCTTTCACTCTCTGTTCGCTCGTCTGGTTCATTCGACTTTGTGCGTATAAACGTGTGAACGGATGAATTCGAGACGAGACAGACGAGAGAATATGGAGAAGGGAAAGTGATGAAGAGGCTCAATGTTATCGAGAGGCAATCGATCACAAGAATGTATATACGAGCATTGCGCGATATTGTGCCTCGCGAGTTTCAGCCGTGAAACGTGCACACCAGAGGACTCGTCACGGTCTTTCGATCGCAAATACTACGCGAGAAACGATCTTATCGATTTTCCACCGGTTGATACTTTATATCGTAAGCTTTTGTAGAGTTATTTTCCAATACGTTAAAGATTAATTTGGGGGTTGCTTTATTTAGTTTGCGGAAAAAAGGCCTCGTCGCATATTGCGCGTGGTAGGGAGAGACGAAATTTCCCGTTTCGTCGCGATTTTCTTCCGTTCGTAGATGAAAATCTTACGACACCCTCCCCCCCTGATACCGGTGAGACACGCGTCGTTTTCACTCAACTCGAGCCCACTTCCGGCCTAAGCCGGCGTCGCGCAGGCACGCGTCGCTACGTTTTCCGCACATCATACGGTCCTTCTCGTTGTGCAGTGTTTATATATATAGTGCAAGAAGGGTGCTTTTGCATTTGCCTCCCTAGGACACGAAGCTGGTCGGTTGTTGCGGCAACCCGGCCAACGACTCTCTTCCCGACGAAGCTGAATAAGAGGAATGCGCAATTCGCCCTCCACCGCACTCTTGCACTCTCCACCCTCTTTCCGGCTTTATACGTTGCATACGTATGTCAGTGTGAGTTCATGTGTGTTTGAAGGAGAGGGAGAGGGAGAGAGAGAGAGGGAGTGCACGTCGAACCCCATCAGACGTCTGCGTTGGGGTGTCTGAAGCACAGTCCTCCAGAGAGCTTTTCCTACGCCGCACCTTCTCGTGTCACACCTCATTATGCGACAGAGGTTCGTTAACAATCCGCTTGTTTTTTCTTCTCTTTTTTCTCTCTTCGTTCTTTCTCGCCCCGAGCATTTCCGGTCCTCGGCAACAGTCTAGCTGCATTTTTGACAAACACCATCGCAAAGATACGGCAGCTTATTTTTGCAGGAAGATTCGATCGTGAATTCGCCTCGTTTCATCCCCGAAATATTCCGGACGCGATCGCCAAGGGGGTTGGGAGAAAAAAAATAATTCCGAGTAGCCGAGAAGAGCGCGTCGGAAACGTTAGCGATGCCTTCGGGGCTTCGAAGGCGTTGTAATGCTTCGAAGGCGTTGGGTACACCCTTGCCGTAAAGGGAGAGAATCACCCCGCGGATAGCTCCGGCGCAGTCCGTATACTCGTAAACCAGAAACTTGCGCAATCACAAGTTGGTGGAAGTCCGCCCGCGGGTTGAACTCATAAAACTACCGTAATTGTAAAACACGGGAAGGCCGCGTACGGAGGGGATGTGCGAGAGAGAGAGAGAGTTGAACGCGCAGATGGCCGCGAGACGAAGAGTAGAGAACGAAAGGTATATGGATTCCCCGGTAGTCTTGGCATCCCGGAAAAGCTAAAGCTTGTCGGTGAGAGCCGAGACCACCGCTCCTCCCTCTCTTTCTCTCTCTCTCTCTCGCTTTCTCTCGAGGCTTCTTCTTTGAAAACCATCCCTCGCGCAGAATCAAGGTTTTATTTCACTTGTTGAAACGCAAACGTTCCGACTCGTTGTTTATATACTTTTACGTATATATGTATATACATTGATATTTTTGTAACAGGGGTAGTTTTCCAGTGATCCTCACTCGTTCCGCCGAACCTCATAAACTTTTTAAGTTTCGTTCGATCGACGGAGAAAAAAAGAAAATCACAACGCGAAACTTCACCCTTCCGCTGAGAATTCGTTTTCCACCCTCTTCCTCCCTCATTGTTATATCGTGGATACTTTTGAAATTGTCGCCGATGACATTTTTACGGTAGAAATAGTTCTTCGTTCAACCGTGAAAAGTTCGTCGTGAGATTTTTAAGTTTGGTGAACGGCGAGCTTACCTCGACGAACGTGGAAAAATACACCGAATTCCTGGCAGGTAGCGAAGCGCCCTAGCGCCGGGTCAACGGTGGCACGTACACGTACGCGCATTATACACCAACGGAATGGACGTTAAATTTTCCATGAGTCGAGGGAGGGTGTCTATACTACCCCACCTACATCCCCTGCGTTCCATCTCACCTTTTTCTCTAGGCACAGCCTTCGACGTCGAATGGCTTTCCATTCGGACTTCCGATTGCTTATATCGGGAGGTGAAAGGTCCTCGAGGCTCTATTTCCTTTATCGAACTTCGATATTCGCTTTCGTTCCTTTACAAAAGCCACTTGCACGACTCGCGAGGATAGGTATGAAAGAAGCTCACCCCCTCCTCATCCCTGTCTCTCCTCCACCCTCGGCTACCCCACTTCCCGGCTGCTTTGCCCTCTGTCGAGGAGCTCCTTGAATCTCACTCAATCTTCCACTACATACTTTGAAATCTCTGGGTCTTGTCCAAAAGACGTGAATCGCAGCCCCTCCTTACCTCCCTCCCTCTTTCTCTCTCACTCTGTCTTCCTCGTTCTATCGGGATTAAAGTTAAACCGGCGTCGGTGAAAAAACGCCTGTGAATGTTCGGGATGACGTACCGCGCGATTTTCTAAACCTCGTGAATGTTGCAAATGTGAGAAGAAATGAGAATTTGATCGAGGGGAAATTTTTGATGGTCGAGTACGAGATAATTTTGTTTTTGTAGTTCGAAACGAGAGAAATTCTGTTTTAACCTTGATAACATAGGTTTTAGGAGCGTTCTCGCGTCGAGTCTGAGGGAAAAGGAATTCGTCTATTTTGAGGAAATTCTGTACGCGCCCCTCGGGACAGAAAGTGTGTAAAGAGAGGAGAGGCGAGGTGAGGGTGGTAAGTTAGAGGGAAGAAAAGCCATTCGACACTGGGGTAAGGAAAAGCTCGACCTGAAGGCAAGGTAATAAACAACACCCCGCAGGGGCACTTCTTGCTCGCTTGCCTACCCTACCTACCTATCTACCTACCTACCCTCCGTACCGTGCTCGGTCGTCCGCAACATCCTCGACGATTGCGAGAGCGTTTCAATACCCCGCCTACCCCGTCTACGCCACACTTGGCTCACCACGGGTAAGGAATTATTGCGGTTGTACCGCGGAAAGCGAGCAAGTTTACGTATATAGCGAGGAAGGTACGATTGTTAACCCTTGTATAAATCATTCATACGTCGACACTTCGAATCGCGTCGAAAATATTCCACCCTTTGTCCTTGACTAAATTTCGGCGAATTTTGTCGAAACATTAATTTTCATTACTTTTCCACTTACATGCGTATGTTTTTGTTTTGTTTATTGAACCAAATTAAAACGTTTGTGAGAATAGCGTCGAGCTATTATCACAATATTCGTTGCACGGATAATTGCTATAATTTGTATCTCAACGCCGGTTATCTAGGTCGAGACGTCGTCGTGCCGGCGGGCCTGGCGGCGTTGGCTACTGACCCGAATTTTCACGCCGGTCGATTAAACGTCAAAGAGTGAGTCGAAACTTTCTTCCAACGTGTACGCACATATATATATATATATACTCGTATATATATTTGTATATTCAACGTTCGTATATTTGATGTGAAAATTCTATTCTATTCATACGCGTACACGTATGTATGCGATATGCATGGAGTGGATTAGCCTCTTCCGCGAACGCTTCCATACCCGCTCTAGCGGCGCTTTCAATAGCGAACTAACGATCAAACAACCTTGTTTGCCGCGTATGTATATACGTAGATTTGCGCATGACGTAAGTAATACGCCCCTTTGAATTTGACGCCCAAGCTTATTTTCATGCCCTCGCGGGCTTCTACGAAAAAGGGAAAAGTCTAAAAAAAAACCTTGATTTTCCAAAATACTTGTAACTTTATTTCCATCTTCGTTCCAACGAAACGAAATAATTTTCTTGAAGTAAACGACAGAGCGTGAAAAAGTACTTTACAAAATTTCAAATTAAAATAAATATTGTAATGAAAATTCGTATTATCGTGGTTTCTCATCAATATAAATGAGAAAGAAACAGTCATGAATAAACGATGGCACATGAAGAATACTTGTATCGTGAGATTCTGCGGTAGGAACGTCACGTACCGTCGAGGGTTGAAAAGAAGGGTGCTGCCGCCAGGGGTCACTCGTAAAATTCACCATCACCTTCGATCTTCGGGTCTTGACTGTATAGGGTTTTGCGGTTCACGGGAGATGTTCTTCGGTTAGTTTCGAATTATTTAGCGGTAGATACACCGCAAGGGGTGCCTCCTCTATCCCCTCCCCCCTGCGCCACGGTCGTTGCCGGTGGAAGACCGAGGTTAATGGGCTTCGATTTCCACTGGCGGGTTCTCTTCTCTTTTTCGTTTTCTCTCTCTTTCCTGTTTTCTATATCACATACGCATATACACGTACATACAGACACAGATGCGAATACAAGTGTGACGAAATCCTCATAATAGAGACACGCGAACCCCTCCCATAATTCGAGTATAGATTTTCTTCTCTATGGCCTAACGAAACGGGGTAAAGCAACCACATAATTAAAGAGTAAGTACGATGTTTCGAAACGACCGTTAGTCGAGTAGCTATATTATGTATAGGTATATCTGTATAAAACGAAGGCACTCGTTATATATTATTCAGAGTCACGAGTAATTGGCGCACTTTCCGAAATGAATGAGTTTAAGAACCGCTAAGCTACGCAGCATCGAAGAATTTGCCTCTCGTGTATTATACATTCGTAAAGACGGAATTCCTTTTTTTCTCTCCCTTTCTTTTTTCTCGATTTCTTTTTTACACGGAAGTCATTTAACGAAGGGGAGCGAGGAAAAGACGCGTGCTTTTTCTTTTTTTTCTTTTTTTCCCTCGGAGCTTTGCTCGCGCAGTTACGAGCGAAATTACGATCAAGTAGGACGGTAAATTGTCGCGCATTAAATAAATACGGGTATATGGGGCATTCCGTGTTGAAATTATTGTTAATTTTTTTTGTTCGTTTTCGTAAAAAATATTTTCAACCGTTCGACCGGCTTTCTCGAGGTTGAAAGTTCGCGCATTTTCATCCTCGACCGCCGCGAGATAGCATTTCGTAGCATTAGATGTGCAGAAGTATTATGTCACTGGCTAAATTGAATTCTTGCCCCAGTGCTTTCCGGAAATAATATTATGTTTTATATCCTCGACACCCGCGCGGTTCGAAGCCGCGATGCCCGCATCCCTATTGGAATTCTTTAATGGGAATTTTTCACATTTTCCGTCGGTAGTCAGCGAATATGACCAGTTATATATATACGTATATACACGTATATATGTAGAGAGAGAGAGAGAGAGCGCGAGAGAGAGATCGAGGCATCTTCCCATTGGCCCATGAGAAAACTGAGATGCATTGCAAGAGAGCGTTTTCAACCCTCTCTTTGCAACCCCCTCGCAATCCGCCATCATTGCTTAACCGGTTTCCACGTCTTCGTGCCCCCTACCATCTCCTTCGACGACGGAGTCTTTCGTATTCCTTCGATTTCTCCATCGCGCGAACGAAGCCACCGAAAGCGCGAAAAATTTCCATCAAATCCCCGGTCTCGATTTGGAACGGAAAAATCCGCTCGGGTATGCCCGTACCATTCCTGGAAAACAGTGGAAGAGAAGAGACACCGGGACGAATATTTTATCCTTGGAAAATTCCGATCGCGTAACCGCCAATCCCGGCTGTGCAAACGCAAAAAAAAGATAAAAAAATCGAAATGTGCCAATTACGAGATACTCGGTTAGAGGATTTTTCCGGACAATTGTACGATTTTCCGCAGACGGAAAATGTTTATTTAATCTCAGCAAAGATAAGAAGTGTGTGGTACTTTGAATTTAAAATGATTCCGTGCGCCTAACCGGGGAAAAAACGTAATTTACGAAATTAACATTTTTCGATCTTTTATGAAATAATATATTAATTTAAAAAATTGATATTAAATTCCACGAATCGATGAATTTTCATTATATTCACCCTTATCGTATCTCGATAGCGTGGTATCGGGTACGTATCGTCGTGAATCTCGCGGTTTCAATCGGGCCCCTTGTTTCAGTCTGGCAGCTCGCAGACACAGCCACACACACACCCTTCGTCTATCGAATTGATCGGCGATATATCGTTGGGTACATCGTCGGTACGTCCGCAACAGAGTTGGATGAAAACAAAATCGTGGGTTCATGGAGTCGGGGTGAGGAGGGAGTGGGGGGTGGGGGTCAAGGGGTGAGATTTTTGGTCGTACACGCGCGAGGGAGGGAAAAACCACTCGAACGCGGCCGAACGGTTCGAAATAAAATTTTAATCGCCGAGTGCTTTCGTCTATCCGAGCCAAAAACGGGATGAACGCTGGAACGTGAACGGGTGAGCTCCCCGAATAGGGGTGGTAAAAGGAGGAGGGTAGCAGGAGGGATAAATATCGAAACGAGCCGAATGAAATTGAAATTGCTTTCATCGCGTGACTGTACGAAACTTAATACACGATCGTATCTTTCTCCACTCTCTCTCTCTCTCTCTCTCTCTCTCTCTCTCTCTCTCTCTCTCTCATTCGTTTTATCTCTCGTCGTCTTTGTCGCACTTTCGTCACGAGCTAAAGAACGAATCTTAATCGCGAGAACGGAAAACTTGGGCAAGATGGGAACGTTAATACAGTCAAGAACGATTTCTCGGTAAATCGATATTTCCAATGACACGAAAATAATATACGAAAGACTATTGGAGAATAGGGAGCGGTCTCTCTGACCTCCCTTTTACGTTCTATTAACAACGAGGCCGGAGAGTCAGAGAGAGAGAGAGAGAGAGAGAGATTGATTGATTGATGATCGTTTATTATGCCAAGAGTATAAAACCCGAATGGCAAAGGTACAAAGCATTTTCGAGGAACGTGTAATTATAAATATCATTATCACTATAAATCGAATATAAATAGCGCATAAATTAGAGTAACAAAGTAGGGATGTATAGGTAGAATGAAGTAGAATGAGGTAGATAGAGATGTACATCGTAACAGTTCAGGAGGTTTTTTACGTGCTCTTAGAGGACTATACTATGCATACGGAACATAAGCTTAGGCAATATACGCATAGGTAGCGCAGCCAAGCGTAATGAGGTTGCACGGTAAAGAATTAAATCTAAGAATCTAGAGAAGAAATAAAAATAAAAATAAAATAAAAACAAAAATAAAAATCTAACATACGGTGTAGGAACCTAGGCTCATAAGTAAGAGAGAGAGAGAGAGAGAGAGAGAGAGAGAGAGAGAGAGAGAGAGAGAGAGAGAGAACGAGGAAATAAAAGGGGACGCGAGGAAAAATATAAAAAAGTACTGTGCAACCCTTAATAAAGTTTCGTTTGGTTATCATTCTCCCATATTATAGTACGCGGGGAAAAATAATAGAAGAACAAAATATCGTTGCGTTCGAATTTCGTTTTTTAAGATGCTTTCAGGTTTTTTTTACTAGGCCCGGATGTAACGCTCTAAATGTTCAATACACGGTGCATTGTGAACGGCGGGAAGATGAATTAGCATAAAAGTGCGTTCGTACGAAATAAGAATCGAGAACACGGACGCACAAAAACACACATACACACTACCTTAAGCAAACGGGGCATTATTCGACTATAGCTATGAGCATAGTCGTTTCGCTCGACTGAATTATATTCAAATGTATTCTAAGGAGATGTTTCTTTGGCTCGCGGGAGCTCGGCTCACGGTTTTACGAGTTCATCTATGTGCCGGTTGAATGTTATAACGTTAAGAGTGAGGAGTTGAAAAGATCGCTTGAGAGTAGGTGGAGGAGGAGGTGGCGGGGGGGGGGGGATTGGAAACGGGTTACTACTTTCCGTTCGTATATATATGTATAGATATGTACAGAGGCGTTGTAGTAGGGGGGTGCGTATGAGAATTCAGAGAGGAAGAAAAATGCTCTCCGTCGGTATAAGGGCTGTTTCTGTCGGAGGTGAGACGAGGGCGTAAGCGGGTAAACGGAATAGGTTGAAATTGGTGCGATGAAGAAAAATTTCACTCCCATCGTACGCAGTTACGACGCAAGAGCCGTGGGGGGAGACCAATTTCGCACGGTACAACCTCGCAAGAATACCCCTCGCACTTTTTTCTTTTTTTTTATGCACCCCTCGTACGTATAATAAGAGTAATAGGGGGTCGCCCTTACTACGCATAAACCAAAAGTCGTAGGTATACCGGGATGGAATTTTTAAATCGTCTTGTTTTCGAAATAACAATTATGAATTTCGAAAAATTCTTTTTTCAAGGGCTGACTTTTTTTCTTTGTTTTAAAATTTTTTTTTTTAAATTGAAAAACGTTGTATAAAAGTCGACAGTAACGAAGGTGAGAAAAGTTTTTAGGTGGAAAGGTCAATCACGCAGGGGGGTATGTTACCAAAAGATGGTTGCCCGTAATCGATCGCGGACGTAAACGATCGTCGGTATTTTCCTTCTCTTATATTATATAGCTTTTCTCACGAAGGATCAATTCTCACGCGAAAGCCAGGAGCTCAAAATACAGATTCTCGCGTGCCGAAACAACGTAAGAAACATTATACTCGATGACGTTACATACCTGTATTCACATGGAAGATATACACGCATGGGGGAAAAATGTTCTTCAGGGAGTTATTGACTTTGGTTCGACGGGGGTTGACTCTATATAATATTTTATGTATCTCGGTTCTGGTCGTACGTAGCAAATAAGTCGTATCTCGCTTCGCTTTTATCGTCCTAAATACGACTACGACGTCTTATTTGTCGAAGAGCTTCCTATCATCCGGGGGCTATCGATATGAAGGCGTATTATCGTTCTCGTATAATACGAACGACGTTCACGGCGATAAATACGAAAATTGTCACGAATATTAGATCGAGGTCAGAAATTTAATTTGATTATGAGAAAAAAAAATTAATTACGAGAATTAATTTAATTATTTTCATCAACCCTTTACGAATAATGTCGCACTTAGATGCGACTCGTCATGCCCCGAGGCTGCTACGGGCCGCTCGTCTCTGGAACGTGGTGGCCAAACGCGTTTTACCGAACAGCAGCGTCGTGGAAACGACCGAATATTGATTAAACGCTTTAGCACGTGAGAAACACGCGCCGGAGAGAAAGGGAGCCAGAGAGAGAGAGAGAGAGAGAGAGCTCTGCGTGCACGTAATTAGTAGATGCCCCGGAGTTTTAATGGCACTATAATAACACGCAACATCGAATTATAAAGAGGTCGTAGAACCCTGCGACCGAAAGATTACGGAACGTGTGCAAACTCCATTTACTCGCGTGCCTATATCGTCCAAAGCGTGTATGCCCCGCTGATGTTACCATGAGTTACCGCCGTCTATATTCGCAGCCCACCCGATGTCGCGTGAAAACTTGAAGCAAACTAAAAGCGACTCGGCTACTATTATTATCAAATACGTCATTTTTTCTCCGATGAATCAATGAACGTTTTACAAAAATTATTAATCAAGACAAAATTGAATTATTTCATTTTTACTTTTCATGAAATATCGAATTGTAGGTAAATTAATACCATATTTTTGTGATCATATGTGTATCCCTGTCATGAGAAAGCGGGCAGGAGTCGCTTCATTTGGCCAATTTAATTACTTATTTACACGTGATAAAAAATAAATTACGCTCGATATTATACAGACCATTTTTAGATAATATTTTGTAACGAGGTACGGGAACACAAATATCGAATATTATGCGCGTAGTTTGTTGAGTGGCGCGTAACGGAAAAAGAGGGTTGCGAGCGAGTTTTTTTCTTCTCTTCTTGTTGCTCAGTTTTTTAGAATACCGGTTAATTGGTTCCTTCGGACGGAGCTGAAAATGAATTTTCACGCGTGAAAAGCTCGCTTGATTACCTATTCCGGGACGAGATGAAGAAATACGTGATAAACATACGCACGTGGCTTGCAAATTGTATATCGCCACCCTTCGGGCCTTTATGATCAATATATTTGCGAGATAAAAATCAGAGGTCGCGATAATACACCCAAATATATAAAATTAAGTATTTCCTTTGTGACGATAAAATAATCTTTGAAAGTGAAAGATAATCATGTATTTATAATAATCAACAATGCATCGTGTTGTTCGTATGAAGAAACGGATCATTCGTTTGTGAAACATTTCTAATTTATTAAAATGTTTCGAGCATTCTCTATTCTTAACAGTATTATTATTATCATTATTATTATTATTATTATTATTATTATTATTATTATTATTATTATTATTATGAACACACACGTTATCATTACCGTAGAATCTTTCAACGCCGAGTCGGAAATTCTCGAAAAGCAAAACCGACGTTCATTTCTATTAAATCCTGGCTCTGGTACGAGCTCACGCAACCTACATTCACCCCGTGGGTAGAAGGGGGTGTCTAATATATATATAAATGTACACAGACACACATACTGAAGCTGGGCCACGAACAGTCCCGGTTAATACGATTAAGTTAAACATTGCAGAGTAGCCCGGATTACAGTCGAAACATTTTGGGAAAATGTAATTGAAATGGGTGAATCATTTTGAATTTTCCCTTCTCTCATTATTTTTTGATCTCTTTCTCGCATTTCGCTCGATTTACTAAAAATATGAACAATTTCACATCGAGCATCCGCAGTTTCAATATTTTTTGCTATAACCATTCGAAAAAACGAAAACATATAAACATATATTTTAACGGATTTTTTATATATGATATTGTACATATGGCAATAATATATGCGTACACGGTAAATTGCATTCCCAATAACACGTCATATCGACCATAGAGCCGGCATAGTTATATCGGGAGTCTCGATGAGGAATTCTCGTTTGAATTTTGCGAATTCTTCTCACCATTTTAGTCACCCCTCTGGCATGCTTCGTTCCGCGGCTGGTTGAATAGTCGAAGTTCCAATAGTGGTGCCTCATGGGGGTATGCGCGCGTGGTGTGCTACCCGGGGAGGACACCTGAGAGCACCTGACATACCACTGAAAAAGACCGCAGCGCGCGTCGCTCCCTCGTTCCTCCTATGAATTATTAATTCACACTGGTTTCGCACCGGTGCGCTCTGAGCTACGGGTGACCAGAAGCCAGCCGGGGTAATATATTTCCCCGAAAATGTCTCGTGACCCTCTGATTTGTGGCTGACTACGTTGCTGCGTGTCTGTCACGCGTCTCTCGCACACTCGTCGCTCTGTCACTCTCGTTTCCCAAGCTAAAGCCAAACCCCATCCTTCCCACCCCCGCCCCTCCATTCTCGCGCGTGATTAAATTACGCGTAACTGCGACTCTTCGTGCCGTACATTTATGAATTGAGAATGTTGCGAAGCTAGGCTAGGCTTCACTTCGAACGAGACTACACGAGTTTTTAATTTTATAGTTTTAAACTCTGCTATAGCGACAAACGGAGATGATTAAAAAAAAGGAACATTACTTTCGAGTACTTCAAGACAGATTTTTTTGAATATTCTTTGAATAGTAAAAATGACCAAACGTGATCGAGGAATGAGATTTTACACGCAGGAACGCACGGAAAATTTTTCAGGAATTTATTTTAATAGAAGAAAAGTCGAAAAACGTATTTTCGTATTCCCCGAGTTCTCCCGTATGAAGCAAGAATAGAAGAGAGAGAGGGAGAATTTGGACTGCAATATTTATGTAAAAATATGTATATGGCCCCTCGCGGATGTACGAATTCACGATTTTTACCCCGAGCGAGCACACGGCGGTGTGCGACGGTATTTTTCGTCGACGAAAAATGCTTCACGTACGGATCCGTGCGTCTGTCTACCCGCCTGCCTGCCTGCCTGTCTGTCTGTCCGTCTCTTCGGCTCTCCGTCTGTCTGTTGGAGACGTGCATGTGCGTACGTATCTCGTAGCTATTCGAAAGACGAGAAACCGGGGACAGGGGGAGCGAAGGTACGTACGTGTATAGTACAGACCGTACCACGTCGAACGATACACCGCTCTGTAGTCGTCTCGTTCCTGACTGCGGTACACACGCTCAAATAAAGGAAAAGAATTTCCTTTTATTCGCTCGACGCATGCTACGCTCTCGAACCCCCACCCCTCGCATTTCGGCGCTGCGAAGCCCGGTTGGTATTGCGTTTCTTGCTGGAGAACACGTTTCCACCCCCCTCACCGCACCCCTAGCCAACCAAACGACTGCTACAGTACAATCTCTTATAAGATAAAAAAACTGAAAATTCAACTCGCTCGCTCGAGTTTCCTCCCTTTTCGAATAATTTTATCTTTATGAAATTATCAAACTCGTAAGAATTTGTTTAAATTAAGGAAACATTTTACTCGAAAATACATATTGAATTTTTACGGAAGGATTTTTTTTCAATTATTTTTTGTGAGAATTTAATTATGGGAATCTTGTATCGGATAAAAATTTTAATTAATACAAATCTTGAAAAATTGGTTTACGAAAAGTCATACTGTACGCATTACCGAGGAAGCAACCATGCGCACCATTGTTTCTAGAATTTCTCCTGTCTCGCTATCCTGTAAAACTCTTTTCTTCGTAAGTTTTGACGCCCCTCACGCCCCTTCGCTTCCACTAGCGAATATAAGGGGCGTAGCTGGGACTTATACCTGGTCCCTCGTATATGTGGCAGCGTCTCGGGAAATAAGCTTCGGCCGTGGCTTTTCTCTTTTGACGCGTTCGTGCGCCCTAGCGTCGGGTAGACGGATGCTCGCCCGACTGCCGGACTCAACGTCGACTCGTACCACTGGCGCGCATTGCCACTATATACGGGGGGATCTCTCTGTGTATCCAGCGCCCGTACACGTATAACGATATATGAGCGGGGGAACAAATGGAGATACGACGACGAGAAAAATATCTCAATGTTTTTCACGTTCTTCCTTCTCTACTGGCTAAGACGATACCGTCTCTTGGTATTGTCTCAGGGTTTTCACGTTACCTGGGTCTCCGCAGGGTCTCGCGATATCATCGTGTATATAACGCGAAAGAGCATACGCATCGGATACTATGAAAGGATGCCGAGTATAAAGACAAATAATATATGAACTCTGGATCCCTCGGGTAGCAATGATAATAATAATAATAATAAAGCATATGCACGCGCGAACGGATAGCATTTTCGTTACGGAAACGAAAAAATGAAAAATTGCGGAAATTCGGTATTCCATTGAAATAATAGAACATTCGCGGTAATGATAATAATATTCGGTATCGAGAACACCAAATTTCCGTTTTATTTGCCCATCGGACTTTGAGAAATTTTAATTTTTCGATATGTAAAGAATATTCGTTCCGATAAACAATCGTATAAAATACTTTTTCGAAAACTAGTTAGCAACGTCGATTATTCTTTCCAAGTTTATCATGTACTTCGTTATAACGGGGGAGGGTTTATCTTTCGTTGACTCCGCGCGTTGTTCGAACGAGGTCGTTTCGTATGGTTAAGTCCGGCTAGCGTGTGGAAGACTCGTGTATCCTTCCGGCCTGAAAATAATTAATTGAGAAAAGGCTCGAGAAGTTGAGGAAAAAAAGAAAAAAGAAAACACGAAACGCTTTTATGTAGTTCACGAGGTAAACGCGATTCGCGAAACGAGGTGGGTAGGTGGGGGTGTTCTTTTTTTTATAAGGGTAGTAAACACACCGTGGCTTCTCACGGGTTATTGTGACGTTAGAGAGGAGTTTAACTTTCATTAGCCGCGTCTGTCATCCGTGTTCTCGTATATATGTGTGTGTGTGTGTCTGCGTATATGACGGCCGACTGCAAATTGACAGAGAGCGACGCGCATCGACTACGTGTTTGGACGACGTTACTTTTAATGAGGACGTTCCGTCGATTGTTACGAGAATGTATCGAGTAGGATCCACTCGTAGGATCAACAAATTTATACAGCGAGTAATATTTATTCGACAAATATTCAAAACAAACATAAAAGTAAATGTTAATTTCTGAAAAATTATTTCGATCGCTGTAAAACAAATATTGGAGACAAAAAAAACATTTCGTAATTCGTTTCTAATAAACGATGGGGAGGGCGTGGGGGGGGGCATTGGTGATTCAACGAGTGGGCTCTCGACCAAATTCGAATATATATATATATATATATTTGTTCAAAATTGTGTGTTTTGTAAAAAAAAACTTTTGCCGGCAATTCATTTATCGCGAGTGTGAAAAATCGAGCGCGAGAGCCACACAGTGGCGTCGACTCTCTCTCCCTGTTATCAAATTTCAAGCACGTACGTTCTTCCCGGTATGCAGTTGCCCTCTGTGTAATAACATCTATAGCATCCTAGCTGGCTCAACGAATTGGCACACAGGCGCGCACACAAACACAAGCTCACACACAGACAGAGACGAATACGTACAGGTACTCGGGCCCGTAGTATCGTATTGCGCAAAGCGAGATTTTTCGTTGCCGGTAGCGGAGAGGCTGTGAGGGTTCTCGATTTCATGCTGGAGCATGCGCCTTTGAGCGCCGATGCTCGGGAACCTGGGGACGAGGGCTATGTTGGGGGTTGCAAAGGAGTGTAAAAAAATAATAAAAAAATAAATAAATATACAAAACACACATACACACACACACCCACACACACACACACACACACGCACACAATAAAAAGAGAGAATTTAGTGAATGTTGGAAATCGATGTGCGAGGATACCGGCATCGAATGAACTCTTCCCTCTATGTCGTGCGTATCACCATGCACCTACAGCACCGGTTGAACGTACGTTTTGCTAGTCACCGTGGCTCGTTATATTCGCATAGAACAGAGGTTTCTCATTTTCAGACATTCCAGGGGGGAGCCCGACGGCTTTTAATCAACGGACATACGGTTAATCAAAGTCCGCACAGAGACGCGGAGTTAGACGGAGGGCGGGGGGGGGGGGGAGATTGTTCCGCCCAGCGACACCCATAGAATTGCGTTTCACGTACACGTATAATTTTTTTTTCTTCCTCCAACCTTTTTTGTCACGTTTTCTTCGACCATTTTCGTGCGAAGGTGTCCTTCCTTTTCTTTGGCGGTGTATACGAGATGAAATAATGAATAGCTGATTCATGACCCGAGATGAAAATATATCTAACGCGTTTAATTATCCTCTTTTTGTTTTTTGGGTAGCTCTCCAATAAACATTGTCATATTTTAATTAATGCCTAGAAACGTTATCGAAAAACGGTTTTGTTATAATTTGATTAATTTTCCTTTGGCACGGACAATAATTCATTATTTTGTGTGTCAAGCGGATATTTCCATTACGTGTTTTCGTTTCTCTTTTCAAAAACAGGGCTCGAGCATCGATACCACCCGAATAATGTATAATTCTATTACATTATTTCATTGAGCCAGGGGTACCGCATACGATTTATTGTATCTCGCTTATACATATATATAAATATATGGTAATAATACACGGGAACGGTAAATTTCTCACCAAAAATATCGCACTTTACGGACAGCGCGAGAGTAGGAGTAACGGAAGGGGATGGAGCGAGGGGGTGGGGGGAGGGGGACGAGGCTACACGTTTGAATGAACGAAATATAAAATATTAGTACTGGTCGGTAATACCGGAAGTTATATCGGTGTGTCCGCATACAGGCGGAATATCAATAAAATGGCAAACAGGATCCGTGTGTGTCCTGCCGGGCTCTTGCACGTTCGTTTCAAGCTCCTCTCTCTCTCTCTCGCTCTCTCCGCCCGGAAGAATAAATGTAAATAATAGTCGGATATCTCTCCTACCCTCGCGTATTTATATATACGCGTTCATCTCTCCCTCGCCTCGCCTCACCCTTCCCCACCTCTTTCCTTCTTTCCCACACCATGGACCGAAAAATCTCTGGGATCCGAACGCGTTATTTATGCACGTCCATGTACCACCCTCCTCGTCGCTCTCTCTCTTTCTCTCTTTTGAATCGCTAACGCATCTTTATATAGGTATATGTATACATATAGAAATATGTTTATATATATATATGTGTGTGTGTAGATACGAGGATGGTCCACCGATAAATATTAAAAGGGACATCTCATTATTTTATATTTTGAGCTCATAAGCCGTATTTACGAGAGGGGGCGTTTCAAACTCACTTTTCTCTTTTTTTCAACCCCCCTTCATCCCCCCCCCCCCCCCTCTTACCACCAACCCACGGTCCAACCCCTCGTGCCGGTATTCGTTTTTCTTCCGTTTCCTTCTCTACCCGAAGCATGTTAAGCACAAAAGTTTGGTCCCATCGGGCGGCTAAACTAACTTTCCCAGGGAGGGAACGAAAAGAGCCGTTTTCTACTACCAAGAACGGAAGAAGCGGAGAGGCTCTTCTTCTTCGTTATTCGCGGGGTGGTGGTTCACGGTCTATATCTTAACGTTACTGCCAATTTGTGTGGCGGATTTGTTCTTTTTTTTTTTTTTGAAAATATAGAATCTAATTTCATTTTCGTTGGATCAACGAGAAGAGAGTGAGATCGGGGGTAGAGAGAGAGTCGGGCGATGCTGATGAAAGTACCCCTCGTTTTGCGTGCCAAAGATGCGCCCAGTTTTAAAGTATACGGTATTTTCTCCCCTCGGTACTCTCCTTTTTCGCGTGCAAAGCTCGTTTACCGAACGAGCTCGCGCTTTTCTCTCTCTTTCTCTCTCTCTCTCTCACCCCTTCCTTCTATCGCTCTTTCTTTGGCAAACGAGGCATCAGCGAAACGGGGTTGTGCACACCAACGGGGTGTAGTTATCGCCTAGAAGCAAAGGGTCGAATTAGCCCTGTAAAAGCGGTCTTCTCGTCACGAGAGAGAAAGAGAGAGAAGGAGAGACGCTCGTTATCTTCATCAGTAGCAAAAATATTGCCACGGCACGCCATTTTTCTGACCCTTTTTCTTTTTCTCATCAAGTTGAATAAATAAATAAATAACTGTATAAATACGAGTTAATTAATGAAACAAATCGTACGATGTAGATGAATAAGATTTCGCACGAACGTCGTCGAATACGTTCGAGGAGAAAATTAATCACATCGTCAGTTTCGTTACACGACCATATTTTATTGATTTTTCACAAATTTTTAAAGTCGTATCATCGATTTTCGCGAACTTTTCGATACGCACGCGGTTATCGTATTTAGTGACCGGGTGTGAAAAAAAAAGAAAAACATTTCTCGGTGTAGTTCCCAGGGCGTGGTTTTGTTATTCCAGTAAATCTTACCGTCACGCTCCTCGCTCGCTCGATACTCAGGGTATATCAATTTTTCAAATGACCCCGCTATCTTCGTGTCGAAGAGTTTTTTTTCTCATGCGGCTTCGTCTCGACATCTCTCGTTCGCGCCGCACGCTGAAATTAAGGCGGAAAATCGTGGAACAGTGAACTAGTTCTCGAGGGCAATATACGAATACAGAGATAATCTTGACGTTCCGCGATGGGCAGCAGCAACGTTATATACAACATACGTAGGAGCGAGTTTTCCGTTACTGGCCTAGAGAGGAGCTATGGCCTGTCAGAGACCATGATCGATGGTCTCGAATCACGTACGTTTCTATATACGTCTTGGAATTCCTCACGAAGGGCACCTTTTACGCAACGGGACTTTTTCCATCCTCCACGACTCCTCCGCTCTCGTGTATTTTCTCTTTTCCTTCTACGCGTCCTCGATTCACGAACGCGAGGGAGACGAAGGAATTGTATATACCTATGCTATATCCGACCGTGTGAAACACCCAACGATGGATTTTTCTTTCTTCTGAGCGAGCGGGAGAAAAAGAGAGAGGGGGAGAGAGAGAGAGAGAGAGAGAGAGAGAGAGGGAGGAGAAGAAGCTGCAGTGCCATATGAGGATCCTGATGGACCAATTTTCTTAGCAGGGGTGGAAAAAAATTCCGACCTCTCGACCGAGTCAAAGAAATGAGCTAATTTTCTTTTCGACTAGACACGAAAACCAATATTTCGTATTTTCCAACAGGAATTTCGATCCGTTCGATCGTTGCGAATATCAGCCTCGAGGGGTAATTTCGTCGTAAAAAGCGTGTACGTTCCGAACATTTCGAACCAAATTATACGATTGAAATATTTGATTGGATCGCCGTTGAGCTATCTCTCGTTCGGTATTGTTCGCTCTTCAACCACCGAATTTTTTCAAATTCTCACCTCATTATAGAAGCTAAATACGAGCGAGCGAGAGAGAGAGAGAGAGAGAGAGAGAGAGACATAGGATGTCGGATGTGTGAATTCGTTTTGGCCAAACTGGCTAGCTCGGAACATGATTGAAAACACCAACGAGCCTCCATGCACGATAATAATCTTGTCGATTATTGGGGTTACCTTTGAGCGTTGGCGAGCTTTGGCTCTTTCTCTGTCTGGCAACCAACCTGTGAGGGATGACCATTTCCTCATATGTATATATTTCATAAATGTCGAGTTACACACACACACACACACATATATATATATATACGTGTACATATCTACAGAGCTCACCGTCGGTGAAAATCTGCGAAAGCCACGAACCATGTTTTTCGACCGTGTCCGCCCCGGGTATCGCGGCCATAAATTCACTTTAAAAAGCACTTTTGTTCGTCGGGCCAACTGTGCCAACGGGCGGATTATGCGTGCAAGCCACCCCCGACCACGCCACCGTATGAACGAAAAAAAAAATCCGTTCTAAATCGAAATGTATGACGTAGTACGTATAAACAGCTTTTCTTGCAGAAAAATCTCGCTGTTCCGAAGTTTATTTATTTATTTATTTTTGCGATACACTGATAAATAATAAAAATCATCCGGTATGCGCACTGTAATATCGTTATTCATTCGACAAAGCGATTTATTTGTCGAAAGTGAATATTCAATTTCTCTGCTTTTTGTATGTGTATGTGTATGTGGGTTTTTTATGAAATTCACGATACGATAAAACGGTGAATGAATTTCAATCATTCGGGTAATTGTTCGGTACCGACTATACATTTAACGTTCAGATAAATATTTTGATCGCGTCTATCCTAACAATTTGTTGCAGCTATCGGTTAATTTGTAACAAAATTATACTCTCGCCTCTTGTATTTCGCGTGAGAAGCGAGAGCGAAGCTCGCGAGTAATAAAATATGTTTTTGGTGTATCGGTACTATGTATCTACGCGTAGGTATATCCATACGGAGGGCGTTTGGTCGAACCGACGCATTAAATTTTCAACGTAGAAAATGTTGCACGCTATAAAATAAATAAAAAAATTACCGTTTTTACGTTTTATTCCTCTCTCGCTATCGTTTTGCCGGTACGATACGTTTTATCCTTGACGCGTTTTACCTACCCTTCGTTGTTTATGCAACGCCATTTCGCCCGAGCGATACCTACCCTCGTATTTTCAGAAAATGTTGTTGAATCGCGCGGGACGAGCCCCGGGACCAACTTGAAACGAATAAAAACGTTTCATCGGTCCGACTATTATAGACGTCTACTACTGCGATTGAAAAATCCGTGTCCCACGATGCGTGGAAAAGTATTTCGAAAAATTTCATCGAAATTGCGAAAGTTCGAATCGTTTTTTTCTCTCTTTCCATTCTCACTCCATCCCTCCTCCCCTCCAGTCACCCTCTGTATACGAAAGGCCGGCATAAAACAAAGGTTTGGACACGTAACGGAATAAGCAAGAAGACTCGGGACGAAAAGAGGAAAGAGTCTAAGGTAGACAGACAGGGCCATCGGCGGCATTCGCGTCTCTCGACTCTCAAGATCGAGCAACACACACGCACGTATAAAATCCCTCCGTGCCACATGGGAAATAATACTCCTCGACCACCTCGCATCCCCGAGCACCAGACGCGGAAGAAGATATCGCTCGTGTTACATACCTATATATATATATAAACACTACCCACCAAGTAGAATTCCAAGTCAACGTCGGGTTATTGTTTTTTCGAGGATTCCGTCGCGCACAGTTTCGACTTTCATCCCCCTTTACTCATCGGAAATGTTTACCGCGTTGTATATTGCGCGAAGAGTTGTCCGCTGCAATGCAACTTCCCAAGTCGAAAAAGGAGGAGGTGGGGTAAAGCCGTTGAAGAAATTTGAAACCTTTAATAGCTCGACGTAACTCGCGACCCTTCGCGAGCCGAGAGGGTTGCGATGACATTCCCTTTTCCCGTGCAGCATTTAAATTCTAGTATTTCGCGTGGCAAACCGTAGGATAGTTTTGTATCGACGAACAGACCCTCGCTGCTCTCTCTCTCTCTCTTTTACACCCCTTGAAGTACTTTGTAACACGTACCAGCTGGTCGAAACCTTCTCGCACACAGGCCCCGCACACCCCGTTTACGTATGGTAACGATTAAGAACGCGTATACGCACGCTCGGTAATACGTTATCGCGAGGGGTTGCTCGTGCAATCTATACCAGGGGTAGTCTCGTTTCGGTGTCAAATCGTTGACTCAATTATCTCGACGCTCTTAGCAGCGCCCTTAAAAAACTGATTTATTCGATCACAACCCTTAACGTCTTCGAATCGAATGAAGTTCAGGTTCGTTCGAATATTTTTATTCCATCGGGTGATTCGTTCATTCGAGATTCTCGTTTATTCGATGAATTCTGTCTCGTTGGAACCGACTTTATTTCGAACCACCCCCTTATTCGTATTTCACCGTCCGCGATATAAATCGCTTTGCCGGGGGTAATGGATTTCCAGTTACACTCGTGCGACAATATGGAGATAAATCTTATCCCGACTTGACCTCTCTTCCTCAACGTCTTTTTCCAGCCGCTTCATCCCCCTTTTACCCTCGCTCCCGATGGCCTATGCCCTCGAACCGATCCGGAAAGGGTTACCGGGCGATGCCTCGACATCTCCACATTCGCGATTCTCGTCGTTTGTGTGCACCCTTTCCATCACACACGTCGCAGAATAAAAAAACCACGGGGGGTTGGGCATTAGAGGGGTGAGTTCAGGTTGCTCGCGACGACCGAGAGAGCGAGAGATTCCCCCGTCCCCCCTGGTTGGACTCTTCTCTCGCTGGCACTGCTGCTGCTCCGGCTGGGCTGTCGTCCCCACGGGAGTGCCCGTCTAATCAGGATGAATGGCTTTGCCCACTGGCCTCACCATTTCCCAACCAACAACTTACCACCACAGCCAGAGTTCCGTAGCAAATTGCGCGATAGCGGTGAAGAGCTAGAGCTTCGCTCTGTGTATCTTCGCTGCACCATACATGGTGCTATACCAACGAACACATACGTATACGTACATAGACGAACGACGCAGCCGCGCGACCACCGCGTGATGCAGCCAGGGGTCTCCGCTGTCATCGGTCTTCATTATAAAAGTACCTCGACGGTAGCTAAATCTCGTTTACCTCGTACAATTCCGGCCTCTTGAGCCTCGGGGTAAAATTAGTCGTCAGAGGAGACCATGCTCATCCACCGAGATCCGTCTCGCTTTGACCTCAAAGACCCTTGCCAACCCTTTCGCCCGTGAGAGCGATAGGACGCGGGGGATCATTTTGACAATTTCTATCAGACTCGCCGCTGATCATCCAACGTTTAATTATCCGACTATTTAATTAACAAATTTTATAGATAAATAGATAAATTCTATACATTACCGAATCAACATTTATTCTAGGGATTCGTTTATCTTTTTGAATATAAAATTATACGAAAAATAGGAAAGTCTTGAAAATAAGTTTCGTTTGCAAAACATTGCGGCGATTCACCAAAGAATGGGAGATATGACCGAGGAAGTGGACCGGCGGGGTTCTATACTTGTTTAGAGAAAACTTTTGCCTCGAGCATCTTTTGTTAGTCCTGAACAGTACTTGAAGTGAAGTATATATCTTCTCTCTCTCAACTACCACACCCGCACTCTTTTCCGTCTCTCTCCTTCTCTCTCTCTCTCTCTCTCTCTCTCTCGCTCTCTCTCTCTCTGTCTCTCATTCACTGCGCCCATGCTCTCGCTACTGAAACTGTCCTCAGACCTTCTATTGGCTTCTTCTCCCGTGGAATTCTCGCTCCGCACTCTCTCTCCGTTCCCGAGTATCTCGTCTTCCTTCGTGCCACCGTGCTTTACGGTATATCTCGTCGACCCTCCCCGGGGACCTTCGTCTTACGACTATCTCTTCTTTTTTTCCCCTCTTCCTCGATTATCGTTTTTCCTCGCCTCTGCCGCACTCGGGACCCGCAAAACGACAGTTTTATATACAGATCCGTATATATAGGACTTTTCATATCAATTGCGACAACGTTTCATTCCCTTCCAATTTTTCTTTCAATTTTTCAAACTAAAGTCTCATCATCTTTGAAAAATCACGATGTGATTCTAGAGTTATATTTATCAAGATATTCGAGTTTAAACTGTGCCGGCCAAATTAATTGATTAAACTTCTAAGTTGTTGCGACGAGTCGATAAATTTTATATGGAAGGCCCCATACATCTCGGAGCAGCCGGCGAACGTCTCGCGATCGATTGTTACGAGTTCTAAACGGAAGCGAAACAAAAAATCGCGAGTAGGTAAGCAAGAAAAGGAAGGACTGTAAACATGATAAAAGTGCGGGAGAAGGGAGGGGTGTTTGAAGGGGATGGGAGGGTGCAAAAAACGGGAGCTTGGGAAATAAATCGGCAAAGCTTTTCGACTCGTTGAACAATTTCGTGAGAGGGAGAGAGCGACCCGAGGAAGAAGGGTATACAGTCGGGAGATGTTGGAGGTTGGCCTGGTTGACGAATACTTTGTCTCTTCTGCGCGGGATAATTAAGGAACGTCGGTGGTGACTAGAAAAGAGAACGAGAACAGGACAGAGCCCGGGTGTATAGGAAGAGATAGAGAGTCGTCCGTAGTCTGCTTTCGTCGCTGCCACTGCTATACGAGGGCTAGTCGACGTATTAGTGTGCTCGGGTTTGTGGGTGGAGGGGCGATTAACCCCCGTGGGAGATTTAATCTCGCGGAAAACGAGAGACGATTAAGGCGCATTCGCTCGACAATTTTGCCAGAGTCAGTGCTCTCTCTCTCTCTCTCTCTCTCTCCCCCCCCCCCCCTCTCTCTTACTCTCCCTGTCACTTTTCCTCTCTCTTTTCCTTCATGCACTACGAAAACTCTTCTCGTTCGCGCCCGCGTCCGGTACACACCACCATTGTTAGAGGGGTAATATCCCTCTTTCTCGACAACGCACATGCTATAACCTTGGCAAAAACCTCGATTTCACATATACAGTTATACTCGCGTTTACACACGTGGAGAACGAACTTTGCGTCACAAGGGTATAGGGGATGTCGCACAAATGTGCTATATATATATGCGTGTCTTTCCATACCTGAACGAACCGTGCCCGTTCACGTGAGAGATCGAGTATGAGGGCACGAAAATACACACGCTCTCTCCTACGTACGTAGGCTTCCTTCCCTACCTTCCTCCCTCTCGCGGCAGCAACGGCGGAAACGTCGGGCGCGACTGCGTCCGATTCCAATTAACGCCTTGCAGACTAATTGCGCGCTACCTCAGTGACATATACCTACATATCCAAACTCCCGGCGTCGTAACTTCGCACTGAGAAAACTCATCCTGCGTGCCCGGAGGGTTGTTTTCTTTTTCTTTCTTCTTTTTTTAGCGCACTATGGGAAATATAAATATTATTTTTATTCCGACGCGATGAAAATAATCTCGTGGTTCGTCGGGACAGGATACATTTTTTTTTTATAATTGTTAATTAACAATTTTATATTTATTTGAAAATAGATAATTAATCTATCAATCTTGTATCTCGGCTTTGTCTCGTTCGGCTGACGTGACAATTCTTCGTGTTCGACTCTATACAGCTAGCTTAGGTAGGTACAAGTATGAGGAGGGAGTTGTCTTCTCGGGGTGCATATGCCTCGCTACATTGGTGGAAGTACATGCAGTAGCTCTCCGACAATCTGACGATGAGAAGGGCTTCGCGGTATTATGCTAATCTTGTTAAACTGAGAACGGGTCAGACGGTACTAGACCTTACAACGTCGAGTGCGCTATCGTATTAAGATAATAACAATGAGGGGGTTGAACACGACGTCGAGAAGCGTTCGCGAACGACGCCAAGGCAGCTCGCGCGATATACCACACGCCTACAGTTTTATCGTGCGATAATATCGTGTATCTTTATTTACGAGGTGATAATATTATCAATAATTTTATTAACGATAAATTATATTAATCGAAATATTCTCAAAGACGATAGACTCTCCGGTTCCATAACGATTACAGGGACTCGCTTCTATGCACCTTCGACACCGTAGCTCCTTATAAACGTAAGATGGAGGCAGAGAGAGAGAGAGAAAGAGAGAGATAGAGAGCAATGGAGATAATCGTGTTGAAGCCACAAAGCCGCGTGGTTGCTTCCCTGTGTTCTCTCCTCTTCGCCTGCTTTCCCGATATTCGATGTACCAAGCTCGCGTTTCAAGACACTAAAATCGTGCTTCCCTCGAGCTTCGCTGTTAGTCTAATATCACAAATGGTTCCGTCTCGCTCACTCTCGCTCCTCTCATGGATTATGATAATGCGGTAGTAGCGCATGGGGTGAAAGAGCTGGAGGGTGGGGGTGGGGTGGGCGGATTATTCGCGCTTTCACAGTCACGGCCGCTTTGAACTCTCCGCGGAGGAAAATTTGTGCGAGAAATAGCGTATATGCGCAGGCTCCCTGGCAACGTAAATATCGAGCAGTCTGATTGAAGAAAGGGAAAGAGAGAAAGAGAGAGAGAGAGAGATAGAGTCAACCTGTTATAGATATATAGATAGGTACATACACACGTTTTATATAAAGTATCTCACCTTCTCTAGAGAATCCGAAAGCCCCGGGCTTCTCTTCCGTGCGCGCACGGGTAAATCGGACGAGAACGTAGAAGAATACAAAGCAGGAGACGAAGTACAAGATCCAAGGAGTCGTGGAAAAAACGACAGAGACCGTTTTCTCCGACTGTGCGAAAGAGAATGTTTCAAAGAGTGGAAAACGATGGTGAAAATTTTCTCTCGCTGTCTTTTGTCCGAATCTTTCTCGTCCGATTCTCTTTCTCTTCTCTTATCTTATCCCAGCCATAGTACGTTCTCGCAATTTGTATCCTTTTTCTCTCTCTCTCTCTCTCTTCTTCCATCGTTCATTTCCTACCTCTCGTTCTCACGGAAGTAACGATTAAGGGAACTACGAGAAAGGTAGAACGAAGAAAATTGGGAACTGGAGACAGTTTATACGTTTCTTCTCTCTTTATCTCCTCTGTCGCTGTCGCTGCTCGAAGACGCGATTTCTCTCATTTATTTTCTATCGTAACGGAGTTTTGAGACGAGGTATTTTGCCTGCTGGTGGTCGATAAAACCCGGTCGAGAATATAATTCTTTCAGCCGAGGTAGAATCTTGTTCTCGAGACACGACGGTTTCATTCGATTATTACGGAAAATTCTGGAAAAAGAGGAATCACGTTTGAAAAAATGACTTTTTAAATTCGTTCATCGACGCACATATATATATTCTCCTTTTTCGTGTAATTTTTCATACACGATTGTAGCTTTTTCTTAAATTAATTACATCCTCGAGTCGAATAAAACCGTTAATTATTTTCATACGGAAGTCGAGTTCGTAATTAATGTTGAAAATGTAATATATGTAACGTGTACACAAATAGGTGTGCCCCAGCAGTATATTAAATGTCACGAGTGCGTCTTCAGCGCGCGGCAATTGGGGGTCTTCGTTATATCCTCGAGCTCATTCACAATTTTCACTCGCGAGGTCCTGCCTTTCGAGAGTGAAACAGTTGACGCTCCTCGTGCTCCGGGTATAAGGGCGGAGGAAGGGGGTGGCTTTTCCCCGTGTATAGTGTACAGTGGGTATCGCGAACGCAACAGGTGACGCCACCTGTAATTTTTAAGAGCAGTTATTAAACCTCCTCCCTCCTCCTCCTCCATCCATTGCTCCCTCTCTCTCTCTCTCTCTCTCTATCTCTATCTCTCTCTCTATCGCTCTCTCATTCCCACTTCGGTCATTCGAACTGATTTCATACGAGGTTTGTAGCGTGACATCAGCTCGTACTTTATATAATTTTGGGTCTCCTGTATCGCTCGAATTAAATTCGTTCAATGTTCAATTTGGTAAAAGAGACCCGAATAATTCATCCCTCGCGACATTGTTCCTTTCGAAACGTTTAAACGATATTTTGAAAATTATCGCACGATCAAAAATAAATAATAATTGTAGGTACATGAAAGTAACAGAGAAAAAAAAACATGCGATGCATTTTCACGCCCACCGAAAATGATTAGGTGAATTTAACGACGAGGGTTTGAGGAGGAATTTCTACCACGGATAATCCATTATAGTCGTGCAGGTGGCGTTTTTGGAATGCAACTCTCGCGGCTTAGCGCGCGTACGCTAGCTCGCAGAGATTGTGCAGAGTTGGCTAAGGCCCAGAGCCAACTAAGTGCTCCGCGTTTTCCATCGCCTACATATTCGTCGAGCTCGGGTTTATACCACACACACCCATACTCTTGTACTTTGCTTGCACTCGCTCTCTCCCTCTCTCTTACCTTATCCTCGTCACTTATGTGGGTAAGAACAACATAACTTGGGTCCTTTCGTGGCTCGTTCGTTCACACGAAAATCCACGTAAAACGTTCGAGGCTCACCGCGATTATTCTCTCCCTCTCTCTCTCTCTCCCTCTCTCTCAACACGAATCTGGTAAAATCTGAACGCTTATTAATTCTTCGTTAATTTTTGCTCGAGAATATTTACGTAAATTGCAATATATCGAAATTGTAATGGCGATGATCGTGTCGTCCGGGAAATTTCCGATTCCATAACCTCGAATTAAAGGGTTTTTGGAGGAAAACAAAATTTTCACCCTCGGCAGGTGCTGATAGTTGACATTCGTAATTTCCTCGATCTCTATCGATCTCTAAGCGATAATACCGAGGATATATCGTGGCACATGCGAAGTGTCGTACCGCCTGTAATTAACAGCCTTCGGTAAATTCGCACCGTTCGCATTCCAATGTTTCCGGCTATTGGCAATGGGCGCGATATGGAACGGTGCCGCAAGATCAAAATAATCCGGATTCCGCGAGCTAGCGAGGGTAAGGGAGAGAGACGGTGAGAGGCAATTGGCATTCGAATTCTACCACATCCCTCTATATCATAGCCTTGATTACGATTACAGTAAAGCATCCTCAATCCGCATTTCCGGAGGCTTGTCTCGCATTGCCATGATTGTCCTCGCTCAGAATTTATGCCACGAGACACCCCTAACCGTCCATTCTCCGAAACCCTCCGGACCTCCGTGGAGGACATTGATCTACGTCTGTATACGCGAGCGAACGCAATGTACTTGTATCTACGTATGTATAAATTTAATTACTATCCCCAGGCCGATTCAACGGGGATGATTCTTCGTCCCTTACAACAACGATTTTTATCTCAAACTTTCGGACTTGCTCGAGATTAATATTTTGCTTGACCTTGATTTAATTAATAATTGACAATATGTCTCGATCCAGAATATTTGTAACGCTATCCTCAGTCCGGAAGCGAGAGACGAGAAAGGGTATTAGGTGGCGTCATCGGTCCTAAACTTTACGCCCAAGCGGTTGGACCGCCCGCGAACAATTACCGAGGATAATTATGATGGGGCCAAACCTAGCACTAGAGTGCGCGACGTATACGTACATGAAGAGAAAAGCAGTTCTAGAGAGAGAGAGAGAGAGAGAGAGAGAGAGAGAGAGAGAGAGAGAGAGAGAGAGAGAGAGAGAGAGAGAGAGAGAGCGATGTTCCCTCTCGTCGTTGCTGTTGCTGTTCTGTGGTTCGTTGCTCGGAGCTTCTCGCACGAATGCACCCAGCGCTCCGCCCACCCTGGGATCTCGGTGGAACGACGACAAAGTTGCGTCGTTAAGCGAATAACCATTTCCTCCTGTGGGAAGCCGGGGAGAGATTCGGCCTTTCGAAAACGAGCAGTTTCGTTGGACCGTCTCGCCCCGTTATGCCTGTTTGCGAGATTTTGGAGCTGGAACACACGATTTGTCAACGCGTACGTCGACGGAAAATCCTTTTCAATCTGGTCCAGATTTTCGGTTCGATCGTATCAATGATTAGAATTCTCAATTTGTTACAAACTCGATATATATTTATTTTTCTTGTCGTCGACGAGTAAAAAGAGATTCTAAGCTTTCGAAAATTTCGTGACGAACGTTTGCGCCGATACATGCTCGTTGCAAAGATATACATGTAGCTATAGAAACGAGAGGGGTGCATCGTAGCAACCGTCGGGTCGCGCGGTAAGCCAGTACGTACAAGTCTCCTAGGTTTCGCGCTCGAGCGGTTGCCAATAATTATAGAGACATCGTTCGGTCCATGCAGATACGCCCAGGGGATACTGTCCAGGAGACAGAAGGGTAGGAAGGCTCCGGAGTTGCTTCTAGACGGGGTTATTCCGTTCTGTCAAGGATATATAGCTGAATAGCTGATATGGTTGCCTTCCATTCACGTCTCTCTATAGCCGAGTCTGTCTCTCGCTCTGCCTCTGTTAAGGCCCGATTCGAAAGGTACCCTCGATACACGAGGAGCGACTATAGAGAAGCGACGTAGAACCCAGTGATAAAGTAGAGATGAATGAAGCTTATGGCTATATATATTTCTCATAACGAGAGCGAAGAGGGTGTATAGAGAATTCAACGTGAATTCTCTACGTACAGAAGCAACACGGACGCTTTCGTCCTGCCGAGCATCGGGCAACACACGACGATGCTCGGCTATCCGTAAACCCGAAGCTCCGCTGAATACGCGCGACGAGACGACAATGCTGCGACGGGGGCGAGAGAGAGATGTTGCCACGTGGATCAGACGGAAAAATCCTCTTGCACCATCCTCTCCCTATTGCGATCTGCGGAGATTATCGTGAAAGAGAGAGAGAGAGAGAGAGGGATGGAGAAGCACTTGGCATTCTTGTTGGAAATACAATGCTGCGAGAGAGATAGAGTGGGATCGGCGGGGGATGGGGGGTGGTTGTGACGTTGTCTGGTACCTGATCGATAAGCTCCATAATCTTAGTTCTCTTTTCGTCCAGACGTTATACTCGATTTTCGACAAATTATATTACACGCGATATTTCGATATACTCGTACGTTTCGGCTGTGTGTGTGTGTGTTTTCAAAGATTGGTCTCGAAGATTTTCTAGAAAACGCGAACGGGGCTTTCTTATACGAGTGCATTTTTTCTCTTTCTGTGCTTTCGAAGGGAAGAGAAGGAATGGGAAATGGATGATCGCTGTTGGCAAACTCGTTGTTTGAGAAAGTAACCCGAGCACCAACCTGCAGTTGTGTCTCGCGTCGATAAGCCAAGCCAGTCGCACTGGAAATTATACCGAGTTCTCTTTTAATCGCGATAGCTAAGTATTATAAGTATATTCGCGATGTGGGATAACTCAATGCAGTTTAGTCGTTGCCAGTTATTTCTTTAGTCGTCTTTATACATCTATGATCATCTTGTTACAGTGATAATTCGAGAGAAATGGCATGGATTCGAGCACGTTTTATTTTTTAAAGCTTCGGTCTGGGATATTTCTACTTTCGGCTGATGGTTAAGCGCATGATGCGTTTAAAACGTGCACCACAAGGATGAAAAGCAACATTTTGCACAACACGATTGCAAAGTCGTTAAAGTAATTTCACTCATCTCTCTCTCTCGCTCACTATAACGTTGTTGTTACGTACCCGATTCTCATCCGGATTCGATAGGATTTGGCTCGTATTACGAACGGTTTTCCCTCACCCCCAATCGCATCTGTACGTGCTCCATTCACGATCGATGAAATATTATCTCGCAACAACAATATTTGCCCGCGAATAATATTCCGTTCTCACCTTGAGACACTTTCTCAGACGGTGAATCACTCGACATAATAATTTAATTTCTAACAGGGAAAGAAGTAAAGGGTTGGAAAAAAATTAACCATTTCTGTTCCTCTTCGTTTATATAATTTTTCTGCTGGGCGAAGGGTCGTCTGGTTCCTCGATGACCCCGGTTATTCACGGTACTATATTATCTACGAAACCTCCGCGGTTTCTCGTCTCACGGCCTTCCGTATATTCTTCGTACGTAAAGAAGCTTTGACTACGCGTCCACTCGTCCATTAATACTCGTCGTGTTAGCCCAGTTTCCCTGATAACGGATAATGGCTTCTGGCGAGATGGTACGTTCGTGTGTGTGCGTAAGCGTGTATATACGACCCTGTACTACGGGCTATATATAGTCCTTGGTGTACACATAATGAAAGTGGATCTCTAATACTGGGCTTGTTGGCGTACGCGGAGACCCAGAGTAAGTGAGAGGGAGGGAGCGAGAGACAGGGATAGAAGAGAGAGAAGAGGTTGTAATTACCGCTGCGTGTACACGTAGATTCGATGGTAGAGGTGAGACGTGTGTGCACCGTCGCATAAGCGGGACGTGTACCGTGACGTACCCAGGGCGTTCACCATCAGACCAGGCTGCTCCAGCCTCTGCAGGACGTAGTATTATCGTATCATGCGCATAGCGAGAAAATGTGCGTGTTTGTGGGTATGTGTGTGTGTGTTTGTGTTCGTGAGAGAGAGAGAGAGAGAGAGAGAGAGAGAGGGAGGGAGAGAGAGGGAGGGAGAGAGACGAGGGATGTAACACGCCAACGTGCAGTTGCGATTAACCTCCAACCCTCCTTTCCCTCCCCCTCCCTCGCTTCATCCCCTTTCGCAAAATAACGTGTGTGTCGTCGACGAGAGTTATCTAATTACCCTGCAGAAGGAAGTATAGCGCCAGTGCCTGTGTAGCACTCTATAACGATGCTACTTCGTAAGCATACACGTCAGACTTCTCTCGGATGTTGTATGTACAACCCCCTTACTAGGTTAGTTTCTGTGATGGGAGAGAGCAAGACGGAGATACTTCCTGGTCGCTCGTTATATATAATAGCACGCAGGGCAGGGTTAAATATACGGTACCACTGGCAAATGTGATAGCGTTATTTAACGTGGGATGCGCTACGTCCTTATGGTTTATAAAAACAACGTCCCGAGCTTTTTGCGATTTTTTCAAAACCATATTGACGGACATTTTTTTGTATTTGCAAACTTATTTTTTTTTTCAGGGAATTGAATTCCATTGGTCAATCGTGGTTTAAATGAAAAATCTGCGTTAAAAAAAATAGTTTATTAATATTTTTGTATTTTTTGAATATTTATTTCTATTAATTTGATTATTTTCTCCCATTCGATCGGCGTAACACGTTGTAAAATTATATCGATATAAATATTTCACTGTTCACTCCCTCTCTCGTTCTGTTAGCTCGGGCACGAGGATTGCCGAACGCATCCAATTAAGGCGCAAAATAGGTCGTTTCAAGTTTTCATATATAGCGAGCGGAAAAGTAGAACGTTCACTGTCGATCGTGTATGCTGGTTTAATATATACTAATACCAGAGACCCGGTGGCATTACGTCAATGTGAAAATTGACAAAATTAGGTATCAACTATATCGTGCATTTGGTAGGCGAAGCGGGACCACGCGCGTTCGTAACCGTATGGAACACGTGGCAATATCGAAACTTTATTAATTGCTACCCTCTCTGTTTCCCCCTCGAGAGTTGCTAATTTAATTAGCAGACCTTGCACATCGCGGGTTCTGTTCAACAACAACGAGAGAACGAATTTCCTCTCTCTTTCTCTCTCTCTCTCTGTCGTCGGCACACAGTCAGTTGTGCACATCGAAGTTGTGCGTACACCGGTCATACGATTTTTTTTACCGACGAAACGAAATTTTCCAATCCTCCATGCGCCAGGGTGTACTCCGCGATCTCAAAAGTGGTTTACAAACAGAAAATAATGACGATACACCCGTGTCATTATACGCCTATATGAGGCGTTCTGTATAAAACCGATCTATCCTTTTCTCGACAAATATCACTTTCGATAACGATAGTTTGTCACTTTAAATAATCTCGACGTAAAGCATTTCTTAGGAATTATTACAAAATTCTTCAATCCAACCTTGTCTAAATTATATATTTTTTTATCTGAACATTTACCGTAGTGTGGAACGTTCTCGTATAACGATTGTACGCGTGCTGACACGTGGTGACACTTAAAGTTATCTTTGAGCCACCGAATGCCCAATTTCACGTATACGTGCATCAATGCATCATGCATTTGATCAAGGTCGTAATATCCATATATTAATTACGACCCGTATAATTTAATACGTTATATATATGTATTTAGCGTATATTATGTATAACCGCTCGATTATTAGTTGCATTATCGATGGGATATGGTTATGGGAAGTGGGAAGCCTCCGGTCGAGGGATGGGGTGGGGGGGTGTGGGGCCCTCGTTGAAGCAATCTCCACCCTGATTGCGTTTGACGCGTCATTGAGCGGAATGATGGAGACGCGACTCAACCCGCGACGTCGCACACAGCATCGCAACAGCGACGTCGACATCATCTCCAGCCCCCTTCCTCGATATATATGTACACAGAGAAAGTCGTGTACATAAACGCGTTCCCCCGACTCTTGACGCACCGGGGGTAGATCGAAAGGAGCGCCCACGGTATGCTCGCATAACCGATCGCTCGTAATTATTAATTCAACGTGATCGATATTGCACAAGTCTCGAACGACACTCGAGACCTTCCGTGTATCCCCCTACTCTCACACCTCATCACCCCCCCCGGACCACGGTACTCGGCCCTCAAATCGACAGAGAATAGGTTCGATAATACGCTCAAGGTTCCAACCCCCCTACACACACCGCAAAATGAAACGAGAATAATTTGTCAGACCCTCCCACGTATAACGTCCTACTTAGAAGATTATTTGTTTTTTTATCAAGCATCAAACTTTTCTTATTAAAATTTATCGTCGATAATCTTTATTTATTATAATTTTCGTTAATTTTAGCTCGAACTCGTCGGGAATACGCAATTTTTCAATCGACCCCTTAACTCGTCGAGTGATTTTTATGCATTTTTATTTTATTTTTCATCCGCTCAATTGTGCGACAAGCGTTTCAGTCCTGAACACAAAAATGCGTGGTATAGGTAAAAAAAGAGCCCGCGTGTCGATTAAATACCCGTGTATACAGGAGCCTGTAACGAACTGCGAATTGTAATTTAGTCTGGCGTGGAAAACTCGTTCACCTGCGGGCTTCGTACGTAGACACGACGTTCATACACGTCGGATTCCATGTACAATGTACATATACGAATATATACATGCCCGTGTGTGTGTGTGTGTGTGTGTATATTTCAGGCTCTATAAACATTCGCTCAGTTTAGTGTGTACGGACGTTATACGATCTGGTATATCGATGACGCAATAAATGAGCGAGAGAGTATGTACGTATCGATTTCAGATATCGCGCCATTGCTCGTCCAATATTCTCTCTCACTCTCTCCCCCTATCGCATTCCCTTTTTTCCGCTGATGCGCATATAGTTCGGCTCCTCTACTCAAGCGTTTCGCAAAGTTCCGCTATATTAATCGTTCAGACGGGAACTCGAATAGCAAGATATCGGTGGCCACCGATCTCGTTCTCACTCCCTCTCTCGGTTGGTTTATGCCGATCGGCAAATGCGAATTCGCACGTACCCCCGGAACATTCGGAACGCAAATCGAATGGAACTGTAATCCCTTTTGCCACTGAATCACGAGCGTGCCTCACTCTCTCTCTCTCTCTCTCTCTCGCTCCCTCTCTCTCTTCGGCATGAACACACCCGGTAAACCTGGACGGTCTGTCGTTTTCCGTCTTCGTCTATCATTAAAATGCGCCCATTTGTTTTTTTTCCTTGCGTCCTTCGTGCGCAACGATAGACGGCGAAAAAGAAAGAACGAAAAAAAAACATTTCTACCGGAAGGAGAGAGAATAAAAGTTGGCGGGGTAGGTTTTTTCTTCATCGAGTGATAGAATATTCTCGATTCTTTTCTTTTCTTGTTTTTTTTTCTTCGACGTTTTACAGCCTTCGTTCTCTTTTCTCACTAATTTACCTTCTTCTTTCGCCTCTTCTTCGTTCCGACTCGTCTCCCTCCCCCTTCCGAGCCACCCTGGCTATTCCCACCCCGATTCCGAGTCGGTTCTTTCGAGCGTCGGAGCTACGGACAAATATCCGAATCGAAAATTTAATTATTCGCTACTGTACTAATGGAAAAGTTGTCGTACTTAAATCTACTAGGAGCACTTGAATCCTCGATCGAGCCTACGCCTTGTAACTTTTGTCCGTAAGAAGCCAGGAGGGACAAAGATAGAGAGCGAGAGAGAGAGAGAGAGAGACGAAGGTCTATAAATTCAAGAACGATCTTTTCGTTCGACACTCTTACCCCCCTCCCTCCCGAGCATTGTCTTTGGAGAGTTTCGAGTACCGGGATCTTGACGTCCGAAAGGGTTTTACGATTAGCGAGAAGGTATCGATAAAAGGGTGCTACTAGAACTCAAATGGCAAGAGGGGCGAAGAGGGAGGTAAATCTCTTTCTCTCTCTTTCTTTTTCTCTCGACCAGGGGTAGATTCTGCAAGAGTATCCCTCTTTCCACGTCGAGGCTTCCTTAGACGCGCCAGACCGCGATAATGTATTCTTATCGTATAGCTATATCCTCCACGAAGGATGGAAGGATCTGTCCGAAGAGCGCCCGGGCTCTATGGTGCATCCTTTCTCAATCCTTTCGCCATTATACCGTAAGGCCAACCTCCCTTTTCCTCCGACTGATCTACGAGAACACAGCTTTTAGACTGCCTATCTCTGACACGGGAACAGACGAGATGGGGTGAGAGAGAAAAGGGGAGTTTGCTCGCGAGGTGGCGCAGAAAACATGATCGATCAATCACGCGCTCTGCACTCGTGCCACGACGAGCGAAGGGAGGTAGAGAGGGAGAAAAGAGCGAAAGAGTGTTTCTTGCATCGATTAGAAAACTGTAACGCTCGATAATGTCGATCATTTGTCAAGTAACATCCCTGAATTATGAAGTGCTCATTCGTTTCAATTTTATCCCGTCGACGTCCCGGTCCACGTCTCGATCTCTTATTTATATCAACGAGGAAAAATAATCGCAAACGACGAGGTTTGTATTGTTTCGAAAATTTCAAATCGTAGAAATTTGGTGTATTTAAACGTGTAATTTAAACTAGCTTGACGATAGAATCGTAAATAGTTTTGGTCACGGGCGAGTGTATCGATAATTGACCTCTGTTATCGTGACGGCACCGGTCGTGTCGCTAGACGCGAGAATAGACAGCTTGAATTACCCCATCTGACTAGAAACTAGAGAGAGCGGGGTAAATAGAGAGAGGGAGAGAGAGAATGCGGTCCGTCAAAGTCACTATTCGTCCTGTCTCGGTGGGGAAACGAAGCGCGAGAGAAACATCAGCCCCTGGCGGTCCACATAACGATCGCTTGCTCAATCTCAATCCTTTCATCCGCAAACTCGGTCAGTTCTCTCTATCGTCCGAACTATTTTCACAAACGACCGAAAAAAAAGTTCACAAAACTACCTGGAATTCTCTCTATCGGATTAATTCGGTGCCAAAGGTAAAACTCCTCCATTTCAATCCCCGCACTCTTTCACTCTCGAATTCCCAATTATGCTATGGGTGTTAGACTTTATTTCTTAGTATACGCGTAAAAAAATAAAACTTTTGGCACACCTGCGCAAACACGGGAAGGGAGGGGAGGACAATATCGTTCTCAATTTCGCGACCGACGCCTGGTACAAGCTGTCGCCGTTGCTGTGGTTTCTGTCACTCTGCCGGGACTCCCCGGGGCTCGCTTTTTTTGTCGGAGCGCGCTGTTTCCCGAAGGATATACACCCGAGAAACAGCGAGAGAGAGAGAGAGAGAGAGAGAGAGAGAGAAAAGGGCGATATGGGTGGCCGGAGAATTCTTCCCTTAACCGTCGCAAGCATCGTGAGAGCATTTTACGAGTTTGTCTGGCCGGAGGACGAAGCTTTCGGTAGTTAGCTATATATACCTACACCGTGAACGCCGACTACATAGGGCATGAACGTGGTTCTAGCTGTCGCTGGCCAACCGGTATTCGTCGTAACCAAGGTTGAATCCTACCACCCACGCGCTAGTCGCTGCTCGCGGAGGTTTCCTTTGTTGAAAAAGGTAAAAGGCGAGAGAGAAAGTACTGAGAGAGAGAGGATATGCGAGAAGAATGTTGCGGCGAGCGAGCAAACGTGGTAGAGGGCGTTGAGGGTGTAGAGGGGAGGCATGGTAAAGGCGGCTTCGTTGTCGGATGCTGACTGGTCCAGGTTTTTATCACTCGCCCTCGAGGGAGCGAGGAGACAGGGAACTCGCTCGCGCGCCAGGAGTTTTCTCGACACGGAAAAGCTGCTGGTTCGCCGTCGCCGTTCCCGTACGTTTGACGGGTCCCAGAGGGAACATCGGTAACCTGACAGCCCATCTACTTCTCTCTACCTTCCATAGTACCACTGTTGGCTCTCTTCACCGCCCTCGTATGTTCTTTCTTTCTCTATCTCTCTCTCTTTCTCCCATGCATTCGTGGACCAGGACACGCTACTCTCCCTTCTTCCTGCCCCTTTGCTATTTTTACAAAGTTGCCACTGTCGTAGATATGGCGTTCTACACCCCCTCCATGTAAGTCGCGCAAACAGACTTGGCTGAGAGCGACTTCGGGATCATCCCAAAAAGTCAATTTCCCGAGACCACGCGACACTTCTCTCACTTGTCCCACGTTCTGCGACGTACCGACGTTTTCTACACTTCTTTTTCCATACACACACAACGCCCTCTTTCTCCCTTGGATTACACGAAACACGAGGACAGCTCCATTTGTGCGAAGCGATACGACCATCGAGAATCGTTTTGCACGAATGGTTATATTCTCGGTCGTAATACACAGGAATGCTCCGTCGACCGTCGTGAAGCTCTCTTTTTTTTTGGTGCGATATCGCGAAATGACGGTGGTAAACCGGCGTCGATTCGAAAACAATCGAGAATAAAAAAAAAACATGTTCGATGCAATTTTTTGATCGAACAATCGTATCGTCCTTTTTTGGATCGAATGAAATTTGACGCGGCGATGTGTAAGTGGTGGGAAGTGGACTCGTTGAATGGGCATTCGCTTTTTTTGTAGGAGACGGACCTAGCGATGAAAAAATAAGTAGTACGGAAAGAGTGGAGTTAGGTGGAATGGTTGGCAAAAAAAGAGAAATGAAGAGCCACGCACAGTCGGGAGTCTGGCTGGCCTTGTTAATTCTCGTAGGCACTTAAGTCAACACGCTAACAGCCGTCTCGAGTGGTGTGCCGCGATAGCCGCCAGGGTCCGAGCCGGTCTCCTTCTCTCGTTGCGGCCATTGCGATATATATACGTAATGTGTGCTCTCTCTCCCTATATATGAGCCCTGCGGGCAAAGTCTAAAGGGGCCACTGTGTGTTCGGTATACAAGAGCTCGACATACATACACGTATATGTATAGATATATATCGCGAGTCAGGTTGAACCACAATTTCACTGTTGGGGAGTGGACGATGCGTTGATTAAGGGAAAACAATTGTCTGCTTCCGACGTCTATTCTCACAAAGTCTCTTGTGTATATCGTGACTTACCCAAATGTACCAGGTTGGCCAGCGAAGCTTTTGGCCCGCTTGATTTCCTCTCTCTCTCTCTCTCTCTCTATCTCGTTCTCTTTCTTTCGTTCTCCCATCGTCCCGGGAAGAATTCCATAATGGGACCGATTCATTAAGACATTCTACGGTCGCCGAATGTAATAAAAGAGCAATTAAGAGGTGTATGCAAAACAAGGTTGATATCGGAGACGATGAAGATGCCATCCGAATTTGTGGAATACTCGAAAGAATTCCAATATTACGTGTGCTCGCCGGTAGCTGCTGCCATCTGTTACTGGTTTTCGTAACGACCGGAGAGATAAACTGCACGAATTTGTTTTTTTCTCCTTTTTTTTGTTCACGGTTAATAAAATTTTATAACACTGTGGAAAAGTGAGAATTTATACGAAAACGTTTTAAGGGATGAATATACAAGGGATGTAAACTCCCCTGTCTGCGGTCACTTCGGCCGAGTACGGGAGAACGTCTAGGATAAAAAAGTTTTCGGAATGGTATGAGAGAAAATGATGGACCGGGTTGAAATTCAGATTGAAAATCGAAGAAAGGTCGGGAGTCCCTTAAACCCGTCACCACCAAATCTAAGTAGTAAACTTTGCCCTCGAATTCTCGGTAGGTTCGTATGACTATGCCGAATCGCAAAATCACATTCAACTCTCAGTGAATAAAAGCGACAGAGAGTGAGAGAGAGAGAATAAGGGGACGATAGGTAGTGGAAGAAGTATGGGATGGTATAACGTGAGGAGAGTCGGTGGATCTCTTCGAGTAGGAAACCTTGGAGAGGCCACTCGTACGGCCGTAGATGGAAGAGGAGAACAAGAAAAAGAATATATCTATAGAGGTGGTGAAGAGGAAGCTTTCTCTCCCTCTCCGAGAATAGCCACAAGCTCGACAGCGTAAAGTCAGTGTTTGGCCTCAGGGTACCAACCCTCGCTACGCACACATATACACACCAACATATATATATATATATATGCGTAACATCAGCAAGCAGTAATTTCTTTTCTCCGAACACCGGGTAGAAACTAAAAACAACGATTAAAGCTTTTACCTCAAGCGGATTCGCGTCCAGTTTCATAGCTAAGGGTTCTCGCTACATTCTCGCGCAGAAACCGAGGTAACGTTCTTCGGGTTGGCTCTCGTCTTTTCATCCTTCTTCCTTTCACACATCACTTTTTATCTCTCGACTACTACTACTACTTACCAACCGCCGCGAGAGCTCGTCTTTCCTCGCTCACATACTTTTCCTAACATGTGTGCATGACGTCGCGCACCCGAGATCCTCCGAAGCGATGAAGGAATAAAACAGAAACTCACGTATGCGCGTGTGTCTTACCGTTCGCGCAGGTTGGTTGTGTACTGCGAACGAGAGAGAGGCGGAGAGAGAGAAAGGAACATATAGGATTTCGCCCGGCGTTGGAAGAAACGGTTCCATGAGTTTTCACCCTGGCAATTTCTACCCCGGTGAGCAAGCTTTTCCGTGGTTCGTCGCTGCTCTTGCTCCGCTTCTGCTTCAGGGTTTTCTCTCTATGCGTCCTCTCGCTCGAGCCATAAATACCAACACCAGAGAATGCTCGCAACGTACAGAGAGAAAGAAGGGCAGAGGGGTTAGGGTGTGGGTAACAAGAAGGAGCGAGAGATAAAGGTGGACCGTGGTCTGTTGCGAAGGGCTCGTGGGGCGGTAGCAAGCCTTCGGCGGAAAAAGGGACACGCCACAGTTCGCAGTTTTTCATCCCCCAACTTTTTTCTGTGCTATTTTTTTTACGTCAGTCCTAAAAGTAGAGTTTCATGGTCTGTGAAGCCATTCGGCAATGCCTGCTTGCTGTGACTCACCCTCTTTTTCGCTCCCCCCCCCCGCCCCTCGTCGCTCTCTTACATTCGTTCATCTTCTGTCTCAATTTATTTTATTTGTTACTTGCTTCGAGTCGTGCGACTAATTACGTTTACCGGTGCCCTTGCGACGTCCAAGAATCAGACAAATTCGCTAATGGAAAATACGACCCTTGCGCGAGTCCCTCTACGCCTCTTGTGTAAATCTTCTATCTACTAAGATACTATATCTATACAAGCTGGCTCGGAAATAACTTCGAAGGAGGAGAGAGAGAGAGAGAGAGAGAGAGAGAGAGAGAGAGAGAGAGAGAGCGAGAGGGAGAGAGTACGAACGCGTGAAAGCGCAGTCTGACCCAAGCAAGGACGTTTCCACTGTAATTTAACTCCTAGAGGTAGCTGCATCGTCGCACTTACACGTACACGTGGAAATGGGTACGTGCTCTCGTATAAGTACTCTCCAGCTTTCTAATCTCTTCGACATATATATGTATGTAAATTGCAAGTGCATAGAGCTCTGGTATTACGGAGGAATTTATTCAGATGCGGGCATTGTTCCGCTGCTCCAGATACAACATTATCCTGAATTCGCGAGATTTCTGTTCTTTTTTTTTACGTATGACTTGGCTTAAAATCTCAATTTCGGAATAACGGGAGCGGCGACAAGCCCATATCGTCGTAAGATATATGCATAGCTAACGGGCACCTATAATAATAATAATTCACGAAAAGTCAGACTGTCTGACGTCAGACTGACTCAAGCCACTGACTCTTGGCACACCCGCCGAGGCTGACCCAGGCTTTTCTGTCTGGCTGTTCTTCCTCATTTGACGTTACAGTGGGTCGTGTCCGTGTGAACCAGACGGAGAAGAGTTACATGGGCGATAACGCCATAACAGATGGTAATATACATGTACGGTTCCTCTCTTTGTTCATCTTTGGTAGAATCGGTCTCTCTCTCTCCCTCTCTTTCTGGCTACCAATTTATTCGAGGGTATGAAACGTCCTCGTGTTTTCTATCCCTTGATTTCCTGTCGTATAAATTTTGCCCAAGGGATCTTTCGATATATCTCAAAGCCTGTCTCTCCTCGTCTCCGAGATTCTTGAGAGGCTACGAGGAGAAAATCTGGTGGGCGAGTTCGAAGCCAACTACCCTGACAGCGAGGGGTATCAGAGCTTGAGTAAATCGTTGTCCTCGGGGGGTGAAGTTACAGGCATCGAGAAGCCCGCAGGGTTGACGAATACCCTCGTCCGTAAGAAGGAGAGTGGGAGAGAGATAGCGACAGAGGGCTTGAAGGGGGTTGGATCGAGGGGTTGGCTCGAGCTATTTACCTAATTAGCGTCGGTGGCCATGGCCCGAAGTTGGTCATTCATCTCGTTAGAAAAGGAAACGTAGGATGAGTAGAAGATGACTCTCTCTTGCTCTCTCTCTCTCTCTCTCTCTCTCTCTCCCTGTCTCGTACTCGGCGTCGTAAAATCTTGAGCGGAGTGAGGCCAGTATAACATCTCTCCACCAGGCATCCGGGAAACTTCTCTAGGCGGTACTAAATCGCTCGGAGGAATTGAAATAGGTTTGTGCGAGCCTCGAGAGCACCGAGTGAGAGAGTGGTGCGCGACCGTGATTTGAAGAACCGCAGGGTTTTGGTATCGCCGAGAGAGAAAGAGGAGAGACAAGGCGGAGAAGAGGAATGGATGGAGAAACTGCGAGCCGACAAGCAGGCAGATACGATTCTCCGGCTCTTGTGTAATTGAATGGCTTTTAATTAAAAGTTGAGTTTTCATCCTTTTTTTCCCTGTCTGATTCTCAGCAGGAATATCCACGAGCAAAATCCTCGTGCTCTTTCTATCTTACGGCTCTTACGTTCCCTTTATATATCCCCGCGCGCGAGCAGGACGGGTGAGACTTACAGTCGTCGTTTACCGAACTCCGGTGACGGCAATCCCCGCTGCAATGCTCGGTATATCGCATGTCGACCTTATCCGATAAAGACTCAAAAGACAATCCCATTTCCCGTACAGCTCGCAGTCCTCCTCAAGTATCTATACGTATATACAATATACACGTTACTACGAACATCTGGCGGATAAAAGCGGGCCAAAAGAAAAAGGACCGAAGAAGAGTCCTGAAGAAAGTGGAAGAAAATTCTTGATTGCAAAACTTCCATAAAACCATAACATGTTCTTAGGCATTTAAAAAGAAAAAAAAAGAAAAAAAGACATCGAGATACTATTTTTCAAAATTGTATATAAAATTTCCCTCGACAACCGTGCGTTAATGGTCGTTACAACGAGCGTAGATCAGACCGTAACGCGCCCTCTTTCCATTCAATAAGTTGTCCCTAACTCGGATCTGGCAAAAAATCAAACTTTTGCGACCAGCGGAACAGATATCGAAAATTTCCTGTCTCTCTCTTACACCATTCGTAGAAACTCCGTCATAGATATACCACGTATATAACCGAGGGAGTGACCGATCGTGCGAGGCTTGTTCAGACTGCAAGCTGGAGAGATGCTGGACCGTTGCTGGAGAGAGCCCAAAGTTTCGCCGGGGTCGGTGGTCGAGGGTTTCTGTAGGCCGGTTATATATATGTCCACGAACACACACATGTGTATATACATATGTATATATATATAATACTAAAAGTAGCGCTGTAGGGTTGAAGGGAAAGCGGGGTGGGGTGCGACGGTAGCGGAAACGGCGGTGGCAAAGCACACGAACGGAGAGCGAGAGGCTAGGTAGGTAAAAGGTAGATAGTAGGTATAGTAGGTACGTGCACGGGCAGCACAGCGGTGTGGCAACGGATATACCGAACGAACGAAAATCTCTCTCTCTCTCGCTCTCCCTATTTCTCTCAGCCTCGCTTGGAAGCGAAGTATTCGGCGCTTGCGCGTCACGTGGGTCTACCGTCGCCCTCCACCCTCGCTCGTATATACGTAGCAGCAGCAAAGCATCCCCTCTCCTCGGTTGACTCGGTTTTCCACCCTTCCCCGTCGAGCGAAAGCCCCGCCACCCCGTGGGCGAACTCAGTCACCGGGACGATTCGCGGGTAGCGGCACCGTTCGCCTCTTCGCTCCGATCTTCGTCAGGTTTTTTGTTTTTCTTGTTTCCATCGAGACTCGCTCTTATTCGAATTTAACGAAGAATAAAAGAAAAAAGCCCGAAGTAGATAATGATGAGAGAGAAGGGGATGTAGTATGAGATAGTGAAGTGATCATCGAGCCAAGAGAAAAAAGTGTCGAGAGGGAAGTCTCGTGTCGGGGCGGAATGGTCGGAAACGACAACTTTTGGAACAGTTTAATTGTATGTTCTTGACTTTGGTGCAGAATAATTTTTTAGGCGTACTTACGTATTACGGGGGATGTGTAGTGTTTTATCCAAATGCGATAGGATCGAGAATTAATCGATTCTGACGTTAATTTACGTCCACATGTGTTCCGTCCGACCGAACCCGGACACGTACTACTGCAAAGCGGACCAGCCCCGCGGTTTCTGTTTACAAACTTTACACCTCGGCTCCGCCGGTGTACGGCCTCGCCCAGTGAACACAAATTGACACTTACGTTTTATAATCGGCATTCTTCGACCACACGTTGACCAGATTCTCTCCCGCAATTCCATGGCGCAAACTGCGCTCGACGCATGAAAAAAAATACGACGAGTCTGACAAATGGTTTTTGTCGTCTCCTCACGAACAGTTTCAGTGCGAAAGACTTTATAAATCTGACAAATACTTTATGAAAGTTCTCTCTCGCGCTGACTTTTCAACGATTGTCCCGAAGCGATGATAATCCAAGAATGAACATTACTCAACTTGATTTGCGATAAACCGCTTTTACAATAAAATCCAGGGCGTGATCCGTAAGACTTTATTGATATCTCGATACATTATTATCGTCTTCGTTCGAAAGTTTAGGATAGACGTGAAATGCCTCTGACGTTTGTCGAGCACGAAAAATCATCTCGTTATTACATAGCTGAAGAGGCAACGAGGTGTCACGCAAAGTGACTGAGCCGTGGGATCGATGGCACTGACGGAAAGTCATCGTGACACGTGACGTTAACGAGAGTGAAAGAGAGATATTTTCGCGCGTGCCAAACGGGTGTGCGTGCATGCGTGCGTCTGTTATTGTGTTTTCGGTAAGATTATATCGGTGTGCGGTTACGGTGAGTGGAAGCGTGTTGGTGACCAAAGCGGCGAGATACTCGTGCGTATACGTAGAAGAGTGAGGGAGGGAGAGAGGGAGAGAGAGAGAGAGAGAGAGAGAGAGAGAGAGAGAGAGAGAGAGCGAGAAGAGAGGCGGAGGGGTGCAAGAACGAACAGGAGCGAAAGCTCGACTAGAATCGAGTGTTATCGACAGGAGCGATAGTTAGGTGCTTTGTTGCTCGTCTCCGTCCATTTGTCCGTGTGTATGCGTGAATGTGCGTGTGTGCAAGCGTGTACGCGTGTGCGCCTTGTGTGCAAGGGAACGCTTGGTGAGTTTATGCGAGATATATACGCGACGTCTCTCGTTGCGGATAATGCGTGTTTCGTGCTTCTCGCTGTCCAGGGATTAATCAAACCAGCACAGCAGCAGCAACAGCAGCAACAGCATCGCGTCCGTGAGCCATCCGTTGCTCCGTTGTAAACTCCTGACGCTACGGGGCAGCGCGTTGTTCGCTTGTAGTTTCATCCCTCCGCTACACCCTGATTCCCTCTGCTACATCCAGATATATATCTATATATATAGCGAAAAAGGTGGGCGGCGAGAGAGAGGGAGAGCGAGAGGACCGTGGAGACTCTAGAGAGTTTGCCGGCTGATGTGTCATCTAGGGAAATCGCGGTCTGTTAACCGCTTACGGAAGAATCGAGAATCTGGTGTACCTGTGCTACGTCGAAAGTGGCACGAGTCAACGGATAGAGAGACGGCAAACAACGTGGAACTACCGTGGGTCAGTATTAACCATTTAACGTTTATTTCGTACTCGTGTTACTCCGTACGAGTGCCTGAATATTTTTAGACTGTAAATATGGATAACGAACTTGTTTTTAATTATATATCTATGATTTAAAAAATAGCTTGAACGGCACTACCACGTTCGTTGCGAGGGTCTTTCTTCTCTCTCTTTCCGCTCACCTTCTCGAGTTCATGCTGGCATAACCCACCAGAGTAGCGCGCCAAAGCCTCGGTTTGATTAGGTCACATAATTAATTAATCATACCGTAGTGCAGCGGTGGTCGACAAACATTGCATAATTAAGCCACGCTCTATGCCGTGTGCCCTCTTGCTCAGCGACGAGAGCTCTATGTATGTATGTAGACGCTTTTCACCCCCTTAGTCCAGATGGAACTCGAGCTGAGTACGCAATTCTATCTGTTACTGTGCGACTCGTCTACGGTCGCATCTACACCGAGAATGAAATATGTGACCGAACGAGGGTTTTCATGGGCTGTCGAACTTTTCCAGATAGTACAAGATTCGCTCTTTGGTTCGACAGAGATTTGGCACGGGAACAAATTCGTAACTGGAACATGACAGACATATTCTTCATCCCCCACTATGTCGCGAATAAAAATACATAATTATAGTTTTTTTACCGTATGAGAATAGTTGACGTTTTATTAGGGTTGTCACACTTTCGCGCGTGTGTGTCTAAGGCTTTTGCGGCGTACAAATAGCAGTATCAATAGCATCAAGAACACGAGACTCTAGATAACGGTTATCGACGATTTTATTTGGACAGGGTCAACTCACTCGTCGTCCAATCCACTCGCTCATTTTCCCTCTCTCGAATGTTTGCCCTGCAAATAGAGTAGACATGTCAGCCGAGGGTGAGGGTTTGTACGTTTATATCGATGATATTCCAAATGGGCTGGACAACCGAGAAGACTTGCTGCCGGGTGTGCCAGTGACTAAAATTTTATTTCCCAGCGAGCGATCGATAAACGTCGTCAAAATCAACATTACTTGGGAATTATTATTCTTTTGCGTTTGAATATTTTGTGACCATTTCACGAAAAAAAATTACCCGAGGATGATTTTTCATTCGTCCGTGGCTATCGCACCGTTGCCTCTATATCCCCGGTTGAGGGACAGCCCGAGGGATATATCGGGGTGGACTGGTCGTCCGAATTTCCCGCTCCCGACAGTAGTCACGGGATTCGCTGATCAGACACACCATGCCCGAATTCCGATGGGAGGAGGATTACAGAGTCGTGATTTAGGAGAATTTGCGATTGAGGTTTGGAGATCCGAGATTGGCCGGTCCCGTGTCGCACACGCGTAATTTAAAACGCTTCGTGATTCTTTTTTTTCGCGCGTGTGCTTTATTTTTCGTTCGTACACGAAACGGAAGTGGGCTCTCAGCATGAAACGCAATTCGAAGTTGCCGCAGGGACCGAGTGTTCCATTTGTTGAGCCGCCCGCGTACAGTGGATGGAGCAACATGACCGGATAGATATATCCGTGGTGAAATTGTACCGCATAGAGGGACAGAGAGAGAGAGAGAGAGAGAGAGAGAGAGAGAGAGAGAGCGAGTTAGGGGAGAACGAGAGAGAAAGAATCGCGTTTGAGTTTTATTTTATTTTTTATTTTCAGAATTTTTTTTTCTCGGTCCTGGACATTGTAGCGGCGGAGTAGAGACGCGAGCAACAGCAGGGGGCTATTACAAACGCGCGGAATCGATTCCTCTCGCGCTGTTGGGCGAAATCGGTGGCGACGAAGCACCCACACACAGGGAGAGGGAGAGAGAGAGATGGCAAAACAGAGGCCTGCAGCATTTGTAGCCCGAGTTCTCTACCCCCTCCCCGACAGCCCCTTACGCGCTCTCTCTCCTGTAGCTAAATCGATTCTCTCGGTGCAGATAGACAGAGAATGAACGAGAGAATACGAACAAGTCCGGGTGGAGAACGAGAGGAGTATCTCTCTTCTCATCCCGCCTGTCGACCTACCTCCGTTCCTCCCTCCCTTTCCGATCTCCACGATAGAGAAAGAGAAAGAGACCCGGAAAGAGAACGAAGGCTCGTTAGTCACGCTGGTAATCAAGGTCTGGACTTCGATTTCCGTTCGAATTGCTTCACCAGTGTCTTTTCCTGTGAAAGAAAGGACGGTGGTAGAAGAAGCAAAAAATATAAAGGAAAATCGAAAGAATGGTGGAAGGGGGTGGGGGTGCTGGTATATACGAGGTCGCGGAAGTATTACCTGCGGCTGGCTTTACTCGCTTTCCTTGCTTTCCTATATAGAGGATATTCCCGGAGCGAGAGGAATCGCTGGGCTTGCTCCTCGCTACCCCCTGGCAGAGGAACTTCCCTCGCGCGCTGTCTTCTCCCTTTCCCCTATATGTCTGAAGCCAGGACATACGCCCGAGAGCTGACGCGTACCATTGACCCCGCTACGATTTTATGTCCCAGAAAATTCGTGCCTCAATTCCAACCACCCCTTCTCCCTTTCCCCTCCTACCTCGCATCGTTTCCCTCTTTTCCTCTCGACTTCACTCTCACGAAGCGAAGGAAGTGGGTAGCCTTTCTAGAAGCCCTCGTTACTGCCAATATTGCCCAGGTCCATCGAGGGAGAGAACATCGCTGAAACGGATCGTTTGCCATTTTTGCTCGACTGCAAATTCCACTCTCTCTCTCTCTTTCTGAGATTCCGAATAAAAAAACGACAAAGACAAATATATTTTTCACTGATGAATTTTATTTCGTAATCAAAGAAAAATTATTCTCATTTCGTACAAAGACGGCGGAAATAATCGTGATGAAGCACAAAAGTATGCAGAAAAAAAATGCGCTTAGAGAAGACTATTTTTTTAATACTCTCAACCGTGACAAATACTTCTTACAATGAAGCACACCCTTAACAGACTTTGCATATCATCCTGCTTGACGGAGTTAATAATACATAACGAGACGAGATCTATATAGATGTGTGTGTGTGTGTAGAAAGGAAGAGAGAAACGGGGAACGGAAAATCTCCGTAGCTCAAACATGTGATCTCTTCTAAACGCAGTTCGAGGGTGTTTTGAATCAAAACAGAGTGGGGCAGCCTCAGCCCGGGAGTCTATTTAACCAGTCGGGGAACTTCAAAGTGTACGCGGCCCAACGGGCATTCGAGCCTTGTGTCAAAGCACCCTGGCGTTTGCTCACGACGAGCCATAGCTATAGTTTTGGCATAGCATTAATCGTCACTCTCCTTTTACGTATAAAAACCCAACTTTTTATTTCTCATTGCAGTCGAAACGATTCATGAAACGAGCATCTAATTTTTTCTTGTCAATTATAATAAAATTTAGATTAGTCGAACCATTTTTTAAATAATTAAAAAATAATTTATTCGTTCGATTCAATTTAATTAATGTCGACTGGTTAAGAGCTTTTTTATTCTCTTCATTTATTACCAGTAATAATGACACAGGGGGTCATTTTATTTTACGACACAAGCGTCCATGAGTTTAATTGATCGCCGCTATGCGACACGCTAAATGTCGATGAAACGCTTGCGCGCGAAATACTGCGAGTAAAAGCGAGCAAGATATATCATCGAAAGAATAAAAAAAAGTAGAATCTCTAACTCACTCTCTTTGGCCACACTACCCACTTCGAATACGTTTTACCACCGGGCGCGGTCTCTGCTGGCTCGACTCTCCGCGAGACCTCGACCGCGTTTCTGTACCTGACAACTGGGTAATTAATTTTCATGTCGCCGAAGAGAGAAGAAAATAAACGGCGATTCAATCTTCTAACTGGATGTGCGTATTATCCAGAAGCGAAAGCACGAGAGTTCCGGAAAAAAGCAAAAAAAAAGAAATGAAAAACATAAAAAACGAAAAAACGAACGTTTCCTGGCCTTGTTCGTCTCTTCAACGTCGCTTGCACGGACCGCTGTCGATTCTCTCCCTCTCGAACCCGTTCTGGTCTCTTGGAGAGAGAGAGAGAGAGAGAGAGAGAGCGAGAGAGGAGAGAGGAGAGTAATCTGCAATTCACTTTGAACCATCCCCTACCCCGTGCGCACATACTCTCGTATTACTGACTTTTCGACACGTCAAGTTTTCGCATATGTCTGCAGTACAATGCCAACAAGTTTCTCGGAAAAGCTTGACTAACAGAACCAATACTAGACTCTTGTGCTCTGGTCCGGATATTGCAAATAGAAAAATAGGAAAATTCAATTTAAAACTTCATCGGTAGGGGTCGCACGATAAAATATTATTTTTATTATCTTTGGAGATAAAAATAATATTTTTTTTTTTGTATTTACATTTTCACCCGAAGAGCTTACGCTCGAAGATAAAGTTGGCCATCGCGAGGAACATGACATAGTAAGATGCAAAAATAATGCGACAACAGGGTGTCCCCTTGAAGAAATGCACCGTGATAAACTGGCCGGTGCTCGAGAGTATAATGGCAACATAGAGACGTTGGTGCAGCGTTATACTCCGGAAGAAAAGTTCGCGAAGGGGATTTCTGCTGGTCTGCCGAGTGGCTGGTTCTCGTTGCAGAGGTGGGTTCGTACACCCCGTGATACGTCATAAGTCACAGCTGGGTAGCACGTTGCGACGACATCCTTCTCCCCCTCTGCTGGTGTTCTCTCCGCTCGGTTTCATCCCCCTGCCGCTCTCTCTCTCTCTCTCACCCTCTCTCACCCTCTCTTTGAGCGTTAGAGCCACGAGGCAAGTTTGCCTGGTTGCCGCTGGGCTTAGATGTAATAGTGCCATTAACCGGTTCTGTATCTTAGCAACCCGAAACCCCCGCAGGATCCGTTTATTGCTCTGCTATGATTGATATTGTAAAATATTGCTCCAGTGAACCTTCATCTCCCCCCCCCCCTCTGTGAGTTTGAGGGAGTGGACCCGGCAAACACGTATATACGGCGTCACCACCCTGATCTTCATCCCCTGTAACAGTCGTCCTCAAGCGAGCAAACCCGAGATCCTCTCTCGCACGATTCTAACCACCGCCCTTTGTCATATTCTCGAGTCTCGCGAGCACAGCGTGGCGCCCTTCGATTGACCAGCTTACAAATGTACGCGGTGGGCCTTAACCCCCCCCCCCCCCCCCCCCCCCCAATGTGACGAGGGTCGATATATCGTCGTGTTAAATGCCGCTAAAGACGTCCGCGCCCCAGCAACGGCGTATATGTTACTCTATTTATGGACAGGCTTGGTTGTGATAAAGAGCAAATAAATATCCGTATGGAACTGCTATATCGAAAGAAAAAAGAAACATTCAAGGTGGATTTACTTTTTTATCGGACGTATCTTATGTAGATAAATATAATCGGACGCTGAAATACAAGAAGAGAATAACATCGGTTCCACTTATTCAATCCCTTCCCACTCGCGATTCATCAATTGTCCCGATAGCAATCTATGCGGGGGTTGGAAAAAGGAAAAAGAAACCGAACAGAAACGTTTGTAGCGCTTGACGTTCGTATTGCGTAATCACAGATGGCACGATGCTCGACCGACACGTCGAGAATACTCTTCGCGTATTACAATGGCCGGCCAAGTGCCATATTGTTGTACACCGAGACAGACTCTTTCACGGGCTGACGTTTGAGTGGCGTACGTTGGACGATAAGTAGCTTTTTTTCGCACTCGACCCTGCTTGCCGACCGACAAAAACGTCGTTTCCTTTTTTCATATTTCCTCGTTACTGTCCCGCTGTGCGGTGCACCACATGCCACCGGTGGCTGTGCATTGAATTCTCGACGGTTTTTTTCTACCCTGCGCATATACGTATGGCCGGTGGTGCGCGATATTGTTTTTTTTGCTTCTTATTTTTATTTTACCTTCATCCACCCCCGAACAGTCGACGGGCATTAGCAATCGCAGGGTTCCTGGGGGGATTACCATAAGCCATAAGTCAACGGGTAAAGAGAAACGATGAGGGTTCTCGCTGACGTCCACTCTCTCCCTCTCCCTATCCCTTCTTTTTCACTCTCGCTCTCTACTGTCGTCATAGTTCTAGCTACGAGGTAAATCTTCGATCTTCTTTCTTTGCTTGAAAACCGTCATATCTCTCGTTCTCTCTCCGTTTCGATTTTTCAACACACGCTTTCTTGTCTTGCGTGTCATATCAGTATGCATATGCTTGTACGAGCCAGATATCCGAACCCCTATCTTCTTTCGGCTATACATCAACCCCTAATTCCAATACTCGTAGGTCCAATATCTTTTTTTTTTCTTTTGCCAACGGCGAGATGCACACCCCTATGGCTATTTTCCTCGGTAGGTTTTTACCAACGAGAGCTAAGCGAAACCTACCACCCATCCTTTTGGAAGTTACAAAGGGGTAGTTTCCTTTTCCCTTTTTCGAGCCAACTGCCGCGAGTGTTGGACGATGATATAGGTATCTCGTATATCATAGCCACCCCTTGCTCCGCGCATTTTCTCGTAATCCAGGCATTTACAACCCCCCGTTTATATCGCTCGGTTATTACCAGGGTAGAACTCTCTCGCGGGTCGACAATACGTTGACGATTGACAATTTTATTGTGAAAACTCATCCCTGACGTCGCTTTATGGAACGTGTTCGAGAAACGATCGACTATAGCCATTAACGCCTATGATAAAAAGAAACATCCCTTAACGGGTCTGAAACAAAATTCTTCTTCGTTTCGCGTTCGACAACTCGGAGAGACCACGGTAGCCGTGAGTTCGTCGTGGTGACTTTCAAGCGCAAAGAAAAATCCTTCCGGGAGATTTTGTTCCTCGATCCTCCTTTCCCTCACGTTCTGCCTGGGGAATTTCCGGCGGAACTTTCGCGGGTTCTGTGTCTTCTCGGGGTTTCATCCCTGGCGCGCTTCTAGGGCTATGTATGTGTCTGTCGCTCGTAAGAGAACACAGTTTTTTTTCTCTACTCCACTCTGTTCTCTTTTCGTCCGTGACTCGAAGCTTGGGCAGAGAGAGAGAGAGAGAGAGAGAGAGAGAAAAGGAGAGAGAAAGAGTGTGAGAGCTCTCGCTCGTTCGTTCAGTCCCCATACTTTTCTCCTCGTCGGATGTAATTCCCCGTAGAAACGGAGGTTGTTCGGGGAAACTCTCGGGTCACGTAGACGACCTAACTGTCGTGACACCGGGTCTACGAGAGCGCTGAGCGCGCACACCCTTACCCCGCTCTTTCTCGCTCTCTCGCTCTCGCCCCCCTCGTCTCTCTCTTTCTGTCGTCCACAACGTGTCCTCCGTAACGCCCTCGTCCTCGTCCTCGTCGTCGACGAGGAAGCCGTGTGGCCGCGCGTTTTATACGAAGGGTTACCGCGTCGTTCGCAAAAGTTCGCGAGACTGGGGTGGGAGGAATTCCATAAGCCTGGAGACTGCCTCGGCTTTCTCACCCCCGTAGTTGTAGTCGCATCACTGCCTTTCTCTGTGCACACAGCACACACAAACACACACGAGTACGCTCGCACGTTCTCGGCGATTCACCGCTCTTCTTATCCTCTACGAAATTAATAAATTTTATTGTCAACAATTAACTCGCAATAAAAAAATCGTATTCTAAAGCTGAATTAAAAAAAAACGATTGACAGTAGTCACAATTTTGTAGCGGGTTGATTTGAGATTCGAGAATTTATTATGATTCGCTAAAAGCATCTTGTCTCTCTCGTGCTCGGGCAACGTAAACTTGGAGAGGGAGGCGTACGTATCTATTCGCTTATAATTCTTGGTTGACACTGGCTCAATCGCGTGGGCACAGAGACAGAGGGAGGACAGGGTTAACATAAGAGAAAAGTGGAAAAGCTATAAAACCACTCGCGCAAAACCTCCATATTCGACGTTGCTAATAAACGATGCTCTCTTTCGCGCGTCGAACCGTAGCCAAAAGCGAAACTCGGACGGCACAAAGAATAATTAATTGATCTCCCCTCGTACGGATTGCTCTCTTCGCGTGTTCAACAACCTCTCTCCTACCACATGGGCTAAGTGTTCAAAAGCTCGTTTAAACATTCAACGATGTTGCACTCGCCGCTCGTTCAATATCGTTCCAACCCCCCGCCCCCCCCCCTCTCCATTCGTCCGTTATGGATAATTTTCGAGTACCGCAACCAGCCCACCGCATGTCCATTTGTAACGCGCGCATGGTATAACTCTCGCTCGTTCGTCGCGGCATCGAGACACTTTTCAAAAAAGCGTCGTTTTTAATTCGCTCGCGCCGATAGACACCCTTTCGCTCGTGAAATTCAAATTGATATGTATGATACTTGACTCGCCGGGACGAAAAAAAGAACACCGATGGTTATGCAATTTGAAATGTCGTTAAATAAAATGTGTATCTAGTTTTTGTTTTTTGCTTTCTTCAATTATATTTAGAGTGCTTTTTCTTATTCGCACAATTGTCATCCGCGCGTGACACGCAACATCGAACACGATATCCCGCACAGTCATTTCTCGCGACAGTTTCTTCCCTTCGTTCGTACATACGTATCGGGTAATGGAATTTCTAAGCTGATGGACGCAGACAAATGTAAAATACGCAATTGCGATGATGTATGATAATGGATATCTTGAATTTTTATGCCCTCCCCCCTCCCAGCCCTTCCCAGTCTCGAGGTCGCACAGCCTGAACTCGTTTTCTTTCCTCCTTCGTGTTTATATCCGCTATGATACACCAAAGATGATTGATACGTTTTCCCCAGGTCTGCGCGCGTATATAATATCCCGCTACTCACTTTCCCGCTTCTCGAGCTCACCATGTCTGTAATATATATTTATATCCCTCTTCCTCCTTCAGGTGGCTTACTGTCGCCAACAAAATTGCTGTTTAAACAGACTTCGAAGATTTTTGTTTCCCTTCTTATTTCCTTTTACCCAAGTCGTTCGCTATTTCCGCCGTTTTTCTTAGCTGAATTTTATCATACCCGTGCAAGATCGATCTTATCGAGACAACGAGAGAGATTATGATGGATAATTGTAGATTAAGTAAATTAAGTAAAATAAAAATAAATAGTTATTGTTGCACGTATTTTTTGTTTCTTCAAGTAGCGGCCGATTTAATGCACGTGCGCTACTTGATGTACGAGATACGACAGAAGGATCGCATAATCATCGAGATTCTGCAATTTGAGTCACGAGTCAAGGAGAAACTTGAAGGCCTTTAAGCCGTAACTAATTGAACTGTTGTTAAGGGACGGTCGCGTGTTAGGTAAAGCGAGCTTGCTCGTTGGGTTCTCTGTTTCTCTGCTTCGGTGTTAGCATTTACCCCGTGCGGGCGAGAGACGGGGGAGGGGGTTACTTGGGTAACCATTATAGAGATTCTGCCGACAGGGAGCTCGCCTAATCCCTCGTGATGGATTCTGCATCGTAATTCTAGTCTACTCCCATCAACTGGCCTCGTAGCCTTGCCTCGACGATCATTAATACGTATATGAGATTTTGCCGTCGTCGACGTTTCGCGATAAATGTTTTCCTTCAAGCAGCACTTTAAACAAAATTCTAACGTATAATGAAAATTTCATAAAATAATTACTAGAATTTAGAATTATTCATTTTCTTCGTAAGTTTTCATACGATAAATAGTGAAAAGGTGAAAAGTCCCTTAACACCCTTTTTCGATCGAGAACAACCCTTGTCGTTGAGAAAAATCTATTGGAGCTTTGAATGGCCAATTATGAAGTATCTTTCCGAGAATAAACTCCATTTTCATATTCGCGTCTGTAAATTGCGATCTCGTGAGCGAGATGCGGAATGGCATTCGCAACGTCCTCGGAACGTGAGACTTCTCGAACCACTTTTCATCTCTTTTCGATAGCTCGAATCCGGGAACTCATTATTCTACATTGTGCGAACGATTGACAATGGGACGCGCCTTTTCTCCGTTGTGCCATCGCAGGGTTTGTGTGTGTGTGTATGCTGCGGAGGATACAGTGGCAATGAAGAACGCGAAAAAGCTTCCTCGCTGGCTCGATGAATACGCACCGGAGGATATTTGGATCGCTTTCGTAACAAACGTACTCTTCGACTTGCAGTGAATGTATCTTACGCTAATGCGGAACCAACGCTCTCTCGACCATTCATTCATCCCCTTGTCCCAGCCGTTCATTCTCTCGCGCGTCTCATTATAACGACTTTGACGTTTTTCTTGTTATCGAAACTCTCCCTTCTCGCGTATCTATATATAAGCGACTTTCCTCGCTTCTCTTGATTAATCCGTCCCTCTTTTGCGCGTACGCGACTCGCGAATGAGTAGAAAAATATAAAAAGGAAGACAAATATTTTTAAAAGTAATGTTTTCTTTTATTTTAATTTTCTTTCGAACGGGAAATCAATCTTACAGAGTGACGATTATGAAAATCATACGTCACGCTGGGACGTAGTAACGGGCGACCCGAAAGGTTCGAGTAAAACGTTTTCAGTCACCGCCTTTATCTCCCGGAACATATCGTCCTCTTTCGTAAAAGGGCAAAGGGATGGAAAACAACGAGGATGTTCGCACGAGGGAAGCGATCCACCCTCGACCTCGAAGGGTCTTGGCGTATATCTTGCTGGAAGTGGCAAAGGGCGCGATATACCTCTCGCGGGGGCTTTAACAAAATAGTGCGTTTGTGACTTTCTTCGAAGCGCGACGAATGTGGTATACTACCACGACGACGTGAGTAGGGCGAGAAAATGTCTTCGCCCGACTGGGAATCGTCGTTCTCCTCTTCGACCTCTTTTCCATCTCGTCGCGAAGCTACGTCACTTTGTATAATGAATATCGCGACCCAAAGAACCATGCACTTCGTCCCGTCGACCCTCCCAATCAGTCAGAAAAGTTCACTACGTATCTTTGAGAAACGTCTCCTCATTTATTCTCGAACGGCCCAACGGTACTCCCGCCTTCGTAGAAAAATTTACATTCCACGCTACGAGTGCATCTCGATGGTCTCGAGTCATAACCGTCGCGAGATAATTGCACTCGATGAATTAATTGCATTCGATGCATTTATTATTGCGTCTGTGTATCGTTAATTGAATCGCGAATAGCAAAGAAATAAAGAGAGTTCCGGAGTGTCGCAGACACAGAGGGGTGGATATAAATCGACCAGTGGGTAAGACCGTTGTCACTGTAGAGGGTGCAAAGAAAACGAATGGTAAACATTATTTTTAAAAAATTCTAAAAAGAGTCGATGCAGTTCGCCAGCTACGGGAATTTATTCGGCGTCAAAGAGAAAGAATAAATTCTCCGCAAAGTAACGAACATAATTGGATCGATACGACGTACACCTTTACGTTGACACTGTCGAGTCGTCGACACTATGTACAAAGTAACGTTGTAAAGGGAATAGTTTAACGTCCGAGAGATGAAAGCTGCTAGAGAATCCTCGAGGAACGTAAATTCAGATTCCTCGAGATTTTCCATGCAGCGCCGTGCGCCGGAGGAAACAAGAAAAAAAAGAATATCTGTAATATTCATGGATTCTTTTTCCCCCTCAGTTATACTAGACGAGTAATACGAACCAGTGTTCAAAAGCAAAGTTTCATTCTTTAATTTTTTAAGAAACTCGCGAAAGCCATTATTATTACCCTGCGGCGAGTCACCTGTCGGTGTTGGCCGAAAATTAATAGAGAACAAAAGAAGAGACAGAGAGGAAGAGAGAGAAGTTGGGGGAGGGGATTGTAGGTTGTAGGGTCGAGAAAGAGGAGGACGACAGAAGAACTCGGCCGAGGCGACGACGACGACGACGTTCAGACAATATATAAAAAGGACGAAAAACCCGTTACTTTTAACGAGGAGGAACCGAGTCCCATAACCCCCGTAGGGCTTGCGGGGCTCATACCTATAGCTATACACGGTTATAGATGACGGTGAAGAGGGGTGGAAGACAAAAGAGTCCCGGCAACGGAGATGTGGGGGATGAATTTTCTTTTTTCCTTTTTTTTACCTCGTCCTTGTTCGTTCCTTCCGTCGCTGAGAATGCACGAGACGACAGGGTCTTCACGCCCTGGCACACGTCTGGGAATATCCCACGTCCTTGACGCACACACTTTTTGGATATAAGCCGAAAGGGAAGAGGTGCGAATGTCGCGTGCACTTTCGCGAAAACACATCTACGTGGATATATATGTATACGAGCCTACTGTCAGATTGGTACACGCGAGTGAGTTGAAAAAGAATGTACACACGATAAAGAAAGACGGATGGACGTACCGACGGACGGGGTATTGTCAAAAATTCAGGGGTTGTGCGATGCGCGAATGCAAAGAGAGCCTCGTGTAGTTTTTTATTCATATATATGTAACGCTAGGATAGAGTTGGGTTCGAGAGACCGGAAGGCCGACAAAAAGAAACCCAGGGAGACAAAAAGCGCGGGAAAGCACAGACAGAAATATACATATATATACGAGTATATATATATATATATATATTTAATGCGTCTCGCTACTTCTTTATGCGCATATGTATATTTAGACGAGAGTGTAAGGTGCAGTAAAAGTGCAACACGCATTTTTACCAGGCATGAGAACGACACTAATACCATCGTGTTCATCGAGGGAGGACTGACGAGGGTTGAATAAAGAGCGCGATGTCGCGAGGTCGTCTGGCAGGTTGTCTAGCTCGAAGATCTTTATTTTCCTTAATCGTTATTACTAAAAATATCTGCCGCAAAAAGATCAAAATAAATCATATATATACAAATATTAATCATAATTCTCGATACGAGTCTGGCACACAGATTGTTTTTTTCCCTAACAATTCCCAAGCGATAAGCCGAGGGCGATGAATAAAGTCACGAGACGCGTTTGAGTATTTATTACCGAGTATATATTTCAATTCTCATTTATTCATGTCAAAAAGAGACGGTACCGCGGGTAGACTCCATCTCGTATGCATAACGATAGATGAGTCCCCTTCCCGTACCCCATGGCTTTTGGTGGAAAACGAGAGAGTGAGACAAAGCGAGAGCCGCATCATTAACGTCATTAATATCCTTTCAAGCTTCCTCTATAGCCGAAGCGATTGGCGTGTGTTAAAGTGTGCACAAGGCCGAAGAGTACAAGTACATTTTACGCGGGACGGAAGGGAGGGGGGGGGGGGACGTTGTATAGCCCGCGTATCGGTGTACGTCACGGAGAGAAAACGTTCAACGAGGGGGTTGCGTGCCTCGCGCATACGTGGATGGTATATATGTGTGTAAAAAGAAAGAAAATGAAAAAAAACACGAGGTACGAGATAGAACGGACTACACGTGGAATACATTAGGGCACGTACGCTCGTGTTGCGGGATGTAACGCAGGGGGTGGCCTATACCGTGTACGTCAAAAACCTCCCTTCTGTCGTCTCCCGTCGGCAGGGAGGCCGACGCGACGCTTCGACTGTCGGTATTTATTCCAATTGTACGGAGAAAACCATCCCCGGCCTCACCCTCATACGAAAAAGCTCCGACTCAACCCTTTTTTTTCCCTCGCCCGATACTCGGTACGCATCGCGATTTTTCGTCACTTTCGAATATTCCAGGCGCGTAACGCCGCGTTTTATTCGCTCTTACGCATAGCGCGCTCGTTATTGAAATAAATATTTTATTTTTCAATTTCACATTTATTCTCGTGAATATTTCGGCCGAGGGGTGAACTGTTGGATGAGCGAGCTGAAGGGAAAACGGACACTTGTCGCGACATATTTTACATCAAGGACGCTCGTGAATAAATAATAAAAACGTATTATTTTCAGCCCATAGACGTTGATCCACTCGCACCCCTATCGCACGTAGACACACACATACCCGTTATACCTAGAGCGTGTCTAGTCGCCCGTCTGCCCAACTGTCTGCTGCGCGCATAGAGTCCCGGCACGCACTATTCCGTGCTAGTCTACGCCGAAGAGTGGGGGTGTGGAAAAAAACGAAGAAAAAAGAAGAAGAAAAAAAAGTCGCGGAACCGTATCGTAGGGTGTTACGAGGCAGAAGCGATAGACGCGCGTGTATAGCGAAAGGATGAGAGGAAAGGGAGACGAGCCATTTAATAGTATTACTTTTTGTTCGAGTTACGGGCGCGTTACCGAGAGTATAAAATCCTCTCTTCCATGACAACGACCGAGGTACGTGTGAAAGAGAGAAAGAGGGAGAGAGAGAGAGATGTTACAAACGAATGAAGAAGAGAGAGAGAGAGAGAGAGAGAGAGAGTGAGAGAGAGATGCTGACAACGAAGTATCGTGTCAAGCGATGATTCTTTCACGAAAGTCTCTCGCTAGCGCGGTTATATTCTTTCCGATCTCTCGTTTTCCAGTCGCTTCTTCTTTTCCCGTTCGTCTCCCTCTTCTTCTTTTTTTTTCATTAAATTAACGCGGCTTGTCGCTTCTTTTGCCGTGAGCTCGAGGTAAAAGAGAACGGACACAGAAAGCGCGAGGGTGGTGTCTTTCTGTCTGTATAGGAAAGGGGGTGGAGAGAGGGAGGGTAGACCGACAGAGGGTGGAAATAGAAAGAGAGCAGTAAATATACAAGAATTCAGCTTTCTTTACGACCCTCACAGACACGATGTTCCCCACCTCACGTTCTTTCACGACTCTACTCCCTCTCTTCTTTCGTTTTTTTTCTCTATTTTTCTTTCCCTATCACTCTCGTAATTCTCGTTCTACTCCATCATCCCCGAATCACAGGAAATCAACGCCCCTCAATCGTGGCTCATACCTGGCGCACCTTCGAGCCACACAGGATTTCCTACTTCTCTCCCTCCCCCTTCTTCCCTTTCAACCTCCCCCCCCCCTCCCGCCCCTCCGCCACCGCCACCATCCACTCACTACGGTCGTGATTTCGCGGCGAAGTAACGAAGTAAAGAGGGTCTCTCTCGTCGCTTATCATTCACGGCACGTGATGTGTCTCGCTTGAAGGATGCCTCCAACAGTATTATCATCCATCCCCGTTTTCTCCGGTACTCTCTTTCTCTGTCTCTCACCTCCCTACGCTTTAGGTCTTCCGTTAAACGAGCCAAAGCTCGTCTATATATATCTGGTATGTATTGATTTATCGATGAAGATTACATAGCGAAGCAGGAAGAAAACGAGAATCTTTTTCTTCTGGCATTATTCCGTAGCCGTGTTATACACGTAACATATATTGAGTACGTAAGTTGTACCCGGAAAAGGGATGGTCGTTTTGCACAATATTGCCGAAATAATTCACCCTTTGATCGGAGCTTTCTAGATTAAGCTCTTATTCTTGATCAAACACCTCGGGGCTCGCCTCGATTACGAATCTACGCTGCTTATCGTTACTCAAAGCTTCTCAGAGTAATGAAAAACGATTTCGTGAACGACGTTTCAATTTTGTGCACGACCTTGAATTTCTCGTTCTCGCATTCCAACTTATCATTCGTCTCGCGAAACTGAAATTGTTTTACGCCGAGGGCAAAGAGCGAACGGTCATCGACCGGCATTGTTTCCAATCACGTGGAATATCCTGCGACCGGATATTTTTCTCGCATCCGAAACGTTTCGTGATCTGTGTTTTTTTCTTTTTTTCTTCGTTTCCTCGTATCCATCCTCACTCGCTTTGCAACGACGATGAGACGTGATCCTCTCCGGGCACTGCGAGTTACCTCTCGGCAACGAACGAAACGTTCGAGCTTTACTCGGAGAAACGCTCGCGTTTGCCAATACCGAGGGGTATAAACGAGTGAGAGAGGGAGAGGGGGAGGAATCGCCTTGCTCGATCAATCGATATATAGGACGTCTGTGAAGTCTCAAAAGGAAATCGAATTTCGAGCCCGCCGGGGTATCCAAAGCTCATGAGCTTCAACGATTCGCCTTCACTTCCTTCGGTACGGTACACGTGTACCATACCGTACTGTATATATGATATATTGTATATGGGGAATTTCCTTCTAAATGCAATCGATTCGGACAAAATGTACAATTATTATTAATCATTACGTCCATTTCCTACAAAAGTATCATTTTTCAATAGTCCAAATATGTTTTTATTATTATTTTTTAAACATTCGAGGCTGTACGATATAGAACGAGGGATGAAATTTGTGAACACGAGGGTGGGATCGTGACAAATCGGAGCGACACAGAATCGCCCATGTATACGCGAAATGCAACGTTCACTCGCGATAGGAGAAACGAGAAAGCGAAAGCTTTCAAACATGAAGAGAGAAATAAATCCCAGACAGACATCTGTCGATATTTACTGTTTTTCAGTAAAATATCGCCTCGTTATTTCGGAGTTAAAAACAATGTTCGCAAAACATTTGTGTTGCAGGAATGATTTCAACGTTGGGAACAGGCTGGGCTCGTAGCTGTCGCGGCTTAAACGTCTGCGTTATTGACACGCGAGAGTGTGACAAGTTGCTCAGTGGCGAATATAAATACGGATATAGCCGAGTTTTTGTACGATACGTCGTTGATTTTTAGACCGTTGCGAGAGGCTAAAGTGCTCGCGACCTGTGCGCGTACACGGTTGAGTGGTGGTCCATACGGGAACCGGAAGTGTGTTACAGCCTGGCATTCTACGTTCGACGAGCACAGTCTCAAGGATTTTTGAAGATCGACCCCGAGGTAGCTGGACCCAGCGTGAGAACGAATCGACAATGGTGAGTGTTGAAACGAACTATTGCACTTTTATTCGTTTATTTCACATTTTTAATCATCGCACGTTCGATCTTTATTTGATAATTGCGAAATTTCCGAATCAGGGATCCCGTTGGCATTTGCCTGAAAAATATTGACGAGATTGTTTTAAGGGAAAAAGAATTTCACCCCCTCAAGGTGAGTCGTGAATGAAAAATCGATTGCCAGGACACTGAATAGATCGAGAGGATGCGATCGTCGAATTAACAATAAAATGCGACAATTATTAATCAGCTATCTAAACCCCATCCCCCAGCTCGATCCCATACATTTTTATTCCCAACGCGGTAAACATTATCTCGCGTATCTAAAGCTCTCGTCCACGTCGACGAAGTTAAATACCAATGTATCGGGGGCGATAAATAAGAGCTCGGGGATGGATGGAAAATCCTCGATGTTATACATACATATATACGTTAATGCGAGTATATTGAGATATAGTGGGGTGTGGGGTACGTTGGGGGAGGGGTATTCGAAGGCTTGAATTTTGCGCGCACATCGCGGTAGCAGTACACACGCAGCAGCCGGGAAATGCATACGAAACGTCAAATGCACTCGGGCTCGGTCCATCAAAATGCAAATGTCTTTTATCCGCGAGGGCGGGTAATGTATGCGTCCGTCGAGAATCAGTATTCAGGCTGAGCACACGCGATCCGCCCTCCACGTTATACCGGCGAGCACACGCGCGCCACCCATACACGTACGAACGGATATACGCCGGTGTACGTTCGCGTTGCGACAGTGGTGGCCACTGTACCACGACTACGAATCCCAAGGGATGCTTCCCCTCTCTCTCGCTCACCCTACCCCCCTCAACGTTCACCACGAGACAAACTCTTTCTCTCTTCTATACGTGGTGTACCTATCTCTCGAATTGTCGTAACAGGCACACACAACGGCAAAATCCGAGCGACCTGCATATGTACATAAAAGGTTGGTTCACCCTTTTACATCTCACGTGGCACGAGTCTTTATTTTATGACCGATATACGGTTCGATGCCGTTTTTGCTTCTGCTCGATCCGATAATGACGGGAATCAGTAAAATTTCTCCACCCTACGAGTAAAAAAACGAAGCTCTTATGAATATATTTTTTATTCGTTATATGTGTAAGCTGATAACGGGGGTAATTCGCACTTTTTGTTATATTTGTTATCGATCATTTATCGAATCGTTCGATGCGTATTTTAAAAATAAAACCGATAAAAGTCGAGTCGACTGTAGCGAGGTTTAAGTGCCGTGAAACAAGGAGGACTGCCACCGGGGGTAAGAGACGATAGAAGGGGATGCCGGAAGTGGAAGGATGCCGATGCGAGCGAGAAAGATAGCTCGAATATACCGCATCCCCTTCTATTTATTCGAGTTGGACGCCTAGAAAAACGGGAGATTTTATCGCTCGGTAAATTGAATCCCCCGATTCGACGGGAGGGGTGCAAGTGTATACCACGGCACATCGCTCGAGAACGAAGGACAGTATCTCGTTGACTTAAAGGATAGGGAGGAGAAAATCGCGAGACAAAAAAAGAAGAGACAGAGAGAGAGAGAGAAAGAGACATCCCGGGGCGTCGTTGAAACAACCCCCTGTAATACATGTGTATATATATATATGCATGAACCCGTGCGGATGTCGAATTTGCATGCAAAAGGGATCTTTCCTGCAACCTTTATTATTAGATTCGTCGGTATGTACCATTGTACAGAGTACAGTCTCTCGTCTCCTCCGTCTATCTCCTCTTCGCCAAAGTCACGTAGATTTTCGCATATCTATCCCTCGACCAGATACGCGCTTCGCCAAAGAAATTCCTTCCCCCGTTTTCCACCGGTGTAGTGTTACCTTCGTAATGGCTCTACCTCGACACAGATACACCGTCGAAGTAAAATCGAGGACTTTCATCCCCGAGTTCAAAGGCAACTCATTCTCGAGTGCGCCCCGTAGCTTCTTTTTTTTTCTTTTTCCTTTTTGTCCCTCATCCTTCATCCCTCTCCTAGCATTCAAGTGTGCGGAGTTTGCGCAGCACCGCCTTCAAGTATCGGTGACAATGAAGGAGTTTAAGTCCGCCCGAGAGCGGCCGAAACTTTCACACGATTATGAAGTACGTGACGAGGTTAATGCCGGGCTTTTGCAAGACGAGCACACTACACGCCAGTCCTCTGTGTAAAGCATTTTTGTTCTCTCTTCTACACAGACTGTTCTCGCTCCGAACCCTTTCTTTTCCTTGGAGCCTTTGCATTCGCAATGTTTCTCGGTCCTTGTCTCTCCCATTTTCGGTGCGAGTGTGTATGTATATGCGCGCGTTGTTTTGTTTACTCGACCGCACCCCTGGTCGCGAAATGCCTCTTTCTCTTCGTTGCGCGTTTGTTTGCCCGTAGCGCGTCGTCAACGACGCTCGTGACGTTGGTGTCGTTCATCTCTTCGGGCTCTAAAGCTTGAAGAAAACCCCTTTGAGAAGGCGACGGTGAGGGATAAACAGACCGAGGTTCAAATCGGAGAAAGGGTGAACTTGAATGGCGCAAATGAGGCGCGAAACAAACGGCTAAAGGGTTATGCAGTCGTTCCAAGTAATGTACACGTCCTTTACGACGAAGCGACTTTACGAGAGAAATTCTCCGTACACGTTGTTTAACATTGAATTGCTCAAAATTACCCTCGTTATTTACTTGTTTTATCGTTTTTCCAATTACCGCCATCAATTTTTTAATATCGTGAATAATCTGTGATTTCACTGACAAGAAAAGAAAATCATTATAAGACGATAAATGTTTGAATCGATAATCGAAATTATTGCGATCGCGAGATTCTCGTCTGTCAAGTTCTCTGATTAACGCGCGAGAACGTAAGTACATCGAAGGATAGACACGTGTTTCGTACGTCATCCTCGTTCGGTCTCCTCGATCCACTTCAGGCGTTTTACCCGACGGTAAACTAGTGGATGGAAGCAGCGTTGCGATCGTGGTTATACGCGAGGAGGGAGCAATTGCACCGACATAGAGCCCGCAACGATTATCCGCCGCTACGTGCAGTGAAACTGAGCGTAACGTGCTTATATACGCGTTCAACCATCATTCCCTTTATCACTCTCCGTACTCCACGTCCTCTCGCTCGCTCTAACCTCAAACCTTTCGCGTCACTCTCCTTCTGCTCGTAACCCCTCCCCCTCGTCGTTCGGTCCCTGTATCTCTCTCTCTCTCTCGCTTCTTCCGCGAACTGATGAGAACGTCTCTGGCGCGCAAGGGAAACTCGGTGGTTTTGCCGGTTAACCCAAGTGGAACGGAATGTCAATATCGGTGGATCGAATTAGGAAGTCGTGGCGCTATCCCTCGAGGGAAATTCGATCAAATATATGGATTGGATTGATCGTTGGTATGATTTGTGTTACAACGAATTTTAGATTTAGTTCTTCGACTTGGTCTTAAAAAAAAAAGAAGAAAGAAAGACGTTGTTCGACGAGGAATTAGCGTGAAAGCATCGTGCGAAGAAATAGCGTGGAAGACTTGTTCGGTGAATCCCTTTTCTTCTCGGTCGAGGGGTATCTTCGTTCGATAAAACACATTAATGCACTTCGCGCGAGGGGTCGAACTCCGGTGTTGCCCTTCCGCACGCGTGCACGAATGTCGTCGTTGTTTTTCGTTTTTCTCCCTCGGGCCGGAATTATACGTCGCGCGGTGTTCCATGGGTGTCGCTTTGCGCCCTTCGCCAAAGGGACACACAATGGTACTCGAAGCGTCTGCCTTAACACTTCACGCTACGAATGGGGTGAGTGCCGAGACACACGACGATGCACGCGCTCTCTTGAGTTCTTCGATTGTGCCACGAAGTGTGCTAAAGTGAAACGGAGGTATACAGAGGGACGGCGAAGCTAGAAGCACCGGTGCCTCGATTCGCCTCAGTCACCGCCGCCTCCCCCCTCTCAACCCCTCTTTTCTAGCACAGCAAGGGCTAGTGGCCTGATCAGCGACGACTGATAGGCGCACCTCACGAAGGGGTCCTAATACCGCCATCGCTGACTCACCCCGCAACGCGCATTAGCCGGTAGCAATAAAGCTGGGTGTAAACAGCGGTAGCGGACACCCCCTACTCGTTTGGATAGGGTTCAACCGTTTCTTACTGTCACCCTCTGGCCGAAGAGATATAGGGAGCGAACGCAAGCTAAATAGAAGGACATCGGGGCAATATCGAGCATTCCCTCGATTTAATTAAAACGTGAAGACGTTGATGAACGCCATTTTTTCTTTCTTAAAAACAGAAATAGACCTAGTAAAATATGATTTTGCACGTGTGTGTAATTGGGATAAGTAAAAAGAAAAAAAAATCAGGCGATTGGGAAAGGTCACCAGGGTCGAGGTGTTTCGTTTGACCCCGTGCTTCTTCGTCTATACTTATCTATACGTTCGAATGCCACCGCGTGCTAACGGTATTCTAAGGTTCTCTCGAATCAGCGTTTTCGTGTCGAGTCGACACGACACCGGGGAGAGCCTCGGCAATGGAACAACCGCGAAAACAGGGACGACGACGACGGGGGGTGTACTATCGTGTTTCGGTCGAATTGAATCTTTGATGTTGTCTGCGACTCATTTATCTCCGAGCTTTACGGATTATAAAATGAAAAGTTTTATGCTCTACGACCTTTGGACCTCTTTTTGTTACTCACCCTCGAACATCTCGGCGCTTCTTCATATCGTACGTTATTACCTTTTATTTTTCGTAAAAATCCTTCTGTCTCGAAGTGTATTTTCTTGCCAACCGTGGATGACGTGTAAGCAAGTCCGCTGGGGTCTCTCTCTCTCTTTCTCCCATCGCACGTGGGATAAGGTGGCTTGTATCGGTTGGTTTAAGGCGAACCGAGGAGATGGTTGAGGGTTACGTATAGGTGAAGGAAGGGGTATCCGCGATGCGGTCGTAACTCCTCGTACGTTCTGCACGGCTTACCAAACACCGTGAAGTTATACGTTACTTGCTTACGTGTTAGTACCGGTGTGCTTGCCGCGAGGGGGTGCATCACGTAGACCCCGGATGGTGAGGCGGGAGGAGGGATAGAAAGAGAGTCAGAGAGAGAGAGAGAGAGAGAGAGAGAGAGACGAAAGCGTTCGAAGAAACGCGGATGGATATAATGTACAACCGAGAGAGCTTGGGCACTGTTGCACGTTGGGTTAAAGCTACACGTTATACGTTAGACGCATAAATATATAGCGGGAAGGGTGGTTCTATATAGCTCTCGCTCTCTTGTGTTCTTCGCCGTTAAAGGCTTATCGTTATTCCGCACACGTTGGTCGTTCGTCGCACAGAGAGAGAGAGAGAGAAAGAGCGAGAGAGTAGAAAGCTAGCTATATGTCGAGAGCACAGGGCACTAACTACTCGCGTTACGAGTCAGCCGAGGACCTCGTCGGTAGATAAACAACGGGGAGCTGTTGGTGCTAGAACGTTTTACCCCTCTCGTCCTTCATTTCGTTTTTCACACAAACCCTTCTCAACCTCTCCTACATCCTCTCTTTCTCTCTCTCTCTCACACACTTTCGTTCGTCTCACCCCTTTGTCCACCGATGCTAGTAAGCACATCGAATTTGCATAGAAACGCGACTAACTTCGACTATTAGCCCGGGCTAGAACGGGAGACGGAAGAGCTCGGACGAGGCTGCTTCTGGTGCACCAGAATTCAATTACCAAAATGGCAAATCTCGGGAATCCTTGGGTCGTGGCTTGGGATGGGCGATTCTTATACACGATCGTGGTGTAAGTGCGCCAGAGAAAAAGACGAAGAGTGCGTGTGTCTTTCTCTTTTAACCCACCCTTCTTCGCCCACCCCCCTCCCACTCTTCATTCCCTTTCTGTGGATAGTCACGTCTATGGTAGAGTATTATACGTCTCTGGGAAAAGAGTCGGGGCTTTTGCGTAATGGGGCGAGCTACAGCCCGTTTCTTCTTCCCTCGAGGAACTCTATGCAGACCGTGAAGCTCGACAACCGAGAGAAGATCACGGACGCTATTACCGAAATGAATATATTATGTCGGAGCGGCGAGAGCGAGAGAGAGAGAGAGAGGGGGAGAGAGGGAACTGTAGTGACGGAACGAAAGTGCATAAGGTACGACAGCGTGGTCGCGTCCATTAAGACACGATGTATTATTTAACAATTTAACGTAGCGGGAAATTAAATATTTTCATCCAGAATAATAATTATTATTATCGTTCTTTAATTTTGCCTCGGAAAATGATTTTGTACGATCGTCGTGATCCGTACGAGAGTTCGTTTTCTTATAGCAATATAACGGTAATACACTATCTTTCGAGGGAAGAAAAGTCGCGAGATGGGATTCGGAGAAGCAGTAACGTTAATCGAAGTTCAGAGACGGCTCTTGCCGCGATCATGTCTGATGCGATTAGGCGATCCGTTCGAAAGAACCTGGGGTTAGGGTAGTAGCAGTAGCAACGGCTCTGAAAGATCCCAAGAGCATGAAAGGGATCGGATCTTTCGCGTGTGCAACCTTAAGGCACGAAGTATTCACGCGCTATCTTCGTTCTCGTGCCCGTGATATTCGCCATAGACGAGAGAGAGCTTTTTATTCTCCTCTCTTGCCCGTACTTGTAAGCTCTCTTCTTTCCACACGCCGAAGCAACGAGAACTTCTTCGCGTCTTTGCTTCTTGAATGCGAGCGACGGCTCTTTTCACCAACTACTCCCATCATCCCTTATCCGCTAGCGCATCTGCGGCCTCATTTGCAGCCATATATGAACTTCGCCATCTTTTTCCCTCCCCCGTTTCTTCTTCTTTTTTTTTCGTCTTTCATTCTCTTTTGTCGGCTCTTTTCCTCTCGCTTCGCAGCCTCCCCGGACTATGGGTGCCTCGATCGCCGTTACGAAACCTCTCTCGCATCTCTCTGCCACCCCTCGCTGTTCTATACACTTGCATATATATATATATAGACGGATACGCGTCTACCCGCAGCCTCTCTCGTCCTCGCGTATCTCTAATCTCCCTGGCTTTTCGCAGGATCTCGATCACGCGCGAGAGGGAAAGACTTATGTATTTTATTTTCGTCTGGCAATGATGGCGATACGTGTGCCGGAACACACGTTTCTATTCACGACACCTTTTACCAAACTTCTTGCCTTCTCGTACGCGACCTGAAATTACATAGCCCCAAATCTCTTCGAGTTTTCGTATACGTTTTCATAATGAACTTTATATTTTAATTGTAATATAAAATTTATTTTAAAAATTCGTAATTTATTTTCTAAAGACAATTTGTCGAGATAAAATCGTCATTGAGTTATTTTCAATTATGTTTATCGGTCTTTTTGAGCCAATTTAGCGAGCCTCGGGCGAGATAGAAGACAGTCTACGATACATGCTTATCCCGATCGTTCCAAGGGCCTCTGATGCTTTTACCAATGCAAACGTGTCTAATATAGAAACGAGAGAGAGACAGAGAGAGAGAGGGGGAGAGAAAAGAGCCATGCCCAACGGTAATCACCCGGTGGACGGCCTATCCTTTTCATAAAATGGCTCTGTTCTCTGAACATTTCGACGAACATAAAGGAGGCTCTCATTACGCGCGCGATAACGTTATATTAATTCTCGTACGAAACGACGCTCGTCATTACCCGTACGTACGTGAATGTTCATAGAGAACTATGTAAAGGCGAACGAGTCAAATCGGTTTATACGAAAAGTGTTATAGTGACTTCTCGTTCTTCTCGCGTATCTAAAAGCACCGAACATTACGTATGCATTCACAATGTACGCTTTGTGCATAATTGTAGCAGGACGAGAGCTCGATTTCACAAGGGTTACAATTGAAGAAAATTTTCAGACATTTTTCTTCAACCCTCCGGTACTCGAGAGGGGAGGATTTGTCGTTAAAGAAACGGGAATGGAATCTCAGAAAGGGCCTTTGACCCTTATCCTCCATTCGAGTATCTCATTCGTTTCTTAACTCCGAGTCTACGGAAATATTCGATATAAATAATTCGATGCAAACGTAATAACAATGGTAAGAAGATCGTAACGATTCCGAGGCTGCGATAATATACTATATGTATATAGTATATATTAAGGGTGTACGTATCAACGATGCTACAACGTCGCTTCGATAAGCCATAACAATTCGTTCTTCCAACTTCGTGAAAGTTTCGCATCACGATGGGTACACACGGAGGAGTTTTCAACGAGAGTTTCGCGTAAAGCTGGAACAACACAGACATATACACAGAGACTGGAACACGAGCCGTACGTCGTAAGAGTCGTAGACGGGTTAAAACTAATCCCGGGAGGCAACGCGCGTCGAGACGGTCACGCGAGCCTTTAAGAGGTTTAAGAATCCCTTTACGTACACGGCCGAGTGCAGTTTCCGTTGGCTCGCTCCGGCGTTCAGACACGCGAAAGACCGAACAAGAAGCTTCTTCACGGTATTCTCTCGTCGTCGCTCCGCGCGCCATCTACCCCTCTGCGCGTACTTTTTATCGCTCGTCTCGTGTGTGTGTGTATTTTTTTTCTTTCTCTTTTCCTTTCTTCGTCGATCCTCCTTTCTTTCGTCTTCACTGCAAGGAAGCCCCCGCGCGCGGGCTTCTACCCAAACTTCGTCGATTAAGAGAAACTTGGCGAAGGTCGAAGATGCTGCGCGGACCGGGAGTTGGAGAGACTCTTCGAGAGAAGTCTCTCATCCCCTTTCGCCTCCTATCGGAGTCACAGGCAGGAAACTGCACCCTCTCTCGTTCACCCACCGAAGTTGGGTCTCGATCCCGTCCACACCCCGTCGCGTTGTATGGAAGGGTGCGCGACGGTCCACCACCGAGCGGAGCTACTCGGAACTCCCTTCGACGACTTTCGAGCGACGACGAGGCCGCCGTTGTGGTTTGTTTTAAATATTCATTTCGAGACCGGTCTCTCCACCACTTTAACGTCCTCCGACGTTATCCGCAGCGCAGACAGACACCCCTCCGGCCCGGCCGACTTCGAGCTCTCGAGGCCCACCAAGGATTTCTTTTTTTTCTACCCCTACAAGTGCAATTTTCTAGGGGTGTATATGCATGTTAATGCTGACGGCGATGGCCACCCCATGAACTTCGTTCCTTCGTCTGGCGCAGCCGAGATTTAATATTTATTTCGACGATCAATTTTCCACGGTTATTACGAGTAAACGAGAACACGACGAGAAGAGGAAAGAATTCTTCGGTAAAACGTTCGCTACAGGTTCGAGCGCTCGAGAGAAAAAGCCAGGTGATAGGGGTGCTTGACACGTACGAGTCGTTAAGATGAAAGAGTATCACTTACTCCGGGTACACACGGTTTATTTTCATCCAAACCGGATATGGTCATAAGAAAAAGAAAAATGTGGTAGGGGAGGGGGGCGTTTGCTCGACGATGAAGGATACAGGCTCGAGACCGAAGGACCTTATCGGGTCTCGGGAGAGCTTGCGATCGAGCGTGCGCGATGACCGAGCCGAGCGCACCTTCTCTCCGGCGATCGTTCCGCCATTCTACCCCACCCTCTAAGCTCCGTAAAAGTAACTAACCCAACGTCATAAAGTTCTTCCGCGTGTGCCGTGGCCCGAATTGTCCCCTTTTGCTCTCTTTTGCTCGTTGGACGAGCATCATTCTTCGAAGTATTAAGGAAGGAGGCGACATCCTTCGCTGTCTCTCGGTCATATTGGCTTCGAGAGAGCCAACCTATGGGAAATCGAGGGAGAGAGAAATTGCTCGCGGAGACGGATTAAAGTCGCTTTCTTTGACGAAAGCTCGACTTCAAGTCCGGCCCGTAAAGACTTCCGGTGCTCCTCTTACGTCTCGCTCTTCTCTCTGGGGACCGAAGCCGGCCCTTTTCGCAAGATCGACTCGTCGCCAAATTACTCGTTCGTTCTTACGTCCCAACCTGTCTCGTACCGGGATCGAATCTTAAAAGCGCAATAAAAAGCACCGACGTCCACTACAAGCTCTAGTCGGACTTTTACCGATCCTTTTTTTCTTTCTCCACTTTTCTCTATCTTACTCTCCTTCTTTTACTCCCTGTTTCGGTCCTTCACCGATCGAACATCTATAAGTAATTGATCAATCGAACTCGATACTATTAAATGCGACCGTTGGCCGGGAGTACCATGTGGAGAGTGCGTTGCTACGCGATAAGAAACATTTTTTTATTATTTTTTTGTCTTGTTATTTCGCATTACGATCGAAGATTCATTAGTGCTTTACTCTTATCTTGGAACTACAGAAAATATATAAAATTGATGAGCTTGAAAACAAGAGAAACCGTAATTGACGTTAGAAATAATTAATTTCCTCGAATTGCATTTTGGCTCGGAAATATATTGTAGTGGCTGTTTATAATTGCTACCACCTTATCATTTTGCCTCAAATTCGAACATTACTTCCATGTGAGAGAGTTCGAAACGTTCTAAGCTGGGTGTTATGTCGATTTGTTGCGTCTCCTATACAGCTGTATAGTTGTCCTATTGAAACGACCTGCATACGTATATATATAGGCATTTTCAAAACAAGCCGGAAGATAATTTAAAAAGGAAATCGATAATACATTGTTTCAATATTTGATCTTCTGTTTCCGTCGAAAAAGAGAGTCGAGGTCTGAAACGGGTAAAAAGCTTCGGAGAAATATCGTTCTACATTGTATATTCGCCTTTGTAGCATTGCCTGCTACTTTCAACATAATATCTCTGACGGCCACCACCTTTTTTCTCTTTTCTCTCTCTCTCTCTTTCTCTCTTCTACAACCTCTCCTTGCTTACAAACAATCACCATTCGCAACGTCGAATGTTTTGTAAAACTCCTTGGTTTGGCTTGCGCACAGCGAAAATATTAATCTCTCCGCGAGCTTTATTTTCTTTCTCTTCTTTTTTTGCCTCGTCCATATATACATATAATCCGTCCGTCTCTCTTACGATCAAGCGTCGGTACTAACTTTCATCCGGTTGGTAAACACACTATAGCCCTCTTGGGTTCTCACGATAAACAAGTTATTTCCTGCAAGCTTTCCACGTCGGTATTGCGTGAGTTATAACGAGCAATAAGCAGCCGAGGCCTGTCTCCTTCGCTCTCGCTGTTTTTCTTCCACTCCATTTTCGCCCCCGAGACTGAGAATGACGTAATGAGATAATCCTAAGCGAGATTGGCAGATTAATTGGTTATCAGCCAATAAGGCGGGGCTGTGTACGCGTTACCTCTCTTGCTTTACCGTTCTGTACACACGCGCGTATTATATATCTATGTATACATCGACGTCGGTCTTGGCCACAACATTTATCCATCGCAGAAAGAGAGAGGGTGAGTGAGAGGGATTGGGAAGTAGGGAGGGTGAAAGAGAGAGAGAGAGAGAGAGAGAGAGAGAGAGAGAGAGATAGATAGATAGATAGATAGAGAGAGAGAGAGTGAGGGGGCGAAGGAGAGGAGAGGGTCGCACGCAGCGCGTAGCTACTCCACTTCCAGCAGTTTCCTGTGATTGGCACGTTATCACGCTACCTCTCAGAGATCTTCCATTCCCCCTCTCTGAACTCACCCCCGGACATACCCAGCGCGCACACCCCCGTAATCTCTCAGCCGGTGTATGGGCCAGGGCTAAGAGCACCGCGCGTACACTTCCACCCACTCCTTCGTTTCGTCTCTGTCAATTTCTCTTATCTTCCCTGAGGCCTTTCCTCCTCCCCACCCCCCACCCCTACCTCCACCGTCAGGACTGGTAGCTCCGTCGCTACACACTCTTCCTTCGCTTCGGTGCGAGTCGTTCGCCTTACGACTCTCGCACGCCTTCGACCCTCCCGACTCTCACCTCCCCCACTATCAACCCCATTTTTTCGTTCTATTCTTTCTCTGGAATTTCACCTCGCTATTTCGCTCCGGTTGAGTGGAAAAAATCCGAGTAAAATCCTCGCTCCAGTTTAAACACTAATGCTCATAATTGCTCGACATTTCGCATCGAAACGACAATGTTGGGATATGAAACTGTCGTGAGATTTTATTTTTAAGCGACTGACGCTTGGAATAATTGTCATGAAAACGAATCGGAGAGTGAACTACGTATTTTTGTTGGCAATTTTTCATGCGATTTCCTTACGGTGTAAATGATCATCGTGCCGGGTTACCAATTTGGAGGTGAAACTTGATATTTTACCGCTGGAATAACACGAACGTCGATATTTTCCGAACTGGGGAGAGAGAGAGAAAGAGCGAGGGGTTGAAATTCTGAGTAGGGAATTCGTTCGATGATGAGAGTTGATAGCGAGAGTGAAGAATAGAAGGATTAGGCATGTATTATGTAAACCCGTAGTTTCAGGGCGCATGTAGCGGGTACTCCTGAAGGGATTAGGCAGTGTACCCGAGGAGAAAGGTTTTCCCAGTCAAGAATGGTGCTAACCCCCGAAATTCAACTCCGTACATATATGTATATATATATATATGTATATATATATATATATATGTGTGTGTCCGTATATAGATATATTACGTTCTCGACCCGCACACCGACTAGATGTGCTGCCTACTGTTTCAGTCGCCACCACCAACCCCGCGCGCCAACCCCCGGCTTGCCGATCAATACGACCCCAAACCCTAGTTCGCGCATTTCCAAACCAAGTTTCCAGCCCGGTGGCTCTGTCTGTGCTTGGTCTATATACACAGGGGCTGGGCGCACGATGGCCCCAAAAATCCTCCTCGTGTATAGCGTCAAGACCGTGAATTTTCCAAAGTTCCCACCCGCGCAAAATTTCACCCTTCGCGTAAAAAGAAAAAAAATGTCTCGTAAAATTGGTACTCATTTTTATGGTAGAAATAAAAAAAACCTTGGGTCGCAGCGAGGCCAGCGGCTTGAATTAAAAAAATTTAGAGCTAAAACTTCATAAAACCCCAAAATAAAAAATAAAAAATAAAAACACAGATTTTTATCGGTTCGAATCTGCGGTGTAAATTTCGGGCGTGTTGTATCTATCCAGGGAAAAGGCATGTATCGGCTACATACACGTAACGTTGAAAATATTCCACCCGACAAAAAGTTTGAGGATTCGGGGGGTTGAAAAAAAACAATAGTAGACGCAGGTAGGAATTTTGAACTCGGAGAGCGAGCGAGAGAGAGAGAGGGAGAGAAAGAACAATCCATTACGCAAAGGGCCTCCGTACGTGGGAATGTAGAACGTGCAATTAGCTCGAAAGAAAAGCCGGACTTGTGTATTAACTTATCTCGTACGTGTGTATATAACTCCGTAGAAACGGGCTCTGACGCAGGAAACTGTAAATAACATTCCGAGGGTATGGTTGGCCCCGTCGTATATCAGTTGGAAATATACGCAAGCGTATACACGTAAGAGAAATCCCTAGCTGGCCTCTTTCTTCCCTCTCTCTCTAACCCACCCACACACACACACATGGTAAAGACGTCCTGGTATGCAATTCCTCCCCTCCCTCCCCCCTCTGACCATATCCTCTCGGATACCAGCATGGAACGCGATGTTTCTTCTCTGGTGTGAGCGCCCAAGTCGGGGTGCTCTCTCTCTATACCTCGGATAGGAAATGAGATCGCGCTCTTCCTACCCGACGCTCTATTTGTTTCACCGTCAGACGTACATCTCTTCTCTCCTGCCACGAACAAGCGCATCTTTCCTCATTCTTTTACGATTTTCTTTTGCGGACTATTATTGTTACCTCGCGTATTCTCGTTTTCTCTCCCACTTTCGCGTACCGGAGAGATAATAGCTTTATGATTTCTTCCGGCAGAGATGCTTCGGGGTTAAACAAGAAATAAGATAATTGTTGGCGAAATGAGAAATGAAATTCCGAGGGATGAAAAGAAGAAAAAAAAGAAGAAGAAGAGGAAGGAAGAAGAGGAGAGTCCGCGAGAGGCGAACCCGGAGGATTAATCTCGTCTTACGTTGAAATGATTCGTGTTTGGGAAAATTTTACTTCATATCGTCGAGCTATAATCGGTATCCTCGCCTCGGCTCTTTCCACGAACTTTCACTGCGATAAGACGCGTTCCGGCGTTTCTACCTTCCACTTGCCATCGCTACTATAGCAACATCAAACGGGATATATAGACATGTGTGCTTTTATATAGCTATAATTGTAGCGAGAAAGTTTCGCACACTACTCCTGGTGAATTTCGAAGCAATTTCTTGTTGCCACCCGTCGCTCTTCCACCAGAAACTTTGGATTTAATTTATAACTAGTCGAGAACATTCTTCCCTTTCCATCTCCACGACCCACCACTCTTACCTCCTCCCGCACCTTCTTTCTCTTTCCCTCTCACTCTCACTTCAGTTTCATCTCATGCAGGAAGCGAAAACGGAGAGCTTTACGGTTCTACACTAATGTTACTGACAATGCTCTCAGCACCGACAGAATATGTGCGTACATTCATCCTGTATAGGGTGTGTATAGCTTTGTTCCACGATAATCCTTGTTACATTATTTCTCGTTCGGGTTTTCTCTATATTGCGAAACACGATACATCATTTGTCGACAGAAGATAATGAGTCGCTAACATTTTTAATTACGAGTTGAAAAATTAAATAATTTAAGGGACATTTGTTTATAATTTATCGATATTTGTGAAAAATATTCATCGTCGAGAAATACGTAGATATAGATATACTTTTGAAAGCAGTGGCTCATGCATTAGATCCCGGTTTTTATCGCGTTTTGCGCGAAGAGGATGAGTAAAGAAAGGAATAAAAGAGAAGAAGAAGAGGAAGAAGGGGGTGGAGGAGGAGAAAAAAAGTGTCGAGATAGAGGGAGGCCGGATCCTCTAATCTGTTATCGTAAAAATCCTGCTCGTTCACCGTCGTGTGCCAGCAGGCGGGCGATAGAGTCAGGCTGAGAGCGAGAGGGTGTAAGAGGGGAGGGGTGGCTTTACATTCAGCGAGGCCAGCTACGAGGGAGCGAGAGAGATGAAAAAAGAAATCGCGTCGGAAAAATAGAGCTGATTTTGCGGGAACGAGCGAGAAAAAAGATCGAGCGAGAGGGGTTGTGCAGCCTCTTTTTCGACGATCCCTCTCGCGTCACCCCTCGCGAGATGGAAGAGTATCAATATCACGCTTCACTGCCATCGCCACTCTCCGTATACCGCTCGTCTCTTTTCTCTCTCTCTCTCTCTCTCTCTCTCTCTCTCTCTCGCTCCCTCTCACTCCCTCTTCGGCACTTTTCCTCTTCGACTTCCGCGCCTTCTTCCTTTTTATTATCGGCTTGGGAAAAAAATAATCTTGAAACAGCCGAGGCGGCATCCTGTACCCGAGGCAAGAAATATATTCGCGCGGGCGAAGTTGAATTTACGCTAGCTCATCAACCTGATGGCGACACAAATGTACCGCGATCGTTAATTTTCCAATGGTGATTTCTTTTTAACAACCCCCATGGCCGAGGCAAAGTTTTTTTTTTATATTTTATTTTACGTCATTTTTTGACGTCTCATTTTCTTTTTTTTTATTATTAGTGAATACTCATTATCGCTTTATTATACGATAACTGTTGAAAAGGAGGAGCGCGTGATATTTCCAATCACATTTTTTTCTCCTCGTTCTCGCGTGTACGATCTTCGAAGGGTGCGGAAAAATCACAGTGAAAGTCTGCGCCCTACCGATAACGGAATAGGGAGTCAATTTTTTTCCCTTCGCGGATAGGTCTTAGGTAAAGGGCGCTCGGTTCACGCGTATTGCGCGACATCGGGATAAGAAAAGGGGAGAAAGAATAAAGAAGAAATCGAAAAACAAAAAAAAATCATCTTTTCCATCTGGACGTCGGCTTTCTTTTTCTACGTCTCGCGTCTCGTCGAGACTTACGGATCTTCCGTAAAAGTTCGAGGGTGAACTTTTTTTTTCACGGCTTATGCTCCAGTCCGGCCAAATTGTTTCCATCTTGCCACGGAAAATCGTACGTTCCCCTCGGCGCGTCGTCCGTTCCTATCTTCTTTTTTTGTCCACGAATGGGGATGAAAAAAATGCAGCCCTGTCCATACCTACATTCGATCATGCGTAAATTCATATTAAGGGTGAGGGGGAGTGAGTGTGAAGGAGAAGAATCCAGTAAGAAAAAAATCGTCCAATAGGCACGTAAAGCACTGCGGATGAGTAGCGCGTAGAGGGGTGGTAAAGCCAGAATTCGCGGCGAGCTTCATGCACCACGTAACACGCGCTCTCGTTCCGTCGGACGAATCGGCGAAGAACGGACGATGGGGATTTTTTTTTCGAGGGTTGAAAAATGCGGAATTTTATTCGACGGTCATAACGCATGAAATGGGGAGAGACCCAACGGTATACATATACGTATATATATATATATAATAAATAGGGATTCCGCTAGCCGATGCTCGGTGTAGCAGCATTTTGTACGTCACGTGGGAAAAATTGAAAGGTATTATATTATAGTACAAGTGTATTATGCGAGTCCGAAGGGCGTTTTTATTGCGCGCCCGAAAAATATTATAAACCCATAAAACTACTACATACAATCGCGCGGTAGTTTTTCTTTTTTTTTCTTTCTTTTTTTACGATGTACATGTTTACGTCGTGCCGTCGTTTATGCACGTAGTTACATTTTTTATATGTTTCTTTCTGCATTTTATTGAACCGAGTATTCCGCACATCTCGAAGACGCTAGGGCGGAAATTACTCCGAAGCTCGAGTAAAGTTGATATCGAGTAAATACTGAGCGACAGAGAGAGAGAGAGAGAGAGAGGAAGAGACAGGATGAAAAGTTTGTACACCACCCTCGTTATCATGGAAAATTTCGAAATGGACGAATGTAATTAGACGAAGAGAAAAAAAAAAGAAAAACGGATTCTACCCCGTAGAGCCAGGAGATAGACATTTTTTGCCGCATCGATGAACAGTTTTCTTGCGCTGTTTATTTTCACTGTATTTTTTTCTTATTTTTTTTTAAATTTCTTCTTCCTTTTTTTATGCGAAACGCGCGCTCGAAAACCGGAAACCCCGTCGAGCTCTCGTTCGCTTTCTCTTTCATCCTCTCTGTCTCTCTTTTGCCAGCGTTCTCAAGGAGTTTCGTCGACGGCACATGGCGCCGGGCAAACTCTCTATTTCTTGTTTTCTCTCGCTTCGGCGTAGAAACGGAGCGCTCACGCTTGCAAATTAAAGGCTCGTCGAGAATCGGGACCAGCGAAGTGAGTATAAGCGTGAGCGTGAAGAGAGCCAAGGTGGAAAGACGATGGGGAACTTTTTGCAAAGTGTACGGAGGGGTTTGAGAAAATGAGAGGGTGGCGAGGGTGGCGAGGGTGGTATGGGGAAGGGGAGGGGGGGGGGGGGGGGGGGGAGAGAAAGAAAAAGATAGAGAAAGGGTGCAGAGTACACGAGACGACGAAGGAGCTTCGCGTCGAAAAGGATTCGGTCTCTCGGAGTTTCCACGCCGAGTCCTCTCCCCCGCGAAACCTCCCTCTCCCATGGAAGTAGAAAACGAAAGTATACACGCTTCTCTCCCTTCCCGGTAGCCGGTGGAATTTTCCAAAGCTCCGTCCTCCCGTGAAGCCTCTCAAAATATTACGATTATCCGGGCAGAAATTTTATCGGAACGACGCAGGTTCTATTTCTTTTTCCCTTGACGAAACGATTTTTTTTTATTTTCCTCAATTTTATCGGGATAATTTTTTTCTTCTACCAGTCGTCTCGAGCTACCTGGACAATTTTCCATCGAGTACTAATTGCAAAATCCGTAATATAATACAATTAGATAAATTCCCTATCGTACGATTTCTTTTTTTTTCTCCTCCGACTCGTTTTTGGCACTAAAGAGGAGATGTAAACGATTACGTTGGCAGAGAATTTTAACACAGCGTTAAACGTTGAAGGTCTCGCAAGGCTTATCCTCCGAGTTTTCATTTGGCGAATCTCATCCCCTATCTCCCTACCCTTCGCTGCCATTATCAGGACCCCCGTGCGTATATAGCGAGCTTTCGTTTTTTAATTTTTTTACTCGCGATGACATTAATTGCTGAATTCTTTATGTGGCTCTTATACGCGGGAAACCACCATGGCTCGAGGAGAGAGAGAGAGGGAGAGGGAGAAATAGAGCACGCTGTAGATTTTCGTCGGTGAATTAAGCTCGCGGAATATTATCCTTTAATAAGGAAGATTTCAGTTCGGTCTCATTGAGAGGGGATTTCCCCCGTTCTCTTAACTCTCGCGTTTGCTCCGTCCCCAAAAATATATATGTAGAGAAAGCTCTGGCGACTGGATAAAAATCTCGGTGGAAACGAGACACGATTGCGCCCGGACGTCGAGAGAGACAGATTGTCAGCGTTATTATCTCTTCTCTTTGTCCCCCGTTTTATTTTTCTTGGCCACGTCGTAAATGAACTAGCTTTCTCATTGTCTTCATCCTCGACTCGTTCCCTCCCTCTCACTCTCTCCCTCTCTTTCGCTCTCTCTCAACTCTGGTTACGAATTAAACGAATTTAAAATCTGAAGTACGAATTGTTTTTTCCCAAGTGAGAATTTTTTTTTTTTTGAAAAATACGTAACAACTTTTCGTCGAAACGTTGTCTTATTCTTGGCCAAAATAAACGAGAATATGAAATTGCGGGACGAATATATCGCCGAGACACGGCGGGGTATCATTGCTGTTTGCTTTGAATATAAATTCGTTGCGTGTACCGCGAATATTTTATTCGCCGTGTTACGTGTCAAATTGGGCACGTAACATATCGCACACACGCGACGTGTATGATAGTTGGGCCTCCGGTTTATCGATTCTCGCAGAGGGCAATGCACAGAGATATCATCCCCCCACCTCCCCTCTCGCTCCTCCCTGTCGCCCGTGGTTGCTGTAGGTCAACCGGATAAGCCCTTTCCTTGATATATCGCGAGTAAACCTTTAGTTACGCACCATAAATAATAATGACGAATTTATCGCGAATTATTCTCGGTGGCGGTTTCGAACGCACATAGCTTTTCTCCGGATCGAGGCGTTATTTTATTTTTGCTCTGTGTGGAGGGTGAGAGAAACAAAGAATTAGATCGAGGAAAAACCGGAAGAGCGATTTGCGCGAAACGTCGTTCAAGTTGACTAAGAAAAAAAAAGCGAGAGCGAGAGAGATAGAAAAGACCGTAAATTTGAGTGGATTGTTCGCTGAGCGCGACGTGCCAGGATGACCGTTAAACACAAACGTGTGCTATATCGAACGTACGTGATGCATCGAAGCGTTAAAAGAGGATCCTGAGATTACGGGTATATGGCAGAGAGAATTGTGTATCTACACCTCGTTTATATACGTCTCTTCGGCGAGACAGGATATCCAGCTTATACTCGAAAAGCCTCCCCCCGTAGTTTTTCTCCCGTGATATTTCGCGCAACTAATGCAGCAAACATCAAACGCGTTAACATCATATTATTATTAATATTTTCATTTTATTTAACGCGCTGGTTTACTTCAAAATATTTTTAAACATTATTAAAATATGGTAAATCAAAGAGAAGGGGTTGATTTCGGGGTCAAATTATATTTTCATAACGCTGTGAAATTCACCTGGGGTATATTTTAACCTCTCGACTCTGCGAATGATCGCTCAATATTCAGGGGCCGATGTGGGATACATTTTTCTGACGTCAATCGCGAGACTCGTAATTCTATGGAAATTTATTAGAATTATCGAGCTCATTATAAGCCACTTCAGCATATATCCTGCCGAGGTGGGCGGGGGAGGGATTTTGTAGAGGGGAGGGAGAAAGTAGCAAGGAACAAAGTTTTCATCACGAGTATGCGGTCGGGGGTTGTTTCGAACGAGAAACAAAAAAAATGAATCGAGAGAGGGAGAGAGTACAACGCAACAAATCCGCGTGACGAAAACGTGCAGAGCCTACGAATAATCAACCTTGTCCGCCTCGACATAATACCTACATACCGTGACGTACTCCCCACCCCTCGTGTTCACTCTTTCTATATATATATATGATGGCCCCCGGACGCTAAAGGATATCTGCATAATATGCATTGTACGGAGAAGCGCCAGAAAACCACAAAGATAGGCTCGATTCACTATTTGCCAAGTTCAACACGCCCGAACTGTGCGCACAATATTAATGAATCGACTTATTATTCGTAGCAACTCGTCGAGCAGGATTATTATTTTGACGCGACAGGTTCCTCTCGCTCAGCCGCACCTCTCGCTTCGTTCGTTTCCCTCCCCTGCTCGTCGTTCTCGCGGGTTCTGCTCGCGAAACTTTTCCCCACAAAGTTTCCGGTGCCTAGCCCGTGAAACGAATATCGAATTTTCTCGCCCCGTTCTCGTTCGGGTAGGAGAAAATATCGTTGTAGATAATGAAAAAAAAGAAGGAGGAGAACGCTCGTTTAATTTCATTTGTTCGAGTTCTTCTCCCGTATACGTTCGAAAATTTCTTCCAATTTTCGAAGTAGTCTCACGATCGCGAGAATAATCGTATCGAGACGATTAAGAGTAAAAAAAACTGGCAACTTTTGCGTTATCTTCTCATATTTAAAAAATGTAACGTCAACGATCAAATAATTCACGAACTATCGCAAAATGACGAATGTCTGTATTTATATCTCGATGGAATTGCGACATTGACGATGCTCTCTCCTAGTACACACGTCCGTCATTTTTTCCGTATCCACTCCGCGTCAGAGACACAATGCGGACAATGACTCGGCGTTGCACGCCACTACGCGTAGTCCTATACAGGATGGTGAGAGTAGGAGGCAAAAAATGCCAGTAACAGAGGGCAAAGGGTGGGACGCACCGGAAACGCGAGAGAGGACGATGAAAATGAAACCAGGCGAAAGAGAGAGAGAGAGAGCGCGCGCGGACGGGTGAAATTCGTGGTCGATGAACGAGACAGAGAGCTAGAGAGGGTTGAAAAGTATAGACCGAGTCTTGCAGCAGCCCGAGCGTTATACCACGGGGCACAGGACGACGAGGGACCAACAGAGAGAACGTGGATTTTTTTTCCATTAGCTTTTTATTTCGAATTCACAATGGACCTTGCGGCACAATGCTGCGGTGCTTGCCGTTAACACAACTAACCTTGGACGGGGAGGGTGAGCATGGGGAGAGCGAGAGAGCGAGACTGTACAATTCGTTCCGTGTGCGCACCGCTTTGCTCTTTTGCTTCTTTGCATTTTTCGGTTATTCCGAAAAAAGGAAGAGAGGAAAAAAAATGGAAAAACCACCCCCGCATCCACCCTCTACCGAGCTATCGGGCAAAATGGAACGAGGGCGCTTTGCCAAAACGAGTATCTGTATGATATTATTGATCGAGGTTACGTTACACACGGTTGTATGCGCGCGCGCGTGTGTGTGCGTGTGTGTATGCGTGTGCGCGCGCGCGCGTGGTCGTAATGAGAGCTGATTGATTCGGCGGATGAGTGGAGCGCGAGGGGTTGGGGGCTTTAAATTTATTCCAGAATATCTACATCTGAGGAGAAGGGTAGGGGGGGGGGTGAGCATAGTCTCGTCGGTATTCTCAATGCTTCGAACCCTCTCGGGCAAGCGCTAATGGGTAGCTAGTGCCCATCAACGATCGCCGCCGCCGAGACGACCAACGGCGAAAAGCAGACGGCCGGGAAACTGTACGAGGGTTGAACACACGGAAGGGGTAGAGAGAGAGAGAGAGAGAGAGAGAGAGGGTTGGTTAAACGGGAAATCCCCTGGATATTGCGAGGCAATGCGATGGGAATGATCCAACGCGATACACGGTGAGAGTGTACATTTACCAGTTGCCAGCAACGCGATGTGTACACAAGGTGCTCCGTACTGTTGCGCCGCTATTTCCGAACATATTTCCAACACGCTGAAATCACGTATGGTCCATGAGAGAGACAGAGAGAGAGAGAGAGAGGGATGTTGGTTCGAAATCCTGAAACGAGTTTAAGGGTTAGTCTGCAACACACCTGTGTTACATAGAAGGATCGTTGAAAACACGTCGACTAGGATGAAGCGTCCGGCCTCTCGTATAGCGATGTGGCCAGAGATCTCTCTCTATATACATATACGATACGTAAACCGAGAATACAGGATGCAACTAGCGGATAGAAACCACCGTGGTTTTACACAAATACAACTGTGCGGGTTTAGACAAGCGCACATTGCCGATTTGCGAGAGAGAGAGAGGGAGAGAGAGAAAGAATTGGTTCGACTATTCCGATCCAATTCCGTTGAATCGCTTGAACTTTTTCATTCCCCTTTTTTTGTTTCATCGCATTCCAGGAATTATCTTTTTTCGCCATTTTTTTTCACACTAAAACAAGAAAAGTAAAGCCGACTCCGGTTCTCGAGAGTCTCGGTAATTTGTCAGAACGAGAGTCTCGTACGTATCGCATTACGCCGCTTAACCGCGCGACATTCTCACCATCGTCGTTTTCACTGACTATCCTCTTATCCCCGCGAGCTAGCCGGGCATCGCGTCTTTGATGAATTTCTATGACTCGGAGGCAGGACCGCAGTTACCCGCGCGAATTACAGGTCGAGTCCACAAGATGGAAACGTGTCGTGAAAAAGCTACTGCGACACTCGGGAATCTCCCGTGGAAGGTACGCAACGTCGAGCGTGAAGCTTTTCTTTCACGTTCTCGGCTCTTTTTTTCTATCCCCATCCTTTCCTCCCCCTCTTCCTCCCACCCCTCTCTATGCTTTTTTTCCACCGTCGCTTTGCCGTGGTCGTAGCAATGCAAAAGTGAATTACGTAGACGCGCTAGTCTCTCTCTCTCTCTCTCTCTCTCTCTCTCTCTCTCTCTCTCTCTTTTATATATGTTCCAGTATACACGTACGTACGAGTAGCGCACCGAGAGCGATGAGAGAGGGTAGCAAGGGCGTTATTCACGCGAGCACGCGCCATTTCGGGAATGTCCTTAGCCTAACGAATGGCTTTAATTTCACGCTACGTGGCGATTCCTCTCTCCGTGCTCGTAGTCCTCTCTCACTCTTGAAAGGGAGGGGGGGTGGGTTGGCTGGTAGGAAACTGCGAGAGGATCTCTCGTCGGGACCTCTGGGTACGTTCGCGGTCACGAAAAGTCGTTTTCACCGGATGCATGCTCCCAAACGACTATGCTCGCCACTTTATATATATGTACATATACCGTATACCGCGTATAGATATATTCAATCCTTATTTCTAGCTGGCTCTTCTCGAGTATTCTCACGGATCGGCGCGGAATATTAATTATGATTTCAATTAGCAGCAATGCCCTGGCATAGCCACTAAGACGCACAGCGGGATATAAACGCAATGCCCGGGGCGTTTTGTTCTCTCCCTCTCTCTCATTCTCTGGTACGACCCTGTATTTGGCAGTTGATGGCCTCGAGGCTCTCGCGGCTTTTATTTTCATCCCTTCGAACGAGCTACCCTCGAACAAGTGTTCCAAACGCTTATCCGGTACACGCCGGCACATTGCCTTGAAGGTATTTTTACGCAGGTTCGCGAGTTCGTTGCTAATCGTAAAAAGATCTTGTGCCAGGCTCGAGAATGAGCACGAGAGAAAGAGAGAGAGAGAGAGAGGGGGGCAGACAGACAAGGAGCACGAGGGGTGAGTGAGTGATAAACGTGTTTTTTTTTTCGTTTGCTGGCTCAGCAGTTTCTCGCCGGAATGTGAAAAGAGAGCGACGTTCGAGGAAGGGGGAAGGGGGGTGCTGGCAATTTGTACTCGCACTGACACCCCTTGATAAAGGAGAACCCGCGATGTATATAGCGATGATGTTTGGCCTGTAACCGTTTTAATACGGAACGAGCTCCTAAAGTCTCGTTAACTCGTACGTAAAGTGTGTTCTCGTTCTATTTAACGATGGCTAATCGGGATCGTGACCCCGATCTGTGGCTCATGCTTAATTCTACGTTGATTATAGTCCTGCGGTCTCATGGACGATCTGGAACACACTAGAAATAGTCACCGCGCAACTCTCGTTAGCGTTAACAGTGTCCACGTTAGCTCGCGATTATCCACGATGATCTTTGGTATTTGTCGCCAACGCGAAACTAACCATTATATACGAGACCGTTTTTTGGTTCGTTCGACGTCGATCGTGGATTCATCAAATTCCGAAAATCAACATTTATCGAGAAAAATATCGATACCGAAAAGCCATTTCGATTCCTCGTTCCGCGCTTTCGGCCATACGTCGAATTTTCAACGCGTATATCGGAACGAGCGTCTGTCGTGGTGGGGAGAAGGGGGGTAGGTTGCCGAGTGACGGCTGGTGGTATTTTTTTTCCAGGTTTATAATGCCATGCGTCCCGATCAGTATTCGACTGAAGCCAATATATCGACGAGCTAACCCGATGCCGAGGCTCACCCGATGTGAGAGGCGTGCCAGACGAATTTCCATAGAGGTCTCCGGCGCTCTTTCGCTGCGGACGATATGGAAATGTGCAACTGAAAAACAAGCGAGAGAGCTTCGTGAATGTAGGGGTTGGTTTGGGGCCGGGGTAACGGGGCAGGGGGTTGAAGGGTTTTGCAAAGCTTCATCGTCGTCCGTATAGACGGGTCCGTTAAAGTTCCGAGCGTATCCATCCACGAACCGTATCGAAATTCCCACCGAACCCACCCCAAATGTCGCCTAATTCCGTGGGGTTTGTTTTGACCAGGAAACTTTCAACTACGAACTCATTCGCTCTCTTTAGCTCGTTGATATGCCCCGCAGCATGAATATAAAACGTCTACCAACCCTCCTCGGTACTTATACATATTTATAAAAAAAGTTTTTCGCGGGTTTTTTTTTCTTTAGCCGGAGATATAAACATTCCACGCATAGGCAGGTCGTATACGTAGGACGTGAGAAGGGAGGGTTATAAAAAATTCAACGAAGATTGGATTTACAGTCGGACAAACGGGGGCACACGCGGAGAGAGGTAAGTCTCGTACGCTTGTAGAAAATATAACACCTTCGCGCGATATTATTGTCCGCCTTCCCTATCAAAAGTCTAGCGAAGAAAAACGCAGCGACGCGATCGCGTTTTCCGGCGACTGGAAGCAGGCTCCGCACTTCCGGGGAACAATCGACGGTGCATGTTCGTGTTACTGAGGGTGGCAAGCACGCGTGCCGATAAGTTTCTCACCGGCGACTCAGGTGTGCCTGGAACGTGTCGTTGTTGCTTTTCCCTTCGGCGAGGGCGTGCTGGGGGGGATTGACTGTCGCGTGGTAAAAACTCACCTCGAAAAGGATGCTCTTCGTTCTACCACGTTGGTGGGAAAAAATAAAAGAAAATTACGTTCTTTTCGTTAGCAGCGAGGGGTTGGATAAAATTGGCTCGGTCATATCGGGGTCACAGCAACACGTGAGCTATCAAGAATTTCTCGCGCGTGCGTGTCGCATTTACCTGCCCCAACCCTCAATCTGTATACGTTACCGCGTTGCGATAAAAGCACAAGTTCCGTTCGATTATATTTCTCTGCCTCTTCGATACGCACATACACACGTGCGCAAAAAACGCGTGCGTCTACGAGGCCCCGACTTTAACGAGAGAGAGTTGGCTAGTTCCGATCGATGTCTCGAACCACAACCCATCCCCTGTTCTATTCTGTGCGCATTACGTATATACCTACTTTGTGTGCGCTCGACATACTCTCTCTCTCTGCTTCATTCTCGTCCAACACCACTCACGTAGCACAATCAACGTCAGGTGTTTACCCGCTCTGATTAGCGGTGTTCCACTCCCGTACTGTAGTGCTATAGCTCTCGTAGCTGCGACCGTACAACGTTCGATAACGTACGTACAACGTACTCCGTATGCTGAATTTATCGGAAAATTAATCACGTCGACGTTGTGAGGGGGGGGGGGGGCGTTTTTTTTATATAGAACGAGAAGTTGACCGATGTTGTGTTTCATAAACATTTACACGGAAAACGATAGTGAGGGGTTGAAACATATGCAGTTTTAGATTTTTTACATTATTATCTTTTATACTTTCTCTCGTTAATGTTTAAAAGTTAATTTCTGTTGAACTTCTTTGTTTGGCTTGTATGAGTAGAATAATTTCTTCAAAGTGATAAATTCTCTTCCAGAATAAAGACGAAGAGGTTTTAATTGCAGTAATAGCATAATTTTCCATTTTTTTATATAACAATATTTCGGTTCTTTCACAATAATTTTTATAATGCGGTCGGTAAACTCACTTGGTAAGAGCTCGACGACAAGTACGCGCTCTTACCGACGGGGGATGTATCGTACGTCGGTAAATCCACTCTCATCGATTTGGTAGAGTCGTAACGAGCCGCACGACGCCACCGTGTGGCCGCGCGGCGTTCGTTCCCCGTAGGTGTGACGATCAGTTTGATTTTAGAGGAGATACGTTCGTTGCAGCTATTTCGCAGAGTATGAAGTACAATTTTATTCTACGAAAGAAATTAACTTGTCGATAGGTATAAGAAACTACTGCAAAGTCCGGCAAGCATGAAAAAGCGAAATTTTTTTGTGCTGCTTCTGCCGACGAAGACAGGAGCCTGGGGGTTGTTTCACATTGTCTTTCACTGTTGCAGTTAACCCTCAACGCATACAGTTCTCTGATGAATGCCGTAGCTACTTTATATATCGCTTAACGATGAACAGAAACGGAATTTTATCAGCATTTATAATCCTGGCATTAATTGTGTGAAGGTGAACGGTAAGAACGTTCTTTCTCTCTTTCCGCGCGTCGATAAGGCCGCTCACGTCGAGCCGGCCGAGCGGCGACGAGTTGCGGGACGCCACCGTATGGTAGCGCGTCATTCGCTCGCCGTCGTCGTTAAAATCACTTTGATTTTGTAGTTGCACATATCGTTCGACGTACATATAGTCGTAACGGCCGATGGAATCGTCAAAACAAACAATTTCAGCGAAAGCACGAGATATTTATTTGTGAAAGAAAAAGTTCGACCAAATGCGTTGAACTGGTCGCATTGCCGAAGCTCTGCCAGATGAGAACTTTTTTCACTCTTCTTCCGTTCCTTTTGCTTTCTTCATTCGCCCAACTTATTTTCACTGCGAGAATCTACCTCTAGTTTTCTATCCCGCGTACCATGGGAATTATATTAGATTATTTCTGATTAATTTTCTTTCGTTGGCAGTTCAAAAGTCAATAAGCCATATACGATCAAACATAATCCAACTTTACGGAAGTATATTCATTTCAATGTGGTAAACAAAATTGAATTCCGGCTTTTTTCATTGCATTCTATAAATGTACAATATCGGGTCCCCCGTGTCCGTTTTCTCTACTGTCTAATCCTATTTAACGTACGACAGCGATACAATGATACGCGGTTATAAAATCGACTACAAGGTCTCGTAGGGAAGAGGGTAAGGCATTTAAGCGAGAGAGAAAGAGCTTTTGGAAGCATTGGTATGCCGAGTACGTTGACGGGTGTGTTTCGTGGCGTAGCGCGCCCGTAGGAGGTCGCGTGTTATTTCGTGAAAACGGATCTATTTCGAGGGTGCCTGACCCTCGAGTGATGTGTGTGCCCCGAATACAAAAGGGGTGGTGTACATATAGAGACCTCTGTGTATATAGTACACAAGGCGTTCGTTCCCGGCCCGGCGTGCCAGCGAAGGACTGAGGGAAGGGTGCGGATGTTTGCCGAGGAAACCCACCGGACTTTGCTAACGCGCAACCCCTCTTTCTCGTCACTCTCTTCCTCCTCGACAACCCCATATCCTTTCTTCGAACTTTGCCTCTCTCTCGCATACACACACAACCAGCTAGACATCTACATGTGTTTTCCATTCATCGTGAATCCTGTTTTCTCCTCTGCCTAATGTCCATCGTCCGGTTTTCGCACTATCCCTAAAACGCATATGTATGGAGAATGTCTGTCCGTGTGTACACACAGTAGCGTCTTGGTTCTCGCTAACCCTCTTTCAACCTTCGTCTTCCTCTCGTAGAGCAAACGTCTTTGCAGAATACGAAGACGTTGAAAAAAGGATTTTCTCGAAATATATTTCATGCAGAAATAATAAAATAAATTGCCGCGTAACAAAGTCGAACGTGACAGGTTTTTTACGTTAACATAGTTGCATACATATCTTCTATTTTTATATTTCTGAATGCGCACCGGACGAGATGTTGACGAAAGATAAGTAGGCAAACACATTTATTTTTTTCTTGAGTGGGCATTATGTATTTTTTGTTCTTTCTATTTGTTCCTTTTCCTTCGCTACGAGTTTCTTCCCTCGTGCTATATACACCATTTTATACTCTATAGGTTCAGTGAGCGAGGCGTACATTCGCCTTCCTGCTCTCTCTTGCTCTCGCTTCGCCTCTTTGTAGGACACTTTTCTTCCGGAACGTTGCCCCGACAATCGTATTCCCTATTTCCCCTGGTCTGGCAATGCGCTCTCCGTTCGTTCTCCTCTTTTCGCGTCCTTCCTTTTTTCTTTTTTTTCTCTTTCGCTCGCTCTCTCGGTCGTCCTCCACAGCATTGGCGGCGCGTCCACGTTCGGTTCCTTCAATCTGGCCGCGTTATATAGGAACTAACCTCTTTCTGCTCCTCCTACCTCGTTCACAAATCCCTGCCACACTAACGGCCAGATTGGAAAATGTCCTCCGTCGAGAATTCACGGTGCAACGCTCGCTCTTGCCAGCTCCTCTCTTCCTACGTTCTTCGATTCTAGTGTACGTCACCCTTTATACTTATACACACACACACACATGTATATATATATATATATATATATATATATATATATATATATATATATATATATATATATATATATATATATATATATATATATATATATATATATATATATATATATATATATATATATATACGTGGCAACACTGGGTCCTGACTACATCACGACTATTCTGCTGATTCGCTTGTCACCTCACGGTCTCCCCATCGATATTCTCGCTCGGCCATCTCTCCATGTACCGGAGCAAAGCCCCCTTCACGTGTGTGTTCGATGAATCGGAGACTGTATGCAGTCTCCGTACGAGAGAACTCGAATGGTTTCGTTGTACCTGTTGAAAAGCTCGTAGATTTCTCGCAAAATATACTACGCGTCGTTTTCTTAACCTCTCGCCATCATTTTTATTTACCGTGTGCTTTTATTTCAAACACCCCTTTATCGATTAATTCAGAAGAAAAACACGCTCACACATCTCAGATAGAACAACTCGAAGATCCGATCAATTCCTTCCATTCCGCGTCTTCAATCCTGCTGTCGTTATTGCTGATAAAAAAAAAGAATATTCCGGAACGCTCGTCATTTTATAGGCGAGCGTCAGCTGCATGCGTCTTTTGGCCCGTCTCAACGCGGCGTATTTCGTCTCACGAGCGTGTATATGAACGGTGGAAGCAATTCGGACGAAATCGAAGAAAATTTTGCACAGTCTCAGGACCATCCCTCCTATAACCTATACATAAACGTGGATGTATATAGACGCGCTAAAGCTCGAGTAGTAGCTGCGTGTATATTCGCGCACGAACGCACCGATCCCCCCAACTTCTCGTAAAATCTGTAGCTTTTACAGCCGTGCGAGATTGAAGAATCGGGGAGCTGTAAAGGAGCGCCGCGCGTATCCGGACTGAGTTGTGAGAGGCGGCAGCGACTTTCCACGAAAGAGAATCGAAGTCTCGCCCGAAGCTTTACCATCGTTGGAATAATATCTATATACGATATGTTCAACTACGTATAAATAGATGGAAGAAAATGTTGGGGCAAAATAGTTGCCCATGGTACGTAAGAGAAGAAGACTTGTCTGAAGAATTCAGCTCGGGGGTAGGTAGGCCTGCACGGGATAGCTAACTCGAATGGTGCCTTTTACCCTCCACTCACTCTCCTCACCCTCCTCCTCATCCGCGTTGCGGTAAAGTTGTTCAACGCATGGAAAATGGTGTTGAAGCATAAAATACATATCTTAAGCCTTCTATCCATCCCCCTTCTCTCGTCGCTCGCCCCCACCCTCGGGCGGTGATCCGCTCGTCGCTTTAATTAAAAGTTGATCCTATGTCTGATACCACGAGGGCGCTTGGGCCGAAGCGATTTTCACGTTCCAATTTCGCCCCGGAGGATAATACACCGGCAACTGTCTTGGTCCCGAGACTCGACAGGGTTTATGTACCAACCGCAGCCGCGTGGCTCAGCCCGCAATGCTTTTGCACGCTGCGCTTAACCATCGACTCATTCTCTCTCTCTCTCTCCCTTTCCAACCCCTGCGGCACACTCTGCGTGTTTTTTACCCCATACGTAATTCGCGCGTTAACGCTGCATCGTCCCGTTCGGGTGGTTGGAAGATTATTATTTTCAACTAAAACTGATAATCGCACCAGTTTTTTTTCCTGCGGTTCAGCGAGTCTCTCATAAAAAAACGACAACAACAAGGTAAACTATGTAATCGTGGTAAAATTAATATTTTATCGTGGTCTCGAACTAATATTTAGTACACTCGTTTTTTTCCCATTTGTGTGGAAAAGCAAACTTACCCCTTCGCAAGCTACAAATATTATACGAATATTATATATGTATATTGAGCTCGATATAGGTACTGGAGGCATGCTCGTATCGTTTCTCTCACGGATGGAAAATGGGATAAGACTCGTCCACGATTTATCGACATATCGCAGCATCGAGTGAGTACAGAAACGTATATCTCTCTTTGAACGTCTTTCTACCTTATCCGTATGTATATTTTACCTGCTCGAAGAATATTTCTTCGATCGGTATCTCTATCTCGCACAAATTTTCGTTTCAATTTCTTGAGGCTGAAGAGACGCCGTCTCGGCTTCGTACCGTTCCATCTCGACTGTGCGTCAATAATCTTGAACAATCTGTATCGATCTTTGCGTATAGGTAGGACAAAAAATGAAAACGTAGAATGGAAAGATCGCAAACTATTTTCTCGAAAAGGAAGGCCCCTTTGGTTTTTTCGTTCGTCTCTCCTACAGTTTATAGGGGTATATACTACAGTGGATGAAATAGGGGATCGCTACAGTTTACAGTTTAGAGAGTTCGAACTTGGGTTGCTTCGATAGTCGTGCGAAGCCCTCGAGGCCACCGTGCACAGTTTGGGGAAAGGGCACGTGTGGGTTGGAGAGCAAAGGGGGGGGGGGGCTGTAAAAGAGAGCGTGCTAACCCGCGGGATTTCGGTGCGACAGGGGTATGAGAACGAAGGGAATCAAGGTGCGGGGGAGAGCCAATCCATCAGAGAGAGAAAGAGAGAGAGCTGCTGTTCGCTGCCACTGACAGAACTGTTTCAGCCCCCTCTTACCCCATGCAAGAATCCATACGAGCACTGTTGGATATATTTTATACCAACTCCCCAACAACTTCAACGAATCGGTCGTCTGGCCAGCGAGAACACTCTCGTGGCCACCAGGGATGTTACTTTTTCCAACAGTCCGGTGCAGTGACCGCACCCGGTTTCGCGCATGTTTTGCGCCCTTTGCGAGCTTTACTCGAACGGGCAAGTTTTCGAAAAGCCCGGGCATGGGCGAATGCGATAAATATCCAACACCCGAAAAAAGAAACCAAGAGACCCTCGATGCGCATGGCTCATCAACGATGAGTAGTCGCAGTTCACTGTTTTTACACACCACGGGGTAGTTCAGAAATAGTTTATCATCAGCTTAGCTTCCTAGCTCTTCGACCTCATCCCTAACTCATACAGTCTTTCTATCGGACCTTTCTTCGACAAATCTTGTTCTGAAATTTTTCAAACGAATAACAGCGATCTCCTTTTCACGGCTCGGTAAACCGCGATAATAAGGAACCGGGAAAGAGACACGAAGCTTGTTATATAGACATCACTCACTGGTACCGTCCCTCGAGGATTTACGTGTTCTCGCATCAGTTGCCAACGACAATCGCCACCGTAATGGACTGTTGATAATACCGAAGGATAAGGTTAGATCGATCGAGGGACATCGAGCTTAGGATCAATCGACGGCAACGTGTGACACGGAACACGACTGTCGATTTTGCCAGGGAAGGAGACGGTTCCTTGCGAGTGCTCATAAGCTCGGGAAATTAATATCCCTTCTGAAATGGATGTGGAACCGAAACGAATGAAATCCTCAGACGAGACAGAAACCGTTAGATTGGTCGCTGGAAAGACATTGATAGTCAAAGACGCGAGAGCTATAGATGGAAAACGAGAGCCAAGAGAAGAGTGTACTCTCTTTAAGGTATGCGCCTCCCATAGTGTCACGTATGCGGGGACCAAGTGAAATTCGCATTTTCCCTCGACTGTCGTCGAGATTTTCGTTAAAGTACGGATGAGAGGTACGCGGAGGCTCTAACGAGTCTCCGCTTGAGCCGTGGAAAGCTGATGCAAATAGAGCTGCGCGAGTACCGTTGGTAGGGGGGGGGGGGGCGGGAGAGGGATGAAAAGATCGCTCGAAGGAACGAGATCCAGCTGGTAGAAGAGAGAAAGAGACTATTTCACAGCGGCACACCCCCTCTCTCAGAGCAACCGGCGCAGTCTTTATACCCCGAGTGTACCTCCGTGTTGCCGGAGTGTACACGCTATTGCGCCGCACGAGGGACGGAATTATTAATCATAGCCAGGATCTCATAAAGCTCCGCCTAAGCTCCGCACAGTGCATCGTTTATTACCGCAGCGCGCATCTGGTACGCTTCTGCCGTTGCCTCTTGCCCGGGCTTTGGCCTTCTCGCGGAAAATACACCGCTTGCCTCTATACGTATATATATCTATAGATAGATAAAACGATGTGTACCGCATATAATACTAGAAGCAGTTCTGGCTTTCCCTCGTTATTGCGTATCAAGCGGCTGAAACCAGCAAGAACCGTGAGCGCGAGTGCTCTCTCCGCAGTAGAGAGGCTTCGGCGTCAGCTTCGACAAAGAGAGAGCCAAAGTCACCGTCCCTTACCACTTATTGTCCTATCACAGTTGAAAGCAGGATGCGCGCGTTCCAAAGCGAAATAAGATGTGCGCTATCCTGCCTAGGAAATAAATAGAAAAAAGGACAAAGAAACGATAGAAAGAGAGAAGGAGTTTTTTGTAAATTGCAAGTCTTGTTTTTTATCTAAACCAAAGTGACTCGGTATATTAACCTGTCTCGCATAGACGCGAAAAGACGTGTTCGACCGGCTCTCGATATAGGAGAGCGACGTTGAGCACCAGCCCTCTCTTTCATATCCCTCGCCCTCGAGGAGTTCGAGCCCTAATTTCCGGCAAACTTGTCGTTTCTTCACGCACCGTCAACCCCCTCACCCTCTTTCCTCTCTCACTCGTCTGTTCTCCTCTATGACGCGATACTTCACGAAACTCGCTCCTTTCGCCTCGTGTACTTCCCACAAATACACACACTCGCTTGATTCAGCGCAATGCTTCCCTCTCCTAGCCCCTCCCCTCTCTTTTCTCTCTCAGTCTGGTATTTTCTCTCCGCCTTGAAATCCCCTTTGACGCCTCCACGACACGACCCTCATAAACGCCAAAATGGAGTTTAGCAGGTATACACGACACGCGCGTGTATCCTTCGCTCTCTTGTCACTCCCACCCCCCCCCCCCCTATTTTCACTTCCATCCTCCGAAACTAGAAGCATTTTGCGCTTTGCTGCCCTTCGCATACTATACACTCACGACGGCGCGGCGGCAGCTCCACTTTCGCGCGTTTAAACCCAAATTCTACACGTATATCTATATTCACCGTCTCGACTCTAATCCTCCCTACTTCATGAACTCATCTTCTTTTTCTTTTTGCACCCGCTTCATTCTCCGCCTGATTTTCCCGACGGCTTGCTCTCTATACTTCCACTTTTACGCCACTCGTCTCATCTTCGCCGACAAATTGAAGCCGAGACTACGGTTTTATTTCTCTCTCTCTCGCTTTCTTTTTTTTCCGTGTGTTCTTGGTGCGTCTGTTCTGTATAAGTAACCGTAAGCCGCACGGAGCGGTACGCGTGTCCTGCGGTGTGCACGTGACACGCGAGGGTTGGATCAAGAAGGGTGCCGTGTACCGGTTTCTTTCTCACCCTCCTACACTTTCAACTTCGCCCCCTCCCCCGCTTCTCGTCTCTCTCAGTAAACTAAGTAGAACATCGAGGGTCGTGGGGTCAGCTTTACTACCTCCATCTGCCAAAACTACCCCCCACCCCCTCCTTCTCCGAAACTCACACCCTCGTCTCGCCTCGTCCATGAGCACAATCGCACGAGGGATTACAGGGCCGCTTCGGTAATTGCTCCTCGCAATTTACCCGTACCAAATCCCGATTAAGCACCCGACGAGAGTCCAACCGTGTTCCACCTACGTGTGTATCTCGGTATTTCGAGTAACGTGTTTGCATGGCAATTGCGTGTGATATTCGCCGCCGTGAGTTCCACCTTGAAATCGAGGTAATTGTATGTTGCGAATCGCGAGAAATCAAAATCACGGCGATGTCGGGGTGTATACGAATCGCGCGATCGTATCAGATTTATCATTAAAGGGTCATCTGTCATTAGTCTTTTGACAGGTACCCCCGGCAGGTTCGAACAATTTTCAACCAGAAAAATGTTGATGGAGATATAAATGTCGTCAACGAAATAGAGCGCGATACGAATAATATTTACCGCACCGGTATACAGTTACGGGCGTGTAATCGTGATATTTTTCTTGATAATGCGATGTAAACGACACGTGACAACTGAAATTCCAAAGAGAATCCCGTTCTCACGGGAAATGAGGGGAAAATTCTTGGGTACGTCGAGGAAGACATCGGAGCACCCCCTCTCTCTGTCAGATTAGGATCGTGCTCCCTCAATTCCCTTTTGTCCCTGGACTACGAGAACAGCTCTCGCTCTCTCTCTCTCTCTCTCTCTTTCTCTGTGCGAGACGAAAGACGAAGGCTACGCGGCGGCGATGATCTTCGCGTGGTTCACCCGTACCAGCTCGCTGCGCCGCATCTGGGGAAATGTACCGAGATTACGGATCCAATTCCAATAAAGTTTAGCACGTGAGTCGACTGACACCGAGAGTGAGCCTGAGCTTGGCCAATCATTATTAAGACTCTCAGTTTCCTTCATGCCGCGAGGCTTACGTAAGTTCGACAGATCTTTCACCCTCTCTCACTCTCTCTCCCCGCCTCGAGAGAAGCTTCGAGATAATAATTTACGTTCCTCGCGCGAAGCTTCGCTGGTTACACCTTGTAACGAATGATATTCCACCGATCTCGCTTCATCCCCTTCTGGCCTTGTTGGAAAAGCCGCCCTTCTCCTCCTCCTCGCCCTCTGTCTTACATCAATTTCGTACAGCGTATTAGAGCTCGATTCTTCAACGAACGTAGAAACATATGATTTCGTGTCGCACGAAACGGTACCGGTTGGCATGAACCTTTCCAATTATACCGGGCGGCACTCATCGAAACGTATATCATGAGCCTGTATAATTATGTTTGCGAACTAATAAGAGCTACGTCGGGGCTAGGCTCGTGCGTATAATTGGTTTTTCCCTCACACGGCAACTGAAACGGATCGTGGCTTGGCTATTACCGCTATCAGGCTCTCTCCCTTTCTCTCTCTCTCTCTCTCTCTCTCTCGCATCAACTTTTGCCCACTGGAAATGCGAGAAACGTATTTATACGCGACGAAGTGATCCGCTATCGCGATCAACGCGAGACCCGTCGCTCGCCAACGTCCACTGCTCAAAGTCTCCTGAGAGAATTTGACCATTTATTTTCCTTTTCCTGACCATAGTTTTGCTACCAATGTCTATCGCACGTAGAAATTGCTTTCGTACTGTGTAGCTCGCACAATTAACCACCGCTTGCTTCACTCTGCGTTTTGCCGAATGGAAGTTGATGCGACGTTCATACGAAGAACTTAATATTAAATCCATTCCTCCTCTCCCTGTCTCTTTCTCTCTAATCACACGAAGTGCCTCATTCATTTCTAAAGAAGACCACGGGCCGTATCTTCCAGTCGCGCTTGCAGAAACGGGGCCACGGTGAAAATCCTAAATGGTCACAGCCAGAAGCAGCAGCAACCATCCCTCTTGGATTCGTACTCGAAATCCAAATCCGCGTCTCTGCCATTTCTCCGTCTCGTTCTCTCGATCTTCTTACGGTATATTCGCGGACAGTTCAACGATTCAGCCATTCCGACTGATTGGGATCCGAGATTATATATGTATATATCACAAGCACCTCCAGAGATATAACCGAGAAAACTAAATGCGATTACCGAATACCCGCGCACGGCGTGCAATAATAATTTTCACTTAACGCGAATGGAGGGTAATTACAACTTTCAACTTATCCGCCGGAACCCATAATCTTCATGGATTGTATTCAGAATTCAGTAGGAATAAATTTTCCAACGACTCATTTCGTCTCGAGTGGAATTTATCCACCAAATATTCACCCCGTTCCATCTTTCTTTCGCAATTTGGTACAGTTGTATAATTGATCAAATTGATTCCACGACCGCAGCCCGGTCGACCACCTCCTGTGTATTTTCAACTCGCCAAGGGGGTTGCACGGGATGCGAGACGCATGTGCACGGGCTGTGCTATATAAATAAAGCAACGATGGCCTGCCGCAGCCGAAGTTGTGCCAATTCTCGCAGAGTAGCTTCTGTTCTACAGAGCTAAATTCTAATTTCACCCCGATACAGTGCTTATCGACTGGTAGACAGAGGGTTGCCTCGTTTATAACCGAGGCAAAGTGCGAGAGACGCGACCGTACCCGTATCGATTGAACCGCGTTCCCCCGGTCGCCTTTCCGGTTGCACGAATACCAAATGACGGTATATTATTCCCCAATTACCTCCACACAACACCCATACGTAGAGACAAACACGTATTCCCGCGTGTAGATCGGCAAGCAGCACCCTTGCAATCGTCTCAGTCCGGACTCCCTTTTGTCCAAAGGACTCCGGAACGCGCGTGCTACGCCGCTAAAGAATACGGGAACACGACGTAAAATCGCTCGCGTGCCACATGAATCATCATTCATTTCGTGTTACGCGAACCCCCCCCCCCCCCCCCCCCCCCCCCCCGATGACTATGTGTGTGTGTCTGCATGTGCGTGTTGTATATGTTTTCTATACATACCGTGTTCGAATCTACCGAGACCCACTGGTTTCATGTGCCTTGTGCCCGCCGCGTGCGTTTTCTCTGTGTGGTACGTATAACACCGAGGTCCGGGACACACGCGATCGAACCAACGCAGAGAACAGCAAGTGGCCGCTCGTACTACTGGCGTGTGTGTACGTCACGAGCTTACGTGTGTCAGTTTGTGTGTAGACTCGATAGTAAACGTCGAGGCTCGACTAGTGGCCGGACTCGTGGACGCCACACTCGGCTTATCGCTCGAAATCGTGAGCTTATATCACGATCTCGTCGTCCGATAAAACCGAAACCACGAAACGCGAGTTTTGGATCGCGGGGAACGCTTTTCATTTATTTTGGTTTTCTCGTCGAGAGCGAACATTCGTGGCTTTCACGAACACACTTTTTTTTCTGGTAGGAAAAATATTCGAGTTGGTAGTATTTAGGAACTATTTTTCTTCGCGCCTTCAGATTTTCACACTCGCGAGGTTTCTTGAAATCTTTACGATCCCTGTCGTCCTTGTGACGTTCTTTTTTTTCCCTCGATCCTCGCTTCTTCACCGGAAAGTATTACAATGACAAAGTGGAGAACCGTGCCGGATGGGATATGACGACAGGGAGAGAGGAGGGTCTGTGACGCTCGTCAGAGCGTGGACCAGGGTGGAGGACGGATTTTCGGCGGGCTTTTCGCCCCGTCGACGCTCGACGGGTTCGGGTATATCAAACAAATTGAGTGAAGCTCCGGTCTCGGCCTCGGCTCATTTATAATGATATCAACGACGTCCTGCACATATCGCGCTTTACCTTCTCCTCGCTCTCGCCCTCTTTACACATCCGACACGTTATACGGTACGACCGTTGAATCGAATCCATTTTTTTTAAGTAAATCAAGAGTTCTTCGTTCGTTATTTACAAATATCGAGATATTGACGAGATATATAGAGAAATATGTTTTTTTCGTACAAGAGGGTGAGATGTCGGATATGAAAATTCACCATAGATGCGCAGTCACCATGCAACGGTGAACTTCGTGGCTCGCACGAGTACACGCTAGATACGGAGATGTTTTTTTCCACCCCAAGCGACGAATGCGACGTTTCCGCTCGGAGGATTCCTCGTTTCTTCGTCATGGTGGCCCCAGTGCTCGTCGGCAAAACGACGAAACGAGCATGGCCAAACGAAAACTACCGCGATGATTAATCACCGGGAGACCATGATATATCGCTATCATTTTTCACGCATAGATGCGACTGGTTGATACACCCTCTGACCACACGCTGTACCCTCTCACCCCCTTTTCTCTACACACGTAATACAAATACCCAAAGTTTTTGTCTCGCTCTCGTATACTCACCCATTCGCCACCATACGTTTCACGGTGAAATGATGAAAAAGGTGACAGGCGTACAGACTTCATTATCGAACCGCCATCGAGAGACGAAGCGTTGCCATTTATTCCCAAGGTCATTTTCCATTCCCCGTGAAAAATCGCGCGAAAACCGTGAACAATCGGTATTTAAAAAACAAAGAAAAAAAGGGGGTCAAAGAGGTATAGTCCGTGATTCGGACGAACGAAAAAGAGAAATTCAGAATCCGTAGAAAAGCCAAATAACATTCCGGCTCCGGGAGGCAGACTTCAATTATCACTTTTCGTTACTGTCACTAATCAACTCCCTGATCTCACGGGATCGCAGCCGTTCAAAAAATACGACAGAGGGAGAAAGACCTCGATGGCTGTTCCGCGCATCGGCCGACCAGTGGGAACCATAGCACTGTATATACGCACGAGCCGCTGGAGGCAAATTGGAAAATCCGTAAAAGCTCGCGGCGCTCGGGCCATGCCCCCCGCCCAAAGGCGATTCTCGAACGAGAGTTTGTCAGTTAGGGGGGCAGGGTGGCATAACTCTTTTTGGCGAGCTCTTCTGCCATTCCTCTCTGTTCAGACCAGACATCAGACAGCGCGCATACATGAATTCACGTTTCTTTTGTTGTATCCCTGTGAATTCTCGCAAACGCGCGTTTGAACAAAACGTAAAATAAACGAAAAAAAACTAGAGAATTTTGAATATTCCGGCTTGATTAAACCCGAGGAACGCGATTCTGCGCTCGGTGCCTGTTTTTTCATCCCTCGCTCGCATCCCTCTACCGCCTGTGTATCTTTGTGTGTATTCGCAACAAAATATACACGAGGAACGAGCGCGACATTTACACAAAGAAAACAAAAAACTCAGATTTCATCCAGTTAGATGGCTCTGTTAATTTCGATTGCAATCGTCGAGCTTTGCTCGCGGTGGTTTTCATTCGCGCTAGGGCGGAGCATCCAAGAGCCTGTTTTACAGCTGCTCAAAAACAAGTTTGCCCGAGCAGAATAACGCTTTATTATCCGCAAACGTCGACACTCGCTACGTGACTTGGCTTGCGAGGCATTATTAAACCGACGGAGGAGATGAAGAGCGAGAGCGAGAGAGAGAAAGAGACGGAGATATAGAGGTAGAACTGTAATTGAATCTGTCCGGCTTCTGACCACGTACCAGTGAGAGTGCCCTACCTCGGCTTTTCCATAGTCGGGTTTTCCGCCTCCACACTCATCGTAATACTCCGCGTCACCGTGAGAGAATACTCTGTATCTGCTTCTCTCTCGAACCTCGTTCCGTCTCTCTCGTCTATCCAACATTGCAGGTTACAATTCGCTAGGTCTGTAATCAAATCTGCTTACGCCTGAACAGTTTCAACGGTAATCCCACCCCCTGTAGACGAACGACCGTCGATTTATCAGATCGAATGATGAATCATGGGCGTTGTATTCAAATAATTCAGACGGTATATCCCTATCTAAATTATTTCAGCATGGACACAACTGATGAATTGCAACAATTTCTCAAAAATGCACATCCGATCAAGGACGATTATCTTTTGAAGTAAACATTATTTTTGTAGCGATCGGAATTTGATTGAATTTTTACAATTTTATTTGAAAACAGAATTTTTTTGGTTTTATATATAAATAAAGTGATCTGTGAGAACTTAGTGCGCTCGTCGTCACAGAGATGGCGCCACTTGCGCCGAATCGAGACGCGAGCTTTATCCATCGCTTTATCGCTGCCAGGCTTTTCGTTCATAGTCGTTATTTCAGCGAAAAAAATGTTTCAATAAAAATCTGTCGATATCGCTGTAACATGTATTTGATTTCGAAGCGCCAATACACGGCAATATATCCATATTTGAGATGAAATTAAAAAATACGAAATTTAATACGTCTAGAATCTTGCCAGGAGAATTTCATTCGAGGGAATCTCTCTTCTTCGACGCTGTGTTAGGCTGAGGTGTGGCAAGGGGGTGCGCAAGCAAAGTAGAAGCTTTTATCGATGGAAGATTGAATAATTCAGAACCGCCTTGGCCAGAGATTTTCGCACGGCGAGATCGAGCGAGAACTTCATCCCCCCACCACTACCGGCGAGGGTGAAGAGCCGAACTGTACTCGGGCAATCCCTTGCTCTAATTCCGCGGTAGCGCCACGAATAAATGCATACCATCGATGGAAAACACTTTTACGTTTGCTCTTCTCCTACCGACGAATCGCTCTCTCGCCAGAACTTCTCTCCTCCTTTTTCTCACCCTTGCGTCGGGGGTGCCCCTCCTTTTTTGCCTTTACTTCTCTTTCTTCCTTCTCGTCTTTTTATGCGTCTCGCACGGTTCATCTAGCACCAATTCTTCGTAGGTTTGTACAGGGCTCACGGTACGTCGGGCACGAATCGACTCAAATCTTCGGGGATCTCGCGAGTTTTCCTGTGATCGCCCGCGAAGATCAGGGTCCGAGAAGAATAAAGGGGATGAGATTCGTTCGCTAACCAGCAGAGTGTTCCTAACGTCCCGGAAAAATACGTGTTGCCCATATGTATGTATATAGAAAATATTTTCTGCAAATGGATCGGGTCAGCCGGTCATTCGGAATTGGCGTGAGGGCGGCTCGTTTTCTGCTGTAAACCTTCTCGACTATATATAGAAAGAGAAGAGAAAGAGAGAGGGAGAGCGAATGGCGATAGCATCCCTCGTCAATCTTACTCTCGCGTGCCGATACAAACGTGCGAAGCATGGGGGCTTAACCTCCTACATACACACATATACACGTACGGAGTTTGCAATATCGACGCTCGTTTTGCTACACTGTGCAAAATGCGACTTGGGTCTTCTGCAATGGGGAGAAAGAGAGAGAGAGAGAGAGAGAATAAGTGAGAGGGCTCTAACGATCGTCGTCGCTTCGTTGCTCGACGTCGACGATGACATCGATCGTATCTACTTTGCGAGAGAGAGAGAGAGAGAGAGAGAGTCAGAGCTATCGTCCATTCCGTACATACCGTATCGACGGAAGTGGGAAAGAACGAGGAGAGGTGACGACACACCACGGTCCGTCTCGTTTATAAACGTTAAGAGTGGTCGACTATATAGCATCGTCATCTTCTCCTTTGCGACTTCCTGATTTAACTGGCCGCTCGTTCGAGCGCAGGAAGTTAACTGACCACAAAATTAAACTGTTCGGTAACACGAAGGTACTACCCCTATCCCCACATTTCTTCACCCAACTCGACTACATGTACGTGTGTGTGGGTGTGTGTGTGCTCAGTGACCGTTAGCACGAGATTCCGTTCCAGCGACGAGCCAAGTCCATAAATTTTCGTAGCACTGGTCCGAACGATCCCGGTCTCATCAAGATTCGAAATACGATTGATTTTGACGAAAAAGTGGGAAGAGTATTAAAATAATTGAATAGCCGTTATATTGTACGACGATACAGTCGCAATTCAGCGTTTGCCCGCGCCAGATAAAATGAAATAACGTCACGTGCGTATATGCGCGGTTGCACATCGATTGCAAAATATGAATAACATCGATATTGATGACGCAAGTAGTTGGCAGATTGATGTAATCTGTGCGAAATTCTCGTGTCGCGTTCGAACCACCATCCCCCTCGTCCTCGTCGTCTCGATATGCACGCTCGGTGAATACAATTTTCAATATACATACACGCACATATAGTATATATTCGCGGTACGCATAGGCGATAGGGAAGATACGTGATACACTCGTCCCTCCCAGCGTTATATCCGCATATATTGGCTAACAGTACCAATTGAGTAATCGCACTACGTATGATCGGGTTTCGATGATTAAAAAAAAAAATGCAAAAAAAAATGGTTACGCGTCGCTGACGAATAAGAAATATTTCATGGTCATATTTATTATTGAATAACGATATTTGCGTGATCGAAATTACCGAGTAGCTTTCGAAATTCGCTCGTTATTTATTCCAGTATACCAGAGTCGAACAAGAGGATTTATTTTAAATGCCAAAAAAAAAACTCATTTTTTGAACTGTACCGAGCAATAATGGGACTTATTCGAACGAAATCTCCTTCTACTTTTTCTCCCGTGAACTATAGTCTCGTTTGCTCGCTGTCCCGTCTCACCCCGAGCGTTTTTTACCTACCACCTCGAGTCTACTTGAAACTAGACGGGCGCACTTCTCGTGTCTCTAGTGGAACGCTCCTCGGTGTTGAACCGTGCCACATCTTCATCGCTCATATGCAACGCGCTGCTTTGCTGCATGCGCGAACGATATCATCAACGTTATCCCTGAATTTCCATCGTCTGCTAAACACTCTTTTTTACCGAGCGAAAAAATGTGCTCGTTTGTTGAAAGAGGTGAACTGTGAATTTTGTTTTACTTTCTCTCTAAAAAAGAAAAAGTAGCACCGTCTTGGCGAATGATATTTGAGTTTTCGTCGTATGCGACTTCTATTCCTCCCCTCTAACTTCTCGTTCCATAGGGATCGCAGTTTATACAATGCTCAAGGACGTCTCCATAAGAGAGGACTAGAAATATTTAGAAATCTACAAACATAAAAAAAATATCCGAACTTGCAAAGATTAAAAAAATATTAAAACTTACAACGTGGGTGGAAATAAGTGAAGGGTGCTTTTTCTTAAGTCGTAAGATGACGAAGAGATTATGTTGCGTTATCGTTCCGACGTAAGACTTCATAAAATGTTGTCTCGGCGTTTGGTGAGGATAGTTTGACCATGCTCGTTTCTTTATATTAGGCCCATAAAATGTGGCTACGGTTCGAAGCTCATGCAGTCACGAGGCAACTATCGTTGACAACGGCGTCGTCTCGACGCTGGGGCGTCGAGCTACTTCCGGAAAACGACGAGGAAACAAGAGCGTACGTATATTTATGCGAGTATATCTCATAAGTTCCTCCCCGACTTTCATCCAGCCGAACACTATTGATTCCAAGATCGCATCTTATACCCATGGATGTAACTCTAATGGATACCAGTGTCTACGCTTCCTACGACACAATAGACATCGTTGATTTATATGAATACATTTTTCAAGTGGCTTTCCGAGGAATAAAGAAAGAAGAAGAAAAAAAAGGAAAGATAGAGAGAAATATACTCGAGCCAGCTTCCATTGAGTGCGTTGTCGTATAATACCGGGAATATATATTTTTGTTCGTCTTCTCATCTCTGAAAGAAGATTCGGAGCGAAAGTAGCCACGATGATGGCACGGTCCATGGCCATGCTGTAAGAGCTTGGCGCGTTATATACAGTAACCGAAACGGAAAGTCGTCGGTTCTGGCCGGATGTAGCCCGGTCCTTCTGAATAAACCGAATCTTTTGTGTCCCCGAGACGGGAAGGAAAAATCGGTGTGCGTGTCTATGGTCGCGATATAGGTACGCGTATTCAGGGTGGCGCGTTGCCGAGATAGAGAAGTTGGCAACTTGCGTTCGCGCATAACGCGCTTGCCGGACACGACGTTTTTTTCGACAAAGGAGGAGAGCAAAAGCTGGACGAGAAGGGGTTGGGGGTGATGGGAAGTTAAAAAATCCGGATAAAATCGGACTTATCCTTCAGGATATTTCCTCGACGATGTTTTGTCTACCCGTGTGGTTTGTACGATATTCGAATCTTTCTATATTACAATCCTACGACTTAGGAAACTTCGCGAAATAAACCAATGTGAAATCTGGTAAAAATTGTCGTTGCATCCACGATTCGCCTCTGGATTATATCGCAATACGTTGGTATCCTTCTCCTTTCGGCAAATGAACTCGCGACAAACTCTGCATATACGGCACGGAAGCGGGAATATACCGGGAAAAACATTTTCCCCGTGTTACGCGGCATCGGTACGAGTATTTCGCTGGATTTTTCATTTGCCGAGATGCTACGGCGAGGCAACAAAAGATACGAGAACTGCTAGTTTCGTACGACGACGTCGAGGTCGCGAAGGCGGTGAAATGATACAGAGCAGAACGTAGCCGAGAGTAGAAACAGGCGGATGTTGCAGTTGTTTTTTGCCCTGGGTGGAAACCAGCCCTGGTGTACTGGCCGTGTGCGACACCGACGCTTCGAAAATTGCTACGCCGAGATACAAATGACAAAACAAGCGGCATGATTGCGAGAGAGAACGTTGCTGCTCGTTCACGACTTGCTACAGTTATCGTCGACCTACCGCTGTACCGTTTCTGGAGGTTCTGGCTCCTCTTCCAGCCAGAAGTCACGCAGGGGTTTGCGGGAAAAGCCGGCGGTCGCCGGACGAAACTTCTGCTTTCGATAGTTATGATTGCGGCGACTCCCTCTATTCTGGGCGGACGCGTCACCACCCGCCGAGTGCCAATCGTCCGTGCTTTGCGATTCTCTCGAATCGCTTTTCTCTGTACTCCACCCTCGTCCTGCTCTCTCTGTCCTTTCAATGTAAAACTGTTGCCTCGTACAATACCGCGCGCTCTACTACGAAGAAGAGAAGGGTAGATAGAAGGATAGACGGAGAAGAACGGAGAAAGATGGAAAGAGAGAGAGAGAGAGAATCACGCTTCCTGTCGTGACTTTGCTCGTGGCAGGGTTTTGTTCGTTTCGACCCTCGGATTTTCGCATCCTCGAACTACACTCGTCCCACGACTTTGCTATATACCGAAATATAACGACTGAAAGTGGCCAGCTGGATAATAGAAGTTCGAGTCGATAAAGCGTCCTTGTGACAGGAAGTCACTTGGCCAGAGAACGAAATGCGAAAAACCAGCAAGAGCTGAGAGAGAAAGAGAGTCGACGAGACGACGAGACGACGTCGACAACGACGCGACGTCATTTAACTCTCGTTAACGTTACATGTTACCCCCATTTACGAGTAGTAGAGACCCCCTCGACTCTCTTCCCCCCTCTCTCTCTCTCTCTCTCTCTCTTGCTCTCGCTGTTTGTGACATTTATTTCGCGTTTTGCATTTGTCACATTGCCGCATTGAATCCCGGCCCATACCCCCGGCCCGTTCGCACTCACGCCGCACGATGAACGCAAAACTGAGTTGTACCCTTCTCGCAATAATTTCAGTCTGGCCTATTGTTCCTAAACAGAGAGATGGAAAAGTGGCAGAGCGCGAGATAATAAATTCTCGACTCGATAACAGAACCACCACTATGCAGGTACAATTTTACGATCTCGACCAAGTACCCGGCACTCGTGGTACCGTGGATGACGACGATTGTTATTTTATTTTTATTTTTTAACGCGTACTTTTCGCACATTTTGCCCTCTACGAATTTCGACACGCGTAAAAATTTTAGTTCGACGGTTGTGCTCGCCGGATAATAGAGCCGGATGACGGGCTGCTGGTGTGTTTTTGCACGAGCGAGAACTCGGCCAAATTATTGCCGGTTGCCCGACTACCTGATTTACATTTATCGCCAGAACCCAGAACCCACAACCCTCCCTCCCATCCTCTCTTTTGCTCTTCCATAATGGCCCGCCGTTTTATCCTCCGTTATTCCAACTAATTATACTCCCATTTCGATAAAATACGAGGGGTACGTGGGCCGGACGTTAGCAGCCTAGACGCCAGCGGGGCGCTAGTAGTCGCACGAACGACTTCCCTTTTCGCTACTCTTCTTCCTCTTCCTTTTACAACACCCGATCACTCTCCGAGTTCGTTTCTCCGACCCCCGCGAACCCCACTCCATCCTCTTGTTCTCCTCGTCCCCTTGCTCCTCTTTTCTACGTTTCTCTTTGGCCTCGACCCACACTCTCCGATATTAGTGATTAATAGCAGCGCGACTCGTCGCTTGGCAGAGCAGAGAGAAAGCGGAAATAACCGAGACAATGAAGTAGCACTGCCGCGATGTCTCTCGTCTTCGAGAACTACCGGGGGGGGGGGGGGGGGGAATACTTTAAACGTTGAAAAGAAAAATGATATTTTGCATTTAACGATCTATTTCAATCTCGAACCCCTCATCCCATTCTTATCACTCGTAGCAAAGGTTTTTTGCCTCTTTTATTTTTTTCCACGGATGTTGCAACCGCTAATCGTATCGAATATAATTATCGCGCATCTGAGGAGGATCGTCGATGCTGGGAGCTGGTTCGTCCTTTCGTTACTGCGTAATACCCGAGGGGTAATACCAGAAAGCTTTTAAAAAGGAAACGTTTGATTGGCCAATTGGACCGAGCCATAACGAAGTAACGTTCATTCCTACGATCTTAACCTCCGCTCCTCCTCCTCCTCCTGGTACCCACTCGCGACGTCCAATACTGTAAAAGATGAGAATAACGCGCTTTATTTCTTCGATACCGTGGTATAACGGGGTAATGCTATTGCCATTACCGTCTGGTCGTAATGTTGGCCGCAATGAGAGTGTTTACGCGCCCCACCTCGTTGCTTTATTTCTATCCCGTAACTATACACCACCATCACCATCCCCCAGCTAACGGTGGCAGAATGCCTCAATGTTACAGGACGCCCGAGAGTTATACGGGTACAAAGTTATAAGAGGATCAGCGATACGGGAGGAGGTGGTATTCGAGGTCGGGTTGGTTTTTGCTCGACTGATTACGCGGCCTGTAACTACTTATCGATAAATGGCTTTATCGTACGTACCGGTTCGTCGTGTATGAGAGTCGCTTTTAAAGCCGAGGTTCTCGATCGGAGAGTCCTTGGGGCTTTGGGAAAACAACAAAGCCATGAAATGCGTCAAATTTCCCCTTTCAATTTTGCCGGTGCCATTCAATTTCCCGAGCCCGAGGCCTGCGCGCTCCTATGGCGCCGTGGCGATAAGGGACGAAGAACTTGCACGAGCAAGGCGAGACTCGTGGTAGCGTGATCTCGTTCTTTCTTTCTTCCATTCTTTTTCTTCTTTTTCTTTTTCTTTCTTCTACCAAGCAGCTGAAATTGTCGTTCGTTCAAGGGTGCAGCAGCTTTTTTCTTTGCTTCTTCGCCTCTCCCTGGTTCCGTCCGTTTCATCTCCCTCTGGCTAGCAGAGAAATGGTCCCGCAACGACGTAACGTAGTTAAGCGAACGCGTGGCCAATGAGCCATTTCGCCCGCGATCTTCCAGATTGCGATTTCATTTCTCACCCGACACCCCCTTTTCCGCCTCTCTATCATGTCGCTGCTTGTTTTTTTGCTTCCTTCACTCTCGGTCGTCTCTTATATCCGGGCCACTTTGTTCCTCGGCGTAATCCGCGGACTAAAAATATACCGATCGATTTTATTCGGAGATATACTCGTTTTATTTTTCAATTCTATCCATTTTCCACGTGTCCGCAGCAACGGTCAACGACGAGATTTTCAATCACGTCGATTTCCTTCGAAATCCTGCCGGTGACTAAAACATCCAATTATTCACGTCGTCGCGCTCGGTATGTCAAACCCTGATCGACTTTTCTCAATAATCGTTAACGGGAGAGAGATTGCTTCCGCGTCTTCTCAAAACATAGGAATCCTGGCGGCTTCGAGGGCTCTTTGACGCTTTTAATTTGCGCATCTCGATGGGAGATGGTCGGGTTCCTCTCGTTTCTTTTTTCTGTCGTCTCGCTACTAAATCAATTGGTACACATTTCTGATCGTAACGAGTACGGAGCAGAGAGAGATAGAAAGATAGAGAAATGTAAGGTAAGGCTGTTCGTTCGTTCAAGGCTTAACGCAATTAATAGTTTTGCCGCGGAGCGCCACGATTTCGATAGGAATCGGTCGGGCTTTTAATCAGTGCCACATAGAAGGTGGAGAGAGAATTTCAGCTGACTGCCTCGTCAGCCCTCCCAATGAGAAATTCGACCGGCCTCGAGGGCTATAGGTATATACATATGTGTGTATGGGTGTGTGTGGTGGGGAGGTCGAAAACTTCTTTCGAGAGCGATCGTGGGTATAGAGAGAACGAGAAAACCTTGCCCATCCCTCTCATCTTCGTCGTCGACGTCGTCGACGAGGGACCTCTTACGAAGCGTCCACCAGGACGCTCGGGGGAACTAAGGTAAATAATGATTAGGGTGATTTTGTATTTTTACGTCGTGCCTGATTTCCGGTGGGTAAATATTGCGAGTTTTCTTAAGGCAATCTTCCCCCTCCGCCTCCACCAGCTCTCTTTCTCTCTGTTTTACCGTACGGTTCTCATCTCTCGAATCCCTCTTCGAATCGCGTGGCCTCTTTCGAGGCTCTTGGGCGCCTACTCGACGACGGCGAGACTCTCGAGAAAGGCAAAGGCAAAGGTCGGAGGTTCGTGAAGGAGGATCGGTATTCCGTAAGGGCTTTCGCTCTCCCGAACGAGCCTCTTTCATGTTGTCCTGCGGAGATTGAAGCTTTCTCGATGAAAACGCCTCGTTCTACCGGATCGGTTATATTTTTTTTTTCGTACGGAGAGCTTGTTGCAACCTCGAGAACAGAAAGGTCGACGTAAAAAACATCCAAAAATATCGTTAATATGGAATAAACGAGCGCCCGCGTTTATTCGGCTATTTCATAACAATAAAGGGCAAATCTCACGAGAGAACAGTGTTATATTCACTCGAAAAGCGTTCTAATGGCCACTTCAGTTGGCACAGGAGAGCGAGAGAGAACGGCAAAGCGATCCGTTGCTACACTTCGAGCGGTTAAAACCATCCCCCATCCTACCCCCCTGCTCTTGTGCCCTACATAATCCTTCGCCAGCCGAGCAAAACGCGAATGTGTTATCGCGAGCCAGCTGAAAAACTGAACTAGTCGAATACGATGGGATTTGTTGGGGAGGATTCGGGCAAAGCTGAATTACTCACCACTGGACAGTTTTAATATGTTTTGTTCTTTTTGTTCTCTCGTCTGCCTGCCCCCCCCCCCACCACCTGTCTCTCGCTCTCGGCGTTTCGAAATATTCCGGAATCATCGTGAGAGCATAATCCGTGCTTAATACTTTGCCCGATACGCTTGCGCTGTTCAACGGATCGGAATAATTCATACATTTTGCGATAGACAGCATATTTTGCGATGAGGATTGAAATATTCGCGTATTTATACATATTCGACCCTTGCACTGGCTGATTCTCGCACGAGTACCTTCGTTCATAAACGCGTTCGTGATATAGATTTTCAAGTAGACAGGTGCGTACGTGCCCTTGGTAAAATCGAATAGGCGCTTTCGCGATCCTCCCTGTCACCCTTCCTCCCTCCCACCCTCTCAAGGAGTATAAACTCGAAGCAACGGTTAAATTAAACAGGACGATAAGTTCGAACACGTCGCCCAACTTTACTGAATTCCATTACTTCTTGGCTCTCGCGATGTAGATTCATGGGCACGAATTTATATTCGGGCAATTTTGAGCGATACCGTCATATACGTTCGGAATTTTAAAGACCCCACGCCCCCGTGTCAAAATGTTACATAGCTCGTGATAATAATTTAGAAAATACGTTTCACCCTTTAAACTTTTAAAACGAAAATACAAATTTTATTTTCACCCGAAAATTTGTAGGTACGCAATTTCAACGTGAAAAAAGTCAATTTCATGCCCCGCCGCCGGGGGTGGGTGGCTACACGTCAATTACCACGAGCGTGGTAATGTCAAGTTTGCGTACCTATCGTACACGACGTATGCTGGATGTTTAAGTGTGCACAAAAAACATCACGACCTTGGCCAAGAGCCCCGTTGAATTCTCACGTTCCCGAGTAAGAAATGGGGTTGCCTTGTAGAGTCGTTTGGGGGATGACTACCCCAAGAGAGAAAGAGCGAGCTCCTCTCGGTGGTGTATCCGCCGTGGCGTCCTTTTACGATATTTTACTGCGAAAAAAGTGCGAAGAGCTCTCTCCGGCGCAGAGGGGTGGCTTCAGCCGGAATGCGACGGTAACTCTCACTTTTCCATGAAGAGAAGAAAAAAGGACCAAAAAAACGTAAAAGAAGAAGAAGAAGAAGAAGCGAAAGCGTGAGAGGACGGGGGAGGGGGTAGAGTCGTGGCGGTGTAGTAATCGGGAGGTCGTGAAGGGTCTCCGTATTTTATCTAAATGGTGTCAAAGGGGAAACCCGGCAACGGGGGGTGCGTACCCCGGGACTCGAGTCTCCGGAGTCTAGCGATCCGTGTTTTCTCGCCCGCGTTTTCCCTTTTGCCCTCGGTACGCGTACGAGTACGAGTAGTACTTTTTTTTTCTTTTTAAAGAAGAAAAAACATCGACACAACCCCCTCGAGACTTTACCCCCCTCATCCTCGCATTGTGCCCACGCGATTTTTACCGTGTGTGGTTTTTGTTTCCCTTATATATCGAGCCTTCTTTTCAGAGCGTGAAATATATCGATGGCAAAGGTGTAGGATGGGTGACGATGCGAGGCAGAAAATGGGAGGGGAGAGGTTCACGAGGGTTGTGGCTCGGAGGTTGCGATCGTTGGAGGAAAACGAGGAAAGGGGGGGTTGTATCGTGTTGGGGATGGAAAATGTCGCGAGGTCGAGAGGTGCGAGGCGAGATGATATCGCTAATGGAGATGCGCTGTACAAGCACGACGTAAAATTTTATGACCTCTATCTTCCTCTCTCCCTCTCTCTCTCTCTCCCACACACACCCACATAGACTCGCTCTCTTCTACGCTCTTACGCGAGCTTGACAACGTCCAAGCTCAAGGGCGTATCCGCGCACAAGCTCTATCTTTCAGAGTGTATAGATCATACGTTGTATTACTCGCGCAAAATGGGCTTCGAAACTCCAAGATCACCTGATCCCACACAAATTGTACAGCTGGGACTATTGAAAGTGTCTCATTATCGGCGGAATATTCCATCGATAAATAAAACGTGGGGATTACCTAAGTATATCTCGCCGCGAGACAAGATTGTACCGGAAGCTTGCGAGTCAATCGGGCCATTAGAAAAGCCGTGACGCATACGCATCGTATTCGTTTCAGGGAAGTCCCGAAGGGTCGTAGGAGCCGTACATTATACCCACTCGACCGTTTGTTTGTTAAATACGCCACTTGGACGTCAAGTCGAGCGCGGTTAGCTGTTTGTTTTACTTTTAAGCACTCGACGATAATTATTCATCGCTCTTGCGCGCTCGCGCGGGGCCGCTTTGCTGCTACCCCCACGGGGGGCGGCGCGGGGGCTACCGTTGCCGACGAGGGAAAATAATGACGTGGCCTCTTCATTCACGTCGACCCTCTGTCATATTCGTCCGACGTTCTTCTCCCTCCCGCGGTGATATTCAACGAATACAAACTGCGAATAAAAAAGAACCCGTTCTCTCGACGCGCACTTATACTTTTTACCATTCTCCTTCGGGTCGTTAAAAAGGAATGTCTTTGCTACTATTTCGCCGTAGTACGAGCGGCGATAGAATTTTCAAACGACGAACGCAAGTAAAACTGTTTTCAGAACAATATTTCCAACTGCCGAGGGGGTCGTGAAGTTCGTATTCTCAACCCTTCGAGCATCAGCTCCGGTACGAAACGCCTCTTACGGCAAGGAATAAGGATCGAAATAAAGTAAAGTGCGCGGTCGACCTACGTTTTCCTCCTCCTCGTGCTCTCCGAGACCCGAAAGGGTTCCTCTGTTAATTTGAGAACCCCTCGCGGAAAAGTATACGAACCCTTGAACCTAGCCGCGGGAAGATTAGCTTTTTGTCTTTATTAGGGAAAGCCCCGCCATGAAAGCCGAGAGAGTATACTCTTTTTCGTCGCGCCATACACGACGACCCATCTTTGTCTCTATCAAACGACGGAGACCTGCCGGGTGGTTGGTCATAATAAAAAATTCAGGCTCTAAAACCGGCTAAAAAGCGCCCGAGAGTTCCTGGAACTAACAGCTTTTTCATTAGCGGTGCGTTGGCGGGCTTAATCAACGCGACGGAGACGGGATCGTGTGGAGTGGATGATCGATAAATTTCCGTGTGTTATAAAGGTTAAAAAAATTTATGATAAAATTATTTCTCGTCGGTCGGTGCATAAAAATAAGTTTTTTCATATTCCGTAATTTTCCGTCGGTCAATTATAAACGATCGGTTAATTAATCAATGGAGGGAGATAGAAATAATACAGCGAGCAGCGAGTAGGGAAAATGGGGTGGACCAACGCGACGCTCTTCATCCCCCGACGTAGCCGACGGTCAACCGTCTCTTCCCTCTTCTCTTACTCCGTCGTATTTTCTCTTTTTCTTTCTCTCGCTCTCTCTCATTATTTACTCTTTCAACGTACGGAGCTTTATCGTCATTCGTCATAATAAAAAAAAGGCACTCGACGAACCCAACTCGTCCGCTGTGTGATCACGGGACGCTCGCAATAAACTTCTCCTTGAGCAGAGACAAAGCAAAGTTCCCAACCCCTTTTCACAGATTTCTGGGGCGTGTACTTGGCCCACCGCATGCACACAATGAAAGAATAGTCGATCGATTCACCGAGCGATCTATCTCGTCGTTCTCGTACCTATATACAGATATCCTTAAGGTACGATAGTTTTCTGGGTCGTAACGTCCGATTTCTCGATATTACAAGGTATTTCAATGCTTCCGACTCTATCCAAATATTCATCGTCATTTTTCGTGAACAATAGAGCGAATATTATTTTTGCAATCAAAGATCGTTTCTACCGGCGAAACGTAACGCGATGGGAGAAAACTCATTTTATACGGTATGGAAAACTCGGGCGTTTCCGATCCGAGCCGGCTGTAAACGATCGATTTCTGATGCTTCCACGAATATAATCCCAACTTCCGACATCGTCAGATATATCCGATTGCATTTTTTTCTTTCTTTTATGTTTCAGCGAGTGGCGTTAAGGGTTTAGGGAGGGAATGAAAATCCGGCCGATTCATATTTGCGAATTGTTCGGGGATATACGTATGGGAAATAAGGTAAGTGAATTTGATCCGTGTAATTGTATTATATTTCGCACATATTTTTCACGATAATTGACAGGGCGACTCGGGTGTACCAACTCACTTGTTCCTCTCTCTCTCTCTCTCTCTCTCTCTCTCTCTCTCTTCTATTTACCGAGAGAAGGGAGCAAGTAGCAGCCGTAAATGGAAGTGCCACGGACGAGAGGGTTTCCGTATCGTCTAGTGGCACTATAATCCGAGACAGAGTCTAGAGTAGTCGCGTTAGAGTCGCTGTCCTCATTAATTACGAAAGCAAAAGGACCGGTGGGAAGTGAGGGGCGGTGGGGGAAGGGAGGACGGGAAATTTGAATCGACCCTTTTCCACTCCTTTACGCCGTTGCCCCATCGTCGGATGTTTCCTACGCTGAACGCGACCTCTGGAAAATCCTAATTTGCGCCACAGCCGCGGGATGAGAGAGAGAGAGAGAGAGATGAAGACAGAGAGAGAGGGGGGAGAAAGAGCTTTGCCGTTCCCGACGGGCTGCCCTCTCTTGATATTTCTAATTTTCTCCGGAAATATCGCACACTGTATATGCGCTCTTGCGATCCCAAGCGCAACACCAAACCTCCTCCTCCCTTATACCAATGTTAAAAGAGGCAACACCGAGTAGCTGATGGCACCCCTTCTCTCTCTCTCTCTCTCTCTCTCCGTCTCGCTCGAGTCTCGAAATTCCCGCTACGGGAATAACGAGACGAGCCTGCCTTCATTCCCGCAAATGTCGAGATACGCCGTAGGGAGAAAGAGAGAGAGAGAGAGAGAAATATTATTCGAAATTTCCGGCGTCTTCTTCAGGCTTATATTCCTCGAAACTCCGTATCTCGCACCCCTCGTCGAAAGGCGGAGGCCCATCAGGTCTCAAGCCCGCTTTACGTGCCCTCTGCGAGGATGCAAGAGGAGGAAAAAAAAGAAACGAGGGAGGCCGAGTTCGAGAGAGCGGAAGATTATATTCCGGCGTAGGAAATTGTGTAAGAATCAGCTGACTTTCAAACTTTTGCAGTCACCCCTTTCCCCCTCTCTGACTACGACGACCACCCCCCCCCCCCTCCTACCCATGCCATCCGGGAAAATACGATCTCTTTTAGAAAAATTCATTAGAGTTTACATTTGCTGGAAATAGTTCTGGCTGCCATGGTCTGTGGTCCAATATGGAGATTTTCTTTGCATATGTATGTATATATATATAGATATACATATATATACATATATAAATGTGTTCTATAATCGGACTGGATGAAATGTGTGTGCGGTCGGACGAGGTCATATACGTGCGCGGTTTGTGGGCTAGCAACAGCAGCACTGCTGGTTTATTCTCTCGAAACATATCTACGTGTATATATATATATATATAGTTATCTATATATATATAAGATATATTGTATAGATAGATAGTACGCAAACGTTAAACTCCGTACCATATAGTATCTCTCAGTACTCCGTCGGCCAATAATCATTCTTGGTGCAGTTGTGCCAGACGTGGTTACGGACGAGATTACCCAGTGGTCTGTGCACTGATCAAAGCCGTAGGGGCCTCCCGATGGCTGCTCGTCGTTCCTGCACGTCGAAATATTACCGTTCCTTCGTAGCGTATGAGCCTCTGTATATGTCTGGCTCGAGCAACTATCTCTCCGTCTCTCGTGCGACGAGAGACGACGGTACGTGGGGTATACTATGAACGTTACAAGGTGGAACGAGAGAAGAGAGTGAGTATAGGGGTGGAACTCGATTTGCTTTCCACCCTGAGAGTCTCTCGTGTCACCGCCCGTGTGCCCCCTGCTCAGCGGTGAAGGACGCTCGTATGGCCCTCCTGAACGATATATCGCGTCTTTGCGTATATACCGAGGATCATACATACGTCCTGGTCATCGTAAATACGTATACCTTCGGTACTTCTGTCCGACGCGCAAAGTGGCTCGAGGACACGGGATAATGGAGCGCTATATAGACGCACGCTTCGGCCAAAAGTAGCTCTAGCCGCATGCGGAGTTGCACAAGCTACTCTAGCTTCGACATCATCGGGAGTTGGTCGCGTTGAGATTCGAGTCAGGGGTGGTTTCAGATTCTCGTCTCAGTCATCAAAATTTTATTCTTCGATAATTGCCTCAAAAATTTACTTCGTTTTTACGACGTTTTTCGATCCGTGGCGGTAAAAGCTTTCTTATGCATTATTTATATATCCGGGCGTCGTTTTCGACCATTCGGTTATATGGGTCGCCATTTTACCTCGTGCATCGGGAGAGAATGTCTGAGCTAAAATTGTTGACGTTTCTCAGACATTTTCCTTTTGTTGCATAAAAGTTCACATATCTATGTGTCTATGCGAAGGAAGCCGATATTTGGACATTCTTGATGAAGAAAGATGGCGACGACCTCGCGAAGGGTGAATAAAAAATTGTAATGCATTCATTAAAGAGATATCCTGCTCTTGTTGATCGATTGGCCAGAGGTTTATATACTCATTCTCTTTGTCGCGGTATCTATGAGATAAGCCATCAATGTCACTTTCACAGACCTCCGTTCGTCCACTCTACAGTTACGTAAAACGACCTCGTTCATATATCCATCGTTGTCCCCTTCGCGCATCCTTCCCTCGTCCAACCGACCGAACGTCCTGTCATCCACTATGTACAACGTGGTGTGACCTCTCTTTCTCACCCGTAACCCCCTCTCATTCTCTCTCTCTCTCTCTCTCTCTCTCTTCCTCGTTATATCTACGCATATCTGTGATCTCTCACCGGCGCATATTTTGCATCCCTATCAAGTTCGCCAGAAGAGGGCCCTACACGTCAACAGCACGAAACGTTCGGTCCGACGACCGGTACCTCTTCATCTCGAGCCCGAATATATATGCGATGTTAAATCGTATCCGTGGTATATTAATTTTGTACGACCGACGATCCCCGATATTAAACGTCCATCTTTGCGCCATTGCGTTGACGAACGCGAAACTAGATCCCAGTGATGAAACGTTTCGTTTGAGAGACAGCGCGACTATTATTATTGTTATTTGTGATTAACTTTTTTAAAGCTTTTAACGTCATCGATTTTATATAAATAATATCCGTGTATATGAAATCCGACGGAATTGAGGAGAAGACCACCCTTATATCATGATCACAGTCGCAGCAGACGCAGCAGAATCGAAGACGACTCGCGTTTTCATCCTCCCCCTCCCCGTCCCAACCCCTTCCTTCGAGCTTTCATAAAGCACTGCGCCGGGGCGAATAAACATTTATCCTCGTTCCCTGCAGGCTCTCTTCGTGATCGCGTCAATTCTCGCTTTCTCCCCCACTTTAGATCCTTCGTGGAAACTATATACATCGCGACTGCTTCCTCTCTCTTGTCCGCCCTCACGGCGGTCTATCTCGTCCCGGCGCTCTGCCGTCCCAACTTTCACGAACTTCTCCAAACTTGAAACTTTTCCGCCACTGAGGGATCCCGCCGGCAACCCTGAAGGATTTTCCTTCCTGCATTATACAGATGATGGTCGTATATAGAGATATTCGACTTATCGCGTTCGGGCCACGCGGCTTCAATACACCTTCGACCATTAATCCTACCTCTACCGCCCTCTACCCCCTCCTTCCCACGATTGGACCACGATTAATCTACGTTCCAAGTGGAATTTCTACAAAATCCTGAACAAATGAGAACGACTGTGGACGAATTGGCTGTCGTTACGAAAAGTCTACGTTCTCCATTATTTCTCATTCATATACTTCCACAGGGGGGGGGGGGGGGGGGGGTTCTTTTTTTTTTAAATCAGACATCAATCACGCGCGTATAAATCTCTTCATAAATACCCTTCGTATATTTCCGAGTCCCTCGTTCACTTCCCATTCCGTTCGAGAGTAAAATCGATCGCGAGTGTCGAACGTTGGTTCGTCGTTAATCTCAACCAGATCGAAACAATCGAGAAAATAGCCGTTGTCGTAAAAAATGAACGGGATCTTGTAATACAAGAAAATTCGAACAAAAAAATCTGAAAATTCGAGTAGAGCATCGTAAAAAAGTACGATCGGCTTGTGAATTCGAACTTCTGTACGGGTGTTGGCTTACTCGATGTTTCATACGTGCTCGAGAATTCCGACAGGTATATAAAGGGAGGTTGGAAACGAGGGTAGAGAGAACGCGCCTTGCACCTCGCTAATTAAGATGGACGAGCAACTGACACCGGGGCCCGGTTTGTTTCAGGCATGTGCCAGCGATATACGTATAGGTAGCTCGATGCGAATTAATAATGGTCGTCGAGAGAGGGCACAAGTGTAAGTTTGTATGTGTGTATGTGAGAGAGTGAGAGAGAGAGAGAGACAGAGACAGAGAGAAAGAGGGCGAGACAGAGACGGAGAACGTCCAGTTCGACGAAGTACCAGCCAGCCAGTTTTAATTGGAAATCGAGTATGCTAGCTCCGATGTTCCGTTCTATCGTCGTATATCTATATGTATATAACGCACTAACACATACCCTCGGGTCGTCTCAACGATCTCCCCCTCTCTCCACCCCTCGCACATTGCGTGTGCGTACGCAATCGAGACTCTACTCTCCCGCTATCCGCCCGTACTTGATTACCACACGTTTACCCTATGCCAATCTGCCGAGTTGAATGCGCTTAAGCACAGTGATACAATACACGGGTTATGCAATGTTGCCGTACTATTGTGTTTGTACGTAGGTACAACGGGACGATGAATAGACATGGGAAGGCGAGAGTCCACATGATATCCTAAACACGCGGTTTAATTGCGATTTACCATCGGGGCAAACGATGTTTCTAATCTTTTTTTCTTCTTTTTTTTTTTTATTTTATCGAGGAATTATTCAATTAATTATCATTAAAAATAAACTCGTTGTTAATATCGTAACAATTTCGGAGTTTGGATTTAAATTGTAATTATCGCTCGTTAATTCGTTTAATATTCAATCCAGCGGCGATGAGCCGATTTATCGTTATTGAAATTTGATTCGTCGTTGTCGAAACTGACGCGATCGACGAGGAATAGAGAAGAAGAAAAAAAAACATCCAAGTAGATACGATAATCCGATATTATTTCGAACCTTGGGTATTAAAATAGCATTATTAATTTATTAATCGGTTCAGTATTTGATTGATGCAAAAATCGGGCCGAACGCCGGTCTCAATTTTCACTTTACGACTCGCTCATATCCACAACGACATCGTCGATATCTCGCACACTTTTCGTAACCGATCGATACAACACTTCGCCACCGTTGACATTCATTAACGCGTGCGCACACCGCGATGACGCACACCGAATGAATTGTATGGACCCGTAACTTTGCGAAATGTGTCATGCGAAACAATTGTTTCTCGCTCGCTCCCGACAAATACGCGAGAACAAAATTGGGGCAAACCTCTCGACGTTTTCGTTTCAAAAGCGTGAGCTTGTTTTCTTTTTTTTCTTTTTTTTTCTCTATTTGTTCATACAGGTATTATCCGTCGTTTTTGCAGTCATGTGCATACCTGCGGTGTATGGTGGAAAGGGGTGGGAATGGGGGAAGGGGGAACATTGATCCCCAACTGTGGACGGGGGCTTGAACGCAGCGACGAGTGCCAGGCGTCGGAGAACGAGCTCGTGCCTCGAAATAATTTCGTAAAATTAGGTTATCCCTTGATACGAGGAGAACGAGGCGCGGCAACAAGAGGAACGATGGCGGGGTGGGTAACGGGGGAGGGGGTTGTATTCATAACACCCAGGTCGAGCGTATATATAGCGAAGAGTCGCGTCGCTCGTGTTGCCCGTTCTCTCGTGTTCCCGTCACTACCGATACATTTGTATCCCTGGAACGACACTGTTATTTCACCTCGTACCTCTCTCCTTGTTTCCCTCGACACAACGGTTTTCCCAACGCCAGTTCGCTACCACGGTGTACGAATGTTGAATCGATTTACCCATCCTGTTTCATAGTTAGAGCTATGCATCGCGATTTGTTGCTGGCGAGAATAGCAAAGAGCGCCGATCGGGGTATGAACGAAGGGCGGGGAGGGGGTGGGTTGTCGCTGAAAACACGATAGGGTCGTGAGACGTGGTAAACGCGTTGATGGTATCACGTGTACATCGTGACTAATACTTTTCGAATTTCTCACCTACTTGTTAAATATCTTCTCTCATTGAGCAATCGTTTCGTAAAGAAAAAAACGATTTCAACGACCTTTTTCCGCCTTGTTCGACGATCTTTTAATTTTCTGAATTAGGGGATGTAACGATCGCAGGGTTAATATCCCTTTAATTGTGAATATCCAGTATTATCCATCGTTCGGACGATACAATGTTGGCATCGATCCGTTCGTTCGTCCGTCCGTCCGTTCCCGGGTCAATCACACGCGTGCAAACACGATCTCCATTCTATTCGGTAAATTCGCATTAGCGAATCTCCGTTAAATAGAGAGCCGATAGAGAAGCGGCAGCGCGATCTATGGGTGCAGAAATTCCATGATCCGTGAGGCCCGACATGCATGAATCGGGATACAGGTGATCGGTACGAGAAGCAAGAGAGAGCGAGAGAGAGAGAGAGGGATATAGGGGGTGGGGGGGGGGGGCGGAAAACGGAAGGACGAAATGGGATGATAAAGGCAGAATTGGATTCTCGCGGAAAGCACGAGAAACGGAAGTACAAGAGAGAGTATGTGCGGTTTGGTACAACGGGATAGATGTACAACCGTACAAAATCCTGTGGATGTTGCGCACTGCACATTCTCATCCCTTTCTATCGAGCTCCTCCACCCTTCGTCACCCTCCTCGGTGTTTGTAAGCACTTACCCCCGTAGCTTATTGTTACCACGGACCCTCTTTGTCGGGATTTGTAAAAGCACTCGGCCGCGTTAATTCCGCGAATCCCTGGAAAACAGCTTCGACCCCCACCCCCCACTCCTTCATATTGTTCACTCGCCCCATATCTGCGGCCGATCTACATCGCGCGATATACTATTTGTTTTCGCAATGCCGGCGTTTGCGTAATCTCCACGGTTCGGTGGATATTCTCCACCTGATATTTGAGAGGCTAATATTTTTTAACCCCATGGATAAAACGGTTATACCGGGAATGTATCTCGTACGCCAAATAAAGTATTTAGGGCGAGAGATTGGAGAGAAATATTGAAAGGTGCTTTATTCCATCGTTGAACTCGCCGACGATACGATACGACAAGAGAAGCCGGAGTCGACTTCGCTTGGGTCTTTTTTCTCTCCCTTTCTCTCTCTCTGTCTCTCTCTCTCTCTCTCTGTCGTTTATATCGGCCCGAGAACTCGGTAGTTTTTTCAGTCAACCATGACGGCCGATTTCCTTCTACAAAGATTCGCTCTTTAAACGTACTATGTCGTTCCGTTTACTCGCTACCTTCATCCCTCCCCTCGAACTCTCTCGAATCTTCATCCCCTTTCTCGCTTTCTATACGCTTCGCTACTTCTTCCTCCCTCTTTTTCGCGCAGTCTGGTTCCATCTACGACGTTTCCTCGAGAGAAATGGAACGAAGTGCAGTCGCTCCGAGAGAGACTCTCGCGTCGACGACGACACATCCGGATGACTCGAGTTTGTTTCTCTCTTTTTTTTCCCTTTCTTCTTCTCTCTCTCTCCCTCTCTATTCCTCTTTTTAATATTTTCTACCTGATTTTTTATTTTTACTTTAAATATCGCAGAAAGCGTCAGGGATAAGTGGAAACCACGCGAAAACCCCAAACGCTATTCAAGATATTATTAGCTTTTAATGCATTCCATTGTTTAACGTATTCCATTGTGAGGTCTGCCGAGAAACGCGTATGCCACAACAGACGTTTTTGGCACCCTCGGCGCAAACACGTCGTGTTCGCGTATAATTCCAAAACCTCCTATTACATCGTCAAGTGAATTTCGGCATTTGAACGCATCAGCACGGAATGAAGGCCCTTTCTATTGCCCTGGCAAACTCTGTCTCACTCCGTGAGTCTCCGTTTTGCCTTAACGTTACAGGGAAACGGGCGAGTCTTTACAGCCCGATTACAATACCCGCAAGATTCCTGGGTACCCAGTTATTACCGGTACTGGAGGAATAACGGTTTCGGTGCATATACGTTCTCAGAATATTTTACACCATTGCCTCTCGTACTTTCCTCATGAAATTCCATCTCGGCTAATATGTCGCAACGTTTTAACAGGCTACAACGACTCCATATAAACGATTAATGTTTCCGAGAATATTCAGTCTCGAGAGATATTACGATTCGAAAATACGAATGAATGTAAAATCTACGATTTTGTCTAAAAAAGAAAATAGAATTTAAAAAATTTTTTTTTTTATTTTACTTCGTTTTTATATGTATTTATGGAGAAATAGTGCGTCGTCGATAAATCTACTGGAGCGAGGGTCAGTTCGGACTACCCGGTGGTGTATTTTGTGGATAATTATGATCGCTCGTAAATTGGCGAGAAACCGGAGTAGGTGTTTGGCTGACAAGAATTCGGGTGGAGGAAGAGAGAATTGCCGACGGGGGAGGCGTGAAGAAGTAAGATACGGGGTTGAGACTCGACGGCAGGGTCATCACGTGCAGCAGTTATTGCTGGGATTTTCGCCGGGGAGTCGTTGAACAAAGATAGCGAAAAGAGAGTGAGAGAAAGAGCAAGAGAGAGAGAGGGAGAGAAAGAACAAGACCACCAGAGCTTTCGAGTCTCCTTGTGCGCGGGGGTCGTAACGATGAGCGTGAAACCGTGATTTCTCCGCTCTAGTCAACGTCTACTAATACCCAGATTACGCGGGTACCCGATAAATAAACGAGGCTACATATAGGTGTGATGGCAATGTGAGTACCGTCTAGGCTCAAAGGGTCACAGGGGGTTAATATATATATACACCTACATATGTAGGGTAGGCGAGGGTAAGAAAAAAAACAAGCCGTCTTGGGTCAGTTCGCTATACGCGACGATCATTTTATTACGAGTATACTTCGTTACGTCACTTGGGGAGCAGAAGCATCGGTATAAGAGATTGAGAAAGATAGAGGGTCGTGAGCCGCACCTCCCGTAGTAAATCTACCTCGATTCGATGCATCTCTCGTACTCTCATCGCGGCTACGATGCTACGATTACCGGATGGTGAAAAAAAGAAGGTTAAAGGAAAAAGAAAAAAAAACGAATAAAAAAGTGCAACCGCGCATGAGGTCGAAAAAAAGTGAGATAGAGAGATGGAGAGAGAAAAGTAGAGAAGGGGATGAAAGAAAATAGAGGAGAAAGAGCGCGCAGAATGAACGGAAACGGGTGGTCGCCAGAGAGAACAAGGGAGTGCAAATGAGTGGACGACTGGGCTTGACCGCAGTAGAATGTACCAGTTACGGGTTCTACTGCTGCTGGGAAAGCTCCCCTGCTGTCCACTTCGGGACAGCGTGAACTAGTTACTTCTCATATATATATATATACATAGTCGTTACATATAGATATAGCAGAGACCATTATGGATGTACATAGCTAAGAGTAGGTTGATGCACCCTTTGCGCGGGTATACGGACGAGCGCGTTCGACGGTGAGTTTCAACTCCGACGATGCATTCGAGTCGCGCGAAACTCGGTACTTTCCATTGACATATATGCCCATACGTACAATCACCGGGTGCCTTTCGAACAAGATGTTCGAGCAATCAGGCATCTCTGTCAACGAGTGTTTCTCTTCCATAACTGAAACTATAGTGGCCTAGGAGATGAAAATAGAAAGAGAGAGAGTGAGAGAGAGAGAGAAGGAACATGATCAAAGTTTAATGCGTGTCAATCGGATCAAATCATTTAGGCAAAGAGTGAATTCTGATTGTGAGTAGCACTCGCAGTAATCAATAAAATCAAAATGATTCGATTAACGTATATAAGCGAATAACCCAGATATTGCGTTATCCAATTCACGAGAAATTTTCGTTTTATATCTCGCTTGTCATCGCCCTCTTCACGAGTAAGACGAGACAATCGTCTTTTGGTTTACGCGTAATTGAATCATCCCCCTTCCCTTCACCTGCCCTCGTGGTTTCAGTCAATGAGATATATATAAACGATGCTTGGCGTTCTAGAGCTATGTACAGTATGGCCCAACGGTGATAATCGAATTCCCCCATTGATATCGAATCGACGAGATGATGAGAAAACGAGAGGAACTCGCACCAATTTGGCGGAGCAATAAAGTCACATGGACGTGGGCGCTGCGTTAATACACGAAAAGGGGTGGAAAAAAAGAGGAGTGAGGAGGGTCCGTCATAACCGGTGGTGGTGGTGATGGTAGTGATGGTGCTCCGGCCAGCTGGCATCGTCTTTCGACGAGGTTTAATTAAGAACCCGAGACGAAGAGAGCGAGAGAGAGAGAGAGAGAATGAGAGAGAGAGAGAGAAGTATCTCCGGCGAAAGCCCTTTAGCTCTCTCATCCACCCCCTTAGCACCCCCGTCTCGCGGGGCATGATCCCTCGGACAGCTTATGAGTTCGGAGATGAGCGGCGAAACGTCTCGACAGCCAATCACCGCCAGACCTTGAAAGATACGTACGAATATGAAGCATTCCATGTCGAATTATCACACCGACATCATTTCTTTCTCATCCCCCGCGTGTATTTTATTTCGAAACAGTTATTTCTCAGAAAAGCTACCCAACTCGAAAAATGAGAAGATTGCTCCATCGTTCATCATCAATTTTTCTATACCTACTACACTTATATATATATATATATTTTGAACGCTAGAAATATCTGTTATAATTGTTTAATTAAATTAAAACAAACATTGGTGTTCGAAATTCTTAGAATAAAATTAAAAAAAATGGAGAATCCAAGTTGAACTCGGAACGCCCCATATGTGTACACTCATGCTTGTATATATTCTCGCGATGAAACGAGAGATGCAGGGGGATAAAGACTTCACCGTTGGTCTGAACTGTTCTTCGCCTCGTATATACACCTCGAAATACACGTATACACGTTCGGTTGCCGCACGGTCAGTAACTACTATCTCTATCGTCGCTTGTCTATACGGGTATAAGGGGTAGGTACCTATATATACGTGTAGCAGCTAGTGCGAATATAGTCAGTGGGGTTACGGGGTCTTGGAGTAAGACATCCAGGGAGTAAATTGAACGACGCCACGCAGCTTAAACGCCTCGACCTGGATTTGCCGTGCGAAAACATTGATGAGATCTTTTTACGGTGGATAACGCTACCGTGGATATAACTCTCTCGACATTTCGTCTCGTAGAACGAGCGAGAGAGGGATCTGTCGCAGTGGAACCTCCTCGAGAGAAGTCAAGAGGAGACTCGGGCAAACTCGATTTACTCTCGTGCTGATTGACAAAGTCCGTGTGCTGGGTTTATATATGTATGGATATATATATTATATATATATACCGTATACTCTACTTAACTGAGATTAAAGGGCAACCCGAAGCTCAGCGAGCAACCCTTCGTTCCAAGTTCTCGACGAATCTATATCTATATATAGCGAGAATTTATACGTTATCGTGTAAATGATAATACGACGCTGACGTGATTTTGGTAGAATTCAATATTTAAATTATAACGCTAATAAGGTTATTAATGTTATTATTATTAATAATTTATAATAAGATATCGTACGTCATTACTTTATTTTAAAGAGTTGAACTCTGGTTCAAGTATTAATCACCGTTGCCAAATATAAAATCCTCGAGGAAATGGAATAATCGTACTCGCGCGGGTTTACAATTACTCGATTATCTCGTCCAAAATCATTCCGGGATTTGGTCGAATCGAGTCGCGATAAATACGCGGAGGGGCAAAGAGAATTAAATCGGTTCGCGGGTTTTCAATTTTGCCGAGGTTTCTATTTTATACCTATCCCCCTAAACTGGCGATAATCGCCGTGGCAAAGTGTCGATCGGATTTCAAATTGATTTTTGTAACTCGAGAGCCATTCGGAAAAGAAAAAAAATAACTCGACCGTGGAATATCGCGAAAAGTACGAGACAGAGAGATATACACGGGGATGAAAAAAAACGAAAAAATTTGGGGAGATCCCAGAGAGAGAGATAGAGAGAGAGAGAGAGAGAGAAGAGCTTCGCCGGAAAATCGCTGATCAGTTCGTCGTCGTATAAATATATCTATACATACAGGTTTTGTGTACATTTTCCCGATCTTCCGCGGAGTCTCCCATTAATCCGTAAATTAATTTGGTCCGCAGTGCACATAGAGGGCACTTCTACTGGAGGCTGCGCCGAATCAATCTCTCGATCGTTAATCCGGCTATCGATAAGCCAAACTGCTCGCGAAAGTCTCGAATTTCTTTTACAAAGAGAAAAAGAAAACAAGACTCAACCCTCAACCCCCTGGAAAAATATATAAAAAATCGCGATTCCCGACGGCTTCGAGTAAAAACGAGAAAGACGATAGACCCTGTAGGGCTGCATATCGATACAGCCCGTGTGATGCGATCGAACGTCGGTCATTTTGCATTTTAACGGGGTCTGTCTCGTGGTAACCACCCCTCAACCCCCATCTCACGTCCTACTCTAATTTCCTCGGTTGTCCTTTTTTTCACGCCCACGTTGCCATTGCAACGACAGAAACGGGAGGATCAGCGTTCGAGGATGAGCAAGAAGGAGAAGAAAGTTTCGATCGCGAAAGAAAGATAGAGACTCGTCGAACGAGACTGGCAGAGGGCAAGAGCTATAAATAGCGCTTCCAATTCATTACGGCACACCTATAGTCGATAATTGCATTTTCAGGCCATTTTACTGAAAACGCTTGCGAGTCCTTGCCACGGCTCGGGGTTCGCGATGCTGGTAGTAGCAGTAGCTAGTACCTACAGCGTTGCTCTCCTACCATGATGGGGTAGGAGTTGGTACAGAGATGGGACAGGGGAGAGAGCGAGACAGAGAACAGGATGGCTAACTGCATTAACCTTTCAGCCACCCTCGAGAGCTTGAGGGAGAGAGAGAGAGAGAGTGAGCGAGTGCGAGTGGCGGGAAAGTGGGAGGAGGGTGGGGGAGGAGAAGGGAGCCGGTAGAAGTCGACGCCATGACAGAACACCGCGTGGTAAAACCGGCAATAGTATGACCAACCCACCCTGTCACACCACGGGTTAATTACGGTCAATGATTTTGAACGCCCGGCCTAAACGAATTTCAAATCCTATTCCCACCACCGACAGTCTTCTATCTCTCCCTCTTCGTCTCTCTCACACCTCACCCCCAATTCGTTTATCGCGCTTTCTTCGAGGGAGATGCGTTTTATAGTTTTACAATATCGCGCTTCTAAGGCTTGAATAAAAATTAATCGACATTAAGAAAATAGTTGGTCAATAAAAATTGTTGATCGACAAATGGTTAGAAAATTTTTGGTTTATTATTGTATAGCGAGTGTGCGATTAACGTACGAGAAAGAGAGAGCCATTCGAGATGTCGACGAATTCGCATTTTCCGCTGTGGCCTCTTTTCGGTGCTGCTTCGCAAGCCAGCTTGTATCAGATTCGTACGTATATGCAACTGGCAGTGCTCGCGGCTCACGATAATGCACGACTCGTATAAATAAAAGTTTGAATTAAAACTTGGACGGTAAGTCGCGCATGGCGAGGTGCCGTTGTGTGCCGTATAAACGTACATTTGTATGCGGGTTTATATTTATAGCGTATACGTGTGTGGTAGACAGACAGACAGAGAGAAAGAGAGAGAGAGCGAGAGAGCTGGCAAGGGCGTTCGTGTATGCTGGGGGTGCACAGGCGGAGAAAAAAGCGGGTGGTCCGCGCGAGAGTTTCAGTATAGCGTTTGAACGCGAGACGCTTGCGAGGAACCACCCCGACTGGTTTGCCGCACGGTTTCGTACCTATCCAGCCGCATTTCCATTCGCTCACTGCCACAGGATTATTGTGAGTAATGCGGCGCGACCACTTTTTTCCAACCCCTGTCTCTCTCTTTTCCCTGTACCATTCGCCATACGTTCTCTCTTCGTCCTGGCACACAGTTGCGAATTCGCGGTGTGCGTTTCCACCGACGATCCTGAGGTACGTACGAGAGAGGCGAAGGGTCGTAAGAGGGTTAAAGTTCGGTTTCTTTCGAAAAGTCAAGATCGTCCTTCCGCTTCGTCAACCAATCGCGATCGGAAACTTTTCCTCTTCGACCGCGAAAGTTCACGACCCCTTAAAGTTACGTGGGTACACACATAGATACGTATCGCTTCTTTCTCAGTTTGTTATTTTACTCTGCCCAGGCCGTCGCTTCAGCCCGGATGAGATAAATTTTCATTCTCAGCCTCCCCTCTCCCAACCCCTGAGCATATTAGAAAACGTTTGAGATTGAGGTCGAGAATCTTCGATATTCGTTCGAATTTGGAACAAGAGTAAGGTTATCTTTTATTCAACGAGAAAAGGGATTTAATTGCTCCCGAGTTCATTCCGAATCGTAAAAACAACCGTTGTATTTTAATAAAATATAATCCATTCGGACAGGTCGCAAATTGCTTCACTAATAAATTTCATTTAATTAAAATCAATTTTCACATCCGTGCGAATGCAAATGAAATTTAAATTTTCGAAATCCCTTGCCACGGTCCACTCGACTCTACCACGAGTGACGAGTCTGCGGTCACGTTACTCCGTTCGTTTGAAATTGCAATTTTAGGAAAACAACTAAATATTTCCAGAGATTATTCTACCCTTTTATCATTCCCCGATTGTGAATGATACAAAAAATAAATACGCCGGTTTACCGGCTCCGGAGGCTTTCAATATCTGTCAGGAAGCGAAGGTAGCCCGGAGAGGGGGTGTACGACCACGCCGAGAGAGAACGCGAAACAGACAGATCAAAACCGTCCGGGGCTGTAACTTTGACGTGACATATTTCGCGGTGAAATATCTCCTCTTCCTATGCATACATACGTATATCTATGTATATAGAGGCAACGGCTAGAGTTGCATACTCTGTATTCAGTGCATAGTCGAGAATACGTATTATGTTATAGAGTGGTGCATATTACGCCAGGTCACCCCTCCCTTACACCCTCTCACTCTCTCTCACTCTCTCGTTCCGTCGACCGCACGTTGAACCAAAAGCCGGGACGATTTTGAGCAGCCAGCTTCACCGCTGCCATTTCTCGCTCTCTCACGGTTCGACGAGTTAATTTTCGGCCAAAACTTATTTTCACGTCACCGTACGAAAACCAAGCGATATTTCCGTCCGGTCGTATACCCGTCCGCTTTCCATTCCCCTCGACCCCTTGTCACCACTCGCGGTTTTATGTCGCGACCACGAAGTTCGACTATTTCGCGTACGATCTCTTTCTCTCACCTGCCTCTCTAGCTCATGGTCACCCCCGTGTACGATAGAATAGCTTCGGTGTATTATAACAGCTGGTATACTTGTAAATGTTTCTCTCGGTTGACGAAGGACGGAAGGGTTTGGATTTGGAGGAGGTTACTTGTATTTTGCCGAATAAAATCGAAAATTTCGTCGGACGTATAAAACTCGGACGATGCCCAGAGGGAAATCGGCGTTGATTTATATCCACTGATTAAAATCGTCGATCCGTGTATGTGTGTATCCCGCTCGTGTCGATATGGGACCGGGGTAGTTGCGGGAGGGGGGGGGGGGGGTGGGTGGGGAATGGTGATGGGAAAGGAGAAAATGTTACTCGTTGATTCCATTAGCCCCGAGAGAAGCGAGAACGGGACAAAAACTCGATCAAATGGGAAATTAATAACCCGACACCCTGGAATATATATCGAGATATTGATATATCTTTCGGGGCGTATGAAAAACGAAGTGTTGAGTAGAGAATGGGGTGAATCGGAAATTTCGCGTTTCGATAATGTGAAAATGAACGTGCGCGCGCCGAGCAAGGATGAATCATTGTGGCAAAAATATTTACCGCGTTCATCCTTCTCTCCACCCAACACGTAAAAATCCTACGAACGAGAAATATTCTCTAGGTGGAAAATGTAAAAAAAAGATCGGGCAGGAACGAATATTCATAAAAAAAGAACAAGAATGTCAAATATTTTTTTTACTCGCGTTACGTGTCGGAGAATATATCAATTTAATTCCATATTTTTTTTATAATCGAGAGAAGGTAGTGAATCATTGGTTTTTTTCTTCCATTTTTTCACGTCCAATGTGTGAAACGATCGTCGTCGTATTGTCAAGTTTATTACTTAGGTCGTTATTTTCGAAAGGATTCGGTTTTCATGAATTTCACAAGGCCGAGAGACGACAAGCACGTGTATATGTGTGAATAGACATTCCGCATGGTTCACTGGAATTGATGAAAGAAAAGGGGAAAAAAGAGTAGGTACATAACCCCCGCGACCGGAAATTGAGGGTGGAGGGTGGAGACACGACGAGGAGTAGAGAGAGGAGGAATCCAGGGTAATACGTCGAGCGAGAGTCGTCAAAAAGCTCTTTCTCCGTCGCTATACCGTGAGAGATGTACTTTCCTGTTCATCTCTCGGCTCCTACTTTGGGGGTACCCGTAAAATTGCTCGCTTAAAGCTTGTCGGCCTCTCATTCCCTCGCCCCCTCCTGGTAGCCTTGTCTCCCGACGTCGATACAGCTCCAGGGGCGAGTCAAAAAAAAACGACCATGTTTTTTTGTGTCTTGCCTTGAGAATGGTAAATAAAAATGAACTATATGTATATATATACATACATCATATACTTATACATTAGGGTAGACAGGAGCCACCCACAATACGGTCAGCATTTACTGCATCATTAACGAATTACGAGAAACTGTAAAGACGAAGGAAATAAACGATGGGTTGTATAAAAAGAAGATTTACGAGCCTAGGATCTCCCGCCGGGTGCGCGAACGGTCGATTTCGAATACCCAACCCCCCGTATATACCTATCTATATATGTGTTTGTCTTGATTCTAGCGAGCCTCGAGCCGTATCATCGTTTATTCCGTCGCAGTCGGGTGATAACTTTGCCAAGCTGTAGTCGACTCCTATATCGGTCCTATAATTATTTTTTTTCCTCACGCTACACGACCTCTCACGTCATTACCCCAACGGGGAAGCCTGCACTCGGGTGATAATGTACTTTCGTTGGGTCGATTAGGAAATTCGTATAGGTACATTAATCGGTATCTGTACGGTCTCGCTGGTGCAATTTTTATGGCGACAAAAGGGCCGAGCATTCGTGCGTCGAAGTGATCGTATAATGCTTACCGTCACTCTTCACATACATATATACACATATATGTGTATATGTGTGCGTCGTACCATCCGCGATAGTAGTTATGGACCTCGCTATATTGTGAAGTTCGTAACTATCGCGGAGGGTGCACGACACTTCTAAAAGCTGTATGTGCAAAGTCTTTCGTAGTCTTCGAGACGGCATACTTGTAGTTATCTCTCTTTCTCTCTCTCTCTATATATATACACATATATATAGGCTCCCGGTCGAGAGAAAAGCATAAAACTCGACTGGTTATTGCCGTTTAAAATACCGTGAGGAAAATCTTTCACATTTGGTGCGTGTTCTGATGTAGGTACGAGATATCTCGCTCGAAAAAGCGTCCGAGAAGATGGGAGACGCTCGACCACCCTCTTTCTCTCTCAACCCTCTGTGTGCTCTAGCGCTCGTTTCACACTGATGGCGCGACGATAAAGCGGTTACCATCACCACGCTCGCCCTCCGAAAACTCCACCAAAAACCAACTCGACTTTATGCGCTCGGCTAGAAAACGCGAATTTGAAAGACTCAGATGCTCGTTGGAATAAGCGAGTGAAAACACCCGCAGGATTATGTATATTTTTTGTTTTCTTTCGTCGATGCTTAGATTTTTTGAATAGTTGGTAGATCGAGCGACGAATTCTTTAAATGTATATAATGTGCAAAGTAAGGGGGGAGAGCACGGGAGATCGACAATTATGAGAAAATACCGGGAGAGAGAATAATCCGTGGAATTTTGAAGATACTCTCAAGTGCGCGTTGAAGATTCTCTCGAAGGCCTCTCTCTCCCCTCGCGGATCTCTGAGGTATTTCGTAGCAATCTTCAGCATGTGCTCGCTTCGCGTTGACGATCTTAACGATTTATTGAATATATAAAAGGGACAAAATTTCAAGAACAGCCAAACGTATATACAGACCGTTGCTAGAGTGTCGGGGTGGGTACGTCAAGGATAAATTCCCTTATCGCTCACACCCTCCGGTCGATGTCCGCCAAAGTATAAAAATAATCAAAACAAAACTCCACAAATCCACGACGTGGGCCTGAGATAATTAATATAAATAAAAATTTCTCGATTTTTCTTAACATCAATTTTTATATTTATTTCATCGTATAATTTAAATACAAATTAAAATTAAAAATTAAATTTATGTTAAATGTGATTTAACCCAAAAAAATATCGTTAAAGTGTTTTTTTTTTCAAATGAATTTGAACGGGGGAAGGGTCCTTATATTACTGTCGTCCATTGGGACTCGCACAATGGGACACACGGAGACCCAATCAAATTATATTCCCCGTGCAATCAAATGCGCGATGGAGAATAAAAGTGCCGAGAAATAGAGGTAGAAATCGTGGATCGATACGAAAAAAAAAACAGAAGCTCCGACGCCAGCCAAAAGACTCTCGCGTGGATGAATAAAATTGTCGCTGCGTACGGAGACGCGCAGGTTTCATTTCGATACCACCGGATGCACGCGCGATTTTCGCTCTAAATGCTGCCGACGGGGTGTTTCGTAATTCCGTTCCTTTTTACCGCATTTCGCTCTTATCCCTTGACTCGTCGACACGACAGAAATTCATTTCGATCTCGTCGCGAATCCCGGCGTTAAACTTTTTTTCTCTCAACGACTTCCTGCACAAAAAAAGAAGAAAAAAAAGTTCATCGTACTTAATCGTCGTTGCGTGCGAAAACTTTACCTCCCAATGAATCATTCGCGGCTCGTAATCATTTTAAATGCATACCTACCATTCGTTCACTCTTTTCGTCTCGACCGTTTCTCTTTCTCGCCACACTTTCGACCGTTACGAAGCGTTGTTTCGAGTAATATAATGATCCAAATGTTTGCTATTAACTGTTAAATTAGCGTCATTGCCAAGCGACCGTAGCATTTTCGTTATCCGTAACAAGAATCTCTCGTTCCGAGGATTGCAGACACAAAAAAGTGAGGGAATGGGAGAGAAAGAAGTGAGCTTGTAGTGCACGAAACTATATTATTATATACGTCTCGTTTCCATCGCTTGTTAGAATCGCGCGGGCTTAAAGCCTGTATAACATCGAGTACGTAGAATTCAGCACGTTTTACTGGGAATCGGACAATCGTTAAAATATCACGGAATATCGTAACTGAAAAAAAGGCATCGAGTATTCGCGAAATTCTTACGTGCAGGCTACTGTATTGTATTATTTTCCAGGTACACTGTCGAATTAATTCCAACGTATTAAAAGCGAATAAATTTTATCGCGTTCCCATAAATATAGCGAATAAAATTTATTTAAATTCGTAAGAGTGTAAAGAGAAGAAAAAATGGCGAATAAAATCGTAGGTGCGAGTACGTGAGACGTATTAAACGTCCACCACCCTTCTCGATTTACATACAAACGACCCAAGGGCGAGACAGTGAGGTGCGAGAAGTAAAATGTCGTCGTACACATTTATATGTATAGTATATTAGAAGCGTGCATCGATATACAGCACGAAAGGGGGGTTTGTACGAGAACGTAGTCGTCGTTTGTCGCGTTGCATCGTCGTAAAATCGCATCACGGAGGCGGTAAACGCAATGTTCCGCGTAATTCAGTTACCACGCGCAGTAGTTGTCCGCCCTCGGTCTCACGGAGCGTAGAACACACCCTCCCACCCTCTAGCTCGCGCTCTCTCTCTTCCTGTGTACGTGTGTGTATGTCTCCATCTCCGTTGCTCTCTTGGCTTCTGGCACGTGTACTTGCCCATTATCGCTAAAAGCATAGCACACTCGATTATCACGACGTCGACCGGTGGCTGGAAAACCGAAAGCACCCTTATACCCCCTTCCAACGTCTCTTTAACCCTCCAACCCTCTCGTACCCGGCGTCGAGCGCCCGGGCGCATCGCGCACATCGGAGAACTCTAGGTACGTAGTCGTCGGGCTGCACAGTCTCGTACTTTGCCTCCTCCACTATAGCCTACTCTATAGGGGTAACATCTTGTCTGGTATCCTCGAACACGCCAACGAGAAAATCACAAATTGTATCGAACGCGAATATCCACCAAGAGGGATAGGTACGTACGAGATCGATGATGTCTCGATCGTTATAATGATCGCGGATGGAAAATTACAAAAGCTTTTTTTTTCTAATAATTACTCTCGCATGATGAATATTAATCGTACACGAGAATAACGAGAAATTCAGAGAACATTTTTCCTAGGAAAAAACTCACACGAGGCCGTTATCGCGCGTGCGTAAACGACTATTTTATTACAAAGGTACTTCGCCTTTCTCGGACGTAGCCCAACACCTCTCTATATATTCACGTCAAAGGCTTCGTTGAATGTACTTTCAGATTTTTCTTTTTTTTCCATCATATTTTGTCACACGCGAGACTGGAGAGCGATATTCGAGCTGAACCGCGAAAGGACAATTTTTTTTACTCCCATACTGTCACGTACGCGACACGTTTACGTTTTTTTGTTTTCTTTTCTCCCAGGGCTCGTTGGATATATTTTTTCTAGCCTCCATCGTTCATTTACCGTGTGGTAAAAAGGGCTCGCTGCTCCGGGAGTAAGAGAAGCAGTTTTTCCGTACACTCTGTGATATTCCTATATAACTATATATACCCATATAGGTATCCCTGAACCAGATCCGGGCTCTGGCTTTTAGGAATTTCAAAGAGTACCACCGAGCGGTACAGTGACCATAGTTCCTGAATAGAGCCTGTCTTTCTCGCACGATGTCGTTCCGAGCGCTGGCAAAAGAGAGAAGGGCGGAAAGAGAAGTGAGGTTAGCGAGAGGGTGAGAGGGTGAGAGAGAGCGAGAGGAAGAGAGAATCACGAACTATATGTAACGCTGAGCGACAAGAACGCTCGTAGCTCAGAGATTGTTTGGTGTACCAAGGCGCTTGTGACATGCAGCAGGAGCCCACCCCTGCTTATAACGTCTTAGGCAACTATCGAAGCGGCCGAGACAGCACGGCGAACTTCACAAAGGACCAACTTCGGATACATCGTGGTTCAACCCCCTGCCACCCTCTACTCACTCTCGACCTCTGTCTCGCTTGTTCTCATCTCGTGCAGTTACGTTCGCAAGAATTTCCTCTCTTTCTCTCTCACTCTCTTTCTCTCTTGATCCCGCACCGTACAGCCAGAGTCAGACATTGACCGTTTTAGTTTTCGGTGAGCTTTGTGTACGTATATGCGGGACTGTGCTATTTGCCCTATTCTAGAGGTTGAATAGCGCGGATTTTCCTGACAGCATTCCAGAGATTTCAGGAAATCCTCGACAAACAATTGACCTGGATAGAAAAGGGTGAATATCGTGAAAATGATTTGGAAATTTATCAATTGTCTCATAGTTATAAAAAATATTCGTTATTTATAGATAAAATCGATAAATTCGAACGTCGTTATATTTTGTTAATTGCGTGGATATGTCGTTCTCTCCTTATCGGTGGTTAAGGGTTTTTGGGGTATAAACAGACGTGGCGAGGCGTATGAAAACGGACCCTCGGCCCTGTCCCCCAATCGTTCTCTCTCGTCTCTGGCGAATCGAGATTATAAATATTGATCCTGACAGGGCTCTCGCGTTCTTCAACCTCGAGTGCACTCGAGAACCCGTGGGGTCCTTCTCGGCGTTCCGCGTTTCTATTCTTCGAGTCGAGAGCGCGTTCTTCGGGGTCGAAATTGAAATCCGAGATACCATCGTCCCTCTCTCTCTCTTTCTCCCTCTATCCAGGTCTCACTCCCTCCCTCGTCGGTCGAAAGTGGAGAAGGCCGCGAGGATCTAGCGAGGAAATTAAGTGGACGAGGGTGGTGATCCGAGTTGCTGTCATCACAAGATTCTCAAGGAAATTGATAAATCAATGAGTATGAAAATATAAATAAGAAGAAAATCCAAATATTCCAATAATGGCAAAGAAAAAAATCGATAAAAAACAGAGTCAACGAGATTTATCTTCAAAATATTTGGATGGTTTACCAATTTGTCAATCACCGTCGACTCGTACCCTCCCAGAAGGCCAGGACAGTCCGCGGTTTACCCTCAATTTTTCAACAATCCACGGGAGAAGAAAGCTGCTCTTTTGGCAAACTTGGACGAGAGGGAGGAAATCTTGGGAGGGGGGATGTAGAGGAAGTAATATTTCGCGACCAATATTCATGCTTCGCTGGCTGAATTAACGAGAAGGGAAACTCTCGGGCTGCACGGTTGGCAGTCATTCTCTCTCTCTCTCACACACACTCTTCTTCCTAGCACGCGGGTATATATGTATAGACCAAGAGATTTGCTGGCCAGAAATCAGCCAAGAGTAAAGTTCTCGAGGAGATACGAGGGGATATAGGTATATGCATAATATATAGTTAGAGGGTAGGAAGGATGCGAAGGGGGCGAAATCCTGTACAGGAATAAGGCTCGAGGCCTCGTTAATTCGACCTCGACCTGATTCGGCTTAGCCGAAGATCACCGACGGCTTAGAACCGCCACCAGCGATCCAGCCAGCCAGCTAGCCAGCCAGGAGCCGCGCGATCCGTATCCTCTTCCTATCCCTTCGGCAGTAGGCAGCAGGGTGTGATTCTGTCGCCTTCGCTGCTAATTCGCTTCGACCGAGCTCTCGTTAACTATGTTATATCCACTAATGCGAATGCGTGACTCTCCCTATCTTTATCTCTCTCATCGACTGCAATATCTGTCCCGTTGAACATTTCAGTCCCCGCGACCAATTGCCTCGAGCTGTTGGAGCAAACTTGCCTCTCGTCCGCTAATTAGTTAGGCAACTTGTCGCTTAATCGATTTTACACGGTTGCTGTCGAGTTTTCAATTGAATCGAAATCCATTAAAATCGATCGACATCAACTTTCTTCTCCTCGGTTTATTTGTTTGTCGATACGCGTATGCAAAAGGTTAATAAGACCCGAATTACCGATCGGCCGATCGAAATCGTTTACCTTTGATTGCACTTTCGTTTACCCGAGAGTCGAAGCTTCCGCTTGTTGAGACAGACGTTGATGGTTTGGGGTAGCGCGCCCCATCGACTAACGGAACGAAACTGGGTAGTTCTCTCGTTCAGGCGGTTGTACGGCACGTAACCTGTATATTCTAGAGATCCGAACGTGTGGAGGCTGAAGTACCTATAGACGGACTGTCTGCCTCCTGCTCAGTTCTCGTTGTTCGTTACCTCTCTCTCTCTCGCCGATAGTTGCCTTTGAGGCTCGTAACAGACTAGAGAGCAAGCCTTGCTGCACCGCAAGCAGGCCAAATTGGAGTGCGATGAGTATCGCGTTGCGCGGTAATGACATTCTCCGCGAGTAGGAAACCGGACTGATTGAGTAGATCACCTTAGTACGTCGAATGGTTCTAGGCAGGCAAGCAGGCTAGCTAGCTAGCTAGCGAGAGAGCAGTGAGCGAGCTTGAAACACTGTAGTGGATACCGAACTTTACGCAGAGCTGCAGAGAGAGAGAGAGAGAGAGAACGCGATCTGTCGAGAGATCTACGCTCTTAACTCCGTAGATATATCTCAACGTGCATTCATCGAGAATCCAACCCCTTGAAAATTCCACAGAATCCGATCAGTTAAACACAGCTTCAATCATTGAACATATCAAAGGCCACCTCTCCCTCTCTTTCTCCCAACCTTTGAAACAAATCGGACCTGGTTCGCAATTAATTGGTCAAAACCTTGTATTCGTGAGGAATCTGCGGAGGTACTTGAATCAACATCGTAGATTAACGAAATTTCGTTCAAACGTGAGTGGAGCCACACGAGTGGAAAGATTGATGTAAGTTTACATTTAAAATTTTTTCCCTTTTAATCACAAAAGATTCGAAAGTAAAGGCGTGATATAATACGTATAATTGTTAAGAGGTTTACGAACTCCTCCGTGTCGGGGATGTTCGCGTTTCTGCAAGCTCACACTTTGAAATTCGTCCTCCACGCCTGCCTAGGCGTCGCTCTGCCCTCCTTGCAGCAAACTTCTGGGATATATTTAGGGCCGGTTTTGCGCTTCCCGTAGCTCTCTAGCGGGAGTTTCGAGACTAGACTTATCTCTATACGTAGGTACTATTCTCGTGCTCCAAAATCACCCATAGCCTCTGGTTCTTGTACAGGGTGCAACCAGCACAGAGCGGGTGCTCTTCTCGGTACCTCGCTCGCTCCTTCTCGACGTGACCTTTGTGCCCTACCACCCAGGTCCCAACCCCCTTCTTCGTCCTTCCTCCTTCTCCTGGCGGTACCTCGTTATCCTACCACTGCCATCGCGATCGAATGAGCCTAACTTTCATGAACAATCACCGGTGCTTTGTCCTCGGTAATTATTCAAATCGAGAGGTGCCTCGTACGCGCTTGCTCTCGTGCTGCTTCTTCTTCCACATTTCACCTTCTCTCTCTCTCTCCATCTCTCTCTCTCTCTCTCTGTTCTGCTCTCCTTCTGCCGGTCTGTCTACTACCCTATTCCTTCTCTCTTACGTAACTCAAGAAATTGGCTCGGAGTTTAATCGAATTGCACCAACAATTACTCGGTTCTGTCGTATTCGCGCGAGAGATTATTATTATCTGCGATTCTAAGCAATCTCCATCTTCATACAGAGCGCGCTCCCTCGATGAAATTTTTACTTATTCATCACTCTTATCGAATTCGATATTACCGTGCTCGTTGAATTATCTCCATAATTTAACAGGAAGGTTTATATTTGTCAAATTGGACCAAAGTGAGGTCGGATCGATGGATCGGAGTTCCAAGATGATCTCCGTTTATGGTCAGTATTGGATTTCTCTGATCCCTGGCGCCATCCGACTCAAATCTCGTCCACTTCCGGTCGCGGTCGAACTTCCAACGAGAAATTGTTACATATCCCGCGATACCGGAAACTTTTTGACTTCTCGCGATAAACTCGGTCAGACTTCTCTCCTTTCCGTCTCGCGTCTTACGGCAGGGGGGGGGGCAAAAGTTTTTAAGTAACACCGGGATTGCGCTATTTGTCCTGCGCTCCTTTCATTCCCAGTTTGTTTCGACAGAATCAGAGATAAAACAAAACAAACGAAAACAAACAAAAAAAACACGAGCCAAGTGCACAATTTTTCATCTTGATGCTACGGAACTCGTCTTTACGACTGTAATAACCGTGCAATCTTGGAGAAAATGATAAAAACGCATTTACAACCGGAACGTATACATCGAGGTTCGCTCGAGGCGAATACAAAATTGTGAGACGCGTAAAAAGTTGTTTTTGACTAATGTCCACGAGCTGAAAGAGCACCGTCGTGCAACGTAGCGGACAATAATGGCAAAACTGATGATTGGTGATTTTTTGTCTCTCGCGCTTTACCAGTCGCTCGAGTTGGTGAGGGAGGGGTGAGGGGGTGGGGGAGAAGTAAGAAACTTCAGAGTTCTATTTATATCCAAATATCTTCCGGCTACTCGTAGCGGATAAAAGTTCGCTGTAAGGATCTAAGTCTTTTTAAACTTTTAATTACCGCGACCAATTTTTAACTCAACATAAGTCAATAGTGTAATTTGTCTTTTTCATAATCATGATAATTCTAATAAAGGCGTGTTTTATTAAAATATGTTACAGGCGCGAGTGAACAAGATGGATAACGCAAGTGTTCGGAGAAAATGGACACCGTGGTCCTTTGTCCTGTTGATGCTGATGGTAACGGGAACATTGGCCATCGGTACACTGGAGAAACTACACGAAGGTAGGTGACGACGATCTTTGCACGAAATGACGATTTATAATTAAACGGAAACAGTGAAACGATGAATTGTTACGCACCCTCATAGTCGGACGAGTTCAGCAGGTCATAGGAGGACACTTAAATTTATTTTCATCGACACGAGAAAATCTCTGACAAGAGGGCTGAAAAAAATGAGTTTTGGAATAACTTTGACGCAGTGACTGATGCAGTGACTCATATAGTCTGTAGGCCAGATATCTCGGGCGTCCCTCGAGCTAGTGCGTATACATAGGGGTTGTCGGTCGGTTATGTACACACGTTCGTGTATCTACGCGCGTCACATAGAGAGAAGTGAATACGAAGGGTGGACGTGGAATCTCTATAGGGCTGAAAGAGAACCTAACCCGTTTCGTCTCCGTGTCTCCCTTCGCGAGGCCGGAATGTTACGGAATGCTCGTTTCTCCCCTCCAACTGGTAGTTCGCGACCCTGTCGTTAAATCTATGGGTGGGTAGAGCGTTCGCATGCACGGAGCGTTCGTAACAGAAATCGATAAAGATATTGTCGCTTGATTACTCGTTCTCCACGATTTGCCATCGAACCTCAAAAAACTTTGCTGCCATCCACTGCCCAATGGTTACAGTGACTAATGAGTCTGATTGGTTCGATTCGATAAAACGCGCGAGTGGTGAAAAAGTTTGTTTTTCCGATTAATCAGTTTGGCCCGTTGTCTTTACGTGCGTCGATCGAGGATGATTAAATGTCACGGCACGTATACGCGTTTCTACGTCTCTTTCTCCTCGAAGTTTTTTTTTTCTACGAGCGACACACACTCGTATTGTTTTTCTCTCAGGACGAAATAACGGATATAGGAGGGCGAATGAGAGATCTATAGATCTCTATGTATATAGATTTGCGGGCGTGTGAGAGTCAGCAATCTCCGTTTTCTAAAGGGGAGATTGTGTGGACTCTGTGTGCTGCGAGTCGTTGGATTCTGTACGTGAGCGGGAGAAGGATAAGAAACGAGGGAAATTAAATAAGCAAACTTTACGAAAAGAATCGCAGAGGGTGACTGGACCGGGGGGAGAGATGTGTGTAGCGACTGGAAAGAATCGAAAGAACAAACGTCCGTTCTCTCTCTCACTCTCTCTCTTTCTCACGATAGGGACTTTAACGCGCCACAGTTGAGACTCATCCTGCGAAAGAAGTGCACAAGACAAACGTGACTCGCTCGTCCGCCATTTCGTACCCCCTTTGTTCTCGCTTTCGAGCTTTTCACCCCCTCCCCTTACCCTCCAATACCCCAACCACTCCTCGACTTCTTGGCGTCGCTTCAACGAATTTTTCTTAAACTTTTCTTTCTCCTGCCCCGTTTCAACTAACCCCTATCCTCACTAGTGCGCACTTTAATTCCTTCCTTGCTATGGACGAGAACCAACGAACCGGAGTCGTAGACTATCGGTCGCTCCACTTTTTATCTAATTCGAAGCTTTGACGAACGCTAACTAAATATTGATAACACTTTGCTCACCCCTTCCCACCCCCATCGTCATAACTTCGCCAGAATTTTTTATTCCACCCAACTTGAACTTTTTTATTTCGCAACCTCGCTCGACCCACGAATTTTTATCCCATTCTTCTCGTGTCTCTACATTATTGTTCGTCATAAGCGTAGAAAACTATGAGGGGGAGGGTGAAAGAAAAGAATAAGAAGAAAAAAAAGGGAAAAGAGAAAAGACGGAGAAATAGGAGAGTAAAGAAAGAGAAGGTAACGGAAAATATTTTCTCCGGTTGCACGTCCGGTAAAACTTTCTCGGAAGCTTCGCGTTTTTTCTTATACTTTTCTCTTTTAAACCCACCCCCCCCCCCAGCCACCCCTGCTCTTCCCTTCGTGTCTTTGCCATTCGCGGTTGGTGGTGGTCGCCGTCGTTCTTTTTGTCTTACTTTTCGTTTCCGCGAAGTTGCGCGCGCTCACGGTGTGGAGAAGTTTCTTCATTATACCAATGGGCGATGTGTCGTGTCACGTAGAGGAAGGCACGAGCCAGAGACCACATCGCTCGAAGCTATATATTATACATCGTTGCACAGCGGCCTCTTTATCGCGGATTTTATTCCCGTAGAAAGTCTTTTCTCGGGCACGAGTTTCTTTCTTATCGATTATTTCGTTGGCACATTATTGACGATTGAAAGATTTTTACGAGAGCATTCTCATCATCTTGCCCTCCTCTCGTTCACTCTCTCGCTACGGATAACGCACGTTATATGCGCTTGTGTATTGGCATAATATCTAGACCGGCCATCCGGCTGATATGTTCATAGGCAGTCTTCTCTTTCCACTTTATCATCTCTCGTGCTCGCCCTACCCCTTCTCTCTCTCTTTCTCTTCGTCACAGCGTTCTCGTCTCTATCATCTATCTCTCCGCGGCGCTCACCTACGCTCGACGTTCGCGCGAGAGCAAAGTGATGCTGCTGCTCTCTCTATCCTTCCATCATCGGCGCGGAGAGGGAACGGCAGCCATCGAAGCTGCTGAGCTTCCTCCTTCTTTTCCTCCTGTCTCTCGCCGCGTTGCAACTTCCGACCGAGTAAACATCGCTTCACTTCCGCTTCCGACACGTCCTATGTATAACGTAACAGGGACTTTGACGCGCCTTGTGAATATGTGCATATTATATATCGCGTTTGAATTTTCACCCGTTCCCCATCGACTGGATGATGTACATACATACACACACACACACACACACGTATATATATGATCGACAGAAAAGATAAATCGGCGTGTAGAGTGAGGAGACGGTAAATCTCAAATCTCTCGAGAGGTGCGAGATTTTAAGGGAGAAACAAGATGTTGCGCGTCCGTGAAATATCACGCGTATACCTAAGTATATTTGTGAGTTTATACCTGTATTACGTACGTACAAAGGTGTACAGACTCGAAATGCTGTAGGTAACTGCCGCATAATTGACCGGGTGGCAAGCGCCCGGTTTCCTTCCATTTCCGGTCGCGCGCTGAGTTCCGCGACGCCGTTGGTAAAACTTCTCGTTCCGTTCTTTCTCTCTCTTTCTCTTAAAACCACCCCTCCCTTTTATTTCTTTAGTAGTGCCGCGCGAATACGCTGCCCGAAAGAAGCAAAACTTAGCATTCTGGCAATTTATCAACGATCGCAAGAGAGAGGGGTGAATTCTCGCGCGAGCTTGGCCCGGGTCAACGGAGTGACGAGAACATATATATACATACATCCGCGTCTATATTTTAATATCTTCTATCGCAGAGGTCGACGATAAACCTATGCTGAATCCATTGTCTCGCGAAGAGTTCAAGAAAAAAATGAAGAAAAAAGTTGAAGCTTCGAAACTCTGCCACCAGGCGGCGATTTATGTTTATACTCGCGGTGTTTCGAAAACGAGCCACATCCGGATGGAATCCAGCGAGCCGTATCAAAAAAAGCCTTATCGGAGCCTGACGAAACGTCAGACAGCCTCGTTTAATTTTCCGCTCGGAAAAACATTTATTCGTTGAACAAACGTAGCCGCCAGACGGTGGATATAAATTTATTTAGGGACATGTATAAATATGAGGTACGATGGAATTGGAGGTTTCGCGAATTTCGGGTGGGGCGGAGGGCGGCAGGGGGGGGGGGGGTGAGGGGAGAGAATATATTTGAGAAAACGGGGGAGAGTCTCGTCGCGTATATTTATGCGTACTCGTCGTCCGTTACGTGTACACCGGCATCGGACCATTTCGTCATTAATATCGAAAATCCAATGACTTTATTCATAACCTCGCCTTGTTATGTAAATCTCGGGATATTTATGCAGTTAAATCATATGCGAGGGAGATACGCTCGAATCGTTGCTACCCCCCCCCCCCCCCCCCCCCCCCCCCCCCCCCCCCCACCGCCCCGATTACGAGTCGCGTATATTATGTAAAGGTAACGTTACAACGACGAAATTTGTTGACGTCGAGGCATCCTAACAATGAACGTTTACGATGCGATAAATTTGTCCCGAACGAGAGGCGGAGACGATGATTGACCGAGCACTCGAGAAAAAATGAGAACGGATGGTTCGATCGTGCGGGGATTTATCTTAAATTATTTATACAACGAGAACGATCTTCGGTGTTTATTAGTCCGTGATCAATCTTTCATTGGAAAGCAATATTCTCGAGTCACGGTTTATTTACGAAGCATCGAAAATCAAGATCCGTCAGACATCGTACGAGACTCGTCTCGAACTCTTTCTCGAACAATGTAGTTAAATTTTTCAACCCTCTCACCTTTCTTTTTCTCTGGCTCGTTTTATATATCACTGCAACGCTGATGGCGAGAAGGTGAAATCGGGATAATGAGCAGAGAATAGCTCGCTGAATTATAAATTCGTCTTAAAATGTCACGCTACCCGACATCACCTCTCTGTCCACTTTGCACTATACCCAAGTTCCCTCTCGTATCTATATATGTATAAGGTATATAGAATAAGGTAACGTATATATACAATAAGGTAGGTATATATGTATATATAAGGGCGTATAATTCAGTTTTGCCCTGAAACGACTCATTTATATGCGTTCGTTTGATTGAATCTCTCGCTCTCTCGCTGTCGTACGCGCTTTCCGAGCACCCTCTGTTCCCTCTCCGCATCCCTCTATTTATATATATATATATGCTCTCCCTCGAATATTCCTCGACAACCCCAACGCGGTTAGCTGTTTCAATTTCCCCTCGCCGCACTGTGAAACTGGCAAAGTCGCGTACGTATATGTGTGTGTCTGCACGCGTGTGCGTCTCTGTAGGTACGACAGATGCGCAATGACCTCTCTATTCGCTCATCTCGCTCTTTACCATGTCCCGTTCCTCATGGCTGCCCTCTCCTCTCCCTCTTTCTCTCTCGGTCCGTGGCGTTTATTCCCCGTTCTTTCATTCTCGATTACTTCTTCTTCCAGGGTAATTTGCGAAATCGCACATCGAATCGCGAATTTCAGAAAGGCGTACCCTGACGCAATTTAATACGGGAGTTAGGCCTCGCTCGTATCCAAACGTACCCTCGATGGGAACATTCGTTATACCATTTTTCTCTTTTGAATTGTAAAAACTGAGTTTAATCGTGGATTCCTTGATTTCTTACTTTCATTCGAGTTTTAATTATTCCGGTCGTTCTCGTTTGCGAAAATTTTCACCCTGTCACAACTTCAGCAGTGACTAAAATCCGTTAAGTGCGTGGGGTAGTCGCTTTGGATTATAACGTCCGTGCGGTATCCCTTCAAAGCGGATGGACGAACAAAAAAAAAGTATCGGTCATTTCGAGGTCCTGTACACCTATGGAGAAATCTCTAAAGCGAATGTATGCTCACTCGAAATGGTGAGACCGTCGATTGACACTGTCACGCGTTTACCGATCTCCCTTCGCTCTCTCGCAAACTCTAATTCTCTATCTACATACGTCCTGTCTTTCTCTGTTAACTGTCTTGTCCCGGTATGAATCGTTTCTATATCCGCACGTGTGTGGGGGGGGGGGGGGGGGGGAGGGGGGGGGAGGGGTTGCGTACGAGCGTACGTGGCAGTAATCCCTCGTAATTCAGATAATGGCCGTCGGGTTGTATACGTGCATCGACAATCAGCCGAATAATTACAGGACCTCTGGGCGCAAATTAAACCGTTATACATTTGTCGTGTAGCCGTGAGATCGATTGACCTATACATACGTATTAGATACATGCGCGACGGCGCGAATCGAGAGTGAGAGACCATCTCGTCCATGACATATTTAGATATATTTCGCCAATTTGTTAAAATATTTGATGAAATGAATAACATTAATTATGGAAGAATAATTACTGATATTAATTACAGAATATTCGTGTCTTAATAATTTGTGTTAACATTTAATGAAAAAAGAAACGCGCGAGGGCGAAGAAGCGATAAAGTAAGATGCAATATTGTACATCGCGTGTTGTAAAAAAAAGTCGCTTTTATAATTTTATATAGGAAAAATGTTAGTAATCAACGATAGTATAAGCGTTTCCGAGATTCGGTGTGAGTGGGCTATACACGTTGCAGTTTAAACTTTAAACCCCGGGGGTGGGGGGTGGGTGAGGGCGCGCGCTCGTCCGACCGTTATTATTTCTATTCTCCTAAAAGCTTCAACGGGGGTGATGAGAACAGGCACTTGGTGGTTAGGCGCTGCTTCGCACCACCGTTATACGAGAAACGAATGCCCTCTCTCTTCGGGAAAACGATGCTGCGAGAGCTCGTCCACACACGGGAAATGGACGAGAAAGAGATGAGCCAGAACTGCGCTATCGTTAAATTCCTATATATATATACACACATACCTGCCCGGTCCTATAATCTCGATAGCCACTTTTGGTCCACAGTTATGTCTTCCGTGCAGCACACGCTTTTTTAGCCTTCCATTCGGCACAATCACGCCGTTCACTTTCTATTTTTTCTCATCGCGACCGTTTCTCTCGACCCCATCGTCGTTTCTACCTTTATACTGGAAATTATCATCCCTTAAATTTCACAGCACTTTTCCTCTCCAATATTTTCCAGGACAAATTCTCGTTTGTTTTTGTTTTATTTTTTGATAAAAATTATTGACGCGCGAATGTCTCTGGGGTTCGAAAAACTAATCGATAGCGAATCAATTTCACGACGAACGAACAAAGACCCCCGTTTATTTCAAAGTAACGAGACAGTCGGCCTTTGTCTTCGAAGCAAGACAAAGGCCGTCGTTCGATCTTCGTTTTATTTTAACGTTTCTTTTTTCTCTCACTTTTGTCATACCTCCCGCGCTCATCCTCTCGCTTGGGGGGTGAATATAATAATGATCGATATATATATAATATAACATGTATAGATCGTTAGGAAGCAAAACGGCAATGATGTGCGATAAATCGGTACGGTTGAACGGTTTCGAAGCAGAGGGTGAAAAATATATATAGATGCGAAAGGGGTAGACGTACGTATATATAAGCGCGATCATGTCGTTCACACACACACAGACAGACACAAGCCTCTTCGTACTATCCCTCGTACGAACATTATACACGTTTTTCTTCACGTATTATTATTAAACGTTAATAACACGAAATTCATATTATTTCTGTTAATCGAATCGCCCGGAAAAAAATCTACCCATATTGCGTCTCGCGTAAAAGAAAAGATCCGGTTTATCGCATTTGACTCGAGGCGGGCCAGAGGTAAAACAAAAAAACGCCGCAGATGGGGTATAATGTCGGTCGGAGATGGATGAAGGGTTTTGGAAAAAGATATTTCTCGGCCACGGGTCACCGATGCTAATGTCTTATTCGCGCTGGGTCCAGAGAACCCCTATATATCCACGAGAGTCCAGACCCGTCGGGTGTCGGACCCGTCGGGGTTCACTAAATTATACTTAATATCAGAGTCCACGACCGCGGTCTGCCGCGACGACACATGTTCAACACTCGCGCCTTCGCCTTTGGATCGACCGCACGTGCTTACCAAGATCCTCGCGTGTTATCCATATATATATATATATATTCTATAAAAAAACACGGTCTCAAGCGTACGTGTGTATGAGGGGGAAAAAAGGAGAGCTTGGCAGCTGAAGGAGCCACCGCCGCAGCAGGATCCCGGCACTTTCGGTTCTCTCGCCTTTTACATCTCACTTTGACGGATTCTGGCCAAAGTAAAAGGAGGGCTCGTCGTCGTCGTCGTTGGCTCTCTCTTTTCGCTCTCTCGATGCTTGCCTTTGTTCCACAAAATCCGCTTAACCACCTCGCTACCCCCCTCCTACTAGTCTCTGTCTTTCTATCCTGTACACACCCGCACATATATATTTATACGTACTACGTCTACGGAGACGCTAAGAGAACTTATATGAATTTCGAAAGAAGCCCTCTCCAGCATCCTGAATGGTACACCAAACGGGAAACCTGTCACGTTCGATATCACGACCAATCCTGGGTAGAAGCCTTGAAAATATATTTATAGAATATATAATATATAAGTTTATTCGTTGAGAAATTGTGAGGGGATTTGCATTGTTGAATATTTGACGGTGGTTTAAGCATGCAATTTAACGAATTTCTGGTGCAAGGGAATTAAGGGTGGAAACCTTTGAATATAATAGAAATTTGTTAAATTTCTTCGTGCTAAGAATTAATCACAACAGAGCCGTGCCCTATTGATAAACCATCCCTACTAATATACCGAAGGGGAGAATAGTGCGATGATGCCAGTCAGCGTCCCATTGCTGCAAGGTTACCTACACATGGACACCTCGAGCCTCAATGGGGCTGTGAACAGGTGCAGGGTACTCGAGTCTCTCTCGGCTTAGACGATGCAAGTGGCAATGCCGGAGAGGAGAAGACGGGGCGAGGGAGAGAGAAAGAGAGAGAGCGAGAGGGGTGGAGGGGGCGAGAGAACGAGAGATCCCGTTCGGTAAGGGGATGAAACACACGCCGAGAGAGTACACCGAGTAAAGGGACGTAATCATCAAAGTGACCCATACCTCGTCTAACGGGGGGGAGAGATCTCTCTCACGCCTCGATCGCGCCCATCAAGCAAAGCAGCTCTCGCTTGCCCGTCCACTGACGAGTGATACCAAGCCAGGGTGGCCTCCCTCTGTCTCTCTCTCTCTTTCACTGTCTCTCTCTCTCTCTCTCTCTCTCTCTCTGTTTGGAGCTAGAGGCTGTCACGCTGGATTTAATTAATGCAATTTAGCATCCATCCATCATCGCCTTCGCGTTTTTACCCTAACGAGACCTGAAACCTCCCCAGCATGTGTCTCTCTCTATCTCTCTCTTCATCCCATTCGCCTATGGGTCGTCTACGCCCGTGCCAAAACCCGTTCGGATGCTAGCGAAGGTGAGCTCGACTCTCTTTCACTCTCTCTCCCTCTCGCTGGAATATCAGAGGATGTTATGATAGCGGGGACGGGACTGGTGTGTGATAATCGCCCACATCCCGGAGCACACTTTGATGACGAGCCTCTCCATTATATCGACACCTGGCTGGTCGGCTATATATTTTATATATCTGGATATATCTATATAAAATCAATATATATGTCTATATATGTATATACATATATGTCCATATATATAGAAGACCTCGAACCCGACCACGGGGGTCGGGTTCATGCAATTCTAAACTATTTCAATGAAATGGGATTTGCGAAGTGTGTGCTCGCACTTGTGTGTGTGTGTGTGTGTGTGTGTGTGTCTGGGGGAAACCAAGAAAAACCACGACGAGGAAACCTCCGCCCACACGGTCCTCATGCTCTTCCTTTCATTCTCTTTTGTTCTAAAATTCTTACGACTTCTCCCCCTCTTCCTTTCTATCTTGGGGGGTGTGCACCGCTCTCTTTCTCTCACTCTCGTGGACAACAAAGGAAGTGGCACTGAGGAAAATTGTGCGGCAGTGCAACCCTCTGATTTCTTTTTCTTCGTCTTCCCTTCCACCGTTCTTATTTATCTTCTTCTTCATCTTCGTCCGATTCATCTTTTTCCTTCTTGGTCTTTCTTTCTCGATCACACTTCTTTCTCGTTTCTTTGTTTCACGTCTCTTCTTGATCGATATCTTAACTTCTGTTTTTTCAACTTCATCGTCACCTTGTTTTATTCACTTCGAAATTTTTATCTCAAACTCGTCTTCCGTACTTCCAAGTGCGAGGACGACGTACCGGTAGATCTTACAAGTATGGCGGCGGAAGAAAATAACAAAAATCTCGACATATCCGCGTGCACTTTGTAGCGTCTACTCGAGGAATAGACGAGGATGGGGGTGGATGGTTATATTCTGCCGGCTCTCCGTGTCGTTGCAACTTTCCTTCTTATTTTGCTCCGCTCAGCTAACTTCGAGGGGTTTTTTTACATTAGCATATCGACTTATTCATACACCCCCTGAAGAACTCTCTCGTTCCTCTCTCTCTCTCACTCTCTCTCTCTCTCAATGCCTTCGTTGTCGTCGTCATTCCCGTTTGCGCGTATTATATACATCGCGAGAGCTGTTTCCCCTTCTCATTCGCGTTATTTTCTTCCCTTCTCTCTCGCGTTGACTTCAACTACCCCGAGGAGATACGTGTACGACATACTTTCGCGGTACTTCCATCCCCGACTGGATCTTTGATGGCATCGTCATCGTGATACCCACGGACATAGTAGCCATCAACCCCCTCTTCTCACCCTTCTCCGCGTTTCTTTCGTTGGCTCTTTACGATTTTCTACTTAATCGTAGACGAATGAATTTTCCCTCAGTCCGAATGGAAAATTCGAACGGCGTGCGGTTGTAATAAAAAAATTTAGAGCTTCAAACGTTCACTTTTTCAGCAGACATAGCGGCATCGAAACGATAATGATGATGATATTTGGGGGGAAAAACACGAAAATATACGCAACTTCCTTCAATTTGCATCGGACGAAAAGTTCGATTTGAATTAAAATCCAATTTGATACAAATGAGTATTCGTGTAAAAAATTCCCATTCTTGTATTATTTTCGGATAATTTTGCCTGGAAATGTAATCATTTTTTTCAAATAACGATGATAATGCTCGTAATGTCGAAGATTCTCTCTCTCTCTCTTTCTATTTATATATTTATATGTACATCCACGTATATCCATATATATATATATATATTCGTGGTGGAGGGTTCGTAGTTCGCGCCGGGAGCATTGGAGGGCGCCCGTGGTCGTTGAACGCCGCCACGACCCGCCAAGCTTCGTACGGCGCCAACAGTAGTGCCGCGGCTTTTGGCGAGAGTGGTTCGTTCGCTGGTGCTCTGCCCTCTTACGAGCTCACGTTATCACGTTGGAAAAACGTGTCCCCTCGCAACAAACATCGAACGAGAAATTTTCCGTTCCTTCATTTTTCTTCCTCGACGTGATAGACACCAACAAAGTTTACTACACACACGCAACGTTAATCCTGTCGCGCGCATCCTAACATCAAAAAAATGTTGCAATAACACGAGTCGTGCCGTCGACATCGAAGCAAAGAAGACACGAGACTGTGGAGCGAAATATTAAAACCAAACACACCAGACTCCCCGTTCTCGCCCTCCCCTCCAATTTCCTCTCGCCAAGCTTCGATATGTGGAAAGGGTAAAACTTCCGTTTGTCTTTTTTTTCCCTCAACTCGCGACAGACCGGTAGAGAGCGTCTCTCGAGCGTCGCGACGAAAATCCACGCGTAACAGATGTGACCGGGTACGGTAATTCATTTTTTCTCGTTTCTCATTGTTTTGTTTTTCACGTATTGTTTCGTTTATTGCGAGAAAAAAAGTTCGTCACAGTGATGCAACACGTTTCACGGCGCATGAATCTTACGCCGAGGCTACACGAGTGAAACTCCGAAGTGAGGGTATACGAGCAGTGTACCGCCATAACAAAGCAGTGATATACCTCCATCTCGGATACCACATTTGATAACGGAATAGTTAAACATCGACTCGTGATAAGCTCTCGAATGCAACGATGCGAGACTGTGAGTGTGAATAAAGGATAGAGCGGAGGACAAATATAACGAGTGACTTGGTTTATTTCCTCGGTGAATGTGAACGGGGCAAGGTGAAAAGTATAAATAAATCAGACGAGTTTTAATAAAATCGAAATTATTTTTAAATAGAGACAAGGTGAAACTGTGTAATTTTCGTTGATATAGAAAAATAAAGAAGATAAAATAGGAATTTATTAAAAACAATATTAAAATAAATCGTCGCGTCGCATCGCTCGCCACCTGCTCGAAATAAGAAGAAAAACTTTTACGTAGAATCTTTCGTTCCCCTTTCACGGACGTTCTCGGTGTACTTTTCGAGAGCGTCTTTCGTTCTCTCCCAAGGTAGTGGAGGAATTCCTTTGTCCTCGGAGCTAAAGAAAGGGATATCGTCGATGTACCGTCCGAGCGCGAGTGCGAGAGAGAATATACGTAGTGGGGAGAGAGATCGGTGAGCGCCGAGCGGTTATAGTGGGGCGCGTAGTAGTAGGGAGCCCCACGCGGTCGGCTTTCGAACTAGTGGTGGAGGCGCGAGTGAGTGTGAGAGAGAGAGAGAGAGAGAGTGAGCGCGCGCGAAAGATAGAAAGAGAAAAAGGGAGATAGAGCGAGAGAGGCTCGTACCGCCGTGACTCGTGGGCCGCTGGAGTAGTTTTACCTGAGCTGTCTCTGTGTGTAGATATCGGACTATGCCGTGAGAGGGAAGAACGTCGCACCTTGAATATTCCTTGGTGCGAGCAGTGATTATTACACGAGTGAGCCAAGCAGTGAATATTACTCGAGTGCGCGAACCAGTAGCCATCGCGTAAACTCGAGGGCAACAAACCGACTACACCACGCGGCTCGAAAAAGCCACGCTCAAGGTCAAACTCTCGAGCGTCGCAAATCCTCTACTCTCGCTACGAAATAAAATCACTACTTACGTCAAATATTCATAAGGTTCCACCATATTCAAACCACTCGAGTATCGCGCGATGTTCGAGACAATCTGTAGTGCTTGATCGTGGTAGAATCGGTCTTTTTCCTTTGTTCAATTCGTTCGTTTAATTTCTCTCTTTTTATTTCAAACAAACTTTTCATTTTTTTAATTTCTTTTTTTTATCGTTTTTTTCAATTTTTTCCCTTCAACTTTAATTTTCGTTATCTCTTACTTAGTGATTGATTTATTCGTTAAAACAGTCGATCGTGGTGTTTGGTGCAACGAGTTTTTAAAATAATCCGTATTTACGAAATAAACGTGAGTTGCCGAGCGAGAGGATGCAGCAACGACGCTTCCTTCCTGACGGTATGGCGTTCGTGAGGGCAGCTGTTCTCGCAGCTGCCTTGGGTCAGCTCCTCGGGTTCGTCGAGGCTAACAGACCTCCCGGGACCCATCCGGGACACGCTTACTTCGAGCAACCGTGCTGCGGCCATTCCCATCTCAGGCATCATAAAGGTTGGTTTTTCGACTGCCAAAGTGTTTTTATTTTATTTTTTCCACGAACGTTCTCATTTTTTTTCCTACGCGAAATATCCCTGCAACGAATCCTACGAGACTAATTATCACTATTAGCTCGTGCACGACATTTTGTTATTCTTTAAATATATTTTACACCCCGTTGCGTCTACGTACAAATTGCCTGACATTCTCGTATGATATTTGACTTCCGGCACACGTGCTCTTGAACGTGCCAGACTACGCCGCCGTTCCACGATGTGTCTCCATCACCCACGATCGATCTGTCATACGCTATGTTTATATATATATATATATATATATATTCGAGCTTTCAAACACACTCGCCGTCTGATATCCGGCGAGTCTGAGGACGCATCTTCGACATTGCTCGTTGGAAAGATATTTTTTTATCTCTAATTTTTTTTCAAATGGATTTAAAAAAATAAGATCATCGAAATTATCGTATAAACGAGAGTGCGATAATTTTTATCAATATTTTTAATCAATTTCGTTATTTACCTGCATTATTTACGGTGATAGAAATTATAATCTAGTTTCTATAAATTAATCGAATACGTTACGATTAATTCTTATTAATTATCGAGACAATTTTTCAACGATATTTAAAAGCTCGTAAATCATTACGAGACGTCGGAACGAAAAAAAAAATGAAAAAAAAGGTCATCGAAAAAATCCATCAGTTTTCCTATTTGCGAGGGAAATCAATTTACGACACGCTCCATTTGTCACGAAAACTCCTAAAATTGCCGGTATCCTTGTGAAACATTTTCAATTTCACGTTAGGGTAGTTATTCTCGGTCAGGTAGGCAAACACCCTCTGGAGTCGTGAGAGATAAAGGGAGAAAGAGAATATTCTCTCCCTCTCTCTCTCTCTCTCTCTCTCTGGTTCCCTTCGTTTAGCCCACAATCCCCTCTCACTTTCTATATCTTCCACGACGCTCCGGTAAATCATTTAAACCGGGTGGACGTACGGAAACCGAGGCAAAAACGTACGTCCAGCAAGCCTGAAAAAGCCTTTTGGCCGTTAGCATACATCACCAATATTATCTTCACGGTTCCACTGGGCCGATTGTGCGCACCGGAGGGCTTGGGAACGCGTCGCGATCCTCCTGACTTTATTACGCTCGTATGTGTGTCTGTGTTTATGTGCGAGAACGTTTATTTGTGTGTGCATGTGGTCAGCGAGAGGGGCGAAAGAGACGGTCGAATGGAATGTGGAATGGTCGGTCTCGGAGTTCTAGCGCTTGCTTTGACCGTCGAGTCAAATACGGTTCGATATATACATATATATATATATATATATATATATATATGTGTGTGTGTGTGTGTGTATATATGTATCTATGGTGCTGGTGGGTACGCGTATAATATATTGAGAATTGAGAACACGTTTAATTACGGGATAATTCAACATTTTTTAATTCCACAGTTTTTAAATATTAATTATCGTATTTAAACGTATTGGAATTACGATGTTTTTTCTTTTAAATTAATAAAGGATGGGAAAATTTCCTGTGGGATTTTAGGAGTCGCCAACAATTATTGGAGGGACTGTACACACGGCGTGAGAGAAACCGAGGAAACTCTCCGGGAGACTGACACGGTCTCCTCGGTCTCTTTCATGCTTTCACGACTCGCTACAGCATTTCTGTTCTGTATTAACGTTTACTAGGCAAAAGTGTAATGGGGTACAATCAATTTTAAATGGATAATTTAATAATGTTGTTACGTATTATTATTTTGCGTATGTGAATGTATTTTTGAAGAGTAATAAAAATCTTTTGGGGGAGAAGAGTTTATTATTTAATTGTCCGACGACCTAATGAAGGTTAAAGTAAGATAACGATAAAGAAATTCCGACCAATAGACAAGCTCGAAGACAAACGAAAACAATAAAAAATTGATTAAAAAAAAAATATTAGTAAAAATTCCAATCTAATTAATTTCCTTCCGATTAAAATATCGATCCATTTAATAATAATTTCTCACAATGGAAGAACGCTTTTTTAAATTCAATTTAAACATTAACGAATAATCGTACAAATTTCGTATCATCGATCGTAAGTCGTGTGTAACATCCTCCGTGTGTAAATCGTTGGAAAGATCAGCGTCGGCGTAATTCAAGGATCTTGCGCATAAAGCGACTATAGCGAAAAGCCGCGTTGCGGTCGCGATCAATTATCGGATGACACGAAAAGCCATACGAGGTCCTTTATCCGTGCTTCTCGTAGCTCGTTCTCCTTATCGTCTCGTTACACCGCATACCGCACTCTCGACACCTGTACACACTAGCGCAAGAGTACACACACAGATGTATGCAACGAGAGGTAGAGACGTAGCTTTCGAGACTCTCCACCGGTTGGTTGATGTTATAAGCCACAGCGGGTGAATCTAGCATAACCTAGAACCTAGATTGTATTCATATATATATATATATATACAACCCTTACGTATCTAAATGCGTTAGGCCCGTTCAACATCCGCAGAGGCCTTCTCTCGCGATATCATCACGAGAGAAGCATATAGGGACGTATATATATGTTTCCTCTCTGCGTGGAACACACTGAAGCATAATCGGTCGATGGGCGAGAGAGTGAGAGTGAGAGAGAGAGAAGATTCTACTCTCTACTCATGATCTACCCAAACCTCTATCGAATTTCTGGCAACTAACCGAACGGATATTAATTCCGACGCTCGCGCTTCTCTCCAGACAATCCGTTAATCGAATGTACACGAGAGCCTACGGCGAGCTCTCTCGCTGCTCCTATCCTAATGTATACATACATTTACACACGCATAAATATATATGTATATGTATATATGGACTGTGGGGGTAGCTGGATATTCATACATGTATGCAGGTGTGTACGTGTGCATACAGAGACGAATCGGCCTCAAGCCCCCCCGCGATATACTGGCCCAATTGCAGGAAATTACGACAGATTCTTGGTATACGAGCTCACTCGAGATACGCATATAGGCACTAAACAGCAAACAGTCCAAAGTTAATGGCCACATATCTATATTAACGTTGTTGGGCTATCTTCTCAAACTGGAAATTGTATCTGGGTAGGGAAATTCAACGGTTACGTATACGCGGTTGGGCTCGAATTTTCATTCGTATATTTCATAATTACGCGGAGATAATAAAAACAAGCCTGTTTCCATTGATAACGATACTTGCAAGACAAAACAAGATTTTGTTTGAAATGAAAATATCGATGCAATTTCAGAAGCATCGAGACTAATCGGGTTTTATTAAAATTCATCAAACGAAAGGTGTGACGAAATATGTGAAATTTTAATTAATCCAAATATAATTATGTAATTATTATTTTTTTTTATATGAAGAAATTGGATTATTATTTTTGTGTTGCGATATTTTAATGAAATATTCAATTTATTCGATGGCCCGGTATATTTTGTAGTAACGGTGCAATTTTGCTATGTGTATTTCCGCGTGGGTCGATCGAACGACTCTCGGACGCTTATCATTCGTTCTCGTAATGTCCGGTTTGCGCTGATTGCATCGATATGCTCACAGCTGTGCGTATAACGCACGCGCCAAGGGAGACTCTCGACAGAATTATTCTGTCGAGTTCTCTCAACACGAACGACGAGATACTTTCTGAAACGCATAATCGTTGATTACGAGTTTCCTTTCTCTCGTGTACCGTATTTTATTAACGTTAATTTCGAAGACTCGTTATTGCTGTTCGTCTCTCGTGAAAATCTCTTTCATTCTCTCGACTCAATATCCGCAATAACTAGTACTTAAAACTTTTTCATCGAACGCACGTGTAACGTTTGCGTATCGTGTACAGGGTGGAAATTCTCCCCCTCGCGACACACAACGACCCCCGTATTTACTCTTCATTGTTCCGTCGCTTTTGTACAAAGTTTTCTTCTAGTGTGTAATAATCGTGTGCGTTTTATTCTCATCATCGGGCAACGTCGTAGAGTTCCGAGAACGAAAGAAACAAAAAAACAAAAAAAAAACAGAGAGTTTCGAGACTTTGAGACAGAAGAACAAAAAAAATGCAAAGGACTAGGGGTAGTTTGTGGTTGTGCAGAAAAATGACAGCGGGGTAGGAGTCCGGGGTGGGGGTGGGGGCAAAGGATAGCGAAGAAAAACGTCAGGTAGATAGAAGGGGGTGAATTAAAAAGTTTTTCTCTTACCGCGCCGGCTCAGCGGGATTTACAGCCTGGGCCACGGCTCGATCCAACCGTAAAGAATTACCCTATGTAAATCGCTCGAATCGTTATAGTACAAACTCTCTCCCTCTCTCTCTCACTCTCTCGAAAAAAGTGAATATACACAAAGAGAACACGCGGCATCTTCCTTCGCCAAAGGAAACCCGCGAATGATGTTTGTACAGAGAAGAAGAAGAAGATGAAGAAGAAGAAGAAGAAGAAGAAGAAGAAGAAGAAAAAAGTAAAAAGAAAATGGCGTGTCGAGTTTCGAGTAGATATGTAAGAGTAAGCGGTGTAAAGTGAGCCGACGCGGACGCCCCCTCGAATAGAAAACGAGAAACACGAGGTGGTTGGGTGGGCGAGGGGGTGGGGGGTTGGGAGCATCCAGTGAGAATGAGAGAAAAAAACGAAAAGATAAAAATAGACAAAGTTATGGAGTAGTAGCAGTCGCTAGAGGAAAAGATGAGAAGACACGCCGGATTTCTCTCTCCCTCTTTTTCGACCCTTTCGCCCTTCACCCTCTCTCGTCCCCGTCGCCACATATTTTCTTTCCTCTTTTTCGACTTCACAAAGATTTTTACGATTAAAAGCTTTTCGCGAAGCTTTCGACAACGATTTAACGAACTTTCGTCGCTGCGGTTCGCGTTCTTCGCAATTTTATGTCCAGCCGTGTGTATATAGGCACGAGTCGAGAGCGAATTGAGATTTTCATCGATTGAAATATTTTCAAAAGTCCAAAGGTAAGCCTGGCCGAATAAGATCTTAACACGGTAGGATACGGGGACGTTGACTCGAAACTCCACGAGTTCCAAATTTAGAATTCGTACCTCCCCCCAGCCCACACCTCCCTCCCATCCCCATCGACTCACTCGCCTTTTAGCTCGCGTCGTCATCTTCTTCCTAATGGATGGCGCCGCGATTTCGGTACTTTAGCACCAGTTTGCTACAAACGTGACTATATTTATATCCAACTAGAGTAACGCTTTTGTCAAGTCGAGTGAAAAAGAGAAAGAAAGAGCTACACACCCTGCTATAGTTTGACTACGACTTTTGGTCCCACCGAAAATTCGCTCGATTCACTCACTTGCATTATATAGTTCGTCCGCGAAGTCGGAACACGAAGAAAGACGGAGAGAGAGAGATAGTGCTGCGGTGAGCGGTATAGTAGAGAACCGCCCCAACTATCGTAATATGGACCTCGAACACTCTCGGCAGCTGGTTAATGTCTTTTCTCGCTACCTATATTCTTTCCTCCCGGTACCTTTCGTTCGTTCTATCCCTCTTTTTCCCACACTCGTGTCCCATCGTACACCCCCACACTCCCCCGCCCCGCTTCCATCCCCTTTCCATCATTCTCATTTCTCTTCATCCTTTTCTCGTTCTTTTCGTTCTTCGCTTTTGCTCTCGCGACCGTGCCATTTCCGTTTCTTATTCTTCTTACGGCACAAAGTTGCCGCCGTCGCGGGTTGAGCTTCGAGCCTTCGATGTCGTTTCACCACGGTCGTGCTCGACGCCGCCGCGCGCATTTCTCTTCTCACAAGGCAAACAAAAAGCGCTACCTTGGCCCGAGTGACGGGAGAATCCTGTCTTTTTAGATATATATCATACGTGACTTTCGTTTCTCCCTATCTTGAATCTTAGTGGTTCTGGTGAAATATTCAATATATAAGAGGAAAAATAATTTTCTTATCGCTGATAATAATTTTCTTCCATTTTTCATTCGCGAAAATTCGTTTTATCGGTGAAAAAAAATAATAACGATAATGAAAAGAAGTTAAAATTTAAAGGAATCGATCGAAGCTCGAAATTACTGGGGGGAAAAAATGGAGGAAAAACAAAAGTATCGAGACAGAGGCGAGAGTCCTCCCGAGACGTTTAACTTATTCACGATGCTCTCCGGCAAATCCAGCCACCGCGAGGAGACTTTTCACGGTCAGAGACAGCCGAGAGCTGTTATACCTGCGTACGAAGACGTATAGATATATTTTTCTCCTGGGACAGGGAATTCATCTTGGCTGGCTCGTTCTCCTTCTTCCCTCTCCAACCCCCTGCGCACCCCTGATCCTTGAACCCTTAAGCACGCGCGGGATTCGGTTGAAAAGTGCAGAGGTCGGGCTCTCGGCGCGCTGCAGTCTTTACCTCTCGCGAGAACGCGATGAAATAAAGGGAGCAAAGAAAATGAATGAAAAAAGAAAAGATGGAGGAAAATCCACGAGCTTCTCGTGGATATGTCCCGTGGAACAGCGGCGAAATAAGCACGAGTTGCCGGGTTCGCGAGAGGCGGATATATACCGACCGAGGGAGGAGAAAATACATAGAGCGCTCTCGCGTCTGCTCTGGGAGCTCACTCGTTCTTTATCCCATTTCTCTCTCTCTCTCTCACTCTCTCTCTATCACTCCCTAGCTCCTCTCTCTCCCTTACCACTAGTTTTCTCCACCTCAACTTTCTTCCCTTAGGTCCTCTTGTTCCTCCCGTTTATCCTCTGAGAAACACTTTGTATATCCGGCGTGTAAACCCGGATACGACACCGACCACCCCCGTTATCGTGACGAGCATTCGTGACGCGAATTCTCGCGGTAATCGAAAAATCGAAGAATAAGAAAATCTAAGCGCGTTCTCATATTATTGCAAAAGTTGAAAATAATTTTTTGTCTCCAGTTGATACAATTTTCAATTAATTTTAACACACGGGGTTAAACACACTCGATAAATTTGTTCTCGATACTTTTGCATTCTCGATCGAATTCACCCTTTGCGCAAAATCTCGTTTTTCCCATCGAGAAGGAAGCCTGAAGCAACTTTTGGAACCCGTTGCTCGAGCGTCTCTCTCTTCCGATGTTTTTGTCGCGAACCCTCGCGGGCATTTTCGCACCGCGAAGGCATTAGTCGCGTGGTAACTTTTCTCCTCGCTCCTACCCGCCGGTGAGCCTTCTCACCCTTATCGCGTTTCCTCGTTCTCGAACGCCACCGATATCTCCTCGTCACAGAAACCCCCTCCGACATTTATTATTACGTTTTTTTTTTCATCTCCCACACCGAGAAGCATATACTCGTCGACGATCGTCTCTCCATAGACTTGCGAGGGGTTGAAAAAGAGAACGATATCTATATATATGAAGCGATAAAGGAGGGAGAGTAAGAGGAGGAAATTGAATCTGGTTTTATCTAAAATAGCGATATCGAGAAAAAAAGAAGAAGAAAAAAATAAATGTGACCGTTAGACCGCAAAGCCCCCCCCCCCCCTCCCCGTCGCGTTTCCTTCGTGTACGTATACATCGATCGAACAAATTGATACGTACGTTCGCGATGTTCCTATATACATAGGAGTCGGTATATTGACATCGCGAGACCGGCGAAGCTTACGTTTGACAAAGTTCTGGACTGAGAGATAAACTCCCTTTTCTCGTTTGGTCCGTCTGTTGCGTCGCTTTTCTTGAAAAACTGCTCGATTCGAGCTATCGTCAGTGTAAACACTTTTATGTTGTTCCTCGAATAGCTTTTTTCTTCTTCTTCTTCTTTCTTTTTCTATAGAAAAAAAGACCCTATTGGTAGTGATATAAGCGATAAAAAAGTTCAAAGAAACGATCCACGCAGAGTCATCGTTATTTTTCAACGTGGAAAAAGTCGAATATCGTACGTAGGCAAATGTTCTTATAAAATTTTCTTCCCGAGCGAACGAACGGTATCGAGAGCGAATATATAGTTTTGTAAATATCCCGGAGCGTCGAAGTATCGCTGTAACGACAGGTGAGAAATACTCGTTCGTCGAAAAGAGGGTGGTTTTTCTTGGAAACTGCGAATTTGTTTGTGCGTGGGACATGATTTTACCCTGGAAAAGTGGCTAAGAGAAGAAGTAAAAAAAAAAAATAATAACACATTATGTCCGTTAACCGCGAGAAGTGTGGTAGGGGCAAACGGTCGACGGTCGGCGTTAGGGGGTGGAGGGTGGGGGTAGTTAATGCTTTGTAATAGTCGAAGCGCAAGGGCGTCGGTACCTCGCGATCGTCCCCTTTTAACGACCTGTACCGGAGTAACACGACCGCACAGCCCCATCAAATCGGATACCGAGGTCGTGTATCCACGCAAAACATATATATGTGTATGTGTGTCTTATACATATATCGATAATGCCTATGTCGTGCTCTCGTGTCAGCGAGAACCAGATCGCCTCGTTCTCGAAGCCACCGAGCGACCCGCCGGTCAAACCGGATCTGAGAAATTTGACTGCTGGTTGGCGTTAAAAAAATGAAATTATGCAACGTAAGGTCTACACCCCTAACCCCTTGAAAAGAATACTTAGCATCGGCGATATGTTATACTAAAGGATTCATTGATCGTGTTACAAGAACCGGAAGTCCGCCGGACTGCACGGTTTAACCCTCTCCTACAGTGTCTCGGGCGCGTGAACACATATTTTTCCAACCTCGCGATCTTTGCCAATCGAAATTACGAAAAAATAATAAAAATAAAAAATTGTGTATCTAAATTTATTTTTACGTTTAATCAGGGGTTGATATTCATCGAACGTTTTGTCTTAGTAACGTACGTGCTCGAGGCTTAACGAGGTTGACATTTTATTATTATGAATAAATGAATTAGCACGTGGTTTTCTTTTTTACACCCCTCTTGTCCCGAGTATCGATGCGACCGGGCAAAAGCGTAACAATGTGCACAATTTTCTCTCGGATAACTATGTTGCTTCGTTTATGTATATATATATAACTCAAAGGGGTAGCGCGCAATGCGCTGTTGCGGCACATGCATATCTTGTTCGTTAATAGCTTCCGATGTTCTTGGCTCTTGGTTATAGTCCCGTAACGACGGCTTAACGCGGACGCTCCGGTCTTTGGCGTCATTAACCAACGTACTAATAGCCGAACCTTTTTTTTCTCCCCCGTGTCGTTTTTTTACATTTCTATATCTCGTCGACCCCTCGTTTTTCGTTTTTTGTTTTGTTTTTGTTTTATTATCTTTCTCCCTCGTCACCGGAGATACACCAGCGCGTACTTGAGCTCGAACTTTTTACCACCCCCTGCTCATCTCCCCGTGTACCACGAGATACGTACAAATTGTCACACGCGCTAGGGAGATATTCATAAACATAGTGCACAGTGAATGTCGTGACACCGCGACGGTTTTTCGCGAGATAGGGGTAAAAGAGGAGAAAAGTGTCGGGCGAGAGTGCGCGTGACCTCGTCCGTGCCGCTGGAAGATGGGGTCACCCTTTCCTGTTCCCCCGAGCAATTGCAACACTGCATTCCTTAATTGTTTCCTAACAAGAGAAGTTGGCACTTGACGACGTTTCGTTCGTGTTGGGCCGGACGCCCGGGGGGGGGGGGGGGGGGTAGCTTTTCATCCGCGACTCTTATTCTCGGTCTCGTATCAGTTCCTACTTCTACGTCTCGTCGTTGGTGTACGGAAAGAAGGGGTAGGTGGGGTAGGTAGCTTTTCTCCTTCACTCTTACCAAGCAACCAGGAAAAGAGTAAGGGACGAAGGCTTTTCCGAGACTAGGCAACCGCAACCGCACCATCAACGGCCGGAGAGAGAGGGAGAGAGCGAGAGAAAGAGCCCATGTTACACTTCAGCGTACTCTCCAGTTTCCGTTTCTAGCTCCCTCCTTTCTCTCTCTTTCTATCTCTCTATCTATCTCTCTCTCTCTCTCTCTCTCTCTCTTGCGCGTAGATGCAGTCTCAGGCATGTTACAAAGTGATTAGTCTCGTAATACCGCTTCGTGTGTAGCCTCCGGGCTCGGTCGCATTCGCGGCCAGCGACGTTACCAAAACTGCCTGGCCGAAATTGTACCGGCACCGCCCCGACTTGCTATGGGGGTGCCGCGACTGCGGGCAGCTGCACTTTCGGAGCCGTTCGGGCTTTGGCCCTCGTCGACTCCGAAAACTTCCGCACGCGTATGTGTGTATGTGTTTTCGGGGCTTGCCAACGATGCAACGAGCCAGTTTGCCAGACTGGCATTGACTATATACAAACATATAGATGTATATATATATGGCGCATCCTATGTCGAGGAGTATAATAGTGTGGACCGATTGGGATATATGATGGGCTTCGATCGGGCGTATCCACCCGGAGAGCACCGCAGATATAACGATCCCCTTTTACTCTTCCTCCCCTCGTCCCTGTCGTGCACCTCATACTCCCAACCCCTCTCCCTCCCCACAAGACCGCAGCCACCACCTCATCTGATATCCAATGCAGAAATTGTGCATGCATGCATGCCTTCGCGAGAGCCTAGCCCTCTCCGAACTTCCGGTTTTCAACTATACCGTCGATAACAAAACACACCTCTCCTCCCTTCCTTCCTCCCACCCTCTTTGCCCACCGTTCGTGTGTATTTACGCTGCGAAAGGGTACTCTCGTCATGGATTCGCGCGCAGGTCGGATTTTACCTCAAGATAAAGGGCAAACAGAGTCAGTGAAAGCGGGAAGTGGAGCTTGGTGTTATCGATACAAAAAAAAACATTTCCAGCATTGAAGAGTATACGATATCCGCCATTTCTTTACCGATGAAAGGACCTTTTCTTCTGACGAAAATTAATGTCATTCATCGTTTGATATAATAATTGGCGGTCACGCGAAACAGAATATATGAATGTTTTTCCTTCTTTTAAGTATTTTCAATTATTAGAAAGGTAAGTAGGTATGATTTTAAATTCATAGATATGCGCGCCACAGTGTAAATTATAATAACGAATTATATATCGCTATACGTCTGTATAGTATCGCGAAATTCTCACTTTTATAGCCGTGCGAGGTCATCTCCGTTTTCTCTCTCTGATTCACACACACATACATACACGCATGTGTACACTCGCACCCCCACACGTATCTGTGTATGTGAGTGTATATATATATATATATATATATACTCTCGATTATCCACTCGAACGGGAAACGATCGTGAGAATCATTTTGCCGTCCTGCAGCCGGCAGACGAAGTTATATATCTACCAAACTCTTCATCCTGGACTTATAGTTCTATACAATATATATGTGTGTGTAACGAGGTCTATGTATTCTCTCCCTCCTCCACTTCCTCTTCCTCTTGTATATATACAAACCTCTCCCTCTGTCTGTCTGTCTCTCTCACTCTCTCTCTCTCTTCATTCTCTCATAACCCCGCGACGACTGTGCTCCCACCTCCCACCTTCCCTATCCCCGCAGCGAGCTTCGGGGAGCGTGAAACGAGATAAAGTATTAGCCTCCCCCCGTCCCTCCTCTACCGCGAGATACTCCATTCTCGCGTTTTCGTATATATCGTTCTGTGGCTTTTTTATATATACATAATAACGCGCGGGCTTTGCGGTTGTGATTTTTTATCTCGATTTTGTGGAGATCGACACTCCCTCGGGGTGGGAGTCGAAGGGAATAAATAAAGGACAGGGAGGGAAAGGAAAAAAAAAGAAAATCGGTGCCACGAGCCCCAATTCGAGGTAATAAAATGCTGACGCTTGATTTTTTTGTACGCTTCGTAACCCTCGTGAAATAACAATTTATAAATTAAAATAAAGAAGGGCCATCGTAACAATGAAAAAAAGGGATAGTTTTTTTTACGTTGCGCGCACTTTTTTTTTAACTTTCGCCGGGGCATGAAATAACGGAGTGCGAAAGGAATCCGCGTAATTAACACAATCATCATTTATTCCCGAGTTTATGGGTCTCTCTTTCTCTCTCTCGTCTCGCGTTCCGCCGAGCTCAGCGCTCTTGATTCTCGCGAAATGAGACTTGAAAGGGAGTGGAAGGGGGTGGAAAACAACGGAAATTGCGAATGCCGCGCAAGCACCAAGTTTTCACACTCTCGTCTCGATCTGATTGTATATAAATACCAGCTCGATGCTGCAGGCTTTTATGTGTACACACACTTACGCGTCTTCTCCTATATATATATATATATATACATATACATGTAGATGCATTCACACTAGGTGCAGTAACTTAGGAAAGTGTACGAGACGGTGCAGACAAACCCGAGACTCGCGCAAGGGTTTGTGCGAAAGAGAGAGAGAGAGAGAGAGAGGGGGTGATTACGGAGTTTCCACCCTGGGACGGCAAACGCATAATTAGCAGCTGCCTCGAACGACTGCGATGAAATAAATTTGGGCTTTAAGTAGCCGTGAAGTTGGTATTAATTAAGCGTTTTGCACGCTCGGAACTCCCGCATGCCCCCCCCTCCTTCTATGTGCACACCATGAGCAACAGTATAACACCGGTTGAAGCCTCAGTCTTTTAACATGTATACGTGTATACATGTTATATATATATATATATATATATATATATATATATACAAGCGAAAGTGTATATATATATGTGTGTTTGTGTATATAAACGTGCAAGGTTTCGCGTTTTACGATTCTATTAGACTAGAAGTAACGGTCATTGCCGATTGTCGACCTCGAGTTTTACTTCCTCTTTGCCACCCCCAAACTCTTGCACCGACGGAAAACCTCTCGTGGAATTTATCGGACTTGCACAAAACATCGGAGGAGAATATTTGTTAACTATATAACTAGCTGAGTTGTACCAAACGCTAATTGTCTTTGCCTCTTGTGGATTAAATATGCATATATAACACGAGCATATATTTGGGTTCGTGCCTGCTGCAGGGCGAAATGGGAAAGAGAGAGAGAGAGAGAGCCCTCTGCGCGGTCGCACAAGTAAATTTTCACGTCGTACGATAATTTTATAGACTACACTGCTTTCCACCGTGTAAACTCGGTTCTCAAGGGTGTCTCAAGTTCTCTCTCTCTCTCTCTCTTCCCCCCTCTCTCTCTCTCCATATATATGTGAATCTGTATGTCAGGTGCAAAATGTGCGAGTTACACAGAGGGAACCGCGAGCCTAGTACGGGCCAAGTCTCGCGTAAATATAATTTAATTGGTTTCTTAAACTGTACGCGACATTCTCCCTTGCTATCACTCTCTCACTTGCGTACAGAGCGGTTATATACCGTTGGAATTTTTTTTATGCACGGAGGGGCAGTGTGAAGGTGAATTCAGACTTCACGACCAGAACTGTTCGAAATGCGGTCCATTCCGTTTTTGGTCTCGAGTGAAAAGTGACACGGAGAAGCATCAGAGTGCAAGATAAGAGAATGAAAAAGAAAAACGAAAATAATACAGAGACTAGTCGTATCTAGAGTACGCGATACACCAATGAAATCTGTTTTCCTCGACAATATCTTTTTTTATTTTTTTGGAGGATCGATCTCACTGGAACTGGCTCCAAAGCCGGGTCACCGAAGACCCTCTCCTCTTCGAGAGGGCGAGGGCTTCTTTTTTTGCCCTCGAACGAACGAGGATTTCTAGTACAGCCAAAACTTTATTAAAAGTTTTGCGCTCTACTACGCCTCTTCCGCACCCCGGGAGAGATAGCCTCATCCCCTCCCGTCGATGCTTACCAGCCAAATTAAGATAGCACTTTGCAATTTGCAAAAAAAAGAGCGAAAATGCTCTTTCCCTCGGGGAGCTCTGGTTGTTTTACGTTTTTCAATTTGTTTATCCGTTGCCGTGCTTTCGGACGTATCGAGGAGCAGGAAGCATCGTTAAAGGTTTTCGAAGCAAAGTTTGGGTAATAACGAACTCCCACTTTTCTCCCTCTCTCTCTTTCTCTCTTTCTCTATGTACATGCCGCAGGCAGCATCAGCTTTTGATACACTATATATACTATATTATACATAAAGAGAGTGTCTGGTTTCTTGCTCGCGGGACCAGCCACCCTAATGCAAATTAGAACCCCTTTTCCCGCGGATTTATCCAACTCCTTGGTCGGACCCTCGATCCTTCCAGTTTCTATGCGGTGTATACATCACGCGCACGCAAGAGAGAAAGAGAGAGAGAGAGAGGGGAAAGAGTCGCGAAGACGATTACCATTTTTTATTGAAGGGAGATTTATCAAACTGGCTCTTGGGACTGTCCTTAAATTTTTAACGATTAGCCCTCAAAGTCAAAGCGGGCCTATCATCAAATCCATTCATGATAATGTGGTAAAAATACGTCGTTGATTATCGAGGAATAATCATTTATAACATACGTATCGCCAATGTCGTTCAAGCTTTTTAGCTCGAGAGGCTGCTACTGCTTCATCTCTACCAGCTCCACCAGTTATAAGTTGCGCTCGTGTCTGGCATGGATCAGACTGCGCACATGTCTAACCGCGTCTATTTCTGACCTAGGAAAAGCTACCACGAGCGACGAAGCCATAGCCCGAGTTTCCGATCTTTGTAGCTAACGCGTTGATGTCGTCGATCAAAACTTTCAATATTTTCCGACGATCTCGCCTGCACCTGAAAATCGATCCTCCAACTATTTCGAATTTGCGTGTTTCTAGCTACGTATCAGCGAGACCCCTGGAATCTATGAAGGAAGAATAAGAGATAACTCTCCTCCACTTCTTTATAACTTCCGGGTTTTATACACACACAGGTGACAAAACTCGCTCGCGAGATAGTTTTCACCAACCCCTTACGACAATCCATTGGAACCTCTTGCAATACATATGCAATACATACCGCAAAATGCAACGATAGCAAACTCTCGCCAGAGGAGAATGAGAAACACGAAGCTTGAACTATGGCGGGTGGAACTTGGTGTTCTATGCGAAATAGAAAGAGAGAGAGAATCCTCTCTCTCCTATTTCCCAACCAGAAGATACACTGGAAGATAACGATAGAACTGGCACAATCCTCTCTCACCATTCATACGAATACATAATAATCCAAACCCTTCCACTCCTCTCTTCTAGCTTTTCCAATGTTGCTACATCCAACACCGAGAGAGATTCGAGTCGAGGAACGCCAACGGCCAGCTCGAACACTGAAAAGCTTTGACCCATGTATATGTCTAAAGCTCCCTCGGTATGTTCGCTCTCCACGACTCTGGTGATGACAATGAACTTTACGATCATCCGTACAAATCCGCGGTCTGTGCTACACACCTCGGTGATGGACAACCTCCTCTCCACCGCGTGACCATACGGATTACGTATAAATATTGAGGGTGTTGTACTACATTACGATAGTGGCGCACACACATCGTTCCTTTCGAAACTGGTCGTATTTTTGACGACACTTTTCATCGTTCGATACGCCTCGACGATAGTCAATAATCGACGTTTTCGTTGGATCCATTAGTATTTCTGGCTTGTAACGCGATGACTAGTTCATTTTACTTTCGACCGTTGAACTCGCATCATCCAGGAAAAAATAAATGAGGCAACGACCGATAGTACGTATATATTTTTAGGTCCACATCCGTAGTTATCTATAGATTGGTATTCGATGATATCAGTCGGGTAGATTTTCCATCGGGCGAGAAATCCGACGCGACGCTCGACTATGTCTCTTGGCACGATTTTATGTGCGAAGCGACTGACGAGAATTGTATAAATATAGGGACACACCCCTGGCGAAATTCCGAATCGGAACAAATGGATTTTGGGGTAGGATTAGCCGCTGGTGCTCGAGAATTCTCGGTGACACCCCCGCGGTAAATCCAGAAATTCTGGAGTTCTCGCAATGTATATATATATATATATATATTTATAGATACGTTTGTGTATAGCGAGAAACTGGTTAATATATATATGTAGCTATACAAACGGTGGTGGGAAGGAATAGATTCGAAAATGAGAAATCTCTCGGTTCGAAGCGCAGAACAAAATACGATATTCCATCGAATCCCTCCCTCCTCTATCTTGGATCAACATTTTCGATGTTATACGTATAGACTCATACTCACACCCCCACACATATATTCTCTCGAGTCTTCTTTGGACCATGAGATAAAAGGGTAAAAACAAACATAATCGCGAGATGGTATTTCCTCTGGATTCTAATCTCCGAAACTCGAAGGACGATATATTTGCCTCTTTATTGGAACTCGTAAATAAGGACGCTTCGAGTGAGTAGATATAGGAATTTGTGAGAAGTATATATACCCCGTCACACCCTGCTATATCGCACTGTATGTGTGTCTCTGCGTGTGGCTCCGGAATTCTATCATCACCATCGTAAATATTCATGAATCCGTTGCGGTTGTTATATATATAGATAGATAGATAGATAGTCGAATGGCTCCAAGAGTATGAGGATCGGTGCCTAATGAAGTTGTTGTCTCCTTGGGATCGAGAACAAACCCACCCAGTCTACTTCGGCGAGAGTCAGATGAGTGAGGGAGAGAGAGAGAGAGAGGGAGAACTTGGCGGGCACAAAGTGAAACGAGACTTTGGCGATGTCGCACACTGGCCGTTCAGTTCACAGATCTTTCTCCCTCTCCCTCTCTCTCTTACTCTCACTACCTCGTTCTATTCTCAGGCTTTCCTCTCTGGACGAGTTGGCTCGAGCGACGTACAAGGCGCTTGCTCTACTCACGAGAACATCCTTTCTATCCTCCCTTTCCACGTAAACTCAGGTCGTTGTCTCTCGCCGACTTTGTCGCTACGTGGCTTACTCTCTCTGTCTCTCTGTCTCTGTTCAACCCCAAAGGGTCCGCAGCACGCATCGCCTCTATCGTCCAAGTCCGCACACCCTCACCGGTCCTATCTCGGTTCGTTCGTGATCGCAAAATCGTATACCTAACAATTCACCGTGCGGATTTCTCGTGCACGTTTCTCCAGCTTATTCGAGAGACTATTCGCAGGCTCTTCTATCTATAGTATATGTATACGTGTATCGTGGAGATTCTTCGTCACACCGACCAGCTGGACTGTTTGATGTCTTATTTGCCATCGTCGACACGGTGGTGGCTGTGATGATGACGACAGGATAGAGGAACAGGGGCCGAGGGAATGTGGATGCGTCATCGGGTTTATTTGCGGTTCACTCTCTCTCGCACACTCCCTAGGCTCAGCAAAGAGACTCGTCGGAGCGCGAAAGCATCTCGCTCTTTCTCTCTCTGCTTAAACGAGCTTAATGCTCATCTCCTTTCCGCTTCGAGTCCCCTGCCGTAAATTATCGCCAGTCGACTCGTTTATATCGCAACATATATATATATATAGAAACCCTTTGTCGGGCTCATTAAATGTCGGATTATCGCTGAATAATTTTTTATGCATATTTTTCATTAACACGTGCTTCAACTTTGATAATTCCGTGAAACTAGCGATCGATTACATTGATCTATATTATTAGCTCTCTCTCTCTCTCTCGCGTAGTATAATTAAACACTCTTTGATGTGAAATTCAAATGTCGAACGAGGCCGGACCGATGCAGCACACAGCTTCCGGTCTTCAGAAGCGAACGATATACATTAGCCGTAAATCTATACAGTTATATAGTCTCTCTAGAATTCGCGTCACGCGTATATCGACGCTCGCACAGTTTGAGACCAATTTCCGGGAGGGACCTTTACGAGCGATCGTAAAGCTCGCCGGGGCTCTCGACGTCCATGGTTGGTCACCCACCGGTCCCAACATTCGCGACACACGTACGTATCAAAGCGCGATGTGCGATTTTTTTTATATCTATTATATATCGTAGGAAAACGCGCGGTTGCAAGGAACAAAAAAAAACATCACTTTTTCCCACCCTTGAGTGTCGATCGTACACGCGTCGTGACGACTTTTTCATACAAATGGCCAACGGGACCAGTTTCCCATAGCGATAGTACACCCACACACACACACACACACACAGGACGTTTATTCTCGCGTATATCCTACACGTCTCTTTCACAGGATCTATCTCACTATATAAAGTCACTTTCCCTCCAGTCTCCACCCCCTTTTCACCCCCGTGGCGCCTATCGCGTTGTTGCGCGCAGACCGTAATATTTGACCATTATTGGACGGTAAATCGCGAGTCCCTTTAGCGCGATATTTATAGCGGGCTTGGACGATTCGACTCTCCTGTTTCTCCACGGTGTGTTCCCGTCTGGGACACGACGATATCACCAGCCGGTGTGTATGTAATATATATATAAAGCAGACCGAGAGTCTCATGGACCATCTAACAAGGCTCGACTCGGTTCGTATCGGTCCATTCCCACTGATGTACACTTTTGAAAAAATGATACAATTTATCATACATACACGCATATATATATGTAAACACATAGTTATATATATAGATATATATATATATATATATATATATATATATACGATGTTCAATCTCAACTTGGAAATCTCGGTGCGCAATGGCGTTTAACCAACAAGGTTCGCTTCGCAAAACGTTAGCGCACACTTTCTCTCCCGGTCGACAAGTATAACTAGATGTAGCGAGGTAATGCAGTCACTTTCCTCGTTGTCCCGTAGAGACCTTCCTTTTCCGCTTATGCGAGCGCAAGAGAGGGCGCGCGCGCTGTATATTGTCCCTCATTCCCGCGGGTACTTCACCGCTAATGCGGCTACGACACGCTCACTCGGTCCTCCTTCTTCCTTGAGATACTCGCGAGTTTGCACGGTTTTTGAGCCCGCTATTTTATGTCTATATAGTAACACGGGGGTAGATATTTAGTATGTATCTATACCGCGAGAGATCGCCATATCCATATGTATGCCTCAAACTTTCTTCGGCGTACCAAGGACGAAGGAGTATTATCTTCGCAACTTTGGCTGGAGAACGGTTGCAGCGACATAAATTATCGCAATTGATCGCTCTCGGTGCTCCCTCCCCCTTCCTCCTCCCTCCTTCTCTTGGTATACGTATTATACATATCGCACGAAACTCCCCAGTCGAATTTTATTACGAAATGTTCTTTCGCGTTTGCGTGTTTGAAATGTTTCAAAGGGTAAATCAACGTTCGTGTTTAACGTTGGGAGTTTAACCAGAGGGAGGAAAGAATTTATGCGTTTAATTTTAACGAAATTGAACAAAAAATGGATACGTTATTAATTATTTTGATATAAAATTCATTTTATGTCAGCCGAGGTGGGAGTTACTTGGAACGACGGATTTTACAAGTTTGATGAAATTTGAAAAAGGGGCTTTTTTCCTCTCTCCGTCGGTTAAATTCTCAGGGATGTATATTTTGCGTAGAGGCGACGACAAACTACGATTGAAAATAGTTCGCGGTTAAAATAGAAAAAAATTGCCGCGAGCAAACTTCAATCAGTCGGTCTTTCGGTAGACGTTGACGAGCCGCTAACTGTCTCTCTCTTACTCACGCTCTCCCTTTCCCTCTCTGTAGTCCTCTCTCGCTCTAGCTGGTGAATTCGAGATTCTGCAGAGAGAGAGAGAGAGAGAGAGAGAGAGAGAGAGAGAGAGAGAGAAAGAGACCGGGGTTACAGTCGGAATCCTAATGACCGTCCCGTTGATCCGCGAGAACGGTTGACCCTCTACGCTTCATTATAGTCCGAGAGAGGGAAACTACGGGATAGTCAGATTAGTCGCTTTAGTCCGCAGATCGTGTAACGCACACACAGTTCATAGTACACTGCCCAGAGTTATAGAGAAAACCGTGTCGTGTAACGTCGAAAGTGCATCCAATTAAACGTCTAATTTAGCAGGACACAACAAGCGGCCGAGGTAGTTGTGGCCACGAGATCGCGTCATATACACATCCCCTTTGTCCCAAGATAACAGGAAATTCGATCGTGATTTAATCAACGAGACTAAGTATGAATGATATTTCGCGCGATGAGGGAACTAGAATTTTTGTTTTCTTCTTTTTAAATGAAAAAGAAAAAGAACAATTATATTTACCATTCAACCCCCAAGTTGTTCAAAACTGCAGGTACACGATAGTGACGTAGATTCTCACGTGACACACGTTCGAAGTATTTAACACAAGTATTCGCGAAAACTCTCAAACTTTGAACTTTGGGGTTCGATGATGTCCTACGCCAGAAACTCGCTCCCTCGATACGTTCGCTATATTTATACCTCGTGTCCCATACACCACATTCGATCCGCATCCTGATTATTCACAATCACTCGGAACAACGCTCGTGCTCCTTTTATAAATGTAGGAATGTAGATTTTGCCAATACACACATACACACAAACACACGGGTACTTAGAGTTTGACATTTTCGTTCGAGTAAAATTGATCTCCTATAGGAGAAAAGTAAATCCAGTGTGACTCGATCGTGTTTAATTTTCATTCTTTATTCATCGAACCGTACCTATCCGTACGATTATAGAATTAGCGGCTAATCAAAGATCTAGGTCAACTACTCGATTATTTTGACACGACACATAGAGCGAGACTTGAATTTATATATTTTGTATTTTAACATTCGAGTAAAATGTCGAAGAAATAAATATTCACGACTTCTCGCTAGTAAGATTTTTCATTTTTCATGCAATATAACGGTACGGGAGGAATGGAAGGGAATCAATCGATCGAGTTAATACCATCAATTTTTTTCTCTCTCCCTTACGTATATACTTATATATATATAAATATAGAATGTAGTCTCCAGATCTTGGTCCCAGAAGCTCCATTACCTTTAGTACGAGCCTCCACTATTCCCGAGGGATTATTAACCCGCCTTTTACGATTTCACAATGGGATATGATTTAATATAGGTTTGAAGTCAATGAGGCGCGGATTCGTTGATTTTGAGAGTTCTTTTGGTATATGTATATGTGTCTGTCGTATATCTATTCGTCTGAGCGACATCGCAATTATCAAGCTATGCTCTCGGTTGAGCGTGGCACGAGAATTCTTCGTGGAATCGTGATCGCGGATCAGAGGTCGATCCGCGTGTTCCACAAAGAGGAAAAATACAAGAGACGTTATATATATATATATTAGATAAACTAAATTTTTTCTCTCGATATATATACATATATAAACGAGAGAAAGAGCCTCGTTGATCTGATATTCCATTTTCCTTCTTTATTATTCGCCCATTTCTCGCACCCACTTATCTCTATTTACTCGAGAAAAGCTCCCCCGATTCGAGCGAAAGTGGAGAATCGTGAGAACGTCCTTGCGATAGCGATCCCGAGAAAGAGGCTCGTCTAATCCCCCGTACTTTAATGCCTGCGGTACACAATACTTGATCTTCGATTTGTACGAACATTCACTGAAATTCTTAATGTTTACATTTCATTTCTTTTTTTTTTTTACAAAATAGTACATCGTATTGATAAATATTTGAAAATAGATGCGATATATAATTGCTCGAGTCGGCATGGAATATTTCATCCATGAGTATAGTCAAGATTTGTTTGCCTTTTATTTAACTAACCGAGCCCCCGAGCATTAACTCAGCACTTTCCTTTTTGTTTCAGGTAAGCGAAATATACAGATCAATAGTAAATATCATATATATACATATATATACGTAGTCGACCGAGTCAGGATGGAAGGCGTGACTTGGAAAACGAGAGGGAGAATTTCCGGACGTCTCTTATATTTGCGGTGAGCAAATGTTGCGTATCCTGTACACGCGTAATTAGACCTGACTGCGCTGTTGAATCTCCTCTCTTTTTCTCTCTCTCTCTCTCTCTCTCTCTCTCTCTTTCTCTCTTCAATATACACTTATTACGTGTGTATACGTATATAAGCGCTCCAACACCTGCCTCTATTCTCTCTGCACATCAGACACCGGAATTTCTGACGAGGAATTGGCCTTTTTTCCAACCCTTCATCTCGACGAAGATAATAAGCACGCAGCATCTTTCCCTCCCGGCGTCGCTCTCTGATAACGATCTTTAAACGCAAACAATCTTTCCCTCGAACACGCGCTTTTGTACATTCCGCGAGAGAGATAGAGATAGACATTGGTTTTTATATATTTACCTGAAAAGCTCGGCGAGTTGGCGTGTGCTCGCTTCCCTCGACGACAAGCACGTATACGTTTTACTATACGTGTGTCCCTGTCGTCGGACTGATGCAATTTATTTAACAAAACTACGTGCGGTCACACGCGCTTACAATCCTTGCGACGGAGACGGACGTAGTCTACTTTGCAGATTGAAATAAGTCACGATCGAGGTGGGCGCTAACTTTTGGATCAAAGTTTCGAAACAAGAGATATATTATATATATACTTTGCGAGGGAATAAAAAAAGAAGCGAAAAAAGAGTTTAGCGAGACACTCGCGTGACGGTATTACCCCCGAATGACTTTTCTCAGGACGAGGGTAGTTCCCGGATAGGTCGGTAAATGAGAAATAGAGAGGTCGTAACATTGCGGCAAAATGTCCGATCGATACGGACGTAATCGTTCTTTTTGATCTTCCTCGATCTTGAATTAGTTTTTATTCGTTCTTTTTTTATAGAAGGGGTCCGTGATACCGTGGATTCGAATCAATTTCACTCGTACGGAGTTTCCTTGTGGACAAGATCTTCGAAATATTTTCTCGTAATCTAGTTTTATTCAAATGTATGAAAATTTTTAGGAAAGTCAACGCTGCGGTTTTGAAAATGTGCGAAAAATCATTAGAATTAGAATTAGAACAATTCGGGAGGTCTTAAAGACTACGAAATTTTTATTATTTTTTGGTATAATTAAAAAATCAGGTAAAATAACTTCAGTCTTTTTTTATTTATTTCGTCGTTGGCATCGCAAAATTTCAATTGTTTCAGTTGCTCGACTCAGCCCGATGAGACGTCGGGCACCCCGACTAATTTTCTGCTCTGGCTATTCGCACAATTCCCACGCGTATCGTTATTAAACGAGAAATCGTTCGTAGAAGCTCGCGCATGCGACTTGCATAATTTATTCAAGCGTTGCGAGCATCTCAAAGATGCTCCTCCAGAGATCGTCGTAAACGTGTCTTTCGCCCAGGAAAACAAAAATCTCATTATATAATCACCGTAAATAATTCGTCGAGCCAATAATATCTTACTTTTTCATATTTGCGTTTGAATATTGTTGCATTATTTGCAAAATTGTCTTATCAAACGATTCTTATCTCTGGGCTCGAAAGGTACTTTCCATTTTTCACCTCGCTCGACGTTTCCCGGGTGGCAATACGCTCTCGTACCCTCGCTATACATATATTTAAAGAAAAACGTAACAGTACGTAGTAAAAGAGGGTGGAAGAGGGTGGATTGAGAAAAGGAGGAGGAAAAGTGCTTGGTATTCGGTGGACGATGCGCTCTCGCACCGCGGGCAAAAGGTGCATGACGGTACAAGCCTGCAAATGAATCCAGGGGTGTCCCTGAGGGTGTACGCGAGAGTGTTCTTCCTCCACCCTCTATCTTTTTCTTTGTTTCTTTCTCTCTCTATCTCTCTCTCTTTCCCTTCTTACTTCATGTGAACGAAAGAGACGGAGAATGATCTGTAGTCCGGCGTTGACTCGTTACTAAATACGCCACAAACAAGAAGATGGTTCTTACCGTTGTGTGCTCTATATGGCCCGCGGAGGCACAGCGGGTGAGCCCGTTGTACACGTCGAAAAAAGACGTTGTACAGTCTCGCGTACTCGTGATACGATGAAAACTATATTTATATATTTGTACGTGCCCTCTAATTAATCGTGTTGTGTCCCGCATATTGAATTTTAACCCCGGAAAACGCCTTGGCGTTTCGTCTTGAATTCAGCTCCGTGCCGTGGATTATAACGCAATGCACTCTGTAACGTACACTCACACAATTATCTACCGTCAAATCGGGTTTACTTCGAACAGGTTTTAGAAGTTTTTTGTCGATAACTTTTTTTTAACATTCTAAATTCCAACTTTTTTTGCTCCAATAGAACAATGTGTTCTTTGGCAAATGTATAAAAACTTCACCCCCCAACCCACCACTATTTTTTTAATATTTAAAAAAAAAGTGTCAAAGTAACCACGAGTGTTGGGTTTCTTTGAAAACGCATTAAAATCCAATTTGTATCGACGATTCAAAGTGTAATGATTACTTTTGGCATCATTTTGATAAAGAATTTAATATTTTATGCATTCTACATGGAATTAAATGAAAAATAACGATTTTTTACTATCACCTCGGCCAACCCTCGGCACGTGCCGATAGTCAATATTTGTAATTTCTTTTTTCCTCCAAAAAGGCTTTGAAGGATCGTTTGAATTAAATATCGATACTCGTTACAAATCATCCGGGATAAATATTTAACGCGTTTAATTCTTTAAACGTATAAATTTATAAACAAATCGACATGATCGTTTTTTATATCCAATATCCTCGAGAACGAGTACGTGTATGTTACGTACGTGCACGTTGAACAAAAAAGAACAGCATTCTCATCTTTGCCATATCTCGTTGCGATCTCGCTTTTCACAAAGTATTCCAAAGGCCGGGAGGGGTGCTTTCTCTGCTCTACCCCATACACGTTCTCGTCCTCTTCGTTTTCTCTCTCTCGCGATCTCATTTCATCGTGTCACAGAGGAATTCCGGCGATCCTGCGCTCTCCTTTGTGCCTTCGCTGAACTCGCGGTTCCTATCTTTTGTTTCGTTCCTTTATTTATCCCTTTTATTTTTAACTTGTCGGTTCCTCGTCAAACGTCGAGCTCTGGCCGTTGTCGAGGAAAAATCACTATCGTTCCCCTATACAATATAGGAACACAACAAGATCGGATTTCGATCGTGACTATCCCTCTCTCTCTCTCTATCCAACTACTCGTATACGCACACTCGTATGAGATATCGAGCCCCGACGCTCTTTTCACTACAGAGTAGAGGGAGTCGGTTTTCCCATGCGTACCGTACGTATACGAATATCTTCACTGTACTATCTCTAATCCTTTGATTTTTCGTACCTGGAACCCCATCTATACATACGTATGTACATATATACGTATGTATTTCCGGGTACAAATATATATATATACCTAAATATGTGTATATACATATCTACGCAACAAGAGAAACAGCATACCGTTCTTTCGCCGCAAAATATACGTGTCCCGAATAAATTATGTGTATAATGGAACATACATGCCCCAGAGTATATTTTGCATGGGTATTTGAATAAATGAGAAAATCCATAATTCATAATCTTGGCGCTATTCCACGAGTGGGTAGGGGAGGGTGAACACGTGTGCGCGTATCTGTGTATTAGTTTTAACGGAAATTTTCATCTCCCCCACGAGCCTCTAATTAACATATTTAATTTATCACATGATCAGCGGCTGTTAATTATGCTCGTAAAATATGATTTGTCGATGGATCTCGGTGAATGGAACATTAACCCTGTGGACAATAAATTTGGGGTGGTTTTCGTGGATAAGACCGATCGGTCGATATTATTGTTTTTTTTTCTTTCTTTTTTTTTTGAGAGACGATCTGGACCACGATGAACGTTCGGTATAAAGCCGTTGGGACGAGAGAAGAGAGACGGAGAGATGCGGTGAGCGGCTTCTCGAGCGACTTTGCAGATGAGCCGAGAAGATTAATGCAAGGACGCGGATGAAGTAATCCGTCGCGACGCACGCGCTTGTGATACTCGACCGTTCTATCTGTCTCTTTATCTCTCTCTCGCTCTCATTCGTTCGAGCGAACGTCGCTTAATTGCTCAAAATCGCGAGGGAGCCTTAGCGTCGGATCTCCTTTGATCCTTGCAGTAGTTGCGCCTCGACGTACACGAGAGAGAACATTCATCGTCGTTATACTCTCGTATGCTTGCGTCTTGAACGATCATCTCCCTTTCTCTCTCTCTCTCTCTCTCTTGCTTATTCTCTGTGAGAAAAGCAACCAGCGCCAACAGGTGCAGGAAACTCGTCTATTAATATCCTTGTTCGATCAATCGTTAATCCAAAATCTGAACGCCTGACAATTAAATTTCGAATTACGTTATAAACTATGTTCGGTCTATCTTCTCGTGTTAAACTTCATCGTACTTTCAAACCTCTTGCGGGGTGTTACGAAAGTTAACTTTCTTACTGTCTCACCCACTCTCTCTCTCTCTCTCTTGAATTTTAGCGATAGGAGAGCGACGAAAAAATTTTCTCCAATCGAATTTTACGAAAGATCGCGGGAGGCAAGTCGGTCGACCGAACGCTCAATTGAACCGTTATATTCCCCTCTGGGTTGATCGCACGGAAAGCACGTTCTCACCTTGTGGTAACTTGGATGATTACTTTGCCGCCCATGAGACTTCCTCTCCCTCTCCCTCTTTCTCTGTTCTCTCTCTCTCTCTCTCTCTCCCTTTACCTCTTCTACCCTTTTTTCCTCCAGAGTGCCACTTTTCGAGCTCGTTTTCCCTTGCTCTTCGACTCTCGGGCAAAGGATCCTTTGACCACAATTTTTTTTTATTCGCGAAAGTAATCAATGGGATGACGTAGTCGTGTTGTTACAAAAATACATCCCAAAGTAATCGATAACATCTCTGAAATATTTTCGATTTAAGGATATCGACAAAATCACAATTTAAAAAAGAAAAAAAAGAAAGAAACACTCCTAAAAATACTAAATAATTGCTATAACTCTATAATCGCGATAATATATAAATGAAATCCATCGTCGCTTAAGAGACGTTTGTCCAATGGTGTGGTACACGGTCAATAAACGCACGAGCGAGCTTACGGAACCGGCGCGTGGAAAGCTTTGTGAACTGGCTCGTAGCACGTTCTCTGGGAAACAGCATGAACTCTCCCTCTCTCTCTCGCTCTCTCTTTCACCCCCCCCCCCCCCCCCCCGTCCCTCCTTCCCTTACCCAGCATCTACGTGGTACACGTTGTTCTCACTGCGATCATTCCATGCCAAAACCCTTCGGCTCTGTCGCAGCACGTGTCTCTCTCTCTCTCTCTCTCTCTCTCTGTCTGTCTGTCTCTCCGTCTGTCTCTCTCTCTCTCTCGCTCTCTCTCGGGCTGTGTTCTTCAGCCTCGCGGCGCTCAAAGCTAACGATTACACGGCAGTTAACGATCCGATCGCCATCCCTCTCGAAGAGAGAGAGAGAGAGTCTCATTTCTATATATATATATATATATACAATTTTCCCATCCCCCTCGGAACTCGGCCGTAAACTTGCCTTGGCCACACAGCGCCATCTAACTGTTCCCAAACGAGCAAAGAGAAAGAGAGAGGACGAGAGAGAGTGAGGGTGCTACTGTGATCGATACAACCAAACCCCTAGCCTTTAGCCCGCCTAACTTCGTTCGATCAAAGTCTTCGCTTTATCGACCGGTACGAGAATTTTTGTTTCGTTTCATTCTCTTCCACGTACTTTGCTCGATTGTTATAGTGCCCGCTCTTTTGATCAGCGGACACAACTAAAATGAGATAAATATTTTAAAGACGTAGATACAACGTAGCTTATGTGGCGTAATGTGAGAGAATGAGGAAAACACGAGGAGAAAGCAGAGAATGAAATTTGTCTCTTGTACTTATACCTATATATATTATATATATAAATTGAGCAGTAAAAAAGTCTGCTGGAAATGCGATTAGCCGGCGTCTTTTGTCGTTTGCTGACTGCACGAAAATAAGGGAGGTTCCTCCACTTCCCCTTCATTTTCTTTTTCTTTTCTTTTTTCTTTTCTCATGACGTTGTGCAGAGACTCGCCTCTTTCTTCTTCGCCTCTAATCCCTTCTATATAGTTTTCAAATCAACGATAAGAGATATATAGCTCTCGTCCTGTTTGTCTGTCTGCCTCTCGGTCCAGACTTCCGGACTTTCGTGACGGAAGTGTACAATAAACTTGAAACAAAATTGTTGCCGTGTTTCAAGATTTCTTTCATCTTTTTTTTTTCTCATCGTAATTTTCTATCTTTCCCTGGCACTTAACGGAATATAACGGGGAGATGAGACGTAGAGAGTATAACAAACAAAAAATAACTGAACTAAGGAAATTGAATAGTAGCGTTGTCGCGATAAAACGACACTCGAGCCGGACGGCCAGTTCGGAACTGTTGGCAATATATATATTTACGTACAACAGAGAACGAAGAGAATTATGCTTGAAAAAAAAGTAACGTTCGAGAGAAAAAAGAAAGAGAAAAAACACGAGTACGAGAGAGACGGAATGAAAAATACGAGGGCGACTTTCCTTTCAAATTATCGTATAATTGTAGATTGCAACGTGAAGATAGAGCAAAATAATAACGGATGAGCGTTTATGCGCAAACGAGCAGTCTCGGTCCACTCTCGCGCTATCCATCTTCTTTCATTTTGCCTCTTTTGCTCCCTCCTCCTCCATTTCAATTTCAATGACCGATTCTAAAGAGTATACAGAGTCAGTAAGAAAAAGGGGTTGGTTTTTTGCATCGTAGTACGAAATAAACACTCCCTCCCTCTCTAATTTTTTTAGCTCCCGTACACATACACGTCGGGCATAGAAACTTTTCATCAACGTGCACTTTTTTCTCCGCCCCCTTTTCTCCGCTATCGTACAGTGGACCCCACATTTTCCTGTCGCCAAATTCACCGGGTCATTTTTTGCCGACTATCATCCTCCTCGGCAAAGTGCACCGGGCGAAAGAGTAAATACAGGCGAGGAGAGCGAGGAGGCGTATAGAGAGTGAGAAAGACCGAGAGAGAGAGAGAGAGAGAGAGAGAGAGAGAGTGCGTATGATAGAGCAAACGAGCTAAGGGAGCTCGGTGAGGAGATTTATGAATTTTCGGTTCGTAAGATTCTCGTAGGTGGTATGTAAGGGTAGTTCTCTAGATGTGTGGGGAGCTTTTCTTGCTGGTAACAGGATCGAGCTTGTGCTCCGACGGGGTGGACCTATTGTACAAGGGATTGAGGGTATCGTGTGTGACGAAGGGCGACAATGCGTGGCTATGTGTGTGTATGTGTGTGCACGTTTTCACTCTACCATTGGGCCGTCTGTTGGCGCTCTCCTGTTCGGCGACGAAACGGGGTGGAAGTCGGTGAATGGACGTCGATGGAGACGTCGAACGTGCGAGAGCAGATGATAGAAAGTGTAGGAGGGGGTGGGGGAGGAGGAGGAGGAGAAGGAGGGTCTATAGTCGGGTTGTGTGAAAGTGGCCTCGACGCGCCTCGCGGCTGATAGATGTCCCTCCGATCAACTGCGGGAGCAGCGTCGAAGGCGTCCATGCCGAAAGTTGTGATTACGGCAGTTTTTCATCCACAGCTTTAGCCAGTCGTCGCTCTTTCTCTCTCTCTCTCCTCTCTCTCTCTCTCTCTCTCTCTCTCTCTCTCTCTCTCCTTTCTCCGTTACTCTCGCCCAAGCCCCGTCCGGTTACTATACGGTTCGTCTCCGCGCGATTCACCCTCCTCTTTCGACCATAGGGTTTCATTCTTACATTATATATGTACGGGATGAAATAGAAAAAAAAGTTACGGAAGATTCTCTGTCCACCTCTCCCCCGGAAGCCCGTTTTCCATTTTATGCAAAGCTCGTGCAACCTCCGATATAGAATTCAAACTCCAAAGACATTATTCCTTAAAAGGCCATCTATATTCATGAATTTTCGCCGATGTCATTTTTTCTCTCTCTCTCTCTCTCTCTCACTCTCTCTCTTCCTTTCTAGCTTTCAGGCACGGCATTATTTTTCGTAGAATTATTGAAGCATTATGAATATAATTAACGTCGAGAGAAACGTTGGAATAATAAAATAGGGGTGGAATCTCGCTAAACGGCAAAATCACACGTTGCACAAGCCAGCAAAATTCTTAAAAGCCAAATTTTCAAACGACCTCGGCCTTGTAACGCAACGATCATTGTTTATATTCTTTTTTGTTCGCTCATCTTCACAATTCACGTAGAATAATAAAAAGCAGTAACGTAGGATTTCCGTAAGCTGAATTACGAAGTTAAATCTGACTGCGATCCAAACTTAATACCGGATTACGAGAAGGGTGTGTGCGCGGGCGCACACACACCTGTGTACGCGAGGGTGTGTGTGTGTGTGTGTGTGTGTGTGTGTGTGTGTGTGTGTGTGTGTGTGCGTGCGCGCGCGCGCGCACTCGTCCACGTTTCACGAGTCCAGCGGAGCGCCTGGCTGTAGCATTCGGGCATGCTGTGTACGTCTCACCAACCCTCTACCTCCGTTTCGTGTGTGCATACACACTGCACTCCGGGTGGAAACGAGATATCGTTGAGTACGGTCCGGACAGAGAACAGCCCGAGTGTTGGATATCGCGAGTGAGTGTGACATGGGGCACACGTTACTCTCGACGACGACATTCCGAGAATAACCAAAGAGGAGTATGCACACGCACACATACACACGTTCCTTTGCCAACGAGATGCAGCGTCATTATTTTCCCGAGCATACACCTCGCCTTATAGTCGTGCAAAACGTCCTGCAAATTTGTGTTCTTTTTTTTTGTTTTTTTTTTGCGTTTTTTTTTCATCCCCCACGGTAAGCTTTTCGGTCTACGGACTTTTTCAACGCGTCTCCCGTAAACGAATATGCCCTCGAGGGTGTGAAACGCGCTTAATCCGACCATGGGGTGCGATGTAATTTTTTTTAACGTAATCTAAAATAATCTTCTCCATCTCGTTCCGATGGTAAAATTTAGTTCGTATACATTTTTGTTTGTTTGTTATATTTTTTTCGTTCTATTTAATTTATTTTTATAGAGCGTCGGTCACGTGGACGCTCGACATATTTTATCGGATGTTGATTTTAATTACCGCGATGAAATTCATTTTCGTGAAATTTGTCGTCACGTGGGTGTACGAGAATTTATCTCCGGATTTGACGAAATTTATGACGATTTGTCCATATTTACCGTAGATTTTTGTTTTACGTCGTTTGTGAGAGAAATGGCGGGATGATATAACGACTTGGTAATTCGGAACTTTGGACGATCGGGGGTGATTATATTGGCGGAAACGCGAAACCCCCTCCCTCCCTCAGCCTCCCCTCTCGTATGTAACGGCTGACCGGCATGCTGGGCAAACATTTATTTGCCCGTAAACATTTTGCGTTTGGCAACACACGAAAACCCTCCCCATACCCAAAGTCTCGTGCGCTTTTAGCTGGCTCTGTGCGCGACTTTCGCTCGCGACGTATAGGTACGCGCGTGTATGGCTAGCAGATATCGTGACGCGTAATGGGCGTGTTGTTCATACGCGACATCGAACACGCCGATTGCGTCAATTTCAATTGTTTGGTTACGCTCGATTTTTTTCTTTTTTCAATTCGTTACACGATGCCCCGAGCGTTTTATCGTTACCATTTAATTTGTGGATTTTTTGAAAAAAAAAAAAAAAAGAATAATTAATTACACGCGAAATACACGTTAGAACGGAAATACGTGTATTTGAATGAAAAGTGTAATTCGAGGACAATTTTATAAAATAATATACGAGCCCAATGGCAATATAAATATTTCACAGGACTATTCGAATTTATTTTGACAATGGAATTTAACGAAATATCGCAATATCACATTTTAATCCATCCGATTATCGATCGATTTATCATTCGTATTTCGTTCTTATTCGCACCACGGTAATCGTAATATTCTCGTTGTCTCTTGTCTCTCGAGTACCGACGCGATAATATCCATGCGTTTTCGTGACAAGACGAGAAATGAGAAATTTCGTGATAAGCCATACCTCCTCGTGCAGGGAAAGATAAGACGCCGAGAAACTGGAAAGGTTGTCTTTAAACCTGCGGAGAAGGTTTATATCTTGGAAGTTCTATATCTTGTTCCAGCTTGGCTTGTAATATGGGATAGAGAACTTTGCTCGATCTATGTGGCGCAATTGCTGCTTTCGCATTATCGCTGTTTCACCCTCTATGTATATATATATATATATATGTATACATAGCCACGCCTTATTCTATATACATAGCCCGAAATATAATGAAATATATATACGTATATATACGTTCGCTTCTACTTTCCCAACTTGAAACGCGTCGGTCCTTGATAATTATGGCGATTCATCTCGTGTGCGAGAGACAGCCTTTGTCTCTCTCTGTCTCTCTCTCTCTCTCTCTCTCGCTCTCTCTTTCGTATTTCGCGATGAGCGCATATATTCACCGTGATCATTACCGCCCGTATAATGAACATAGACGGCTCGAGAATTTCGGTTCTCTCATGGTCGAGCATTCGCCGCTACAAACGTCTCTTTATCATTCCCACCGTGTCGAAAATACGCTATTTAGTTAGCTAAACGGTCGTCGAGGAAAATATCCCGGGTGAGAACAGATCGGATAAAATTAATTGAATCGATTTCGATTTTCATTTCGTTCTCGATACATTTAACGATAAATTCGATAAAACGAAACGATATTTCAGCATCGGTCATCGATTCGCGATGAAGTAATTAATTTGTATCCGCGATCGATTCGAGAATGAAATCGACGTGTACGTTTTCGCTTACTACGGAAACGTCTATACGGGACGCTCTCCCGTGTGGCTTTAGCGTTTCGTCCACATATCTTCGATTCTCCCTCCAGAGAGGACGTTCGTAAAAAAAAAAAAATATAAAAAAAGAAAAAGAAAGGAAAATCGAACTCGACAAAAAAGAAACACAGCCCCAATCGAGTGCAGAGAAAGAGAAAAGCGAGAAAATCACGAGTGGTTTATGGGGCTGGTAAAGGATAGTTTGTTTCGGTTCGAAGCTCCGGTGAGTTTATCGCCCGGCGCGCTCTCGGCACTCTCTGGGAAATCGCAGAAGAGTCGAGGATCTATATATATATATATATATGTGTGTGTAACAAGCCCGGGCAAGCGTTTTCGATCTCTGTGTGCTCTGGCCATTTTGGTCCCGCCGAGAGCGAAAGAGAAAAAGACTCTCTCCCTCTCTCACTGACGAAGGGTTCCCGAGGGCACGATCGAGCTCGAAGCCGGGGCAACGATTATCGCGAGCGGATAGTATACCGGACTCGATCTTCGAGCTGGTTCCAGCAGCTTTTTAGCTGATACGGATATAAAATTGTAAAATCGTTTTGTCTTTTTTAATTTCTTTTTTAACCCCCCCCCCCTTTTATGCTTGTTTTTATTTTCTCGTTATTTTTCATTCTTTTTGGGTCTGCGATCCGCGTGACGGGCAAAATATCCCGTATGTGGAAAATACCCTCTACGACATAGGCCTGTCCGATGACCGGAGGAGACCCTAAATCTCCGATAATGTCAGCTGATTGATACACGCGTCCGCTCTCCAACGCTCTCAGTTTTGGACAGCGTGTGATTGATGCGATCGATCTACGTCAATAGACTGTCGGGTTATCTCTCGTCCCCTAATATCCCTCGGGTGAAAAAAACGCGACCCTCCACTCCCGACATACCTTTCCCGTTTTCTCTCGCATTATAATAGCATCGGAAGAATATTAAGGAAAATTCGTTTCATGGCGAAGGTCGATATCGATATAAAAAAAAAGGAAATAAAAAAAGGGTAAATGCATTCGTTTCTCGATATAACTCGAGTCATCGATACGCGAGAGGGCTTGGTTATTCGATAATTAGGCGATTTTTCACTGACGAACCAGACACCACCACGGGGGGGGGGGCTTGTGTTTTGGGGCTTGTGGGGGCCGCTTGGAGAAACGTACGTATTCGGATATTTGCCGAGCTAAACGCCGCATATCCGCGGCGAGCCTGTACAGGACGTTCGCCTAATTGCCAATTATAATCCCTATTAATTAGGACAATCCCGAAATGGAAGAGACCGCGCAAGCGCGCCAGAGTGTGCTTCGCGTCGTCGTCGTCGTCGACCATTAACCGCGACCGCGCTGCGCGCGGACTTGTTCCCGGCCGTTTACGCGGCTCGCTGCGTAATAATTCCAGCCCGGAAGCAGCAAGCCGGGGATTATCACCGTGGCTATTTTCCGCGATAAAGCGGTTTCCTTTGTAATTGCTTCGGTTACGACGAAACAGCTGCGCTTCCAGGAGCCCCCTCAGTCAACACCAAAACCCAAACCCTCTTGCGTCGCACTCGATGCCGCGTCACGAAAATCCCTCCCTTACGAGAGTGTACGAGCTTTGCACACGCCCAAAATCCTTTGGCAAACTTATCGTACCCACCTCTTTTACCGTTACCGGCGCAAAGTCCTTTGTCGTATCCGTTGTTATTTTTACAGTTCGCTAAACCAAAGTTACGAGTTTTTACCAAAAAATAAAAATAAAAAAACCGCACTTTAGTTTCGACAAGAATTGCCGAAGATTTAATGAAGCGAATATTATTTTTCCCCTTGTTGACTAAATCCACACAACGAGAGTGCAACCCTCGATGCGATTTTTAGATTACGTTGTAGCTGGTTATTCTCGCGAGTGTACATTGTGTGTTTCGATGAAATGAGGGCGAGGGTCGAAAGAGGGAGGAGAATATATCGAGTAGCCCGACTCGAAACGGCGCACACTGTATACGTAATATACGTATATCATTTCTGTATGTATAATCGTGATTTCGAATATGCATTTACCGTTAATGTGTTTGATTGTGCGGTTTTTGGGTGGTCGCGCATCCCCGGGTTTCTCCCGCCCTACACCCCCGGTACATATTATATGCATCGCCGGGAGAGACACGAGCGTTGCCGCGATGAAGTCATCGAGATTCCGCAAACTCTCGTACCAACGATGTCCGTAGGTTCGGTAGATATACTAAAATATATATATACGCTCACATGGATGAACACTCGAGAGTCACGGAGTTTGGGCTTATCCTCGTTTCGCTCTCTCGGTTCATCGAATAATGTGTTTATTCCACCAACATTGTGCCCGTTATATAAGCTCGGCTGAAATTTCGAGTCATTAATTGTCCATTGCTCAACCATTTGTAGCGTTGCGTGTATGCGCGATCCTACTGTTTCGAGCAAAATCTCGCCACAGGTGTGTCTGTGTCAAACACGTAATAACGCACATAACGTACGATCGGCCATTCTCGATATATCTCATCAAGAGTGAAATCAGCGGGCGTTGGGCCTTCCGATTCGAGCGGAGGATACTGACAGAGAAATGATAAATTCAGACATCTCTCACCCCCCTCCCCTTTCTCTCCCTCTCTGTATTGTCTCTGTCGATGAAAATTCGATTAAGAGGTCATCGGACCTTCCGACGCTAGACACGAGGCAACACGGAATGCAAATTAATGATTCAATAACGACGTTCTACCGACGATGTAATTATTAATATGAATGCACTTTGATGGACCACTTGTCAGACAGACCCGTAGGATCGAATAATTCGAAGCGCTATTTAATTGATCGGTATGGCGAGGAGAAAAGCGTTGGTGTTGCACAACTGGGAGAGGAGAACTTCGCTGTTCCCGCGTGTTAAATTCGTATATAGATATTCGAGCGCATAAATTTTCGTGAAATCAACAATATATTCATCGAAGGTCGGGCGTGAAAAGCAGCAAGTGCGATGTTTGTCGGGCGATATTATCAATATGTAATCGAGAGAGACTACAGTGAGGGTATTGGTCGAATGGCAAATGCGTCAAAATTTCGACACCGACACGTACGATATCGCGCATGGTCTTCGTGACACGGATGCGTCATTTACTTAGCGAACTGCGCGAAATCACCGCAGCAGGTACCATGCGTTTCGCATAAATTATGAAAACCATGGAATGCTTGGACGTTTCTTTCTATCGTGCTCTGTAAATCTTTTTTTCTCCGTATCTTAATTGGATTTGAAAAAAAATACTGTTAGGAATGCAAACGATGAAAAATAAACTTGTATTTCACGAGTCAGAATATTTCGGGCCGATACCTCTGCCGAAAGACGAAAAACCGAACGATTGGATGTGGGAAAAGGGAGAGAGAGAGAGAGAGAGAGAGACGAGACGAGAGGGTGGGGCAGAAAGAGGATCGAATTCGCTCCGCAACTGCAGCAGCAGTAACCCGGATTTGTGAAAAGATCGCACGGGTCAGCGGCCCGGAAAGAACAAACGACGTTCGGTGAAGCGTGTTCCATCCACATTCTCTCCTCGTTCCAGGCGTTCCACTGCCGGGCCGACCCAATCGGCCATTCCGACTCCCAGGTTCTCTTTCGCCCTCAACCCCCAAAATTCTCCACCCCTACTCTTCTCTCTCTCTCTCTCTTTCGCTCGTTCGTCCACCCTCTTCTATTCACCGTACATTGTACCTATTTTCCATAGCGGAGAGCAAGCTTGCATCGCAAATCCACAGATTTCCGTGCCGTACAGTGCACACTTCTGTCCTATATGCGATTTCAACGAAGAGACCGCTCGTACGAATTTTTTTCCAACGAGATGATTTGAAACATTTTTCCCGTGCTTCTTTTTTTTTGTTTATTTTATTTCCAATTGTGTTCACCCAAAACAAAGGACGAATACTCGCGCGAAAAAATGAGGTCTGTCAACGTGTAAGTGGTAGATCTATGATCTACGAGGGAGAAAACGGATTTAAAAGTGGGACGCGTATGTTGCACCGGGTCGAAGGATCGGGATGAAGAGGGCGAGACCGAGAACGAGCGGGATTCGAGTACGTGCACCGAGAAAAATGGAATTTCGCGTTATTACATCGAGGGAAGGCGAGAGCGTCGGGTGTTATCGTTACTACGTGTTATCCACTTACATCGAAATACCGGAGTTTACCCGATGCACGTTGGGCTGATAAAAGCCCGCGGATAAATATGTGAACAACGCGGTGTGTCATATACACACCATCAGGATTAAGCATACAATCGGTGAAACACGTTTGTCGCGTTTCGCGCCACAGTCCGAAGAAATGCGGTATTAGAGGTGTGTTGGAGGAAGGAGGAGAGAGGACGAGAAAGATTACGTGACAAAGTTTTTTACCCACTGTTATATAGCGAGAAAGAGGGTTGTCCCCGTACGTATAAAGTTAGTCGTTATCCCGACCTAAGCCTTTTTACCGGAAGGGAATGGTCTCCGATTAAGCCTCGCCATTTTCCAATTAACGCCTTAATTAAATCCTCCCGCTGGAAGGCGTGCTGAAAGTAGCGTAACCCGCTCTCTTTCTCTTTCTCGCTCTTTCGCTATTTCTCTATGTATATATGTATATGTATATACAGCGTGCAAAGAGCACGGTTTCAGCCCACGAAAATTGGTCCGAGCGCGCTCTTCAATTGCTCGTGAGATTCCGAGAAGACGAGGTGGCTGTTTAACGCCCGGTATGCCTTCTTCGCGTAATTGCGTTTTTACACCCCCCCCCCGTCCCAAAGAATTACTGCTCTCGAACCAGCGCAGTAGAAATAGCTCAGAGTCTGACTTATTCTTTTGACACGAAAGTAAAAAAAACGTCTCGCCTTGTCATTAGGCGATCGATTAATAGCAAAAAAAATGTCTTTATCAGTGTTCATTTTTTTGCACTGCCGCACCCTCCTGCATACGGTGGATTCTTTCTTTCGAATCCTCGTGGTTCATCGAGTCTGTCTTATGCGAAATGGCAGAAACGCGTTTTAGTACGAACGAGTTAGGTCGAAATGACGATAATGAACCTGATGAGTGTTAACGAGGGTTAACGATTATGTGCCTTCGGAAGTTACTCTTCGCGAGACGGTTCTCTCGTTGAGTCGCTGGCATGTATATATATACGTTCACGCGAATGAACGACAAAAATTGGATTATCCTTCTCGAGACTAGGAAACTCCATCATCACGAACCCACCTACACGGTGCTATTATCAATACCATTATTCATCGTCTGCGTATATTTACGTACATACATATATGTCCTATACGCACAGGCATGAAAGTGTCTGATATGGCTTAACGCACTCGGGAAAGCTCTAACTTCGACGTGGCAACGAGGAGAGATAGTTAACGCGGAAATTCACTTGATCGTCGTTAAGTCAAAGCCCAGGCACGCGCGATTACGAGATATGGCTGTGGTGCAAAGAGGGACGAGGGGGTTGAGAGAGGGAGAGTCTCCTAGGTCTCGTCGCTTAGTACGATGCTCAGAGATCCTCTCACAAGCGTATCCCCCCCCCCCCCCCCCCTCCCCCGCACGAGCTTTATCGGTAGATCATTCACGGCTACCTACACGATCTCCGTAGAGATCGTCCACCCTCCCAATCTCCGTGTCCTCTCAGAGTTAACCGTGAGAGAGGGTGGCACAGCCAGAGCGACGAGCACTCTGCCTCTCAGAGCTGCTTAACTCTTCGGGTCGGTATGATGTCTCTAACGGGATGAAGCGTACAACGATTCGGTTCGACGTTAAGAGTTGTTAATTACTGATAGAATACATCGTTCATTATTCGCATTTCTGTTTTGAATTTGTGTCGTTTCGTGTATCGAGGAGAGGGAGGAAGATGGAGAGATAGTTTCGAAGCGTATGAGATAAATACGAGAAGCTTCGAGAGACTATTACTATTTTTGTTTTCACCCGCTGGCTTTCCTCTAGGTTCCGTCATCGATTATAAATTTGGTGATAATTGCGAAGCTACCAGCACGCGACTATCGATCCAGACTGGAATACACCAGCCACGAGAGCTCCCGACATTATAATCTTATCGATTTTGTTGGTTAGTAGGCCCGAGAGACACAGGCAATTCGTTATTAATGACCGAAAACGCCCCGTAAAACGCGAGCACCCAACGATCCGTTACTGAATAATTGAAAATCGGTTAGGCCAGTTTCGTGGGGATAATCGAACCGAAGCAAGCGCACACGGAACTCGCGAAAGTCCAACGAGAGCAAGATAACCCGACTATTATCAATTGATCGTATACGACGGTAATTCATCGAAGCGAGTCATTGTAATAGAAGTTTGGTACACCGGTCGATATAATCGTGTAAATATGGATCAGTCTCGTTGCATCTTCTAAATTGGATACAACCACTTCTCTTTTTATTCCCTGAATCTTGCGGTATTTCATATTAATATCGAGTCTCGCGAAAGGTCGATAAAAAAATAATAATAGTAAACGGCAATATGTTTGTTTATTATCCTTTTGTGCTCGGGGCTCAAAGCGTACGTTGTCGACCTACAAATATTTTCATCGTGGCATCGTGATATAGAAATAGTATAGATATATTGTGTGTCGAGGGGTTGGTCTTGTGTGAAGTGCAACCGAGTGAAAATTATACGGGAGAATACGTGCGCGAGTCGAATGATCGGGGTCGGCGGGGGTCCGAGAGCCAAGCGTTGAGAACATGACGTAGTAGAAAGAGGACGAAGGAGAAGAAAAAGAACGGAAAAGGCAGCGGCAAGAGGAACGAAGAAAGGCGCTCCTTAAGGTTCGTTGAACGTCGACCGTGTGTGCGAGCCGAGTGTATACCGGTCAGACCGGATTCATGTTCCTCTCTCGCATTGGCACCGCGTACGGGAGGTCTACGCCAAGAGAGCAGCCTTTCCTTCTTGCTCCTCCGAGAAATCCCACTCAATCTCGCTGACTACGCCGCTCGGGAACAAAGAAATCGCTGTAGAGTAAAGCCGCGCTTGCCCTACGGCTGAATATCGTCGAGTCTCGACAACGGCGATGCGCGAACGTTTCTCTCGTGTAAGTACAAGTTGTGCGTGCGCGCGTGTGACCAACTTTGTCTCGATGAATCGCGAATTATATTCCATGGCAACGCCTCCGCATCTAATGTATTTTCGCGAACGATTCTTCGCGACCTTATCTAAATCACGCGTTACGACGAGACACATAAAACTCGTATTCTTGTTATGTTCTTCTATTTATCTTTGATAAGAAACGGCCGAGGGTGTTGTTTCCCGGGGTACTTTAGAGGGTTGATGGCCCAGGGTTTCGTCCGTATCCTTCGCATAAGTGGGTTTGCGTGACCCGGAAGACCGAATTCCATTTCTCCGCCCGAGGGGTCGCGCGCGCTGCTTCTTCTTCTTCCAACGCTATTAAGGGATAGATGCGCTCTCTTTGGCCCTCGGCTCGAGAAGCTCGATCTCTCGCAATTTCATTCTCGACTCTGTCCCGTGACCATTGCCACATGTATACACACTTATAGTTATACCGTAGCGACCGATGTCGGTTAAACAACTCGACTATTGTCCGCGGTTCAATCTCTCCTTATCGTTACTACTTCTCTAACACAGCGTCGGTGCTCACGTCGTTGACAGACAAGCCAGAGTGACAGCGGAACGTTGCGAGATCTCTCACGCAATGTTTTCTGACGTGTCGTGTTCTCGAGCTCAGCTAGAGACGCGACATACGACGATGGAATCCCGAGGGTAGTTCCCGTTGGAAAATGAACGAGACTATCCTCACCCCGCGTTTGCTATCGAACGGTCCATCTGTATTCACAGCGTTTTTGGCTTATCTTCGCACCAGTCCACCGTCTCCTTCTATCTCTTTCTCACTACCTCTTCACTATCTTAAGTTTCCGTCTTCATCACGCTTCTTCCGTCTCTCGTTCTATCCTTGCTCTTCTCCCGTGTTACTTATCCTCCCTTATTTTCCACGACTGATGAGATCAAGGGGTAGAAGATTGGGTGGGGAGACCAGAGTAGCTCACTTCCTGTCCACTGTCGCCGCTCGCTCATACTGCCACTCTCAACGTATCAGCATATCTGTTTTCGACCCTATCGCGAAGTCGCATCTTACTGGAATTCTCCGGAGAGGTATTTTTCTCTTTAACTTATTCTTTGCGTTCGTTCAGCCATCTGCAATCCCTCCGCTGCTTCTTTCATTCTTACGCTAGTCAGCGACTTCCATACGTGTTTCCTTATACCACGAGCGTGGCATAATCCCCTTTTTCTCGTACGGAATGATCTGAATGCCGGACGAGCGGTGCGGGCGGGAGGGGCCGGGGTGGACCATAGTCTCTCGGCACTTCCTTCTGCTCGACTGAAGTGCATCGGACGCCGACGCTATGGAATCGAGGAAAACTGTATTCGGAATCGAGAGAAGCGTCAGACTTGGCCGACACCACTCTCGTTTCCAACCAGCCCTTCCACCCTCCCTCCCGAGAACTCGACAGACTTTGAATACCTTCGGATTAGATACCTCTAGCGTGTCAACGGGAGTGGTTCCATTTTCCAGGGCTAAGCTATATACACCTTTCTCCATTATGTCTCTCTCACTCATTTCCATCTTCTTTCGTTGCAATTTTATACGGAGTACGGAGAATGTACCTACTTTTTGCGCCGGAGACATATGGCTGGAAAAGGTATTATGGATGCGGTCGACAGTGTCGCCCTCTCAGGTATGTCTCTCGTTGGAAATCCTATTTGCCTCGTCACTCTTTCGACCGCCGATGCAACGATAGATACTCTTTATCCCTTCCAAGTTGGTCAAGTCAATTCAAAAATCGTACCTACGTTTGCGACTCTCGTCGTACGGAGTGGAAAAAGTCGGTTTTGATTCGAGAATAAATCATCGAAGGGTGGTGCTCGTTTCGTGACAATAGTCAATGAGAGAAGAGGCGCAACGTGGCATGCGGACGGGGGTCCGGCGAGAGCGAAGAATCGCCTGCGGTGATCCACCAAGCCCCCAAAGTCGAGATAGAGAGACGCGTCGGTCGGAACGTACACCGCGGTGATTTGAGTCGTCTGCCGCACCACGCATCAAACAATGCGTGCAATTACGCTTCGTCGTGCCCACTATCCACTACTGCTCGGTCGTCCGTTTGGCCATCGTGGCCCTGCCGCCTCTTGACAATGGCATCCCATTGCGCACACCCAGCAAATGTACCATCTCATTTGCCAATATTGTCCCACTTTTGTTGTCAGGTCTCTCTCTCTCTCTCTCTCATTCTCTCTCTGTTTCTCTCTCGACGTGCCTATGTACCTTTCTCCCGTTTGCCATGTTCCCGACTCTGCAACTCGCTCTCACTCTCTTTCACACACTCGCTCCAATCTATAGCATCGCGATTTCCGCATTGTATGTATATGCAGAGTGCCTATGTGCGTTACGGGAAAATCAATTCGCCGGCGAGGTCCGCGCATTGATTTTCACGCCGTGGTGAACTTGGCCTTCCGCGCTAGAGAATCCAGCTCGCCAGTTGACTTTCCGAATTAAAATTTATGAATTCATCCCCGATATGGCGATATTAATCGGGTGTTAGCTCCGTGTTTCCGGACGGTATTTAGAATTTTTTTTGCATCGCGCTTCGAGCTTCGATGAGAGGGCCAGATTGGTTGAATTTTCAATTTGTGGTAAATCATTATTCCGCGACGGATTGCGATCGGATTTTCATCCGAATGAAATGAAATAGGTGCTTATACGCACTCCGTTCAACGACAATGCGACTTTGCCCCGTGATGTACAACCAAGTTTTCGAACATTAGCGTGGCATTAATTTTACTTAGCGCGAGCTTCGTAGAGGCGGAAACGGATTTCCCACTTCATACGCAGGTGCATTGAAGATCACGCGGAGAGGTAAGTCGGAAATTATAAAGGCGTCGGTGATTCGTGTATGCATAGTGTTTTCATCGCTCCAACTTCCATCTCGACTGGTGAAGGATACAAGAAGACGAATTATCCCGACGTCGTGATAATTAATATAGAGCCTCGGAGCCCGCCCTCCCCCGCTCTCTCATAGTTTCCGACTTTCTCACTCAGAGAGTTCGCAGCTCCAATCGGCGAAAAGTTGCCGACTAGAGAAATGGAAGCGATTCTATGTGAGCGAAGTAAGAAGAGACTCTCCTAGACCAGGCGATCGTGCGAATGCCGCGCCGGTTGCACATCAGCCAATGGTGAGAATTTCAGAAGCGTCTGACTGCGTTACCGAGCTGACTTCTCTTCGTCCGGCTCGTGAAACTCATAAATTTTCTTTACGTTCACTGGCTGTGTAGCTTCCACTTTGCGATACTAATACAATATCCCTTCGCTGTCGACATCGTGAGACGGAAATGGCGGAGTGGAAGCGGGAGAAAGAACGAAATGTGGAACACAGTACCGAGAAGGGTAGGTCGGAAAAGCTCCCTTCTATACGCGCCAGGCAATTCACCTAGATTCTACGTTTTGTAGCATTCTCCATCGTGGAATTGATAACAAGGAGGTCGCGAGGTCGTGAACAGTCGTTTCTCTTATTTCGCTACCGGTTAACGCGAGGCCGATAGCGTGTGCTCTCCAGCCTGCTGCTGGCGACTCGGAGATAGCAAAGCTGGTAGAAGAGCTAACGATACGGTGCTGCATGGTACATACACACGGAACTGTGAGCATAGTGTACCTACATACTGTACACGTATACATTGATAGGCGAAGATTGGCTGTACCCGGTAGTCGGAACAAGGTACGAGACTACCAATCGTTAAGAACAGTGTCTTTCTACGGTGTTCTCCAAGCTCCCGGTCGTTACTCGCTGTACGAGTCTTTTTTACGATCCAACCTGCGATAACTCTGCAGTAAAACTTCGTTAGCCGCCCCAGCAGATTATTTCCCCTTCGGACTTCCCCGGGTCTCGCTGACATTTGCGGGTTACATCTTTGGTCCATCGTGAGGCTCGTCGAAGCGTGTTATAATTGCGTAAAGCAGGAGTAAGAGAGAGAAAGAAAAATCGTGAATTACATCTCGTTCTCAGGAAGAATTGTCTCCGCTATGGCCAGCACGTAAAAACATTATCCTTCCTACGGCACAGTTCTCGATACTATTACAGTTTTCTTTCCCCGCGATACTTGCATAAGAGTTACGATTCTCATACTCGCCATGGAGTTATGGGTCGAAATTTATCGTAAGGCGAGCCTTTTGTTCAACGGGGAAAAAGTTCAATAACGGTGTGAATTGTGCCTCGGCTATTTCGTACCGTAACAGCCCCATGGGAATTAGCTGCTTATGAGCAACGTTGCTGGTAGTTACCGGCTGGGTGGTTTGATATAGTAGCGAACTCTAGTATACGATATATGCGCCAATATCAATATAGAAAACGGCGCGCGCACCCCAAATTCCTGGCAAAAGGGGCTAAGAGGGTCACCGCGGGAAAGCCGTCGCGCGCGGCTTTGGTGACTTCGGGAAAGGTCTCTGTTATAGCTCGTCGAGCTGGTTGCGAGGTGGGGGGACTCGCTCCTCTCGTCCGGTTCGCTAATATCGAAGGCGGATGACTTATAGCCAAGGTTCGCCTCCACTTCGACCCCTCGACTAACAGAACCTCCCTGGTCCGCCACGACAACATCACGCATCCGCTTCTATAAAGTCGACCAACAAGTCGGTCCTATAAGCTATATACATACCCGGGATTCACCCCTAGGATTGTTGCAGGCACATTTTGCGAAAGTAAAGGGGCGCTTAGGATATACGGGGTCGTAAGGGTCTACGGCAATGACATTGCCCCCTTCCCGACCTCTCTTTCTTCGTGTGATTCGAATATGAATGTTGTCCACGGGGTACAATGGAAATGTCATCTTCCCTCTGTAATCGGACACCCACCCTCGAGTCTCTTTCGTTCAAGCTGTCAGTCCATGTTTTTGCATGCGAATCATATTGAATTCTCACTGTCTGCTAACGCAACGGAACAGCCACAAATATTTTCATGCAATCCTTTGTCAAGTTTCTTCGGTGCCTTTCGTCGTTGAAAATGCTCGTAGTTTGCCAGTACGGTCGGAAAATACGCTTTAACAAATTTCATGAAATTGCGTTCTCGTTTTATCAAGCATTTCGTATTTCAACCCCAGTATCGAGGTAGCGGGGAGAGAGAGCGATAGAGACAGAAAGAGAGAGCAGTGGGTGTATACATATCTCGCGAGCAAAACCGTCGCTCGTCTTCGCGGGGATGATATTGAAATCTCCGAGACACTCGAGAATATATTCAATGTCGAGGCTTATTCGCCTCTGCGTCGGTTAGACGGAGTCTCCAGACGGGGCAGAGCGAGGAGAATGAAGGAAGGGTCTCGGGTCTCACAAGAGCCTAGCGCGCTGATACCGCTTCTGTTGCTGCTTCTCCGAGGGGATTTTGCAGCTCGGGGGTCTCGTCGCAGTGTACCTCGGTACAAGGAGTGCTTGCCGAAATTATCCGACTGAGAAGCGTATAAGGTCGCGCGCTCTCTTGCTCTCTAACATCCCTGTTCGCTGGCATTCGGGGCGGGGGGAGGGAGGGGGCGGGTGAGAGAGAAGGAGAACGAAGAGCAGCGGCTGAACCCTGGGAAATTTCTCCATGGTGTTTGCCGAGGTCTCCAGACGGTGAGTAACGACGGTCCAATATGGCGTCGTCATCCCCCTTGGACCGTACTCTCTCCCTCTTCTCGTTCCGGGCCACTCCGACTCTTAAGCGGGAGACTACTGATTGAAATCTCAGTGATTTCTGAACCCAATACGAACGATACGCGGCTGCCCAATGACCTCTCCGAATTGGAATTTAGATTCAATCTGTATTCCGGCTGTACGCCAACAAAAGAATTCGGTCACGTGCCCCCATGAAGAGTTTTTTTTCTTCAATTTCTTGGACGGAAACCGAGACTTTTCGAAGAATATCGTCGGGTGTTCTTATCGGCGTGGATCACGCACTGCGTTAGTCCTGATAAACGAAAAAACGAAAAGTTTTTCATAGAATCCAATCGCCTTTGTACATACATGGGCCCTTTTCGTACAGAAATCCTTACGTTCTACGAAGACCGACAACTTCCAAACGAGAAACCTAGGGGTTTCTCGGCTTGAAAAAGTTGTCGCTTACCGGGTATCCACGGCTAGCTATACGCGGAAAAAGTTGGTAAATTGCACGTACGATTCTCGCAGCCTATCCGGAGAGGAAAGTCGCGAACGAAATGCGTCAGGTTCTGCGAGCGGGTTTTCGCGAAGTTGCTTCGTGAAAATGATTGGAACTTTGTAGAAACTGCGCGACAGTTCTTCCAGTCCGACGATCTATATATAACTCCGATCGAACTCTCGGGCATTTAAGTCGTGAACTGTATTTGCAGGAAGTTTAACTTCGTGTAACTACTTCACTTCAAGATTCTCTCGCGCACACTGGCGATCTTTTATGATTTCACAACGAAATCGTGATAATTATTAGTTCCTCTCGATTCGTTCCTAGTAACATTGTTCAATACCGGAAACGACACCCCTTTGTCACAACTAAATGACGCGATTAAATCGTCCCACGAGCGTGTCCCAATTAAAATCATTTGCTCCGCTTGAATCGAGCAATATCTCGTGCGGTTATGACGTTCGCTTCGTTCATTAGGTGTACGAAGTTTCGTGACGCTTTCCGATGGCTTATAATTTTGCCTGCAATGGTAACAATCGACAGTGGTTCCTGTTCTCGTGTACCCAACACGTACGACTCTCTACGTAGCACAAGTTTCTCGCGTGGGAACGGACGCGAAGTGGAGTGCACCGTTATTGTATTCGACGTTACGATGATGTACCTCGCAGCTGTATTAGAAGTACGTAGATTATTCGGACAAATTACTCTCCCAGAGTGTATCGGTGCATCGGCGAGAAACTTCGATCGCCATTTCGTGGAATATTGCGAACACGGAACTAACGAAGATACTGTTCTACCCGTGTCTGTAAACCGCACTCTCAGTCGCTGCGGATGTCAATGAACTATCGTTAATACCATGTTCGCATTTAATTTTCAACAAATCTATTCCCGATATTCCTTTCGATTGCAATGAACAATTCGTCGGTATGTCGAAACACTATCGTCGGTGATTTGCCCATTCACGATAGTATCTACTTTTCTTCCTCTATCGACTTTCTCTCTCTCTCTCTCTCTTTATCTCCTGCGCACTAGCTCGCTTCTCGTTATTGATAATTCGATGAAACCAGTATCCGGTTCACCAGATCAAATAATCATGCGAACCATATCGATTTGACGCAGTACCGATGAATTTATATTCGAAAATCCGATCGAATTATCAGCGTATTCTTTCACTTACGTCTCTTACTCGTATAATTGAAAATCGATAACACGCGAGGTGGTTCGAAATTTCAATTCACCGAGCCGAGATTTCTGCAGAGATACAGGAGAGTGGTTGTTAAAGGGTTGGTAGCGTGGGCTAGCGATTGAGCGTACAGTATCAGTGATTACAGTTAATCTGCGCGTGGCATGTGAAGATAATTGTAACGACTATAAAGCGTATTACACGGATGGTTCAGAGTGCTAGAGTAGATGAACGCAGCGAATAGTGGGATGGATAATCGCAATAGCGAGCGAGAAACCTTCAATGGGTTTATGCCGTTTTGGTATGACGTAAGGTTTGATCGAGGAGAAGAGGTAATTTCGATGCTTGTGGCGTGTCGACGAACCACGATCCGTTGTTTTTGGAGGGCAGGAGAGGCAGTGACCGAGCGCGTGCGCTCATCCCCTTCTCGCGAAGGGTGGGTCACGCATATATCGTTGGAGCATTCCCAGGATGCGGCAGCGGTTGGCACAGACGTTGGCTTGGCAGAGACCAGAAGCAGCAGGTGCACCGTATATGTATATATATATCGTGTGTGTGGGTGCGTGTGTGTGTGCCATTCTCTCGCTCTCGCTTATCGTCCAGCAGAGACGGATGCTCCATTATGTCCACATACTCGACATGCCGACGAGGTTCAATTGAATCGTTCGCCAGAGATTACCCAATGATGCATAGTCGTCCGACTATCCAGGTATATAACGTGCGAAGGGGTGGTACGATGGTAGAGGTGGTAGACAGCGGCGGCGATGGCGGCGGCGGCAGCGGCGGTGGTGAAGGCAACGTGAGTTCCCGGACACCATCAAGCATTGTGTTCCCCAGTAATTCCAGACACGTAAAAGCAATTCCCGGAATCTCCCCTCATTGTTATGCAATCACGACAGCAGACGCCGACGACGATGCGAGCGCGTGGGCACCACCACGGGATCATAATTTCCTCGTGCGTTGCGGACCCGACACTCGCCGAGTACCTATATCGCTCTGATTTAAGCCAGTAGGCATAGCGAAGGTATTATAGGCAGGGCCGTGTACCCTGGAACGACACAAACATTTTCTTTGTCTTTGGACGACGACGTAGTTAACATAAGTTAGGACGGCCAGGCTAGGATGATCGTAACGATCGCTTTAAATAATTATAACGAGGAAAAAAGCGACTTCTATACTGTAGACACACATTCATTCATTCCACCAGATTTCCCACGTAATCTTCGACATTACACAGTTACCGAAACGCCCCTGGGCGAAAGCGTCGAACTTCCCTACGTGGAAGTCCGGCTGACGAGTTCACACCATAACACCCCTGGTAGGAGAGAAATCCTATGTGAACAGAGGGTAATGCATTGTTTTACACTGTACGCTATAACGCCGAAACTTGGCAGTTATTTAACGCCTAAGCGTCTAACCGCGGATCCCACGTGCTCTCCGTCCGAGTGAAACCGCATGTCCTCTCCAACGTCGAGACGAAACTTTGACCTCGCCCGTCTAACACCTTACACCGAGAAACTCACCGGATTCTCTATCGTCGACGCGAACCGAACTACCAAACAACTTTGGTGCCGACACACATTGCCCTTCTTGATTATTCCGATCGAACAGTGATCACAAAGGATTGTCGGATCTGCGATGGACACTTTGAATCTTTCACTCGTCGCTGCTCCATCGATCGAGTACTTCGCTTTGATCGATAATGATTCGTATAATGACTTATCATGGATATTAGCCTCGTCTAACGTCAGAGCGTGTTACGAGTAAAGTTGAACTAAGGAAAATATTCGACCGTTATTCTATGTTGAAAGGCTATGTCGGCTGTATGACACGAGTATTATGTCGAAATAAAAAAAAGTATCGCGATAACGTCACGATGCGGTGTAGTGAGACGCCAGCGAGAGAGAGGGAGAGAGAGAATGAGACCGCGGGCGGGAGAGGGGGGGAGAGAGAAAAAGCTACGCGTGTCTGGCTGATTTATTACGAGAAATCGACCCTGGCCTCTTCGGCACACAACCCCCGCGCTTTATTATTTCTGCGTCCGTCGAAACATCACGCAAACCGCTCGACCGTATTGTTCTGTCTACGTGTATGTGTATATGTATAGTCGACATACGCGTGCCCCCGTACGATCATAAACCGTAATTATTAGCCTTCGCGCGTGTGCCATGGTACGAACTCGTACCACGTTGCTTCGGTTACTTCAAACTCATCCCTTTCACCGTGCCAAAGGCGGTTTCGTGTGCGTGTCCGCCGGTCGATCGACGCTTGAACCGAACTTTTCGACCGTGCTCGACTACGGAGATATCGAGACAGTGTGAGAGAGAGAGGGAGAGAGAAATTCGTCGTGGTGAAAGTTTCTTCAAGATCGAGTATCAATCTCGGAATTTCTCACGTACGATTGAACGAAACGAATCGCGGCCTCTGTGCCCTCTGAAAACTTGATTTATTACTCGAGATAAACCAGGGGAGCTAAGCCTTCGGGAGAGGAAAACAAATGGCCAATGGTCAAATCCATCATTGCGTTCCTGATATTCGCTAATTGGCTTTGTTGGTTGATGACAACCACACGCTCCAAGAATTCGTACGATTTTTTTTCTACCCTTTGTGGTCGTTCACGGAATACGAATCCTCCCGCGTGACGTGAGGTATGAGTTCGTGAATCATCTCGAGGATTGGTTACGAAACCGTGTTTTCTAGGGATGGTAAGGGCTAGGGGGTGGATTAGGACACAAGGAATAACCAGGAACGATGGATATCAACCACGCATGAGCATATGTATATATATATATATATTGACTTCCTATATCCGTTTCATAACAGTCGGAAAGAAACGAAACGTGGAGGGTTGTACAAATAATTAATCGTACGTTAAGTATAGGGTATCGAAGTTCGTCACGACAGATGCGGTCGTTTCAACAATGAAAAGTGTGTATGAGTCAGTTTGATAATAATAGCCCATACTCGCTTTTGACTCGTATTGTTTATATAATAACGGAAGCAAATTCGATTTCGATCATCCCTCCGGAAGATAAAGAGCCCCGCGGCTTCTTCGTAATCATTTTACTCGGTACTCACGATGTACAAAGGTTGGAGAAATATTCTTCAATAAACATACATAACTTAATAGGATTTTGAACGTGGTTCTACTTATGACCGCTGTGCGACCGTAAATTATGCAATTACTTGGAATTTATTAAAGTGCACAGGATACGAGCACGTTGCTAATCACATTATGCACATTTGTAATCATGTGATAATACAGAAGTAGAGCGTTTACCCTACGAATATCTAAGTACATTTAACACAGTTAAGTCCTCTTTCGCAAAAGTGCTCTCTGTTAGCGAGCTATATTCTCAATTTTACAAATAACTAATAAACATTATAAAATTGACGTGGATGGAACAGGGTTTGCATGACTCCTATTGTAACAGCTTCCTTTTTTCAACTTAAATAAGAGTCGAGCACTATATAAAATTCTGTATTTGTAATCACCCACCGTACTGAATAATAGAGCTTTGGTAATCGACACGTGGGGATTACCGAAGCCATTATATTCGCGTTTGGTCCGCCGTAATGGCCCTCGTAATGGCTCATTTCGGCGAGCAACAACGCACTTAAAATCCTCCGATCATTTTGATCAATAACTATTTAACGATGCCACGAAATGGAAAGAAATTGACTACGCATCGAGTATATCTGTATATAATACAGATATATCATTGAGTAATTCGCATTATCGAAAATTCGCACGATCGGGGACATGGACTTAATTTTTTTTCGTTTTTATGTTCCAGGTAAGAAGCAAAGTAAGACGGATTTGGAAACGGCGTGTATGTCGTTCGAAACTTATAGTTGAGCAAGTATACGTGGAATGTAAATTTACCGTTAGTAAAACGTAAGTATCTCGACATCTCTTAGCTGTGAGTATAAAAAGCCTTGCTGGATACAGAAAGCGTTATGTAATCGTGTATACGTAATTTATTTGCGAAAAATTACCTTCGTAAGAAATTTGTTTGTATTCCCAGCGTTTTATTTATTTTTTAATCACGTTTTTCCTCGTTTGGACAGAGCTTCACTATCCTCTACCGTGAGTACTAGTATATCTATATTCACTCGCACAGGTTTATTTTATACGGGCACGAACACGGGTTCAACGATGCCCTGTGAGAGGAGAGCCGTGACGGTGTAGCTCCCATTAATTTTATTAGTATCATATTTTCCACCACCTGGGAATACCCGTAACCCCGATCCCGAAGTATGTCGGGGTGACCCTCGAACGCACTTCGGTTGCCGATCAAATTTTGCCGTGTCTGCCACCATCATACACAGCACAGAGTAACAGAGAGAGAGAGAGAGAGAGAGAGAGAGAGAGAGAGAGAGAGGAGTCGACAATAAATTCTTATGACTCTTTTTATTTATCGTTTGGCGTGTACTCTTCTCTCGTGTTTCGAAGGTCCCTCTCTCTCTCTCTCCCGCTGTCTCCGGCGTACTTTTTGCCGTCGCGAATATGCGGTGAATTTGCTGTTCCGACTACCCTTAAGCTCTTGTAGGAGACACTCACCAAAAGCTCCGAAGTCTTTACAATAAACGTTGCAGTTCATATTTTTTCTCTCTTTCCCCGAGTCCTTTTTTATCGTCAAAATCGACGAAACCGTCGTTTTTAGATAGTTTTTTTCTGAATTTAATTGCTGGGCACGGGCTTGCGACTATAATTGTCTTTATTAGTGCGTTAGCGCGTTCGCGTATTTTTACTCTCGACCTGCGGCTTGGAATTTTCCAACAAAAAAATAATGAATTCCAAGCTTCTTGCGTTTTTGCCGATACAAAAGAAAATTTTCATTTTTACATTCGAACTTTTATTGTAAACGAAGTGTACGATTGTACAATTAGGCTTGTATTTATCGTAGACAAATTTGTAATCGCGTATAGAATAAGACGAGGGCTGCATATAGGAAACAACTGCGGTACACGGCGATTTGTCGCCAACGTTGGACGTACGTAAGAGGGGAATAATGTCTATCACTCGATTGCGGATGAACGTGATACTAGAACGTAACGAGAGAATGGAAGATTGCAGATACGCGAATATTATTATTACGTGACGGAGTGTAAACGAACCTGCGGTGCATGCACCGATCCCGTAGTGAGTATACTTGAAAGAGAGGTTGATCCTTTGTTTCCGTTTCCTGTCTTCCGACGCGCGGAATTTGCGATCTCTTCCTGTACGAAGCTATCACCGGGCCCGGAACATACGCCTCAGGCTTCTTACGCCTATCCTACGATGTACATCATATATATATATGTGTCTGTGTGTACAAAAGTGTGTACATGTTTCTCGAGAGTGCATCGTTGAGTGCATCCCTTCCTCCTGTACCGCCTCCTCCTCTTCCTTCTCGCTTCCATCTCCCGCGAGTATAAACGCGTACGATAACGCTCCGAGCAGCGACCTCAGCGACTCGAACGCGGGCTTCCATTCGACCATCTTCGTGTTTGCGTATTAATATGTAATTTAGCGAATAAATACAAACTCTGAAGTAAACATACGGGTGTATTTACGAGAAACTAATAATAACAATGAGAAATGGAGTTCTATCCCATTTCGCTCGTTCTCGTAATGAAAAAGCGCATGAATTACAATACCGACGTTTACGTAGCTCAATTTGTTTCGTCCGACTTCCTCTAATTCATTCAAAGAAAAGATTGCTTTAAACAAATACATTTATGTATAAAAAAGTATTGTCTCTTCGTTTGATAAAATGTTACGTATTAACGGTATAACTTTTATGGAAAATTTAGCAGTAAGGGTCCCAAACGGGTAGTAAGGCGCCCAAAGTGGGTACCCCGCCTAAAACGGGTAGGCCTTCCGATATGCGGATTTTAAGTATTTTTGAGAATGTATGAGTGGCAACCGACGTCACGGCCGTCAACCAATCACAGTCAGTCGGCTCGCTTCGGTGACGTAAACAGTTAAACGGTAAGACAACAATCAAGTTTTTTTCTGCTTTCGTTAAAAAAATTCGAAATATGCTAGCTGTGATTACTCGAGGGTGGTGTAGAATGAGATTTCCTAAGTTGCATGGTATGATCTCGTTAGTAATGCGCTTCTTATCCCCGCAAAGTTGCGGGCTCCCGGCATTTCTATTTTAAAGTTATAATCGTCGACAATAAAAATGTGCGTACGGGCAAAATGGGTAGGGGCAAAACGCAAGACGCAAAACGGGTAGGGGGAAATCAGGCCTATACCTGAAATGACACCAAATAAATCTACCCGAAAACGTAAAAAACAGTAGGCTGAAATACTTACAAGCACACCAATAAAACACAAGCAAAGAAAAAAAAAGAAAAAATATTCTAAGATAAAAATTGACGCAGTGAAGAAGAATTTAACGGAAGTAAGAGCTTTCAAGAAAAAAGTTGAAAAAATGAAGAGAAATTCAAATGAAGTGAAAGCTTCTACGTGTAACACTATTAAGAGACATGCACGATCCAAACGTGGCCCAAAATGTAACATAAATGACGAGGCCAAGTGCATTACTCGTTTTAGGCCCGCCTACGGGCATAGCGGGTACTTCGAAGAATTTTTATTTATTTATTTTTTTCATTGTTATCGAAGAAAATAAATTAGTTTCTTTATGATTTTCGAAAGTTTATTAGTTGAACATTCCCACGAATAAAAAAGGAAGTTGCATTTTGTTTCGAAGTCTGTTTTTTTCAACACCTCCCTTAGCTTACCCGTTTTTGGCTCATCTCCCCTACGTGTATTACGACGAACTCGCTAACGTGAAGATCAACCATGTTATATATATATAAATATATATTGTATCATAACATGTATTCGTGCTTGATCCCGGCGTGTTTATACATATGCATATATCGTAAATGTGTGCGCACCAACATGCAAACCTGCTTTTGAGTAGCCCGTATCTGTGTATATGAAAAAAACTGCATTTGCACATAAGTACTCGTAGTTCGGTATCCATTTGCGTATGTTCCTGGGTAACCGCAGAGCTGTACATGCCAGTTTTAGGTAATTCTCTATATATACTCGTCTCTGTATGCTGTCCTGAAATTCCAATCCTACGCCTACGTATACATATATGTATATGCACACAATACATAAATGCGCATATCTTCGTGGAGCTGGACTCACGAAATAGCCTCTGGTCGCTGGCCCGAGCTCACTAGGCCATCGACAAACCTGTGTATTCACATGCTGCCCACATTACATAAACAATGTTCCTACCCTGTCTCTGCTCCCTTTTTATCGAGAAAACTCTCACCCTTATATCCTTGTATTCCGTTGAATACGACCACTGGCTCGGATATGTCTCGCATCGTTTGCGAAAAAATATTCTGAAAAATACCCATCCGACCTACTAGCCTGAGAATGCCCTTAGGTATATACACACATAGGTTGCACATGTACAGAGATCCTAACCAGCTGTACTAGAAGATTTAATTCAACGCGAAATTCGTCTGAATTTATCAAGGACCAAAATGTCGTTGGGTTGACATATAAAACGTGCGCTCTCATTTAGCTTGAAATTTCTCTCGAATTTAAATGGCCTTTTCTCAGTTTCGACCGTACTGATTTGCTAGCATCGAATTTCCTTACTTTAACGACAGCATATATATAGATATACGACATTGGCTTTGTGTTTGAGTACACGTTACTCTGTTCAGCATTGAATAGCAATAAAATAAAGTTAGCCCTTGGCATCAACGTAGCGATGGGCGTAGCGGTACTTCCATTATTTTCCCATTTAAGCTGTATTACATGGAATCTGATGGCATCGCTTCGGCGAACAATCGATATATATGTATATATACACATAGGCATCGATATATATGTATCTAAGAGGGGAGAAAAAAGCATCACGTTTCTGCCTTGCTTATGTGCTCGGTCATATGAATCTTTAATACATTCAATTATTTGAACATTAAGCACTGTTTCCCTTTTCTCGTTTGTATAAATTTTCCTCTCGATTTCTCTCTCTCCCATTTCCTGAGTTATTCCGTTACGAAAAATTGGATCCCAGATAAAGTCCAAGGGTGCAATAGCGATGATGAATTTTATTGCATTGAAAAAAATAAAGCTCACTACTGTGTTTCAAAATACGTGTAAATGTAAAAAATAAACGAAACCATTGAATATAAAATCTGCTCGGGTTTTCCCTCTATTCATTGTGACACGTGTACGGTCGCATGAATTCTATGGCGGTCTACGTCGAAGCTTATCCGGTACCTTGTTATTGCGGTTTCATCGTATATTTATTTATATACGAGTCACAGAGAGTGAGAGAGAGAGAGAGGAAGAGCTCGAAGCGAGAGCGAATAACTCCGTACTATTAATACATCGACAAACACCCCACGACGAGCGTAATAGTTACATCGTAGTAGCTCGAAGCTCTGTGTCATGGTGGATAAAGTTTCGAGGTGCGCGGTTCGTTCTATATCGCGATACCGGACACCATAAAAATCGACGTAGTTTTCACCGAGTGTATACAGCGAGTGAGAGCCAATTCAGAGTTCTCTATAGCCTCGTACCCACAGCAGCCGGATAAATTGGATCGTGCATCAAACTAAATTAACGCTTCGGTATATTCACGGGTGCGGACAATTAAGGATTTTCCATAGTTTATTGATGCCAAGGGGTTTTCGTTTAGTGCCGATAAATCTCACCGATATATTCTACTTCCCTAAATGTACCTACCCCTATATATATATGAGGTTCGTTGCTTGAATTCGGTATCCTGCGCCACGTTCCATCATCTTTAGAGGATAAGGTTCACTACTCGTGATAAGCGCTCAGTGAGTAAAGGAGCGAGGGAGAGACAGGTCCTCTCGTCGTTCGTGCGATATATAAACTTCTCGCGTGTTTGCCTCAACCACCCCGATAAAGCTTCCGTTACGCCACACCTCGTCGGTTTGCGTTCTCGATGCGACATAAGCACACATAAAACACATTCACGCACACGACTTACCTTCTTCTTCTCCCTTTGCCTCGGGAGGGTAACTATTACAAGACCCCGCGTGTCCTTGCGTCAAGCTTTATACACAATTACACTTGGGCCTTTGCGTGTCTGTAGAATCGCGTCTACTGAATAAAACTTTGATTTTAAGTACGGAACATTGGTGAACTTAAGGACATTAGATGAAGAAGAAGGGATCGGGTAATAAAACTTTGACGAGAGTCATTGTTCTTACAAATATATTTATTCGAGAATCTGTATTTTCCGTCGTGAGTGGAACGATAATAGAAACACATTTGTGAAATCACGCTTAAAAAAAATGGAGTCAGAGATGCTAACCTCCCAGCACGATGATATTACAGAGTAAATAATCTTTGAGGACTACATAGAAGAGTACAATATCAAAAGTGTCGATCGTCAGCTTGGCGAACTTATCGCATGGCAACACGTTCCGTCCAAGTACAACGCAATGCGTGCGTGCTGAAAACAGAAAATACATCGTATAGTGAATAAAAAAACGTTAATAATCTCAACGCAGGTTTCAAGTCATAGAGAGTCGCGCTATGGGAGGTCCGTGTGTTGTTCACCGTATTAATGTCACTCTCGTGACGTTTTGACATGGCAAAAATTAGGGCGATGGATAAGAGAGATAAGATTGCTGAACACGAATTTGAACGAAAAGATAAATAAACTTTTGCTCGAGAGATATTTCAAAGGAACAAGAATCGAATAAAAAAAGATGTTATTTGCTTCATTTCGGTGACAATCAGGCTCTTCGAAAGACAGATATACCTACACTGAAACGCGAGGATTGCTGAACGAGAGATACATAAACCGTTGAGTAAGCACGCCGGGGAACGAGAACTTGGACGTAGGCACACGAATATCGGGAGTAAGAAGAATCTCGGGGGTTGCGTAGTTTAGGGGTTGTTTGCCGTGTGTACGAGGGTTCGTGCCGTTTTAAGGGGGACCTCCGTCTTACTCGTTTCCTATTTGCTGCGTTGCAAACGTCGGTGTGGATTTATGTATATATTTGTATTTAACGTAAGTACGACGCTAGTGTTCTCCGTGCGTGCCGATTCCCTGAAATACCGATTTAACCGTTCAATATGTTCTAATAATAATACGACGTGTTAAATTCACATATGTTGTTGGACGTCGTCAAACATTTTTGTACCCTCTTTTTTCCCCTCGTTGGTCAACTCGAAAATTCTTAAAGTAAGAAGGAAAATGTCAACGATTCCAGATTTTCTTCATCAATGGATGTGGTCCGCTAGCCCTAGGGCGTCTTGATGCTTCTCTCTGTGATGCGCATTCACCATCATCCGCTTCAAGGCTAGAGAGACAGTATTCTTATAACTTTGCTCTCTGGCAAAAGCAGAGGGAGAAAGAGAGTTTGTCATACGAGAGGGAAAACTCGAAAGAGGGATGAGATTTCTCAACGGACCGAAAACGCCTTGGGCATATCTTGAAGATCCGCGTTGCCGGGTTATGTTAACCGGAAAATAGAACCAATGAAAAAGTAGCGGAGTAGGAAAAAATGGGAACTGCAGAAGTGAAGTAGGACAACCGTGTGGCATTGATGTTCTCTCCCTCTCTTTCTGCCTGTCTCTCTCTCTCTCTCTCTCTCTCTCTCTCTCTCTCTCTCTCTCTCTCTCTCTCTGCATATGTATATATAGATCGAGCGTTCCCATATGCGTTGCTATATTCATAGCTATATTTTAAGTGGTAGAGTCTGCAAAAATGCTAAATCCATTGACCCGTAATGCCAGATGACACATACCTGAGAACGAAGTCGTCCAAACTTCGTAGCTTCAAAGTTTCTAAGAAAGACTCGGGCTTGCCAGGAAAGCTGCAAAGACATGAGAAGTAGTATTTGCCTCGGAGGATATAGTACATTTGCGTATTTGTATAATCCAGATTTCTTCTCTAAATTGATCACTTGATCTGTTTCGTTCACTTGTGTGAGCACATGCAGAAGAGCTGACAAGGGGTATGGAAAACCGCGTCGTATTCCTTTTCTTATTAACGAGCGCACCTCGGCTTGATAAAACTCAAAACTGTAACTATGTACCTACATAATAAAAACAGTCATATTTATGCGCTGGAAACGCGATGGAACTTGACTGTACATTTGTAGAATAGGGAACTCGACTCTTTAATTAAAATTAATGCATCATTATGTGCACCCCTCATCTCGTTTCTACTCCCGAGTCATAAAAGCAAGATTGTTGTTGTTATGCCTGCGGATTTACGGCCACTTTGACGCGTGGCAAAACAATGTTTCATTGATTTTTTAAAATTCGTATCTCGAACTCGGAAGAAGCTAGACCCCGGAGAACCTACTCATTTACTTAAGCAGCAGGTCTATGTTTAGTTTGACCTGTTACTGTGCTAGTTAGGCACTTTTTTTAAACTCGACTGCAACACTGATCGCAGAATCTTCTGTCATGTGGAGTCCGGTCTTGATGGATGATGAACGTTTCTAATAGCAACACGAGAAAGTATGAAGGATACATTTTTTCCCCTAGAAGTTAAAAAAACACGTACGACGGCAAAAATAGAACTAAAAAATGGCCATTGATGAATCTGAAAAACTTGATATACACAATATTTTCAGTTTAAATAGCTATATTCTCAGAAAGTGCTTGCGACGCCTCTCCATTTGAAGTACGTGCTCTGTACCTAAACCCTATGCCCATATATATATAGATATAACTAATGGAAATTCGAGTCTCCGTTCGTGAATTCGAGCATGAGCGCGCACACCACCCCTACTTTCTTTGGCATGCGTGTCACGTATTACTTTTCATCGCACCCCCCCCCCCCCCTCCCTCTCTTCTGCTCCGTGTAAACACGTCTGTTTACGGTAATATCTCTAATGCTAACGAGCCGGCGTTATCTCACATCCTGACGGACATTAACATCTTTCGTGTGCTACTTACCGATTACCCCGTTTCTCATAAACTCGGCTAGTTTATCAAAAGTAGATTTCGCTTTTATCCTCCGTTGGCTAAAATCCCGACAATCATTACTTCTCTGAGTTTGACCGATGAATACTTTTTTTACTTCTATTTTCACCTCATCCGAGTATGAAAATTTCCGACATGGTAGAAAGTAATTTTTTCGCGAATACGATCGATCTCTATTTTCTATCACGGACTTCAAGAGATTTTCTCAACTTTCCACATAGATTCGGTTAAGAGATTTTTTTCGAGAACAATGTATACAGCAATCCCCATCGAAGTATATATATATATATAAATCGATATATGTTTCGTATATCATCGCGTTCTGTCGGCACAAAGAAATTTCCTATTTCGAATTCTCCTGAATAAATATTATGGGAATATACGCGCAAAAACAGAACTCCCCAAAGGCAAAGATGTAGCTCGGGGTCTTACGTTGTATGTATAATACATAGAGTAAGTACCACTACATAAACTGTGGTATACCGTATACGAACATTAGGGAGCTTGCCGGCCCTTCGAGAGTTCCCGCGGCTGAATCAATCGTCATGTTCGATTATTTAATATTTCACAACACATCCGAGTATGGATGGAACATGCATAACGAATAAGTAACTCCGCATTCTCCGTATCAGTATTTATGAGTAAAATGTAAGATTTATTAATTATGTGACACAATTTGATGTTATTGCGTCTAACACACATCAAATTTTTCGAGCGATTGGTATTTGGCACGAGATACTCAGCGTGTTTACGTCTCCGATCCATTCCGACTTCTCTCTCAGTCCCTCCCGTTGGACGGTGTGGCGAGTAAATAATTTAGTGCTGCGTGCAATATATTTCACCCTGGTAGACGTATATATATTTTTACTAGTGATGTAGAGGCGAATAATCGCGGCTTGCCTGTATAGGAATAAGACAGGTCGAAAGTGCGTGGGCAAACCACTTGGAGGGTTTAGGGATATATATGTATATAACGTTAGATGCATTAGTCGAGTCGTGTGTATGAGCTCCCAGGAGAAATCATGAGGTCTTACCCTCGCGTTTCTCTCGGTGTGGCACTTCGGAAGCCTTCAGAATTCACGGGGTAAGCAGAGAGGAGAAAAGCTCTAGTTGCCTCTAATAAATCCTAATACTAAATCACCCTCTATTACTCATATCTTCTTCCTGTGACTGTTGGGGTGGGTGTTGGAAAGAGATGAGTCTCGAGCTCTCTTCGCTATTTTCAAATATATATGTCCTGTATACCGTTCATCAATTCTAATGTTTTCCCCAAGGGAATTAAAATTTCTGCAACTTGAACTTAAAAAGAAAGAAGTAAACCGTGTTTTCGTTCTGCTATTGACTCTCTCGTGACACAAGTATGCCGGCGACGAGGGTATATTCATTAATTAGTATAGCGATATTGCAACTGGACCAGACATAACGGCGCCTACGACGATTAGTCGTCTGTAAGCCTGCGGCCAGTAGTGAATTACCCGCATAACGCAAAGGGAACGTGATTACGTCTATAGATATACACCTGTATACTTTACGTCGCATGCGAGTATATCTATAGATACATGTGCATATATATATAAATATACATATAGTAGAACGAAGAAAGGACACACGTAACGTTGGACGCACGTGATCGCGTCTCAGGAGGTACGGGACGGACACACGCGCGTCACTTGTCCACTGTTGGTATATACACACTCAATATCGTTGCCACGCGATCCTCGTGCCACGGAAAAGCGTGCAGCATTTTTCTGTCGCGACGTGCTCACCCCCGCATAGAGTGGCGTGCGCCGATCGCGTACTTACTAATGTACACATATACATCTATATATAGATATGAATGTTATACGCGCATACACGTGTACATACCTTGTATCCTTTCATCGTTCTTGCTGTATGACGCTCGAGAATATAGATATATACACATAAAACTCAGCATATGCTTTTTCCATTCGCATCATCCGTTTGTACCGTTTCACTCGCCCTAAGCTTTTTTCTCGTTTTTTTTTCCTTCTATTTTTTTGCAGAACGAAACGGCAGACTGTCTGCCTCCGTGCCGGTGGTATAATTACACGTATAACGCACGCCTTTCCTTCGAACCTCGCGAGGAACAAAATTATTACGCACTCGTGCCCCATCTACACAGGCAGGTGAATAGTTCAAAGGCCGAGGTGTACGTGCCGGAAAGCGAAAACGGGGGGAGGTGTGAGGGCCCACAAACAGAGAGTCCGAGTGATGCGCGTATAGAAAAAAGTTACAAATCCCTAGATTCTTGAGCTTTTGCTTTTAATATTGTTCTGGCAATATAAGTATCGTTACTGTTCTTGATAACAGCGCGTGCTTTTCTTATTTGGAATAATCAGTTTTGGGTAATAAATAATTGTATTTTTCGGCGATTTCTCCCAACCTTATTTCGGGATACCGCTAGATTTATATCTACGTTTATAGCTTCACCAACTCCGGTATAAGGTTCACCAACTCCGGTATAAGGTTCATCAACTCTGGTATAAGGTTTACCAACTCCGTACCTCGTCTTCAAGAATAGATATTCTCGTTTCGTCGAGGTAAATATAAAGACTGATGGTATACGATCTCTTATAATGACCAGTCTTTGGTGTACTTTCCCCGAGAACGGTAAAAATCGAATTGCCGTTCTAGAAACACGCCGTTGACTCGGGTATTCCTCGAATAGCTTATTGCGTCTTTATGCATGCCGCAGTTCTCTGTCAAGTCCTGGTTTTTGAAAAAATAAAAACCCGACCTCTATTTTATCGTTCTGTACGATCCTCGATCCCTCGACTTCTACTGTCTTGCGCGCACGAGGCGCGTGTTCCGGCCGATGGTTAAACCTGACCGGGTGGATCGTAAAACGTTCGAGTTTATACGAAAATTAAGGGTGCAATCAATTGACTTACGCCATCAATCGATGCGGACAGGTGGGTGAGCGCATTTATTTAGTATTCCAAGAAGCAGAAAACGGTTCATACGTCGCTTTTTACCTTCATCAACGATGGCGACCGCGAGGGAGAGATCGCGATACGTGAAAGCTAGAAGAGCCTATTGAAGAAACGTGGCGTGACGCAAAGCCATTCACCACAGTGGCAGGAGCTCGTCTTCTCCGTTGAGAACGCGCGGGACTTTGACCCTTCCATTCCTGGCTATGTTTCCACCCGCCTTGCCCCCAAACCAATTATTTGCTTTTGCCGAAATTAACTTTAAATTGCGAAACGTTTGCGATGACGGTATAGCACAATGCTAAAACGAACGATCCCTCATTCCCCAAATGTCCCACTTCACCTCCGTATAATAATACCTTCGACATTTTGTTGGACTATGCCTGGAAATTTGAGAGCCCACATTGAATAGCGGGACGAATAGGCTGAATACTGGTCCAAATAACTCGATATTCCATTCGTTTATTGCAGCATCAAAGGGACGCTGTCGTAAACGAATGGGGAGTGTCTCATCGGACGCACCGCTTACCTATATTACAACTATTACCTTCGACAATTATGCGCGCTATGACCGATTTGTCGGCCATCGGTACAATATAACAGGTAATAATAACATCAGATTACATTTAACAAAAACTAATATGCCGTCCTACCTAGTTCATTATGCTCGTTCCACCTGTCTTTTTATGCGTTCATTTCACCTATTTGTCGCTTCTATACGTCCATACCGTCCGGCTGTTCTCTTCGTTACCCTCTCTTCGTTCATCTATCTACCCGATGACGCTGCCGTTAGATAGATGGGTATAATCTATTGCGTAATTTTTCGTTGATCTTTGTTGCTGTATCATCGGGTTTCAAACCTCATTAGCGTTCACATTTTCACGGAACAGTGACCCGCCCGAAGGTCTCCATTCTATGTATAAGCCGTGTACGTGTTGGGGCATTAACTGTGTTCTCTCTTCGACATCCTATTAAAAATATCACAATTATGACGATACGGCCTCCAGCCCGCTCTCTTGATTTTCATGCATTCTCTCGTAGCCTGGTCTCCTTCGTTGCGCGAGAGCAGCAGCAGCGAGTACCTGCGGCAGCGGTCATTTGCATATGAGCACGATGGGCACGGCTGGTGGCGGAGAATCCGAACGGGCGGTTCGAGGTGATATATACATGCGCCTGACGGTGCTCACGGTCGAAGGGGTTGGGCGCTTTAATTCCCATGCATCATGCATATTCAAACTCCACTTGGTACAGCTGTACGCGGAAGTTAAATCCCAATGCATCTCCCTCGCTCGTCTTCCAACAGACTCGTCCGTCTCTCATTCTCTCGGTCTCTTTTCGGCCGCGGCGAAAGCTAGCGCCTCTTATTGAAAATCAAAATTCAGACAGATTAGTGAAGCGCCTGGAGGGAAGGAAAATCTGCCAGAGAGACTCCAGCGATGCGGCGCGCACATGGCAGCATCGATGTGATGTGCGTTTGACTCTTTTATCGCGCGATCATCGAAGTTTTACTGACTATCACTTGAGTAGCGGAGCCATTTTGACCATTACTCTGTACATGATAAAGCGACAGTTATGTACATATATATTGTTGTGTGAACCTACAACACTTTAGCCAACTTTTAGGTTGGCATAGCTACACTACATACTTACGGGAACCCTCTGCTTTCTCCTGCCCAAGCTTCTCAATCGTTTATGCGATACCATTAAGCTCCCATTAAGGAAAATGTACATGTTTCTCGCTTGGATAGAACCTCAGTACGGAAAAACTACATTTTAATCTTCGAAGTTTGCTTACAGAATGTCTATTTCATCACTTTGAGTTTTCAGCAGAATAAGACAGGAGATCAAAATTAAAGAGGTTTACCTTGGTCCCATTCCCGTTGATAGTGTATATTAACCTCGCGCCGAAAAGAGAGTCCTATCATCTCCGTTGCAACTTTCTATGCTCAGAGCTATCTACCACAGTGAAGGCAGATGCTGCATTAGCCTCTCTGCACGAACGTTAATAAGCACGTCTGACGTACTTATCGCCCTCGCTAAATAAACGTACTCTCGCGTGGCTCTACTATCAAAGAAATGTAAGCAGCTTATTTATTTCAAGCTTTGATAAATAACGGCAATTAAGCTCGGCTCGGGAGAATCAACGCAGGTTTCTACCGCGTCTGGGGCGGGTATCAACAAAATTCCTCGCGCTTGGGGAGTGGCAAGGATGATGCACACGTACGTAGAGTTTCGGGATGGTCGTATCGAGAAAGGCAGCAAGAACGACAGTATTCTCGAGTGGATACTCCACGAGCGTAAAACACATCAGGGGTATATAAGTCTAGGGCGGATGGTGCTGGGAACAGGGAGTATATGCGGAAATATGGTTTTAGCGAGGCTTTTTCTTATCAGTAAGTTCCAATACCCAGTTGCACCACCCTAGTTTTCCATTTGTCGGGCGTTGCTTCTCGCTCTTTTGCGCATCATCGCAGTGAGCACATTTTCGTGATAACTATCCTGAAATATGGTAAAAATATTAGAACTGATCGGAGTTGAGCAAATTATACGTAAGTGGATTACCAATGTGTACAATGTTGTAAATGATCAAATTTATTTTCGATAATATAAATAATGATGAGATAACGATGGTGGTTTTGACAACTTTACTGATTATATACATGCAGAGTGTAGAGAGAGAGAGAGAAAGTAGATACAAAGTCCGCAATGCGATTTTTCTAAAAGTGTGGAGGGCGCAGTTGACCAGAAATAATCGCAACCCGATAATGTATCTATACTACATTTACGAAGGAGTGAGCGTCAAGCAACTAATACATGTGTATATTCAACTGACTGAATAACCATCTCAGAGGGAAATAAGGATGAAAACTTTTGCAAAGTTGGATCTTGCCAGGAATTAGTTGGGGAACGGGGAGCATATATCAGCATGGATTGCGAGGGAGAAGGAAGAAGAGAATCCACGGATAGAACACAGCCCATCGGAGTGGTCCGGGACAAAGGTTTTAACGACTCCCTGAAGGGTCTCCAGTTACCACGCTCCGATGCCTACCCTCCCGACCTGTCCGTCCTAGAATAAAGATGGTCGGTAGCTGGTGGGCTGGGTGGAAAAGGCTTCTTTCGTGAACATATCCATGAAGTCTTCAACAGATCCCACGGGAACGCACAGAGGAAAAACACCTATATCTTTGTTATTGAACGTCGAGAATAGCGTTTACTTGAAGAAATGAGAAAGAAGAAAATGTAGGCGTGTAAGTCAATAATTAAATCTTATTAACGATTTTTTAACCATGATACAATGCTTATAGGTCGCCAGAGTTTAACGTTACAGAAGGTGTTAACAGTGTGTTAGTTTTTCAAAGCTTCGCAATTTCTCAGCGAACAGATGGATGATATGTAATTTTGTTATGAAAACAATGACAGTATCGACGCGACGAGACTCCACACATACGCCTTTAACAGTAAAGCGGTGATCAGAAACTGAAAAGTCAGCGAATACACCCTAAACAATCGATATTAGCACCAGCACCTTCGTAGATGGCGCGCGTTCGACCAGCAGCACCTCTTCACTCGTTCGTGCGAACGGTTCAATAGCGGTTCGCTTATTCGCTCGGGCTCAAAAGGGTGATTAACGGCGCTTCGCACCGGCGAATTACGCTATAACACCAACAGCAGCAACATTGTACCCAGCACCGGCAATACATCGACGAGAAATTCTCATAATCACCGTGGATACAATATTAATCTGTTGGCCGATGCGCCGAGCCATGGTTTCTTTGGTTTAGCGGGATATTATTAGACCGCCCGAAGAGAGCCTGAGAGATGAGAGTGAGAGAAGTAGAGATGGCTGGTGTCATGCATATTCAGGGCGCGCCTCTCGCGGGGCGTTTATTATCAGATTGGCCGTCGGTTTGGCTGAAAGGTAGGGAATCTTAACTCATGCGCCACGTAGCTGTGTTGAAGCCCGTCAGTGGGGTTGATGGATCGTGGCCGTTCAACTACGTGGCTTCTCAGGTTAAGAGGGCTAATTTGAATTTAATAAGGGGTTGAATTGCTATTTATTCGACGCGGAACTTACACACTTGCCGAGGGTTCTGTTTGTCGGTACGGCAAACGCGAGTGTGTTCCCCACGTGACTGCTATACATTTCTTGATTCCCCCATGAATGTACTGGCAACATTGCCCCGGCTCATTGTAGTAGCAGCTAGCAGGAAAAAGGAGGTTCGCCGAATAACGCCTAAATATCTGATCCTACCGTGCCTCTATTTTTCTTCTTTCGCAGGTGGATATTCAACAATAAGAATTTTTACACGATTATCGTCAGGTCCACTAGGGATTTAATTTGACGAAGTGTCGAGAAAATAGTTGAGAACAACGTTGAAAAAAATCGCGTTATCCTCAGTCTCTTCAGGCCAATAGAAAACTCAGCCGAATCGCGCTCGCGCCCGAGCTCCAAGTCCATTATCGTTATGAAACCTAGCTCTTGATTTGATTCACCCTTTTGAAACCACAAAGGGACCCGGAGAAAGTGAAAGCGAGATGAGGTAGAGGAAAGCCGAGTGGAGAATGGGCGAGCGGTGCATGACGAGAGGTCCCCGCGGCTTTCCTTCTCACTCGCTCTCTTTCTCCCCGAGCAAATATCGCAGCAGAGGTTCTCCTACAGTTTGCTTTGTGCTTTGAATGCAAGAAAATGGGTCCCGGTGTGCCCCGCCGATGCTACGATGGAATATATATCTAGACAACGATCCCGGATTATGTCTGGGTAGTGCTATATACATAGATATTTACTCACCGTAATATATTGTAACAGCGGAGCTCGCGCAGCTGCTACGTTTGTTCGAGCTTTCAAATCTCATTGTAATCTCTTACTTCGAGACTCATGGATCGAAAAATCATAATTTTCCAGTGAGAAGTCGAAAATCGATTCTATTCCGGTCTTTATTCAAGCTACTTGTGCCAAAAGAACTCTACCGTTCTCGGGTCGACGCTCGTATTCCACGAACGTTCGAAGAGAATCGGGGTGGAAAACGGAACAGGGTCGGCGAGGCACTGGCAGTGACGTCAAATACCATGTCCACACACGAGACGACGACGCCTAGGACGATGAAGAAAGCGCCATTCGACCGAAAGCACTTACCCCGATTTCTCGTTACCATAAACGGCGAACCTCGGGCTTTCCCCGGAGTCCCGAGTTATGCCCTTTTGATGTTTTCCACCAAGAGGACTCTAGCGACAACAGCCAGAGAGAGAGAGAGAGAGAGGGAGAGAAAGTGAAAAAGCTCTCACTCAGAGTCCGAACATTCTGCGCGACCACGGTGGAACCTTATGGCAAGGCTAGAATTCCAATACGCGCGATGCATCGGATTCGTTCTATCGAAGTAGACCAGCAGTCGTAAAAAGAAACTAGCCTCTTGCCGAATGCCCTTTTTTATCATGCCCTCGCGCTCCGTCAATGGGAGAAAGTTTCGTTTTCCAAAGAAAAATACCGAGGGTTGGATTAAATTATGGTAATACTACGAAAAAGTATTCTGTCGTCCAAATGAATTGAGTGCTTTAAGTAATTCACTCCAACATTCGCGCTGTTCGTTGCATGAAAACAACTCAACCGATGCGGGGAATATTGTGATGACAAAAATGTGCCGAACGATAAAAATCATCACCAATAAAAATCCGATAACAATGATTTGAAAATTGGCATTATAATCGTTTTACGTATTCTGTGCATCAGCGCCTTTTGGATAAGAATACTCTTCATTAAACTGATAATCTTTACCACCCATGTAGGATGCCGAAGCAAGTAACTATGAATTTATGTACAACCACTGGAATAAAAAATGATCCCAAGAAATCTTGGAATGGCATTAAAAACGAGGGCACGATTCTTGACGGACGTGTATTTACAATGATAAAATCCAGAGATGCTGTAGTGTTATCGACGAAAGCGATTTATCAAGAGATATAAATAAGGGTCAAAATAGACTTGTACGATATCTCGTTGACGGATCGCTTAACCCAGTAGACATCAGCGGGAGAAGCGAAGCGTTTTTCTTTTCTCCTCCTCGCTTTTTTTGAGCGAAGCTGCGATTCTCGACTTACGAATAAAATAGTAATATTCGCCCTCGCATCAGCAGAGTCACGATACAAGTTATAAGGGACTACGGATGGGCAGTTATCTTTGCTGCTGTTTTGCCAGCGTCTGCCTCCGCGTGGACCACTTTCTTTCCTGTATGCATCATTCTTGGTGCCCAGAGCAGAGATTTATGAGTTTTGCTATTCTTCCTCCCACCTCTCCCTTTCCGGTTTATATCGCGAATGCATTAAAGGAGGAAACGAGAGACGGGCGTTCCTCGACTATAAGTTTGCTTATACCTACATAAGGATATATCTATGTAAAACTATATCGTAAACCCGAAATAACGTACATGAACGAAAAGCGCGATTGGGGTAGTCATGCCGGTGGTAGTAGTGGCGGTACCCTAATAAATTGAAGCTCCTGATCCCATAAAAATGCATTGGATTTCTCGTTCGAGGCTTTCCGGTTCGCGCTGAGCCCAAGAAAAGATTCCTAAGAAAATAAAGCTGGCCAGAGCCAATGCATACGGAATATTCCTCTTCGTGAAAACGGAAACAGCGATAGGAGTCGCGATGCGGTGAAACTGTGAAGGAAACAAAGAATAAAGCAAGAGAAAACGCCGTCGTACGCGACTGAGGATGGTTCGGAAATCAAGGGGGTGGATCGGAGCAACGAAATAACCGCGGAGTCCTGGCAACTGATCGCAAATGCGCGAGACGCCCAGAGAGCTGCAGAATATTCCCGAGCTCGTTCGCTCGCTCTCGCCAAACGAAACGCAACCGGTGGATATTTTTATTTCAATATTCACTAGCTCCGGATGAAACCTCGTTTTTCATTTTTCCTTCTCACGCGCACCACCGCGGTATCACATGTGGGAAAGAAAACGGGGATCGTAAATATATCGATATCCGTATATATATTTACTGCCAAAGAGTCTCGATGATCTCTTCGACCGTTGATATCGGTACAAGGCCAAATAGTTTCGAGGTGTTTCCATAAAAGATAGATCGAAACTCATTACTGAACCATAAGCTATCCTTTACTCCCTCTGGTGAGGGGGGGGGGGGGAATGTGAAATATCATTTCTCGGTCTATAATACGAGCACAACCCCTTTAAAGCTTGAGGCGAACAATTGCAGTTTAATTTCTCCTGAGTTCATTCATCGCTGATGAATATCTGTCCTCAATCAGGACGAGCATTGACTCATCCGCTCATTCTCGTTGAGATCTCGTTGTCTAGATATACGAGTACATCCCACTGTAGATGGGTCTCTATATCGAACGGAGAGAGGTGCTCTCGCGCTGGCACACAATGTCGCTTCTGATGTCAGAGTAGAGCCCAGGGGTAACGGGCTACGTTCGACATAGTCACCCTCCAACCTATCGTTGGCGCACGTCGATAACTCAATCTCGCTAGTACTGCCGCTCCTCCCGCTGCTACTACTACTGTGACTTGTCTCTATCCTCTCTGGTATATAGTGTGTGTGTGGGAAGTTCACCGAACGAGCCAGGGACAGACCGAGTGAGATTCTGTGACAAGGAATAGACGTGCGTGCGGTGAGATGTGAGAGAGATGGAGGGGGGGGGGGCGTCTCGTCCGGTAGGATTATGGAAGGATGGCCAGCGGCCGGGATCGCGACCCCGGGTAGTCAACGGATTGAATCATCCGCATTCGAGGCTTGACCTCCACGAGAGATAGAGTCATGGCGAGGAACCACGTTAAACGCCACGTCTCATCCTCCCTCGTACAAGTCTCGGATCTTACCCTCGCCCCATGTCTTTGATCGAACGAGAGACCTTTTATACGTGAGAAAACAATCTCATGTCTGGACTATGATCAATGAGATATTCTAAATCATCTAGTTTCGCTTTCTATACCGCCCAATCCAGTCCATTTTTCTAAATGTTACTGATAATTACATCATCTATAACAATGAGGAATCATTTAGCGTTCCTAGCCAAGTAATACTGTCCTATAATGCGAATCAGAATTGACGAAGTCCTCTGATATTCTGTGGTTAAGTGGCCCCATACGCAGTGATCGATTCTCAACGGCATTCGCCACAAATAACTTGCGGTACATAGGACAGATGCCGATGATATTACGCGCCAGTTGGGTGCACCCCTCCATGACGAGATGACGACAACGGTTGATGGTTGTGTTGGGGCTGGCTACTGTCAAGCGTCAAGAGATGCAACCACGCTGTCTTCCACAAGATGCGGCTATACGTCAGCGGTTGTACTATCAGTGGCTCGCTGTTCTCGTGGCTACGTTCTCAATTCCTACGATAAGCAGGAAACGACCGCAACGTTGCCGCACTGCGAGAACAACGTGTCAGGTCAGAGGCCATGTCGAGACCCGAGCTGTACGGCCTGGCAGCTTCCCTTAGTTGCCTACTGGTGGTTTTGACAAGCTCTAGACGCGAATGCGAGGCTACCCGTCGAGAAACTTGATATTACGTACAAAGACCCGTCTTCTCGGGTGGACGATATCCCGAGGGTAGCGGAAGGACCAACCTAAGCTCTGCGTCTCACTGAATAATTACATAGTTGCAGTTATTACGCAGGATATACTGTAATTTAGCGACCTATCCGCAGGCCATGCTCCACGACAAAACGACTCGTTCAATGGTGGAAAATTGATTCACCGTCACCGTGACAAACTATCGCATCCCTTTATCACCATCCGGTTTCCAGTTTGCTCGCAGTATCCAAAACAACGATGATCGTATACGTTCTTCAACATCTTCTTGCGTGCCTTTCGTCAGGATGGTCGTCCACTGCTTTGAATCACTCCTAACGTTACCGCTTGTGTACATAATATGGAGACCTCTGTGTTGTCGTGGGGGATGGTTGTTAATACCGGGAAGACGAGTAAAATGGTTCCACAAACCGAGAATTCCACTCGCGATGATCGCATGGCAGCAGTACAACCGACTGGTACAACGGCGACGTCGAGGACGAAGACAACATCGAGGAAACTTTCTCCTTAGAAGCGGCCACCGGTGTTAGCCCGTGAATAGATAATATACAATACCCGCTGAGTTTTCTCTCTCTCTCTCTCTCTCTCTCTCTCTCTCTCTCTCTCTCTCTCTCTCTCTCTCTCTCTCTGTCTCGCGGTATCTATCCCTTCAACCTCGTGAGTGTTCGCGAAGCTGCGCACACCCTCGGGATACAAAGACGTCGTCTCCAGTCCCGTTCCACCCCATTCCTTTCCACAATACCCTACCCTCGATCGGTTCACCGTATATTCGATCGAGTTGCGCTCACAGCTTCGCAAGTGTCTTGCTCGCTCCGACAATTTCTATGCACGCCAAAGTTGTATAGTGCTGTATCACACAGCGGTCTCGTGGAGGAACGAGACCGCAAACTTTCCCTACAGTTTCCATGCGTTGTACCCTATACCTGCCTCGTGGCTTCCCCGTACACACTCCAAAAAGTTATTCCACCTCGTCGAGTGTTTCCGTGGAAAACATTACGTCTTGCCACGAGAGCTCCTCCAATTCTACGGGTTTATTACATTTCAATATTATTATATATATGTTTGTCGTTTGTCATTCCGTTTTTATTTTTCATAACAAATTTTTTGATAAAAAAAATTCACGTCTAGTGTACCGGGAATCGATAGAAGAGATATGCGGTCGCGTATATATGTTCGTATGGGAGAATGCGGGTGGGGTTGCATTTCCCGCCATCTGGTACATTCCTATCAGATTATTATCGGTACGCAATCAACTCCATCCGAGTAGTATTGGTGTGAGTATTTTATACAGGTGTGAGCTCTCGCTGTCGTTGATCGTGGGGCCGGCAGCATCACGAGCAACGAGTGGCGCTCGAGAGGTAGTAGCCCGCTCGCCGTTCCCAATAATGGAAACTACGTCGTCGATTCTATTTTCCGCTTGCCGCGCCCCCACGGGAATCCCGAGTGTGGTCTCTGCAGACCCGACCGACGCGAACCGCATTCGCCTACAATAATGGTTATTTATTAGCGCTAAATCAAATGTGTTAGCGCTTGGCACTGGAAAAGGTAACTATAGGTAGAGACGATGGCTACGAAGGCACGTATATATGTATACGCGTTCTTCTGCCTCTCGGCCCAATATATATGATAATGGTAATAATAATTCCGGAAGAGACCACTCGGCTCGCGAATGCTGGAAGGAGGCGCGGCCCCTCGTTCTGTTCCACAGCTGAAGCTCTAAATCGAGGGTGAGAGGAGAGAGAGGACGAGAGCAGACTTCAAGTATGGTGGAGGAAGCGAAAAAGAGATATGGGGAACGGCACGGTGGAGAAAGAGTGTTCTGTGCGGGCAATTGCAGTAACTATAGACCACGACACGGCTTAAACCACACATCGCCCGGTGAACAAAATTTCGATAAAATATTGGTTTGCGCGTGTTCAAATTTTCTCCAAATTTCATAGACGTAAATAAGGAATGTGTAATGTGATATATAAAAATAAAGACAATCCTACCGATGCTGGAGCACGAAATATTTTCCATTTCTGACTCTTTTACGGATAATATAACATAGGGTATGTATGTTTGCTAGGAGAAAATTGAGAGTTCCATTTCGTTGTTGCCGCGCTGAAGGGTAAGCTTAATGTTGCTCTGACACTATCTAGGCTAGCCCCGAGTCGCCGGCATTCTTCGTTCGGTCGCTCACGCCATCCTCTGAAAGTAGACCAACACAGACCGCAAGCGCGATCCTTATTAGGATTGTTACATTCACCGTTTCCAGTGGTTCCAAACAGACGTAGCCACCAATGTCAGGCTATCCGTTTTATGTTTGCTGCATTCTGGACACGGGAGACACGAAGATTTTGTGTTACAAGCGAAACGAAGTTGTTCCAATTTACCCTGGGGCGTTACGACGTACTTTAGTACTCGCCTCATCCTGTCGTTTCCGTGCTCCCTCTCTCTCTCGTTCCACGTACTTGTTATATCTGACTCTTACACACCAGAGCTCCGGAACACGAAAACTAAAACATACCTCCCGACGCGAAAACCTGCTCATCTACCCTCTTCTTCCCCTCCCCCCCTGTTACTATTATTACCCTTATACACCGACGCAATAGGAGTCACATTGGTTAGTTCGTGCGGCACGTTTTCCCAAACTTCCCGCAACGTAATATCCACTACAGGTACACCCGTGCGAGGTGCGAGAATAATTTTCGCTCCAAATGCTTAACGAAGCGAATCGTTCAAGTTTCACGTTCAAAATTCTTTAAAACGGATCGTTCGAAGCTCTGTGAGAAAGACTGAAAAAGTTAAAAATTTCTAAGAGACGTAATTCGATGCATGGCAAATTCATTTGTACAGAGGCAGATCAAGGCATCTCCATTTCGCTCTCAGGCAAATATAGCTCTCCGAGTATACATCCGTGTACCGGTTGCCCACCGGTTTCGGTATCTCTGCCCTTCCGCTGGATGATTCCTCCGGTGTCTCGGTCATATCTCAGCTGTAGATGCACGAGGAACGCGCGCGCGACGGATCGTGGCGAGGGTATATGGCAAGGAGGCAAACGCTCGCGCATAGTACGGAGTTCCATGTAAACACAAAGCCCGTGTAATAGCGGCAAACCTCCCGCCGGTATTGTGCGTGAATACTGATGTTTCATTAGCCGACGGTTCGTGCTGTTCGGACTGTCAATCAAGTTCACCGCCTGCGGCCGTCCTGAGTAACCCGTGCCTTCACCACTGAGAGAACTACGGAGGTTCAAGCTGCTTAGAGGGGTTGTGGTAGGCACACGCGCATCCATATACCTACTTCCACGTAACGTACTCGCACTCCTCCTCACTATCAAACAATATATCTCATACGCGTATACATATCGCCTGGATCGAATCGTTCGCCAGCGTGGATGATCCCCGCACTCTCGCAAGGGTGAAATGCAATAGTAGGATGTTTGATTGCCCTTACGTGGACATATAAGCCGGGTGTTCCTTACTGCAACATCAGAATCTATATCAACCCTCGGTGCACCTGCATCGCTTGCTTTGGAAATGCGATGGAACGCGTCGGTTGAAACAACTGTTGTATACTGGACTGCCGTGTATCGAATAGGATAGAAAAAAAAGAAAAAAATTGCCGCATCTTTGATGAATATTTTCAGATGCGGCCGAAGGATAGCTTTGAAGAGGTCGACGTTGTAACTTTGTAATCGATTGGGGAAGGGCGCTTAAGTATCCAATGTACTGTATACGAGAGCGTAAACTATGATATCTGATCGTCCCTAAAACAGTCCCGTGTCCCGTTGAGATACGTCCGCACCCTCGTTTCCACTCTGGATGTATATACCCGACCTACGAGCGACGCGGGGGTTCATGGTTTTAGTATAAACGAGAAAATTCTATAGGCCGGCCCCCGGCCCTGTTTTGCCCTACGAAATATAGATCGACCAGTGTTGCCAGCAATGGGGCACGATATGAAAAGGCAACGGGCCGACCGCGGCTGGAGGGGGGGGGGGGGGGGGGTGATGGCGAGGCATTCATCTCGTTGTAATGAAGTAATCGACTGGCAAGGGTGAAATTCGATGGGAGAGATTCCACGGGGTGTTTCAACTCGTCCGATATCTGATCATTTCTGTAACAACCCTACCAACGGGTAACTGCCGTTGTAGCCGATATATTTCGAACCCTCTCCCATCGCGTTTATTCAACACCGCACATACCGGAGACGAGAGGCGGCATTCGATCGATGATTTTCGGAATCGTTCGTAGCGTCATGAATAATTGCAACGAAGTAATTCACCGTTCGTATATACATACGCGTCGGCATAATTTATGATTAACCTATCGATACATGCGATAATTGGATTCGTCGAGCGTGAGGGTAAAGGGCGAGGACAGGGGTTGGGGGAATAGTACGTATGGAGAAACGCGGTATCGAGGGTTACTGCCACTTTGGCGCGCGGCAGGTGAATAGATCGCAATCACAAATAGATTCCGGACTGTTCGATGCTGTGTTCCAAGTTCCCCTCTTCAATGGGGAGCTTGAGTTGCACATCCGATGAGAGGATTCGAAGTCTAGTGCGCGCTTTGGAATTCGCGAGGGGCCTGTTCACTCGTGGCCCCGAAAACGCGTACCGAATGTACCGGTGTATAGTCGAAATTTTCGGAACTGATTCGCTGTTCTGATGAATAAATTTCCTGCGATTCTCGCCGGTTTCCACACTAGAGATTTCACTATAGTTTACAATTGCTGGCTCGACGACAGTAGCTATGAAACATTATATGGGTGTTTCGACTATCCGATCGTTCCTAAAACAGTTTGTACCGACAGAGGGGAATACGATAAAGGGAGGATGCGCGTCCGCACCATCGCACCCTATCTCGTACACGTCCGTACTCTCCCTCCTTTATGCCGATGCTCGAAGTAAAACCGCGCGGATATAGAGAGTCGCGCGGGTTCTCTCCTCTACTGGTTTGTTCAACGTGTGTGATTACGTTGGCAATTACTCCTACCCTCGCATGCTTGGGCTACCCTTTCGTCGAGCCGCACCAGCAACCTCCCGGCATCCACTCCTGCATTCTCGGCTGGGCGCGGAGAGAGCAAGAGAGAGAGAGATGGCTGAGACATATATAGCCACAGTCAGGGGTGCCTTGCCCCTTCGGTGCTGCCGCGCGGAAGGGCTGTAACTCGTTATTAGCGAGTAACGTGGGTGGGGGTTGATTACTACCCCGAAGTAGATTCCCCAACGATGATAAACACGATCCTCGGCGATCGCCGGACTCTCCGGGCTTGCCGCACACGCTCTCTTTTCCATACACTCGCCAGTTCTCTCTAGACGCTGTCCGTCTCACGAATACGTTTTCGTTGAAGAACGGACGGAAGTTGCGCCAAAAGCCGTATTGCCACGATAAGCGGATAGAAGAGCTTACCAACGTTCAACGTGTGATGAGACGCGAGGAAAACTTCCGACAACCGTGCGAATACGAAAGGGTGCATTAGCATTTGAGGTGTACGAGAACCGTGCGACCACGCTACACCGTCACATCATTATTATTTCAACTCCGATGAGATTTTACGAATCGAGGGAACATAATTATGATCTTATTATTATACGATATGGAGATCATTAGTCGTGACATCAACAACCTTTATGCGATGGTCACTCGAGCGAGAGTACACGGTGGACCCTTCTCCGTCTTCCTTTTTTTTTCTCCGAATGGTACTTTGCCAAGTACCTCCCTAATTAGCGGTGACCGTGCGGTCCATTGAACGAACGGCGCATCCTTTGTTCGGCCGAACAGACGTCGACGACGTAAGGGTTGAAATGGCCAACTCGTTCCCACAGTTCTATATGTACGTACGTATATATTGTCTATATAAATGTAGCCTATCTCGGGCTGGGCCGGCGGACTTCTAGAGGGCGTATTATGAGGGGTCATTTGGGATAGGGATGGGAGCGAGAGTGACCGTACGCGCATTTTCAGAGACGAGAGTACGTTGTGAAGCAAAAGAGCCTGGAGATGAAGCGGACGAGTAGAGGTGTATTTGGAAAATGGCTTTGCTTTTCACCTCTGATACCGTGCCAAAGCCTCTTGTCCCACATGGCGAACGGACACAGGACAGAGTGTACAAGACTAATTGCAATATCATACGTGTTTCTTTGTCTTCTTTTTGGTTTAAAAATAGTTACGAGCTCGTAAAATACGGAAGATTGTATTCGATGTGTGCACGGGACTCGCGTGTACATTGAAAAACGCCCGCGGCAAACTTCGCGGCAGTTTGGTTATATGTGGCGGTTCATCATGTATGAAACTCGAGAAATGTATTTCCTCTCGGCATACGCAGTTCTCAAAAGCGAACAATTCCAACGAAAATCTATATTTTACTTTGTACGAAATTTTCAACTGAAATTGAAGAAATGAAAACAGCCTTCTTAAAAAACATACCGGTTGAAATATAACGCGAAGGGGTGTGAAGAAATTGCCAGGTTCTTTTTTCTCGAGAAGCACCCCTCTTGCTCGCAGTATTTCGGGCATCTTTTTATTACCCGCGATCTTTAATCTTCTTAGCATCTTGAAATCCATCGTGGCCAACGGTATCATCATAAATCGTCAAATATATAGATCGAGAGAACCATCGCAGGAATCCCCTCCTCCCACCCTCTGCTCCGGGGGTGAGCCAAAAGTGTCTTTATGAAAACGTTTAATTAAACGGTTTCATAAATCACACGGGTCTCAACCCTCCCTCTCCTTTCGTAGTGAACGAGAAGGGCGAAAGGAAGGTGGAGGGGAAGCAGTTGGGAACAAATTAATAAGATTAATTGGTTGACAGTCGGGCAACACTTTGGGCTGCTTCGACTGCCCCACCCCCTACGTGGTCTCAATCGCAGGAAAGAACAGTGTGCCGACGACTTCCTTCGAGAAGAAAATTAATTTTTTTTTCTCGCACCAGAGCGAGAGCCGAGATCGCAGGTTTTAGTTCGCCGAAGTTTTTCTCTCCTACTACCCTTCACAGCAGCTACAATTCTCTCACGGTGTATCGAGTCAAGTATTCCAGTCTTTAAAAGAAAATCAAGACTGCAAATGTCTCGCACCGAGTACAAACCGATTAATTCCAAACATAGGGACTTTTGTCTCTTACAAAAAGAGATTCAACGGGAAATGGAAATGCTGTAAAAGTGTAAAGTGTCAGTGTCTAGAGTGTCTCGAATATTTTTCTATCTCGATATATCGTGACCGTGGCATTTTCGTGCCGAGCCCGGATTCCCGTCCATTTTTGTGTTGTTTTTTGGGCTGGTGTGTATGGTCGAAAGCCATCCCTCCCCGATGAGGTGGACACATATTCCTGTACATTTGGAGGATCCCGCGAAAGAGCGCGAGGCGACAATGTGATATATACACCCTGAAATCCGACACGCTTCAAGCAATCTATTTGCCGAGCATTGTAATCCAGACTCGACATTGTTCTTTGCAAACACGGTTTTCCAGGTGTATGACGCGCTCTTCCAACGACAGGTATATCTATTTATCTATCTACGTCCATAGATCTATGTATATGTGTATATATATATATATCGATAGCAGCATTGGCGAAAATTCGCGCGTTCGATTCGCACGCGGTCGCCGTCGCGTCACCGCTTGACACCGAAGCTCGCGGATTTTTCGTGCCTTCCATTGTCGTCGATAATTTCATCGGTTCTCCTCTCGCCTGACGCAAAATAAACGTCGATGTCGCGCCGTTGACCGAGAATTTAATAAAATGGAGAGAGAAAAAACAGGCGTAGAAAAAAGCCCGAATGCACGTATAACACGAATATACGTATGTGTTATATATACAAGCGGATTATAGTGGTACGGGCGCTGCATACTATGAATAGGGTATATATGTTTTTTTTAAACTCGATATAGGTACTTGAAAATATTTTGCGTATTACGTCCTCTCGAAAATAAATAAACGTATACCTACATTCGTGCGTTTGATTTCTGTGTTAAATTTTTTCTCACTTTATCTTTTTTTCACGTTTAATAAATATTCGAAACGTCTCTACGACACCTGGCTACCACATGAAAAATCGCATGGACATGAATTTTTCGGGCTTTTCGGGCGAATGAGAGAGATTGAGTGTTTTCGGAGTGCACACCGGTTTTTTAGCATAACATTCTATGAGCGTTACGAAATCAATCAACGTTCTCGACATTGGTCGCAATTTGAGAGAGGCAAAATTGACGTTCTGTGCAACGCAACCTACAATCAGATTTTAACTGTTTTCTGTTGCGCGCTGTATCGGCCGACAGTAACGTTACGTGTACGTGTGATAGCCATGAGAATTTCACGAGATCTCGCACGGCCATAAAAAAAAGAGATAACGAGATTTAGCGCAAATTTGAAATGTTTTGGGGCGAAAAATAATACCGTCCGAAAAAGCTGTCGGTGACAATCGAATTTTATCGTTGAGAGATATTTCGCGCGCGTTTTCGAGTTCTTCATGAATACGGATATAGAATAGATGTACATAAATGATTGGATAAATGTGATAAACTGATTTGTACGAATTACCCTATTCGATATTTGATAATGAAAGCGACGTTGATCAATCCACATTATTCGATGTCACTCATTTCGAAATTTCTTTGGCGGATCGGACGTTCCTCGTAATAGAATTAGCAACGAATCCAAGAGCGTGATTAGCCCGAGAAAATAGGAGAATATTAAGTAAAAGGTGAATCGGCCGACCAACTTGGACGGGCGAGCACGTCTACTACGTAAGAATAAATAGAAACTACTACCAGTGTGCTAACAATTCAACTTCTCAGTCCGCCACTGCTCGGCTTTTGCGTCCCGTCGCGACGTCGACCCTCTTCCTACTCTCTATCCTGAGTTTTTACTGACGTCACTCTAGCTTGAACTACTGCATGTTTCATTGGATCGATTTTTCACGTGACGTCATACATGCAAAGCTCGCTTGTGGATAAATATTTCTCGTTCGAGCTATGGACATGCGCGTACTATACGTGTTCCATCGTATTTATGAACGCAATTTTTTAACCGGAAGCTTCGACTGTCCAATAAACTTATCGAACAAAACACGAGTCTTGTTCCTCGTTTCGAAAGACACGTGATACGTGATAATTGTTGAAACGAGAGAACTCGCTCTCTTTCCATGAACATATTTCTCATCGAGTTATATCAACGTCGAGTTATATCGTCCGACTGCTACAAGTTGACCCTGAAAAACATCGTCGAGTCGCTATGACGAATCCTTTTGTTCGGTCTGCGGCTGTACCACGCTGTTGCAATCGGCTGGGAAGAAAAGTAGAAACGTAGAGTGAGAAAGAGAGAGCGGGGTAGAGCGACGCGCGTTCATCCAGACCCTTTTGGTTTGTGGAGAGAACCCTCCGGTAATGGGCGAAAGCGCGTACGACTCTCGTCTGTCCGCCCGCGTGTATACGCCTGTCTGTATATACGCCTAGGACCGTGTATGTGTGTATGTCCAACCCCCGTGAGTAATTGGATAGTAGTGGTAGTGACGCCCGCTCGCAGCCATACGCGTGGAACGAAAAGATAACGCAATTTATTTCAGGCTTTATTCATTCTCTCTACGGTCCACTCTCGGCGGCCGTGCCCGGGACATTGCTATACATTTTTATATTTTTTTTAAATTTTATTTATCTCCGGAACGGTCTCGTCTCCTCCCACTACCCCTTCGGCTCTTCCTGCACATCCCCTCGTTCCTAGTTCTCTCTTTGCTCTTTCTGCCTCTCTCTCTCTCTCTCTCTCTCTCTCACTCTTTCTTCTTGTGCATCTCCGTGCTCGGAGCTTCATACGCGAGAATTTTAATGCACATACGTAGTAATACGGCGGGGCTTCATTACGGACGATGAAATCCCGAGGACGCGCATCGCGATGCGCTCTTTGAAAAAAAAAAATCTCTCGAGCCATCCACGCGCGGAAGCATCAACCTTCCGTGTTCGCGCGTGTCCCTGACGTAATTTTTGCCGGAGGATTCGGCAATTCGGATCCGCTACCTCTTCCACGTCCGTGGACAATTATAATACGCGGCGAGGGTGCGCGTACGCTGAAAAAAAAATTGTTTGTTAAGCTTCTCCCGCTACTAAACGCTTTTTCGTACGTTTTTCCGCGCGGGCGTTTTTAGTCCACGACTGCCGGTCGACGGTACGAAATGTCAGAAGGTAGTTTATCACAAACTTTGTGATCATGCCCCGAGGACACTCATCATGCTCGAGTCTTCGCGTTTTTTCGACCCGTTCGTTCACCGAACGCTTGAACCGATACACCCTCGTACATTTTGTCTTATTTTTCTCTCGCGTTCTTCGAAAATCGTTTCTCATCGATCGCCGTTAATACCGAGCATCGGTGAAATTCGACTCCGGTACGATACTGGAGGTAGAGAGATAGCGCGGCGGTATAGGAAAATTGTTGGTTCGGGGATAAATAATAGAGCGTCGATCGTTCTAAAGGCACGATGTTGAAAGGTGTTATTACCCAATTTTCACCCTGACAGTATCGCGCAAAAAAGTTGCAGCGCCTATTACCTTGATTAAAATGTCCAATAATCGAATTCTTCGAGGCGTTAGAGGGGCGACCCCGTTATTCTATACACGAACGCGAGGCGAGCCGGAGAGAAGAAAAAGATGCACCTAACAAACACAAACGCACGCGTGTACGTGAACGAGAGCGAGCAACGATTGCGAGAATAATATACGGTGCATGGCCCGGAACGCTGAGAAAGAGAGTTGATTAATGAGAGGGGAGTGACGTGGCGCGTGGAGAACCTTGGTTTGCCCCATTTTATCTACACTCACTATTCCACTCCCGCGTTCTCGCTTCACCTCTGCCCCCTGCTTTTTCAACCCCCTACGAGCTCATTTTTTTCTCTTCTCTCTCTCCTTTTTTTACCTCTCTGTCGGACCAGACCACGCATCAGCACCCTCGCTTCTATGACCTATCCGACATCGTGTCCGCTAAACACCGTCGCTTCCATTCCTTTCTGCAAAAGGAAGAACTATTTTTTCGACTTAAAAAATCTGTTACGATGAACTTCGATATGGTATATGGCCTTGCTGTGTGATTCGACGACTGAGAAATGAATCGAGAGGTCGATACTGCTTCGATGTATATATGTAGAAGCCGTGATAATACAGCGATATTCCAACAAGTGAGAAGCCTCGGTAGAAGGGTGGAAACAACCGTTGAAACTTTATCGTAGATTTATAGTCGTACCTCCCGTTAACGCCAAGGGATACAGGAGAGAACGGAGATTTTTCTAGTCTATCCCTAATCTACTCGATCCCTTGAGGGTAGAATAAGGGGGAGAGGGGTAGCTACTCGGTCGCTCCCCCGAGGAGAGAGAGCGCGTGCGAGTAAAGGAAAGTTGGCGATACGACCGATGTGCCGCGAGAGTTTCGAGACCCCCCCGTAGCGTACGAAGAGTTCGAAGACTTTTATCGAATTCACGAGATCTTTTCGCGATTTGCATGGTTTTCTATAGTTCACGAGAGAGAGAGAGAGAGAGAGAGAAGGAAGAAAAGGAAAATTTTGGGGCTTCGCGATACACACGATCACGATCGTCACGTAACTCCGATAAATTATCCGCTCAACTTTTCGGCTCGTTCGGGAGATACGTTAGCGAATTGCCACGCTAGATTTATGGCCGGGTTGCTACGAGTTAATTGAAAAAATTTCAGAACTACTCGGTGTATGTTTAAAGAGTCGCTTACGATGTCGACCCTACGGCTACGTCGCAAGGTTGTAAGTTCCATTCGTAGCGCTGAGCCGATCTCACACGCTCGACGGATTTTCGATAGCCACCCGGATCGTCCGAGCCGGGAGTACGTAAACCCGTCTCGAAGAGTGTATTGTCGTGTTCTCGGACGTGGTTCAGTGACCAACCTCGAGTTTAAAACACGATCACTCCGCTACCCGGAGGATCGTGAGCTTATGTGTATAGCAAAGGGCGTTGAAACTACGGACAATGGCCCGACCGCACCAACGTCGCTGATGGGAAAAGGGAACGAGATCCTCTGGTAGCGGGGAGTTAAGGGTATAAGTAGATCGATATACCATGGAAAGTCTCTCGCGGTCCGCAAACCCTTGACTCGTCGTACGGAGACCGTAAAACCGGCACATCCAACTCCGCACTGACGCGCATTTCGACCCGGATAAATGTTACCCAGAAATCAGATAGCTATATACACACGGGGTAGACACGGGGGATAAAACCGGTGGTGTTTTTCCCACGCATATCGGTTGTACCTTAACCTTCGTCCCGGACTGAAAAGTGATAGTGAACTCTTAGCCCCGGGTTACTCCAATTACCACCGTCACCGTGTACTCGACTACGTTGGAAAAGAAAGCTTTTTTTCACCCTCGAAATAACATCTTCTCATCATCTAAAATATATAATGGTAATTATCAATGTTTTTTCATTTATTCTAGGCCATATTCAACGTTCAGTTACATCGGCCTTAGCATATACTTAAAATTTTGAGCTTCGTGTGTTCAAGAATGAAGATATAAAATATATTTGGCGCGATTCGTCAGTTTTATTACGACGGGTTGATGTAAAAGAAAAATTTCTCGACGCGTTACAGAAGCTGGGATTTGCTGCAGATTTCATTTTTATAACGTCCGTCATGGGCGGAAAGGCTATAAAGAAAGAGTGCGGAAATGGATGTAAATCACAGAGGGAGGCTATGGAGAAGCATTTCTTACAAGAGAGAGAGAGAGAGATACCATCTTTCAGTATATACGTAGGTACATCTCGCGATGAGACAATAAAACCAAGGCGTAAAAATTCATCCAACGTTATTTATGGACTCATCGGCCTCCCACTAAATTCGCAAAGAGAAAATCTGCCGTAACGAAATGCATATTCCGAAACTTTTCGTTCTCGCTTTCGATCTCGGCAGTCTTTTTTTCAACATATTTTGACGCGCAATGAAATCGTACGTCGAGAGTCCCGCGAGAGAGAAAGGGAGAAAGGGCTTTGAGGGATTAAAATAATAATAACGTTGGAAATTGGACACGGCGCGGAGGTGCGGGTCCCTCGTAATCTTTGGCTGCCATATGCCCGGTGGTTGCCCTGGAACGAAGCCAGTCGAGTGTGGAGAGAACGCGAGCGCAAGAGAGAGAAAGACAGAGAGAGAGCGAGAGAGAACGAGGAAAAAAATGATCGCGCAACCTAATCTGGCATCGCGAAAGGGGAGAATTTATTCAATTGCCAAGCTGTGCACAAGTGTATATACATGCGTATGCGGGCCGAAAAGAGAGATGTCCGGGCGTTACGAATCGCCCGACTGGCACGTGGCCTTAAAAAAAGCGTTTCGCTACGCAGCAGCGTACGAATGATTGGATAAAAAAAAAGTGTTTGGATAACGCACCCGGAGTGAGATCGCGATAAGCTCGACTATGCGAGACTGCCACTTCGATCATGGCCGTAAATTTATTTAGCATTCTATCCGACTTGATAAAAGAAAATTTAATTTTCGTAGTCATATTTTTCAGAGTTTTGGTAACGTTATTCTTTTTCAAATTGGAAAATATGTTTTTTTTTCACTCCGAGTCATATTGAACTTGGGTAAAGTCATCGCTACGATGAAACGGGGGATGGAGCACTGGTCGAAAGATAAGAAGTCGATAACCGTGTATCAGGGGATGGTGTTCGACCTCGGGAGAGGCAACGCGAACGAGGAGAAAAAGAGTGGGGTAGTCGTTCAGTTAGGGCTATAATAATATAGACCCCTTTTCCCTCGACTACCGACCCTTGTGATACCGTATAATATATGGCATTGTTCGCGCTCTCTTACTTCCAAGAGTGGAACGAGTATATTTATAAGGGGTGACTTTTTCTTTCATATGTTAAGCAGATCAGTGTCGGCTAGTATGGAAAGGGTGGAAGAGGCTTTACGCACGGTTGGCAAGCTCTTGGTACTCTGCAACAACAAATTCACCTTCTTTACTCAGGCGTTCTGAAATACTAATATACTCCGGCGGTGATTTCGACGACGTGCGAAGATCTAATTATTATGTTCCCTCATAAGCTAGCGGCTCACTTTATACGAATATCATTATTTTTCGTTACTTCCGAAAAATGAATTATATTTTCACACGACTAATAAGATTTTACATTTTGCTGTTGCAGAACACGTTCGAGAGTTCAGCTGTGGAATGTTATACTACAGGACTCTGTACCTGGACAGCAAGAGGGATGCCCTCTACGTCGGTGCGATGTGAGTTAATACTGCATAAAATATTTCTATAATTAAGCCGCCAATTATTCACTGTACTTTTCTGTCGAATTGGATATTCGTCAGTTCGAGGAAAGTACTTCTTTGAGTAATGGAACTGAATAATTTCGAGGAGTCCTTTTTTTTAAATATTTGATTGATATGTGCTAATCGATGAGGTTCTACCTCGTTATACGAATTCATTTGGCGACAGATAACCGATGGAATGAAATTTAATTTTCGACCGGTCTTTCATACTACTGACAGTAATCACATTTTCAATAAAAAAAATCATGACGTACATTTCACGATCCGACGAAATGGACGAGTCTAAAATAGCGAACCTCAAATGACGAACTCACCTTAACGATAAATTTCATTTTACCTAACTGCAAGTAAACTGATATTGAAAGGATTAAATAAAAATTACTTTATTTCCACGTTATATCGTATAGTCTGGTCTGGCCGTGAACCGAATAGAAAGCAAACGGGACAACCTATACCTATATATATATATAGTACAGTTAGCGTGTGCAAAAGCCCATCTCTTGTCAAATTAACCGACGAGAACTTTTCCGATAAATCACGAGCCTCGGCGCGGTTGTTGCCGGCGACTTTTGCTATTTCGAGCCTTCCACGCGATTCTACCGTGGTCTCCAAACTTTTACGAGCTTTCTCTCCCCGCGTATACGCCCTGGGTTTTGTTTAGCTTGTGTATTCGCACCGAGACGGTGGCGCCACCGTTATCCGCGTTTTAAAATACAATCATTATTATTCCTCGTTAGGGCCGCGTTATATTCCTTACCAGTCTGGTACTCGTGGAACAAAAATATGGAAACTAATCAACGAAAACAAACAAAAAATACTCACGCACCTAATAACCAACATTAATGTACGCGAGGTAAGATCTTTTTGCGAGCATTCCTGGTTGACGAAACTTTTACGTGTAACGAGGAGAGGTATTCTAGTGATTTGGAATGATACGAACGTCTCAGCACCGTTACGTACCTGCGGGGATGTGGGTGATTTTTATAACCCCTCCCCCTCTCCCACCACCCGTACCATCGAAGTACCATGGCATATCGATATTATTTCAGTCCTGTCAGTAATAGAGGGGGTTGCAAAGCCGTCTCTTATAGTTGGCAAAGGGAGACGCGAACTGGTTTCTCGTTGCTGGTCTCTTCTCCTTTCCAGATTGTCCAGGGGAAACTTTGGTCGTCCTGCGCATCATTATATACCAGCGAAGTATTATTACTTGATACGGTTCCAGTGGGCTTTAGCCCGACGGGCCAAAGCCCTGCTCTCAACTCATAGCTCTGGCTCTCTCTCTCTCTCTCTCTCTCTTTTTTTCTTTCTTCATTGTATACGCACCAAGAGCAGGACCAACACAGCCTTTTGTCAGACGCCCTCCTTAATTTGGTAAATGCCAACAAAATGCTACACATAGAGTGTTGGTAATAGTCACAGGGGGTCTGTACTCTCCGCTGTATTGGAGGGAGTCTTCGTCAAATCTTTTGCTCTGAAGCAACAGTAGCCAAGGGGGTTGAAAAGAAAAAAAACACCGATGTCTCTCGTCTCGTGTCTTGCGCACTCATTCACTCTCCCTCTCTCTCTCTCTCTCTCTCTCTGTAACATCCCCCGCAGAGCGATGCCTCGACAGAAGAGGCCGCCTCTTTTTTCACATTTCCCTCGAAAGAATCACTCTCGGATTACTTTTGCGCCGGTTCGTTCGGGGAATCGATTAAAAGTTTCGAAAGAACGCGCACCGGATATCTCTCGTGGAATCTGCTTACTCCCTTAAGAGGCAGTGTAACAGCCGACGGGCGCTTCGAAAACGGCATCCCTATTTGTACGAGCACTGAGCAAATGATCGGGTTAAAATTTGGCCAGTACATAGATAATTATGGCACACGGTACATGAGAGTCGCGTTTTTTCGAAATTTTGAAAAAAATTTTGCAGATTCGACTTATCATTGGAGAAATGAGACAATTCTTCATAGTGCACCGATTCGATCGAAATTTCCCGACTCTCACGCACTAGAGCATTAACAAACGCACATTTTGAGCTTTGTTTCGTTAAATTTGATGCAAAATTGGCTTCAAAAATAGGGATGCCGTTTCATGAAAGAAAAAAGCGAGATTTTTGTCAGCGCTACGAGAAAATAGTGTGACGAAATTCCGCGCGAAGCGCTGACGCAACATTCTCACGAGGTCGGTAAGTGCTGTGGCCCGCGCGACGGAAGGGGCTGCCGCGAGAGAGCAAGGCATAGCCGCGCCACGTGTACCCGTTGGACTTTGCCCTGCACGGAGACCTAATATAATGCGTCGCGCGTTAGGCGTGAGGTATAGGCGCGAGTCGTGCCTATACCTCGTAGCTACCCCTCCCAGCCCCCTCGCCCACCGGCGCTCTCATGAAATGAGTACAGTGCGAATCGTAGGTAAGGGCCTCGCTACGCACTGTAGAGCGTTCGCTCCATGCTCGCCGAGACCGAAAAACTCGGCGGCAACTCGAAAACGAAATCCCTAAATTCTCCGGCACTAATCATCCGATCGGGTTGAAATTTGGAGGTGAGCTCCAGAATGATGGTGCGGGGTACCTGAGACTCAGTTTTTTTTTAATGTCGAAAGCGCAACCGCTTTTTTTTTTATAAAAATGATCCAATTTTCATGGTAGCACGATGTTTCTCGTCGCGTTGATGCTACATGGAAATATGCACATTTTGGACTTTGTTTTATATCATTTGATAAAAAAATGACCGAAATATAGCAATTTAAGTTTTTATGCAACGCGGGTCTAGCGACGGCAAGTTCCGTGGCCCGGGCGGCGGGAGGGGTAGCCATGAGAGTCCAAGGCATAGGCAGTCCTCGTGTACATGATGGTCTCTGCACCGAAACCTAACTCGTCGCGTGTATATATATAGATCAGTCACCTCTAAGAAATCAAATTTTCCATATCGTTAGTTCCTGACGAGATAACGTACGTGTCGCATATTTTTTTTAAATGCAAAATTTTTCGAGATATGAATATTCGAGTATTTTCCGACTTTTTAATCAATAAATTATTACATACCTTCTTTCCTTTAATTTTTTTTTTTAATTAAAGTTGTGACAAAAGTACTATAATTTATTATAAAAATATTTAAAACGTAAATAAAAATTACTTGGTACTATTTACTTAACAAATGATTTTTCAATGATTTTTTTAACTGTTAGGGATACGATGGACAATTTAAAAAAAAACCTGTGTGTGTGTTCTTCACACATGCAAGAAGTGAATACTTCTGGTATCCGGCTTTTCGTCGGAATGAAAAATTAAAAATATAATCATTACAATAATCGTTAAGATGATTAAAAACAATCATTTAAAAATCTTTAAAAAACTGTGTTGCGGAGCCTGATGAGGCTAACTCAGAGACCTGCGGAGCCTATAGAAGGCGCTCGGACAGAATACAGACTCTTTCAGAAACCCTGCGGAGACCTATATAAGAACAGCAAAAATAATTTTCATGAAAATGATTACAATTACAAAGATTTATTAAAATAACAATTTATAACAATTATCTAAATAATAATCTATTATATCCGAAGGCCCCGCAGCGCTTTCGAAAGACTGCGCAGGGTTGTAGAAGGCCTGCGGGAGCTGTTGGAGGCCTTCTAAAGCCCAGCGCAGTCCTTCGAAAGTGCTGCGCAGAGTTGCAGAAGGCCTGCGGAGGCTGTAGGAGGGCCCGCAGCACTTTCGAAAGACTGCGCAGGGCTTTAGAAGGCCTCCTACAGCCTCCGCAGGCCTTCTGCGACTCTGCGCAGCATTTTCGAAGGACTGCGCAGGGCTTTAGAAGGCCTCCTACAGCTTCCGCAGGCCTTCTGCAACTCTGCGCAGCACTTTCGAAGGACTGCGCTGGGCTTTAGAAGGCCTCCTACAGCTTCTGCAGGCCTTCTACAACCCTGCGCAGTCCTTCGAAAGCGCTGCGGGGCCTTCGGATATAATAGATTATTATTTAGATGATTCTTTTAAATTGTTATTTTAATGAATCTTTGTAATTGTAATCATTTTCATGAAAATTATTTTTGCTGTTCTTATATAGGTCCCCGCAGGGTTTCTGAAAGAGTCTGTATTCTGTCCGAGCGCCTTTTATAGGCTCCGCAGGTCTCTGAGTTAGCCTCATCAGGCTCCGCAACACAGTTTTTTAAAGTTTTTTAAATGATTGTTTTTAATCATCTTAACGATTATTGTAATGATTATAATTGTAATTTTTCATTCCGGCGAAAAGCCGGATACCAGAAGTATTCACTTCTTGCATGTGTGAAGAACACACACACAGGTTTTTTTTTAAATTGTCCATCGTATCCCTAACAGTTCAAAAAATCATTGAAAAATCATTTGTTAAATAAATAGTACCAAGTAATTTTTATTTACGTTTTAAATATTTTTATAATAAATTATAGTACTTTTGTCACAACTTTAATTAAAAAAAAAAATTAAAGGAAAGAAGGTATGTAATAACTTATTGATTAAAAAGTTGGAAAATACTCGAATATTCATATCTCGAAAAATTTTGCAATTAAAAAAAATATGCGACACGTACGTTATCTCGTCAGGAACTAACGATATGGAAAATTTGATTTCTTAGAGGTGACTGATCTATATATATACACGCGACGAGTTAGGTTTCGGTGCAGAGGCCATCATGTACACGAGGACTGCCTATGCCTTGGACTCTCGCGGCTACCCCTCCCGCCGCGCGGGCCTCGGAACTTGCCGACGCTAGACCCGCGTTGCATAAAAACTTAAATTGCTATATTTCGGTCATTTTTTTATCAAATGATATAAAACAAAGTCCAAAATGTGCATATTTCCATGGAGCATCAACGCGACGAGAAACATCGTGCTACCATGAAAATTGTATCATTTTTATAAAAAAAAAAAGCGGTTCCGCTTTCGACATTAAAAAAAAATGAGTCTCAGGTACTCCGCACCATCATTCTGGAGCTCACCTCCAAATTTCAACCCGATCGGATGATTAGTGCCGGAGGATTTAGGGATTTCGTTTTCGAGTTGCCGCCGAGTTTTTCGGTCTCGGCGAGCAAGGAGCGAACGCTCTGCAGTGCGCAGCGAGGGCCTTACCTACGATTCGCACTGTACTTATTTCAATAGAATGACGGCGGTTGAGAGGGCTAAGGCGTTGTAAGCTTGTCCGGTCATCAGCGGAATCGATGGATCGATTCATCCCTACGACAATTTTTTTTTTTCGTGTTAACAATTTCATATATTTTTGCTACGAAAATGGCACAATAACGTCTCATAAAACTATAATATTTACCGATTACTCTCGAAGTAACACGACCAAAAATAAGACCCACATCATTCACGTCGATGATACAATTAAAAATAAATTCAAACAATACTGTCTTCCATTTGAATGCATTAAAAACAATTAAGACGGTGCTATTTATTCCGATTTTGAGAAAATTAAATTCGATTTCTATACGCGTAACGTCGGGTGCGACGAAGTAATACCCGAGGCTGCCACACCGAGTACCCATTCTTCACGCGTACTGAAATTGAACAATTATTTTCTCCATAACGAAACAAAATACATTGATGAAAATTTTTAGTAGCATATTGGAGGGTTCAAAGTTTCTCAAAAAATAAAAAACAAAATTCTTCAGAAACTTTGAACCCTCCAATATGCTATAAACAATTTTCATGGATGTTTTGTTTCGTTATGGAGAAAATAATTTTTCAATTTCTGTACGCGTGAAGAATCGGTACTCGGCGTGGCAGCCACTGGTATTACTTCGTCGCACCCGACGTTACGCGTATAGAAATCGAATTTAATTTTCTCAAAATAGGAATAAATAGCACCGTTCTTAATTGTTTTTAATGCATTCAAATGGAAGACAGTATTGTTTGAATTTATTTTTAATTGTATCATCGACGTGAATGATGTGGGTCTTATTGTTGGTCGTGTTACTTCGAGAGTAATCGGTAAATATTATAGTTTTATGAGACATTATTGTGCCATTTTCGTGGCAAAAATATATGAAATTGTTAACACGAAAAAAAAATTGACGTAGGGATGAATCGATCCATCGATTCCGCTGATGACCGGACAAGCTTACAACGCCTTAGCCCTCTCAGCCGCCGCCATTCTATTGAAATAAGTACAGTGCGAATCGTAGGTAAGGCCCTCGCTGCGCACTGCAGAGCGTTCGCTCCTTGCTCGCCGAGACCGAAAAACTCGGCGGCAACTCGAAAACGAAATCCCTAAATTCTCCGGCACTAATCATCCGATCGGGTTGAAATTTCGAGGTGAGCTCCAGAATGATGGTGCGGAGTACCTGAGACTCAGTTTTTTTTAATGTCGAAAGCGGAACCGCTTTTTTTTTTATAAAAATGATACAATTTTCATGGTAGCACGATGTTTCTCGTCGCGTTGATGCTCCATGGAAATATGCACATTTTGGACTTTGTTTTATATCATTTGATAAAAAAATGACCGAAATATAGCAATTTAAGTTTTTATGCAACGCGGGTCTAGCGACGGCAAGTTCGATGGCCCGTGCGGCGGGAGGGGTAGCCACGAGAGTCCAAGGCATAGGCAGTCCTCGTGTACATGATGGCCTCTGCACGGAATCCTAACTCGTCGCGCGTATATATATAGATCAATCACCTCTAAGAAATCAAATTTTCCATATCGTTAGTTCCTGACGAGATAACGTACGTGTCGCATATTTTTTTTAATTGCAAAATTTTTCGAGATATAAATATTCGAGTATTTTCCGACTTTTTAATCAATAAGTTATTACATACCTTCTTTCCTTTAATTTTTTTTAAAATTAAAGTTGTGACAAAAGTACTATATTTTATGATAAAAATATTTAAAACGTAAATAAAAATTACTTGGTACTATTTATTTAACAAATAATTTTTCAATGATTTTTTTAACTGTTAGGGATACAATGGACAATTTAAAAAAAAACCTGTGTGTGTGTTCTTCACACATGCAAGAAGTGAATACTTCTGGTATCCGGCTTTTCGTCGGAATGAAAAATTAAAAATATAATCATTACAATAATCGTTAAGATGATTAAAAATAATCATTTAAAAATCTTTAAAAAACTGTGTTGCGGAGCCTGATGAGGCTAACTCAGAGACCTGCGGAGCCTATAGAAGGCGCTCGGACAGAATACAGACTCTTTCAGAAACCCTGCGGAGACCTATATAAGAACAGCAAAAATAATTTTCATGAAAATGATTACAATTACAAAGATTTATTAAAATAACAATTTATAACAATTATCTAAATAATAATCTATTATATCCGAAGGCCCCGCAGCGCTTTCGAAAGACTGCACAGGGTTGCAGAAGGCCTGCGGGAGCTGTAGGAGGCCTTCTAAAGCCCAGCGCAGTCCTTCGAAAGTGCTGCGCAGAGTTGCAGAAGGCCTGCGGAAGCTGTAGGAGGCCTTCTAAAGCCCTGCACAGTCCTTCGAAAGTGCTGCGCAGAGTCGCAGAAGGCCTGCGGAAGCTGTAGGAGGCCTTCTAAAGCCCTGCGCAGTCCTTTGAAAGTGCTGAGCAGAGTTGCAGAAGGCCTGCGGAGGCTGTAGGAGGGCCCGCAGCACTTTCGAAAGACTGCGCAGGGCTTTAGAAGGCCTCCTACAGCTTCCGCAGGCCTTCTGCGACTCTGCGCAGCACTTTCGAAGGACTGCGCAGGGCTTTAGAAGGCCTCCTACAGCTTCCGCAGGCCTTCTGCAATTCTGCGCAGCACTTTCGAAGGACTGCGCTGGGCTTTAGAAGGCCTCCTACAGCTCCCGCAGGCCTTCTACAACCTTGCACAGTCCTTCGAAAGCGCTGCGGGGCCTTCGGATATAATAGATTATTATTTAGATGATTGTTTTAAATTGTTATTTTAATGAATCTTTGTAATTGTAATTATTTGCATGAAAATTATTTTTGCTGTTCTTATATAGGTCTCCGCAGGGTTTCTGAAAAGTCTGTATTCTGTCCGAGCGCCTTCAATAGGCTCCGCAAGTCTCTGAGTTAGCCTCATCAGGCTCCGCAACACAGTTTTTTAAAGATTTTAAAATGATTGTTTTTAATCATCTTAACGATTATTGTAATGATTATATTTTTAATTTTTCATTCCGGCGAAAAGCCGGATACCAGAAGTATTCACTTCTTGCATGTGTGAAGAACACACACACAGGTTTTTTTTTAAATTGTCCATCGTATCCCTAACAGTTAAAAAAATCATTGAAAAATCATTTGTTAAATAAATAGTACCAAGTAATTTTTATTTACGTTTTAAATATTTTTATCATAAAATATAGTACTTTTGTCACAACTTTAATTTAAAAAAAAATTAAAGGAAAGAAGGTATGTAATAACTTATTGATTAAAAAGTCGGAAAATACTCGAATGTTCATATCTCGAAAAATTTTGCAATTAAAAAAAATATGCGACACGTACGTTATCTCGTCAGGAACTAACGATATGGAAAATTTGATTTCTTAGAGGTGACTGATCTATATATATACGCGCGACGAGTTAGGTTTCCGTGCAGAGGCCATCGTGTACACGAGGACTGCCTATGTCTTCGACTCTCGTGGCTACCCCTCCCGCCGCGCGGGCCTCGGAACTTGCCGTCGCTAGACCCGCGTTGCATAAAAACTTAAATTGCTATATTTCGGTCATTTTTTTATCAAATGATATGAAACAAAGTCCAAAATTTGCATATTTCCATGGAGCATCAACGCGACGAGAAACATCGTGCTACCATGAAAATTGGATCATTTTTATAAAAAAAAAAGCGGTTCCGCTTTCGACATTAAAAAAAACCGAGTCTCATGTACTCCGCACCATCATTCTGAAGCTCACCTCCAAATTTCAACCCGATCGGATGATTAGGGCCGGAGGATTTAGGGATTTCGTTTTCGAGTTGCCGCCGAGTTTTTCGGTCTCGGCGAGCAAGGAGCGAACGCCCTACAATGCGCAGCGAGGGCTTTACCTACATTTCACACTGTTATCAATTAAAATGAACGGTGGCGGCTGAGCGGGCTAACGCGTCCTAAGTCGTCGAGTCATCGGCGGAATTGATGGTTCGATTCATCACTACGCCAATTTTTTTTTCGTTTTAGCCATTTCATAAATTTTTGCTACGAAAATGGCACAATATTGAATGACGAAATTATAATATTTTTTTATCATTTTACCACCTATGGTTTTTGTTCACATGGGCAATATTATTATTTAATTTAATTATGTACGAAAAGATTTTTTTTGGCGTAATATTGCGTTTTTACACTGGTATGTTTGTTAACATTTTTTCATTAGCGTAATATTATAGTTGAATTTTATTATGTCCTATAAGATCTTTTTTATTTGCATAATATTATAATTTTTTAATGATATATTCATGGGTTTGCTCTTGACGATTTTCTACTACTCCGTGAAACGTACCCACGGCGTGATGCAACACGCCGAGAACAAGGGACTTCGAAAATGTAAACATTGGGCGCTCACGATGCCATTGTATTGCGCTCCAAGGCGATGCTCGCGGGGCGCTATATATATATAGTCTGCCAACGTGCTCGAGGGTCGCTTCATTTCAGTCGAGGTTAGTCGCTCAACGCTGCTGGCACGTGCGGGCCTATACGCATGTCAGATCGCGACGGCAATTTTCTTTTACGCGAATTCGTTAATTCGTTTATCATATTTGTGCACATAGTGAAAATGTTGGATATCAGTGATAGTACAGTGAGGATATCAGTGATAGTACAGTGAGGATATCAGTGATAGTACAGTGAGGATATCAGTGATAGTGCAGTGAGGATATCAGTGATAGTGCAGTGAGGATATCAGAGATTATTCAGAAAATATCAGTGAGTGTGCCTATATGTGAAAAAGGTGAAAAAGTAAAACACTTAAAAAAACTACATGTGGCATCCGGCTATACGAAACCCGAGTCTGCAGTTTATTTTTTATTTTTTCCAATTTGCATTCATCGCCATTCTGCTTTCATCTACCGTTTTGATCTCAACTATACCTTACAACAAAATTAAGAGATAATTTTTTTGTACCTAATAAAATACAAAGTTTTGACCGGCATTTGTCGTACGGAGATTTAAAAGAATGCCCGTACGAGAAAGAAAACCAAAGATGTACATGTTACATAGTATTCGTTTATTAGGTATACAAAAATTATCCCTTATTTTTGTGAAAACTATAATTGAGGAGACAAAAACGACGAGCAGAATGGCGGCGAATGAGAATTATTTCGTGAGAATAAAAAGTAAATTCAGTGAACGCGTGTGAAAATAAAATGATGGAACGAAAAAATAAAAGAAATCGAGCGAGTGGTGCCGTCTTCGATTCTTGGAGCCTAGCTCGCGAAAAGCGCGGTTGCCGGTGTTCTGGTCGACGGCGGAGGAAGGCAATGGAAAGCATGAGCGAGCAAGAGAAGGACGGCTGGATAACAGAAGCGACGTCGTACCGTGCGTTTTCGCGCTCGGGGTACAAGCGATCCCGTTTCAATGCAGTTTGGAAACTGAGGTAAGTAATAATTTTTTCGAGCGAGTCAATTTCAGATTTATATCTAGTAATAATTTAATTTAAACTTGTAAATTTGGAAAAATTTCTTTTAATTAACCATTTTTAAACGCCGGTAACTTTAAAAAAAATTAATTAATGGGGACCATTTTTTCTTCAAATTTTTCGTTTTTAAACGCGTTTTATCAGAGAAAAATAAATTCATGTCATACTCTATGAATTTTTTTTTTTTAGTGAAAAATCGCAAAATCGTTTAAAGACCAATTTTCGATTTTTATGTTTCTATTTTTATTTAACTTTGATTTACTCTGAGTTTAATACCGCAACATTCATAATCAGCAGATGTTTTTTTTTATTAAAAAAAAAAACGTTTTCACTGGCGGTCTTTTCTTTTCCTTTCATACCCCCCCCCCCCCCCCATCCTTTCGAGACGTCGGTACTCGGGATTTTCTCGATTGCTAGCGATGGGGGACAACGCGCTTGAATTCTTTACCGAATCGGTCTTGCTGCAAAATGTAACTAATATTTTATTTGCATGAGTAGAATAAGGTTAGTTTTTCAATTTACTATAATAGTTCATAAACTCCCTGCTAAAGAGCATGGTCACAGCGACCGCGTCCGCTATAATGGACAGGGAGAATTTTAGTAGATAAGAACTGTTAGTTGATAAATATGGTGATTTTAGTTTGTGTTAGATATGTTACGTTTAGTTCGTAAGAATTATTAATTAACACGCATGTTAATTAATAATTGCCTCGCTGAATAGCGAAGTCACAGCGACGCCTGTCGCTGTTCTCCTCCGTCCGCTAAAACGAACGGAGAGAGTATCAGTTTACAAGAACTGATTATCATATTATAATATGATCGCCAGAAATACATTTTCCTGTAATACATATTTCTTCACAGATGACTGGAGGTATTACCCAGACGCATATATATATATATATATATATATATATATATATATATATATATAGCCGGAGCATTGTGCTCGACTCACGGCACGGCTTGTGTTTACTCTTCGCTTCTCTCTACAGAGAGCGGCGGAGGGGGAATACGAGTAGCCGCATATCGTGCGCGCGTCACGAGGCCCGGATCATCCGCGGGACCCGAGGGATATGGCAACTTGCCATAAACTAATTTTTACAAACATTTTATTTTCAGAAAATATTTGTATAATTATTATAAGATTAATTATACGATATATTAGTTAATAAACTCGCTCTGTCAAAGAGCGAGGTGCCAGCGACGCCTGTCGCTGTGAGTCTGTCCGCACAATGGACAGAGATAATTTTAATTAATAAAAATAACGAATTAACAAATATGTTAATTAATCAACTCGCTCTGCTAAAGAGCGAGATACCAGCGACGTCTGTCGCTGTCCTCCTCCGTCCGCTAAAACGGACGGAGAGAGTATCAGTTTATAAGAACTGATTATCATGTAATATGATTGCATGATATATATGTTTGCATAATATACTATATTTCTTTTCAGAACACTGGGTGTATATTACCCAGAAGCACATATATATATATATATATATATATATATATATATATATATGCATAGCCGAAGCTTTGCGATCGGCTCTTGGGACTGCTTGTGTTCACTCGCTGCCTCTCTTTGCGAGGAGCGGTGGAGGGGGAACACGAGGTTATGTCCAGCGTGCGCGTGGCACGAGGCCCGGGTCGTCCCTACGACCCGAAATATATGGCATCTTGCCATATACTAATTCTTGATAATTTTTATTTTCAGAATTACAATAAGTTTAATTAATAAGTACGTTAATTTATAAACACCGCGCTGATAAAAAGCGAGTGTCAGCGATGTCTGTCGCTGTTCTCCTCCGTCCGCTAACACGGGCGGAGAGAGTATCAGTTCATAAGAACTGTTAGTCATATGCATAATATGATTGCAAGAATTTAATTCTTGAATAATAAATTTCTTTTTTCAGATGAAATTTTTTTATTTTACCTATAAGACTTATTAATTAACAGAGATGTTAATTAATAAGTACCTTGCTAATGGCAAGGGTACAGCAACACTTGTCGCTATTCTCCTCCGTCCGCTACAATGGACGGGGAGAATTATAGTTTATAAGAATTATTAATTAACAGAAATGTTAATTAATAACTACCTTGCTAAAGAGCGAGGTCACAGCGACGTACGTCGCTGTTCTCCTCCGTCCGCTAAAACGAACGGGGAGAATATCAGTTTACAAGAACTGATTGTCATATTATAATATGATTGCATGATATATATGTTTGCATAATATACTATATTTCTTTTCAGAACACTGGGTGTATATTACCCAGAAGCACATATATATATATATATATATATATATATATATATATATATATATATATATGCATAGCCGAAGCTTTGCGATCGGCTCTTGGGACTGCTTGTGTTCACTCGCTGCCTCTCTTTGCGAGGAGCGGTGGAGGGGGAACACGAGGTTATGTCCAGCGTGCGCGTGGCACGAGGCCCGGGTCGTCCCTACGACCCGAAATATATGGCATCTTGCCATATACTAATTCTTGATAATTTTTATTTTCAGTGTTATAATAAGTTTAGTTAATAAGTACGTTAATTTATAAACACCGCTCTGCTAAAGAGCGAGTGTTAGCGATGTCTGTCGCTGTGCTCCTCCGTCCGCTAATACGGGCGGAGAGAGTATCAGTTCATAAGAACTGTTAGTCATATACATAATATGATTGCAAGAATTTAATTCTTGAATAACAAATATTTTTATTCAGGTGAACATTTTTTATTTAACCTAAAAGAATTATTAATTAACAAACATGTTAATTGATACATACCTTGCTAAAGAGCAAGGGTACAGCGACGTCCGTCGCTGTCCTCCCCCGTCCGCCAAAACGGGCGGAGAGAGTATCAGTTCAGAATAACTGATTATCATGTAATAATGATTGCAAGAAGTACATTCTTGTACAATAAATTTTTCATTACAGATCACTGGGCTTGAATATATATATATATATATGCCCGGCTGGAGCTTTGAGATCGGGTCTTGGCACTACCTGTGTCAAGACTTTGTCTCTCTGCGGGGAGCGGTGGAGGGGGAACACGAGGTTCCGTCCAGCGTGCGCGCGGCACGTAGCCCGGGTCGTCCCTATGACCCGAAATATATGGCATCTTGCTATATATTAATTTTTAATAATTTTTTATTTTCAGATTTATAATAAGTTTAGTTAATAAGTACGTTAATTTATAAACACCGCTCTGCTAAAGAGCGAGTGTTAGCGATGTCTGTCGCTGTGCTCCTCCGTCCGCTACAATGGACGGGGAGAATTATAGTTTATAAGAATTATTAATTAACAGAACTGTTAATTAATAACTACCTTGCTAAAGAGCGAGGTTACAGTGACGTCTGTCGCTGTCCTCCTCCGTCCGCTAAAACGGACGGAGAGAGTATCAGTTTATAAGAACTGATTATCATATAATATGATTGCATGAAACATATTTTAGCATAATATACTATATTTCTTTTCAGATGATTGGGTGTATATTACCCAGAAGCATATGTATATGCATAGCCGAAGCTTTGCGATCGGCTCTTGGGACTGCTTGTGTTCACTCGCTGCCTCTCTCTGCGGTGAGGGGCGGAGGGGGAACACGAGGTTCGGTCGAGCGTGCGCGCGGTACGAGGCCCGGGTCGTCCGCACGACCCGAAATATATGGCATCTTGCCATATATTTATTTTTAATAATGTTTTATTTTCAGAATTACAATAAGTTTAATTAATAAGTTCGTTAATTTATAAACACCGCTCTGATAAAGAGCGAGTGTTAGCGATGTCTGTCGCTGTCCTCCTCCGTCCGCTACAATGGACGGGGAGAATTATAGTTTATAAGAATTATTAATTAACAGAAATGTTAATTCATAACTACCTTGCTAAAGAGCGAGGTCACAGTGACGTATGTCGCTGTTTTCCTCCGTCCGCTAAAACGAACGGAGAGAGTATCAGTTTACAAGAACTGATTGTCATATTATAATATGATTGCGAGAAATACATTTTTCTATAATACATATTTCTTCACAGATGACTCGGTGTATATTACCCAGACGCATATATGTATATATATAGCCGGAGCATTGTGCTCGGCTCTCGGCACCGCTTGTGTTTACTCTTTGCTTCTCTCTACAGAGAGCGGCAGAGGGCGAATACGAGTAGCCGCATATCGTGCGCGCGTCACGAGGCCCGGATCATCCACGGGACTCGAGGGATATGGCAACTTGCCATAAATTAATTTTTACAAACATTTTATTTTCAGCACATATTTGTATAATTATTATAAGTGTAATTATAAGACACATTAGTTAATAAACTCGCTCTGTAAAAGAGCGAGATGCCACGACGTTTGTCGTGTATTATCTCCGTTCGCGAAAATGAACGGAGATAATTTTAATTGTTAATAAATATTAATTAACAAATATGTTAATTAATAAACTCGCTCTGCCAAAGAGCGAGATACCACGACGTTTGTCGTATATTATTTCCGTTCGCGAATATGAACGGAGATAATTTTAATTGTTAACAAATGTTAATTAACAAATATGTTAATTAATAAACTCGCTCTGCCAAAGAGCGAGATGCCACGACGTTTGTCGTATATTATCTCCGTTCGCGAAAATGAACGGAGATAATTTTAATTGTTAATAAATGTTAATTAACAAATGTATTAATTTATTAACTCGCTCTGCCAAAGAGCGAGATGCCACGACGTTTGTCGTATATTATCTCCGTTCGCGAAAATGAACGGAGATAATTTTAATTGTTAATAAATGTTAATTAACAAATGTATTAATTTATTAACTCGCTCTGCCAAAGAGCGAGATGCCACGACGTTTGTCGTATATTATCTCCGTTCGCGAAAATGAACGGAGATAATTTTAATTGTTAATAAATGTTAATTAACAAATGTATTAATTTATTAACTCGCTCTGCCAAAGAGCGAGATGCCACGACGCTTGTCGTACATTATCTCCGTTCGCGAAAATGAACGGAGATAATTTTAATTGTTAATAAATATTAATTAACAAATATGTTAATTAATAAACTCGCTCTGCCAAAGAGCGAGATGCCACGACGTTTGTCGTATATTATCTCCGTTCGCAAAAATGAACGGAGATAATTTTAATTGTTAATAAATATTAATTAACAAATATGTTAATTAATAAAGTCGCTCTGCCAAAGAGCGAGATGCCACGACGTTTGTCGTATATTATCTCCGTTCGCGAAAATGAACGGAGATAATTTTAATTGTTAACAAATGTTAATTAAGAAATATGTTAATTAATAAACTCGCTCTGCAAAAGAGCGAGATGCCAACGACGTTTGTCGTATATTATCTCCGTTCGCGAAAATGAACGGAGATAATTTTAATTGTTAACAAATGTTAATTAACAAATATGTTAATTAATAAACTCGCTCTGCAAAAGAGCGAGATGCCAACGACGTTTGTCGTTGCATACTCAGAATTATTATAATTCTGTTGCTCGTATTGTAGCAAAACCAAACTTGAATGTTTGGCATGCTCGGCTGTATAAGTGCTCGCAGTGCACGTACACTCGTGCACGTCACATATACATGGCCGAGCGTTAGTATAAGATTTTCGAGAGGGGTGGGTCACGGCTGGCCCTGCTACGACGCCTCGGCCTTCGGCCCGCGTCGATGTGCCGGCGCTTCGTAGCAGACGCGCGCCGTGACATCTAGCGGTAGTCCGCAGCGGCTCGTAGCGAGCTCTGCACTACCGCGGAGAGAGCGAAGCCGTCGAAATTTTCCTGCGTGTTACACTGCCTCTTAACACAATGTACTTTTCAATATCATTCTGAGCCCGAAGAGATGTTCAATTAAAAAAAAATGTTGGTATCATATCGAGAAGATAAACAGGGGCGTCTCCGTCAATCAATTTAACCGGAAGTAAGTTTGCTGTGTAGGAAAAGCTCCGAAGAAAAATCTAAGCTTCGATATCTTGAAGGAAGTTCCAGGAATGAGGAGTGGGGGGGGGGGGGTGGTGAACGTTCGAGTCTCTAGAGGTAGAAATGGGCGCTTATAGCTGGACATTGTCGAAGCAGAAATGAAGAAAGAGAGAGAGAGATAGAGAGAGACAAAGGAAGAAGATGATAGTACCGCGGATACTCGAAGTGAGGTCGGGTAATAAAGCAAAAGTAGAACGTAAACTTCTCTTCGCGTTTAAGCTCAAACCCTCTCGTTCTTGCTTTTGTAACGAGTCGATGGTACGGAGGATTCCGCGGATATTCCTCTTTCTCTTTTTCTCCGAGTCCTCCAGACATAAGAGAGGACACGCTGGCGATTCACAAGAGTCGGCCTCTTCGCGAGAGCTGTAACGATAAATTGCATTTCTTCTTTCTATCTTTCTGTTCTTGTAAAGGTGGGTACTTCGATTTTAACGTTTTTCTCTACTGCTACTTCTGGCTCGGTTCCACGTACCTGGCTTCCTCTTCGGCTCTCTCTATCTTTCCATCTCATATTTTTCGATCGTCTCCTTCAATACCATTGCAGGCCTCTTTTCGGCCCCTCAGCTATCGAATTCCGATGAGACGAAAAAAACGTCGCGAAGATCCGCGAGATCATACGTTTGCCGCCTACGATCTCTCCAACGAGATTTTCGTACATTCATCTAAGCTTCAATCGATGTGTCACTATCAATCTCGTTCTGTTTCTCTTGCGGTAAATTCTCTCGATACAATATGAATAGACCAATCGACTTGATTATTCTTTTGCTTTGCGTTGTTTTGTTTATCGCATTTTTGATAAAAGTGACTAATCGCTATTTTGATAGAATCCATCGAATTATTGGTGATCGATGTGACTCGATTCATCTATATGATAATAATAATGCAAAAATAGGCAAGAGCTTCGCGTAATGACTTTTTTTCTTAGCGACATTCGCGAACTCTCTCTCGCTCACTCGAGCCTTTTGCATGCACACCCACTTTTCATTCCATTCGCGATAATCGATTCACATTTCTAGGCTGTACCATCCCCCTCCTCCCGCCCGTTGCCACCACCCCTTTGCTCTGTTAATTAGAAAACGCGATGCTCTTGGTAATTAGTATTCGAGACTTGGCGCTACGAGCTTCGCTCTCTCTCTCTCTCTCTCTCTCTCTCTCTCTCTCTCTCTCTCTCTTTTGCGTCGCTCCCGATTAAAAGTACACTAATTGAACTCGCCTCAATTATCGGAGAAGGTACGGACGTGGAACCTTTTCAAAACTCCTAAAAGATCCACTTTTCATGTCCATACTGCACGTAGATGTATGCGTATATATGTATTTGTATGTGTGCCATGTTTCATGCCCTTGTACGTAACTGCTACACTCAATACCCTTTCTGCTTGGCGATATCATGTCTTTTTTCCTATCCAGAGATGCATTTAACTAATGTCCGATGACCTCTGAAAATTGTGCCTAGCAACGAATTTTGAGCGTGCCGAAATATAGATATATATGCCAATATTTGTTTATGCATATATATATATATACGTACGGACTCTAACGCGCAACAGCACGTACGAGTATTCGCGCCTCAATGAAAGCTCGGCTCCGGGGTCGCTGCTTTATATGCATTTTTCCGCTCCAAGCGCATGCGCTCAGCCATATTTCCACTGTACTTGCTCGTTCTATATAAGCATACAAAAGTCATATACATCGTATGATTTATAGAAGTACGTGGATACATATACGTATGATAAAACGAGGGTAACTCGTTGATGATTTTCTCCAAGAGTGATTTTTCTCACCCCCTCTCTCTCTCCCTCACGATCTCTTTTCCTTTCATTTTTTCCATCGTCGCATACAAATTTCACGGAAAACGCTCAGTGAGCCAATTTTTCCCTCACGAATCACGTGTTCGTAGTTCTCATCTCCGTTGAGTTTTTCCCTCGGGCGTCAAACGACGACAACGACCGCCGGCGTCAACGAAGACGACATCCATTTCCTTTTCTTCTCTCGGATTTTTCTCTCTTTCTCCCGGCGGACCTCCGAGGTCGACCGGCCGAGGGAATTCATGGTACGCGACGCCAAATTACGATTCCACACGTATCCCCCCCCTCTACGTAAAGTGAAAATGGTCAGTGGGAAACGTGTTGGTATATTCGCAACTTTTACGTATTACACATCGACATGAGGATACGTATATATTCATAGTCTCTCTCCGGGCGGCTGTAGAAAGGCAATAAGCGGACTTACCGCACGTTTAAGGGATGACGCACGTAAAGGGTAGGTACACACATTTTTCCGGCATTCTCTTTCGTCGGAAACTTTATCATGCCTGAGGCAAGCTCTACCGGTAAAGATGACAAAAAAACAACCACGCGAACAAAGTATAACGGAAGAAGGGAAGACGAGGCACTGTCTCGATAACGCAATGACGTAGATAAGTTGGGCATTCGTCAGACACATCGGCAAAACTTTGGCCAGTTTTCTGGCTCGACTTTCCAATGTCGTGACGAAAATTCGAATTTTCTTCTCGCGCGTCACCGCCAAAAGACGTTAAAAAATCTCCGACCGATGATTCTTTCTCCCTCCGCTAATTGGTTAAAATATTTTCACTCTCTGCTTTTCTTTTTATCAACTTTCTCACGCATTAACCACTTTTTCGCAAATTGTATCATGAATAATGTTACCCTTTCTTTCTTTTGCTATAGTTGGGTTTACAACAAAAATTGTTGGAAAGTTTCCATGCGCGACTCGCGTTAAAAGTTCCTCACGATCTCTGCCGAGCGGAGTTCGATGATGCTGGGTAAAACGAATTCTCGAGTGAAAAGTTAAAATTCCAAGTCAGATTTGTTTTTGCGTGAAGGGGCTTGCCGCCTCCTCGGCAACGGCCTATCCATGCTCGTCCGTATCAGGAGGGTATTTACCTTTCACGGCGTGCTGGCCAGGATGAATGGAGAGAGATGCCTTCCTCCTTTTCTCGGGATTGCTACCAACCGCGGCACATACAGAACCGAGCGAGAGAAGAACGAGGTGCACCATCGCACATTTCCACTCCGGTGCACACCTATTGAAAGCCCATGACGAATGGCTATCGGAATAAAGTTATGCGGCGCGTCGAGTCTAATGTTGCGAAACGTTTTGAGAAGTTGGAAATATTCGATTTACAATATATATATATATATATATATATATATATATATATATATATATATATATATATATATATATATATATATATATATTCGTATTTATAGCAGTACATAACAAAATACCAACAATTCTTGGGTTACCAGAAGTCTTGGAAGAAAACGGGCCGATTGTAGAAAGGGAATGAGGGAAAGGTATGAAAAACCATCGGAAGGATCGAAACGATCCGGAAAAGTCGAGGGGTTTAAGGGAGGAATGACATCGCGGCATTCAGAGACACGTTTATTGCCTCCATTTTGAATAACGAAAAGTTGGAAATGTTCCGGCAAACGTGACGAAACTAAAACCATTTTGCTTTTACCTTCGAGTAGAGAGAGAGGGAGAGGGGGGGGCTGAAGATGGAAAAGAAGGGTTCCGTCATTTCGATCAGCCGATATGTATTCTCCGAATCGCCAGAAAACTTATTCCTCCTCGCGCGTCCTTCTATTCATTTATCGTGTGTGTCAGTCTCTCGCTCTCTGTTTCACTCGCGATCTCGTATCCCCCAAGAAGAGATCGTTCCTCCAAGTCGAAACTTTAAGTACGGACGACAGCTAGCGGAGAGCACAACTCGTCGGTCTCTCGTCGTTGCCAAACGATGAAAGTTTGAACGTCAACCGGAAATGAGCGCGAGGAGAGAGTGGAGAAAGAGTTTCGTCGAGCGTTATACGAGCGCTGAAAACACGAAGAAGTCCCTCGGTCCCTTATACGATATATGTTATGGGAGTAACACATATATGTATGTATATATCCCACACTCTGGTAATTCTCATAGAAATTCTACGAAGCTCGCGAGCATTTGTCCGGAGATGTCGTGAGAAGCGAGAAGGTTTTTCCCGCACTCCCTTCCCCCGGCGTCCAGAGATGTCCCGAGCTCTTCGCCATATACATAACTGATGCGAGATAAGAGATAAAGGACTGTTGAGAGGCGTGGGGGGATACTTTAACGCCACACCGGAGAGACTAAGGCGAAATAATGTATGAAATGTGTACTTGGAATTTTCAATTGTTTTCCACCCTAGTGACGTGCGGACACGCGATGTACACACACGTCACTATATATGTATATATGTATATAGGTATAGTGAAACAGTACGGAACATAAGAACATTTATATGTTACTCTGTGACTGATCCGATTACCGCTAAAAAATGTCTTCTCTCTTATGCTTCCAGGGACAAGGTGTTCCGGCTTAATCTGAGCAACATCAGCCACTCAAATTGCGAGGTGAGTAACATTTCCTGTCAAGCATCAATATTAAACGAACCGAGGTTTCAGAGATTATCTTAATGCGAGCATGACTAGTTTTCTTGATATCCATGAAGAAAAATCCGCCACTTCCCTTATCAAAGAGATAAGACGATAAAGACGGATGCGAACGTTGAGATTCTTGCAACTGCTTGCCATCCGCACGAGCGATAGAAGCTCAGACATTCGTCATCCCTCACGGGGATGTTCTCTTGTTTTGCCGCAAATGCATTTCTCGCATTCTATATACACACAAATGTCTATATATATATACATATGTATTCATCCGTATAGGGGTTCATCTCGATTCCGGATGTAACGAGGCGCTATTCACCGCGCGATAACACTTGACCCGCATAGACGTGATTTCGGGTTACGATCTCGTTCGCTACAACGCATCCTTCTCGACGTGCGCAAAACTGCAGTCTCCCCTTATCTATATATACCTACATATGTACAAAGCCGATCTAAGCGCGTACATGCGCGATATATGCCTGTATATAGAGATAGTGGCGAGCCTCGAGAGTGTTCGGACCGAGAACCTGATCGTAAATCCGTGAACGAGGTTGGGCGAACGGGGGTTGGGTTGGGGACTCGCGAGGCTTCTCCCCATAAAACTGTCAATCATATATACGAAAGCTCCCCCTTCGCGGCATCCGCTCGCTGCACGACAGCTGACACGTCTCCGGCGTTAAGCGATCCATTGTCGACGCGGAGGTCGGAAAGTGAGGTGGGGCGAGGCACCCTTTTTTCGATCGCTGGCACGTTCCCTAGACGTGTAAAATGCATCTGTATCCATAAGCGTACCTACGTATATATAGACTTTTTTCTTCTTCGTTCCGCACAACCTTGTCGGGACGGCTCGAGTCTCGTTAAATTTTTCACACGGGCCTCTCGCGATACGATCGACAGGCCACTCGACTAACGAGGATCCAAATCTGCGAGGAGAAAAAAAAATCGTGTATTCATGCTGAGAAATATATATGTATATATCTATGTATATATATTCATCGATTGTAAAATAATTATTTCAATTTATTCTTGACCCATTCGATAAAGGGGTGAAATTTTCAGTGTAACTACTTATAGCTTGATGATAATTCAATCGAGGGAAACTTCAAAGCGTCGGTGTACCGGGAAAGAGAGTAAAAAATGAGGCGAAGAGAAAAAAGAAGAAAAAAAGATCGCTATAAACAACCCCCTTAACAAGCAGCTCGCAGCCAGGCACTCGTCGCTGTTCAGTTTGAATATAAGAAATAAAAATAAAAAAAAATAAAAAGAGAGAAGAGAAGAGAGAAAAGAATGCAGAAGTGTTGCATGTACTGCATAGAATGTTTTGTTTTTAACATTATACGGTGTATCGTTCAAAGCGTTCGCGAACGGGACGGGAGAAAGAGAGGCGGCCCACGTTTATGCACACTCTACACCGCGACTGAGGGTACGTTCTTCTTTTTTTACTTTCCGCGCCGTTCTTTGAGCCACCGCGATAAAAAGTGCTTTTCAGGCTAGATACCGCGATAGGTAGATGAAGAGGGCGCGGAGCGTTAGGGTGGGAGGGATGGAAGAGGGGCTGGTAGTTGCAGGATGCGAAGGGACCGTGCAAACGTCGAAACTGTACGTGGCACGCGATCCGAATTCCCAGGAAGGTTTCCGAGGGAATGGAAGAGAGTAAAAAAAATTCACTGGGCACGGAGAGGGCGCGCAAACTCTTGGTCAAAAAAAACAAGACATCCGCCGTTACGCTGTCGGCACGCAGCCGAGAGAGGGAGAAAGAACATCTCGTGCCGATTTGAAAATGCAATTATCCGAGCGCGATGACGCGTGCGGACCAGAGATATCGTTCGTAAAATTCGTACGTATATAGAACGTTTCGCATAAAACGGGACAATTTTTCGACCTATCCATAAAAAACCCATCGTAGGCGACTAGTACTGTCGAAATGGAACAAAAAAATATAAGAGAACGCATTATAATAATGTTCGACGTGTGGCAATCGTTCCTTTCCACGGTCGCTGCATATTCGACCCCTCTGGTGCACCAAGCTCCAAGAGAGAATCATGGACTCACACACGTAGACACATACGATCTTCGACAGATGGCCCTGCTGCTCGGAGGCCACAAGGCAATTTCTTTCCTTTTTTTCGATCGCGTTTTTTTTATTCCTTCTTTCGACACGCCTCGTCCAAACGAAAATCGGAACGCCTGGGCTCTCGATCGATACGGAGAAGAGAATACATAAACTGCGTCGAATGGCAACCCCCTCGACGAAACAACCCCCCGAGCTCGGCGCATAAAGTCTCTTCGTTTCTCAACGTTTCTCTTTATAAACCGATTTTATTCCGTTCGTGGCATTAACAAAGAGAAAAATTGACGATTTGCATCTTACTCTCGTTTCGCCGCTCGAATCAAGTCGGGAGAGAATGATTAATTGCTCTCTCTCTCTTGTAAGAGCTTTATACGGGAACATTTGCACGCTTACGATCATCATTTGCCCTTGATTAATGATCGAACAAATGACGAAATCAATATTAAGTAATCACTTTTTTTTCGTGTGAAAGACCATCGTGGCTTCCCGATCGATAAATTATTCATATAAAAGTAATGTCACGCCTTGTTCAAGTATATAACGTACACATGGATATGGGGACTGTCGGAAGTTTAACACGGTGGTGGTAGTTGACGGTAACGTGTGCGTTTACGCGCGTCTATGTATCTGTGTGTGCAGATGTGCGAGAGAGTCGGGGCAGGTTACAGCAAAATCCCATTGCAACGGGATCGCCACCGCAGGCTTCGATTCCATTGAGAATTAACAGCGTACTGGGATGGGAGGGGTGGGGGCGTAGAGGAGGGAGGAATGGGGATTTCGATTTTCATTGGAACGCGGGGAGGGTCATAAAACGTTAACGCAAAGCCGCAGCAGAAGCTCTCTCGCGACAGTATATAGAACACCCTCTCGATGGTCGTCCCTCGTGCATCCGTTTCGTCCATATTGTATACATGCACGAGTATTTGCTCGCGTGTGTACGTGCGTATACGCGACACAGATGTCTCATACAACAACTGTACAGTTTCATAAGAACAAAGAACTGTTGCGAAAACGAAAGTGGATCATGGACGTGTTGGGAAATGCTGAAAAGCGTATAAACATAATACAACAATATTCAAACGATACAGCGCGCAAGCGCCATGTTTCTGCTTGAAAATGAGCTGTGTGACGTAGATATGAGGGTGAAACGCTCTTTGTTTCTCTTTGTCTCTCTTCCTTTCTGTCTCTCTCTCTCTCTCTCTCTCTCTCTTTCTCCATGTTGATCGAATTCAAGATACTTTGCATAAATATAACGCGATGCCTCTTCGCGGTCTAATGCAAAGGCATATTATGCGTGACACTATCGCATGTAAGGTGCGCTGAGAAACTCTCGCGAAACGCAATAATACACATACCTCTCATCCGCAGTACATAGATAGATATATAGCGGTAAGGGTGTAAAGAGAGGAACTTCGATCGATTTGATAAGTTCGTCGGATTACTCTATATGCATGTGGAAGAGAGAGAGAGAGAGTGGCTGAAACGTGTACACTCTCCCCACGTCGCCGAAACAACAATATTCTATGCTAATGTCGCTGTCGGAGCTCCGTTACAATCTTGCCGTCCAGAGGGGTGGCAAGCCAGAGCTTCTCACCCTCTGTACATTGCGCATATACATAGACACCGTTCGAAAGTGACTCTTTGCTCATCCCCCGACTTCCAAGGGCGGAGAAGGCGACATATTTCTTGAATTGAATATCAAGACGGATACTAGATACGTAGAGGGTTGCTGTATATTTAGATGAGACAGCTGCCAAGTGCGTCACACGGGTTATACATATATAACGAGTATACCTAACCGACGCCATAGAGTCCATCCCGAAACTTCTAATGGGGTTTGACTTTGAAACAATGTCAAAATATTATTTTTGACAAAACGCTATTTTCGTAATTATTTATATTTAATGCCTGAATTATACGAATGATAGACACCAAAAGCTCGGATGATTCCTTCATCCCCCATAATCGTCTATCGACAATGCGATGCAACGAACTTTCGAGACGCAGACTTATCTCTCATGGCTCGCCGCAGTGAATAAAGCATGTCCGGTCGCCCGTTCCGGATTTTGCTGCCTCTCTCTCCCGAAAGCTTTTACTTCGTTGGATATTCGATTGCGAATCGGGTTTCTCATCGTATTCGAAGTGAGACACGAAATCGGAATCGATAAACCACCGCGGCTCTCACGGGAGAGCCGATAAAACACAGAATGCATATACATATACCTTCCTCGTCCCTCGACCGCTGCCTCTGGACTCTGCAAAACTCAATTCCCGCGGTTCTCGCGCATACGCTCGCGCCCTTGGACATTCGGAACGTATCGACAAGAAAGTATACACCAACGAGCCCGTGACATGCGCAGAAACAAAAACAGGGAGATTCGCGCGTTAAAGAAGAAAAAAAACCTCGAGAATTTTATTCTCGAATCGTTATTTCTCCCATCTTATCGCCCCAGTTTACATTCTCAGTGTTGGGAATGTATCGGGGCAAACTCGTAAGGTTTACCATCCAGTTGAGTACGCCCATATACATAAAAAAATATATACCTATACGTATAGATACCAACATTTTTTTATTATTTTCTCTCACCCTCCTTGAAATTACGAAAATTCAGCGTGCGTTCCGATCTACAGCGATAATAGCGAACGGAAATTCAGCATATTTTCTCTCGAAAAACCCCCCTTTTATGTAAAATATTTCACTCGTGTTGCTGGGAACACGAGGGAGAGAGATAGAGAGATAAAGAATCCGGGAGTCTACCTAAAAGCACTAAATATATTCCTCTATATATATATGCGAATATTCGCGAGAATGAAGGGAGAACGACTGGCAGTTGGTATACGAACTGTGCTCGCTCTATACACACAAAAGGGGAGTAAACAATCCTGCCAGTCTTTGAAATATAAACGGGTGATCCTGTTGCTTTCTAAAATGATGGTATTAAATATACATCTCGCGCCTTGCTAACCCCCTCAAGTACCAACGAGATATATATACAGGCACGCATCATATATGTGTGGTGTGGAAGGTTGGAAGGTCCCAACGCTCGAGTTTTGCTGCAACCCCCTCTTACCTCGCGCTTTTCCATCCTCCCGCCCCTAAGCTTCATCACGGAAATGCGTTCCTCGAGCTTTTCGTATCCGTTGCGCCTCTTCTTCTTCTTCGTCTCTCGCGAAGAGTGAAAGTAGAACGGGGCTAGGATCTCCGGTCGCTCGACCGAGACCTCTACCAACGGTGGGTACAAGTTGTAACGCGGAGTTTATTGCGACGATGAATTTGGGATAAGCTCCGCGAGAAATTTCAGTTTGATGAGCTTTTCCGGGATATGCTACTCGCGAAAATACTCTTCCCTCTTGCTCTCTCTTTTTGCAAACATACGAGTTGAAACATTTCTCTCTCTTTCTCTCTCTTTCTCTCACCGAGATGCTGAAAACGGGCGTGTGGAAAACGCGTGTGCGAGAATATGCTCTTTCCGTATGGTATTTTGGCCCTCGGGAGGAGAGTTAACCGGGGTGGAGGGTGGCGCACTAACGTCTTCTCGTTTACCTCTCTTTCGCCATTCGTTCTTGCTCCAACTCCCCAGCTGATAATACACGTATATATATACATGAGACTCACGTATGTACGAGCATTCTGAAAATGGGCATAGCGACCCCGTGCTATTTTTGCAAAACCCTGTATTTTTCTAGTATCCGAGTTTTCGCGTATTATTCGAAAATTGTGTAATATTGCTCAATTTACGTATTTCGTGGTTACAATATGTATATATATATATATATATATATTGACAAAATCACGAGATTGCGAAGCAAGTGAGCATGTATCTAGTTCCATTCGCGTGAGCTGCGGGAGCATTCATTAAGTTTTTTACCCCATAATTTTTCATTCCTAAAGTTCGACATTGGACATTAGAAGTATATAGTCGTGTATATATGCGGGATAATTTATCGAAACTTTTCGAAGCAAGATTTATTCCTAGATTCGAATGGATGAAGGCGAACTTTATATACGTATATATACGTATTAGTTTGAACTTGGTAAGATCGTCGAACATCCGAGTGTAGTTTTCCGAGGTTGATTCAGAGTATCTGCCGCGGATTTTCTCCGGGCGAGCATCCGGTCTGCGAACCAGAGAGAGAACTCCTTTCTCCTCCCCCCCCCCCCCCTGCCTTCGCTATCTCTCCCCGGGGCAGACCATTCATTATTTCTAATCAATGGCCTGCATCTCGCTCTTCGTCCCTTTTCTCAATCCGACTTCTACTCCCCACCCTCGCTTCTCCCTCTCGTCTCGTTTCATACACTTTGAAAAAGACTTCGGTCGCTTTCAAGCTCCCGATGTGCACGCGGAAGTAAAGGGGGAGAGAGAGATTTTGGAACTTGGTAAATTCGGGGTTGAATCCGAGACGCTATAGAACCGGCGCCCTCTAGCGATCCAGCTCTTTTTTCTATCACTGTATATCTTGCCAACGAGTTAAAACGAGGCTCGTTTTGCTCGAGTGCGTGTATACGTATACATGGACACACTCTTTCAAGGAAATTCGTGAAGTCCCGTAGGCAACTTTTTCGCTACTACGGGGCTATCTCGTCCCTCTCACGGGCCGCAAAGACTCTACAGAACACGCGCGCGAAAAGTAGAAGAGGGATATACAACGCTTGATGAAAGAGCAAACGAGATGGGTAAGGACGCTGTGGTAACTCTTCCAGACGCCCGAATAAACATATAACAGAGCCCATAAACGTATATATATCTTTAGGTCTTCCTGGTACCCTGTTAGTCACACTCGCGTTCTTACGCAACTTTGTAAATACCAGTACAGACACTTGTTTTTTCTTACTGCCCCATCTTGTTTGCTCTTCGTCCACGGAAATACAACTTTGCTGTTGGTTTGTATGCGAGTGAGTATGGAAAAACTTGCGAAAATCGATGGTGCGGCCTTGTTGACATCTATGAAGAATCATAATTGAAATACGGATCAACGACATCATATATATCGTATCAGGCGTGTCTTATCGATGTCTGATTCGGCCCTGATGAAACGTCAGGCAACCTGATTAATTTTCTGCTCTTGATGTTTCTACCAACTTCGTCAACGTTGGAAATTGGAAGACTGTGAAAGGGTGGTACAAGCGTCCCTCTTCCTTCACTATTAGGCGAAGCGAGGAAACATTCGAGGAAACGCGAATGTCGGCGTAATGTCATATACATACGTTTATATAACTATAGGTATGTCTTTCTTCCGGAGGCCCTGTGGGCTCATCGGACCAGCGAAACTTGAGGGTGTACAGAGAGAATGAGGAAGCCGTGAAGACGCTACTGGGGGACCGTAAGATCCGATGAGAAAAGGAGAGGTAGGAGGGTGGACAGAGTTTCTGGCAACTTTACCTCGCGATCCTCTATTTGTCTTTGCACCTACTCTTTCGCTGCTTTACGGCTTAACTTTTTAATTATAGCTCCGACTCGTGTTTATCGTCACATTATTTCCCCCTTGGTGCTTTTCGTTTCTCTCTCTCTTTTACACTCATTTTCTCTCTTTGTCAAAATCGTGCACGGCAAGAGCTTTGCGCTAACGAGTCTAGAATCGGGGTGGACTACGTAGATTCTCGGTTCAGTGAGAGTATATTGTACACGAAAAGAGTAGAAATGAAAAGCTCTCTCTCTCTCTGTAGAAGGAGAGAGTGAGAGAGAGAGAGTGGGTGTGAAACAAGTCTCGAGAACCCCTCTACAGTTGTGAATTTATTACCACGCAAGAGAGAGGAATTTACGTCACAAGGTACGTAGAGAGAACGAGAGGGAGGGAGAACGCTCTAAGGGTATTTTAAACACACACACGCGTATGGCACTTTTCACTGAACGCCGAGCAACTTTTCGTTGCCACGACGATTTTCGATCCAGTGTATTATGAAACTCGCGATCGATCCATCGATATTGGACCGCGTGTATTTTTTCAACGGAAAAAACACACGCAGGAATAGAAATTTATCCACGTCAAGGACCCTCGCCACTTTCTCCAACGAGTGTCTACACATTGGTATGCATAAGCAAGAGGGCCCCGTGTATTTCGATAGCATTTTTGCGATACGAGGAGTCGAGCGGTTCGAACCGGAGAGACACACTCGCGCAATTCACCGAGAGCAGGGAAAGTCGATTTGCTTCGATATCGTACGAGCGGAACAGAGGGATGAATTCTCGTGACGTAGCCATTCGATTTTTCCCACACGGTCGATGGTGCTCCCTCGCGAGAAAGAGCGCGTACACTTCAGTATCATACACACGACTATGGGCGTTGTACTTTTGTTTAATCAACGTGAATGGCACTGCTGTAAATGCAAGCGGCAGAATGGAAGAGGGCGCCAATTGAGCGCGTACATTTTATTTTTTTATTCGTGCGAAATTCTCGCGTATGCAATAATGTTAAAAGCTATTTTTATTAACAGCGACAACGGGCGACCGGGTGTATGTTGATGGAGGGAAAACGAGTGAGTGTGTGTGTGAGAGAGAGATAGAGAAAGGGGCGAAGAGAGACGAAGAGAAAAAAAAGGTTAACCATGAACGTTCTTGCTCGTTCGGTTATCCGCATGAATTTCGCATATATGTGTTGGCGATCGTACGACCACGCGAGAGGTATTGTTTACAGCGGCAATAAAATTTCAAACTACCGACTGATGGTCGCTGGGAATATTGCAAGGGATGTAGATACGACTCCCGTTCGAACGGCTCACGCAAATTGATGTATTAAACCGTCACCCTTGTTTCTTTTTAACATTTGGGAATTATTACGTCCATCCGAGTCAAAATATTAACCAGACTGCGCTCGAAAGAAATAATACAGCGTGAATAAAAATAGACCGATGCTGTAAATGTAGTGACGAGAATCGATATTTTTCTCACGTTCGTCGTGGAATTATTATTCTGGGAAATTATGAAAAAGACCTCATCCAAGATGTCTCTGAGATTTATTCCTATAGTCTATCGAATTGTTCACCGTTCCGCGTGGAATTTTTGTAGAACGAATTCGAGCCCCAGTAACAGATATCGACATTGGAACGTTGATATATGTATGGTAGCAAAAAGTGCACTGTAAATCTAGCGCTGTGCCGGAATTGGTAGATACGCAGTTGCGTATGTGTCGTGCGTGAAGGATCCGACCTGTCACACGAGGAAGACAAAAATTGCAATCGAACGGAGCGACTCATCGAGAGAACGAGATGGCCAGACGTCGATGTCTCTGCACCGAGGAAGCTATTACCTTCGATTCTCCCTCTTCCCGTTCCATCCCCTCCTCATCACACTTTGCATCGCGAATAGAATTGGACGACATTCGATGACGTAGAGAGTGCATCGCCGTCAGAATTGATCGACGTCGGTGACGTCGAGTGCGACATCGAAATGGAGAGAGAGAAAACGATAGTGAAAAAGAGAAAAAAGCGAAACGGAAGGGTGAGTACGAAATCGAGGGATGCTCGCGAGTTCCATACACGTTGCCTTTTTTCTCGATTCGCATTCTCCAGCTCTGGTGTGCGAACCTCGCCCTCCCTTTCTCCTAAGAAGTAAATCACGAGAAAAAATTGAAATGCACGTTATCGGATTGGAATCAATATTGAATGCAGATTGAATTCGGGTCCCGGCTGGGGTGGCCGTAGAGGATGGCGGATAAAAGGCGCGGAGTGACGGGTTCCATTAGGAGATTGTGACTTATTGTATCGGCCGACAGCGAAAGGCACTCCGCAACGTGTTGGCATGCAGAAGCTCGCAGACGATGGCTTAGTCCCACAAGCGCACTTCTACGAAGTGCCTACATCCTGATACCCCATTTCCGCCATCTCCTTACCTCCCCTATTATCCTCTTGCCGCATACTTAAGTATGTTGCAGGAACATAACCGATATAACTATCTGTCGGTAGTACATTTTGTTAAAACGCCAATGTCGATCTTCATAAATGCGTATAATAGTTTTTTCTGTTACTCGGTACAATCCGGTGGGAATGGTGAAAGAAGATGGGCGAAGTGTCACCGATCGAAAGATATCGGAAAATTTCTAAGTGAAATAAATTCAGTCTCAACGTGCCTGGTGTTTATCGAAAGTTGTCCGTGATATGATTTAAAGATCGAGACGGGGGTTTCACATTGATCGACAATTTATACGTTCAAAACGCAGTCAAAAGGCAGGTTCGATTCTGTTAAGAAAATTTGACGACGTTTGTATATGCACGCGTGTATACATATATTTATATAGCGCGTATAGTATGCAGGAGAGCGTTAATGTTTGATGAGATAAAAAGGGCCGCGGTGGAGCAGTGGGCCTCGTGAATTTTTTAAACGTTTACTACGCGCAGGGCGCAAGCTATACGGATGTATATGTGGGGTGAGGGAAAAGTACCGTGTACATACTCACTGTTTGGTCCACCCTCAGGACCACCCTCAGACTTTTGGAAGGTTTAGGTGGGTGTCGGAACCCTCGAGAGGCCAGCAGTTTTTATCCCTCAATATTTTATGATGGTAAATTGTACGATCCACAGACATCACTCTCGCTCTTCCGGGTATATATTCATTTATATTACCAGAGTTTTTCCCGTCTCTCCCTTTTCCCATCTTCGGTAAACGACTCTCCTCCGACTACATAGTTTGGCCGGACCAATTTCAGTCTGGTCCAGCCAATTTGCAACCACCAAGGGGATGCTCTTTCGTCCGCGATTACCCTGTGGAAAAAGTGACTCTCGAGTCACGGGATAAAAGTTTCTACCTGTAACTCCAATATTCCTTGTGAATGTCGAAGAAATATCTCCGAGTTCATCAGGAACGTGGATTCGTAGAATATTGATGGCTTACCGTACAATTTACGCGAGTGATTAATCGATGACGTCGATTAGAGTCATCAACGAATGTACGTAGTGTCCCGTCGTGCTCGAAACTAGATAGCTAATCGAATGTCACTTCTCCGTTCTAGGAATTTCTATGGACGCCGCTCACACTCGTGCTAGAATCTAGTTATACGGTCGGGGGAGAGAGCACATCGTCGTCGTTCTCGTCGTTTCACTATCGGCCATTGGCACACTTGACGGCGATCCGTCCGATAAACGCGAGAGAGCTCGTGCCGCGATCGCCCCGCATGCACACCCCGTGGAGTTTCGATTTTCGATTCTGGTCACGAACGGTAGCAGCGAAATTATTCGAACACCGGCAATAACATTTCTCGGCCGTGGTGCGGGTTAGAGCTATGTCCTATATCCTCCCTGTACCTACGCACACATCTAGATATATCTTGCGAAAGAGAGAGTGAGAACATCGCGAGAGATGATCTCTCTTTTCGACTACGTGCGGAAACGTAAAGCACTTCAACGATGTCCAACGTAGAGAAAGCCCTTTTCCTCGTTTTCTCTCGTCCTGGCATCGATAACTGCCGCGTAACGGTATACTGAAATAGTCTTCTATGTTCTTGGTATACACACAGAACGGAATATTTTCGTGATGGTTCGATGCATCGAAGAGGGATATACACGCAGCTTCCGCACGTTAATTACAGGAGCAAAAGCCAATTCAGCGACGATGCGCTTTCAGCAACGAACCCAGTGTCGATGTAACCGTAACATCGCATGCAGTGTATTCAAAGCTGCTATCCCCCGGATGAAAATTCATGCCGCTTGCAAATATCGAAACTGCCCGCGCGATACACTCCGTGTTTGTATGACGCAAACGTTCAACGCTGAACTATATAATATCGCCCCGCTGCAATATTTAATCATTTTTCGACATTCGTTCAGAAAAGTGTAATTTTCCTTGGTTCCCGTTTCCGTCGTTCATCAGGTCTGTGATTTTCCTAAATTTTATGTAAAACCTACCAGAAATAATAAAAATTCGATATTCTTGTACTTTACCAGTTTCGATACATGTATATATATAAACATGAAAGGCTACCAGGCTGTTCCCCAATACCGAGCGGTGGAAGTTGAGACGCGCACGGTGGAATCGTGTTTCTTATTGCGAACTGTGCCAACGAGGAAGGCACAGAGTTCCCAGGGTTGCTGCACAGCTGCAACTGAGAGAGCGTACTATATATATCCGTGAAAGCGGGTCTCGCGGGCGCCTTCCTAATGATCACGTCGAATTACATCGGACAACGCGATACACCGCGCGCGTCGTCTATATCCCCCCCTCTTGCTAGCTTTTGCTCTCTCACTAATTAAAGCACCGTGCAGCAGCCCGGGGAGATTCAATACCAAAGTTTCTTCCAGCTGGCAACTGGAAACTTGGTACCTATAGGAGCGCATTGGGGCGTGAGATTTTAGGTTCTCCGTTCCTTTGCCGTTGGTTGTACCGTACGGCCCAATCGCCCACCGGCCGATTCTCCGCCACGATGCGCTTATGAATCACCCACTACCCCACCACCCCTCCTTCCACGCCCAGATGATTTCGTCCTCGAGGCCGAATCTCGATCTTCCTCTGTCTATCGTCCGCGAATACCTATCCAACGTTCAACGTCCGTGGAAATCTCATGAATTTTCTGCCCGATACAACGACCCACTTGTAGGTACCATTTTACTAAGCCAGGTTCCCTTTACAGAGTTTCATTTCCGGAGAAGTAGGGCAAACCCCACGCCATTGGTACTCTTGTGTTGAACGAGCGAAGGACGAGGAACACGGGGTTGAAGGAGGTGCTTCAGGAAGAACCAATAGGTACAATGCGATACGCGTAGCAATGCCGGCGAATTTCGCACACCGGCATCGACTTTATGACACCGGCGTACCGCGTGGCATGCAAACGCTTCTGCTTTCATTACCGACACGCCACCCTGACTATTAAACAGGAACATCCCAATCCTTTCGCAATAGGCGTCTCTCTCCCTCGTTTTCGTTCTCTTATCCCCCGTTCCCTTCTACCACCGCCCGTGTATATTTCTCTCTCTCTCTCTCTCTTTCTCGTCCGCTTCGCACTCGAGAGTCTCGAGGAATTCGGTTCCTGGGTGAATTCGTTGCTTTATACTTAGGATGCTCATTGTATAGAGCGTAAAAGTCGGAGACCGTGAGGATGTTGGTGTTTCCAGCAACCTCTGCAGTACTCGAGCTACAGCCACCGAGTTTCCTATTGCAAGGCCATCCGTGCTCCGTCTCTATTCTGGCATGGATATCCCTCTCTGAGCTTCGGGCAGAATCTTACCATCTCGCTTCACCGTCTTCAACCTACCTAGAGAATGCTCGTACTTCGAATATATGCCACGTTCTCTCCTTCTCTCTTTTTCCTCGTTCTCATACTCCCCCCCCCCCCCCCCCCCCCGGCACAGGGTGGATAAAGCGAAATAACCGAAACAACGTTTCGAAAAGGGCCGTATGCCGTTAGGGGATGCAACCACCCGCTGGCACGGAATCGCGCGCTCTCGCCGGCTCTACGGCCAAGCTATACCACCTTCCTACGACTCTTCGAGGGTAGCACGACCCTTGAACTCCCGTAAAGTCTAACGAGAGAGATTAGTGTCGGTATTTAGAGAAGAACGGAAGAGAGGCGAGATACATGCAATGAGGATTTTGCGGGATTCAGCCCTCTGACCTCGTTGGTCTGGCAAATAGTACGGGCGGGGTTCGTTTAAAAAATTGAACGAAAGAAGAGTATACGAAAATATTTCTACCAATGACGGGAGTGAGGAGATACCCAGATGATTGCAGGACGGTGCAGCATCTAATCCAAAAAGCTCGAGACCGGGGAAGGTGGGGGAGGGGGGGGGGGGGGTGAGCCACTGCATCAAAGGGAAGAACTCTCACGGGCACGGCTCATTCCAGTTTGGCTACCAATCCCCAGAGTCTCGGCCGTGTCTTACGCGAGGGTGAAACTGATGGTTATGTGTATCATTAGGGTGGGTTCACGTGTAATCAGCGCGAGCCGCGGAGACCTTCCTCCTCATTCTCACGTCACGAAAAGTAACCGCTAACGGCGTAGACTTTGGAGCGCAGAATCAAGCCGTCACTGGCTCTTACCTTATTCTCTACATCGCGTCTCTTGGATCACTCGTGACTCGACTAGGCGAAAGCGTTCGCGTCTACCACGTCTATTCAGGTCTTCCCTCACTAAAGGCACGAGACTTTCGGCGAATACCTCTCTAGTCTCGAGGCTTGATTAAGCCTCTGGCAAGATGGTGATGATGATGTCGCGGTGGAAACGCCGGTGCATTTCCCATTTTCATCGTATATCTCTTTCTTTGCCTCGATCTTCAACGGGTCACGACCCTGCAACCTTTCCTTTAATCATTCGGCGCTGAGCTCGCGCGTTTTGTCGTGCACGGAATACTCTACATACGTGTATAGTTTTACACACGCTCGCTAATGTGGCATGAATTTCATTCCGGCGACAGCTCCACCGGCGACCGACTTTTCATCGTTTCCCATGATTGTTGAGACCTGTTTTTTACCTACGTCCTACCTTGTACTCATTTTTTTCACTCTCAGAAGTTGTTCTTTCTACACTAGATTTTGAATTATAAGGAGATCTTTTTCAGGACCGTTGATGAGCAAACAAGATACACGAGAAAGTTAAAAAAAAACTATCTATTGACGTAACTCGAGTGCAGTGTCACTTCCCGGCGGATATGCACAACCGCGATATGCACATCGAAAGTTCTAGCGTATGCGCGTAAAGTGGGTGCCACGGCCGCGTCGCGGTCTGATGTGACGTCAAGGTACGAGGGTTGGCGTGTTGGCTGACTCGACCAGCGAGATCCAAGAGAGCTGAAAGGTTTGATCGTACACGGCGGGTGACGCGTCTCTCTCTCTCTCTTTCTCTCGAGGTGCACTTGCTACGCTCTACTTTCTAGTGAGCACTCGACCTCTATGATAAGCACCGATGCAGTACTAGTCTACCACTAGACTCTGTACATGACTGGCCACCGCTGTATCGAACTTAATTATCGTGCGAAAGGACGGGAACGGGGACGTACACGACTAAAGTAATGAAAAGAGAAAAGTCCTCACCATGGAGGAAGCGACGAGACGTGGTTATCGTTACGTCCTGGCATCAATCTGAAACAAATAATCAATCGTATATTTCAATAGGTGAACAAAGGAATTATTTATATTGAACTGATAAATGTGATGTTATTTGAAACTTGCGCGCATATATAAATACATATATAGAACTTGAAGAGAGAATGCACCGAAAGACTTTTCAAGCGAGGCGGTCGGGCGAACTCGTTGCCTCACTCGAGTCCTCGACAAGTCAAAATGAGGAAAGAGAAAGAGCCGTGTAAGATTTTGTGAAGAGGGGGATGATGAAAGAGAAGCAAACGAGCGAATGCGCTAGAGAATTCACAGGGTGGAAATAGTATAAGTACTCGGAGGGAGACAGAATAAGAGAGAGAGAGAGAGAGAGAGAGAGAGAGAGAGAGAGAGAGAGAGAGAGAGAGAGAGAGAGAGAAATAGACCTCGACTTTTAATCCAGCCTTATTCTCGGCCTCTCTCTCTCTCTTTCTCGCAAACGTCGTACAGTGTGTCAACCCCCGTTTCCCACGTCGTGTATATATAAGCCGTGACCTTATTTTTCCCCAATGCGTTTGTAGCCTGGACAACTCGTTTCAAACGGAACTGTAGCTGAGACTCGACAAAGCTACACTCTTCCCTTGAGACTTGGGTGTAAAACGTACTACAATATCACGCTCCGACTTTTTTTCTGCATCGGGGCTAGGTTGTGAATCCCGAGTGGAGCTCCTTTCGCTACGAGAAAAAATCTAGCGCATGCACTTCCGGTCGAAGCTGCCTGAGACCGTGGTGTGAACCGTTGTGCCGTCTTTCATACGTTCAAAGGAAAACTGTGATACAAAGAAGAAATGAGATTTTATCCAAGGGGTAGCGTGTATCTCGATATATGCATCTCTACTGTATCGCTACTCAGATTTATCCGCCGCTCGAATCTTTCTTCAATCGAACAGATTATCGCGTGAATTTGCAAAAAAAAAAAGGAGTTTATTAATAAATTCTAATAAGTCGGTTATTTTTTGTTACAGAGAGATGCTCTGAATCTTGAACCAAGCAACGTTGCCAATTGCGTTTCTAAAGGAAAGTCAGAGGTAAGTCCCTACGTTGTAAATGTTGTTAAATGTTTTTTTTTCGTTAAAACAGATGCCAAGAGAATTTTATTCTATTTTCGAACAGCCACACGCATACACCGTGAAAAAGGCAGACGAATCGTACTCGACGTCCCTTTCACCCTCGCAAATATTCCCCACGTTTAATTGAAGCGTAAAGTCGTTCTGTCCTCGTGAAACTTCGATTCGAAGCCTCCGCGTTGACAAAGCCAATTTAAACTTTTTTCAAAACTCTTTTCGATGGTTTTTTCCACGTTGCGAAGCGTTCCGACGCGGTTGGACTGTTGGCTGAAAAAAAATATCTGCTATACACCGGCGTTTCGAGGCCCACCGAACATTTTCTAACATTCCGGTCGAAAAAGTCCATCGAACCGGCATAGCTAGCAGCCGCGATCTATCGATAACGAATACAGTACGCGTGCAAAAGTTTCTCTCGTTGAAACGAGGGATTCTCGCTCTGACTTTTTTTCATCGAGTTCGATTATTATTTTATTTTTTACGGCAATCGACTCGATAAATGGCTCCGTTTAGATTCGGCCCTCTCGCGACAGCCGTACGGCTAAATATTGGTGACAGCTTGCGTGCACACTGCGAACTGGGTAAAAAGGAAAAATGTCAGAAAAATGTTGCTTATATTTGTTCGTAGCACTTTGATTGTCGCAACCACATCAGAGTCATCCAGCCGATGGGTGATGGCAATCGTCTCTACATGTGCGGCACCAACGCTCATTCCCCCAAGGATTGGGTTATTTACGTGAGTACATCGTTCTCTACCCGCTAGACAATATTAATTTGTACGATCGATACAAGAGGATGCATTTTGCGAAAAGAAGAAAAATCGTGACAGAAAAAAATGGCCACCATCGGACTAAAAACCCCATAATGGGTAGGCTACGCGCTGTTTTACTCAATATCCATGGGACTGTTCGACACCCCTGTAAAACATTGGGGTTCAAGTACCCGTGTAACGATTCCACCTGGATGTGCACGACATTCGAATGTATGGCTTACGTGATGTCGAACATTATACGAGTCCCCGGTGCGCCGTAGAACCGCGGATCCGCGAAACGACCGCTGTTATTTTTTGCCATTTCGTTTCCTCCCTTCGGCAAAGGGCCATGGCACGTACCACCCGCCAAAAACATTTACGAATGTTAATTTTCCTACGATTTCGATTAACTTAATTCTCATCGTTGCCAAATTTATTTTCAATTAAAACGTAACGATATACTTTTACCTGCATATTCTTATTCAGAATTAAATCTCGTCTATCTTTTATCTCGTTATACGTTAATGTGCGAACAAACAAAATTGTGTCCCACAACAGAGCAATCTGACTCACTTGCCACGACACGAGTTCGTGCCAGGAGTCGGTATGGGCATAGCCAAGTGTCCTTACGATCCTGCTGACAATTCGACCGCTGTCTGGGTCGAGAAGGGCAATCCTGGCGATCTGCCGGCACTTTACTCCGGCACAAACGCCGAGTTCACCAAAGCGGATACAGTCATATTTCGCACGGATCTTTACAATCTGACCATCGGACGTAAAGCCTACAGCTTCAAGAGGACACTCAAGTACGACTCCAAGTGGTTGGACAGTAAGTACCTTCGATCAGGAGAAGAAAAAAAAACTATGTACATAGTCTCCTTTCTCTGTGTCTATATGGACGAAAAATTTCCTATCCTTGAAATCCTCTCGTCTGCTTTCAACAGCCGATTATTATTTACTCGGCGCAGCCGAGTGCACTCGTACGATGAAAAATAAGCCTCTTTGAGACCCTCAGCGTGGAGCTCGATGGAACAACCCCCCTCGGAACAATTTTGCCGACGAACAATGAAAGCGAACGTCCATTAGGCGTGCAAAAGTTTTGATAGGAAGACCCTCTGCAACCTCCTCATCCCCCATCGTTACTCGAAAGTTAAAGACCCTAAAGAAGCATCCATGCGTTGAAGCGTCGCCACTTCCTATCTTTCTCTTACCGTCACCCCTCCCTGGAACCTCTTGTACAACGGTACGTTACTTTGAAGTATCATTCGAGAAATTATACGCTCCCGAAGCTTCGTGACGTGGTTTAAGAAGAACTTCCGCATCGACTTACGAACATCCAACTCTTGATTCGCGCAGATCGCAAGAAGCCCTAATTTTCGATCTAATATTGGAAAGCGGAGTACCAAATTAGCGATAAAAAGATGATTTCTTTTTCGTATTATCAGTAATCTAGCGCCAAGTATCAAAATGCACTTCCGGGAGTAACATCCGATATTGATTAAACAAAATGTTAAACACACTTCTGTGCTTTTCATCCCCTGTCGTGAAATTCATACCTGAGCAATGAACAAAAGACGAAGAGCCTCGTATTTGTCCGCCCGCTTGTTTTCCCTTCCCCCAAACGTTTTTGGGAGTAGCTATTGGCGCGACACCTATAAAGCGTTGAAAAACGAATTGTCGGGGGTTGAAAGGGGATGGGGGATGAACGCTACTCGGTCCATACGCGCCCATCGAGTCAGCAAGCGCATTAACGTTAACTACTGGGGATGGGCAGAAGGTGTACTGGCATCAAACGTCGCGCTCATGGAGTCTTACGGAGAGAGATCGACGAGCGTACGGGGTAATAAAATAACGCCCCCTGCGCGTTCCACGCCTCTCAACGCCACGACGGCGTTTTCGAAGTAAACGTTCCACGTTCGAAGCGAGCCTGTCGAGCCGCTGCGAAGAAGTTCAACTCGAAGAGCCCTACCCTAGTCGCATAGTTGAAACAACCCTCCCCCCCAGTCGCGACTCTTCGTGTCAGGAGGGGTTGAAACTCGCAGCGCGCACCTTACGCTACTTCGACCCCTCCTGAAGGAATTTCTATCCCGAAGGTTTATTCCCGCGACCCGCGAGACTCTGCAGTAACGTGAAGACTGGGATGGGAGAGGAGGAAGCGCGGGTCTGGTGTGTCCGTCTCTCCGCGAAACACGTCAACCCTCTCTCTCTCCCGTCTCTCGCGATCCTAAGATACTCGAATGCTTCCGTTTATTAATTCACCCTTCTCGAATTCGCGAATGTTCTATCTCGCGTATATCCATAAGTAAAAGGTTTTTATTCGCGAATCGTCCCATTAATTGTTTATCGCGGCACGAAACTGTCAACCGTCAGCCGAAATATGCAACCACGAAATTGCATAAAGGGCGAGCTATGTATCGATCTTGAAAACGGATAACCGTGGAATCTTGGGGGGTGGAGCACGAGGGGTGAAAGTTAGTTTAAGCTTGATGGATCGAAGGTCGCTATCTAACCCCTCTGGCGCTCTTTCTCGCTTTAAGGGGGACGTTCGCCGACGCATCCGAAAACCTCGTAGCTATTCGGTCGGGCGCGCGCGTCTCGCGTGCCTTCTCTCCCCGTTCCACGGCCCTTTAGCGCCCTCGGGATGCATGATTAGCCATTTGTTTCGTCGTTTAATTCGCACGGCCGTATAGTAACCCCTCCGGATCTATCTCTCTCTCTCTCTCTCGCTCTCTCCTGCCATCAAGAGCCATTCTTTCCATCGAGTTTGTCTATTAGCAGAGGCGTTGATTAAACACCCGCGAGGGAAAGTGGAGAACTGAAACTCGAGAGACGGATCGCGTCACGTGCCTCGCCCTGTCGGAGTTTAAAGTAGTCGCAACGAGGGCCGATAGAAAGCGACGTTGGTATATATCCAAGTACGAGAGAGGTGGTTAAACGTTAGGGGATGTAAGAGAAGTTTCTACGGGGTGAAGTTGAATCGGTGATTAACCAGTCGCGAATAATTATCCCGAAGAGATGTATTAATTTGTCGAGGATCATTTTACTCCGAGAGGAATTTAATTTTGTAGTTTTGCCTTAGAAAAAAATAAGAAGAAGCTCGATCCGGACGACCGGTTCGATTTTCTTGGAACGACGGGCACCATCCCGTAGTTCTGTGCCGGATGATACGATGGACGGGCAATCGTTTTGGGCGAGTCCATTCGGTTTCGAAATTATTAACGCTTTTATCGTCGTAACGCGAAACGGCGAGAGAAAGAGAGGGAACGAGAGAGTCGTTAAGCTATTTTACGGTAGCTCCAGTCGTAAACCGACAAGTGGATGATCATTGAACTTGCGTTAAATTCAGGGTGGTCCGTGACCGCGGCGTGAGAGCTCTCCTTCTCGCTCTCTACCGGCCACCTCGTCTTTTCAGAGAGTTTTCCGCCCTCACCTATCGTGCACAACCTCAATGAAAACTCCAAAAGTCGTTGAAGTCTTCCCGTTCGACCATAGGAGCTTTTCATCGTTTATCGTCCACGTTCTCGCGCGCTTCCCTAGCCGGAGAAAAGCGCCGGTTTTACAGTTTTCTCATAGTTTCGCAGGGGTAAAAGCGCTTTGGAAAATTTACGAATGACACCGCGGCGACGAAACTCGCGAGCTTCTAGGTCATATAACTCGCAATTTATCGGAGATCCTATTTCGATCGTTATCGTACATAGAGGTAGAAACGCGCGCGGGAATGTCAGTTCTACGACATTTTTATCCGACGAGACGATCAAAGACGGGTTTCTCCTTACAAAGCTGAAACAATATCTCCGCTCCATCCCACCCATTCTCGTCCAAACCGATTCTTTACACTGACCGATGATGTCTAAAACGATACATTTTCTTTCTTTTATTTCTATTTTCTCTCGTTCTCTCGTGCAGAACCGAACTTTGTCGGATCCTTTGACATCGGTGCCCATGTGTTCTTCTTCTTCCGCGAGACCGCCGTCGAGTACATAAATTGCGGCAAGAGCGTTTACTCGAGAGTAGCCAGAGTCTGCAAAAGAGATACCGGAGGAAAGAACATTCTGTCTCAGAATTGGGCGACCTATCTCAAGGCACGATTGAACTGTTCGATACCGGGCGAGTTTCCGTTCTACTTCAATGAGATACGTGAGTATATTCGACATGATAGAAACGTGGAAAAATGATTGTTGTGTCGTGCGACATTGTTACATCGGTGATAACGGATCACCTTTATAAATTTTTGCACCACAACAATGTATCATGAATTAATCCTTTAAGCGGCTAGAAACAAAAATCTCTTACTTTGACATTCCATCGCAGAGAGCATTTACAAGGTACCGGGTGATGACACACATTTCTACGGTACATTCACGACATCGACGAACGGGCTCATGGGTTCGGCCATTTGTTCGTTCCACATAGATGCGATACAGGAAGCCTTTCGTGGAAAATTCAAGGAACAGGCTACGAGCAGCAGCGCTTGGCTTCCGGTACTGTCAAACAAAGTACCGGAGCCAAGGCCGGGACAGTGCGTCAACGACACGGAAACCCTTCCAGACACCGTACTCAACTTTATAAGGTCCCATCCGCTGATGGACTCGGCAATATCCCACGAGAACGAGAAACCCGTATTCTACAAACGTGATATCATGCTAACAAGACTGGTGGTCGACAAACTTCGCATAGACTTCGTTGGGATGGATCTCGACTATACCGTGTATTACGCCGGATCGAGTGAGTAAACCATTCGTCCAAGTTTCCCATTCGTTCACGATCCATCTCCCTATCCCGCTCTCACTCGCTCTCGCCCCAAATGTTCTCTCAATGCATTCCAAGTATTAACCCCCGAGTCTCGTACGATGAATCCACCCGATATTATATCATGCTTGTATACACGACGTTTCCAACATATCCTCGTTCTACGTCATACATATAGTTTGACACCGGTGCATTGTACCGAGCCGATCATGATATTCGGTCGTTTCAATCTCGTCTTATAGGTGACGGTAGAGTGCATAAGGTCGTTCAATGGATCGACAATAACGGCGAGTCACAATCGATTCTATTGGACGTGTTCGACGTGACGCCAGGTGAGCCGATACAAGCCATGGAGATATCCAAGGAGCACAAGGCGCTCTACGTTGCCTCCGATCATCGTATTAAACAGATCGATCTCGTTATGTGCTCGAGACGATACGACAACTGTCTTCGATGCGTTCACGATCCCTACTGCGGATGGGACAAGGACAGCAATACTTGCAAACCATACACTCCAGGGTGAGTAGAATTTTCTAATTTCGGTCATTGAATTATTTGTTCACCAATCGCGCAAACATTTTTTCGACTTTCCTCTTTAAAAACCGGGCGAGGGTTGAAGTGCCGTATCGAATAAAATGGAAAGTCGCTCGAGTCGCTAACCGGGGCAAAAGCTCCGATAATGAATCGAGTTGATTCTTGTGTAAACGCTGGTCCATTTCCCTTTCCATCTTGCCATCGTGCTAGATTTTCCTGGTGCACAATTCAGGTCACTTCGTTTCAACTTCTCTTGGCTCGAACGGATACCTGATTTTTCTTCAAATCCACCCAACGAGATTCTCGATAATTCGATTTCACGTCGTTTTTCCTTCGCCCTCTCCTCCGGAGTTTATATTTCGCGAGCCGATAGAAAAATAGCGGTATCGTAGCACGATTTCTCGTCGTGCTTGTTTATGCCAACTTTTCTCTCAAGGGAGAAAAACTTCTATTATTTTATTTTCTACGTTGTTTGCTTTGTTCGTTCCGTAGTCTTCTTCAAGATGTTTCGAACAGCACCGCGGACGTTTGCGACAGCAGCGTTGGAAAACGCAAGCTCGTCGTAACATGGGGCCAGTCGGTTCATCTTGGCTGTTTCGTCAAGATGCCCGAGGTACTGGCGAATCAGGAGGTCAGATGGTACCATTATAGCAAGGAGAAGGGCAGATATCAGATAGCGTACAAGTACGGTGCCGGGGGCGACAAGTTTATCGAGACCTCCGAGAAGGGTCTCGTGATTGTCGGTGTAAATGAACAAGACGCTGGAAGGTACGATTGTTGGCTAGGAGGTGCCCTATTATGCTCTTACAACATCACCGTGGACGCTCACAGGTGCTCGGCACCGGCCAAGTCAAACGACTATCAGAAAATTTATTCGGACTGGTGTCACGAGTTTGAGAAATACAAGTCGGCTATGAAGAGCTGGGAACGCAAACAAGCGGTACGTATGAAATTTGCTTTTTTTCTTCTTCTTTTTTTTCTACTTTCACCTCGTTTATACAAATTTCAGAGTCGAGTCTTCTAAGTACTTTGAAAATATCGATCTTTTTTCGAACTTTGATTTACCGAAGAGAACAAGACGAATTGTTCAAAAGGAAATATCTGAATACGGAAATCATCCGTTGTTCTGTTGCAGCAATGCGCCTCGAGGCAAAACGACAGCAATCAGAATCTCCACACGAACGAGGTGTATGGTACACCGTTAGTGTGATGGAGTCGCGCGCTGGACCCTTTGTCAAGTAGAGATTACGACACGATGATCCGCATAAGCGTTCTACCGAGGAACAATGCATCGTCCCGTGGGATCTTTAAAGGCCTGCGGATCATCGTTGTACTCCTGTTAACGAGCCACTACCTCCTCTATCAAGACTGGATATCTTCGTCCATCGAGTGAACGTGAGACTTTTTATCGCGTGAAATCGTGAATATTGATACAAAAAGTAACAACAACAACAGCAACAAAACACACACAAACGCAAATTAACTCGAAAAACAAAACCATTAATATCCGTTTCCTCTCGCGATGAAAAGAAAGAAAAAAAAAGAAAAACAGTGCCACTGTGACTCTCTCTCCCGTCGCGCGAGTTCAGAGTTCGCGCCCGAAAAATTTGTGTTCGTGAATTCGTCGAGCTCGTCGAACGAACAAAACTAAAACGAGAACGAAAAATCAAGTGGATGCTCCGTTTTTTTATCATTCACCCGAGGTTATATATAGTGAGGGAAAAAAAAACGTCGCACGGACACGCACGCACGTTAGCTTAATTTCTGCATAATATCCGCTTGCCTAAGATCCGCGTGGAGACGAGAAGACAAAATCCTAAGGATTCATCGACAGCTATTGCATGACAATTGAGAGTGGTATCGATACCTACGTAAACATTCAAATTATCATATATATATATATATATATACATACACGTATGTATATGTAATCAAGAATAGGGGAGGTCATGACGCCATTCTGTGTACGGATTTATGTTCCCAAAAGAAGAATTAAAAAAAACAGAGGATAGAGAAAATGAAAAGAAGGAATGGAGAAAAAAAAAGATAACGATGAGAAATTGGACTCCGATTGGAGCGTTCATTTTCGCGATTTGTAAATAATATATAAATTTTACGTATTCGGGCTGTATCGAGAACGTCATAATTGTCCGTTTGATTCCTCTTTTGCGTTAGAATTTTTCTTTCTTTTTCACATAGTTAAGTATTATATATAAATATATATTCGCAAAGGACGCTCGCGAATATAAAGATCTCGACGTTGTGGCGATTTCCCGCCGCGTCTTTCTCGGGCGAACGAAGGGTAATCTCCAATACACGATAGTTTAATGCGAGAACGAAGAGTAGGAAGAAAAAAATCGCGTAATTATTAAGCTCTGTACAAAAGATTTAAGAGAGGTGAACGAAGAGGAGAACGCAACAAAACAAAATGCTCGCCCTTACGATCGCGAGTAAGAAGAGAGAAAAAAGAACGGTGGATCTGGTGGTGGAGGACACGGTTAGACGATTTAATTTTTTACCACTTTCCACGTTTTTTGCGATAAACGTGAATTTTTTAAACTTCTGTCGAGCCTCGTTGAGGACGGACCACAACAAGCCGTTTTCGACGACCGCACGGGAGATTAGATGAAAAATATTTAAAGAAAGAATAGAGAGTGAATAAAACCGAGAAGACGATGAAAAAAAAACGAACAAAAACACTTTTTAAAGCCAACTAACGGTTAACGAACAAAAAAATTAGTGCGCAACCCTCTAGCCCATAGGCGTAACAATTGACAATGCGAAGGAGGAAGAAAAAAAAGCAAACGACGACGATATGAGAAGGAGAAGAAACTAATCCTCGAGTAATGTACTTGCTATGAGCTTCGACAAGTATTGAATTAGTATTATATGAATTTAAGTAATAAGAGCAGAGTTAAAAAAAACGTTAGGGGTACCTCGCCCCGCGCAGCAACACAGAGAGACGATTAATGAATTATTAATAATCGCAGAGTTCTACATACCTCGCGAACTCGACACGTTTTATTTTTTCGCCTCCCGGGTCTCTACGGATTTTTCATCGCGGATTACAAACATTTGTAATCCAAGCGACGAAGAAAATCTTTCGTTGTATTAATTTTTAATCAATAAATCATTAATTCTTTGAGCCTTAGCTTAAAAATTGGACAATCGGGGAATACAATTTCTTTCTTCACAAACGATTAAGGTGTTTTTTTAATTTTAATTTTTCTCTATTTCCGTACGACGTCGAAACGAGACTCACGAATCTGTGGAGAGCCGGAAGTCACAGATGTCTCTCGATCGTTTCTCGACAGATTCAAAACGGGAAGATCGTAGTTCGAGTGCGCGAAGCATGAGACGAAGAGATTAAGAGAGAATCACACATTCATCTACCTATCATACGAGTACGGAAGGCTACATATACATATATATATATAAATATATATATATATATATATAAATAAATCAATAAAATATATATATATATGTATATAGGAGAGTAGAAGAGCTGGTAGGTGGGAGGCGAGCGTATAGGGTTAAGAATAAGAAATAGTAAAGGTGTATATGATCTTTTGGTAGAGATCGCGAGGCGAAGATCGGCGCGGAACTATACGAGAACAGCAAGGGGAAGAAAAGAAGAAAAAAACGAAATCAGCCTCGTTCTCGTCGAACTTCGCCAACGCGAACTCCGGAAAGTCGACGGTGATTACGGAAAGCAATCTAAGACGAAGCTAATGTTGTTAGACATATTATTTGTAAGATTATCATGTAATGTATATGTTAAACGATCTTTCATTATTATCATTTAATTTTAATAAATATTTTTATTTTCTTGCGAGTATGGTTGACACGGCGAAACTCTCCTCCGACGCTATCGCAATATTAGAGAAAAAGATTAAAGAAGAACAACAACAAAAAACTCATATATTAAAATCGAACGTTTTATTGTGTAATTCATTTCTTCGTAGATGCATGAGAATTAAACCGTTTTATTTATTTTTTTTACATTTTTTCATCCCAATCTCGGAACGTTTGCGAGCGATATTTTTATTCCTGCTCGCAAACGGACAAAACGTGACACGAAAATTGTGTCAAAGTGCGACGCGAGTTTTCGTCGCGTCAACCGCGGGAAGGCCGAGGTAAGACTATCATGAATAAACAATTTTTAAAAGCGATAAGATTGCGCATTCATTAATATTGTCATTTAGTAATCATTGTTATTATTATTGCTTATATTTTTTGCGTTAATTATTATCGATGGCACGAAGGATGAGAGAGGAGGAGAAAACGACAAATTTAATAACGTATCACGCATTAAATCACTTAGAAAGTAACAGCTAATGACTGCCGATCTTTCCGACTCTCGTCTTTGCTTCGCGGTTTATTTTCTTTTTTTTTTTTGCCTCTCCCATTATCTCTTCGGTAGCGTATATCTCTATAACCGCCCTCTCTAGAACTCCTTTCTTCCATCAGTCTTCTTTTTTTCGCTCAACCATTCATTCGTTCTTCCTGAATTACGACTCTGAGACTCCCGAGGGCGTGACTGAGGTGGTTTACCGCTCAACTGGAAAACCTCGTGACACAGATACGAACGAGGCGGTCGCGAGCCCCAGACTAATAATCCATTCATCTCGTAGAAACTCATTGTTCCTCTTCTCACTCCCACTCGTCCCTATTTCCATTCTTTTTTTCTTCTTTTACATCTTCTTCTTCTTATTCTCACTATTTCTAACCTCTCGACTATTCTGCTTTCCATTATTATCATTTCTCCATGGTATTGCAGTGCCACCAATCGCATGGTGTCGAGGACTATCGTTTCTAGGAAACGAAGCATCCCCTTGATTTATGCAACCATATTGGATGGTTTATTTTTTACTCTACTATTCCTCTTAGCCCTCGTTTTTCCGGATATAATCACACGAGAGGGTCGAGTTCCATAGTCTACGAAAGACTAATTCCAATTCACCACCCCGGAGCAAAGCTAGATTAAACTTTTATTTTACTTATTTCTGTAGTTACTTTTTATCCGAAACGCTTCTCATCATACCGAATCTTCTTCCTCCAATTCTCACGATCGAAAGAAGATGTTTTGATTTTGAGATACAATGAGATATTGAAAAATCAGAAGAACAACCCTCTTTAGGATTATTCGCGAAAACTGCACGACCTACAGACCTAATCATCCGATCGCTATTTTTATCAAAACGAGAAACGAAAAACAAAAGAAAAAGGAAACATTCACGGAGACGATGAAAAGAGACACATGTTAACGAAAGAAAAGAAACTAAAAAAACCTTTAACAGTTATTCATTGTTCACTATTGCTATAATAAAGTTTTGCTTTGATAAACGAACCCGTTCGATTGTCACAATTATTTCGAGAACCAGGAATCTTCCCGCCACGGACGAAAATGGACTATGAAACGCTCGAAGAATATTAAAAACGAGTTTTTAATCCAAAGGTAAGTAATATTTATTTATTAATTACGTAGCAATAAATTACAAATTGGAAAAAGATATAAATTTATAATTCGATATATCTATTATTTACAACTATCTTATCATTGAATTTCCAATACGCGAAATAGACGATACACCAAGCGGTAAAAAGGGGTATAAACCCCTGTATAAAAGCTTGATGCCCAAATAGGAGAACAAGGGCCACGAGGTGTTTTGTTTTTTTACCTTTACGCCATTCTTGCTCAGCGATCGAATCGATTGGCCCTCGCTCATGCATAACTCAAACCATCTCGATACTCGCGACGAGGAATCGACTCGGGAACGGAAGTTTTACCAGTGAGCGGCAGTATCGTCTCTCTTTCTTTCTCTCTCTCTCTCTGTTGCTCAGAAATAAATGATTCAAACTCCGCACGGGCAAACGAACTACATTTTCGATACTCTTCTATAGACACGCGGGCGCCTATCGACACTATGCAACGTGACTACGTCGACTCACAGCATATTTATTATGTATATAGCCAATGTGTGACGTCACCGATTCAGAGCCAACTACCTAGAGCAACAGTACGCCTATCGGGGTCATAGCTCGAAACTTTTTTTACCATTCGTAACTCTGACGTCATTTGTGATAACGTCACGAACCGATATGTCAGTGGGACATTGACTCTTTTGCAACTTCAAAGCGATGACGTCGTCCATTCGTCCGTGACGTTTGCTTGCATAATACAACCCCTGTCCGGTACGTTGGCCGGTCTATAGAACTTGGATGAAGGTCTCTCTCTCTCTCTCTCTCGCTTTCTCACTATAGACAAAGGTTAACGGACGGTAGTTTATGACATAAAATTGCCAAATAGACGAATCAAATTCTACGTATTATATTTCGGATTAAAAAAAAATTATATCGACGAATTATACCCAAAGATTTTCGTGGGATCGAATAATTACGAAAGGAAAAACGTGAAAAATCGAGAATAGAGGTGTTGAAATAAAAAGTCGCAAATTATCAACGTCGAGGCAGCTGCAACGTTACGTTTCGTCGACTGTTGGCGAGTTGTATACCCAGAGGGTGTATGAAATGCCGATACAATCGTCCAAATGGCCCAAGTTTTAATGGACTCCGGGGCCATTCCGTTTCAATTAACTCTTAAACACTCGACGTCCCTAAATGTAGAAAATTATACATATATTTTCGTGCCATGGATTTTTCTTCAAATGGTATTCGTCATCGTCGGAGACTCGATGCGAGAAGGCGATTACTTTCCACGATTAGGAACGACTAACGATGTACGAGACTGACCTGTCGTTTTGCTACTTTATCAATTGTCGTCGATTATAACTGCATAAGGTCACCTTAAATCTTTCATTTTTCCTCGAGTCTACGTGCTGGAGTAACCCTGCTCGAGAAAATTCCGCGATACACGAAAAAGCTTCCAACGTTAATTTGAGAGACGACCCATGACAATCGTCGTGCTGATTAATACGCCGGTAAAAAGCTTCGCAGTGTTAGAACACAGCGGAATTAATTGTTTAAACTCTCGAGTGAGAAAGTCGTGAAGAATCTGCAGCAGGATCCGATCTATTATTCACAAATTAACGAGTATACTTTTATTCCGTCATCGTCTCGTCGGCATGAAACTTTTAGTTCGTGCCGCGAGAACGATGGCTCCGAGACGTCACGCGGACGGGAAAGAGGCGAGATACAAACTTCTCGTTAAACCGAGCTCGCAAAGATGTTCGTTAACCGCGAAATGTTCTTTTATCTCGCGTCACACCGCGTGGTGCCTCCGTCCCATTTTTTTATATTTTCTTTTTTACATTTTTTTTAAGAGCGCAAAAAGTGCCTGTTTCTGCGGTAATGTGAATTCTCGCGCGCACGAGGAAATAGAAATAAGGATACGTCCGACACGTGTGTGTACGTGTCCCGCTAATTAAATTTCCGCAACGCTAACTTCGCCTTCGTCGCGCCATACAGAATACGTATATTATATATATATGTACATACGAGTACGTATATATAACTGTATAATATCCAATGTCCGTGGAATAGTACGTTATAAGTAAGGTTCGTACGAGTCCGGTCATAAAAAAAAATATTCTTTCAACCGAGTCGCCAAGCTGCACGAGCAACGACGGTCAAAGATTTTCCTCCGTTGCATACTGTCCGTACTAAAAACATAGCTGCACCGGTAAATATTTGTATACGAACGAATAACTAAACTAAAACCAAATACATTCGGAATCTCCAACGAAAATATAATTTTATTTATATTTTTATTATCAGAATTCTTGTAATTTTAAGATTGATAGAAGCGAGTAATACGAAGGATGGAATGTAAAGATCATCAAAGCTCGGTAACGAAACGAAAGCTTCATGATTATTTCATAGTTACCGGAAAGGGTTGAAAGGGAATTGAATAAATTTTCAGCACGTTCTCTTACACTCTCCCTCCCATCCTCCTGGTTGACTGGCTGTGTACTGTGGCGCTTTTCCCCCGACCAGGGAATCCGTGACTCGCAGGGTCTTCGTCAAACACGCTTAAACTCATAGAGAAAATGTACTAGTATCAAATATAGTAATATATGTGAACCTCTCCGTATATATCTACGAAGAGGAGATGCTGCGGAAAATGTAGCAACGGTGTCACGCTGTTTTGTTGCTCCTCTCGTCGTCCCTCCATACCGGCATGCAACACATATCCCTTTGGTGCACAGGCTATGAATAAAGGATCGTGTACGCGTATATAGATATAGACATATAAGTCTTGTGTCTCGGTATGTACATATACGTATAGCTAGCTACAACTTATATTTCCATAAACGTTCACTTCGGGGCAAACGTAGCATAACAGCGGCTATCTTGCACGTTCTATCCACCTCTCTCTCTCTCTCTCTCTCTTTCGGCCTCACGCGAACTATATCGCACACTAGCGTAGACCTTTCATTTTCATCGAATTAATTTACTTGTATCAATTTACGAGATATCATACCGCTACTCACCATCATCGATCGCTCGGCCACCTGCGACTTACTGAGTTGGGCCTCTTATCACAGTAGTCCGTCGTTCTCTTTCTTTACCAAGATTCCGAGCTATAATCGCACGCTAGAATAAAACAGGACTTCCGTGGAGGGAGAATGTAATCTTTTTTTTTGGACGTATCGGAGCAATAAAGAAATACTTGGGGACGATCGCTATTTACTGACGTATATATATATATGTATTCTTTTTTATACTCGTATTGTGCCGAGCACCCACGTGTTTATTCGCATTCGTAGGGTCGAATCCATACGTATATACACGATATATACGTGTATAGTGAGCAGAAGGGCGAGGCGAACGGAGATTTGCCGATTGGTATCATTTGCATTTAACGGCCGACCGTTAAAAGGACTCTAAGGTCCGTGTAAATTATTGTACCGGAATACGTTTTTTCCCCCCTCTTTTTTCTCTCTCTTTTCTTTTTTCTTTCCCCCAAGCACCCTTTCGAGCCCCCTCCCGTAGCTCTTTTCCCATTCGCGCCGCGACGATTGTTTTCCACCACGTTCGCGGTACTTCGGCCTCGTGGACTCGGCCCGCGTAACGAGGCGACGTCAACGGTTGAAGACTGAGAAATGAACTGGATTTCAAGTGTGCGAGGCACGTACGTACACAAGAGCGCTGCCCGTTTGCGCTCATTAAACTCGCTGAAAGTGTCGTAAATTAGTTATTTACGATGTTATGATAATGCCGAGACGCCAGCCGCGGGAGATTTTTTCATTTTTTTTCTCTTTCTTATTTTGTTGCCTCGTTAGTCGTGTCGTTACGTCTCTTGGAATGCATACCGGAGTTATTGGTCGAATGGAGTATTTGCCGTTTCTCGGTATCGAGAATAAATCCGCGCGACTACGGTTTTACTATTTACGTATTTCCGTTTCGCGTATGGAGTTCGTGAGAATAAGAAAAAAACGAGAATGGAAGACTAAAAACTAAGAATTGTTACCGCGTGCGGATACTTCTTACTCGCCGACATCGATATTTTTCATTTACATTTTTCTTATCACTCCTCTCGCGACGTTTCTTCAAAAATCGAAACCCTCTTCGTCACTAGACCTGTATGTATGAGTTTTATCACTCGTCGAAAAATTTCTGGTGACAAATTTATCCCCTGATAAAAAAACGGTACGGTACGAGGGATGTACAGGTCTGGATTACATATTATTTCGTGCGAAACAGCTTAAGGGAAAAAAAATATTAAAACATTTTTTCGACGCTGGAATATTTAAACGAGCGCTTCGATTTTTTCGAGCGCATAGCTGTTGCCTACTTTACGTACACACACACACACACTCACCTACATATATAAATACTTATGAGTATTTTGAAACGCAGAGGATTACGCGAAGCGAGTAGAGCGTCGAGGAGGGATTTAATATCCGAGTGGAATCGATGAGGCGGCAAAGTTCTACGTTATTTATTCCCTTTTATTCTCCCCCGTCGCGCCCTTATCGCATGTATTGCATACATACTCGGCGAAATGTGGACCGTCGGGGCTCAGACCAGGTGGAGTATGTACCGTGATGGCTTTTATCGAGTGTACGAGCTCCTGGCATTATTGACTGTTAGAAACTCATAAGCGCATCGTGATACGAACGAACGTGTAAAATTTCAGGTACAAAAAAGCATGACCTTGTGAAAAATGTCCGCTCTGTTCTCTACGGAAAAATATAACGTGTAGGATAAATATTTTCTACGTCACTGTAATGATAATTTTTGGACGCTGACTCGAGATCGACGTTTTTACTCAAACCAAAACCGATAAAAAAAAATTGATCAGCCGATAAAACGTAATAATAATAAAAGTCGTCGAAAATTTGGAACGATCGACTAACAATATGAACGATGATAAAAGTCCTCGTGAACGAACGCGAGTACGCGACCGTTCTCTATCGAAATATTGCAAGAGCATCGATATATATGTTGATCGATGAATGGAAAATTCATTACGTACTCTGATTGAAATATCAAAGCGGCGCACATTTTGCTTTATAAAATATCGAATGATATTGTTCGAGGCTCGCGCGCGGTACGAACTAGAGGCTGTGATGAATGTCTACGTGTACACGCGATGCGTATCGAGGGAATTGCTAAAACGCACCTAGAGCAGCGCATAAACAAAAATTTCTGCGTGTTATCTTTACGCTACGTATATATACATATATGTATATATACATATATATCTTAGTTTGATGATGCTGGTCGTACGATCGCGCTCGGCCGTTCATTATATTCGATTTTGCTCGCGAGATCGGGAAAACAGCATGGCGAGTGCCGATAAATGCTGCCAAGCGTATGTAGTGGCAATGCCGAGCGGCCGAGCGCGTTATCGAAATGCAATTTATCCGCGTAATACACCTGGACGTTATGGAAGAGGTGTGGGGGGGGGGGGGGGGGGGGTGTCGTTTATAAAAGCTCAGCGTGTAATGGAGTCGTATATTAAATCGATTGGACAATGCATATATGTATCGTGCATAAATGTGTCAGTGCGATATATGTTCCGAATCGCGTTATAAGGCAAAATGACGCCATTATTACGCGAACACCTGAGGCAACGATTATGTTTCGGGGATGAGAATCTTTTATTCCATTTGCGACCCGTCGTTTTAATCGAATAATATTTCAGGTCATTTTGCATGAATTTCTTCAGTGTCGAGACGAGTGGTCGTTTTCCTTCGATCACGTTCGCGAAACGATCGAAGATTAGCATCCGCGTCAAATATCCTACGAGCTCTTGACTCTCTTTCCATCTTCTCATCTTCCACGTCGCCTTGATCGTAGAACGCACATTTTTAACCTCGTAAATGTGTAACGAGATTGCCGGATAAGAGTGACGCGTCATTTTTCCTCCCTTTAAAGTTAGGCCCCCTGTGACTCTCGAGGGATGGAGGAGAGAGAACGTTTAAAAATGTATTCCGGACGGTAATTCGAACTGACGGAGGATATGGTTAAACTTTTATATTTTTGTTTGTTTGTTTGTTTTTTTTTCTCCTTTTTTCCACCTGGCAACAAGTGTAAGCGATAGTACGCGATACACGTTCCGGTTCATGGGCGAGAAGCGCGTACCCCACGGGACGCGTATAATACGAGCGTACCAGGCAGCGGAGAATATCATCGTGTCCAACGACTGAGGCATAAATCGCGTACGAATCATACACTGTGTACAACAACATCCGACATGAACGCGTCAGAGGGGACGGGGTCGAGATGCGCGCACGTAAAGGGATGTACCTATAGGTGTAAGCACGGAACCGTTAAATTCTTTAGGTGGCTCTTTTATGATCCACCCCGTGCATGACCGCGCAACGCAATTTTTGCTCGGTTTCTATCCGTACACGCTATGAAAATCCTATGGACCTTACAACTTGTATATCTATATATATATATTAGTATAGGATGATTCAGGATCCGACCCCTAAAGTCCCGTTAAAGCTCGCCCGGATTCTGATTGGGAATGGATATAAAATTCTAAGTTTTCCATATCCTTGTATTACTTCGGCTCGTTAGCTCTCATTTGAAAGTATAAAATTTATCGACGTTTCGGGTAGGTCGAGGGTAGGAACAGAAGAAATATGACAGATGGGATAAATCGATCTGCGATGGGAGACTGAAAGACGAATAATGATGATCATAATAATAATAATGAAAATAATCATAAGCAATAAAATATCATGCAGATTGCGTTGACGTTTCAGCCATTTTAAGAAAATGTGTGCTAAAGTGCTTCGGTAGGCGAGAAAATATATCGTTGCCATTAGGGGGATGAAAATGCACGGTGCGAATTATAGCGACGGTAAAAAAAAAGAAAACGAAACGACGAAAGAACAATAGGATATAAAACGTGAGAAGGGGATTTGTAACGTGTTTCTTGTTCTTTGCAGCCGGCGAGATTTCATACTTCGCATCCCCTGTACAAAATACACACGCAGCGAACGTCAGGGTGGCAAATGGGCACGGTTATTGGTCCCCTGTACATGGAACTTTTCACTTGATACATATTTCACGATATATATATATATATATATATATATAAATTTTTGTATTTTTTTCGCGGTGAAAGATTTTACAATTACTCGTCGCGGTTCGAATCCTAAAAGTTTTATAGAACAATCGGTCAAGTAAACTTTATTTAACTATTTAATCATAGAATTCTCATTATTTTTAATTGTTTCTTATTGCCACAAGGTGTCTTTTTTTTAGTTGCCTCGAACGATTCGCGGTGAGTTGAATGTGTATAGGCGGATAGGTAGTACGTTTGTCGGAAATGCCTCGTTTTGTTTCGAATACTGGTGGCGAATAAGCGAGAACGTGGAGATGCCAACGTCGGCTGCATTCTCAACGCGATCCCGATTCTGCTTTGTGGAGTCAGCATTTTTCGGTGAGTCGTCGGCGAGAAATGCTTGAAAAAGAGGAGGGGTAGGAAAAGGGAGGGCAAAAACGACGCATTTCGAATGGTTTTACGCTGTTATACAACTGTATTGGGTGCGGTCGCAGTTTCACAACGACACTCGTGAAAGCTCTACTCCCGGGCATCCCCCTCCTCCACCCCCCCCCCCCTCCTCGCTGTATCCACGAGTGTACACGGAATATTGCGATAGATTTCAATAAAACATTGCAACAGAGGGACTAGCGGTTGATCCGTTCTCTCGAACAGTCAGTTACGGGCACAGTAGAAATTTTACCTTTGACCGTTTTCGCTGAAGGGAAAAATAATAAAAGCTGAATAAAACCAAAATAACAAAAAAAACGATTTAAGCTGAAATACATATAAAAAAACATAAAAGAGGATAAAATAAAGACGGAAGGAACGAGAGGATTTAATTTTTTTCGCAAATTCGAATATTCCGTAAAAAGTGAATTTTCATCAAGATACGAATAGTTAGTTGGGATCGTGCGAAATCCACCTTCTAAGAGAGCCCGATGAATTCTTTCGAGTTGTATGTATGGGTAGCAGGTAAAAAGCGTCACGTGGGTGAACCGGAGGCTTTCACACTGAGTTCCACTCCATAAAGCAAACTTATGGGGGCTACTGTTCCGTGCAGCGAATATTTATAGACACTCGTTACTCTTTCTCTGTCCCTCTCCCTACCTCTTGCTCACAGCAAATATATATATATATATATATGGGTGTGTGTGGGTGTGTGTGAGTGGCCGTCAAAGATTTTCCAGCGAGCGGAAAACTAGCGTTTGCCAGATCTAGTCGGGCAGCCTCTCCTGCTTGCATAACTAGTCGATAAATTTGGATTTTGTTAGTTGTCCGGACGGTAATATTCAAACTCGAGCTCAAGAGGAAACATTTCCAAGTACCCGGCTGCGATTTCAAACTTTATTTTCTTATCATAAAAAATAGGTCGCGAAGGATAGTTCATCCCCTTAAAGAGATGTAAAAGTTGCAAACGATATTGCATATGTAACTACCTCGCGACGAATATATTTATATAATTTTTGGGTCTACTTTAACAGAGCGCCAAAATATGGTTTAAATGTGTTCGCAGCGGTGAAAAGGTCGAAAATATGAATATTTTCATAAATTGCAATATATCGAGATTATAATTGTAATATTCGTATTGCACGGGAAATTTCCGATTCCGTAATCGATCAAGTGCTTGAGAGGTGGAAGATATTTTTACGCGTAAAACAGAAAAAAGGGCCACAAGGGGTAGAATTGGGAAAAAAGATTTCTCGAATAGAGCCGTGTGTCCCATCCCCCAAGGGCCCCGTTTCAGAGTTTACGCGCAATGTGTCCTACGGGCTTATAAATTCTTCCTTAAAAGAAAGTGTTTTTGTGTGCGTCCTCGATAGGACATACGGTCACCGTACGAATAAAACATAGTTCTAAGAGATTTAATATTAATTCATCGTAGTGTCGCAATTCTTTTTCCTTTTATTATCTTAAATTATATATAGATTTATGCAGTGCATAAATATTTGTGTCATATTGACGCGTGGTTAGCTCCCTTCAAGCATAGTTCTGTATATGAGCGTAGCGATACGCAAGACTCCGTGGGGACGGTATTAAAATTGAAAAAAAAGAAGAAAAAATAATAAAAAAAATGCTAATTACTACCTTTTATAATGGACATCGAGAGGGAGCCGGAGAAAACGAACTCTCGCGTAAAATGACGTCAAGCACGCCATATAGCCCATATGGGCTATAAGGTAATAAAGATGGCATACCCGAGATAGAAAACGTAATAAAATATGGAGGCACGCTGGTGCTCTTTCTCCCTCTCTCTCTCTCTCTCTCTCCCTCTGGCGAACCGAGCGATATACCGAGAAAGTGGAAGAGGAGGTGAAGGCCCCTCGATGTATATTTTCACAGTTTTGCTGACGGTTGTGTGCGCATACGGTACGATGAATTTTCCTCGTGGACAAACTGAATTGTTTTGCACAGTGATTGGCCATCGAAGCAAACGAAATAAAAACAGGTTGAAATTTGTTGTCTTTTTCTATCCGAACTATTTTTCGACGGACGGCCGATCATTGATGACACGTGGCCAATCACTGCTCTCTATATATGAAAACGATATACGCATATAGCACATCAACAATTATCAATCTCCATCGAAACCACTCGTCGTTAATCGAATATCGTTTCAGCGTTATTTTCGTTATTTATAACCGTCGAGAGCGGAATAGCGGAGAGACAAAAAACAGAACGATGATTTTTATTTGGCAATTTTACTATATCTACACTTTGCCGTGTTTTCTTTAGCTATTGGCCATGTCCGTGTTTACAATTTTCCTAGTTTCTTTCTCTCTCTATCTCTCTCTCATGCTCGTTTCCGTTATTCACCGTTTCCACCCTCGGCATTGCTACAAACGAAATACAAAACCGTACGTAGTACTGTTAAAAAAAATGCCTCGAGAGAACAAATTTTTATGGAGTGCTTCGGAAATGTATGAAGAACTTTAATAAGAAAAGTCAACGCGTCACGTGTGATGACAACAACAAATTCCTACAAAAATATTCGCACGAATTTCTGATTTTTTTCGGACACGCGGAGTTATCTTCACTCCAATCTACGCGGGTCATTTCTTCGATGAGAGAAACACTAGCGAATGATTAACGGGAATTTCGTGGCTGATGGGGGGGGGGCGAAGGAGGGGGAAGGGTCACGCATGTCACACAAAAGTAAGAAAAACAAATACGAGGGAAATCTAGCAGTCTCTGTCTTTCGACGCGAATCCTCGACAATTTCTCGCTCCCTCCTTTGTTTTGCGACTCTCGCTCCTTTCTGCGTCTCACTGAATATTCATAAGGACATAAGAGAGAGAGAGAGAGAGAAAGAAGGAGTGAGCAAAGTAATTTCTTACTCCATGATGGATGGTGGACGGAACTGGAAACGAAGCAAAAAAGAGAGAGAGAGTTCAAGGAAAAGGAAGACAGAAATATTCAAGTCTCTTTCTCTCTCTCTCTTTGTGCACACGCCGGATGACACCGAGGCACTCTCTTCCTCTCTTTCCCCCTCGCGCTCTTTCTCTCTCGCTCTGCCATCTTGAAAACGAACAATGGCTTCATCTATCACAATTGCTTCCACTTCTATAAGTATATGTGTTGCGGACGAGGCGAGTTGTAACAAAATCCGGAAATTCTTTGGAGAAAAGTTGCCGGTCACCGAGGTAGAAGGGGAAAAAATGAAAAAAAAAATCACATTTCAACTTTAGTACGACTTTCGATTTTTTAAGTACGAAAAATCGTTTAAACGAAGTGCTTTATAAGATTTCAAGCTACCAACAAAAAATGTGCGGAGAACGAGGCGAGAGACTCTCGACTCAGGGCAACTCGTCTTCGTACTTAGCCAGACTGCTTTAATGCATCGTCGCGAATTAAATTCTCGCTCTCCCCTCCCTCTTTAATATCTCTCCCATTTCACACGTTCTTAATGCAACGCGCGCGCGACGTTCCCAAAATTAAGAACGAGCTCTCGTACATCACGTCGGAAATTCACCAAGAAAACGGAATAGAGACTGCGGATGCGACGGAATACACGGTGGATAACGTGTACCGACCCTCACGGTATGTGTGTATGCGTGATCTCGCGAGAGAAGGGGAGGGATATGAGGAAAAATGTCAAGCCAATTTTCTTCCTCGAGTACTGTGAGCGAAATTGAGATTTGCACAAGTCTCGTCCTCGAGCTCCGCGCGAGCTCTTGCGGTTGGCTTTCAAAAGAAGCCCGAGCTTGGCCGCGAATCGAGGGCAAGTCGTGGGGGTGGGAGTGGGAACGGGAGAGTGAAGGGAGGGAGGACATACGACGTATATACGTATACGAGGCTGAATTATAATGTGCAGCGAAGAAGGAAACGAGAACGAGGGAACGTGTACGAAGAGCTTTGCAGATTTTTCGCTTTTCTCCCTCCGAACTCCTTTGCCTCATACTTTCTTGATTCTAATTTTCTCTCTCTTTCTCTCTCTCTCTCTCTCTCTCGTGCTTGGCAACACGCGCGAACAAGATACACACACATAGAAAAAATCCTCTTTGAGGGCAAAACGTCTGTAAGCCAGTGAACTAGAGAGTGAGTGAGTGAGTGAATAAGTGTGAGAGAGAGAGAGAGAGAGAGAGAGAGCTTGATCGAAACTCAAGTGTTTCGTAAGTGTGGCAATCTTGGACCTTTGCGGTGGGGGGTACGGGAAGTAGGGGGATGGGGGATAATTTTGTGCAAATAGTAATATCGTGCAGACCTACTGGCTGCTGCTGTTGTTTTCCCATATGCACTTATTGTATACATATATATATTTATATATATATGTATATACACATATATGTATATATAAAGACTGTGGGGAGTCGCGTGTCGACGTATCATTCGCATTACGAGGCAGGCGCGGAGTCTCGTAGTTGCAGCGATATAGCGGACTACTAAAGGTACAAGATAAAACCAATTATAAAGGCCTATCCACATCGATATCAGCCGTCGAACATTGGTCGAGTAAACGGGCACGTCCACGCTATACTAATCGGCACCACCGGCGATTTCCCTCGGAAAGGGGATTGTTTATTGCCGGCAATTTTTTGTTTTCACACAATGTTTTGACGATGCAATTTCTCCAACTATTTATACATTTTTCCCGCCGAACAATTCGATATCACGATATTTTTATCGAATCATAGGAATTTCCAATTTCATCGATCTCGTTATTATTTGGACACGGGCGGTGGTCAGAGATGGGGCGAGCGAAAAAAAATTACAAAAAAAATCATTTTCAGCCCTCCCGGTAAACGCGAACGGGGTGGTACTTCCGGATAAACTAGAAAATTGCCGCGCTATTAAGCCTCGTAAATCACGAACGCCAAATCCCAAAATTTCAAATGGATGATTTATCGCTATATGCAACCCCCCTCCGCGATATGCATGGCAAATTTTACTCCCCTGTAATATGAGACCTGTATATATAATATCTGTGTATATAATATACGTATGCGCTATATCGATGGTTATGATACGTGCAGCGGAGAGCCGATCGCGTGACGTTAATTCAGGAATTACGAGAGAGGAGACAAATTTTGCATAAGAAAGAGAAAACGAGAGAACGCGACCGACGAGACCGAGATCGGGCGGTGTATTTACACTCGCGTGGTTTTTTTTTCTCTACACATCCTCGCAACTCCCGGCATTCTTGAACGTCGTCACACGGATTCGTAGAAAAAGAATTTAAAAAAAAACAAGGAAATACTAAAAAAAAACAATGAAAGTTACGAGGTCGCGTGTGTATCAAACGCAAAAATTGAGTCATGGCATTTTCTCGTACGAACGAGAGCCGCGATTCGTCCGTGTCGTGTCTATAATGTATTATTTTTTTCATTTTTTTCCCCTCGGATAAGGAGAAATGCAGATGACATCGATTTTGTGGAATTGTCCGACTACGAGATTTTATCGCTCAGGATATTCTTTATACGAGTTCGTTTGAATTAAACACAATGTTCTTTACATATTTCATCCCCCGATGGAAAAATACCACCCCTGAATTATTCGAACGAAAAAAAATTCAATTTTTTATCAGTCCATTTCTACGTAAGAACAAAAAAGCGAACCCCAATCCCTTCGCGCGCCCGGAGCGACGGTGTATTTGTCTCGGAACCGGACGAAAATCTTCGTACGCGTCGCGGGGTTCGACCCCTCCCCCACCAGGACGATTTTTTTTTGTTTCCGAAAAAGAAGAGGGAAAAGTAATAAATGTTTCGGAGTCTCCGGCGTCGTATAACCTCGACGTGATATCGTCGGGAAATCGTGGAGGCGATGGAAAGCGTAAGGCATTCGTGACCGGTGATCGACAGGGGAAGGAAAAAAACATATTTATATCCATCGAGACTCTCTCTCTCTCTCTCTCTCTGCGGGCGCAGGGCGTATGTATAATCCACTTGTCTCTCGAGGAGTGAGGTTGTCCATCCCTACCCTATATACATACTTATATATATATATAACCCTCGATATAATAAAAAGATCGTCGCCGTCGCCGTGCGGGAAGACTCGCCGGGTGTTTGGGTTCATTTGGGTTCGCATATCCCTATATATATATATTCTCATACATACATATACATATGCGAGACCAGAGGAGAGTCTACTCTTTTTCCGTCATTCGTTTCTTTTTTCGTCTCTCCCTCTGGCACAGCCGGTACTTTCCTGACGTGGCCAGGCAGACTGACCTATCACGGTAGGTGGATCAAACCCTGGTGGAAGACCGAGCGGGAGTGTAAGGGCGCAAGGGTGGGAGGAGGAGAGGGGTCGCTCTCTCGCCTTCCGTCGGATTGTATTACGCTGCTGAGCTTTTATTAGCCCCGTCCGTCAAGCGACAGCTTAACCTTTCTCTGCTAACTCCTGATACCACGAGCAACCGCATATATAACCTCCATTCCCTTTCCAACTATATATCCCGTCAAACTCTATTTCTCTCTCTCTCTCTCTCTCTCTCTCTCTGTCTTCCACTTTCTTGCTATATACGTATACGGTTACATTTTTAAAAACGTTCTTGACCGGTAAGCAACGACGCTAATTATATAAAATCGAGGATCGTTATTAGCGGACCAGTCGGATGGAAAAGCTTGATATTTTATTTCTGAGAAGAAGATTTAAGAATTGTGTATATTTTATAAACATAGTTGGGATCTTTCCTTGGTATGGGAATAGAAGGTCTCGTCGTTGCCGTAACGTAGAAGACGCGGTTGGATGGAGAACGGAAGACGTTTCGAGGCGTCCGGACACGCTGAGCAAGAACGCCGGGGGTGGATGTACGATTCCGTGACGATGCAACAGTAGAGAGTGAGCCTCGCGAGTTCCAGACCGGCTATACAATCGGGCAGCCCCGTGGGAAATGTCCGTGAATATCCGCACGTGCTACACACAACGCCTGATTTATTTCGTGTCCTCGGGGCAATCCGAGCGGGCGTGCCTAATCTTTTCTACGCGATACATACGTTTACATATATATAGATATGTGCGTGAAGTACATATCTATATATGTATAAATATAACATCGGTGTCGACGTGCTGGTGAGAATAAGGATCCTTCAGGACGTTTTATCGCCGAAGTGAGAGACGAAAAGTTTTCTTTGTCGTATAGATTGACAGGCGATCCAAAGGGATGAAAATAAATGGTCGCACGATCATCGCCCTCGCGTATGATTGATTCTACGATGAGGTACGCAAGATACTCAGGTATACAGGTTTTTATGTACGAGCGAATCTGCGCGCGATCGATGATTGGTAATTGTAGAAAAGTTTTTTTCAACCGAGATCGACGAGTCATCGTGAATATCGCCGGTTTTCTTTTCGAGAGAAATTGAATTATATCGAAGAATTTTGGCGGGACGATTGAGGGATATAAACAAAGTTGGAAAGAGCGAGAGGGCGCGAGCCCTCCCGAATCGACGCGCGCGTTGTCTATAGCAATATTATTACCTCGACAAGTTTCCTCTCCCTTCACGCGTTACTCTCGACTCGACGTTCAATATATCGGCAGACTCGTCAAACGTCAGAAAGATCCATGACATCTGGCGCCGATTTGCTGCGTTTTTCCACAATCTTCGTCCTTTTTCCACTCGCGAATCGAGACTATCCCGCGTGGCTTGTCATCAGGTATCAGTTAAACGAAATCTCTCCTATACATGTTTTTTCTCCCTTTGTCTTACGCATAGATTGTTTACGTCGTATTAAACTTCTTGCCACAAACGCCGTGTCAAGACAAATGGACAATCTCGTCATCCTTTTTGTCAAATTTTTTACGAGAATTTTTTTCCCCGTCAACGAAAGAAGCTGCGTTCTCGCAGAAAACGTTGCACATGCGAAACTGATTTTTCGTCCAGAGGACATTTCGCGAAGCTCTTTCCTCGTATATATCGATGGATTATTTTGATCGGTTCTGCTCCTCCTCTTGCGCTGACTCCACGTTATTATATATCGCTTCTTTTCAGCTGGCCTCTCTCTCGCCTCGGTGAGCAGCCTCGCTCGTTTCTCGTATATCGTCAATTTCTCGTCTCATCGATATATCTATAAATTCGATAGTATAGACAAATGCGCGCCCGTGTGTGCTATCCCGATACATTCCCGTACCCGGGATATCGTTTGACCGGATTGATACGCTCGGCCGAGAGATATACTATTTCACCGAGCGACTCCTTTTCGGATCAGCTCTATGAGTACGTCGCGATACTTTTATGTTTTTACGGGACTACGACTATGTAGAAACTACGGGTGAGTCTCGATATACGACCTTATATCTGTATCCGTTTTATACAGCGCTACGTTGGATTTAGCTTGGATGAAAGAAAATACTCGATTGACCCCATTTTTTTTATATCTGATTTAGCACAGTAATAGATATTCCCGCATCGGTACTAATGCTCCCGCGTACAACGGTACAATGACTCGCTCACAGAGGGCGGTTATCATGCACAGCCTGACTCGAGAAACTTTTCTAACTGCATTTATCTGTATATATGTATATATGTTTTTTTTTCTTCTCCGACTCTATCGTAAATCCCACACGTAGACGGCAAATGAGTTTAATTTTAGTTGTATTTCAATGAAAAGGGCAATTCTCTCCCCGGTGGCCGTACATCCATCATGGAGAATAACGCTCACGCGGGTAACGTGGCACGGTGGTGGGATTAGCATGGATATGACTGAATTATACAGAGACTATGCGCCAGACTGCGTGTACACCATACGCCGTGCCACTCTCCATCTACCCCTCTTCCTCCTCGACTCGCTGCCCTTAAACCTCCCTCGCGCTCTTTTGCTTTCTATCTCTTTCTCTCTCTCGCTCGCTCGCGATTAAGCCTCCCGAGGGCCGTCATTGCGAACCGACTCAAATGCCTTTTATGTGTAACCCCGGCGAGAGCTGCTGCTCACGAGAAACACTTACTGGTATAACCAGCAAGAGAGAGAGAGAGAGAGAGAAACACTCAGCCAGGGATGAAACAAAGCTCGTGCAGCAACTCGATATACCGGAATTCAGCGCATATTCAACGTAGCAGCTCAACGAAGTACGGTAAACGATATTCGTGTGGAAATTTCATCGTGTCACGGACATAAGAATTATATTTTCAAATGACTCGCGGCAACGATCCTGATTAATGGAAAATTCTTCGATATCAATTTGTTCGTACGTTTTTTTCTCCTCCGCGTGATTGCATTATCACGGATGACATTTCTGTAATTCGGGGGGGGGGACGATAATTGTATTAACCTTTTTTTAAAAAATTCTATACATTTCGAAGTACCCGTCGCGATGAAAAAGAAACGAGAATGTTACGTGTAGCTGGACATTGTTTGTATTTTCGAATTTGTTCGTCGCTATGTACCGGCAGCAAGGACACCAGGAGGCATCAATTATATCTCGATCGAATCGCGTCTCTTTGATGACTCTTGGGAAAGCGTGTACTCGTAATTTTACAGTTTATCCTCAATTTTCCACAATTTTTCTTATTATTATCATTGTACCATGTATAAAAAAAAACACCATTAAAAACGATTCAATAGCGAAAATGTGTATTCGATACGAAAAAAAGGGACGATTCGCGTCTCGTTGGAAAAATAAAGGAAGTAGGGAGAAAAAAAATGGTACGAAGTTTTTTGCAGTAGAGATCGAGAGAACGTACAGTTTTCTTGCGGTCGGTTATACGAGATAAAAAAGTTTTCAACACACGAACGGTGGTGGTGCGGCAAAGATATAAAAAAAATAAGAATCGAGTAAAAAGAGAGTTTTTCCTGGGTCAAGAGGAGAGAGATCCGGGAGGGAACGAACGAGAGCGAGATCGCCACGATGAAATCGGTCTGTATGTGCCACTAGAGTCTCCTCGGGATACCTATATACCTATATACATATATACATATATATATATACAGCTATATATATATATACACAGGTATAGATCGCCTGCCAAGGTTTATCCTTTATCGTAAAGCGAATTTAGACGAGAAGGAGCGTTGCGAACTGTGCGGTGTATAGAGCAGGCTGGTGGGCCTCCTGTATTTCCCCGGAGCTCCGACAAAGTCCGTATAGGAAATCAAGTTAAATTTGTTGAGCCGATAAGGGTAACGGCCAGCGCTCGGCTCGCGAGGAGTGAGAGAAACAGGGTCGAGGAGAGAAGACTATAGTGTTGGCTCGATAACACCGGCGGGCCCTTCTTCCTCCGTTCCGCACAACCGTAATATATATAGAGTTGACTTACATTCGAAGCGTTGCTGCGACGAAACGTTCGCCTTCGTCCTCTCCCCGTTTGCCAGAAAACAAAGAGGCAAATAAATCGCGATAAGTCGTGAAATTTTCAATCTCACCAAAGCTAATCTTTCTCCGTTCAGGGTACGATCGGCACTCCGGGATAACAATGAAATTGTCAAATCCCAGAGTACAATTTTCGGAAATTTTATTGAAAAAATGCTCGCACGTCCTTGCAGTTTATATCCCTCAATTTTATTATATTTCAACAATACGATATACTCGATCCTCTCGTTTCGACGATGAAATCATCCCGGATAACGATAGCGCGGGAGCATCATCGGATCGTTCTAATTGCGTCGACGTACCTGCGCTTCCGGCTCATCGATGCGCGGAAGCGTACGATAACGCGCGTTACTCCATTACGATTATAATCGCAGGAAAGTCGGCACGACGTGATCAAATTCGGGAAGAAACATTCCCATCAAGATTAAAATTCGTTAAAATTATTGTTAAACTCTCGATCCTCGAAGTTTTAGCACTCGTTGCCTCTCGGTTCGCTTGATTTCGATAAACTTATCCTATAAATTTATCAAAAATACAAATTAGTACCGCTGCCTCTTAATAATCAAATGTGGGAATCTAAAATTAACTAACGAAGCGTCGAGTGAATTAGAGTGGCAGCGCGCTTTGTTAATTTAACCACAGATGTATCTCATTTGTACGGCGTCATGCCGCAGGGAAACGGAGAGTGCAGGAGGGTGCAGGAGAGTGGGAGGAGGGGGGGAGAGGCACCATACTCTCGAAATATGTCACGATGGTAATATAATTCATCAAACGCAATATCATATTTGGAATAAACTTCTATGAATAAATCGCTGAGAATTATAAAGTATACTTGACGGTACAGTTCATTATGCTAATTAAAGTCGTCGGGTAAATATCCGTCCCGCGATACGGACGCGGTTACTAAAACTCCCGGCGTATGTACATACGATGCTCACTCGTTTTCCACGTGTAATATTCTGGTACCTAAATACTCGTACAACTGTATAGTATTCGGTACTTCATTGTATATATATCTATGTACGAGGCATATACATGTATTTGCACGAAAGCACAGACCCGCTCGCGTACACACGACGGGAACTCGTGCTTTTCAGTGTTGCATTCGGCTATACGTGTTTGCATCCACTCCAATCTTCGGCTCGCGTTATATTAAATACCACTGGCTCCACCGGCGTAACGAACACCCTCCGCGAAAAACCTCTCGTGTAATGACGGTGAATTTTATTTCGCTTTGTCGCGCGTTTCCGAAAGACCTTTGCTCTCTATTCCTCTCTCTATCTCTCTTTCTCTCGCTGACACATATTTATTAAACTTCTGCACTCTCGGTCTTATAGGCGAGAGCTATTAGAACTCGTGTTAAAAATAATTATCGCTTTTCATATTTAATACGACACGAGCGCGAAGAAACGTTGATTACTCTGACATTGGCAAATTAACAACGAAATTGGACGGGATGATATAAATTTAATCGCGTCGAAGTACATAAATCGATCATAAGTTTAATAATTATGATCCTAATTTTAATTTCGCGATAGATGTAATTAATTATTGATCGGGAGCGGGTGATAAATAGAAAGGGGTGAACGAACTTTTGTCAAAATGAAACTAATCGAGTGTGTTTCTTGGCGGGGTATTTTTGGTCGGAGGTGAGTTCGAAAGAAAAAAAAACCCAGGACAGAAAAATATGTATCGTAAATAGGTCGGACAGATGCTATAATTTAATCAACAATTCTGGGTGAAATTCGCATTGTATATTCGGACTGTATTTTAGCCGTTAATTCTCTCGGGCTGTACGCGGACACACGGATCCACGTGGCCGGGAGATTACTAATGCAGATATCATCTACGGGAATAGCGCAACGGGAATATAACTCGAAATACGAGAGGAAATTTAGAGCCCGGTGATATTCCGCGGCATAGTCTCTATATATATATATATATGGGTATAATACAGAGGCGCCACAGGGATATGATAATATAGTCGCGAATTCGCTTTTGGCGTGTAGGACAAGCGGAATCCCGAGGATAGATAAATGCGCGAGCATACATCGGATATGTACACGAAAGGGAGAGCGACTCGGCGTCTACTCCTCCAACCCGTTTCTAGACTGCCGTTTGTCTCGCGACCAAAAGGTCCGACAATTTTTTCCGTATACTCTCGAAATATCTGACGGAAATCCTATCGAGAGTCAATGCGCGGGAAAAGTTGTCTCTTACGAGAGTCGATTGCCCAAAACTTATATTTTCTTTTTTAATTGAGAAAATTATTATTAATCGACCGATTTTACGAATGAGCAAACTTTTTATAATTTGATTCTCAATTTATGGTAAAAAAATATTCTCGTTTCTCGAGCGCCTTGGCACTCTCTAACCGCATTACGCTCTTCGGCGTTGCACATTCTCCAGTGTCGGAGAAGGAGAGAGAGGGAGAGAGGACGAAGTTTCGCATTAGTCATACTTGAGAATCGCTTAGCACCTCCTTGAAAACTCTCTGGATTCTCAGCCCTCCGGACTCGGGAGTCCTCGTTCCGTCTCGGAGAGCTACATGCCTCGACTCTTCTCTATTTCTTCGTACTCTCGGCTCTCTCGGGTCCGTCGTCGTTTACAAATATATAAGTATATCTATATAAGCCGAATTCTATATGTATCACTAGATCCTTCAATTGACTTTTCTCGCGTTTTCGTACAAGCGCGAACAACTTTTTTGTCCATCTCGAAAAGAAAAAGTGACTGGAAGAAAACTCATATCGCACAATGTACCGTAGACCGAAAGACGAGATCTTTGGGGAAGAAAGGGTGGAAAATCTAGAAGCGATTGAACTCCGCGTCGCAACCATCTCGCAAAAACCCATCAGAATCGCGAGAGATTCACGAGAAGAGTGGAGTACGATAAGAAAATTGAGAGATAAGCGAATCTTAAGAATTCGTTTTCGAGCAACAGACTCGTTACTACGTTCCCGTCATCCTCACGAGGAAAGATACCTTACGGTTGTCGTCGGTGTGCGGAAATTTTCGCTTCCAGAGAAACCACGCGCCGGAAAATAATTCAAACGAGCCGGCTCTTGCGGTTTCGCGCGCTAGATCGGTACGAAAGGGTGGCAGAAGGAGGGAAACTCGAGTGCAGGGCGGGTTGGTTCCATTTTGTACAGTGTTCCCGTATATTATCTGGCTGGATAATGCTCCAATAAAAGTGGAGTACAACGTGGAAGCTTTGCACCGAGCGCTATACACCTTACACGACAAAGAAAAGAGGAGAATGGAGAGGGACGGAGAAGAATTTAAAGAGAACAAGAGAGAGAGAGAGGGAGAGAAAGAGAGGTGGTCGACGTGGGAGAGTTATATCCAGCAGTCCGGGACTCGAGAGAAGGTGACCTCGAGACTGTGCTTTTCCAGGCCGGCACGCGAGCTATCGAGATCATCCGTAGTAGAAAGGGTTCTCCCATTCGTTAGAGAAGCTCGGTGAGAAAGAGGAGGGGTGGGAAAAGAGGGGGCGAGGGGATGGGAGAGAGGGCAAATAACCCACGCGTACCAAAGCCGTTACTACTGGCTGGCTCTAAGTTACTGCCGTGCGACCAAGGGGTCTATGGCCCGTGAAGCCCGAATATCCCCCTGCAATAATGTAGCTTTCTTACCAATCCCACCGTACCCAAGGCCTCGTTTCTACAGGGTGCATTTCTATATCGGGGTTGAAAAGCAAGCGCCCTTCTCGTTTGGCCCGGCGAACGCGCTACCGACCACGCGTAACTCGAGACCCTACCGGATGGCAAATGCCACTGTGAAAGCTAGACTACCCTGGGCTACTTGCTCACCTAACACTTGTTACAACCAGCCCTTACGCCTGGTGTGTCCAGGTATTTCGTTATACGTATACGTACAACGAGGGTATATACCGTACGAACACACGGATGGTTTGTCCGGTTAGTTTCGCTTCTTCTTCGCGGGTAGTTTAATTGGCAAATTGGCCTTGGATGCATAGTTGCAGAGAGTGCCGGAGCCAGCGAAACATAAACCTCTCTACTTCGTCGAGGGAACTACGTAGTCGGGCTAACTATAATACACCAGACACTTCAAGGTTCCTCTCCCTGTCTCTCTCGAACATACGCACTCTCTCTCTCTCCCCGGCTCTCTAGGGCGGAGCACCTGGTTAGCTAATTTTCGGGGTGGATCTGTGACGAGGGTGAAAACACCACCACCGAGAGTTCGGACGACGGGCTACGTTAATCTTTTCCGGGAGTGGAGTCTTCGCGGAGAATTTCACCGGTGCAGCCACGTGGCTTATGCCGTACCTACTTTGCCGAGACTCGTGTCTCCTGAGAACGGTCCAAACAGGGGGAGAGAGAAACGAGCCCGCTCGTGAGCGGGGAGAATTTCAGGGTAGCAGAGATTTGAGATGGGGACGAGAGACGAGACGAGATACGTCCCATTTTTTCTTTTAATTCGGCCACGAATCAAGGAGTAGCGTAGTTGGAATTGTATGATTAAAATAAGAAAGGAGTCCTAGCTCGTCGGGAAAGTTTATTAAGCTATGAATCAAGTGTGTTGGACGCGACGAGTGGAATGATTAAATTTAAATCGTATCAAGCGTTTCCAGGGTCGTGCAGGACGAAGCTCGACGTTTGCAATTGGGATAATGTGGGAATAGTAAAATGTATTCAAAAACCATTCCGCGATGTTTGCCTACGAGTGAGAAATTTATTCGGGCTTTTATCGTTGAATTTATCGTATTCCGCAATATCGAGTAATCCAAAACAGTCGTCCTGCACCCGAGCGTCATCACCCTTTTTACCACAACCCCCTCCCATTGTCGATAAAACTGCTGAATTCGGTAGATAAAAATAATTCGAGAACGAAAGCCCTTCCGAACCCGGGGGCAAAATTCAACGTTCCTCTTGATCCAGGAGACGCCCTCTCTCTTTCCTTTGTTTTGTCTTCGCATCCCTTTCTCTCTCGCCACACCTCAAGAAAACCGTCTCCTCTCTCATTTTCAATTAAAGTTCGAGCCATCGAAATCCCGCAAGGAGAAGATATCACCGAGGGAGACAATCAATCCCGGATTTGGATCGTTGAGCCTCTTACGCTCGCGGAGTGTTGAATGAAACTGTATTACGTCGTCTCGGCGCAATTTCGATGAAATTTTCAACCTCCGAGACACACCGTACATACACAGATATATATATATATGTGAACACCAAGTGCAGACTTCTCATTTTTTTCATCGAATCTTAAGACGCTACGAACGAGCCAAGAGGGTGCAAAAGAAGATGGCAATTCTCAAAGTTTTCTTTTTTCCTTAGTCGCTACTTAACCATCGCTAATTATCAGCTATAAACAATTTTAATTTTGCTACGTCAGAGATGGGCCGTTGGAAGTTGATTAAAGACGCTACGACCTCATGCATTTTAATTATTATTTTTATGCCTCCCCTCCCCTCTATCCTCCCTCGGCATGGCGGTTAGTCGCGGTGACGTCAGAGGTCTTTCCCTGCCGTCGGTGGAAAATACATTCACGCGCGAAAGCTCTGAAAGTTCGTTTATTAATACGAATTGCCTGTCGTAAAGCCACGAGGTATCCTACTCGCGCTCGTGCGGGCGGCCTTCCTCGCGCACAGTAGCGAAGAGTGTATATATTCTCGCCGTCTTTACGATGCTCTTAATTAGCCCGACGAGTAGCTCCGCGGCCGATTTAACGCGACCATCACTTCCCTCTCCCTCCCTGTATCCTCCCTTCGGCTCCCACTCTCGCAGCCCCCTTCATTTTCCATCCTACGACCGCTTGATGAAGGACTTTAGCCAGCCTCGAAACGACTCTCCTAGACCGATATGAACTTGTTAGAAAATCCACAAAATCGTAAGGTATACGGTATTCATCCCTCGTTTCCAACGCTTACATCGGCTCTTGCGACACTGCGTCACGAAAGTACCAACGCTCGAAAATTCCTTCGGTGAAAGAAACCGAGACTTTTTCCACTCCGTGTCACCGTACCCTTTTCTCCCTCGGTTACGAGACAGACGTGTGACCCCAGTCGGTGCAACAGTTTCCGGACAAGTGCGGAAAAGGCATTTTCCCGATTGGAATCGTCGTCGCGTAAAATCCGTTTCGCCACGAAGTAACTCTTCCGACCCGCTCCCTCTCACTGTCTCTCTCTCACTCTCTCTCTCTCTCTCTCTCTCTCTCTCTCTCTCTCTGTCTCCCTCCGTGGGTGAAATACATTTCTCTCGGTCGCTTCGAGACCTCGGAGAAAAAGCTACGTACCTACCTTTTGCGATGGCAACAACGAGAGCGAAACCGGCGGTACAGGCACTTTTCGAGAGAGTCGTTCTTACGCTACACAATGTAGCGTAACTTGGTACTTTTCGGAAGGCGTTTAACGCTCCGTTTCGACGATGATGGTCGCGAGAGGGCGCAACTGTCGGAGTACCGGGACCCCGTGATCTTAAACTACCTCGCTACGCTTCGGGATCTTGTGGTTCGAATTTTCCAGGGAGAAATAATATTGGCGATATATATGTTTATATATATATGTGTGTGTGTGTGTGTGTGTGTTTGTATATAGCGACGTGATAAAAGCAACTATCCCGCGCGAACAGGCTTCACCGCGGGTCCGACAAACCCGCAAGCCACTGAAACTTTTAAACTGCCAAAGCCCCCTCGTGGCTCGTCCAAGTTTCCGCCCAAGAAGCGTGCAGCACAACAGCACCGCTGCAACCCTCGTCGTCTCCTCCATTCACCGTGTCCGTGCCATTCAAGCGGCGAGTTTGTGGCGCGCGATCAAAACGACCGGAAGTGAACACGATTGTACACGCGTAAGCTTTTTTTTCCAACGCTCGGCTTATCGCGCAAAGCCTAAGAAACTTATCGTTAAATGAAATAATAATTCTAAAACACGAACGAAGTATATCAACATCCTCTTCCAGGGGAGTGGGGGCGGTCGAGGAAGAAAGGAAATGTAGCAAAATCCGATGAAGGAGATTTGAGATTAAAGAAAAAAAGTCTCTTCCTTCTGGCGACGTACGTGCGAAAGAAGCAAAATGAAAAAAAGCAACGAACGATACAAAAATCGCCATCTATGAGTTTTTCGGCAATTCGTGGGGAGAACGAATCGATAAGGAATGCACACGTGTCGGTAAGAGAGATAACGTTCTCTCTTTCGCGTGTATGAAAATTCATAGGTAACTTTTGCGGCACGCGTGTCGCTCGTACCCGGAGTAACGTATGTTTATAGCGTGTGTAACCGGATTGAGAAGTGGAAGGCACGAGTCGGTGGGAAACGCCCACGAGTACCTCTGTGATAGGAAACAGCTTCGTGATAATGGCCGGAATTTTCGAAAAGCTCGACGGGGGCTCTCGGCGCTACGGCGCTCAACTCGAATCTGCGAAGTGACGCGTGGAATACAAAATTGATCTTAGCATGACATTACTGCTCCGGCTTTATTCCGACATGCTTTTCTCTCTCTCTCTCTCTCTCTCACTCTCCCTCTCTCTAGCACTCTTACATATCCCGAAGCGCAAGATAAATATCGTTTTCTCTCCCTATCGCTAACTCCCTTCGCGTTCTGTATCTCTCTCGTTTCGGTAGATCCGAGAGAATGCACGAGTAGAGCGAGGCAGTGAGTACTCGGACGCGAGTAAAACGTCCTCCCTATCCTCATCCCTGCGCACATGTATACGTACTCACGAATATATTTATATATACATATATATCGCGAGATTGAGATTTTCTCTTTACCGTTGGTCAGATAAACGGATGTATCCAAGTAAGCTGGAATTTCCGAACTCGCGTAATCTCGTTTTATCGCGTGTGAAGCAAAGTCGAGAGGAATTGATGTTAATATATACACATAGATAAATATTAGATCTAAAATTATTTTATGATTCGCATATTATTGCTGAATTCTACGACATACGTGAAGTCGAAAGAAATCGGAACCGTACACTTGGCAAGGTGTTCTTGTATTTGATCGTCGCGCCGTCGTTGCGCTCCGTTCGTTAAATTTCAAACAATCGTTCAAGCGGCGCCCGAATCTCTTCCCCCTGTTTTTCGTCTTGCTTTCTCGCTCGACTAACCACTCGAGAGAAGAATGAGAAAGAGAAGAAAAAAAGCTAAAAAAAAAGAGATGCGAGAAGCTTGCGGGAAAGAAAGTTGGAGAGATCGATTGTGCGCAACCGTACTGGGAATAAGGTGCGTTCATTCGCAATATAGACGCTCGTACCTAATCATTCTTTTAATTACGGGACGGGAGAAGCAATCGCGTGCTCCTCGCTCCGCGAGAGAAACGCTCGGCGCTCCCTTGACGAATTTTATCGCGAGTAATCGAAGCATTTCGCGAAATGGGGTGGCGATTTCCTCATTTCGACAATAGAACGTGAAATCGAATTTCTTTTTTGTTTCGCCAGTCTTCCTACCTCTCCCGGTGGTATACTCGAGGTAATGGACGTATCCTTTTTTTTATACAGACGCTTATTTTTCACGAACGAGGACCCTAAGCCAATATTTCATTACTCCTTCGTACGAACGAGTTGACGCATACTTTTTTTCATTCGTCTTCGGCCTCGATATAACCCTATCGTAATTGAAAATTACGCCGCACGAGTGCGTCTTCGCCACTCGGGACGAGTCCTCGCCTATGTAGATACGTACACGTATATATAAACGTGTGTAATACGTGAATGTACAAATCTGTATGTATACACGTACGAAAAAAGCTGGTTTGTACACGAAGGAGCGCGCGGTTACCATGTACTATAAGTTTCGTTCCAGGGTTGAGAGAAATGAAAAAATTCCACAGGCGTGGCGACGTCGTCGTTATAAAGTTTCGAAACGACTGCTGGTCCTGTCAGGGGCGCCGAGGTCGAGAACCAGCGAGAGAACCTCTCGTCGAGTACCTCTTGCGCTTCACGCTCCCCGAGAGCCGATAAGATCCAAGTTTAGGGACCATAAAATATCTCGTAGATTTTCATCCGTATATATATATATGTATATATATACGTACGTGTATACATAGATATACAGATATATATATAAACGATTATTTCTTCTCGAATGCACAATTTTATTCGGCAAATCTTCCAACCCGACGTCGGTATGCTCGATAAAATATCTCCATTTTTTTACGTCGATTTCACCATCAAATCCTCCTTAATTTCTCGTCGTCCGTAAGAACCATCGTGCGACGAGTGGCGAGATGACACGCGGATTTTTTCTTGTTCCAGGAGGAAATATACTCGCGCTACTTTTTTTCACCCATTTCTCAGAAGCTTTTTTTGTCAAAGCGCAGAAATTCTTCGCGGAAACACCGGGGCATATATACATACACACACACACACACACACGCACACACACACACACATACACACACACATATATATATATATATATATATTATGCAAGAGAAAAAAGAAGAGTACGGAGAAGATGATGACGACGAGGCGTCGTTGTCGAGTATCGCGTCAAAAACCTCTCCACGAGCGACCTCATTCTAGATGCATCTATTCCGCTGCTTGCACACCACGCGTACGAGTAATATATATTCGAGTCGCGATGAGCCACGGTGAGTTAGAGCGATACGACATACACCTACGTACGTATATATCTAGTGAAATGGGTGAGAAAAAAAAAGAGAGAGAGGGAGAGAGAGATGAAGAAAGAGCGGGGAACTGTCAAGCGTTTTCGTGGGAACGAGCCAACCGAATAAAGCGTATGTATATATGTATATACGGCATGTAAAAAGCATTGGCAACGAGATATACACACCCAAGAAACAATAGTTTCGAGCATAGAGACGACTATGGGATTGCCGAGTCAGCGAAGACTTTCTTCAGCCGGTTTTGTCCCCCTCCACCGTCTCGTACTATATTTTACTTAACATCTTCTCTCGCTTCTCTTCCATTCTCCGGTTCTTCTCAAATCTCACGCTCATTCGTTTCCGGAGTGTGCCACTCTCGGGTACACGAAACGTAGTCGTGTTATTCATGCTGTATAGCGATGATTCAAAAAGGAGGGGTGTAGGGGACATTTAACGCGACATACGCGCAATGGCCAGAGAGGGATGAAAGGGTAGTCGGGGGGTTTGAATGAAAATTGTACACGAGAACGTTTCTGCAGAATTTAAGCGCTCGTTAACGGCTCCAGTAGACACGTTGGCGGCTCACCATTCTGGCTAAGTAAGCTCCAACCGACTCGGTTCTCTCTCCTCTGACTTACTCATAAATCTACTCTTAAGAAAAGGCAGAGTGGGGGAGGGAGGGATGAGAGAGAGAGAGGTACCCGTCGCAGCTTTTAACGGGTGATCACTCCGGGGGCTTTGCCATGTTGGCAACCATCCGGTTTCCCTCGAGTGCACGTTTAACTATTTTTTTCTTCAACGCGTTTGTACGTTAATCATACACGAGAACGTCGTGTCGTCCATTTTTGTTTTATTTTTATTTGACAATCTTGCGCAAATTATCGAAATATTTTCATCAACGTAAAGATAAGGATATCTCGGTTTAGCAGGGCGAAAGGCTTGGAGCGTGACGATGTTCAACGGGAAAAGGGGGGTTGTTTAACGTGGCTGGTCTCGTTGTTCTGGCTCGGATAGTATGTGGGTCGACATCGGCTTAGTGCCCACGGGGTAAAGCCTCGTGAAACATGAGTACACAGCACCCGGACCGCGTTGGTGGATGACGCCACTAACTCCTTTATGGAGATGGAAGCTTATGCATGAATTGTACGCGGATAGGTGGATTCCACAGTTCTCGGGCGCGCGCTATCTACGAAGACGATGGACTCGTTGCAGCGAGCGTTTATGTTAGACGACCGGGTCCTAGCAAACTAAAACTATATATAAGTATGCCTCGTGCGCTATAGCTAATCGTATAACCGTTGGCGAATGTATCGTATCTTTCGTTCCAAACCAGCGAGCTCGGGAATGACCCGTGACACTTACAGGGATTTGGGATTCTTGCCAAGGAAACTCCCTCGATTGTGGCAAACATCGCGGGATCGGCGAGGATTATGCGATAAGAGTGTAGCGGCGCACTTTGGACGAGAAAGTAAACTTCCGGTGTGAGATTCATGGGCGAAAGAGCCCACGTGGGATTAAACCGATCCTAAATGCTGGGAAATGCCGGTAAGATAATTGAAATTTAGATCTTGGAACTTTTTCTTCGTGGCTATTGCCAATTTCGTTCGTTTCCTTTTTTTTCATTCGTATCCACGAATAACTTTTTATTTAATACAAAACTTATCGGTACGAATAGGATATTGTTTGCCTATCGTTGAATATTAACAGGAAATTGAGTCATTTTTAACCCTATGGAATTTCCTGCGGAGATACTCTCGTTTTTCGGTGGCGTTTCGTATCAACAAAAAGATTCAAAGATCTGGCGTCTGATGCGAAAAAAAAGAAGATTCGCGATAACGATATAGAGTGTATCTGTAGCGATGTGTTATAGCTCCCGGGAGAGAGGGAGAGAGAGAGAGAGAGAAGAGAGCGAGAACGAGGGCGAGAAAGGTGACTACGAGTGTAAGTAACGTTAATAACGACGCCGGAGTCTAGATCTCTCTCTCCCTGCTGAAAAGTAATATGTAAGAGGAAATAAGCCACCCCGCTCGTATATTCAGTGATATCTGATGGCACTGGCATATCCGCGCCGTCTCCTTCCACCGGTTGAAAACTTAACTCTCTCGCCCGCGTGCCTAAGATCCCTCTCTCTCGCTACGCCGTTTTTGCCCTTTTTCTTGCAGTGTTTTAACTCTCAGCGTTTCGTTTCTTCATACACCCCCAACCCCCTCCTCACCCTCCTGAGAACTTACCGTGCTCCGACGAAATATTTATACCTCGCTCTCCGCTTAATTGCGCAACCTACACCCCCCGTTTGCCCGGCTCTGCCGCGAGCACGAAGTTGCCCCGTAATTACCGGACGATATTATCGTAACTTTAAAATCGTCGCAGCCTCTTAATAGACAAGTCGTCGTGTCTGCTTAAACTTTGTCTTTCCTCCTATCCATCTTTTTCTCGCTCTCTCTCTCTCTCTCTCTTTGTCGCGGGCGCGCGCACTCACTCACCCTCTCAGTGATACGGCAAAAGAGCGAGGGGATATTTCTTACCCCTTCCTCTTTTTTTTACGACTCGTTCCCCATCTGGCGGACTTTCGCCCCGAAATTCTCATTAACCGGAACGTTTCGCTTATTATTTTCCACGATCTTATTAAAATGTTATAACCGAGGGTGGAATATATGCTTCGAGATACCGAAGAGAGCTAATCGGTCATTGAAATTTATTGCCTCAATCTCGATCTCAAACTATATAAGGGTATATATATATATATATATATATAGGCGAAGGGGTGGGAACTCACTCTCTCGAGAACGTTGGGGGAGAAATCTCGCGTTGCAAATAGCCGTTTTGTGTCCAAACGTAAAAGTGAGCCATTATAGACACGTGGCCTCGCGTCGATTAGCATAATGGCGAAGGACTTTTTTGTGCCCGAACTGTCGGGGGCTTCGCGAAAGGGACCTTCGAAACAAAATGTTAATAAGCCACGCTATGTAGTATACTCCTCGTGTCCCGTACGCGAAACACGACGAGGAGACACTGTCGTGGTCCTGCGAGGGGTTGACCACAGGTGGAGAACATGTGCGCGGGTCATTAAAATGCAAAAAAAAAGATAAAAATTTCCGTTTCTCTTTTCGGTTTTTTGCAACTTCGTAACAAACGCGAAACCGATTAACACCGAAAAATTTATTTTGTTATTAAGAGCTCGACACTTTGCGGGGTGTCGTTGATGATTAGAACGAATAAAGATGAAAAGTGGTTTTTAGCGATAGCGCCCGTGATAGAGCCGATGATTAAAGCAATGACAGGTGGGCTAGCGGCCAAGCAAACAGCAACGGCTGGAACGTAGACGATTGTACTGTGGTTCTCGCACTCGCTCGGGAGAGGGGGGGGGGGGGGGGGGTTGGTCGTCCCGCTCGCTGTTTTGTTCCTCGGCGCGACGTCGTTAGCAACTTTCCGCCATTGTTTTCCGTGGTCGCGAGACCAACAAAACTGGGCTAATTGCTTCAACTTCTGACCTTATCCTGCCAGATATCAAGTTCGACTAATGGGACGGGCGTCCCACCAACCTCTTTACCGGTTACACTTTTGCTCCGCAAAATTTCAAAGGGCGACGAGTGAATATTTTCGTACGAAAAAAATTGTTTTTGTTTTTGTTTTTATTTTTATTCAGGACAAAACGATCGATCGAACCATCGATACCAGTTAATATCTCACGAAACTATCGATATTTTCGATAGTTTCAATATTTTCATGGATTCACCGGTGAAAATAGAGTTTGCACGGTCGAAAACCCTCGTCTACCCCCCGAAAATATTTGTTTCGACGACGGCGAAAGATTACTCTCGCGGTATATATTACTTTCGCGAAACCTTTCGGTTGAAAGGGTTTTTGGGTGTGCGGTAGAATGGCGGCGGAGTTTGTTTCGTGTGGAGAGAGTCCGAGAAAATTGAGAGAAAAGCGAACGGGAGGAACACGCCAGACCGCGCGACGGTAATATATATACAACTACGATAATGCATATATATATATATATACATCTACATAGATAAAAGGGGTTGCCGCAGGGTAAAACCGAGGGGGTGAATCTGGCGTACCGCGTCGAAAGTTCGAGACAATCTACACGCATTCTCTCGCACCTCCTCCAACCGTCACAACTTCGGCCGACCTTTCACCTCATATCCCGACGCTTTTCGACGCGTTACAAAGGTACCCGAGAGAGGCAGAGTAGTACGCGTTCTCGTTAAAACCGTTTACACATCGTCAAAAACCAACATTCGCAAACATCCTTGCTGTATGGGAGGAACATGGGAGGGGCGCGAGTCGGGCTACGTCCTCCCGGCATCGTACCTATTCCCATCTTTGAGTGTCTATTGAGAAACGCGGAAAGAGAAAAGCGTTCTATATACGATGAACTAAGTCGAGTGTACCAACACCACGAATATAATAGTAACGCAAAATGAATGAGAAATGGAGTTGAGGGTGGGGGGGGGGGAGGTTTGCCAGCTCGCACCTAAGGGGTGTCTCGTACCCCGCTCGTTATAGCGTACGTCGTATACCGACGATTCTCCATTCTCTTCACCTCGTGCCCTCAGACTTAATTAACTCGGTCTGAGGCCTTCATTGAGTTATGTTAAGTCACGTACCCCATGTGCCCGTAATCTTTGTATTATGCCGCACTCGAAAACGTATTTCCCGGCACCATGGCTCTCTCCCTCTCTCTGTTTCAGGCGCTTTCTCTCTTTTCATCTCTCTTGTTCTCGTATCTATATAAATGTATATATGCAAAGACTCGATGCACCTCTCGTTGGAAAACGTGTACAGGGAGGCAAGATGTCAAGACGGGATAAGCCACACCGAACTTGGGACCATCGGGAAGCAAAACTCTCGACGACGTCAGTCTCTTCACTGTCTCTCAGTCACCCACCCTCCACCCACTCCCCCCTCACCACCCCGTCGTCTTACCGCTTTCCTTACGTACTTATAGCGGCATCGTCGCCTAACGGCTGGGCCTTGTATAACCAACCCCTTCGTGTGTCTCGTAGCCCTCTTTTACATATATACATCGTACGCTTAACTACCCTTTTTCACTCATTCGCTCTTCCTATACGCGTATAATACGCGTGCGCGTGTACCGGGTCTTTAGGATCGACTCGAATGTCGTGGAGAATCTCGGCGTTGTGCTGACATCAAGGACCCTTCATATTTTAACGTCTTGAGCATATTTTCTTCTTTGACGTTTCGCCCGTCCCACCAAGGGCGGAAAATCCGTGGTGAAAAATTCTTTGAGCATAAATGGCTTTCGGGCTTGAGCTCTTCTGTCGAAGACGTTATGGGGCATCTTTGAGGGTACGAAGCGAGAAAAAATTAATAATGTTAAGAAGACAAAAAACCAGATATATATATATATATATATGTAGGTGAAATACTGAAATGCATTTAGAATAAAAAATGACGTAAGTCAGCGTTATAGCCCAAGGTAATTTCGTTCTGAGAGTCGAATCGTGTCGAGTCACTCTAGCTTCGCGAGAGACAATTTTTATCCAGAGATGATCCGCGGGGATTACGCCCAAGTGGCTCGAGACAACCCTCCCTCCGGTGCTTATACAGAGCGTATCTTGTTCACGCCTTGAATTAAAAACGACGCTTAAGACCGCTAATTTTATCACGAGGTAAGATCCAAAGGCTAAAGAAATCCTGAGCTATCTTCGTTGCGTTAAAACAGAACAAAATCTAATTTAAAAAAAAAAAGAATATTTGGCCATCGTTTTATGTTTAAAAATCGGTGCGTTTATCGATGAGGCGAGAGGAAGAGAGAGGAAGATCTGTTTTTCGACATTTGCTGTCATTTTATCGTGTCGCTCGCTAATTCGACGAACATCAAAAGGATTTAACCGATCGAGAGCGAGAGAGAGAGAGAGAGAGACCGAGATAAAGAGAACCAACGGCTAATCAACCGTGGAATTGTATTTCCGCTGATCCGCACGAGTCGCGCACAATAAAGATCCGTACGCCCGCGCTTTCAATTAACTCCCACAAGCCTCTCTCCCGCTTCCCGATGACCACCCTCGATCAGCCATTGTCTTTTTGATTATTCCATATCGTTTATTTGGTCGATCCGTGTACGGGCGAAACGGAGCAAAGTGTCAGGAACACGTGCCCTGACTCGATTCTTCATACGCTTATTTTGTTCGCGTTATTGAGCAACGACCCGTGATATGAAAATTCGTTTACCATTCACAAAAATTTGATTTCAGCTTCTTTTCCCTTTTTCATTTTTCCCACGTCGATTCAAAAGCCTAGCCAAAACAAACGTTTGCAGTGTGTCGGATCGTCGACCGGGAGGGGAGGAGAGGAAGTTTTCGAAACCCTTCGTGGCGGTTTTCTCGCTCCAAGTCAAAAAGGCAAAACGTTCGCTCGATTAACAAAGGAAGTGCGGCGTTATAGAGAGAGTGGAGAACGGCGGTAGAGCTGGATAACTTAGTTGCGCTCTTTCGGTACAGAGATTCTCTCTCTATTCTCTTCGGGGGAAAGAGAGAGAGGGAGAGAGAGAGAGAGAGAGAGAGAGAGAGAGAGAGAGAGAGAGAGAGAGAGAGACAGACAGACAGACAGACAGATAGAAAGAGAGAGAGAGCTAAGCAACTTTCGGCTATATTTTGCTTTAGGGGCGTGGAGGGGGGGGCAGGGGATGGAAGCATCTCCCATCCTGGCTTGATTCCCGCGATGCACTTTCTACTGCCAGTTAAGTCGAATCAATTGGAAAAGTTTTACAGCTTTTCTACGTTCGGTTGCTCTTCGACCGCTACCGCTACTACTGCAGCTTCTGCTGTTACTGCTCCTATTAATGTAGTTGCACCGGTAGTTGCCGGGGGAGGGGGATGCTTCGAGAGAAAACCACGCGCAAGATTTTTCTTCCCTCTCCTTTATCGGACCGAGAAGAATTTCTTACGTCGAGGTACAGATCGTAGGAAATTACAAAATTTGCAAATGAGTATAAATAAAATAAAACAAGAAAAGAAATTTTCAATTTAATGAAACGGTAATTAATTGTTCCTATCGCTCGTCGCGCAGATTATAATTTATTCGAACGCATTTACAGTTATCGGAGTCTGAAACGAGTCCACAAATTGATCGTATTATTAAGAATTAACGGAATGAAAATTGATAACGCGAACAGACCTTCGGTCGTATTAAAATAATCTTTGCTTTGATAATATTATTGAATATTTTCCGGCGTTATGAGCCCCATCGTCATGGAAAATTATCCCCTACCAACCGATACTCGCCTCTCGTGAACTTTTCTCGGAGAATATCGTCAATTTCAACGCTTTTTAATTCCATTGAATGTAAAGACGTTCGAAATCTTTATAACTATATATATATATATACTTATATATTCGAATGAAATATCATTGTTCCCGGTGAGAGTCTCGCGATTCGCTGTCCGGAGTCAATGGGTCACTCAACCGAGAGAGAGAGTGAGAGTGAGAGAGTGAGAGAGAGAGAGAGAGAGAGAGAGAGAGAAAGAGCCGGTGAACGCCTACCAGGGACTTTGAGAGATATTTCAATAATTGAGAAATCGGGCGACAGGTATGAAAAGAGAGCAAGAGAGAGAGAGAAGAGTGGGTAGAGGACCGGGCGAGGAATATCGAAGAGCGACATGGCCAGAGCCAGAGGAAACAGGACCGACTCCCCCTTTATCTCCTAGGGATCTTCTTTCACTGAATCCCATTACAATTCGCTCGGCGGCTCTTTGTTTAAAGTACAATGGCTATTGACTCTCCGCCTGGTCCTCTGCAGGGAGGAGAGCGAGAGTCGGTGGGCGTGGAGGGACACGCTTTCCTCTTTTCCTCCCTCCCTCATTCTCTCACTCTTTCTCCCTCTCTCTCTCTCTCCCTCACGGCAAGATATGGTTCGCTCGAGAGCACATAATCCTCCGCACAGCGCGATGCTCTCTGTACCTCCCGCAGAGCGATCCACCGAGCGCAAAATCTCTACCTTGAGATATTGAAACTGGCTTTGTCGAACTTTTGTGCAATAATTTTGGTAACGTTCGAATGAAAAGGGAATTTTCATCGAAAATTATCTCGCTTTGTATTCCAACGACGAATAATTTTACCCGACCTTGTTTTTGTTTTTGTTTTGTTATTTGCGAATAAAACGCGATCGGACGCTTCGATTCGTGGAATTATTAAGGCTATCGTGTAACGTTCGAATCGAGACCGATTATATTTGCGCTCGTACGAGACACTTTTTAAACCGTTATACGTAGAATACGAAATAATTGTTTCAACATCGTGTACGCCCGTTGCGATAACGAAATCAACTTCTCCCACGGCTGATCGACTTTTTAATTAGTGCTCTAGTCATTATACAATTTCGTGAATTTACAATAAATATTTATCCACCCTCCTCCAACTCCCCACCACCCTTTATCGACTACCGTTGTCGCTCAACGTCGAAAATTTTCGATAACGGAGGTTATTGGCTCTTCTCTGGTTTACACGGATTCGCCCGAATGCGAATTCGCGTACCGGTCAAATTTCGTGTGTGCGAGTTCTTGATTAAACTCTAATAAACCACAGCACCGCAGTTATTACACACTATACCATTGACGACACATATTTAATGAAATATGGCACGTACCGTTATGAAATATCGCCAAGTTGGAATATCAAGTGCGAGTTCATGGTGAACTAAAAAAAGGTCAACGATATTTGTACGAGTTTTGCCAAAAAAAAAATAAAATAAAAAATACAAAAAAAGGAAAAAAAAGAAAACTAATATGTTCGCGAGCCACCACAAAATTCCGTGTATATCGCGGCGCACATATATCAACGTCGAGGTATCGTGGAAACACACATTTGGTGTTACAAATCTGGAGATATAACGACAAAATGGACCGTTCTCTCTGTCCCTCTCTCCCACCCTCTCTTTCACTCTCTGTGATATATCGTCGTAACTTCAGCAATTATACATGCCCGAGCGACGGGTAACGATAGTGACGCAAATGCAAGAGCTTTGCCAGGTACGAGAGTGACAAGAATAGTCCGTGTCCCATTCGCCAAATATAATTTTTATTCCATCCATCCATCGCCTGACGCGCTTTGTTATCTCCAATAACGTCACCGAAGAGACGCGTAACGTATTGCACGGTATAATTTCCCTGGATTTCCACGATTCATATAAACCATCGAGCCACGACCCTTTAAAACGCGCAACGTAAAATTGCCGCGCGCGCGCGCGTGCGTCGTATGCTCCCTCTCGCGACCTTTCGTCGAATTATAAACGATAAAACAAAATGTGAAAAGGGGTGAAGAAACGTATTCGAGTGAAATAGAAGGCGATCGATCGAAATAAGAAGAAGAAAAAAATAAATAAATAAGTATTAACGTTTGTTCTCGCTTCGCAAAAGAGAGGGGGGTGGGGTGAGACCATCCCCGATTCCCGCGTGATCGCACGAAACCCGGAAGTCGTGGCTGTTTTTCGCGTTTATATATCGCGAATTCGTTTTTCTTGCTCGATATCGCCAAAAACTTTTAACCGAGGGCAAACACCATCTACATTGGTCTACATATATATAGCTACTATAAGCACCCCTACAGAGGAATATATACGGTCGAGGTTCGGTGGTGCGGCGTTTCTCGCTGGAAAATACCATTACGCGAGAGAGATTCCCGTCCGATCCCCTTTTCTTTCTTTTTTCGGCGGTTCCCTCCTTCCCCGTGGTTATATATATATATATAGAGGTAAAAGCGAAAGAACGCAACGAGAGAGCGAAAGGCAAGCAGCAACCCCCAAAGACATCGGTCGCGGAGGGGGTTATATTACAAGCTCTATAGTGGTAACCCTAGCCCGGGCGTGCACTTAGACAGAGTAAGAGAGAGAAAGAAAGAGGGTTGCCCACTCGCGCGTTCGGTGGAAGGAGGTGGGGGGACAGGCATCTCTTCGTCTTTCTATCCGAGACCCACCAGCTTCTCAAACGTCCCGGGATCTTATATACCCTTCGGGGAAAAGTATTTCTGATGGCATTACTCTCTCTCGCTCTCCCTTTTCACCCTCGGTTCTTTCGTCTCTCCGGTGGACTCTGCGTACGCTTCCTCGAGACCGAGCCGAGTGCTAGAGAGAAAGCGAGCGAGAGAGAGAGAGAGAGAGAAAGATAGCTAGAGTGCCCAAAGTCTCAACGCGCGCTCCGAGATAAGTAGATTCGCACCGTCTCGCGTTCTTCTCGCATAAAAGGTGTCGTACTGAAAATGTACACCTACTCCTATATATATATATAGAAGAGAATGTTGGCCCGAGATGTATAAGCCTCGGCGTGGCTATCATTCGATTACGCGACGCACAGAGAAGGAGACTTTTTGGTGTAAGAGAAAAGTTCGATGCCCATAGACGAGTGTATTTACAACTCTCTCTCTCTCTATATATATATATATATATATATATATATATATATATATATATATATTTATGTATAAGAACCATCATCGCATCGTGTACGAAAATGGTTTGCTAAGTATATTACGTACAAGTACGTAAATATCTATAGAGAGACCGAGGGGGTGGATGGAGAAACGTCCGTGAGAGCGTCGCGATCCGTCAGGCTCGATTTCTGAGCACAGCGCCATATCTCTCTTCCCCAACCCCTCTCTTTGACTTAGGGAGGGTGAGAAAGAAGAGAACGAGGACGGGGCGAGGGTCAAAGATTTCGAACGTCGAGAGACGAACAAATGAGGGTTGTCTCTCGCGCTCCGGCGTATGTGTGTCTCTCGGCCTGCGATGCGTCGAGGCCAATTTCGCGCGGCTGATCTCCTCCACCGAAAACGGATTGATGCTCACCCTTCTCGTGTCTCGAAGGTTTTTCTCAGACGAGGGGGTATGGGCGGTTGATTCTTTTTTTTTCTCGAGGGTGCTGTCGGATCGCGGGAAATTTCTCGCTCGCGATTGACACGACTAAATGGACTCGAGTAAATAATTATCCGATATTAGAATATAAATTTAATTGTCAAATAATTAAATCATAATAATATTGTTCGATTATCTTTGCAAATGTCCATTCTTTTTTATTTCTTCATTATTTCACTTTGTATTTGCAAAATTGTTCGTTTCGAAATGAAATTTTGTTGCTCGATATCGGAGGCTGCAATTGCCGAGATCCACCACCACTTTCGAGACCTACTCACGTCTCTCGAAGGATCGTCCCGTACTCGCGCGCATATCCCAATTCCCGGAAGTAAATACGCATGCATACGCGATATATCTCGATGCATATGCGAATAAGGATCCTTAGAAATATACGTATGGGATATGAGAGAAGCATGATAAAAAGTAACAGATCGGAAGAGAAGATAGTCTCGCGGATATAACACAAGCGTGTATAGGTGTCTCTCGTTCGGTTTGACTCGGGCGGTTGGGGGGGGGGGGGCGGGGAGGAGGTGAAAACGTCTCTCGTGCGCATCTCGGAACCCGAGGATGATTCCCGACGCGGAAATGCGCTATACTGCACACAGGATCTTCCGATGGAAACCAGAAACGTCCTCCACCAGAGTTCAAATTTTCCCGATGTGACGTCGAGGAGGGCGGAGGGGTTAGGGGTAAGACACTCCGAGGTCTCGCGTATCTCGGGCGCAAGAGCGTTTCGTACTCTCGCCAGGGGAGATCATCGAGAAAGGCGAGCTTAGTGGAGTCGAGCGCGTACGGCTCTCTCTCTCTCTCTCTCTCTCTCTCTCTCCTTTCTCTGTCTTTATACATATATATATTCGCTTAAACTATATATAGTATCATAGGAGCGGGTATAGCGTTCCCTGTAGTGGGTCTACCAGATCGCCAAGTGCCCTCGAGAGCCGCATCTTTGCGCTATCAGAAAGATCTGGATACCAGAGAGAGAGAGAGAGAGTGAGAGAGAGCGAAGAGACGAGAGACCAAAGCGATTCAACGGATGAAAGGAGAGCAAAGAAGACTTGAGACCCAGGGCCAGAAGGAGAGCTTGGAGGAGAATCTTCCGCGATCCGAGACACGCTACTCGAGAAACTGGCAAGCGCGAGAAGAAGAAGGGTCGAGACGAGAAAGGCTTCGTAGCAGGACGAAATTTTCGTCATACAGAGAGGAAGACGATCAGGTGGATTCGAGCGAAAAGTCCTGCCACGCCGGACGCTTGACGCGAGACGGACGGCACTCCAGAGACACAGAACCTTATATACATACCTAGCCTTATATATACATATGTATATATACCTAGTGAGGTTATAATGTATTTAGAGGACACCTGAGAAACGTTATGAGCCATGTAGAGTGGTGGGACGAGGATAAAAGTCACCTCCTCGCAGCTATAACCCTGGCAGTAAGAAAAGCCAAAGGCGCATGACCGGTGACAAATTGAATCAAGCTGTCCGCGCACGCTTCGCTCGTTCGCAGAAATTAATATCCGAAGATTAAAGAAATAGTATCACCCCCTCTTTTCTCACCCTCCCCTCGGCCTATAATCCGCGAATGGCCGGGGTCAAAGCTCTTTAACTTTCCTTCTAACCAAAAAAAAAAAAACGATAAAAGTAAAGAAAGAAAGACCCTCTTCTCATCGTTCTACATTTTCTATGTATTTTCATTTCAAGTGAGCGAGACAGAGAGGGTAAAGAGAGAGAGAGAGAGGACTTTGCAATACACCGGCCCATTTCCATGCTATCCTATAAATCGTCGTAGCAGATATATATGTATGTATGCGAAGAGGAAACTGGGGGAGGGGCGAGGCTCTCGAGACCCGTTTCAGACGTCCTGGAGAACGGAAGTTCCGGTGGTGCCAGGCACCGTCTATATAGACAATACATACCTATATATGTGTGTGTATGGGTGTGTGTATATAGTAATAAACCGAGTCAGCATGCAGCCGCGGGGACCAATAAGTAATTACGCCGCAGTGGTAAAGAAAAATGCGACTTGGCGTCCGAGCCATTTGTTCGCGTATAGCTTGTGTACACGGGGTAAATGGGGGGGGGGGGGGAGGGGAGGGAGCGGACCGGCTTGTGTACGGTAAAGCGCATACCGGGCACTTCGGGAAAGAGGGAACACACACACACACAAAAAAAGAAGAAAAGTTTTCCACCCTCTACGTTATCGTTACATCCGCAAATTGTGTAATTTGGTAGCCGCGAGAATGGCGAGAGAGCCCTACCGCCCCTTTTTCTACTCTTCTCGCGCTTTCTGCATTCTGTTACGCGCCCTTGCCTTTCCCCCTTTCTCGCGCTCCTTGGCGAAGCCGTGGCGAGCGTTATTTATTGCGGTTATCGGTTTCCACTTCTTCCTGCCGTTACTACTGTTCTTTCGACCGAGCGCCGTACTAGCCCTTGGTTTGACTTTTCTTTTTGTTCATGGTAATATCGAAGAATAAGAGCGCAGCGGTCGGACGGAACGACAATGCCGTCATTGCGATATTTTGTTCTCTCGGGTAAAACCAGAGCGACAAATTAATCAAGCTGCTGGACGTTTCATCAGGGCCGAGGCAGACGGATTTCACTCGGATAAGGTATCAACGATTCAGTAAATTTTTAACCATTTGAAAGTAACTATAATTAAACTTCCGTCGATCAAACCGAAACCGATTTACGGCAACGGGAAATTTCGACGATTCTGACGATTTCGAAATTCGCGATACGAATAAAAAAATTGATAATGTTCTTTTGTTATTTAAAGAAAACAAATTTAACTATTTATTTCATTCTCTATTCATCTCTTTGAGAATCCGTTTAAACTGAAATTGACTACCGTCTTTGACTTTTTTGAGGTCACGACGGGATCTTCGATCCCGAGATGGGCTGAAGACACTCTATATATCACTACCGTATCTATATCGACGACCTTTTCGAGTAAACTTCTATTTGTTGTGCATCGAAGCGGAGAATTGGGGATTATTGGATTCTCGTTAGGCCCCTTGGGTGGGAGACGTCACTCGGTGAGATATTCCAACACAGCGTGGTGGCATCGCTGGAGGAAAGACACGTCAGAGATTTTGCATGTATAACTATAGACGAGTATATACACTACTTACATAGGAAGACAGCAGCTTGGCAAAAGACGTCGCCCAAATCCAAGATTCTGGCTTTTATCGATCGTGATCCCGTCCCGTCGGATATCCGATAATCACTAGAATAATTACTGGAATAATCGACCCGTGACGGGAGAGATGAGGACCCATTGAGACTCACTGGGGCGCGAGGTCATATCCTCGTTCATTCTCTCTCTCTCTCTCTCTCTCTCTCTCTCGCTAATGGACGCCCCAAGTTTCCACAGTCACTTATTTGATCCCACTTTGTATTATCATTATTATTATCATTATTATTATTATTACTATTGTTATTATCATTATCGTCATTAATAACGACATTCACATCCAACCGTATGATAATCGGTTTCATTCATTATCATCTTGGCTCCGGCACCAATTAGCGAGAAAAATCTTCGCCAGAGTTCGACTCACCTATGAATGTTTAATAATCGAGAATAATTTAACTGAATGTCGCTCATTACTTCGAGGTAATAAATCAATTCTTCCCATTTACTGTAATTTCATCAACGAGTCATCTCCTCGATTGAAAATAAAAAATTAACAACTTCGTAAATCGAATTAAAAAATTGACATATGCAAAAATAATAATCGTTTCACGCGGCACGATGATTGTTAATTTTGTAAATAATTATCGTGCCGTGAACGAAGTCAAAGCGTGACCGTTGTTGGGTAATGAAAGCTTCGCGGCGCGCAATTCCCTTTCACGTGCGAGCTTGCATAAACGGGACGCGGTGATCCGAGAATACATTAACAAGTTGGGCGTTATCAATTCTCGTATATAACGCGACACCGGGACGCGCGCGCGCGCGCCCGAGAGAGAGCTTTACCAAGTTGGTTACAACTTTGCCCCACGATGTCCCATAACGTGGGACAGGAATGTACATAGACTCGTGTGCCTCCACGTATACGCGTGGTATTAACACTCGTACGAGCGAGAACCAATATACGCACGCGTATATATAGCGCGTGTATAAACGTCTAGATAGATATTGCAATTTCCCGTCGCGCGTTTTAGTTGGACGAGCGCGAGAGGACGGAGCGGGTTGCCTCGGGTTTTAGGGAGGTTTTGGTACGAGGTTTTGGCCTATAGTCGCGTGGCCTATTTTGATACACGGGGACATTCTCCACTTTGGGCAAAGGGCGTATACACACCTACGTGTGTCACTAATAATTCAACCAACTTCGTAACAAAGTTTTAGTAGCTGTTATAACCCTCGTGCGCGATAACCTGTTTACCCGACACAAGCTTATCAGCCGCGCTGAGTCAAAGCGCGTTATCGCCTAAAACTCTCTTGCACGACGGCCCTTTACGAAGAGTCGTCGTTGCTCGAAGAAAAACTTTGTGTATTAATGAGAAAGGCGAAAAGATAATTTGCCTTGTTTACAAACTATTTTTGAACGAAAACAAATTTTGACCCCCATCCCCAATTATAATCTCGATATATTGCAATTTACGATAATCCGAAGCAACCTTTAAGGGATGCGATAGTAAAAAACACGAGAGTATTCGTCGGATAGGAAAGATCACGGGGATGGGAAGAATCGGGTTGAGATTGGACGCTGAGAAACGGGGTTGAAGAAACTGATTCGTTCGTTGGAAAAAAAAAACATTGATTGATCGAGATCGAGGAAAGTTGGGCGCGCGAGCGACAGTGTGGCCGCGATAATATATATATATATACACACAATACGCATCCCTCTGGCCAACAATAGCCGGCTGGCGACGAGAGCGGGAAAACATCCTCCACTTCGCCAAGTTACATGTAGGACATAAAAGTGAAAAAACGCTCCAGAATTCAGCATCTCCGACCTAACTCTCCCTCTCTCTCTCTCTCTCTCTTTTTCTAGTGCGATTTATTCCAGCGTAGAGCTTCGGTTATATATGCGAACGAAAGCAAACAGGCAAGCAATAAACTTCGATCGGACGTAAAATTGATGCTCGAACCATCAATCTAGCGTCGTCCGAGCGTGTGTACCGGTTCGTTCGCGTTCTCGATTCCTCTCCACAAAACGACCTGCACCAGTCCGCCGACTTCCATATTTGCGCATTATCCGTATTATATCGATCCGCGCGGTACTCTCGGCCAATAATGACAATAACGCGCGAGTGGCGACGACAATCGAGTGGTCCGAAAATCCGTACGAGCGAACCATCAAAATTCGCGTTTGACCGTTGATATCGCGAGCGAATTCCACCCGGCGTAACTTTGCTAATACCTCCTCCTCCTCCTCCTCCTCCTCCTCCTCCTCCTCCTCCTCCCTTTCCTCGTCTGCCCACGCGAATCGGAACTTCACCCGTGATTTGTATATCGCGCTGATTGTGTGAAATTAGTTTGTCGCAAAGTTAGTGGCCGAAAAGGGTCAGTCTCGCGTGTGTCGTATTTTCCCATACTTGCTTATCGACGGTATGCCCGAGCGTCTCGTACGTACGCATATAACTACGAGCTAAATCGTTATTGCAACAACGACGTCAAAGAGAGAATGCAAATTCTCGTTGAGGAAGCACGACGAGTGTGCCCAGCCTCCTTCCCTTCTCTCTCTCTCACTCTCTCTCTCTCTCTTACTCTCACTCACGTCTCCGCAAACCCGCGTAGTCAAATTTCTCAAGTTCTATAATCATCGCGATTTCGAGTTCTACGTGAGGTAATCTCGAATGGAGATTATTCAAATTTTAGAAGCGTGGCGTTGCGGACCGTGGCTGTCGGGAGTTGTGTGCATGCGCGCGCATCGAGTTATATTTATAAACACACACACACACACACACACCCACATACGAGTAAATGTATGACTCAAGTGCAACCAGCGTCATCTACAAACTATATATAGCGAGCTATGGGAATATTTGGTGGTCGGCGCTTTATGTTGGGGCTGGCCAAATTCTCGCCGCTGCCTACCTCCTCGACCTGACTACCTGTCAAACTAAACTCCACCTAACTGGAACCGGGCCGCCGACGGATTAGTTGGAATTGAAGCGTTGCTGAAGCTTCTAGAAATAGCTTTAACCCAATATCAATATATAGACATCTATTTCTATATATATATATATATATCACATAGACCTATATATAGGTATGTGCGCGCGCGCGATACAACTAGTGTCGACCGATAGAGACGACATATATCGTAGATAGAGCGACGAGGCTGCAAAATCAGAGTAGAGGGTTATGCTGGAGTATTCGTAGGAAATATATTCGTAGAAATAAGGGCTGAACGGGGTGGTGGACGGAGCTAGAACGGGTGGTGAGGAGGAGAAGGGGAAGGATTCGAGGAGATATACAGGGGTGGTTTTGTGAGGAAGAAACTTTGGTGACCGCAAGAGGGCAATGAAGTAGCAGCAATCACGATGGAATGAGCCTCTAACGAATGGGAAGCCACCGTAGCGAGTCTCTCGTCGTAAGAAAGTTTCCTTTTCTCGGCGTCGCGAAAGGTAAAGTATACCGGTCGTGGTATTGCGGACGTGAATATAGGACGGGGGCTTGGAAAAGCCCTAAAACACGCCAGTGACTTCTCTGACGTTCGCGGCCTTATAAACCACGAGAGAGAGGGAGAGAGAGCTACGTCACGTGGTCTGGCTTACGTACGGAGAAGATGAAAGATTTCATCTTGACTCTGGCTAACGGTAGAAATCGGTTTTACGAAAATTTGGTCAAAAGCAATCACCGTACGACGGATTTGGTCGCGGGAATTAAGTTCTACGATATTTAACGACGATAAAACAGATTTTTTTTATTCTTTCGATGATTACAAGGAACGACAAGGTTCGCAGTCTCGTGGGGTGCGAGATCGAAAACTTTAATCCCAAACGCAAAAAAAATCTACCCTGTTTGTCGAGGGTTTGTGCGCGTGGTGTTCAAATCGTTAAATCCAGCGCTGTAGAGAGTTATTCGATCCTATCGGGAAATGGTTTCTCACTATCTCGAACGAGAGAGAGAGAGAGAGAGAGAGAGAGTAAGAGAGAAAGAAGTCCAGCATCGATTCGCGGAGATATCACGAAATCGTTTTGGTGACTCAGCTGTGTTGTTCCCACCATCGGGGATAATAAATCTCACGAGAGAGAAATAATTCGAACTCTTTCGCTCGAGGGAGGGGCGCGAAAGCAATGAGGATGATGCGCTAGAGCTTATTCTGTTTTCAAACCGATGAGAAGGGTGAGAGAGAGAGAGAGAGAAGGAAACTCGTAAAACGCCGAGTCGAGCTGCTGTTGGAAAAATTTATTTCGCGAGACGCTTGGAAACGACGGGAAAGGCCGGGCTCGGAATTAATGATGATCGCCAAGAATTCGAGATGGAATTGTTGATAATATTCTTGAAAACGGATGGGCGCCATTGTTCGACCGATATATTTATAAATATCGATTTTATAAAAGGCCGGAAGAATTTTCAAGCCTTAAGCTTTTAATGTAGGAATAATTAATCCTGCGATTTAGTCGAATTAAATTGAACACGGGGATTTAGGTCGATAATAAATTACAGGTCAAAAAAAGATATCGGCTCATCAGTCGAATTCCGACTCTTAATTGTCATAAAATCTTTATTTCGTATGTCCAGGCACTCTTTTCTCGTCTAGTTTTTTTTATCCTCTACCACGGAGAGTTTAATTTACACGACGGTAATTCAGCAAAGACTCTCTGGATCTCGTTGAATTTTAATACGATCAAAATGATTTATTTCGTACAGACGCACACCGGCGACTTTATCCCAGTCGGATTAAAATCTTTCGAGCTCCGAGATTGCGTTATTAATTCATTAAAACAGCTATTTTTATCTCACGATTATTCTCGTCATTTTAAATTAACGTCGAACGATTCGATCGTTACACGAGCTAAAAGAAATGATGAAACTAAAATGAACGATATATAAAGAAGTCGTACTTTTTCAATCTCGCTGTATTTTGAGGCGACGAAGATAAAATGCAGCATCTCCGTGCTCATGCATACAAGTGCAATGAGGAGTGGAGTTTGGGAAGGGGTCCCGAAAATTTCAGCTTCGGGACAAAAAGAGAGTGAGAGAGAGAGAGAGAGAAAACGAGGCAAAACGAATTTGCGAGATTGCGTTTTCACGGGCAGGGATTAGAAGGCGAGTACGGGGAAGATGAAAAAGAGTGGGAGAGAGAGAGAGAGGGTTGGGAGGGATGAGTGTATAGTCGAGAACGCGAGCTCTCAGGCTTGGAAAAGAGGCAAGTTCTCGCGCTTCAGGATCTCGCGAAAGAGCGGAGTGACTCTCTTCTCTTCTGGCCACGGGACGGATGGGCCCAACTTTTAAATGACTTCGGTATTAAAAACTTTGATGGCATTTGTCAGTTTCCCCGGGGCTTCGGGAATTGTTTCGCAACTCTCACGAGCCATTTTCGTCGTACGAGAGCGCCACGTTATATTGACTCTCTCTCTCTCTCTCTCTCTCTCTTTCTCTCTCCGTCTCTCGCTGGTTCAAGTTATACCGAGAGCTTATCTTCGTCCTCATACACTTTCTATTATGAAAATCATCACCGCCGCTACAAATACGATAAGCCAATGTGACAGTTTCGTTGAAAATGCTTTCGCGGTAAGCCAAAACGATAAACGTTACTTTCCATTAACCGAAGAAGAATTCTCGTTACATAGGCCGAAAATTTTGTAATTTTACACAATTCGTAAATCGGATAGTTAATCACGATATATTAATATTATAATTTTTATTTTTGCGTCCCATTTGAATGTCAATCCCTGAAAAATTAATTCTCATTTGGCTCCGTATCAAATATCCGTCCCCACACATATCGTTCCTCTACCGTATTTGCGATACGTGCTCGATTTGCCCAAAATCGAATCGGATCAGATCGACCGAGAGATACAGAAAATTTTTGGACACAAAACACACACACACACACATACGAATGCGGACGCGGTAAGCGAGCAAAGGTATCTCACGTATCTCAACGTCTGGCACTTGGCCAATTCCCCGGAGGCCGTAACAAAGAAACCACCGAGGCTAATTAATGATTTAATTATAAAGGAAAGTTTGGTGGCTGACCGAGCCTCGTCTCACGGGATTTTCACATTGCCCTACGGGCAAAAGCAGGCCGGAGGGAAGCGAGTGTACGCGAGAGAGAGAGAGAAAGAGAGAGAGAGAGAGCGAGAGAGAGAGAACGAGATCTCGACTCTCTCAGCCTCTGGATCACCGCCTCGCGGGACTAACGTTCTCGGTCCGAAGCCTTCGCTATCCCCCCTCCCCACATCCTCCTTCCTCCCCGGATAATTGAGGATGCTAAGGTCTTATAACGGGTGTCTGACCATCGGAGCAGAAGGGCAGTTTCGACTAACCGTGATCTACGACCGAGTCCCGTATGAGCGACCTTTGTCCGTTCTTCGAGGTCCATTGGGAATTAGCCTTTTTCACCCTACACTTCTGTCCCTCCCCCCTTCATCCCCCATCCCCGTCTCACACTCTCCCACGTGGCACTAAATATATCCGGACTCGGTCGCGGTAATGGAGAAAAATCTTTTCCATCCGAGCATTTTTTTCCCCCAGCCGTCACTCTATATAGGTACGACCGCTCGAGTGAAACGTGGCTCTCGTGAAGATGGATTATGCAACTCATCGAAATATCTGAAGAGCAACGCGAATGCGCGATACTTCATTTGCCGAGTTTCAACGCAAATTGATCGAGCGAGTTTTACGAAAGATTGATTACGCATTAAAATAGTGATGTATCAACGCGTCACTCTTGCACTAGGCGAATTGTTTACGTTCGTTCGCGAACATTGGAATTTTTTACCGTGCGCGTTGACAAACAAAAATATCTTTACAGATCCATCGATATATACAAATATCGAATATTTTTTTTCTACAAGATTGAAGACATCGTTAAAAATAATGCAAAATGTACGTTGTTGACGATACATAGGTTGCTTTATATCGGAAATTCTTAGAGCCCCGGTTTTCCATCCCTACGGGATAGATATCGAGTTAAGACATCAAGGTGATGATACGTTGCCCACGGGCTTCCGAAAATTTGGTCAGGAAACCTCTTCTCTCCCCCTCTCGGTCTCTCACTCTCTCTCCCTCTTCCGCGTTCCTGTACTACGTGAGATTGCCGCGTAGAGCGACATCCACCAGAAACGCCGCAGGAAGCCACAATGACCGAGACCGCAGAACTTCCCTGCTCTGACATCACGCGGACCATCGTTCTCCCCTGCGACGTTACACGCCAAAGTGCGAGAGAGAGAGAGAGAGAGAGAGAGAGAGAGAGAGAGAGAGAGAGAGAGAGAGACAGTGGGAGTGGGAGTGAGGGAGGTCTCGGTTTCTCCCACGGGACATCAATTCTCAAGCGCGCGAGCCGCAATATCATCAAATCTCCCTTATTTCTACATATACCTATATACATATAATTCTCCTGTATCTCGGTACTTTCCGGACGGAGCTTCCCGTGCACTTCCGTCAAAATCGATCCGTACATGGGAGCAAGGGAGTGAGGGAGAGAGAGAGAGACCTTCGCGTTGCAAGTGAGGCGCAACAGTTGGTTTTTATATGCAGACTAATCTCCTCGAGTGAGCGTGACGCGGTACGATTGACTCTCGTAAAACTTTGCCTTGGATGTTTTTAGCTCTTTCACTTTTTCTCGTGTGTGTCCTCTTATACCTCTCTTTCTCACTTTTTACAACCGCACACATGACGCACTTCCTTTTTAACCGTAGAACGACCATTTCAAATCCTTCATTCTTTCGATTCTCTTTATAGAAATATATACATAAACAATGTATGTATATTTCAAACTTCAGTATACATACGCACTGAAAGATCGACAAACCCCTCTACTGTTATTGATACTTGATGCCGTCAGAGGGATCTCTCTTGTTCGTCGACGGGGGAAATACGTTCAACCCTCTATATATATATGTATATCAAACCTCCCTTTATACATATATATACATATATATCAGATAGTTTATTTGTAGTTTGATGCATTTCCGTGGCAGGATCAGCTTACAGGGGCGGAAGGGGATAAGCGAACTAACGTAACACGTCGACTATAGCAGGATGAGGTTTTGAGCATGTATGTATATATATATATATATACATATCTATAGATATGTATGTGTACATACAGAAGTGAGCGAACAGGTCGAGAGTGGCATGTCGGTGGTGTAGGTATTAAGCGTCCACCCCTTGCGTTGACGTATTTCGAGGGTGAGCAATCTCTCTCTCTCTCTCTCTCTCTCTCTCTCTCTCTCTCTCTATCGTTCTCCTCTTCCGCCGTTAGATCGGCTGGAAGCTTCGCAATTTAGTTGCTTCTGGCTCTCTCGCACTGATGTGCGACTACTACGCAGTGTGGATATAGGTAACATCGAAGAAGAGGGGCAAACGCCACAGGAGGAACCCTCTTCAACTCTCTACGTATTATATATATGTATGGAAGGTCTCCATCGCTCTCTCCTTCTCGTGGTACCGAGAGCAGCACTTGGCTCTGGCGCATTATTGACAGGCCCAGGCGAGAGCGTGTAACTTTGTTGCCGTGGCTGTTCCAGGCTCTCTCCGTCTGTCTGTCTGTCTCTCTCTCTCTCTCTCTCTCTCTCTCTATCTCTCTCTCTCTCTCTCTCTCTCTGTGTGATGCAGAGGCTCTCCCGATGCGCTACTTGCTCTTCCGCAACGCGTACTGAATTTGTAATCGGGAACTAGAGTCTGTCCTTCTCTGTCGTCTCTTTCCAACCACGCGCCCGATTCCTCCGCATACTGATAGAAAATAATTTTTAAACTTTCATGAACAGCCCTGACGTCGTCAACGAACGAGCGAGGGGTAGGGAGGAAGGACGGGGTACACAATCACAAGAATAAGATAAAAAAACAGAGACCGCCAGGCTCGACTCGCCACATGCGGAATTGGAACGACCTCCGGGGGTGAAAAAAAAACGATAAATCCTCTCGCGGTTCTTCGCCCGAAATCTTTTTTCCGCATCGAACGATGCTTTTTTCCCCTCCATCAACCTTCGAATCGGACAGAGGTGAGTAGTCATTCGTGACGGTAAAAAACTATCGACGAGAGGGTGAATTCGCAGGGGTTGAGAAATATTCGAATAACAATCTTATGAAACCATATTCTTCAAAATTCTCAACGATTATTGACGAGGAATGAAAAGTGTATATTTTTTTTCGTGAGATATCGCAAAGACGATCGTCTTTCGATCGATTATTGATTATGGCGAAAAATTATCATCAACGCCGATAATAAACCATCGTTTTTTCGTCTCATCCAGGTAAATCCTCTCGACTTTCTCGCGAGGAACGGTGCAACGGTCCAGGACTAACTATTCAGTCAGAGACGAACGATTGGTTATTTCGTTGTAATTGCGAATTAGCAATCTTCGATTAAAGCCAAGCTTTCGATCTCGCTCGCTCTTTTGCCGATTTCCCAATCAAAGGCTCGTTCCGGAAAGGAAACGGGGAAGAGAGGAGGAGGAGGGGGGGGGGGCACGATTGGATTTTTGCCAGAGAGAGGGGGAGCTATATCTGGCTCCTCTCCCGGTCCGAATTCTCGCTTCGCGACTGACCCCCCCATTCTTCTTCCCGTTTATACGATTCCCTCCTGGTCGGTCGTACTCGACGATTCTGGCAAGAGAACTAGCGGCACGTACACGTACTATTCTCCCACCGGGAGTGTAACCGGTCGGTTAGTCTCTCCCTTATTCTCTCCCTTTCCATATATACATATATATATATCTATGTATATAACTCACAGGGCCAAACGACGAAGAATATCCGTTGAATCGTTCGATAAATTTGTCGGAGTGGCCTCTTCGAATTAGTATCTCAGGTCGAGTCCTATATTTCACCCGGTTGCTCGAGCTACGTAGCTCCAAGTGTTCTATCCGTTCGATATTTATACGAGCTTTTATCCAATACGACTGAGCAAATACATACCGAGACCATTTATGAACAATCAAATATAAACGACATTGTAAAAATATTATTATCGTTGAAAAAAAAGAACAAAATTGATATCCAACTGTCAACAATGTTATCGTCGGTAAACTCGTTGGCGAATAATTTTTTATTCACCGATTCGTTCAAGATACGAAGAGCTTGCGATAGAAATTTGTGGGAATATAGTTCTGGGTGAATTCTCAAGGCGGTCCGAACAAATCGTTTTCGATGGAACAAAATAGGCTATTGGTCACGAGGAGGGCTGTATGTACGTACCCGCGGCTCATAAAAGCTTCCGAGCCCCAGAAACGAGAGTCTTGGAAAGCCGTCGAGTCACCGAGAAACAATTATCAAGACATCTGGACCGGGAGGAGGTTCGTCGGATCGTCCGACTCGCTTTTATGCGTTTCTCTCTCGCGGAAAGACTTCGACGGCCCCCTCGGCAGCATTTTGGCTCTCGCAGTCGCGTCCGCCCGGACACACGTATACACATACACACATGCGCTCGCTATACGTAAGCGAGAGCGAGTGGGCGGACAAATGCCTCCGGGGGTCTCGCAAGAATGGTCTTCAGGATATTAGCGCGTTATTGCAGGAGGTTATTGGCTCTATCGATTTTCCTCTCGCGACTACCCTCACCCACTATTTCTACAAACGACTATTGCTATGTCCGGCGACCAGTAAAACCAGACCACCCCCCCGGTTAAACGCGGTGATCAACGTCCCCTCGTCGTCATCTTCCTCGGTCCCTTCGAATATCCCGCGCTTCGGGCGTTACAAGTAACAAAAACACGCCCTTTTCTCCGATATCGCAAAATCATCCCCTAACGAAAAAAGCAATAAAAAAAAACAAGAGATGATCCCTCGGATTCTTTTTTTTGGACGTCATCTTTGATAGATAATTATATCTTTTCTGTTTTTGTTACAAATTTTCCATCGTTCTACAATTTTTTTCCTACAACGCGAAATAAAAACCATGTCGAGTTGGGGGCATAATGGAAATCATTCGCCTCGGGTCAGATCGACCAAAGAGATATCTATTCACGTACGAATTCGCACCCCTTTTCATATTCTATTTGGGTTACTCGTGGCTCGTTTCACCATTCGTATACGTAAATGTATGTGTGTGTTCGTATATACGCGCGTCTTTCTCGTATACATCTCGAATGGCCGAGCAGCACCGGGAGCGGCGGCAGCAGCAAGCCCAGGCACAACCCCCAATTTATTCCGTCTCAAAGTGCCCATAGGTATGCATCGAATTCTGTGAATTCTTTGGAAAATTGCTGCTCCCTTGGAGCATCGCCACCACTTGTGCCGTTGCCTTACTCGTTTTTCGAGTGAGAGGGTGGAAACCGGGCGAAGAGGGGGGAGGGGAGGAGGGGCTAGGATATGGTTCGAGCACACATAGTCGGGCTCCGCATAGAAATCGCCAGTTCGGTCCGAACGGAAATACGAAAAATTCTTATCGTGAATAATATTCATCATTTCGCAGGGTGGAAGGCCGAAAGCGAGCAAGAGAGAGAGAGAGAGAGAGAAGGCATCAGGAACGAGGCGCTGCCAAATGCCAGGGGAGGATCGAATTTCTAGGCCACGCATCGCGATGCTCGAATATTATACTCGTTTCGTTATCTATAACGTACCTAATATGTATACGTATATATTAGAAAGCATTATACCGAAGGGTGGCCTCGCACCGAAGCTTTTTTTCCTTTCATTTCCTCCAGTGAGTGTGTTTTTTTTCTCCTGATTTTTTGCTCCATTATTCCGCTCGCTTTTTCATCCACTTTATGAATTACTCAGTGAAATTATTACCATATCGCCCATCGATGGATCTATCCACGTTGACCTCTCTCGAGCCACTAAACAATGACATCGCCGATTCTCGCATTGATATACATCGTATCGTCCATTCTCGGAGAAAAGATTTATTTCTTCGTCCAAACATTCTTTTTCCGTTCAAAAATATTTTTTTAATCAAAGAAATGCTCTCGCCTACTTGCAGCTTTGTATATGTTTATATGTGTATATAATTTATGCATCGTAAGACTAATTTTCTCCGGCCGCACTCTTGAAACGGGTCGTAACAATTCGTTTCCCCTCCCCCCGATCCGTTCGGAGGAGAGCGATTTTTTTGTTTCATCGTCGGCAGGCACGAAATAAACATTTTTCAAAAACACACGCTACGCTGTAGAGACGCGCAATTAATTAGGCGGGCATATATACGAGGGTGACGTTACCACGACGAGGAGGGAGCGAAACGGGACGCGGCGTAGACATTTCGAAAATTTTTGCATAAATCCGGGCCAAGAGGGGGATGACTCTCTCACTCGTCCAACGGGGGTGTCAAAGGGGGTTGGTAGGCGAGGAGAGGCTAACTGCTGATTCAGGCTATGGTCCTTCGTCCAGAGCCGACGAGCGGGACGTGTACATGGTCGAGAGAGCGAGGAGAAGGGGGATGAACACACGCGTGATCCGCCTAGTCTCGGACGCGTATACCAGTGCGCAAAGCCCTCTCTCCTGTTTGCTGGCAATACGCTATACATATATATGGGATAGAGGGCACATACGCGTTCTCTTTCTCGCGTTGGACAGTGCGAAACATTGTTTTGGGCCTATAAATAATCGTTATTGCCGCGTTAATCATGGATAGTCGTGGGCCCTCCATTATTCGCTTGCTGCTGCTGTTACTCCCGCCGTGAGCTCTCGAGAGGGTGAACGTCATGGAGGGAGGGAAAGAGAGAGCGAGTTAGTAGCGGGGGGGGGGGGGGGGGGGTGGTAGAGATGATGGTATGATATTGCCCTCTTCGACGCGGTACGAGAGCCGGGCGGGCATACTCCCGCTCCCAAAACCAACCCTTACGCTCTTCACGTGCTTGCTATATACATATATATATATATATAGATTTCGGTGTGTATATATGCAAGGCTCGTCGACCGACAAGCCCCATAGCCAGGTTCCAGGAGGCTCGTCTATTGCACTCGGCTGAATATACGCGAAGAGAGCCCACCCCGCGCGATAACTCAGATCGATGTATATATAGGCGAGAAATAGGGAGGAAAGAGAGAGAGAGAGAGGGTAGAGATGCCTCGAATTGTTTGGAATCGGCCGATCGCGGAGATGCTCAGACATAGCCAGAATTCGCTTTATTGGTATCTACATACCTCTTGAATTTTCACTTTCGTACCCCTCATCCCTACGCACCCGAACAAATGCCCTCTATCTCTATCCCGTGCCATAGACCACCTTCGTGACTAGCGATTATCGCTCGGCGAACGTTAAATTCATCGATGAAAGATGTAAAAAATTGCACGATCGCGAAACTACCCGACGAAAGAAATTGAATAATTGCGACTATTTTATTACGGATCATCGAACTTCGATGTATAATTTACTCGATATTCGTTCGAAATTTAATCCAACCCCAGGTTATTATTATTTCTCGATTATCGGACGTGTGCGCATCGACAAACGCGTACGCACACGGACATCAACGCGGGCTTATCATGTGGGTCCCCGCATCCTCGTTCTCATCCCCCCAACGACACAGAGCACAGAGGGGTGAAAGAGAGAAGGAAAGAGGTAAAATACAGACAGACAGGTATTCTCTGTTCGCATGTGCTCTGTGTAGGAGTTGCAAAATTTGATGCCAAACCCACGTCTCTCTCTCTCTCTCTCTTTAGCCCCGGAGGCGCATCGATGTAGAACGTATAATTTCATTACACCCCAGAGATAATAGCTCGCTAATTGATTTCTCCCACTACCCGGCAATTCTAGAACGACTCGCACTCTAGTATGCACACACCCCAAAACGTATGTGTCCTCTCTCTGCTATGCGGCGAAATATACAGCGTGTATAAATTGATCGTCGTACGATGTGCGAGCGATCATGATGGTGACCGAACAAGAGAGAGAGGGGTGGAGAGGAACGCAACCCAAAAACGGTAAACCGCATTTTGTGCCGCGAGAAAATATATATGCGCGAGGACCACGGTGCCCTCTCGTATTATTCACAATGAACTGCCACTCAAAATTCGCGCATTTGGTTACGTACAGGCTTTCAAATATATATATATATGTAGTGTACATTAATACGTCGGCTCATCAAGCCATGAGCATTTACAGCGGAATATTTACGTTACTTGGGAAAAGTGTGTGTGTGTGTGTGTGTGTGTGAGAGAGAGAGAGAGAGAGAGAGAGAAAGAGAAATAGCGAGAGAGAGAAATCGCATGGAAAAGAGGATGGATTATTGTTTCCAAGAATGCAGAGTGATATCGCGAGGCTGTGGATTATGGTCCCTCCACCGATATGACCCTGTCAAATGTGTGATTGGCGGACGTCGCGCATATAATGACGCGAGGCTCACGTGCGCTGAATATCGGAGCGGCGCAAGCTCCTGCGTTTTGCATCGGTTTTATGTCAGAGCCTCGGACGCTCCCGGCGAATCATATAAATCTATACGCCAAAATATCTATATATAATGCCAAAACCGCATTGCTGAAAATACAAATCAGGCAAATTGCACGTAAAATTTCGCCTCTCGGTCTCGCGTCGCGATACAACGGGGTATAACGCGTCGGTTATGGTAGAAGCGTCCGCTCCTCTCCCTAACCCCTCCCTCCTGCCCCGTTCTCTCCTACCCCGACAGCGTTAATAAACGACTCGAAGGGAGCATTGTTGCCGAGGGGATGAATAAAACGAAGAGGGAGGGGGTAGTTCAGCGACGGTAACGCGGCAAGAGACGCAAAAAAGTGGAGAAGCGAGACGGACGAAACTTTCACCCTACCTCTCTCTCCCTCTCTCTCTCTCTCTCTCTCACTTTTTCACCCGCTCTTCTTCACGTCTTTCTCCACCGTTGTATATTTTACGAGCCTAGTGTAAAGCGAGTGTATATCTCTGCATTTTTAATCTCGCGAAATTTCACACCCCGCGGGAGTCGCGTACATGCCTCGTAAGACACGACGCGCGTATACCAAAAATCCCCCTCCCCACCTACCTCCGTACATTTTGCGATAATATAACTATCGTACGTTGGGGATAACTCGCGTGCAGACGTGACCGATCTACCCTCTACCAGACGCGATACGATATTTCTAATGATTAAAACAATAATAAACGATAAATATACGATTAATCAATCGTTGGGTATTGATCGATAATTTTTTTGTTTTTGAATATCGATTATTATCGCTACGACCGGAAGTAAACAATAGGAAGCGGGATGACGATTTCATCGAACGACCAGAAATTATCGTAGGGCCATTATCGTTAAATTACCAATCGATCGGCGTCACGATCGGTAGCATTTGAGAAACCGTCGCGAGATCGGAGTAACGTCTGAATGATGCATTTATATCAATATGCGTTATATACTTATATGTAGAGCAGCATACGTGGGGTTATGGGATTTGGGTTCTATAGCTCATGATTCGAATCGATGATGGTAGATGTTGAAGCATTATTGAGATAGACGCGAGGACGTTCGCGAAATTGGTCCTCGATATGGTCGAGGTGTTGAGTCTCTGATGCGCGTACCACACGGTGGCGGATACAGACCGAAACGGGGTTTGAAGGAAGAGGGAGATGGGGGATGAACGAGAGAAGCGACGAACGTGTATTCCTCACGGCGAGAATCCCCCATTACTCGCATGCACTGTAAACGATAAGTGCATCACCCACCTCTCGGATGTACGCGTACGAGAAACCGTATACGTACGTCCCGTAACGTAGATTTCCATGCGAGATGGGCTCTGCCCGGAAAATCGAAAAAATCCGGCACTTTGAAAGCGTTCGCGTAGTTCGATTATATGTTAAAAAGCCGTCGAGCCACTAGTAAAATCGGCAATAAAACGATTCTCTCGTACGTCGATCGTCCGAGCTATTGAAACTATTTTCCACTTTCGCAAAGGGAAATATAAGTTTAAAAAATTGACAATAATAAGTTTCGACAGTAAGAAATGTTTGAAAAATTCTTCGATCCCCTCGATCTTACCTATTTCGCGATCACAAATGTATATTTTCGTACGTGAATATAGTTTATACGAAGAAACTGCATGTGAGGTCGTATCGCCCGTGGCTTATTTATCCCCTGGCCGTATAAGGTACGCCCAATTTTTTCAAAATTTATGAAAAAGCAACTACAACATTCTTGTATTAAGGTTCATTTCGGTTTATAGTCGCTCGTAAAGATCCCGGGTGTATATTCATCGTGCGCCAGCAGGTGCATTATAACACCCGAGGGCCGATTTGGCGCAGCGCGGCTTGTAGAGGGGGTTCACACGGATATGGGTCGCCACCCCTCCCGCCTTGTTCTTGTTCTTAAAACAAAACCGGAAGGGCGAAGATAACGTCCCTTTCTTCGTTGGAGGAAACGAGAAAGGGGGTGGGCAGGGGGTGGATAGAGGGCGGAGGAATCTCCGTTTTCCCGCGTGTCACCACGACCTTAGTACACTCGCACGATCGAAGCTTCACCGGGGATACGATGTAACTTCTTTCGGCATGTCTATGTCTATATATGTGCGTACTTTACCCGGTGAAAATATTCGGGAAATTTTCATGGACTCGTCGCGGTGGATGTTCCAAGTTTCGCGAACGGTAAAGTCAACGGGAGACGGGCTAAGACGACAAAGCGTTTTTGCACGCGATCTTTACGAACAAAACTGAAACTTCCTTATTCGATCGTTTCAAGCCCCGAGGGTTGGGCGGGGGGGGGGGGGAGGAATTTCGGCAAATTTGTTCACACCGCTAAATATCGACTCCAACGACAAGTTAAGAAAAAAGAAACAGCGAAAATCAATGAGAAAGTTGTCGTCATGAAGAAAATGATTTTTATTCCCGGGAGAAGGTAAAAGTCGCGACGCAATTTCACACTATGTTTCCTCCGCTGTCCGCTTTTCCTGTCATCAAGGAAAATCTTGGAGAGGAATCAGAGAGCTCGAGGATTTTCACGCAGCTGTGAATCGTCCGGGCGTTTACCAGGGTGGTGGGTTTAAGGGATGGAGGGTGGCTGAGACGGTGAGAGACGATGGCTGGAAAGGCCAAGGGCCAAGGGAGATCGTCGAAGGGTGGAGGTCGGCTGCGTTCGAGCCCTCAAGAGTACAGCGTTGCGCTCTCGCAGAGAGGCTCAACCCTCCTACACCCCTTTCCCCCACTCGCACATAGTAAGCAATATCTGGCGGGAATTAGTTGTCACCCGGGTTTCCAGGGTTAAAGGGGTTGCCAGACAACTGGTTAAAGGGATTATCCCCGCTTACGTTGCTCTCCGGCCTGCTAATGCTCTGCGCACATTATTAAATCATTCCCGGAGGCGCGGCGGTCGCGGCAACGGCGTCGAGGAGCTCTCCGAGAAATCCTCTCTTTCTCTCTCTTCACCTCCCCCTCCATCCGATCCTCGAGCTACTCCAAGACTCGCAAGCTTCGCTGCTGCTTCTGCCGCTGCCGTTAGATTTTCGCCGGGTCGCCTACTATGCCACTACTGCATCTCTTCAGCTATACGTAGATATAACTTCTGCGAGGAAAGGCTTGCCGGTGAAGCTAAGCTTTCCCTAGCGGGATGCCAATTAACTGGAATAGGATAAGAGAGACTGCTCTTACTCTCTTCAACCTCTAGTGCCCCTTTCCTTACGATCGATCTTTAGCTACGAGACTCGACGCACTATAACCGTGTAAACATATCGACAATTCTTCGACCAGTTGGGAATGAAATTGAGCACAAAATGGCGGCGATGAGAAATTTACTATCTCGAAAGAAAACAGTGAGCCCTTTCGTCGATCAATTTCGTTAATGCAAATACGACGATTAAATCGACCAGAGGGTGAAACTGGAATGGAGCACGAAACAATTTTTCTTATTCGGCTTATGACATTGTCTCGTTTTTATAAAAACGTCGCGAGAAACAGAGAGAGAGAGAGAGAGAGAGAAAAAAACTAATTATGCCATCTGACCGTTTCACATGGGAAAATGCGAATGCCTCGCGCTGAAAGACAAGAGATAGCAAAGAATAAGTAGTAACGACGGTAAGAAGGAGCCGAGATACGTTCTATTTAGTTGCTGCGTGGAATGAGCAACGTGCGCCCTCTATACGTGTATATACCTTTGCGGTAAAGGCTCTCGTTTCCCGTTAGATGAGTTTTCGCCGTGAAGCTCAACACGGGGCGAGCAGAAAAATTCGACGTTCCGCAAAACGAGACGCGGCGGAAAAACAAATGACGCGCTCGTGCCGCAAAACGGGGAGTGAGGTTAGAGACTGAAATGGACGCTTGCTTTTTTATGGGGAAAACGGAAATGCTACGCGAGAGAGAAAAATGGCAAAATAGCTTTTCACTCAATGTTA